>CM052363.1:16309012-17570273 GCA_028551485.1 Casuarina cunninghamiana | reverse complement strand
TTTTCCTGCTCCTCTTCCTTTGTCAATGAAATATATTGGACCTTTTCGCCGTAAGCTTTAACCAAAACCAAGTAGAACCATACTGCGAAAATGGTGATTGAAATTAGTAGTTTGAAATAATGTTCTGATGCAGGTGGTTATGGTTTAACATCGAATTTAGCTAACCTAGTGTCAGACAGGGAGATGACATTTTGTATGTGCGTTGATGTTAGGTTGGTTTGGACGTGGAAAATGAATTATATGGTACCTTCTGCGCAAAAATAAAAACAAATAATCCAACTTTTCGAATTACGAGGATTTTTTTTAATGTATTAGAAATCATAGAGTATTGTATTGAAACATCGCAGACTATGGAGTGATTTACTATTTTTTCGAAATAATATCTCTTTCTCATGCATATATGCTTGTTAAAGAGTTGAGTATCATGGTTACGGGTGCTAACAAATCTTGTTGGCAAGGTTGGACTCATAAACTCATTGAGCGGAGCACTAACGATATCAAACCCATTTGTGTTGAGTTTGAACAAAGAGTTGATCATAGAAAGTAGTGGGTGAATTTGTTAGAAATAAATGATGTATATTCTATTATGTTATTTGATGATTAACAAAAGCTAAATGTTTGCAAAATGTATCTTGCATATAGAATAATTGTGGCAAAAAGCAAATAAATGTAAGGTCTTTATTTGTAATATTTGTTTGCAAAATGAACAGAAGATTTGATCTATTTTTTACATTTGGGAATAGATTTTTTATTCTTACATTCTTATAGGATGGTTATTTAGTTATGTTTAATGCAAAAATACCTTTGTTTATGGGCCAAATAATTTGTATGCTAACTTGTCTACGTAGTAGAATAACTTGGGCTTTTGTACAAAATAAAGTGACCTGGCCTAAATTTATGAAGCGCAAAAGAGTGTGATTAGTAAAACGGTGTGTTTGACTCACTGTACACGCCTTCACAAGAAAACTCAGATTTTCAATAAGTTTTTGAACCATTCAAGAAGTTTCATCATTATGCTCATGAGATTTTTTACTTAAAAGAAATTAAAGTAAATTGCACACAAGAAAGAAATAAATGTTGGCTTAATTCCTTATGTCGCTAGTTAGTTAATTCAAGTGATAAGTAGCAAGGTATGTAAGTTGGGTGTATGTGTTATTAAATAAATAAAACAAATGTTGTTTCTATTTTGTATGGAAAAAGGAAGAAAAGAATGTTGCTTTAAAGCTATCCTTAATGGACCACTCTCGAATCCTTAGTCTACACTCTCATTCATTCGTCGAGTCATCGCCAACCATTGATGGGTCACCTCCTTCTAACTCCAGTTACATTGAGGCCATTCCATACTCCAAATCGTAAAACTGAATAGTATAAGCATGTTTGTCTTTCACATAAAAATGTTGGGGCTTTCTGAGAGCTCCCATTCATCGAAACTTTGTTCATCCCTCTTCATTGTCAACCACTTCGAAGAAACTAATCCAAAAGCATCTTCGCTGGAAGAACAGCTTGAGGCGTCATCCTTGAAGGAGTCAATTACACATTATTCCCCTCTGCTTGTTCTATTTTCATTTTCATAAGATTGATTATTGAGCATACAAATCTCAAGAGCATTGTATGTTGTTATCCCCGACAGATTCCATAACAGTTTTGATTTTGTTAGAGATCGAACCAAACATGTAGAAGATGTTTCAGTTTACCAAACAATAAAAGCAAATGTATTGAGGAAAAGCTTATTTAACTATATTGACAACTTTGAACTGAAGAAGCAAATGCTGTTCATTCTTAGTATATAAATAATGCACATGCAACTAAAGAAGGTAAACTAAAAAAGAACACACACCCACAAAGAGAGAGAGAGAACATGCAAATTGTGAACCACAAAAATGCCAATGAAAAGACTTAAATATGCATGTCCACACTACGCAGACAAAATGGTAGAGTTTCTCTGGTGCAACTACAAGCAGAAGAAATGACTTGAAATATTGTGGTATAGTATGCCGTTAGTTAGCATACACACAATAGAATTAGACGAGGAAATTTTGCAGGAGTGAGATCATTTCCCTTCATTGTGGCATGTAAGAATCCAAAACCAAATTAACTTGATTATTCAAAAGGTAGTGAGTGGAAAAGCTTCGAGTGGAGTGCGAAGATATATTGGTCAGTCATACAAGAACTCTGATTGCAACTCTCATTGTTGTTTACGTATCCTTTTCTCCTTATTATTTTTAGCATATTCATGGAAAGAAAAATGTAACCAATATTAGTAATATGCTTTTTGATTATCATTTTATTTCTATACCTAAATTGTTGGGCTGAGGAGAGAAGTTCAACAGTTGCATATATCTTGGTTTTCTTTTTCATTGAGTTAAGAGTTAAACTTATTTGGGAGTTGATTACCTTGAGATGGTAAATGATTAATATTGTTGGAAACGTGGAATTGGGTTAAAATCAAAATTCAAGTTTTTTAGTTATCTACATGTCTAATATATACAAGTTTTAACACTATCTTAGCCATACCTTTCCGTTTTCATTGTGTGGACAACAAATGTCTTCTACACTATTTTTACTTTCATTTCTTCTGACAGTATCTTGCATGAGGATAGGCCTTGTTGGACACCATTTTCTGTACTGAGCTGGGTCTTGCAATCTCTAGGCCTTAACTAGAGTTCGAACCTTTGTTGCACTGACTACTTCAATGCAAACAGACCACTTAAATCCCAAACCCACTCTATCGAGAGTCACAAAATGACTACAACCAGTACAATGTAGAGGGCCGTACACAAATGTTGTTTCTCTTCTCCATAAAGAAAGGAAGAAAAAAAATGTTGCTTTAACCTTTTAAAAAAGGTTAAAAGCAAATTAAACCCACTTAAGACAAGAAGGTTTGTTGAATTTTTAAAAGAAAAAGTAAAATAAAAGAAGCAAATGAAAGCCAATTAAGTAAAGAATGTTGTTTATTGTATATTGATAACTCTATATTTTATAGAGTTATTAGTAGTATTTTAGGTAATGTTTAATATAGTTTTTATTAAATTATATTTGTATTTAATTATATTTAATTATATTTTGTTATTTTATGTAGCAAACCCAAAATAGAAGAAAAAGAAGTAGTAAACCATGAAAAAGGAATAGAAAAGAAAATAAGGAGCAAAGTCAATAGAGAGACCCGTGGAAAAAGAGAAAAAGAGACAAAGGAACTAACAGTGAACGGGTGAATTGTGAAAAAGAAGGAAACACGTGGGACCCAAGCTATTATGTAAAAGGGAGATGAGAAATTAATGGGTTCTTTGCCGCGTGAATGGAAAACAGTGGGACCAAATGATTGTCGGTCAATAGAGGAGAAACACGTGAGAAAGGGAGCTTAAGGGAGAACGTGGAGACATTAACGAGGAGGAGATTATTGGATAGAGAGAGACGAAGGAAGACGGAGTGAGAGAACAGAGAGAGAGAGACCTGTGTAGTCGAAGTTTCTCCCTCGCCGGAAAGGCAAAGTTCACGCCCGATAGCACGAGACTCTGTGACGTCGAACGGAAGTTCGAACGCCGACCGCACGCACGTTCTTTTCCGGCGAGGGAGATTCATATTATCCAGACATCTTTTCTGTTTTCTAGCCTTATTTTGTGTGTTTTTCGACGAGGGGAGACCAGATCTGCATTCCTTCGATAATTTCCTGCAATTCTGTGGCAGTTGTGTGTGATTTCGTGGCGGTTTTTGGCGAAGAAGTGCGAACGCCGACTTTGTCTTTTCCATCAGATTTACATATTTCTATTGGGGATTTGCTCAATCTATTTGCAGATCTGCAATCTACGCATCCCGATCTATCTTTCTGGAAGTTTTTGTGAAGATCGGCGGCAGACGGCAGCGGCACATGGTGGCCGGACGGCGGCGCGTGTCACCGGCGCGTGACAGTGCGTGCAAAAGCGCGTGAGGGCACGTCTCGGCTCGTTTTCCTCCCGTTTTCCAGACAGCTTCATTCTCTCCTCCTGATGTGCAGATTTGTGCAATTTGTTTTATGATTTGAAGACATTTGGTGACAGCTTTAATGTTTTTTAAATTCTAGAATATTTTGTTCACGTTTTTGCACTGATTTAATTTGTGTAAATATGTTGTTTTAATTTATTGTGTTAGAGCTACGATGGAACTTGATTATGATGTATGAATGATGAGATTGTTTGTGTTTTATGAGATATTTTAGGAATGTGAAGTTGCATGTTACTGATCTTAATGCATTTAAGTGATTAGCTACCACTTAGATGATCTGATTTGCATATTTGAGTTCGAAGGACGACGATATGCAGTTACTTAATGTAATATGCAACCATAGATTAATATGGATAGAACTATACCATATGATTTGTGTGGCTTTAGGTGCAAACTGGAATATTCACATATCTTAATGCATTTAGTTCATTTAATTCATATGTAGAGATACAGTGAGTTAATGAATTAAGTAGGTTTGCTACACCTAGACATAGGGTAGTGAATACATTAGGAAATTCCGCCATCACATGAATAGAATAAATCTTGCAAGCATAAATGATCAACATTTGTACTAAGTAATTAGGTGAAATCGGAAGCTCTAGCACATTTTGTTTATTAAGTTTAGATTAATTTAGTTATTAAATTCATATTTTACCATTTTAAGTTGCTAAATAAACTTTAGAGTCTATTCACCATTAGTAATTAATTAGTTTAGTAAACACCAGTCTTCATGGGACGATATCTGTACTTATTATTATATTACTTGTTCGACATGTACATAGAATTTCACCAAACATATATATAAAAAAATAGAAGGATAAAATGTTGCTTTTTAATTTTATAAAGAAAACTAAAATTAAAGTTAATCAAATTTAATGAAGTAACAAATTCTATTTCTTATTAAAAAAAGAATATTGCTTTAATTTTCTAAAGAAAACAAATTTAGACAAATAAAACTCAAAGAAGAAATGAATGTTAGTTCAATTTATTGGACAATAAAGTCTTATATTGGAGAGGAAGGAACTTATGATATGTTTTATAAGCTTGAACAATCTCCTTCCTCAATGAAGCTATTTAAGAAAATGTGAACTTAGGCTTTTCACATGATATAAAGTCAATCCTTCCTCTATGTATTCTAACCCAAGAAAATAGAATGAACAAATTGTGTTTGGCTTTTTAAAGAAGACAAAAGGTACAACAAAAGGTTTCTAACCTTTTGGTTGGTCACTTGTGCTTCCCTTCACATGATATCAAATGATATAAGACCCTTTGAATTCCTTTTGTTCTTATGAACTCCACATTTCAATACCAATAAACAACTTGCATATTGCATAAATACATAATTAGAAATCCCAAAGTTGTGCATCTAGTGTGTAGTCCAAGATATTTTATATATATTTACTTGTGAAAATAATGTGCATATATAATATAGATCATACATACAAGCAATTATATGATAAACATCTAAATGTGGTAGATATGCTATATTTATAATGAAGCTTAGATTATAAATTAGATAATTGATACATATGTTCCTTTGCATGCAAATATACTTAAACTCTTTAGAAAAAAGTGTTCTTGTTTTCCTATGTAATGTTAAGAATGGAGTCAAAGCAAGGAGAAAAATAAAATTGAAATATTGTCAATATTTTGTCCATAAGTACGAGGCTTTAGAAATCCTTAAGTATATTATATTATTTGGCGACTTGTTATAGTGATAAAAAAGAGTAAGTCACCGAAAAGAATTATCCCAGTATAGTGGTTTCTATTTGTATGAAAATCTAATGTAAGTCAAGTCAACCCCAACCCTTAATGGCTAACTCTGCACTCTTTGGTCATCCTTCAAGTCAAGCCATCATTTGAAGCCATTCTTCGCTCTCAGCCATCCCTTAAGTCAAGTCATGGCCAGCCATCGACGAGTTCAGTCATCCCTCGAGTCAAGCCATTACAACCTCTATGGCCAATCCCTGCTCACACCAAAATGTTCGGCAAGACTCATCATTCATGCCAAAGCCTTCACGCTAAACATCCCCCCACTAGACTCACTAAAGCACACCCTTTCATCTAACTTCCAAGTTCCTAGAGAGGGATGTGGCTGCACCAATCACTGCTATTGTAACAGGCTTGGTGCCAAAAAACTCTCGGAAGTGTCTCTACTCTGTTTCAATTTTTAAACTTTCTTTTTATGGACAACCCTTTTGAGGTCTCAAGTACAAGAAATTAAAAAACAATTGTAGGTGCAATGTAGAGTCCAGACAGAATAATAAAATGCATCTCTCATATAATGGTTTCCAACCATTTTCTTTCTATATTCCAAGAACGCAGGAATTTTGCGGTAACCTAACCATACATCAACATGATGAGTAGTTTATTGATAATAGTTTGGAAATCTCGCATCTATACCCTTTGTTCAGTTTAACCCGTCATATTTGAAACATGTTTAGTGATAATAGTTCAGTTAAGCACACCAAATTTGACAAAATTTGAAAGATGCCATGCTTTTTGACAAGAAGTGAATAGTAGAAAATAGAGAACATGGAAAAGCTTTTGTATTCAAGAGAAAAGTATGTATGACCTAGAATAATTAGGTTTACTTATAATACAATGATGTGTACATGAGAAAGGAAATAATATAATGACAAGAATAATTCCTATTTGTACAAATCCTATTTCCCAAAATATAGATACTACACATAATGTGGGAGAATAATCAGGGATATTGACACCGGATCTCCAACACTCCCCCTCAAGTTGGTGGCCTATAAATGTCTAGGGCCCCAAGCTTGCTTAAAAGATACTTGTATTGTCTCTAACATAGGGGCTTGGTGGCTTATAGATGTCTAGGTTGTTCTGTAGTCCTTATCCTTCTAGTCTTGATAATTCCTCTTTGGATCTTGTCTAAGGTAAAGTAGCAGTCAATCTCCGGATTAGCTGCAAAGTTTAAGTGTTGCATCATTTTTCACAAAACAGTGTGGTTGGATTCTTCATTCTTAAGCCAAGGTCTCGAAGTAAACCCCTCATCTAAACCACTTCTCAATCAATTTTAGCCATTGCTCGTTACTTAGCCTCAGCCGAAAATAATGAAATGGTTGACTGCTTTTTTGTCTTCCAAGATAGCAAAGAATCTCCCAATTTAACACAAAAACCAGTAATATATCTTATGGTCATCGGGTAGTTGGCATAGTCATCAACACAATAAGCTCACATCTTTAAGTCCCACTTTTGAGATAAAAGTATGCCTAGTCCTGGACATCCCTTCAAATACTTGACCACTTTTAAGGTGGCCTCCATATGTGATTGTTTCGGGTTGGTCATGAATTGACTCAAAATCTATATTGTATAGCTAATATCAAGTTTAGACATCATGAGATAGATGAGTTTTCCCATAAGATGGTGATAGCTTAATGGATCTTTAAGTAAAGGATCTTCATCCAATGGTGACATACCCATATCATACTCAACTGTCATCAATTTGGAGTTTTGTTCAGAAATAATCTTGCATCTCAATAATCTTGCTTCAGAAATAATTTCTAAAATAAACTTGCGTTGACTCAAACAGATACCTTTCTCGGAATGAGCTATTTCAATGCCAAGAAAATATTTGAGGTTACCTAAGTCTTTAATATGAAATGTGGCATGTAGATACTTTTTGAAATGATTAACAATAGTCTTATTATTTCCCATAATCAAGATATTGTCCATATAAATCAAAAGATAGATGCATGAGTTACCTCGTGTCTAAGTGAAAAGAGCATAATTGTATCTGGATTGGCAAAAATGTGCCACAATAAGAGCTTGAGTGAATTTAGCATACCACTAGTGGGAGGCTTGTTTAAGACCATACAGGGATTTACAGAGAGGACATACCCGATCTTTCCCTCGGCTGCATAATCCTAGTGGAAGGTCCATGTAGATTCCCTCATCTAGATCACCATGAAGAAATGCATTATTGACATTTATCTGGTGAAGAGACCAATCATGAATAGCAGTAATGACAAGGAAAGAGCGAATAGTGACATATTTGACAACGGGAGAGAAAATCTCCACAAAATCAAAACCAAGGCATTTGGTGAAGCCTTTAACGACAATGCAAGCTTTGGAACATTCCATAGATCCATTGGCTTGGTACTTGATCTTATAAACCCATTTGCAACCAATGGGGTTACAATGAGCAGGCCGGTAAATAAGCTCCCAAATGTGGTTCTCACTAAGAGCAAAAAGCTCAGCCTCTATAGTGCATTGCTAACAGGAAACTCAAGTAGCCTCAGAATAAGAATAAGGTTCATGATCCTCAGAAATGAGGCTGATACAGCAAAAATGATCTTGAGACAAGTGATTAAAACTGACATAAGTAGCAATGGAGTAATGAGTACATGAAGTATCCGTGCTAGAACAAATATAGTCCTCAGTCCAAGTGGGGGGCGGGGTGGCATGCCTAGAGCAATGAGGAGGAGCAACGGAGGCCGAATGAGGGACAACTACTAATGAGTCCTCTAAAGTAACCTTAGAAGTGGGAGCATGGGGTACCAAAGACAAAGGATCTGAGGAAGCAGAATCCTTTAAAAATGGTCCTGAATTGGCTGTAGTTGGGATGGGAGGAACTGAGTTAGATGGGGGAATCAAGCTGACAGGTGGTGGAGCTGAAGGTGTAGCAATAAGCTTAAGAGGGCCCAAAAGTGCAGATGGGTCCAAATCATTGTCGACCAGAAAAGACCACATAGGGGAAGTTGGAGCCGAAGACGCCGGTGTAAGTTGAGAAGCAAACAAAAACAAATCCTTATGAAAAATCACATCACGACTAATGAGGAAGTGGTTAGAAGAGGGATCTAAAACCAGATAACCCTTTTGAAGAGAAGGGTAGCCCATGAAAGCACAATGAGTAGTGTGAGGGCTAAACTTATTCCGAGGACCAACAGTAGCAGCATAACATAAGCAACTGAAGACTCAGAGATGATTAATATTTGGGGGCTTCCCAAAAAGAAGCTCAAAGGGGGTTCAGCCATCAAGTATGCAATCGGCATCCTATTGATCAGGTAGGCCGCAATGACCACACAATCACCTTAAAAACATTCGAGAATGGAAGCTTGGTATTTAAGGGCACGGGAAACTTCAAGGAGGTGATAGTATTTACGCTTAACCAGCCCATTTTGTTAAGGTGTATAAGGATAAGAACTTTCATAAAGGATGCCTGGTATTTAAGGGCACGGGAAACTTCAAGGAGGTGATAGTATTTACGCTTAACCAGCCCATTTTGTTGAGGTGTATAAGGATAAGAACTTTCATGAAGGATGCCGTGAGAGGAGAGTTAGGAGGAACATTCATGATTAAAGAAATCCTGAGCATTGTCTGAATGCAAATGTTGGATAAAGGTCTTGAATTGAGTTTGGACAAAACGATGCAAGTGAGTGAAAATGGGTAGGGTTTAAGTCTTAGAAGTCATCAAGAAAACCCAAGTGCTGCAAGAAAAATCGTCAACAATGGTGAGAAAGAAACAGGAACAATCACGATGAGGGGTGTGATAAGGACCCCAGACATCAAGATGGAGAAAAGAGAAGGGAGAAGAAGCATGAAATGTTGTATATTGTCACTCCATTTCCCTTGCTATCAGCATTATCTTTTATGGATGCAACTAGGCTTGAATGAGAGACATTATATATCATTATTCCTTTACCTTTATTAGAAGGGCCATGAGCTATGGACAATGAGTTGGGGGAACGTTGGAATGCATGCTGAGCTTCACAAGCTTCCTGGTCTTTGTGAGGTTGCTGTACTTTAGAACTTCCAAAGTCTTCTGACAAGGTTCTTGAAGGAGAAGACTCTTTTACATGCCCCTCGCAAACTTTGTGTGGTAATGCAAAGTTTGGAATGAAAATTTGTAAAGGTCTCATGTTTGAGAGGTTTGGTTAGAACATCAGCAAGTTGCTGATAAAAAGGTATGTGGGCAGTTACTAAGGTGCCTTGAGTAACCTTCTCTTTGACAAAGTGATAGTCCACTTCAAAATGCTTAGACCTATTGCAAAAAACTAGCTTTGTTGTGAGATGCAATGAGGATAGATTGTCACAATACAAATGGATGGGATTATAGAAAGGGACACCAAGGTGCCTTAAAAGATGCAAAGCCTAGATTGCTTCAGCTATGCCATAAGCCAAAGCTCTATACTCCCATTCCATTAAGGAGTGTGAGACTAAGGTTTGGTGCTCTAAACTCCAAGAGATGCAGTTAGCTCCTAAGAATAGAGCATATCTAGTAGTTAACCTATTAAATTCTTCATAGCCTATATAGCCTAAGTAATGAAACCATATAAATTTACGGAGTTGTTACCATAAGTATAAAGATCATGAGAGATAGTCCTATGCAAGTCTCTCAAGACTCGTTTGGGCTTAAAGAAGTCAAGAACTGTAGGAGTAGCCATCTTTTGACAAAGGTGGTTCATTGCAAAGGCCAAATTTGGTCATGTTAGTGTGATATATTATAGTGCTCCCACTAGTGATTTAAAGAGTGTTGGCCGAGCAAACATTGCATTTCCATTTTTCAACCGTGGTTCTTTGATAGAAACTAGTGTGGAGAAAGGCTTATAGAAACTTATATAAGCTCAGTGGAGAAGGTCTAAACCATATTGTTGTTATGATAGGAAAAGACCTCTAGGTTCGTGATGAACCTGAATTCCAAGGAAGAAGTGAAGACTCTCGAGATCCTTGATAGGAAAAACACCCCATAACAATTTTGAAAACTAGTTTAAGAGAATAGATGAACTACCTATAACAATAAGATCATCTACATACACAAGAACCCACACATGTCCAACCCATTGGTTATAGATAAAGAGAGAGGGATCATAAGCTGAGCAGTTGAAACCTTTGTCCAACTAGAAAGAAGAAAGACGATCAAACTAGGCCTAAGGACCTTATTTTAAGCCATACAACACACGCCTCAGTGAGTAAACATGATAAGGATATCATTGGCTATGAAAATCCAGAGGTTATTCCATGAAAACGGGCTCTAGTAGCTCTTGATGTAAGAAAGCATTAGCTACATCATATTGACGTAGATCCTAACCTTGAACAATAGCTAGTGTAAGGATGATTCAGACATTAATGGGTCTAACTATAGGATTAAATGTCTCTAGATAGTCCATACATGGCTCCTAATGGTAGCCTTTAGCCCAACCGTGCCTTTAAACGATTTAAAGATCCATCGGGGTGTAGCTTGGGTTTGAACACCCATTTGCACCCGATAACATTTATAATGGGATCTCGTGGAACTAGCTCCCATGTCTTAGTGTGGTGTAGAGCATAAATTTCATTTTGCATGGCGTCATTCTAGCTAGGATGCTTAAGGGCTTGAAGGATTGAGGATGGAACGGGTGGAATAGTGTGAACCAAAGCATACTTTGGGTTAGGGTTATGAATGCCAGCTCGACCACATGTGGTCATTGAGTAACTTCGAGTGTACTAAGAGATTTTAAGAAGGGTTGGTGTGTTCGGGTTTGGTGAGTGAGTTGGTAAGTGTTAGAAGGTTTAGGTATTTAAGGGCAAACTTGAAGAAGGGTTGAAGGTTGTTTTAGAAATGTTGTTAGGAAATGATGAGGCGGAGGAAATATTAGGAAGATCAGTTACAAATTTAGATAAGATCAAATCTGAAATTTCAATGATAGGTTGAGAGTCAAGCTGAAAGTTAGAAAGGATAGAGTGTTATTCGGTGTTGGTTTGTTGGGAGGTTTTTGCAACACTGACGATAGGTGGGGGATCCCTAAGAACACATTGCTAGAGGGT
The DNA here is from genome assembly GCA_028551485.1 of Casuarina cunninghamiana. NCBI lineage: Eukaryota > Viridiplantae > Streptophyta > Magnoliopsida > Fagales > Casuarinaceae > Casuarina > Casuarina cunninghamiana. Next base: position 17,558,522 of record CM052363.1, on the reverse strand, counting down.
TGGATGGTCTTGAGGGATCATTTAGTGTCCTGTGAGGTGGAAAATTCAGGTATAAGGACGAAGGATGGTGAGTTGGATGCAATAGGGGGAGGAGGTATTTGATCCACCTAGGTCATTGGAGGGGGGATCATAATGCTATTATAGGTTAGGGATGTGGTTCCTAACTGAAGATGATCATTAAAGGGAAGCATAGTCCCAAGTATTCTATCTCTGGAGGACATGTTTGAGAAAGGGAAAAGGGACTCATTAAAAAGAACATGATAGGAAATGAAAATTTTCCCAGTTTCTTTGTGGAAGTAGTAGTACCTTTTATGTTTGGCACTATATCCCATGAAAACACACATGAAAAATTGGGCCAAGAGTTTGTCAGTAATGGTAGACTTTATACAAGGGAAGCACTGGCTTCAAAATACTTGGAAGGAATTATAATAAGGGGTCTAATTATAAAGTAGTTTTAAAGGGAGATTTTAGATGAGCCAAGGAGGAAGGTGATAGCCAATTTATCAAGTATACGGTAGTGGAAAAAGCTTCAACCTAAAATTTCTTGGGGGTGAAGGAGTCCAATAACATAGATCGTCCAAGTTTAGTAATGTTCCGATGTTTCCTATTCAACTACACCATTTTGATGAGGTGTATATGGACAGAAGAAAGTATGAACTATTCCATGGGTTCTCAGGTAATTATTAAGTTGATTAAGGCACAGATGATAAGCATAGAACAATACACAATGTGAAAGCTTAATTTATACATAGATAGGCTTGGCCTTTTATAGGCACATAAAGGTAACCATTATTCTTCTTGGAAGTTTCCCAAAAAAGGTTTTCCTTGACTTAGTTTAATGTGCAGTAAGTGCCAAATTCTCCTCCTCCCCTCCTTCTCTTGTCGCTTTGTCCTTCCATATTGTTCACATTAAAACAACCAAGATTGTGCTTGTTTATACAAGAGCAAACATGAACTTCATAAGTCCTTGATTCATATGATGGTTAGATGACTTAAGTGTTAGCATTTACACTTTTGTATATGTTAAATGCTAGCCTTACTAGCCCAATCGTGTAGCACAAAGTGAGCTTAGGTAGCTTTGGTTTCACTACATCTTAATATGTAGAAGGTACACAATAGGGAGTGGTTTATGTCACCTTTGTAGCAGCATAACCCTTTTTCTTTAGTGGCAGATCTGATGCAAGATGTTGATATTGTCACTCCATTTTCTTTGTTGTCAGCATTATCTTTTATGGATGCAAATGGGCTTGAATAAGAGACATTATATATCATTATTCCTTTACAAATTAGTAGGGCCATGAGCTATGGACAGTGAGTTGGGGGAACATTGGAACCTTGCATGCCGAGCTTCACAAGCTTCTTGGTCTTTGTGAGGTTGTTGTACTCCAGAACTTCCAAAGTCTTCTGACAGAGTTCTTGAAGGAGAAGACTCTTTTACATGCCCTTCACAAACTTTGTGTGGTAATGCAAAGTTTGGAACGAAAATTTGTAAAGGTCTCATGTTTGAGGGGTTTGGTTAGAACATCAGCAAGTTGCTGATGAAAAGGTATGTGGGCAATTACTAAGGTGCCTTAAGCAACCTTCTCTCTAACAAAGTGATAGTCCATTTCAAAATGCTTAAACCTGTTATGAAAAACTGGCTTTGTTGTGAGATGCAGTAAGGATAGATTGTCACAATACAAATGGATGGTATTGTAGAAAGGGATGCTGAGATGCCTTAAAAGATGCAAAGCCTAGATTGCTTTAGAAATGCCATAAGCCAAAGCTCTATATATATCATTATTCCTTTATTGTTACCATTATCTTTTATGGATGCAAATGGGCTTAAATGAGAGACATTATATATCATTATTCCTTTACCTTTATCAATAGGGCCATGAGCTATGAACAACGAGCTGGGGGAACGTTGGAACCTTACATGCCCAACTTTATGAGCTTATTGGTCTTTGTGAGGTTGCCATACTCCAAAAACTTCTAGAGTCTTATGAAAAAGTTCTTGAAGGAGAAAACTCTTTTACACTAATGTAGAGTTGGTTTCTATAAGGGAAAACGAAGTAAAACTCTTGACTGAAAAGTAATAAAAGAGAAGGCTCAAGACAACATTGTAAGGGTTGCCGAATGTGGTTGTAGAAGCCTTGCTTCTAGAGATGAGAGATTGTTTCAAGACAAACAGAGTGGCTACATCTTAGCAAATCTTTAAACTCAAAAAATTCCATAAGACTCTTGATCTTAAATACTACGTCACATAACAAACCTTTTTAGATGTAGGTTCTCCATTTTTCCCTAGACAAAAACCATAGAATGATGCCTTTTTTTAATAGAATCTAGGTGTTTATCAGAAGGGAGAAAATCCCATTATGCAAGGACATCTGCCTAAGAATAGAATCCCAAAAACCCCTTCCTTTTTAACAAGGTCTTAGAAAATCTAGGTGCTTAACATGATGCTAGGCCAGAGTTAGGGGAAGAAATAGTGGGAATGGATGAAAGGATGAAGAACAAGAGGGAGGGCTATGGCATCCATGATAGTGAAAGGCTCCACTAGGTAGACTTGGATAGGGATATTTTGATGTTGATATCTTTGCAAGTGCAAAAATTTGATATGTTTGCAGTCATACTTGTCTGCTTTTGATGTTGGCCCATTTTGAATATTTTGGGCTTGAATTCCAACTTTTGAAAATTTTGAACTATAAAGCACACCTTGCCATAATCATGAACACTTACGCATAAAGATTTCTTAATGTCACTTAGCCAGCTAATGTAGTAGTGAATTAGTAAAGGTCTTAAATTTTATATCTTGTATGCATAAATTAGGTGCATGTATTATAATATTTTTTAAAAATTACTTAGCCAATTAGCTTAATAATGAATTCATAAAAATTTCAATTAAGGTCTAAAGTTGAACATTTGTGTGCAATGTAATATTAAAAAAATTCATAAAATAAAAAGTAAAAACTCAATTATTTAAGCATTTTAGGAAAATAAGGGCTAGTAGATTGAGTTTGCCATCATTAGGCGTTCCACACCATTTTCTGTAGGTTAAGTCTCACCATCTCTAGTCCTTACCTAGAATACAAACCTTTGTTGAGTTGGCTACTTCAATCAAAAGGGACCATTTATAACCCAAACCCACCCTACAGATTATGCCTTGACAAAATGATATGAAGCCTTACAATGTAGAAGGCATACACAAATCACAGTCTTGTTAAAAATGTTAAAATGTTGGTTGTTTCATTCGTGTTTATGAATAACCTCCTATGGTTCATCATTCATAAATAAATGTTTCATCATATATTGTCTTCCATAAGACTAACTGCCTTACCTTTTGTCAATTGAGTCCCTAATGGGGCATTTAACATCATTTTTGAGAAATATTGCGATAGAATTCATACAAGTGAGAATGTTGTATTTGATATAGCAATATTTCCTTTTTGTTTCCTATTTGGTTTCTCTTAACTATTGTCTACATGAACCAAACTATCTTTTTGTAATTAGTGATCTAAAAGTCTAGTAAGAGCTGCAATAGTTCATTATAAGGAATTTTTCTTGAAACATAAATATGGTTCAAAACATCAACAGCTTTATCATTTATACTATGTAGACTCTTCAGTGATTGAACACAACAAAGCTTGGATTGCACTTGGGTTTAGAGAAACAAGAATGTTTTGCTAATACTTGACAAGGATTGTGTGAATTATTAAAAGAAAACTTAGACTTAGGCTTAAAAGATCTTTTGATATGCAAGTCCTAAGCCTAATTCCAGCACCCATCATGTGATCTTTTTTCCCTTCTTGAACATTTTCATTGGGCCTCATTTATTTCAGCCTCTTAGTGCTGCAAAAATAGTATATGCCAAATCCGTATAGAAATATTTTAGTTATTTAGCTTTTTTTCTTCCTTTTTTTTCTTCCTTCTCTTATGCAATATCCTTTAATTTTTTAAGTTTACATTTGTCTATCTTAGGGTCTTATTTCTTGTAACTTTATACTTTAACTTTATCTTTTTCTTTAACTTCTAACCTTCCTACTTTTTTGAACCATTCAAGATGTTCCATCATTATGTTCCTGAAATTTTCTATTTAAAGTATATTAAAGTAAATTGCACAAAAGAGAGAAAAAAAATGTTAACTTAATTCCTATTGTCATTAGTTAGCTAGTTCAAGTGATAGGTTAATAGGGACTTAGACAGTAAGGTTTGAATTTAACACCTTATGTACAAGAATGTGGTAAATGTATTATTAAATTAAAAAAAAAACAATGGGCCGTGTTGCTTTAAAGCTATCCTTAATGGGCCACCTCCCATTCCCTATTCTACTCTCTCATTCATCCTTCATATCAACCCTAAATGGTCCACTCCGCACTCTTGGTCGTCCTTCAAATAAATTCATCATCGACCGCGATTTCACACTCCCGGTCATCCTTCAAGTCAATCCCATCCTTCACGCCATTACTTTGGGCAGCACACATAATTCACGGCAAAGCCTCTTTTACACGCGCACCCTTTCATCTGACTTCAACGTTCCCCAACAGAGACGTGGCTGCACCAGTCCTCCTGTGAGTACACGCACACGTTAATCACATCAGTGTCCATTGAAGCTTCTTTTTCTTTTTCGAATAGAATTCAAACACAAACAGCCTTGGTGACGAAACTCTCGGAAGTGTCTCGACTCTGTTTCAATTTTCAAACCTCTTTTTTTTTTTCTGGATATTCCTTTGGAGATCTCAAGTGCAAGAAATTAAAAGATTGAAGGCACATTGTTGAGTCCAAACAGAACAATAAGGAATGAAGCATACATCCATAATGGTTTCCAACCATTTTCTTTCTGTTTTTGTCGAATGCGTGAATTTTGCAGTAACTTGGTCATACATTTAACGTGGTGATTAGTTTATTGGTAACAGTTTGGAAATCACATTTGGAAATCTTCACCTTTTGGCCAGTCTAACCTCTCACATTTCAAAGATCTTTTTTTTTTTTTTGCTTAAAGACTTTTCACTAAAGCTTTTCACTTTTTTTCCACTTGTCTACCAACTTTGAGAAAGTTTTCGCTTTTTGTTCCATTAAACACGCCAAATTGACAAAAATGGAGACTCTGTTCCGATAAACATGCCAAATTAAAAGATGCTATGCTTTTTAAATTAGCAAAAACAAAGACTTTCTTTTTGGAGGTCATCTCAAAAATGTCCAATGATTCAAATATTCACATATGATTATATTATGTGTCTTATTAAGGCAACAATATAAAGACGTAGTTCAACAATAAGAAAAATTGCAAGTTGTTTTTGCGCTTCTCCCAGAAATGAAGGCTCTTTTCACTAAGAATGTCATTTTACTTTGGGCTACGATCAATTTTTTTCCTTTGGCATGTGGTAAAGGCTGCAGCGAAGAACAGAGAGAAGCTCTCTTGCAGATCAAAAACTCCACAAATGGTTTAGCCTTCAAGGGTTGGGACGGTCGGGATTGTTGTAAAGCGAGAGGAATTTTCTGTAATAGTGCCGCTGGAGGAGTTAGCGAAATAATTTTATGGGAAACGTGGGCACCACCAGGCATCTGGTATCCAAACGTCACCTTATTCACCTTGTTTGATGAGCTGGAGGGATTGGTGCTTGCTGGCGCACGAATTGGAGGAGGGCTTGAACGTAAGAACTTTTACGTGATTTATCATATTTCGCCTTATGTTTTCTAACGTGAATTCTTGGTTAAATGTATGGAAAGTTTTTTTAATTTTAACTATTTTAGATCGTTGTATCTCATATATCATGTTCTGAAATAGTTAATAGACCTGTTCATTCAATTCTAAATACATTATAGAATTTAAACCTACTCCAAAAATGTAATAATTGAAACTTTATTATATACAAGGTGGGCTTTTGTTTGCCTTTTGTTAGTTTTTTTCAACTGCAGCACTCGGATATACTAAATGTATAAAATGCTTTTAAGTATTTAACATTCAATTTGGTTATCTCGTGTTTTACTTTACATAGTAAAAAATCTAAACTTCTTCTATTTAGAAGAGTCAAACCAATACACTAAATTTTTGAGAAGAGAATATTTATTTGCATGCCCCTCTTGCTACTTCTAATTTAATTCCTTATAATGTAAATCCTTATTCAAATAATATGTTAAATTTACTTTGTTGCAGCCTTTTGTGAACTAAAGAAATTAACAAATCTAAAGGAGTTGCACCTTACTAATAATACATTGGAAGGCAATATTCCTCACTATCTTGGGATGTTTGAAAATCTTCAAGATATTATTTCAGTAGGTAATAGCTTTATAGTTAATGTGCCTTCATCCATATTTTCTAATTGGAGCAAAATTAAGGAGTTTGATGTTTCGTGCAATCAATTGGAAGGGGTCTTGTCATTTTCTATGTTTGCTAATGCTTCCAATCTCAAAACACTTTCCCTATCAGACAATGAGAATTTAGAAGTTGAAACTGAGTCATCCTCATGGGTCCCATCATTTCAACTTGGCTTTCTAAATTTGGCACATTGCAACCTTAACCAAAAGTATGGCCATGTTGTCCCAAGCTTCATTTACACCCAAATTTCCTTGGACTTATTAGACCTATCTTTCAACTTAATAGAGATAACCATACCTTGTTGGTTGCTATTCAACACCAATATCACTTATTTGTTCTTGGATAGCAACAAGATAAGTGGCTCTTTTATCAATTGCCTTCCTAATCGAATTTCAGCACTTGAAGTATTAGCCATGTCTAATTATAACATCACAGGTCCACTTCTTAAAACAATTGGAAATAATTTTCCATTGTTACGTTATGTTATGTTGACATGTCCTCAAATGCATTACAAGGCACCATTCCATGGTCCTTCGGCAATCTTTCATTGGTCGTGGTAGACCCTTCTAATAACATGCTTTCTGGGACAATACCACAAAGTTTGACTAGGGGAGGTATCCCACTAGTGTATCTAGACCTATCAAACAATAAATTGAGAGGAGAAATGCTTCAAAGGGATTCAAACATGACAAAGTTGGAGTACTTAGAACTTAGTGGCAATTACTTTGATGGAATCATTTCACCTACAATCTTAAATAGTCCAAATTTGGTAGTTTTAGAAGTTCAAAATAATCAATTGTCAGGAACCATTCCTAAGTGGTTCTATGATTGTACTAGCTTGGTGGCAATTCTTTTAAGTGGAAATCATTTGAAAGGTCAATTGCTACCAAAAATGTGTCAAATGAAGAATGTTCAAAATTTCAGTATCTCTAACAATCACATTTCAGGAAATATTCCTTCGTGTCTTGATAATGTTAATCTTGGAAAGAGCCTTCTAAATCTTTTTATGATAAATTTGTAAGGCACATGTATTTTGGCACTAGCAAAGGAATTATATTATTTACTCCAAGAATGTCCTTGCAAGTGAAAACAAGGGAAATTACTTTTCAAGGTGTTCCACTTTCATTGATGACTATTATTGACCTATCCTCAAATTAATTGATAGGTTCCATTCCTTTTGGAATAGGAAAATTATCACAACTTTTGTCCTTAAACTTGTCATATAATTTTCTAATAGGTCCCATTCCAAATTCTTTCCAAAACTTGGTAAATGTGGAAAGCTTGGACCTTTCTCATAACAAATTGAATGGGGAAATACCAAATGAATTGGTTGGGCTGAGTTTTCTAGCTGTATTTAATGTTGCCTACAACAATCTTTTTGGAAGAATTCCTTTTGAAAGACAATTCTTAACTTTTGAGATGCAATATTTCGATGGCAATCTAGATCTTTGTGGAAATCCTCTACCAAGAAATTGTTCTACAACAATCGAAGTTGAGTTTGAAAACAAAGGCCAAAGTAATGATGGAAGGGGAGACATTAGAATAATTGATGATCCTATCTTCTATGCCTTTGTTATTGTCTTTTATGTGATAGGATTTTGGGTTTTTTTAGGGGTTCTTATTATTAATAAGAATTGGAGGCATATTTAGTTTAGAATCATAGATGAATATATAGATAAATTGTTGTTTTGAAATATTTTCTTAACCTTAGTAGTTCCCATCTAAATTTTCAATTGAAAGTAACGTTTGTTTCTACCAGTTGTATTTCTGCTGGTCTTTTTTTACTATTGGGTTTGTGTTTTTTTTTTCTTCCCTTTTGTTGTTCAAAAGAGTATAAATCTATTTGGAATAATGAATTGGATGTAAAGCATATGCTTCCTATAAGACTAGAGTAAAGTAGGAGGAACTTTTCAATGCACCCAATTCTATTATGACCTAATTATATCCCCTAAACTTGCTTTTTTTCTCCATGTATTTGCAGAAAATTTCAAATATAAAAGATTGAAATAGGGGAAAAAACATTTTGGCAACTGATTTAGGAGTCTCAAGTACATGATGATGATGAATTTGCTTTTCTATGATTGATTTGGTTGTTAAAATTAATATAGCACCCTTGATGTTGAAGTTGTTTCTTTCATTTGTAGATTTCAATGTTTTGTGCTTGAGATGATGGGATATTGGAGCTCTCTTTGACATTAGTAGATTGCATTGGATGGGATTGTTGTGGTGCTAACAAAATTGTGTGTTAGTGTTAGGACTTAATGGTATTTATATGGTTGCTAGGTAGCAGCATGCACATGATACTTTGAATTTTTTTCTTTAAATTTGAAGTATTTATATTTTAGTATATTTTAGAAAATACTTAATTCCCTCCTTTAAAATAAATTATTAAGAAAAAGATATATGTAAGTATATAAAAAGACATAAGATAAAGGGTTTGGGGCCTTTAATTATCCTTTTGGATCCTTTGTAACTCTCTTTCTAATGGAAGATGAAGAATAATAAGATTTTAAATCTATTGGTTGATTAATCTAAAATTTTCTACCAAATTCTAAGATCAAGTATTTTTCCTTTTTTTCCCTATAAACATATTCCTAGTTTATGGATTTTACAAAAGCCAAATCAAGTCTTTCTATACAAGAATTCCTAGTAAGTTTCATTTTTGTCCTATCTCATCTTAAGGCATTTACAAACAAATCTAAGCACTACTTGGATCAACTGAAAAAATCTAGCTATAATCAACATACATATAGTAATTCTTTACTATATATTTTTGAGCAATACATCCAAAGTTTGCCAAATTTTTCCAACAACTCAACTAGATGTTATTTTCAAGGCAAACCAAAAATTAGTTTGTATCTCATTATATTACAATAATAGCATCATTTGCAAAAAAAATCAATTGAAACCATTGTCCTTTCTCCTTCATTTAGAGTGAATTTTTAAGAGAAATACTCGTACATGCCTTTTTCCCAATGCACCATACTCTGTTCCGTCCAAATGTTTCAGCCAAAGAACTTGCTTTTATCCCACTGTATGTCAGTTCCAAATCTGATGTGGTACTTGAAGGAGAGTCACTACACATTCTAGACACCAAGTTCATATAGTCAATCAATGAGTGCCTTACATGTGAACCAACCGATGGAGTTTCACAGAGACTTATATTAGAGAAGTAGTGTGTTGGGACTAGTGAATTTGGATTGCTCAAGGCATCCTCTTGCAAAATGTCCCTTGTCCTAGATAGAATAAGGATACGTTTTCGAGAACACAAGAATATGCTTCTAGAATTAGATGCCCAACATCCTACAAGAATGAAAAAGGAAAATTACCACTTATTTTTGCCACAGTATCTTTTTGCAGTGATGTATAGGTCAATCCTAGTGAAGCAATTTGATGACGACAAATATTCGTAAGTGTCAAAGAATGAACTAGAGCATTCTAATAAATAAATAAATAACTATTCAAGAACCCTAACTTTTGGGAAAGATCAAAATGGCTTCAATTGCTTAATTTCGGTTGTACATTTCTTTCACCTTTTATAGGTGTTTGATACTACATTGAAAGAGAGAAAGAAACCCTAAAGAATCTATACAAAATGTACAATGAATCATAAACCAATTATGTCAATGTTAATCTTTGGAAGTAATTTTGGTATTTGAGGAAAGTTTTGAAATGTTTGCAAAATTATTGATGTTGCGAAATGGATTCTTTGTCTATTTGTTGTCATGATTATTTAGGAAAAATCTTCAAGATTTCCCTTAAGGAAAGAGGTGACCTGGTTGGATTTCTGACTAGGTTCTTGCAACTGGTGTGGCACCGACCAACTTGGTCAAGGAGATAGAAAAGGTTATAAGAGGCAACTAAGGTTGCCTCCTTTGTGACCCATGTGGCTTACCATGTCTTTTAATAAGGAGCTGACGTGGTAGGCCTTCTTATCACTTAATACTAATGAAAGTAATGTGAATTTAAGTACCATTATGATAACAAGCAATACATAAGTTGTCATTAACAGATATTGGAGAAATCATTCTAATATGGTTGGACTAAATATCTCGACAAAAAAGAAAAAAAAAAGCTAAAAAAATGCATATATGTAAATGAACATCAAGAAATGTATGAGGAAGGTTTGGATATATGGTCTTAAGTTGATTTAGAAGTGCTTTTGCATGGCCTAAAAATGACTCTGTCTTTTCCATCTCTGACATTAGATCCTATATAAATGACCATGTTGTTTGAATTGGGATTTTACCATTATCTTGTTCTATAAGTTTCATTTTCCATGCAAATATAATAGCTTCAAGCTTATTAAGGACATTCAGTGTGCTATGTTCAGATTTCAAATTTAGGGAATTGAGTATCTCGTGAGCTTAACTCTACAAACAAGGCCTTGTACAACTCCTCACCAAGGGCTGCCGTTACAGACTGAATACGTAAATTGATATTTGGTTAATAAGTTATGACTCCACAATGAGGATTAAAAATTTCAAAATTTAATCTATAAGTCTAATCATAACAACAATATTCAAAATCATGTTCAAGCATGCAAACCATGTCCCCATTTTGTAGTGTTGTGCCAAGGTAAACTAACCAAATTTAAAACCACTAATGAGAACCTTTGTGTTTAATTCAACTTTTGGCATTTCAAGAAAGATTGCCTTAAACATAGTTGAAAGGTTGAATGATAAAGTACTTCTCATAGAAAAGTTTAAATAACTTGGGAAAAGCATCCCCAATAATAGATTGCAAAAGCATTTCAAGCAAAATACTTTCATTGATTGATTTTGCAGCCTTGAATACTTGATGTACTACTCTTCCATGATGAAGCAGTTTCTTCCTTTGGGAGTCAAATGGCTCTGTCTTTGGTACTTGAGGTGATGAAAGCCACCATTTTTTACTTTGACGTTCACTAATATTCCTTCCTTCTACCTTACTACTCCTTTTTGCATACCAAAACTTAGTATTCACCATTGAATCAAGTGTCTCCCAAATGAGAAGTCAATGGTAGTAACATTATGATAGTTACAAATAAAAACATTCTATAAATTTTGATGGGAATAAAGAGATCACCTACAATAAGCATAGAGTCCAATTTTTGAAGTGCTAGCAAATTCATGTGACATGGACTTTTGGCATCATTATCTACATAGATATAACTTAAATGCAAATTAGACCAAAATTAGGATTAATACTTCCATTGTTACAAATCCAAGTGAAATAGTATATACCTCTAGGGCTTCACCATTTGCATCATTTTGCTTAGTATCAACTAACTCAACCATACAGTTGGTATGGGAGAGTAACCAATCCATTTCTCTTTGCCATTTGTCTTCCTTTCTTCAGACAATGTCTCTAATTTCCACAACTCCCTAAAAACCATTGCTAAAAACCAATTTATTACACACTATATGGTTAAAAAAAAAACTACAATGTTTCTCATAGGCATACAATGAATAGACAAGAAGTTTACTAAAGATGGGCCACGATCTCATAAATACTATTGTGGAGAGACAAAATTTTGCAAGCTACTTTTAAAAGCAAGAGTTTGGCTATGAAAGAATACTTATTCTCTATACAAATTTTAAGCCTTCGACCAAAAACTTTTGTTGTATTCTAACAAATCCTTTATTCAATAGAAACTTACAATTTTTTTCCTCTAACTAGGACAATTGCCTAAAAAATACATAAACATAAAATGCCAATTTCACTATTTCCAAAAGTTGAAATATTATATCCTGCTCATTCCATATCAATACCCTCATATGCTTAGGCTTTGAATTTTATAAGTTTGACACTTGATATAACATAATAAAAGCAAGTACCAAAAACAAGATTAGTTAACAAGCAAATGAAATTAATTCTTTCAACTAAATAAATGGATATATTGCATACCCATTAGATTTGTAATTCCATTAGACAATGTTAAGGCAGTGTTTACACCCTTTTGTCCTTCTGTTACATCTTCACCTTACAACAACTTTGCAAATTTCTCTTTCATTGCCTCCATATCAAAAACCTAAATGGCATAAGGATGTTTCTCTTTAACATAAAAATGTTTAGGGCTTTCTAAGAGCCCCCATTCATTAAAACTTTGTTCTTTTGTTACAAGATTATGGGATTAAAACATATAAGTGTAGGAAAGTTATTAAAGTATGTAAATGATGTGTTGTATGATGGTTTGTTATCAATTTTATTGTACTATGGCTTGATATAGTTGGGTTCTGTGTCCTTGGAGATGTAAGGAAACAATGCATTTTAGGATGTTTGGAGATGTAAGGAAACAATGCATTTTAGAATGTTTGGGATGTATAGTTTCGAACAAGTAATATAATGATAAGTACAGATATCGTCCCACGAAGACTGGTGTTTACTAAACTAATTAATTACTAATAGTGAATAGACTCTAAAGTTTATCTAGCAAATCAAAATGGTAAATTATGAATTTAATAACTAAATTAATCTAAACTTAATAAACAAAATGTGCTAGAGCTTCCGATTTCACCTAATTACTCAGTACAAATGTTGATCATTTATGCTTGCAAGATTGATTCTATTCATGTGATGGCAAAATTTCCTAATTTATTCACTACCCTATGTCTAGGTATAGCAAACCTACTTAATTCATTAACTCATTGTATGTCTTCATATGAATTAAATGAATTAAGTGCATTAAGATATGTGAATATTCCAGTTTGCACCTAAAGCCATACAAATCATATGGTATAGTTCTATCCATATTAATCTATGGTTGCATATTACATGAAGCAACTGCATATCGTCGTCGTTCGAACTCAAATATACAAATTAGATCATCTAAGTGGTAGTTACTTACTTAAATGCATTAAGATCAGTAATATGCAACTTGACATTCATAAAATATCTCACAAAACACAAACAATCTCATCATTCATACATCATATTCAAGTTCCATCGTAGCTCTAACACAATAAATTAAAACAACATATTTACACAAATAAGAATAGTGTAGAAAATTAAACAACACATTCTGTAAATTAAAAACATTAAGCTGTCACCAAAAATTTCTTCAAATCACAAAATAAGTTGCACAAATCTGCACATCAGGGGAATAAGAAGAAGTTGACTAGAAAACGAGATGAAAAACGAGCTGACACGTGCCAACACGCGCTTTCGCACGCACTGTCACGCGCCGGTGACACGCGCCGCCGTCCGGCCACCACGCACCACCGCCGGTCTTTACAAAAACTTCAGGACAGATAGATCAGGATGCCTAGATTGCAGATCTGCAAATAGATTGCACAAATCCACCTCAAAACCGTGTAGATCTGACGGAAAGTGGATTGGGGGCCGCCGGAAATATGTCAGAAATCAGAGACACAGGACTTGGACGGCGTTTGCACTTTCCAAGGTCCCTTTATAACTGAAAATGCCAACAAATTCCAAGCAGAAGAAACCGGTTGGCGTTCGCACTGCCGGTCTCTCTTTTCTCCCTCATTCTCGCCGGAAAACTACACTAGAAATGGACTTTCTCTCCCCTGGGTCGGTCGGCTTTCACACGACCACCCTTCAATCGCGACCTCTTTCTCTCTCTCCTTTCAGTTTCTCTCGTGTTCTCCTGTCCGACCCTCGATGCTCTTCCGATAATACTAGATAAAAGCCTCACACGTTTTCTGCGGTCCCACATGATAATTCTCTTTTTTCCTTTTCACGGTCCCTCCTTCTTCTACATAATGACTTCACGGTCCCACATATTTTCCACTCTTTGTTTGACTTTTTTTTTGTAATTCATGTTCACGCTCCCACTTCTCTCCTATGGTCCTGCACAATAGCCTGCTTCTCCATTTTTTGTCTTTTCCTCACATGGACTCACATGGACTCACGTGCACCTTTGCTTATTTTCTTTCTTTCCTCTTAATCTTTTGCTTCATTTCTCTTGTTTTTCAGCTATTTTGGGTTTCCTGCATAAAATAACAAAATATACATAAATATAATTAAATACAACTATAATCTAATAAAAATAAAATTAAATATTACCTAAAATAATCAAAATAACTCTATATAAAATAGAGTTATCATGTAGATAGAAATGATGCTATGGAAAGAAGTAAAGAAGATTCCAGTAACTTGTTATGTTTTCCTACTGTTAGTCTAGTTTTGCTATCTTTCCTTTCATTCCAAAAATATTTGGTGTAATCAAAGACACTTCCAATCTCTCTAATTAGTGGAGGATTCTTTGATGATCGGGCTTGTAACTTGATCCCAACCCATTTGTAACAAAGTGTATTAAAGTGGGGCTAGATGGAAGCGAGCTTTATACAGGCAAACGATGTGGACTGGTGCTTCAAGGAAGTTACTGATAGTCTTAAGTCCATGAATGAGATGACCAAAAAGTCCCAAGACTCTATGCGAAAATCTTAGGAAGTGATAATGCAACTTGTTATCTCTTTAAGCCAAATAGTAGAGACCCAGTTTTTAATCAGGCTTTCTAGCACTCCAATGACCAGATCTGCAGTGGGTTTTGTTGCCATTTTGGCTAAATCTGGGGTCGGCCTTGTGGTTGTGTCCCCAATCCTCTTGGGTGGTACAAGCAGTAGGGGCTCATCCCCCTTTATTCCTTTTGTTGCTAGACTGTCTTAACTAGGTTAGTTTTAGTTAATTGGGGAAATTACTTTTGCCCCTTTGGACACCGACACCAGCAAGTTGGTTAGGTGGATTGCCACTAGTGGCCTGCATCATGGCTTCACGAGCGTATTGTTTTTTTTAGCCCTAAATGGGCCTTTTCTATTAATAGGTGTGCCTTACAATTCTAGGCCTCTGTTTAAGGGATCTCTGATCCTTCCTATTAGGGTTAGGCCACCCCAAGTGCCAACAAGTAAGGGCTCGAGAGTTCAGCTCCACACAGCCTAGGGCCTAAACATGTTTGGCTTTGCATAATTGGCTTATGCAAGCCCTCTTAGTGTTGCAAGACATAATGGAGAATAACCTAGGAAGCCTTGGTCCACAACCTTTTGGGAACCCTGCTTGGAAGCCCTTTAGGGCCACTTAAATGGCCAATTCAAGGGGCCTTGGTCCAAATCAGCCACCTTTCAAAACCAATTCTACAACTAACCTAAAAGGCTTGGATCAACCACCTTTTAGAAGCTTTGGTTAGCAGTTTTTTAAAGTCAACCCGAGAAGTGTTGGGCAATAATATGGTAGGGCTTATGGAAATTCTAATGGGTGGGGTCCCTTTAGTGATCCATCGGCACATAATTTGGTAGCTCCCAAGTTTGACTTTCCTTGTTTTAGTGGTATTGAAGATCCCACTGCATGGATTTGTAAAACTAGCTAGTTTTTCGATTATTACTGAATCTCTAATTTTGATAAGGTCTTAATGGTGTCTTGGAATGTTGAAGGTGATGCTTTAGTATGGTATCAAATGTTTGAACAAGAGCAAGGGCATAGAGCTATAAGGAAATGGTTAACTTGGGAGGAACTTAAGGCAGGACTTTTAGAACATTATGGGCCCTCTCGTTTCCTTAATTACTATGGAGAGTTGACGAAATTATACTAGACTAATTCTATCAAAGAGTATTATAAGGAGTATTCTCAGTTATTGATAAAAGAAGGGTCATTAAACATGGTCCAGTAAGTAAGGGGCTTCATTAATGGTTTATGAAAAGCGGTGGCGACATGTGGCACTGGTGTGTGACAACGTGTGGTGGTGCATGATGGTGCATTTCTATGCGTTTTCATCCTGTTTTCTAGCCAACTCCTCCTCATCTTCCTAATGCGCAAATTTGTCCAAACTTTCTCTGAATTAAAGACATTTTGGTGACAGATTTGATGTTTTTAATTTGAAGAATGTTTTGTTCAATTTCTTGCACTATTTCTATGTTTGTAAATAACATGTTTTAGTTTAATGTGATAGAGCTATGATGGAACTTGATTATGATGTATAAATGGTATGATTACGATATTTGTGAAACATTTGATGAATGTGAAGTTGCATATTATGGAGTTTAATGCTTTTATGCCTATCTTCAATTATTAATATTTGAGTGGGTTAGGTTTTACGTCCTACCCATTGTATATTTCAAAAGGTTTGGCACTTTACTTGATTTTTCTTATAAATATTATTACACAAGTTAAATGCCTTTTACTAAAAAAAAATGTAATAGTCTTGATGACATATCTCTTAATAGTCTTGCCAAAAGAAGGGTTCAGCATTATGGCTATGAATTTTGCTATGAAGTATGCCACATGATAAAGAACTAGCCTCCTACTGCCATTCCTACATGCATTGTGCTTTTGTACAAACATAGATATAGGGGACACTATGCTTACAAATGTGCATTTAGAAGTTTTTGTTTTTGTTTTTGTTTTTTTCTTGAATTGCTAAGTAGTGTGTGTGTGTGTATATATATATCACAAAATATTTAGAGCAATTTTATCTAGGCTCAAATATGATGTTTGTAAGATTCTAAAGCTCTTTCAAATACTTATTAGAACTTATATGACTAACATAGTTATATGATGAGATTTTGCCTCTAATATCATTTTAATAGCTAGAACTGATGGAAATTGAGTTATAAGGTAAATCATTAGGGGTTCTAATAGATTCTTGAAGAATAATTTTGGTACACCTATGCTAAAGTAACGATTAAATATGATGAACTTGCTACACGTGCTGTGTCTATCCATTCTGCATGATGCCTTGAACTAACTTCATTTTGATGTATTGTTCGGTGAATTTTAGATGCAAGTGAACATGTCGAACAAGTAATATAATGATAAGAAAGATATCGTCCCACAAATATTGGTGATTACTAGATCAACTAATTACTAATGGTGAATAACTCCTAGAATTTATCTAACAAATCCAATGATAGATGGTAGATTAATTAACTAAATATAAGAAAACTTAATAAAAGAAATATGTTAAAGCATATGATTTCACCATAACTACTAGGTATTAATATTGATTATTTATACTTGCAAGAGGGATAATATCTATGTGATGGTAGAACTTCCTAATTTATTTACTATCCTATGTCTAGATATAGCAAACCTACTTAGTTCATTAATTCACTATATCTCTATATGTGAATTGAAACAAACCAAATGTGTTAGGAT
Organism: Casuarina cunninghamiana; assembly: GCA_028551485.1. Taxonomy (NCBI): domain Eukaryota; kingdom Viridiplantae; phylum Streptophyta; class Magnoliopsida; order Fagales; family Casuarinaceae; genus Casuarina; species Casuarina cunninghamiana. The sequence continues at coordinate 17,541,133 of CM052363.1, read as the reverse complement.
CTATGAATATTCCTAATTTACACCGAAAGCCACATAAAAATATGGTATATGTCCATCCATATTTAATTTATGATTACACATTACAAGAAGTAATTGCATATCATCTCCTGTCAATTTCAAACATACAAATCAAATCATTTAAGTGGTAGCTAATCATTTAAAAGCATTAAACACAGTGATATACAACTTCACAGAAACAAAATATCTTATAAAACATAACAATCATAAGATTCGTACCATCATAATTAGGTTACATCGTAGCTCTAACAAAAGTAAACTAAAACATAAAGAAATAATAAGGAAGAACAATAATAAGAAATAAAGAAGGTCTCTTGAATCCAAGAACAAGAAGTTTGTCACCTTTTTTGTCTTCTCTTCAAGAAAAGCTTGAGTTGTGCTTAATTTCCTCCTCCCTTTGTTTTGCTTCTTCTATTCTCTTAAATAGAGTTTTGAGTTTAGACCTTATCCCAGTAGAAGTTGGTTTTGGATACTTAAAACATGTAGGTTTTGAACTGCTAAATTAGTTGGGATTTGAATTCCTAACTTGACTGGGTTTTCTATTTATTTAGAAAACCCAACAACAATAGAAAATCTAATAACAATCATCCAAATCCCAAGCCAATCTTAATTCTTTTGATCTTGATATTACGATTTTGCCATACAATAAGCATCAGGTTCTCCATGTTCATCCTTTTTCTCCTTGCCTCCTTGTACTACATAAATAAGATAAATTTAGGTAAATAAAGAGGAGTTCAAATGTTTTCTCACAATTATTAAAGTTATTTATTGCCTAAAATAGATAAAATAACTCTATAAAAATAAAGTTATCAAGCTGGCTAGCAAATGGGAAGAAAACAAGCAAAAACGCACCATCATGCGCCATTGCCATGTTCTGTCACGCGTTGGAGCCATGCACCACTGCCACTCTTCACGAAAACCTCCAAAAAGTAGCTTAAGATGCCAATCTATTGACAGGTCATACAGATCTACCAAAAAATTGTTGAAGGCCTAGTTTCACAAAAAATTGCCCATAAACGATGTTCCCTATTGTTGCCAGAAACTATAGTGAAATCGCCTAAAACAGCCACAGAACTTCCAAATAACACAAAGATCTATTAGATTTGCTCCCTCCTCACCAGGAACACCTAAGATCTTGCTGAAAAATGCAACTAAATGTCTAGGGAATGGGTTACACACACAGTGTTTTGTTGCCAAAGGAGATGAATGTAAATGGCATTTCAGTTGGCAGTTGCACAACCGTCCCACGCCATTCATCCTCCTCTCTCTCTCATTTTCACTCTAAACCAAACTCTCACCTCTCTCCCTTACTCTCTTCGACCATTCATGACCAAAAGCCCCTTAACTTCTTTCCAACTTTTTCCTTTTTTGTCTTTTCCTTCTCCTTGCTTCTCACATGCATTCTCTTTTTTTCTTTTCTTTTTTTTTTTTCTTTTTTTTCTTAGCTTCACATGCTTGATAGAGGAACACCTTCTTTTCCATGATTTATTGCTTCTTTTTCTTCTTTTTCTTCTATTTAGGGTTTCCTGCATAAAACAACAAAAGTTACATAAATATAGATAAAATGCACTATAACTTAACAAATACTATATTATATATTGTCTAAATAGTTGCAATAACTCCATACAAAATAGAGTTATCAATTTAAAACCCAATATTTAGGCGGATGTGCAGGCCAATCATCCTTCCACTCTTATATCAACATGGGGATTAGCCAAGATTTGGTAGGCCAAGTATTCACAAAATCAATCTTATGCCCTAGTTCCCTACAAGAAGAATGATGCTCTAGTAGTGCTTAAGAAATAGACATCTAACATGCTGCCCATTAAACAGCTAACGCCAAAACAGATTGTTGACTAGAAAACCAAAGGGCTATGTTTTTATTTTGATGAGCAATATGAGCTAGGTCATCAATGCAAAAAGAGGTTGTTTCATTTAGAAATTATGTATGAGGTTGAAGGAATGGATGATGAGCTTATGGAGGATGAGCACTTAGTTTTCACTTAGGGGATTCGGATGACTTTAAGGTGTCTCTTAATGCTTTATATAGGGGTAGATCTCCTAGAACCATACGGATTGACAAGAGTTTGGTTGAGTACCAATGCAAGGTATGCTTTTTGATTGATACAAGCAATACCCATAACTTTATTAGCCAAAAATTTACAGATAAAATCCAGCTTAAGTTGGATGAAGCCAGCTCATTTACAATCTTGGTGGCTAATGGAGAAGAAGTTAAAGGTATGGGGAAGTGTCATAATGTTAAGGTCCAAATTTAGGGAGCTTTGATGATACTGGAGTTATATGTGTTGCTGATGGAGGCCTTGGACATGGTGTTGGGCATTCAATGGCTAACCACCTTGGGCAATATCATTTGGGACTTTTCCATTTTGAAGATGATATTTGAAGTCAATGGTTGACGAGTGACATTACAAAGGGCTTCTCCTTGTCTTGATGTTTGAGGAAGTGTCATAATGTTGAGGTCTAGATTTAGGGAGCTTTGATGACAGTGGAGTTGAATGTGCTGCCAATGGAGGCTTTAGATGTGGTGTTGGGCATTCAATGGTTAGCCACCTTGGGTGATATCATTTGGAACTTTTCCACTTGGAAGTTGATATTTGAAGTTAATGGTCAATGAATGACATTACAAGGGGCTTTTCCTCATCTTGATCGATTTATTGATTGCTCCACTTTAGTTCGAGACTTGGGAAAGGAGAATACAATGTTGGTATTGCATTAGCCAATGTAAACCTTCTAAAAAAGCCATGGGTTGGAATCAAGGTACATAGTAAGTAGATGCACGTGCTGCTTGATGGGTTTCTAGATGTATTTCAAGAGCCTAAAAGCCTTCCACCACATAGAAGTCATGACCATAAGATTGTTCTTAAGAATGGAGGACAACTTATGACGATGAGGCCTTACTACTATCCCTACTTACAAAAAGAGGAAATTAAGAAAATTATGGCAAATTTACTTAAGAAGGGAGTAATTTGACCTAGTAGTAACCCTTTTTCTTCTCTAATTTTGTTGTTTAAGAAGGCGGATGGTTCATGAAGGCTTTATTTTGATTATCGAGAACTTAATAAGCACGTGATTAAAGATAAGTTTCCAATTCCAACAAGAAATGAGTTGCTTCATGAACTTCATGGAGCTTATTCCTTTTCAAAATTAGATTTGACGATTGCCTATGATCAAGTTTGAATGTGTGAAGAAGATATTGAGAAGATCACCTTCCAAACACACCATGAGCATTATGAGTTCTTAGTGATGCCTTTTGGTTTAATTAATGGCCCAGTTACCTTCCAATAATTGATGAATGTGGTATTCCATGAGCTTTTATAGAAAACCATATTGGTATTATTTAACAATATTATAGTTTATAGCCACACATGGGAGGAGAATTTGGAGCATTTAGAGCATTTGAGGCAAGTGTTAGAGGTTTTGAGGCGACACCAATTGTATGTAAAACATTCAAAATGTGAATTTGGGTAGCAAAAGGTTAAATTTCTTGGACATGTGGTTAGTGGCAAGGGAGTTGTTGTTGATAAGGGAAGATAAAAGCCATTTCACAGTGGCGCACTCCTCATAATGTGAAAGCACTACGGGGATTTTTAGGCACCACCGGGTATTACAAAAGATTTATCCATCAACATGGGAAGCTAGCTGCACCTTCAATAGCTTTGTTGAAAAAGGATGCATTTTAATGGATGGAGGAAGCTCAATGAGCCTTTGAATAATTGAAATAGGTGATGACTACCACTCTTGCCTTAGCTTTTCCTTATTTTTCCATTCGTTTTATTGTTGAGTGTGATGCTTTTGGCATGGGAATGGTGGTAGTTTTGATGTAAGGAAAGAAACCTATAACATGTTTTAGCAAGGCCTTGCATGGGTGCAATTCATCTTTATCCATTTATGAGCGAGAGATGTTAGCCATCGTACTCGCTATACAGAAGTGACAACACTACCTATTAGGAAGGCAGTTCATTATCCATATAAATCATAAAAGTTTAAAATTTCTTTAGGAACAAAAAATTTTCACTCCGGCACAACAAAAGTGAATGTTGAAATTACTAAGATATGATTGTGTGGTGGAATATAGAGCAGGGTAGGAAAATGTAATGGCGAATGCTCTTTCGAGGAAAGAATAAGATGAAGAGGATGATCAGTCCTCTATTTTGATGGTTGTATCACAACTTGTTCCCAGATAGGAAGCAACCATTAAAGATAAGCATAATAGCAAACTAGAAATGAAGGGTTCAGTGGAAAAGATTCATTAAGGGGAAGTTGTGGGACCTTGGGACTATAAAGAAGGCATTGTTTTCTTTAAGAATTGAATCTATTTGAGCAAGAAATCTCCCTTAATTTCCATGATCCTAGAAGACATGCACTCTAGTACACATGAAGGAATTGAGAAAACTCTTCAACGGGTCAAGGTTGTTTTCTATTGGAAGGGAATGAAACAAGGAATAGCTAGAATAGTCTAAGAATGTATGGTTTGCCAACACAATAAGTCTTAGAATAAGAAATCAGTAGGTTCACTCCAGCCATTGCCTATACTAAAGCATATTTGGGAGGATATATCTATAGACTTCATCGAAGGGCTTCCAAATTTGGCTAGTAAATCTATGATTATAATAGCAATTGATTGCCTGTCCAAGTTTAGTCACTTTATTGCATTATCTCACCCTTAGATGGCAATTTTGGTGGCCTTCTTTGATAATGTCTTTAAGCTATATGGAATGCCAAAATTCATTGTCTTTAATCGAAATCCTCTATTCACAAGCTCTTTTTGGAAGGAGTTGTTAAAGTTGCAAGGAACCTATTTTAACTTTACGTCCGCATACCACCCTCAATTGGTGGGCAAACAAAGGTGCTTAATAGGTCTGTTGAGATGTATTTAAGGTGTTTCACCAGGGATAATCCTAAACAATGGGTCAATTGGCTTAATACTACTATAACATTAGTTGGCATACAACCACCTTGCACACTCCCTATGAGATAGTGTTTGGGAAGGAACTGCCTACATTTTTGTCTTATTTACCTAGCATGGCAAAGGTAGCAATGGTAAAGCAACTCTTGGAGGAGCAAGATCAAACAATGTCTCAATTGAAACAAAATTTACAAAATGCTTAGTAAAGGATGAAGAAATACAATGATAGAGATTGATCAACAGTACAGTTCCATGAAGGGGATTTAGTTTATTTATAGGTTCCCATGTATTAGCGAATTTCAGTGGTTGATTAGAAGATACAAAAGCTTTTTCCTTACTTTTATGGACCATTTAGGATCCTTAACAAGATAAGACCTGTCACTTATCACTTGTGGTTACTGAGTGATGCTGAAATCCACTTGGTATTTCACATTTCTAAGTTGAAAAGGTTCATTGGAAGCTCTACAACTACATAACTTAGTCTTCCTCCATTTCCAGCACCCACTATAACTCCAAACCAGCCCTAAGCAATACTGGAAAGGCATAAAACGCAAGGATAATCCCAACTTTTAATTCATTGGAAGGGGAAGTCTCTTGCATAAGCCATTTAGGAGGAAGAACAATAGTTATAGCTTGGATTTCTAGACTTTTGCCTTAAGGAAAAGGCATAACTGACAAGGGAGGGAATCTTGCAAGATTGTGGGATTAGAAGATACAAGCGTAGGAAAGGTATTAAAGTATGTAAATGACATGTTGTATGGTGGTTTATTGTGGGTTTTATTGTACTATTGGGCTTTATACAATTAGCTTCTGTATCCTTGGAGATGTAAGGAAATGATGCATTTTAAGATGTTTGGGATATGTATATGAAAACGATGTTATGGAAAGAAGTAAAGAAGATTCCAGTAGCTTCTTGTGTTTTCCTAGTGTTAGTCTAATGTTACTATCTTTCCTCCGATTCCAACAATACTTGGTATAATCGGAGACATTTTTGATCTCTCTAGTTAATGGAGGATTCTCAAGTGATAAGGCTTATGACTCGATCCCAAGTCACTCATAACATTGTCCTTTTTCCTTGTCAACCACTTTAAAGAAAATGATCCAAAAGCATTTTTGTTAGAAGAACAACTTGAGCCATCATCCTCCAAGGAGTCAATTACACATTCATCCCCTCTGTTCATTGTTCTTTCAGTTTCATAAAATTGATTATTAAGAATACAACCCTCAAGACCATTTTATGTCATTATTGTTGAAAGAATCCATAAAGCTTTATTCTATCAGAGCTCAAATTGAACATGCAAAAGATGTTTCCGTTTACCAAATGATAAAGACCAAATATAGTAGAGGCAAGTTGATTTAACAATATTGACAGGTTTGACCTAAAAAAACAAATGTTGTTCATTCTTAGTATATAAAAAATGCTCATCTAATAAACAAGCAAACTAACAAGAGAGGAAAAGAAAGATAGAGAGAAATAGAAATGACATGCAAGTTATGAACCACAAAAAGGGCATGAAAGCACTTAAACATGTATATCCACCCCACAAGCAAAATGATAAAGGCTTCCTGGTACAACTATAGGGAGAGTGTTGTATGAACCATTCCCCGCATAGCAATTTTACCAGCCTTAGTGAAGGAATTCAACTAAAAACTATAGGACGCCTTGTTGTTAAATGGCATGGAGACAATAGAATCAAACAAGGAGATTTGAAGGACTTAGATCATTTTCCTTCATCATGACAAGTAAGAATACTTAAGTATTTAAAAGGTCATTCTAGATCAAAATGAATAAATACTGAAAGTTTTAGATAATTTCCCTTACAAAGATATTTGATTTTTGGAGATTAAGTTAATATTATGAACTAAAATAGTCTCAATAAGTAAGGCAGTACTATTTTCGTTTAGATATTTATGTTCACAAGACAAAACGCACAACTACATGTATAGAGGTGTTAAGAAATAGATTGAAGCATAAATGATGAAATTTTTTTTATATATTTGAAGAAATTAGATAGAACATCTTAGGAAGAAGAGCACAAATTCTGGCTCTTAAAGAATGGTGTTGAGCTACAATAACTATGAATAGTGAAAGGCTTTACAACATGTAGGCCAATGAACAATAAGCAACAACAAGCAAATATTTTCAACATCCCTTCTCAAGTTGGTAGTTGGAATAAATCATAGACTTCTAGCTTGCAATATTTGAGATGCAATATTTTGACAGCAATCCAGAACTTTGTGGAAATCCTCTGCCAAGAAATTGTTCCGTAACAATTGGACTCGAATCGGAAAACAAAGGCTAAAGTAATGATGGAAGGGAAGAGACTAGAATAATTGATGATCCTATCTTTGATGCCTTTGTTTCCATCTCTTATGTGATTGGATTTTGCTTTTTTTTTTTAGGAGTTCTTAGTATTGATAAGAATTGGAGGCAAATTTACTTTAGGATGATAGATATATAAATAATTTAAAAAAAAAATATTTTCTTAACCTTAGCAATTCCCATCTAAATTTTCAAGTGAAAGTAAAGTTTGTTTCTACCAATTATATTATGCTAATCCTATTTTATTATTGGGTTTGACTTTTTTTTTTTGGTTCTTTCCTTTTGTTGTTGAAAAGAGTATGCAGTCTACTTAGAATAACAAATTGGATATAAAAGCATATGCTTCCTATGAGATTGGCGTAAAGTAGGAGGAACTTTTCAATGCACCAAATTCTATTTTGACCTAATATTATTCTTAAAACTTTACTTTTTTCTCCATGTATTTGTGAAAAATTCCAAATATAAAAGGTTGAAATTGTACAAAAAATTTTGGCAACTGATTTAGAAGTCTTAAGTACATGATGACGATGAATTTGCTTTTTTTTTTATGACTAATTTGGCTACCAAACTTAATGTAGCCCCCTAATGTTGAAGAATTTTCTTTCACTTATATAATTCAATCTTTTGTGCTTGAGATGATGGGATACTAGAGCTTTCTTTGACACTAGTAGATTGCATTGGATGGGATTGTCATGGTGCTAGTGAAATAATGTGTTAGTGTTAGGACTTAATGGTATTTGTTTGATTGTTGGCTAGTAGCATGCACAAGATACTTTGGACTTTTTTCTTTAAATTTTAAGTGTGTCTATTTTAGTATATTCTAGAAAAGACTTAATTATTTCCTTTAAAATCAATTATTAAGAAAAAGATATAGTTAAATATACAAAAAAAAACATATAAAATAAAGGGTTTTGGGCCTTTAATTATCCTTTTAGATCCTTTGTAACTCTCTTTCTAATAAAAGATGAAGAATGATAAGATTTTAAATTTGTTAGTTGATTAATCTAAAAATTTTTGAAAAAATCCAAGATCAAGTGTTTTTCCTTCTTTTTTTTTCCTATAAACATATTCCTAATTATGGATTTTACCAAAGCCAAATCAAGTCTCTATGTATAAGAATTCCTAATAAGTTTCATTTCTATCATGTCTCATCTTAAGGCATTTACAAACAAATCTAAATTCTACTTGGACCAATTGAAGAATTCTAGCTATAATCAACATACACATAGTAATTCTTTACCATATATTTTTAAGTAGTACATCCAAAGTTTGCCAACAACTCAACTAGACATTGTATTCAAGCCAAACCAAAAATTAGCTCATATCTCATTATATTACAATAGTAGCATCATTTGCAAAAAAGATAAATTGAAACCACTGTCCTTTTTCCTTTAGTCAGGGTGAATTTTTAGGAGAAACTCCCATACAAGCCTCTTTTCCAATGCGACATACTATGTTTTGTCCTAATGTTGCAACTAGAGAACTTGCTTTTATCCCACCATATGTCAATTCTAAATCCGATGTGGAACTTGAAGGAGATTCACTACACATTCTAGATACCATGTTCATGTTCATCTAGTTAATCAGTGATTGCCTTACACATGAAGCAATTGATGGAGTTTCATAGAGACCTATATTAGGGGAGTAACATGGTGGGATAAGTGAATTTGGACTGCTCAAGGCATCCTTTTGCAAAATGTCCCTTATCTCAGAGGAAGTACTATAAGGCAAGTTTCCAAGAACACAAGAATATGCTTCTAGAATTAGATGCCTAACATCCTACAAGAATGAAAAAGAAAAGTTATCATTTATTTTTGCCGTAGAATATTTTTACAATGATGTATAGGTCAGTCCTAGTGAAACAATTTGATGAAGACAAATATTTGTAAGTGTCAAAGAATGAACTAGACAAATCCAATGAAAGTAGTGTGAATGAGTACCATTATGATAACAAACAATACATAACTTTCCTTAAGCACATACTAGAGAAATCATTCCAATATGGCAAAATTATATATCTTGACAAAGAAGAAAATAAGCCAAAAAATGCAAATACCTAAAGATGTATTGAGAAAATGGGTAGAAATGTATTGATAACTCACCTTGCCATACTGAATTTTTGTATCATTAAGAAATGTATGAGGAAGGTTTGGATATATTATATTGAGTTGATTTAGAAGGGCTTCTACATGGCCTAAAAATGATTCCATCTTTTTTATCTCTAACATTGGATCCTTTGTGAATGACTATCTTGTTTTGTAAGTTTCATTTTCCTTGTAAATATAGTAGCTTCAAGCCTATTAATGACTGAGGGGTGTCCCCCTTGGCCTACTAGCAAAAGTGCCAAGCACCCCTAGCTTACCCATCCAATAGCTTTGGGGTTCGAGACATTCCCTTCTCTTCCCATTGTGTGTGAGTTTTAATAAAAGATAAAAAAAAAATAAAAAAATCCTATTAATGACCTTAAGAATACTATGTTTAGATTTTAAATTCAGGGAATTGAGTATCTCTTGCTATGAGCTTGATTCTACAAACAAGGTCTTGCACAAATCTTCACCGAGGCTTGTCTTCCCAGATTGAATCCATAAATTGATATGTGGTCAATAAGTTACAACTCCATAATAAGGATTAAAAATTTCAAAACTTAATTTATAAGTCTAATCATAATAACAATCTTCAAAATGATGTTCAAGCATACATACTGTTTGGTGAATTTTAGATGCAAGTGAACATGTCGAACAAGTAATATAATGATAAGAAAGATATCGTCCTACAAAGATTAGTGATTACTAAACCAACTAATTACTAACGGTGAATAATTCTTAGAATTTATTTAAAAAATCTAAATGATAGATGGTAGATTAATTAACTAAATATAAGAAAACTTAATAAAAAAAATATGTTAAAGCATATGATTTCACCATAACTATTAGGTATTAATATTGACTATTTATACTTGAAAGAGGAATAATATCTATGTGATGGTAGAACTTCCTAATTTATTTACTATCTTATGTTTAGGTATAGCAAACCTACTTAGTTCATTAATTCACTATATTTCTATATGTGAATTGAAACAAACCAAATGCATTAGGATCTATGAACATTTCCAATTTACACCGAAAGCCACACAAATAATATGGTATATGTCTATCCATATTTAATTTATGGTTACATGTTACAAGAACCAATTGCATATTATCTCCTATCGGTCTCAAACATACAAATCAAATCATTTAAGTGGTAGTTGATCACTTAAAAGTATTAAACACAGTAATATGTAACTTCACATAAACAAAATATCTTGCAAAACATAACAATCATAGATTCATACCATTATAATTAGGTTACATCGTAGCTCTAGCAAAAGTAAATTAAAACATAAAGAAATAATGAGGAAAAACAATAATAGGAAACAAAAAAGGCATCTTGAATTTAAGAACAATAAGTATGTCACCCTTTTTGTCTTCTCTTCAAGAAAACCTTGAATTCTTAGCTTCTCTTTTGAGTTGTGCTCAATTTCCTCCTCTTCTTCTTTTGCTTATTCTCTTTTCTTAAATAGAGTTTTGGATTTAGACCTTATCCCAATAGAAGTCAATTTTGGATACCTAAAACAATTGGGTTTTGAACTCTTAAATTAATTGAGATTTGAATTCCTAACATGACTGGGTTTTCTATTTATTTAAAAAACCCAACAACAATAGAAAATCTAATAACAAACATCTAAAGCCCAAGCCCATCTTAACTCTCTTGATCTTGATATTATGATTCTTCCACACAATAAGCATCAGGTTCTCCCTTTTCATCCTTTTTCTCTATGCCTCCTTATGTTACATAAACAAGATAAATTTAGGTAAATAAAAAGGAATTCAAATATTTTCTCACAATTGTTAAAGTTATTTATTGCCTAAAATAGGTAAAATAACTCTATAAAAATAGAGTTATCACATACCATGTCCTCATTTCGTAGTGTTGTGCCAAGGTCAACTAACCTAATCTAAAGGCACCAATGAGAACCTTTGTGTTTAATTCAACTTTTGGCATTTCAAGAAAGATTTCTTAAAACAAATTTGAAAGGTTGAATAAGGAAATACTTCTCATAGAAAAGCTTAAATACTTTGGGAAAAACATCCTTAATAGTAGATGGCATATGCATTTCAAGCAAAACACTTTCATTGATTGATTTTAAAGCCTTGAGTACTTGATGTACTACTCTTCCATGACGAAGGAGCTTCTTCCTTTTGGTGTTGAAAGCCCTGTCTTTGGCACTTGAGGTGATGAAAGCCACCATTTCTTGCTTTAATGTTCACTACTATTCCTTCCTTCTACCCAATTACCCCTTTTTGTGTACCAAAACTCAGTATTCACCATTAAATTAAGTGTCTTCTAACAAATGAGAAATCAATGGTATTAACATTATTAAATATGCAGAGAAAAACATCCAATAAATTTTATAGGAATAAAGTGATCACCTACGATAAGCATAGAGTAACTTTTGAGGTGTTGGTAGATTCTTATGGATGTCAGCATAAGCTTTTGGCATCATTATCTGCATAAATATGGTTTGAATGCAAATCATACCAAAATTAGGATTAATACTTCCATTGTTACAAATTCAAGTGAAATAGTATATACCTCTAGGGTCTAGCTATTTGCACCATTTTGCTTGCAAGGAACTAACTAAACAATATAGTGGGGTAGGGGAGAGTAACCAGTCCATTTCTCTTTGCCATTTGCCCTTCCTTTCTTAAAACAATGGTTCCAACTTCCACAACTCTTCAAAAACCATTTTTGAAAATCCAATTTATTATGCACTATATAGTTAGAAAAGAAAAAAAAAAGGAAAAAAAGCTGCATTTTTTTTCATAGACATACAATTAATAAAGAACAAGTTTACTAAGGATGGGCCACGATCTTACGAAAACCCTTGAGGAGAGACAAAAGAATGCAAGCTGCTTTCAAAAGCCCGTGTTTTGATGTGAAAGTGATCATATTCCCCATACAATTTTCAAGTCTTAGACCAAAAGTTATTGTTGTTGTATTCTAACAAATCCTTTATTTACCATAAACTCACAATTCTTTTTCCTCTTACCAATATGGTAACCTGAAAAGTACATAAACAGAAAACACAAATTTCATATCAATACCCTCATATGTTTAGGCTTCTATGTTATGGGTCAATGATTGAGAACATGTAACTAGTTTGCTAATAGGCTTATCCGTGAGGAACAACTTTGCAAACTTCTTCTTTTTAGCTATTTTGGACACAACAATCTCTTTGAGGGAGATTAACCTCCAAACTCAAGAGAGCTTTGGTTGAGGAAATTCTTCTCCCTCTCATTCATGCATTCCCTCCTACATATATCATGCACTTCTAACTACCTACTAACGTTAAGTGTCCATAGACCGTCTACTTAACTACAAAATATTGACTCTTCCATGCCTAGTCCTCAATGAGTATTCTAAATGATTACACAAAATACAAGGTTCTCCATAACATTCTAATCTCATGAGTTTGACATTGGACATGACATAGTAAAAGCGAGTTCCAAAAACAAGATTAGGTAACAATCGATGAAATTAATTCTTTCAAATAAGAAAATGGATGTATTGCATGCTTGCTAGATTTGTAATTCCATTAGGCAATGCTAAAGAAGTGTTTATGCCCTTATGCCTTCCTGTTACATCTTCACCCAACAACAACTTCTTGAATTTCTCTTTCATTGCCTCCACATCAGAAAACTAAATGGTATAAGCATGTTTCTCTTTCACATAAAAATGTTGGGGGCTTTTTGAGAGCTCCCATTCATCAAAGCTCTATTCTTCCCACTTCCACTATTAAGCACTTTGAAGAAAATGATCCAAAAGAATCTTTGCTAGAAGAACAGCTTGAGTCGTCATCCTCCAAGGAGGCAATTACATATTCATCCCCTCTACTTGTTCTATTTTCATTTTCGTCAGATTGATTAAATGAGAATACAAATCTCAAGAGCAGTGTATGTCATTATCCTTGAAAGATTCCATAACAATTTTGATTTTGTCAGAGATTGAACCGAACATGCAGAAGATGTTTCAATTTACCAAACAATAAGGACCAAATGTATAAAGGACAAGCTGATTTAGCAATATTGACAGCTTTGAACTGAAGAGGCAAATGTTGTTCTTCTTAGTATATAAATAATGCTCATGCAACTAAAGAAGGAATACTTATAAAAGAGAGAGAGAGAAAGAAAGAAAGAAAGAAAGAAAGAAAAATAACATGAAAATTGTGAACCACAAAAATGGCAGTGAAAAAGACTTAAATATGCATGTCCACACCAGGTAGGCAAAATGGTAGAGTTTCTCCGATACAACTACAGGTAGAATGTTATACGAACTATCCCTTTGCGTAGCAATTTTTCCACCCTTAATGAAGAAATTGAACTAAAATATTATGGTATGCTATGTTGTAAACTAGCATACACATAGTAGAGTTAGACAAGGAAATTTTGCTGGAGTTAGATCATTTTCCTTCACTATGACATGTAAGAATCCAAAACTAATTTAACTTAAGTATTTAAACGGTCCTTAGTGGAAAAGCTTCCAATAGAGTACAATGATATATAGTTTAGCCATACAAGAACTCTTATTGCAATTCTCATTGTTGTTTATGTATCCTTTTCTCTATATTACCTTTAGCATATTGATGTAAAGAAAAATGTAAACAATATAAGTTGTGATATGCTCTTCGATCATCATTTTATTTCTATACCGAAATTGTAGGGTTGGGGAGACAAGTTTAGTACTTGCATATGTCTTGATTTTGTTTTCATAGAGTAAAGAGTTGAACTTCTTTAGGAGTTGATGACCTTGAGAAGGTAAATAGTTACCATTGGAAATATGGAATTGAATAAAAATCGAAATTCATATTTTCTAGTTATCTCTGTGCCCAATATATCCAAGTTTTGACATTATCTTAGCATTACCTTTTTGTTCTAGCGCTATTGCTTCCCCACAAATCTTCAAGCATGCATAACAAGTATCTTGTGCACTATTTTTACCTTCATTTGTTCAGGCAATGGGTGAAGAGAGATAACGCCTTCACACTGCTCTTTAAATTCATGTTCTCAAAGAAATCAAATATTGGGCTTGCAAATGAATTAAGAGTGAAAAGAAAAAATTGATAATCCTCTCTTCTATGCCTTTGTCGCCATCTCTTCTGTGTTTGGATTTTCAGTTTCTTTGAAAATTCTTAATGTAAATAAGAACTAGAAGAAGATTTATTTTAGAACTCTAGACAAATAGATAGATAAATTGTTGTTTTGAACTATTTTCTCAAAATTAGAAATCCCCATCCAACTTTTTAGTTGAAAGTAAAGATTGTTTCTACTAGTTGTGTTTTTGCTAGTCTTTTTTCACTATTAGAGTTCAATGTTTATTTATTTATTTGTTTTGATAGAAAAGAGTATGACAATTTACTTAGAATAATAAATTGGATGTAAAAGCTTGTGCTTCCCTTACAATAAAGATTGATACAAAGTAGGAGGAACTTTTCAAAGGTGAATTGGTAGGAGCACATACATAATGCCATGCACATAATTCTGTTATGACCTGATATCACAGCCAGTAAATCTTGTTTTGACCCAACGTTGTTGCCAAAACTTGCATTTTTTCTTCAACATATTTGTAAACATTTCCAAATATGGAAGGTTGAGTTTGGCAAAACATTTTCAGCAATTGATTTGTGACTCTCGAATACTCAATGATGATGAATTTGCTTTTTTTTTACTGTTTTGGGAGCCAAACTTAATGTAGCACCCTTCACTATGAAGCTGTTTCTTCCATTCATAGAATCCAATCTTTGGCACTTAAGGTGATGGATACTGGAGCTTTCTTTGATATTAGCATATTGGGCTAGATGGGATTGCAGTGATGCTAGTTAAATTATGTGTTACTATTTGGACTTCCATTCATACCCTCACAAGGTAGTTTTTTTAGCATAACTTGGCCTTTATTAATAAAATGTATAAAGGCAATATCAATGTTTTATAAAAGAAAAAAAATCACAATTTGTAAAGAAAATATGAAAGATTGATCATTTTAACTATAATATAAATTATTTTCTTAATAAAATTACAAATCTATATTGATCAAAACTAAGAAACAAGAGAAAAATTGAAGTGGTATCTTTTATTGTTTTAGAATGTTTTCAGTTATGTTAGGTCAATGTGTGTAATTAATAGTTATAATTTTTCTACGTTAAGAATAACATTGTTATTTTCTTACAAACTAGAATCATCTATTTAAATTTCTAAAGTCAAAATAGACTTTTAACCCAAGTGTTGATCATGTTCATTTTAGGAAGGAGATAACTTGGCATTCTGACAATAGGTTTTGCCACAATGACTACAAACGAACCGTGCATTACTAGACAATGACAACCAAAACTCTGCAAAGAGGATGAGAATTGGGCGGCTGTGCAAGCTAAATGTTGGATTTCATCCCATATTGAAAATATTTAGTTATATGCCTAACCTTATTAATGGGTAGGTTTATCACTTCTTGCCCTTGTCAATTTTAAAATGATTGGTATAAAAGCATTATCTTGGGCCTTCCAAGCTGATAGCCAAAGAAGCTTTCTATATTAGTTAAATATCACTTCCTAATGTAAAAGAGATATGTTGAGATTTTGTACTACATTGAAAGTATTAGCTTATGAATTTTAGGATGGACTTCCTAACTTTTAACACTAAACCTTCAATCAACTAGCCTATGGTCCGGCGGCAAGCATTGGTGCTCACCGTCTTTGGTAAGCCCAAAACGCCAAATCGATCAACTATCTTTAAGTCTTAGTTAATAAACTGTATTCAATTAATCAGTTGTCATTCAGTTCGTTAGTTGAAATTCTGTTACAACAATAGGAAAGCTGAATATATATTTGGATATGGAGATAAACATTGTTCTTCCATACTTTTCTCTTGTTATCTTCAGGGCTCTTGTAATTTCCTAATCTTCCAAAGACAGCAGACAATAAATGACAAAACTGTGGACAACACAACACATTGACAAGTTTGATAATAGTATCAACATCAAGAAGACACGTAGAGATCAAGAATTAAAATCTTTCGGTACAAAGCTTGATAATAAGTTCATAATTCATGTTGACTAAGAGGGTATTAACAAAAACAAATATGAAGTTTCTAGTAATGTTATGTTAATGTTTTATATTAATTAATATTACTCTAAAATATTTTATTTATAAAAAAATTTATACCTTATTTCTTAATTGAAATTAGCTTTTCAGCACGTGCACTGTCCTCAAACATGTCTCTTTCGCTTGTTAGTGATGTTGACATCTTGAATCTTGCAAAACTTATGCATGGCGATAATTACGAAAGGTCTTAGTATTCTTGTTGAAAGACCAAAAAATACTCAGTCCTTAGAATAGTATAATGACGACAATCAAAAGCAGTCCATTACTTGTTAATTTAATAGTAAGTTAGTAGAGCTTGAGATCTCTTAGTTTTAGACCAATATCTAGAGGTATGAGTTTAAATGTGTGTATGTATAAATAAATAAATAATTTCTTTGAAAAAAACCGATAATCAAAAGCATCTAATTCTTTTTATACAGCAAAGGCAGGGATAACAAATCTAAATCGCATGTGAACAGGCCTTATTTACAGCATTGAACATTCAGTTCTGTAATTGGATCTTAAGTTTTTGGGGTTTTTCCTTGTTGGGAAGATACACTGTTGGCTCACATTTTTAATAGGAACATCCGGCCCTGTTAGCTGGGTTCTCTCACACGTTGTTGCCTCCCCTTGTGTATATGGGAGCTTGTCTTTGTAATAAAGTTTCTTGAGATGGTCAATACAATCCTCTAATATTCTAAAAATGTTCATGCCTGGATGTGTTTGGTTTCCTTCAAAACTTCGCCAACATCGTTTTCAAATGCCCTACGGTCTCTTCCTCCTTCGCTTTTCCCCCCATCTCTCTCGAGATAGCCAGCCTTGCTGGCTGACTTTCTCGTCTCTACACACACCCTCTGAATTTCAAGTGGGCAACCCTCAGCTAAATCCTGTTTTCTGAAAACAAATAAAACAAATTAAGGATTTATAGAGCCAAGATAAAAGAGGATCCAAGAGTTGCCTCACGTGGGCCAAGAAGGCTCTTGATCTAGTTCACAAGGGATCGTGTTCCCCATGGATGATGACCCAGAGGCCGCCAGGAAGGCCGTCTCGTACTGTTGGTTCCAGCCCAATGGGCATCACAGCTTCCCCAGCACGGTCGCCCGATGGGCCATATGATATGCGGAGACGTGGAAACCACATTGTGTTTGGGACGGAGATGTAAAGCTGTTCAAGGGCGCCATCGTGAAGGATGTGAAGAGGTTTGAGAGGGGTTTGAATGGAGGGCTCCGATGAAGGTGCTTAGTAAGGTTACAAAAAGCTCAAAGATTTTCTGCATAGTAAAGGCGGAATTTCATTACTGAATTTCAAAATTCTGGGCCAGGCCTGTGGATTTAGGCCCGTAACATGGGGCTATGGCTCCTTTCAATTACCTTTGC
Organism: Casuarina cunninghamiana; assembly: GCA_028551485.1. NCBI lineage: Eukaryota > Viridiplantae > Streptophyta > Magnoliopsida > Fagales > Casuarinaceae > Casuarina > Casuarina cunninghamiana. The sequence goes on along the minus strand of CM052363.1, from coordinate 17,523,317 downwards.
TGTCTCGAGGGGTAAGGACCTCACTAATGGGTTTGCTAATGGAAACGAAGTTGAGACTCTTTAAGACTGAAAAACAATAAAGGAGAGCTCAAGAGCAAACATGTTTGCGAAACCTGCTTTGGAAGACGAGAGAGCCATTGTTTCAAGACAAATTTCAATCTAAGAAGATATTGCATGGAAAACAGTGGAATCTCCATTCGCAGATCGTTGCTGAGAACGATTTCTTCCATTTAAGATTTCTCTCTTGGACCATTCGTCTCTCTTAGCTGTTCCTTCCTATTCTTCTCTCGAGTGTGGCCTTTGTTGATGGCGAAGGCCAAAAACGGAAGCATGGCTATATTTTACAAACCTTTAAACTTGAAAAATCCCATGAGGTTTTAGATCTTAAGTACTATGTGATACAACAATCCCCTTTAGATTTAGGTTCCCCATTTTTCCCTGGAGAACACCCATAGAATGATGCCTTTTCTGAACAAAAACCAGGCGCTTATTAGAAGGGAGAAAATCCAGTAATGCAAAGGACATCTGCCCAACAACAGAATCCCAAAAACTCGTTCCTCTTTGACAAGGTCTTGGAAACTCCAGGCGCTTAACGTGATGGCAGGCCAGCGTTGGGGAAAGTAAGAGAGGAATGGATGAAGGGATGAAGAAAAAGAGAGTGCGCTAGTACTTGAGGAAAATAACGTAAAATACTGAAAAAAAAAAAAAGGCATAGAGTTGGGTTTGACAGATCTTTTTGATATGCAAGCGGTAGGACTAATTTCAGCATCCACGAGGTTATCTTTTTCCCTTCTTGTACATTTTCATTGGGCCTTGTCTATTTCAGCCTCTTAGTGCTGTAAAAGTAGGATATGCCAAATTCGCAAGGAAAGATCTTAATTATTTAGCTTTTTCATGCTTTTTATGCTTTTTTTATTTCCTTTTTTCTTTTCCCTTCTCTTATGCAATATTCTTTAATTTTTTAAATTTACATTTGTTTGTCTTAAGGTCTTGTTTTTTTGTAACTTTATACTTTACCTTTATCTTTTTCTTTAACTTTTAACCCTCTTACTTTTTTGAATCATTCAAGAAGTCTCATCATTATGTTCTTAAAATTTTCTATTCAAAGTAAATTAAAGTAAATTGCACACAAGAGAGAAAAAAATATTAGCTTAATTTCCATTATTGTTAGTTAGCTAGTTCAAGTAATAGGTTAATAGGGACTTAAACTGTAAAATCAAGATTGAACATCCTATGTACATGAATTGGTTAAAAGTATTATTAAATTAAAAAAAAAAAAAAAAAACAAGTGTTGTTTCTATTCCTTAAAAAAAAAAAAAAAAAAGGAATGTTGCTTTAAAGCTATCCTTATTGGGCCACTCCCCCATTCCCCATTCTAGACTCTCATTCCTCCTTCATACCAACCCTAAATGACCCACTCCGCACTCTTGGTCGTCCTTCAAATCAAGTCATCGTCGAAGCCATCTGCAAGGCTACCCTCGATGGGCCACTCCCATTCCCCGTTCTACACTCTCAAGTCATCCTTCAAGTAAAGTCATCGCCAACCATTGACGGGCCAATCTGCTCATCGCTGAGGCCGTTTCACACTTCCGGTCATCCTTCAAGTCGATCCCATCATTCACGCCATTACTTTCGGCAGGACACATAATTCACGGCAGAGCCTCTTTTACACGCGCACCCTTTCATCTGACTTTCACGTTCCCAAACAGGGACGTCGTTGCTCTATTCCTCCTGTGAGTACACGCACACGTTAATCACATCAGTCTCCATTGAAGCTCCTTTTTCTTTATCGAATAGAATTCAAACACATACAGGCTTGGTGACGAAACTCTCGGAAGTGCTCCGACTCTGTTTCAATTTTCGAACCTTTTTTTTTTTTTGGATATTCCTTTGGAGATATCAATTGCAAGAAATTAAAAGATTGGAGGCACATTGCTAAGTTTTTAACAGAACTATAAGGAATGCAGTGTCCATCCATAAAATTTGAAAGATTCTTCCTTTTTTATTTTCTCAAAGACTTTTCACTAAAGCTTTTCACTTTTTTGGTTCGCTTTTCTACCAAATTTGACAGAGTTTTCACTTTTTGTTCCTATAAACACGCCAAATTGACAAAAACAAAGACTTTGTTCTGTTCGACACGCCAATTTAAAAGATACCATGCTTCTTAATTTAACAAAAACAAAGACTTCTGTTTTGGAGGTCATCTTAAAAGTATCCGATGAGTCAAATATTCACATATGATTATATTATGTGTCTTATTAAGACAACAATATAAAGATGTAGTTCGACCATAAGAAAAATTGCAAGCTGTTTTTGCTTTTCTCCCATAAATGAAGACTCTTTTCACTAAGAATGCCATTTTACTTTTTTCCATTGGCATGTGGTAAAGCCTGCAGCGAAGAACAGAGAGAAGCTCTCTTGCATATCAAAAACTCCACAAATGGTTTAGCCTTCAAAGAACTGAGAGAACATCTCTGGCAGATCAAAAACTCCACAAATGGTTTAGCCTTCAAGGATTGGGACGGAAGGGATTGTTGTGAAGCGGTTGAAATTGTGTGTAATGGTGCCACTGGAGGAGTTTCCCGTATCCATTTAGTGGATTTAGAGGCGCTACCAAGCATATGGTATCCAAACGTCACCTTATTCACCTTGTTTGATGAGCTGGAGGGATTGGTGCTTGTTGGCACACAAATTGGTGGAGGGCTTGAACGTAAGAACTTTTACTTAACTTATCATATTTCGCCTTATGTTTTCAAACGTAAATTCTTGGATAAATGTGTGGAATTTTTTTAATTTTGACCCTTTAAGATCGTTGCATCTCGAATATCATGTTTTGAAATAGTTAATATACTTGTTCATTCAATTCTAAATACATTATAGAATTTAAACCTACTCCAAATATGTTATAATTGAAACTTTATTATAGATGAGGTGGCTTTTTTTTTTTGTTGCTTGTTGTTGGTTTTTTTTACCACAATACTGCAATATACTAAACGTATAAAATGCTTTCATTCAATTATGTTATCTCTTGTTTTACTTTATGTAGTAAAGAATCTAAACTTTTTCTATTTAGAAGAGTCAACCAATACACTAAATTTTTTAGAAGAAAACATTTATTTGCAAGCCCCTCTTGCTACTTTTAATTTTATTCCTTATATGTATATAATGTAAGTCCTTATTTAAATAATATGTTAAATTTATTTTTTTGCAGCCTTTTGTGAACTAAAGAAATTAATATATCTAAAGGAGTTGGACCTTAGTAATAATACATTGGAAGGCAATATTCCTCATTGTCTTGGGATGTTTGAAAATCTTCAAGATATTGTTTTAGTAAGTAATCACCTTACAGGTAATGTGCCTTCATCCATATTCTCTAATCGTAGCAAAATCAGGAAGTTTGATGTTTCGCACAATCAATTGGAAGGGGTCTTGTCATTTTCCATATTTGCCAATGCTTCAAGTCTTTATGCACTTTCCTTATCAAACAATGAGAATTTGGAAGTTGAAACAGAGTCATCATTGTGGGTCCCATCATTTCAACTTGGCTTTCTGGACTTGGCACACTGCAATCTTAACCAAAAGTATGGTCACATTGTCCCAAGCTTCATCCCCACCCAAATTTCCTTGCTCGTATTAGACCTATCTTCCACCTTAATAGAGATAAGCATACCTTGTTGGTTGCTATTCAACACCAATATCACTTATTTGTTCTTGGATAGCAACAAAATAAGCGGCTCTTTTATCAATTGCCCTCCTGATCAAATTTCATCACTTAAAATATTGGCCATGTCTAATAATACCATCACAGGTCCACTTCCTGAAAAAATTGGAAATATTTTTCCATTGGTACGTTATGTTGACATGTCCTTAAATGCATTACAAGGCACCATTCCATGGTCGTTTGGCAATCTTTCTTTAGTCATGGTAGACCTTTCTAATAACATTCTTTCCAGGATGATACCACAAAGTTTGACTAGAGGAGACATCCAACTAGTGTATCTAGACCTGTCAAACAATAAATTGAGAGGAGAAATGCTTCCAAGGGATTCCAAGATGACATATTTGGAGTACTTACAACTCAGTGGCAATTACTTTGATGGAATCATTTCACCTACAATCTTAAATAGTCCAAATTTGGTAGTTTTAGATGTTCAAAATAATCAATTGTCGGGAACAATTCCTAAGTGGTTCTATGATTGTACTAGCTTGGGGGCAATTCTTTTGACTGGAAATCATTTGAAAGGTCAACTGCTACCGAAAATGTGTCAAATGAAAAATGTTAAAATTTTTAGTATCTCTAACAATCACATTTCAGGAAATATTCCTTCATGTCTTGATAATGTTACATCTTGGAAAGAGCCTTCTGAATCTAGATTTCAAAGGTATGTGTATTTTGGCATTGGTAAAGGAATTATGTTATATACTCTAAGAATTTCCTTGCAAGTGAAAAGAAGGGAAATTACTTTTCAAGGTGTTCCTCTCTCATTGATGACTTCTATTGACCTATCCTCAAATCAATTGACAAGTTCCATTCCTTTTGGAATAGGAAAATTATCACAACTTTTGTCCTTAAACTTGTCACGTAATTTTCTAATAGGTCCAATTCCAAATTCCTTTCGAAACTTGGTAAATGTGGAAAGCTTGGACCTTTCTCAAAACAAATTGAGTGGGGAAATACCAAATGAGTTGGTTGGGTTGAGTTTTCTAGCTATATTTAATGTTGCTTACAACAATCTTTCTGGAAGAATTCCTTTTGAAAGACAGTTCTTAACTTTTGAGATACAATATTTCGATGGCAATCCAAAACTTTGTGGAAATCCTGTACCAAGAAATTGTTCCACAACAATTGAACTTGAATTGAAAAACAAAGGCCAAAATAATGATGGAAGGGAAGAGACTAGAATAATTGATGATCCTATCTTCTATGCCTTTATTGTTATCTCTTATGTGATTGGATTTTGGGCTTTTTTAGGAGTTCTTATTAATAATAAGAATTGGAGGCGGATTTAATTTAGAATCATAGATGAATATGTAGATAAATTGTTATTTTGAAATATTTTCTTAACCTTAGCAATTCCTATCTAAATTTTTTTCTACTAGTTGTATTTCTACTGGTCTTATTTTACAATTGGGTTTGAGTTGTTTTTTTGTTTTTCTTTCCCTTTTGTTGTTGAAAAGAGTGTGTAATCTACTTGGAATAATGAATTGGATGTAAAAGCATATGCTTTCTATAAGACTGGAGTAAAGTAAGAGGAACTTTTCAATGCACCCAATTCTATTCTGACTTGATATTATTCCCTAAACTTGTCTTTTTTCTCCATGTATTTGCTGGAAAATTCAAATATAAACGATTGAAATTGTGGAAAAACATTTTTGGCAACTAATGTGGGAGTCTTAAGTACATGATGATGATGAATTTGCTTTTTTGTGATTGATTTAGTTGTCAAAATTAATGTAGCACCCTTGATGTTGAACCTGTTTCTTTCATTCATAGAATTCAATGTTTTGTACTTGAGATGATAGGATATTGGAGCTCTCTTTGACATTAGTAGATTGCATTGGATGGGATTGTTGTGGTGCTAATGAAATTGTGTTAGCATTAGGATTTAATGGTATTTATATGGTTGTTGGGTAGCAGCATGCACATGATACTTTGAATTTTTTCTTTAAATTTCAAGTACTTATATTTTAGTATATTTTAGAAAAGACTTAATTCCTTCCTTTAAAATCAATTATTAAGAAAAATATTTATTTAAGTATACAAAAAAAACACAAGATAAAGGGTTTTGGGCCTTTAATTATCCCTTTGGATCCTTTGTAACTCTCTTTCTAATGGAAGATGAAGAATGATAAGATCTTAAATCTATTGGTTGCTTAATCTAAAATTTCCTAACAAATTCCAAGATCAAGTGTTTTTCCTTTTATTCCCTATAAACATATTCCTAGTTTATGGATTTTACCAAATCCTAGTAAGTTTCATTTCTGTCCTATCTCATCTTAAGCCATTTCCAAACACTACTTGGATCAAATGAAGAATTCTAGCTATAATCAACATACACATAGTAATTCTTTACTATATATTTTTTAGCAGTACATCCAAAGTTTACCAACAACTCAACTAGACGTTGTTTTCAAGGCAAAGCAAAAATTAGTTTGTATCTCATTATATTACAGTAGCAACATCATTTGCAAAAAAGATCAATTGAAACCACTGTCCTTTTTCCTTGAATCAAGGTGAATTTTTAGGAGAAACACTCATGTTTGGATTTTGGGTAATTTTACAAATTCTTATTATTAATAAGAATTGGGGAGAGATTTATTTTAGAACCATAAACAAATATATAGATAGAACATTGTTTTTTAATATTTTCTTAGCATTAGTGAACTTGATCCAACTTCAAGTTGAAAGTAAAGGTTGTTTCTATCAATTGTATTTATGATGGTCTTATTTTATTAATGGGGCTAGGGCTTTTTTTCTCTTGCTTTTATTGTTGAAAAGAGTATGAAAGTTAACTTGGAATAAAGAATTGGATGTAAAAGCATATGCTTTTAAGATTGGAGTAATAAGGACGAGGAACTTTGCAAACATGAATTGATAGGATCACAAACATGACACCAATGCACCAAATTCTGTTTTGACCTTATAAACTTTGTTCTAACCTAACATTGTTTTCAAAACTTGGTTTCTTTCTCAACACATTTGTAAAAGTTCCAAATACAAAAGGTTGAAATTGCGTCAAAACATTTTTGTCCATTGATATGGAGACTTGAATATTGGATGACAATGAATTTGATTTTCCACTCATTAGAATCCATTGTTTGGTACTTGAGATGATGCAATACTGGAGCTCTCTTCAACATTAGTAGATTGGGTTGGATGGATTGTTGTGGTACTAGTAAAATTATTTGTTAGTGTTAGGACTTAGTTGACTACTGCCAAGTAGCAACATGCACATGATACTTTGAACATTTTTCATTAAGATTTTAGAAGTTCTTGTATTACTATATTCGGAGGTATATATTTTTAATGGTATTAATTTTAATCATTAATATTTAATAATTTATTTTTACATTTATTTTTCAATACAATATAAGAGTATAACTTATATTAAATTTTAATATTATATTGTACATATCTTGATCATTTATCTTTTGACATTAACTTTCATGTAATTTATTCTTATTTGAATATGAAAATTTGGTAATTCATTTTAAATATTTATGCTATAAAAGACTTAATTATTTCCTTTAAAATTAGTTATTAAGAAAATGATAATCTTAAATATGCAAAAAGACTTCTAATAAATATTGATAAAACAAAAGGTTATTATCTAACATATTTCACATGGACTAGGCTATGAGTAAGATCTAACATTTAATAGAGTGCTATATTTAAATTTAAGCTGCATTATGCTATGAAGTGGGTGGCAGAATTTCAGGCTAGTTAAAACTTAAAAAAGATAGGAATTTCATTGCCGGAATAAAAAATAAAAAAAAAAGAGAAATTTACTTGGTCTTTTGCTATTAATGTCTTTGTCTTTGTCTCTTTATGAACTTGATAAAAAGTTGGTCAATCTTGAATTTTTATAGAAATTTTGATTTTGACATAAATTATATTCTTAGTAAAATTAGAAATCTATATTTATTGGTCAGAACCCGAAAACAAGAGAAAAATTGAAGTGGCGTCCTTTTTTTTTTACTTCAATGTTTTGGGTTATGTTAGGCCAAAGTTTATTTTACCTTAAGAATAACGTTGTTGTTTTCTTACAAACTGCAATAATAAATATTTCAAATTCGGAGGCCAAATTAGAATTTGACCCACGTGTCGTGTCATGTTCATTTCACTGATTCAAGGGGGAGATGACATGGCATTTTGACAGCCGGTTTTGGCGCAATAACTACAAACAAGCCGCGCGCTTCTGCCACCTCCGCCGCGCGAGTTAATAGACGACGGTGATCCAGAAATTTGCGAAGAGGACGGAGATCAGCCGGCTGTGCTAGCTAAACTTCCAAAGATAGTCAACACAATCCTCAAAATGTTTCTTTTATACAGCAACTGTAAAGGGCTGAGGCAGGGGTAATGAATCAGAATCGCATGTGAACAGGCCCTCGTTTACAGCGTATCTGTGAGGCTTTGGGTTTTCTTTTCTTTTCTTTATTGGGTTGACACATTATTGACCCACATTCCGAAGAGAAATATCCAGCTCATTAGTTGGGTTCTCTCACACATTTTCGCCTCTCGGGTCTTTGTCGAAAATTTTCTAAAGATAGTCAATCCAATCCTTAGTCTCAAAATGTTTCTTCTTGGACCTTTTTGGTTTCTTTCAAACCTCCTCCACCATTGTCTTCAAATGCTCAACACTTGTTACGATTATTGGCTATAGAACGTGTAACTGGACGAGAGGGTACTGAATCCTCCTGAAAGAGGTCGGCATACCTTTTCTTTTTTACACCCAGGGTGAAGGCACCAAAGGCGAGAAACACATTGGGGGAGTAAAGTGACTCCTCAAACTTTCATTCACATTCAAAGATGCGTACAGAGTCCATCATCTATTCCTTTTAAAGGCCACCTAGCGTGATCCTTAGGAAAGAGACTGATATTCATTAAAGACTAACATAACTTCTACATGTTACTGCTGCAAATACAAAAGATTAACAAAAGATATGCATGCCACCTTCACGCCTACAACTTTTCCCCGTGGCTGCAACTAGCTGCTTCCCCATGCACTCTCATGACTGCTGTGTCATGATTACCTGCTTGCAAACACACTTCAGGTTCCAAAATGCAAAAGTGATGATGTGACCATCATCCATACCATGCCACGTAGACCGATTCATAACAACACTCCATTCCAGAGTTCCAAACAAACTCTACACAACGTAAGGGCCATTTTCAAACTGTCTCTGCTTGGACATGTCTGGTTTTCCTTCAAACCTTTGCCACCATGGAACACGGCCTAATGGTTTTCTCGCAATTCAGAATCCTGGCCTGGGCCTGCGGATTTAGGCAAGTAACATGGGTTTATGGCAACTAAAGATTCCCCTCGCTGTCTCGAGGGGTTGCCAAGACTGCAGGAGTCCTAATAGAGACTTGGTTTCCGTAAAGGAAAACGAAGTTAAACTCTTGACCGAAAAGCAATAAAAGAGAAGGCTGAAGACAACGTCGCAAGGGTTGGCGAATGTGGTTGCGGAAGCCCTGCTTTTGAAGACGAGAGAGACATTGTTTCGAGACAAACGGAGTGGCTACATTTTAGCAAATCTTTAAACTCGGAAAATTCCATAAGGCTCTTGATCTTAAATACTAGGTCACACAACAAATCCTTTTAGATGTAGGTTCTCCATTTTTCCCTGGACAAAAACCATACAATGATGCCTTTTTTGTATAGAATCCAGGCGTTTATCAGAAGGGAGAAAATCCCATTTTGCAAGGACATCTGCCCAACAACAGAAGCCCGAAAACCAGTTCGTCTTTCACAAGGTCTTTGAAAATCCAGGCGCTTAACGTGATGGCAGGCCAGAGTTGGGGAAAGAAAGAGAGGGAATGGACGTAGGGATGAAGAACAAGAGGGTTGGTTATGGCAACCAAGACACTGATTTTGACGTTGATATTTTTGCGAGTCCAGGAATTTGATATGTCCGTGGTGCTACTCGTCTGCTTTTGATATTGGGCCATTTTGAATATTTTGGGCTTGGACGCCGATTTCTGGAATTTTTGAACTATAAACCAGCCTTGGCATAATTAGAGACACTTATGCATAAAAATTTCATATTGTCAGTTAATCACCTACGTAATAGTTAGTTAATAAAGATTTTAATTGTGAAATTTAGAATTTGACATTTAGAATTTGACATTTAATATGTGTAAATTAGGTATATATATTATAATATTAAAAAAATCACTTAACTAATTAGCTTAATAATGAATTAATAAAAATTTCAATTGTGAGGTTTACAGTAAAACATTTGTATGTAATATAATATCAAAAAAATAAAAAATAAATAAAAATAAAACCCCCTTATTTAAGCATTTTAGGAAAATAAGGAACAATAGATTGAGCATGCCCCTGTTAGGCCTCGTTTGACACCAATTTCTGTACTGAGATAGGTCTTGCCATCTTTGGACCTTACCTGGAATACGAACCTTTGTTGGGCTGACTACTTCAATCAAAAGGGACCACTTACAACCCAAACCCACCATATCGAGAGCCTATCCCCTACTAATCGTGCCTTGACAAAATGATTGTAAGCAATACAATGCAAATTTAGATGACGAGATCAAACTAGCTGTAAAAATCTTTTATAAAGGTTTGATACCATTAGTGTGTGTACATGTGAAGTTTCTAGTAATGTGTTGTTAAAGTTCTATATTAACTAAATTTTATTTATAAAAAATTATATGCTATTTCTTAGTTGAAATTAGCTTTTCAGCACATGTATTGTCTGCAAACATGTCTCTTTTGTTTGTTAATGATGCTGATATCTTGAATCTTGCAAAACTTATGCATGGCAATAATTGCAAAAGATCTTAGTATTCTTGTTGAAACACCAAAAAAATCTTCAGTCCTTAGAATAGTATGTTTATGATAATCAAAAATGGTTGATTGCCTATTAGTTTAATAGTAAGTTGATATAGCCTAAGATCTTTTAGTTTCTAATTTAATATTTAGATGTACGAGTTTAAGTATGTGTATTAATAAGTAAATAAATAATTTCTTTGAAAAAAAAAAGAAAATCAAAAGCATCTGATTCTTTTTATACAGCAAATGTTAAGGGCGAAGTCAGGGATGATGAATCTAAATCGCATTTGAACAGGTCTTATTTACAGCGTTGAACCTTCAGTTCTATAATTGGTTCTTAAGTTTTCGGGTTTTTTCCTTATTGGGAAGATACACTATTGGCTCACATTCTTAATAGGAACATCCGGCCCTGTTAGCTGGGTTCTCTCGCACGTTGTTGCCTCCCATTGTGTATATGGGAGCTTGTCTTTGTAATAAAGTTTCTTGAGATGGTCAGTACAATCCTCTAATATTCTAAAAATGTCTATGCTTGGACGTGTTTGGTTTCCTTCAAAACTTCGCCACCATCGTCTTCAAATGCCCTACGGTCTCTTCCTCCTACGCTTTTCCCCCATTTCTGTCGAGATAGACGGCCTTGCTGGCTATGACTTTGTCATCATCGACATGAAACACGGCCCGGTGGCATATCTGAGGCGCTTTCCTGCGGCTATGTATCACTTTCAAATTTAGAGAAACTGGGGATTTCAAAATGGGAAACCCTCAGCTAAATTCTGTTTTCTTTCCGAAAACAAATAAAATAAATTAAGCCAAAGTTAAAACTCTTAGACTGAAAAACAATAAAAGAGAGGGCTCAAGAGCAAAGATGTTTGCGAAAGCCCTGCTTTAGATGACGAGAGAGCCATTGTTTCGAGACAAATTTCAATCTAAGAAGAGATTGCATGGCAAACACAGTCGAATCTCCATTCGTAAATTGTTGCTGAGAACGATTTCTTTCATTAAAGATTTCTTTCTAGGACCATTCATCTCTCTTCGCTATTCCTTCCTATTCTTCTCGAGTGTGGCCTCTGTTGATGGCGAAGGCCAAAAATGGAAGCATGACTATATTTTACAAACCTTTAAACTCGAAAAATCCCATGAGGTTCAAGATCTTAAGTACTATGTGATACAACAATCCCCTTTAAATTTAGGTTCCCCATTTTTTACCTGGACAACAACCATACAATGATGTCTTTTCTAAACAAAAACCAGGCGCTTATTAGAAGGGAGAAAATCCAGTTATGCAAAGGACATCTGCCCAACAACAGAACCCCAAAAACTCGTTCCTCTTGGACAAGTTCATAGAAACTCCAGGCGCTTAACATAATGGCAGGCCAGAGTGGGGGAAAGTAAGAGACGGAACTGATGAAGGGATGAAGAACAAGAGGGTGCGCTAGTACTCGAGGAGAATTGCGTAAAGTATTGAAAGAAAGCTTAGAGTTGGGTTTGACAGGAGAATATGCAAATCGTAGGCCTAATTTCAGCAACCACGAGGTGATTGGGCCTCGTCGGTTTCAGCCTCTTAGTGCTGCAAAAGTAATATATGCCAAAAGTAGTTATTTACATCTTTTTCTTGCTCTTTATACCTTTTTTCTTCTCTTTCTTCTTTTTCATTCTCTTATGCAATATCTTTTAATTTTTCGATTTTATGTTTTTCCGTCTTAGGTTTTGTTTCTTATAACTTTATACTTTGACTTTTTTTTTTTTAACTTTTAACCCTCTTACTTTTTTGAACCATTTAAGAAGTTCCATCATTATGTTTACAAAATTTTCTATTTAAAGTGAATTAAAGTAAATTGTACACAAGAGAGAGAAAAATATTAGCTTAATTTTTGTTGTCACTAGTTAGCTAATTCAAGTGATAAGTTAATAGGGACTTAAACAATAAGGTCTAGATTTAATATCCTATATACATGAATTAGGTGAATGCATTATTAAATTTTTTTTTAAAAAAACAAGTGTTGTTTCTATTCTTTACAAAAAAAAAAAAGGAAAAAAAATATATTTTAAAGCTATCCTTAATGGGCCACTCCCCATTCCCCATTCCCCATTCTACATTCTCATTCATCCTTCATATCAACCCTAAATGCCCCACTCCGCACTCTTGGTCGTCCTTCAAATCAAGTCATCGTCGAAGCCATCTTCAAGGCTACCTTAATGGACCACTCCCATTCCCCGTTCTACACTTCCGGTCATCCTTCAAGTCGATCCCATCCCATTAGTTTCGGCAGGACACATAATTCACGGCGAAGCCTCTTTTACACGCGCACCCATAATTCACGGCAAAGCCTCTTTTACACGCGCACCCTTTCATCTGGCTTCCACGTTCCCAAACAGAGACGTGGCTGCACCTTCCTCCTGTGAATACACGCACATGTTAATCACATCAGTCTCCATTGAAGCTTCTTTTTCTTTATCGAATAGAATTCAAACACAAACAGGCTTGGTGACGAAACTCTCGGAAGTGCTCCGACTCTGTTTCAATTTTCAAACCTTTTTTTTTTTTTTTATATATTCCTTTGGAGATATCAATTGCAAGAAATTAAAAGATTGGAGGCACATTGCTAAGTTCAAACAGAACAATAAGGAATGAAGTATCCATCCATAAAATTTGAAAGACCCTTCTTTTTTTCTTTTCTCAAAGACTTTTCACTAAAGCTTTTCACTTTTTGTTCACTTTTCTACCAAATTTGACAGAGTTTTCACTTTTTGTTCCTCTAAACACGCCAAATTGACAAAACTCAAGACTTTGTTCCATTAGACATGCTAATTTAAAAGATACCATGCTTTTTAATTTAGCAAAAGCAAAGACTTCCTTTTTGGAGGTCATTTCAAAAGTGTCCAATGAGTCAAATATTCACATATGATTATATTATGTGTCTTATTAAGGCAACAATATAAGGACGCAGTTCGACAATTAGAAAAATTGCAAGCTGCTTTTGCTCTTCTCCCGGAAATGAAGAATTGTTTCACTAAGAATGTCATTTTACTTTGGGTTACAATCAGTTTTTTTCCATTGGCATGTGGTAAAGGCTGCAGCGAAGAACAGAGAGAAGCTCTCTTGCAGATCAAAAACTCCACAAATGGTTTAGCCTTCAAGGATTGGGACGGTCGGAATTGTTGTGAAGCAGTTGAAATTTCATGTAATGGTGCCGGTGGAGGAGTTACCGATATCGGTTTACAGGAAACGTGGGCACCACCAGGCATCTGGTATCCAAACGTGACCTTATTCACCTTGTTTGATGAGCTGAAGGAATTGATGCTTGCTGACGCACATTTTGGAGGAGGGCTTGAACGTAAGAACTTTTACCTGATTTATCATATTTCGCCTTATGTTTTCTAACGTGAATTCTTGGTTAAATGCGTAAAAATTTCTTTTAAATTTTGACTTTTTTAGATCGTTGCATCTCAAATATTTGAGAAGAAAATATTTATTTGCATGTCCCTCTTGCAACTTCTAATTCTATTCCTTATATATGTAACATAATATAATATAAATCCTTACTCAAAATAATTTGTTAAATTTATTTTGTTGCAGCTTTTTGTGAACTAAGGAAATTGAAATATCTAGAGAGTTTGGAGCTTATTAATAATACATTGGAAGGCAATATTCCTCATTGTCTTGGGATGTTTGAAAATCTTTGAGATATTGTTTTACCAAGTAATTGCCTTACAGGTAATGTGCCTTCATCCATATTCTCTAACCATAGCAAAATTATGCTGTTTGATGTTTCGCACAATCAATTGGAAGGGGTATTGTCATTTTCTATGTTTGCCAATGCTTCAAGCCTCGGTGAAATTTGCCTTTCAAACAATCAGAATTTGGAAGTTGAAACCAGTCATCCTTATGGGTCCCATCATTTCAACTTCAAGTTCTAGACTAGGCACACTGCAACGTCAACCATAAGTATGGTCACATTTTCCCAAGCTTCATCTCCACCCAAATTTCCTTACACTTATTAGACCTATCTTCCACCTCAATAGAGATAAGCATACCTTGTTGGTTGCTATTCAACACCAATATCACTTATTTGTTGTTGGATAGCAACAAAATAAGTGGCTCTTTTCTTGATTGCACTCCTGATCGAATTTCAACACTTTATATATTGGCCATGTCTAATAATGACATCACAGGTCCACTTCCAAAAAGAATTGGAAATATTTTTCCATTGGTATATTTGGTTGACATGTCCTTAAATGCATTACAAGGCACCATTCCATGGTCCTTCGGCAATCTTTCTTTAGAGATGGGAGACCTTTCTAATAACATGCTTTCTGGGATAGTACCACAAAGTTTGACTAGAGAAGGCACCCCACTAGCACACCTAGACCTATCAAACAACAAATTGAAAGGAGAAATGCTTCCAAGGGATTCCAACATGACAGAGTTGGATTACTTACAACTCAGTGGCAATTACTTTGATGGAATCATTTCGCCTACAATCTTAAATAGTCCAAATTTGGTAGTTTTAGATGTTCAAAATAATCAATTGTCAGGAACCATTCCTAAGTGGTTGTATGACTGTACTCAGTTGGTGGTAGTTCTTTTAAGTGGAAATCATTTGAAAGGTCAACTGCTATCGGAAATGTGTCAAATGAAGAATGTTCAAATTTTTAGTATCTCTAACAATCACATTTCAGGAAATATTCCTTCATGTCTTGATAATGTTACATCTTGGAAAGAGCATTCTGAATCTATTTATTCAAAACATAACATATTTCACAGGAATGCATATTCTAGTCCTTTTGACAAAGCAGATTTATTATTTAGTCCAAGAATGTCCTTGCAAGTGAAAAGAAGGGAAATTACTTTTCAAGGTGTTCCTCTCTCATTGATGACTGCTATTGACCTATCCTCAAATCAATTGATAGGTTCCATTCCTTTTGGAATAGGAAAATTATCACAACTTTTGTCCTTAAACTTGTCACGTAATTTTCTAATAGGTCCCATTCCAAATTCTTTTCGAAACTTGGTAAATGTGGAAAGCTTGGACCTTTCTCAGAACAAATTGAGTGGGGAAATACTGAATGAGTTGGTTAGGCTGAGTTTTCTAGTTGTGTTTAACATTGCCTACAACAATCTTTCTGGAAGAATTCCCTTTGAAAGACAGTTCTTAACTTTTGAGATGCAATATTTCGATGGCAATCCAGAACTTTGTGGAAATCCTTTGCCGAGAAATTGTTCCATAACAATCGAACTCGAATTAGAAAACAAAGGCCAAAGTAATGGTGGAAGGGAAGAGACTAGAATAATTGATGATCCTATCTTCTATGCCTTTGTTGCTGTCTCTTATGTGATTGGATTTTGGGTTTTTTTAGGATTTCTTATTATTAATAAGAATTGGAGGCAGATCTACTTTAGAATCATAGATGGATATATAGATAAATTGTTGTTTTAAAATATTTTCTTAACTTTAGCGTTCCTATCTAAATTTTTAGTTGAAAGTAAAGTTTGTTTCTACCAGTTGTATTCTTGCTGGTCTTATTTTACTATTGGGTTTGATTTTTTTTTCCCCCTTTTGTTGTTGAAAAGAGTTTGCATTCTACTTAGAATAATGAATTGGATGTAAAAGCATATGCTTCTTATGAGACTGGGGTAAAGTAGGAGAAACTTTTCAATGTGCCCAATTCTATTCTAACTTGATATTATTCCCTAAACTTGCTTTTTTTCTACATGTATTTACGGGAAATTTCAAATATAAAAGATTGAAATTGTGGAAAAACATTTTTGGTAATTGATTTGGGAGTCTCAAGTACATGATGATGATGAATTTGCTTGTCTATGATTGAATTGGTAGTCAAAATTAATGTAGCACCCTTGAAGCTGAATCTGTTTCTTTTATACATAGAATTCAATGTTTTGTACTTAAGATGCTGGGATATTGGAGCTCTCTTTGACATTAGTAGCTTGCATCGGATGGGATTGTTTTGGTGCTAACAAAATTGTGTTAGCGTTGGGACTTAATGGTGTTTATATGTTTGTTGGGTAGCAACATGCACATGATACTTTGAATTTTTTTCTTTAAATTTCAAGTATTTATATTTTAGTATATTTTACAAAAGACTTAATTCCTTCCTTTAAAATCAATTATTAAGAAAAAGATATATTTTAGTGTACAAAAAGACATAATAAGATAAAGGGTTTTAGGCCTTTAATTATTCCTTTGGATCCTTTGTAATTCTCTTTCTAATGGAAGATGAAGAATGATAAGATTTGAAATCTATTGGTTGATTAATCTAAAATTTTCTAACAAATTCCAAGATCAAATGTTTTTCCTTTTTTTTTTTTTTCCTATAACCATATTCCTAGTTTATGGATTTTACCAAAGCCAAATCAAGTCTTTCTATGCAAGAATTCCTAATAAGTTTCATATCTATCTTGTCTCATCTTAAGGCATTTACAAACAAATCTAAACACCACTTGGATCAATTGAAGAATTCTAGCTATAATCAACATACACAGTAATTCCTTACTATATATTTTCGGGCAGTACATCCAAAGTTGGCCAACAACTCAACTAGACGTTGCTTTCAAGGCAAACCAAAAATTAGCTTGTATCTCATTATATTATAGTAGCAGCATCATTTGCAAAAAAGATCAATTAAAACCACTGTTCTTTTTGCTTCAGTCAGGGTGAATTTTTAGGAGAAACACCAGTACAGGCCTCTTTCCCAATGTACCATACTCTGTTCCATCCTGATGTTGCAGCCAAAGAACTTGCTTTTATCCCACCGTATGTCAATTCCAAATCCGATGTGGTACTTGAAGGAGATTCACTACACATTCTAGACGCCAAGTTCGTCTGGTCAATCAGTGAGTGCCTTACACGTGAAGCAACCGATGGAGTTTCACAGAGACTTATACCAGGGAAGCAACATGTTGGGACTGGTGAATTTGGATTGCACAAGGCATCCTCTTGCAAAATGTCCCTTATCCTAGACAGAATACTATAGGAAAAGTTTCCAAGAACACGAGAATATGCTTCTAGAATTAGATGCCCAACATCCTACAGGAATGAAAAAGAAAAATTACCACTTATTTCTGCCACAATATCTTTCTGCAGTGATGTAAAGGTCAGTCCTAGCGAAACAGTTAGATGATGACGTATTCGTAAGTGTCAAAGAATGAACTAGACCATTCTAATGAAAGCAGTGTAAATTTGAGAACCATTATGATAACAACTAATACATAAGTTCCCATAAGCACATACTGGAGAAATCATTCTAATATGGCAAGATAAAATACCACGACAAAGAAGAAAAACAGCCAAAAAATGCAGATATGTAGAGATGTATTGAGAAAATGGGTAGAATGAACATAAATGTTTGATAACTCACCTTGCCATACTGAATTTTTGTAACACCAAGAAATGTATGAGGAAGGTTCGGATATATGGTCTTAAGTTGATTTAGAACGGCTTCTGCACGGCTTAACAATGACTCCATCTTTTCCATCTCTGACATTGGATCCTTTATAAATGACCATGATGTTCGAACTGGGGATTTATCACTATCTTGTTCTATAAGTTTCATTTTCCATGCAAATATAGCAGCTTCAAGCCTGTTAATGACCTCAAGAGTGCTATGTTCAGATTTCAAATTCAGGGAATTGAGTATCTCCTGCCGTGAGCTTGATTCTAAAGACAAGGCCTTGTACTGCTCCTCACCAAGGCTTGTCCTCCGAGACTGAATACATAGAGTGATATGTGGTCAATAAGTTATGACTCCACAATGAGGAATAAAAATTTTAAAATTTAATCTGTAAGTCTAATCATAACAACAATCTTCAAATTGATGTTCAAGTATGCAGACCATGTCCCCATTTTGTAGTGTTGTGCCAAGGTAAACTAACCAAATCTAAAACCACTAATGAGAACCTTTGTGTTTAATTCAACTTTTGGCATTTCAAGAAAGATTTCCTCAAACAAATTCGAAAGGTTGAATGATGAAGTACTTCTCATAGAAAAGTTTAAATACATTGGGAAGAGCATCCCCAATAATAGATGTGTTGGGAGAATTCAACCAAGTCGCATCAACCACAAAGAGATCGAACACACAAATATAAGAACGCACACACCCAAACACAACAGATTTAAGAGGTTTGGAACATCATAATGTCCTACGTCCCATGTAGTCTCTTCTCATTAGATTTTCTCATACATTCCCTTTCCTCAAATAGGTATCTCATGGATTCTCTCATCAACTAGAATCCATAAGAGGGGCCATCTTCAACAATTAACCCCCCATGGGGACTCTTTCAATTTGCCCACTAGGTTTCTCTATACTTCTCCTATTTATAGAGAAATCCGAAAGGAATCCTAGTTGAATACTACTAGGAAAACCTACTTCCACATAAGGATAAGAATCCTAATCCAACACTACTAGGAATAAGGATAAGAATCCTAATCCAACACTACTAGAAAATCCACTACATCTAGAAGATATTTTCTAGTTCCACAATTACATAAAGACCCCTGATTGTAATGACAACCATACCCTTTAACTTAATTGTTCCACCAATCCTAACAATCTCCCCCTTGGAACAATTTAGTGCAACATCCCTGCACCATAGGAAATTATAGAAAATCTCTTCAAATATATCAACTACACAACCACAATCTTTGGAAAGAGAAAGATTGGAGAAACTCTCTTCAACTTCCACAACTATAGTCTTTGGATAGAGAAAGACTAAGTAAACTCTCTTCAATCACAATCTTTTGAAAGAGAAGATTGCAAAAAAAAACTCTCTTCAACTTCTACAACCACGATCTTTTTAATAGAGAAAGATTGGACAAAACTCTCTTCAAAACAAGCCCGCATCAACTATGCCATCTTGCCTTTTCTTTAAACCACGCCTTTCTTAGGTCATACCTCCTTAGGCACTTCCACTGCAGCCTCTTCTAGGTTACACCTCTCCTAGGCTGTGTTTCTCTCCAGGCATCTGCACATCATTATGGGCTTCTTCCATCTAAATGTGTCCTCCACCATGAGGCCCTCAATAAAAGTAAAAATCATAGGACTTCCACAACAATTGAGATTACTCTTCAAAATCCCCAACGAAGAGTACATCTCCCATCCAAAATTATTGGTGCTTCCCCGGAATCAACCATCAGAGTCTCAATACACCTCATCTGGATATCGACAAACTTGAAAAATCCTAAACTTTTACTTCATCAATCACATAAACATAGGAGCATCACATGCTCCCCCTCAATCAACAATTCATCAACAACATCAACAAAGTGCTCCCCCTCAAACATCAATATCTCTACCATTCTCTGTCATCTAACGCCACAACTTGAGCCAAATGCTCAGATATAGACAGAGAGACATAGATTTGCACTTTGCAAACCTCAATCCACAACTCCAATAACGTATTCCGGTTGATCTACATCAATATCATCCAAAATAAAACCGGATTTAGGGAAAGAGAAAATCTCACCTCAAAACACATCAATCTGCTTCTTCAATTGCGTTCATTATATTCGATCCATCATCTTTGGTCCCGATCTTCCACGGTCCATGCTCACTGCACCACTTGTTAGAAACCAAGCTTATCTCCCATACCACTTGTTGGGATCCAAACCTGGCTCCGATACCACTTGTTGGGAGAATTCAACCAAGTCGCATCAACCACAAAGAGATCGAACACACAAATATAAGAACGCACACACCCAAACACAACAGATTTAAGAGGTTTGGAACATCATAATGTCCTACGTCCCATATAGTCTCTTCTCATTAGATTTTCTCATACATTCCCTTTCCTCAAATAGGTATCTCATTGATTGATTTTGCAGCCTTGAATACTTGATGTACTACTCTTCCATGATAGCCCCATCTTTGGTACTTGAGGTGACGGAAGCCACCATCTTTTGCTTTGACGTTCACTACTATTCCTTCCTTCAGACCGACTACTCCCGTCTGCATACCAAAACTCAGTATTCACCATTGAATCAAGTGTCTCCTGACAAATGAGAAGTCAATGGTATTAACATTATTACAGGTACAGATAAAAACATCCAAATTTTGATGGGAATAAAGAGATCACCTACAATAAGCATAGAGTCCAACTTTTGAAGTGCTGGCAGATTCATGTGGATGTCAGCACGGACTTTTGGCGTCATTATCTGCACAGATATAGCTTGAATGCAAATCAGACCAAAATTAAGATTAATACTTCCATTGTTACAGATCCAAGTGAAAGAGTATATACCTCTAGGGTCCGGCCATTTGCACCATTTTGCTTGGCAGGAACTAACTCAACCATATAGTTGGTAGTGGAGAGTAACCAGTCCATTTCTCTTCGCCATTTGCTCTTCCTTTCTTCAGACAGTGGCTCCAATTTCCACAACTCTCCAAAAACCGTTGCTGAAAACCAATTTATTACACACTATATAGTTAAAAAAACTGCAATCTTTCTCATTGGCATACAATGAATAGACAAGAAGTTTACTAAAGATGGGCCATGATCTCATAAATACTACTGTGGAGAGACAAAATTTTGCAAGCTGCTTTCAAAAGCCCGAGTTTGGCTGTGAAAGAGTACATATTCTCCATACAAATTTCGAGTCTTAGACCAAAAACTTTTGTTGTATTCTAACAAATCCTTTATTTCTTCTGACCAGGACAATCTGAACATAAACAGAAAACGCCAATTTCACTGTTTCCAAAAATTGAAATATTATATCCTGCTAATTCCATATCAATACCCTCGTATGCTTAGACTTCGAATTTTAGGTAACAAGCAGATGAAATTAATTATTTCAACTAAGTAAAAGGATATATTGCATACCCGCTAGATTTGTAATTCCATTTGACAATGCTAAAGCAGTGCTTACGCCCTTTCGCCCTCCTGTTACATCTTCACCCAACAACAACTTCGCAAATTTCTCTTTCATTGCCTCCACATCGGAAAACTGAATGGCATAAGCATGTTTCTCCTTCACATAAAAATGTTGGGGGCTTTCTGAGAGCTCCCATTCATCGAAACTCTGTTTGTCCTTCTTCCCTGTCAACCATTTCGAAGCAAATGATCCAAAAGCATCTTTGCTGGAAGAGCAGCTTGAGCCATCATCCTCCAAGGAGTCAGTTACACATTCATCCCCTCTGCTCGTTCTGCTTTCATTTTCATAAGATAGATTATTGAGAATACAACCCTCAAGACCATTGTATGTCATTATTCCTGAAAGAATCCATAGCAGCTCTATTCTGTCAGAGCTCAAACTGAACATGCAGAAGTTGCTTCAGTTTAACAAACGATAAAGACCAAATATAGTAGGGGCAAGTTGATTTAACAATATTGACAGCTTTGAACTGAAGTAACAAATGCTGTTCGTTCTTAGTATATAAATAACGCATGCAATAAACAAGCAAACTAACAGGAGAAAAAAAGAGCGATAGAGAGAAACAGAAATGACAAGTATATCCACACCACAGGCAAAATGATAGAGGCTTCCTGGTACAACTACAGGCGGAATGCTGTATGAACCATTCCCCGCATAGCAATTTTACCTGCCTTAGTGAAGGAATTCAACTGAAAAATTGTGGTAGACCTTGCCGTTAAATGGCATGGACACAACAGAATTAGACAATGAG
The DNA here is from genome assembly GCA_028551485.1 of Casuarina cunninghamiana. NCBI lineage: Eukaryota > Viridiplantae > Streptophyta > Magnoliopsida > Fagales > Casuarinaceae > Casuarina > Casuarina cunninghamiana. The sequence continues at coordinate 17,501,166 of CM052363.1, read as the reverse complement.
ATTTGAAGGACTTAGATCATTTTCCTTCATTATGACAAGTAAGAATACTTAAGTATTTAAAAGGTTGTTCTAGATTAAAATGAATAAATACTGAAAGTTTTAGATAATTTCCCTTTCAAAGATATTTAATTTTGGAGATTAAATTAATATTATAAACTAAAAGAGTTTAATAAGTAAGGCAGTACTGCTTTCGTTTAGATATTTATGTTCTCAGGACAAAACGCACATCTACATGTTTGGAGGAATAAGATATTAATAAAATTCTGTGAACAAAGATAAAGATATGCAATTTTGTGATAATACTGTCCACAAAAATATGCACTACCCCCATGAGGTTCACACCAGAAAGTGAAGCAGGGTAGCACCTAAAAGAAGTTTACCTTCTGGGAGGTTATAACTCAAGCTGTCAGAAAATAAATGAAAACACATGCAACTGCAAGTTCCATTTTTCACTTTTCTTCTATATTTTCATAACAATTGTCCCAAAACCTCAGGCAATCATATAACGACTGTTAAATTCAGAAACTTCAATCTCTAATCAACTCTCATGTTATCCAAGAAAATACATGAAAGTCAATAAATAAAAACAACATGAGGAGTCTCACTTCGTAGATAATTTGGAGATAGATGGTTTTTAGCAGCAGACTGTATTGTCCACGTCTTAAAACATGGTCCAAACTATTATGATCCAAACTCATTTAAACAAGAAGCAACTTTTCGTCACCCAATGACCGTAACTAACAACTTACATCTAGCAACACTTGTGGTATGTATTAATAATCAGAAACTTTTGCATGAAGATTTTTTTTTTTTAAATCATGACAAAAGGATCAAAAATTAGAGACCTAACTTATAGCCCCAAAAACTAAGGATGTTGTCGTAAGTTCACAAGACTATTCTTTTTACTTCTTTTTTAATTTTTTTTCTCCCCTATAACGGTAAAACATAAAGACAATTTCCATAACATGAAGGGTTGACTAGAAAACATATGCACCCAAGAGGAACCTTCCAAGAAACCATCACAGAAAGGACTCTTGGTTCGTTTCATCTCCAGAACGTTGCTGCACTTCATTGTAAATACGGAACAGCACCAGAAAAGTCACAAGAAGTTGGATTAATTTTCCAGGAAAAGGTCACCCAGACTGTGACTTTCGTGGCCCCACCCATTTGCTTCATCTTCTTGTTCGGTGAAGCGGTTGATTTATTTTACAAGTAACATCTTAAGGGTCCACAAAATTCAGTCAAACAAGGAGTGAGGGGCTACGCAATTTCTGAGGGCTGAGTCACAGACTTTGATAATCACCCACATTTCTTTATGGCAAACAAATAGGAGGAAGGCTTGAATGTAAGAACCATTAATTTGATTTATCATATTTTGCTTTATATTTTTCAACATAAATTCTTGATTGACTATGTTGAAAGTTTTCTAACTTTGACCTTATTTCTTGTTGCGTTTCGAATATCATGGTCTGAAATAGTTAATATACTTGTTTATCCAATTTTGACAACGTTATAAATTTAAACCTACTTAAGACATGCTATAACTGAAACTCATTATAGATGAGGTGGGTTTTTGTTTGTCTATTGTTGATTCTTTCACTCGTAGTACTATGATATACTAAACATTTAAAATCCTTTTGAGTGATTAACCTTCAATTTTGCTATTTCTTGATCTTACTTTCTATAATAAAGAACCTAAACTTTTATTTCTGAAATTTAAAGCCGTGGACTAAATTTTTTAGAAGAAATATTTATTATCATGTTGCACTTGCCATTTTTAATTCTATTCATATTCCTTGTTTCTATATAATGTACACTCATATTACACTAATCAATTAAACTTTTTTGTTTTAGCTTTTTAGCAAACATCTAATGCTCTTGGATCTTGGTAACAACAAACTGGAAGCCATTATTCCTCCTTGTCTTGAGATTGTTGAAAATCTTGAAGAAATTGTCTTGTCAAGTAATCACCTTAAGGTGCCTTCATCCATATTCTCTAACCACAACAAAATTAAGGTGTTTGATCTTTTGGACAATCAGTTGGAAAAGGTTCTATCATTTTCTATATTTGCTAGTCTTAGTAGTCTTAATCTCTCAAACAATGACCATTTGGAAGTTGAAATTGAGTCACCCTTGTGGGTTCTATTATTTCAACTAGACACTTTAGGCTTAGCACACTACAACCTCAACCAAGTATGGTTACATTTTCCCAAGCTTCATCTCCAACCAAATTTCCTTGTTCTCGTGAGACCTATCTTATAACTCAATTGAGGTAATTGTTCAACAATAATCATACTTGAACCAGAATACAAAGGCCAAATTTAGGATGGAAAGGAAGAGAACAAAACAATTGATAAGTCTCTCTTCTATGCCTTTGTTGCCATCTCTTATGTGTTTGGATTTTGGGTAATTTTGCAAATTCTTATTATTAATAAGAATTGGAGAGAGATTTATTTTAGAACCATAGACAAATATATAGATAGATCATTGTTTTTTAATATTTTCTTAACATTAGCGAACTCGATCCAACTTCAAGTTGAAAGTAAGATTGTTTCTATCAATTGTATTTATGATGGTCTTATTTCATTAATGGGGTTGGGGCCTTTTTTCTCTTGTTTTTATTGTTGAAAAGAGTATGGAAATTTACTTGGAATAAAGAATTAGATGTAAAAGCATATGCTTTTGAGATTGGAGTAATAAGTAAGAGGAACTTTTCAAACATGAATTGATAGGATCACAAACATGACTCCAATGCACTAAATTCTGTGTTGACCTTATAAACTTTGTTCTAACCTGACATTGTTTTCAAAACTTGGTTTCTTTCTCAACACATTTGTGAAAGTTCCAAATGCAAAAGGTTGAAATTGTGTCAAAACATTTTTGTCCATTGCTATGGGAGTCTTGAATACTTGATGAAAATGAATTTCGTTTTCCACTCATTAGAATCCATTGTTTGGTACTTGAGATGATGTGATACTAAAGCTCTCTTCAACACAAGCAGACTAGGTTGGATGGGATTGTTGTGGTGCTAGGAAAATTATGTGTTAGTGTTAGGACTTATCTGGCTACTTCCAAGCAGTAGCATGCATATGATGCTTCAAACATTTTCGTTAAGATTTTAGGAGTTTCTATATTACTATATTTAGAGGTATATTTTTTAATGGTATTATTTTTAAACATTAATATTTAATAATTTATTTGTATATCTATTTTTCAATACAATAAAGAGTATAACTTATATTAAATTTTAATATTATACTGTACATAATCTTGATAATTTATCTTTTAACATAACTTTCATGTAATTTATTTTGGTTTGAATATGAAAACTTGGTAATTCATTCTAAATATTTGTGCTAAAAAAGACTGAATTTTTTCCTTTAAAATCAATTGTTAAGAAAATGATAATATTAAATATATGAAAAGACTTGTAAGATAAAAATATTGATAAAACAAAAAAAAATTGTTATTTAACATATTTCACATGGACTAGGCTCTGAGCAATGAGATAAAACAACAAGGAAGAGATTATAAAGATCTAATATTTAATAGAATGTTATATTTAAATTTAAGCCGCATTATGCTATGAAGTCGGTGGTGGAATTTCAGGCCAATCAAAACTTAAAGAAGATAAGAATCTAATTGCTTGTATTAAAAGGAAGACAAATGTACTTGCTCCTTTGCTATTAATGTCTTTGTCTTTGACTTTTTATGAACTTGATAAAACTTTGGTCAATCTTGAATTTGTATAGATATTTTGAAAGATTGATCGTTTTGATTTTGACATAAATTATATTCTTAGTAAAATTAGAAATCTATATTTATTGGTCAAAACTGAGAAACAAGAGAAAAATTGAAGTGGCCATCTTTTTTCTTCTTTTTTTTTTTTTTTCCTTCTTCAATGTTTTGGGTTATGTTAGGCCAAAAGTTTGTTTTACCTTAAGAATAACATTGTTGTTTTCTTACAAACTGCAATAATCAATATTTCAAATTCGGAGGTCAAATTAGAATTTGACCCACGTGTCGTGTCATGTTCATTTCACTGATTCAAGGGGTAGATGACATGGCATTTTGACAACCGGTTTTGGCGCAATAACTACAAACAAGCCGCGCGCTTCTGCCACCTCCGCCGCGCGAGTTAATAGACGACGATGATCCAGAAATTTGCGAAGAGGGCGTAGATCAGCCGGCTGTGCGAGCTAAACTTCCAAAGATAGTCAATACAATCCTCTTATATTCTCAAAATGTTTCTTCTATACAGCAACTGTAAAGGGCTGAGTTAGGGATAATGAATCAGAATCGCATGTGAACAGGCCCGCATTTACAGCGTATTTGAGAGGTTTTGGGTTTTCTTTTCTTTATTGGGTTGACACATTTTCGGCCGACATTCTTAAGAGATATCCAGCCCATTAGTTGGGTTCTCTCACACATTTTCGCCTCTCCTTGTTTATCTGAGAGCTTGACTTTGTACTAAATTTTCTAAAGATAGTCAGTACGATCCCCTAATATTCTCAAAATATTTCTTCTTCGAGGTTTTTGGTTTCTTTCAAACCTTCACCACCATTGTCTTCAAATGCTCAACACTTCGGGTGATTCCAGAGTTCCAAACAAACTCTAGAATTCGAACCTTTGTTGCACTGGCTATTTCAATGCCAAGCGTCCACTTAAATCCCAAACCCACCCCACCGAGAGTCACAAAATGATTGCAACCAGTAGAATGTAGAGGGCCGTACACAAATGTTGTTTCTCTTCTCCATAAGGAAGGAAAAAACAATGTTGCTTTAACCTTTTTAAAAATGTTAGAGCAAATTAAACCCACATAACAAAAGAAGGTTTGTTGAATTTTTAAAAGAAAAAGTAAAACTAAAGAAGCAAATGAAAGCCAATTAAGTAAAGAATGTTGTTTATTGTATATATAAAAAAAAATGGAAGGATAAAATGTTGCTTTTGGATTTTATAAAGAAAACTAAAACTAAAGTTAATTAAATCTAATGAAGTGACAAATTCTATTTCTTATTAAAAAAAGAATATTGCTTTAATTTTCTATAGAAAACAAATTTAGAACAAACAAAACTCAAAGAAGAAATGAATGTTAGTTCAATTTATTGGACAACAAAGTCTTCTGTTGGAGAGGAAGGAACTTGTGATATGTTTTATAAGCTTGAACAATCTTCTTCTTTAATGAAGCTATTTAAGAAAATATGAACTTAGGTTTTTTACATGATATCAAAGCCAATCATTCCTCTATGTATTCAAACCCAAGAAAATAGAATGAACAAATCTTGATTGGCTTTTTAAAGAAAACAAAGGTACAACAAAAGGTTTTTGACCTTTTGGTTGGTCACCTATGCTTTCCTTCACATGATATTAAATGATATAAGACCCTTTAAATTCCTTTTGTTCTTATGAACTCCACATTTCAATACCAATAGACAACTTTCATATTGCATAAATGCATAATTAGAAATCCTAAAGTTGTGCATCTAGTGTGTAGTCCAAGATATTTTATACATATTTACGTGTGAAAATAATTTGCATATATTATAGATCATATATTATAGAGGCTCCTCCGGGCAGACCTGGACAGGAACATTTTGACGACGATACTTTTGCGAGTCCCGGAATTTGATATTTCTACTGTCCGACTCGCCTGCTTATGATATTGGCTCATTTTGAATATTTTGGGCTTGAGCACCAACTTTTGAAATTTTTAAACTGTAAAGCGTGGTCTGGGGACTTAGGCTAACCCATTTTGCAAGTCTTAAGACTTAAAAGACTATTTACAAATGTTCAGGACTAAAAATTCTTTGTTGTCACTTAATTAGTTAGTTTAATGATAAGTTAATAAAAATTTTAATCATGATATATGAAATTCAACACCCCACATGTGTAAGTAAGGTGTATCCATATAATATGAAAAAAATTTACTTAGTAACTATGTAGTTTAAAGTTGGACATCTATGTGCATTAATTGAGTGTACATTGTAATATTAAAAAGAAAAAAATTCAAAAATAAAAACTCCCTTATTTAAGCATTTTTGGAAAACAAGGACCATTAGATTGAGCCCAAGAGCCTATCTTGGTGATCCTACCTTGACAAAATGATTACAAGCAATACAATGCAAAAGGCCATACACAAATTAAAGTCTTGATAAAAAGTTGGTTAATTCCATTCGTCTTCGTGAATAATCTACTATGGTTCAGCATTCAATAACATTTATGTTTGTTTGTCATAAGGTCTTATTTCTTGTAACTTTATACTTTTACTTTTATCTTTTTCTTTAACCTTTAATACTCCTTTTTTGGACTATTCAAGAAGTTCTATCATAATGTTCTTAAGAATCTAAGAAGTAATATAAGGTTTTTTGGAAGATAACCACGAACATATTGCAGGATAGTATGGTAGTAATAAATGTTTTGATAGATGATGTTTACTTGAAAATCGTAAATGCTCAAGATTTCCTACTTGAAGTGAATTAAAGTAAATTGCATTTAGGAAAGAAACAAATGTTAGCTTAATTCATTTTGTTGCTAGTTAGCTAGCTCAAGTTATAAGTTAGTGAGAACTAAAATTATAAGACTTGAGTTTAATAGCTTGTATATGTGAATTGAGTGTATGTGTTATTAAATAAATAAATAAATAAAACAAAACAAATCTTTTTCTATTCTTTATAAGAAAAGAACAAAAAATGTTGCTTTAAAAGCTATCCTTAATGGGCCACTCTCCATTCCTTATTCTACAATTTCATTCATCCTTTGAATCAAGTCATCAACAACCCCATATGGCTCACTCTGCACTCTCTGTCATCCTTCAAATCAAGTCATCATCAAACCCATTTTCAAGGCAACCCTCAATAGGCCACTCCCCATTCCCCATTCTACACTCTCCATCATCCTTTTAAGTCAAGTCATCATCGAACCTATCTTCAAGGCAACCCTTTGGGCCATTCCCCATTCCCCATCCTACACTCTCATTCATCCTTTGAGTCAAGTCATCGCAAACCCTAAATGGCCCGCTCCACACCCTTGGTCGTCCTTCAAATCAAGTCATCATCCAAGCCATCTTTAAGGCTACTCTTGATGGGCCACTCCTGTTCCCCATTCTACACTATCAAGTCATCCTTCAAGTCAAGTGATCACCAACCATTGATAGGTCACTCCGCACTCTCAATTATCCTTTAAGTCCAGTTATCATTAAGGCCATTCCACATTCCAGATCATCCTTCAAGTTAATCCTATCCTTCACGCCATTACTTTTGATAGGACACGTAATTCATGGCAAAAAACAAAGGTCAAAGTAATGATGGAAAGGAAGAGACTAGAATAATTGATGATCCTATCTTCTATGCCCTTGTTACTACTTCTTACATAATTGGATTTTGGGTTTTTTGGGGAATTCTTATTATTAATAAGAATTGGAGGCAGATTTACTTTAGAATCATTGACAAATATATAGATAGATTGCTATTTTAAAATATTTTTTTAGCCTTAGCAATGCCTATCTAAATTTTCAGTTGAAAGTAAAGTTTGTTTCTACCAGTTGTATTTTTACAAGTCTTGTTTTACTATTGGGTTTAATTTATTTATTTTTACTTGAAAAGAGTATGCAATCTACTTAAAATAATGAATTGGATGTAAAAGCATATGCTTCCTATAAGACTAGGGTGAAGTAGGAGGAACTCTTCAAATGTGAATTGGCAGGATCACATACATAATTCCAATACACCAAATTCTATTCTAACCTAATATTATAGAAACTTGCCTTTTTCTCCATGCATTTGTAAAAAATTCCAAATATAAAAGGTTGAAATTCTGAAAAGAAAAAAAAATTTCAACAGCTAATTTAGGAGTCTTAAGTACATGATGACAATGAATTTGCTTTTCCGTGATTGATTTGGCTACCAAAATTAATGTAGCACCCTTGATGTTGAAGCAATTTCTTTCATTCGTAAAATTCAATCTTTGGTACTTAAGATGGTGGGATACTATAGCTCTCTTCGACATTAACAGATTGGTTTTGATGGGATTTTTGTGGTGCTAGTGAAATTATGTGTTAGTGTTAGGACTTGCTGGTATTTATAGGTTGCCGGGCAGCAGCATGCACATGACACTTCGGACGTTTTCTTTAGATTTTAAGTGTTTCGATTTTAGTATATTTAGTTGTATATATAATAAATGGTAATTATTAATATAAATGAATAATTTATATTAAAATTTAATATTATATTGTATATTATAGTTAATTTATATTAAATGGTAATTCATTCTAAATATTTATGTTAGAAAGACTTAATTCCCTCATTTGAAATCAATTATTAAGAAAATGATATTTTTAAATATACAAAAAGATATATAAGATAAAGGGTTTTGGGCCTTTAAACGTCCCTTTAGATCTTTTATTTAGAAAAAAAAAATTATATCTTATTTCTTAGTTGAAAATAGCTTTTCAGCACATGCACTACTCACAGACATATTTCTTTTGTCAGTGATGCTGAGATCTTGAATGTTGCAAAACTTATGCATGGCGATAATTACAAATGGTCCTCCTAGTCTTGTTGTTGAAAGATCATAATATATTCAGGTCCGTAGAATAGTCTGGTCACGATTATAAAAAATACTTGCTTCCTTTTATACAGCAAATGTGAAGGGCTTAAGGCGGGGATAATGAATCAGAATCGCATGTAAACAGGCCCGCATTTAGGCAAGTGCGGCGTAATGGGTTTTTCGCAATTCATAATCCTCGGCTGGGCCTACGGATTTAGGCATGTAACATGGGCTTATGGCAACTAACGATTCCCCTTGCTGTCTGGAGAGGTTGCCAAGACTGCAGGAGTCCTAATGCAGAGTTGGTTTCCGTAAGGGAAAACGAAGTAAAAGTCTTGACCGAAAAGCAATAAAAGAGGAGGCTCAAGACAACGTTGTAAGGGTTGGCGAATGTGGTTGCGGAAGCCCTGCTTTTGAAGACAAGGGAGCCATTGTTTCGAGACAAACGGAGTGGCTACATTTTAGCAAACCTTTAAACTCGGAAATCCATAAGACTCATGATCTTAATACTATGTCACACAACAAACCCTTTTAGATGTAGGTTCTCCATTTTTCCCTGGACCAAAACCATAGAATGATGTCTTTTCAGAATAGAATCCAGGCGCTTATCAGAAGGGGGAAAATCCCAGTACGCAAGGACATCTGCCCAACAACAGAAGCCCAAAAACCCGTTCGTCTTTGACAAGGTCTTAGAAAATCCAGGCGCTTAACGTGATGGCAGGCCAGAGTTGGCGGAAGAAAGAGAGGGAATGGACGTAGGGATGAAGAACAAGAGGGTGGGTTATGGCATCCAAGACACTGAGAGACTCCGCTGGGTAGACCTGGACAGGGACATTTTGACGCTGATATTTTTGCAAGTCCAGGAATTTGATATGTCCGTGGTGCTACTCGTCTGCTTTTGATATTGGGCCATTTTGAATATTTTGGGCTTGAACGCCGACTTCTCTGAAATTTTTGAACTATAAAGCACGCCTTGGCATAATTAGACACTTATGCATAAAAATTTCATATTGTCAGTTAATCACCTACTAATAGTAATTTAATAAATATTTTAATTGTGAGGTCTAAAATTTGACATCTAGTATGCGTAAATTAAGTACATATATTATAATATCAAAAAAGTTACTTAACTAATTAGCTTAGTAATAAATTAATAAAAATTCCAATTATGAGGCTTACAGTAAAACATTTGTATGTAATATAATATAAAAAAAATCAAAAAAATCAAAAAATCAAAAATAAAAACCCCTTTATTTAAGCATTTTAGGAAAATAAGGAATAGTAGATTAAGCCTGCCCCTATTAGGCCTCGTTTGACACCTTTTTCTGTATCGAGACAAGTCTTGTTGTCTTTAGACCTTATCTGGAATATGAACTTTTGTTGGGCTGACTACTTCAATCAAAAGAGACCACTTACAACCCAAACCCACCCTATTGAGAGCCTATCCTACTAATTGTGCCTTGACAAAATGATTGTAAGCAGTACAATGCAAATTTAGATGATGAGATCAAACTAGCCGTAAAAATCTTTTATAAAGGTTTGATACCATTAGTGTGTGTACATATGAAGTTTTTAGTAATGTGATGTTAAAGTTCTATATCAATTAAATTTTATTTAAAATATTTTATTTATAAAAAATTATATCCTACTTCTTAGTTGAAATTAGCTTTTCATCATATGTACTGTCTGCAAACATGTATCTTTCGTTTGTTAATTATGCTGACATCTTGAATCTTGCAAAAGTTATGCATGGGATAATTATGAAAGGTCTTAGTATTCTTGTTGAAAGACCAGAAAATATTCAATCCTTAGAATAGTATACTGATGATAATCAAAAGTAATCAATTATTTGTTAGTTTAATAGTAAGTTGATATAGCCTAAGATCTTTTAGTTTCTAGTTCAATATCCGGATATATGAGTTTAAGTATGTGTATTAATAAATAAATAAATAATTTCTTTGAAAAAAGAAAAAATAAAATCAAAAGCATTTGATTCTTTTTATACAGCAAATGTTAAGGGCGAAGGCAGGGATGATGAATCTAAATCGCATGTGAACAGGTCTTATTTACAGCGTTGAACCTTCAGTTCTATAATTGGATCTTTAAGTTTTTGGGTTTTTTCCTTATTGGGAAGATACACTATTGGCTCACATTCTTAATAGGAACATCCGGCCCTGTTAGCTGGGTTCTCTCGCACGTTGTTGCCTCCCCTTGTGTATATGGGAGCTTGTCTTAGTAATAAAGTTTCTTGAGACGGTCAGTACAATCCTCTAATATTCTAAAAATGTCTATGCTTGGACGTGTTTGGTTTCCTTGGAAACTTCGCCACCATCGTCTTCAAATGCCCTACGGTCTCTTCCTCCTTCGCTTTTCACCCATTTCTGTCGATATAGCCGGCCTTGCTGGCTATGACTTTGTCATCATCGACATGGAACACGGCCCCGGTGGCATATCTGAGGCGCTCTCCTGCGGCTATGTATCACTTTCAAATTTAGAGAAACTGGGGATTTCAAAATGGGAAACCCTCAGCTAAATTCTGTTTTCTTTCCGAAAACAAATAAAATAAATTGAGCCAAAGTTAAAACTCTTAGACTTAAAAACAATAAAAGAGAGGGCTCAAGAGCAAAGATGTTTGCGAAAGCCCTGCTTTTGACGACGAGAGAGCCATTGTTTCGAGACAAATTTCAATCTAAGAAGAGATTGCATGGCAAACAGAGTCGAATCTCCATTCGCAGATCGTTGCTAAGAACGATTTCTTCCATTTAAGATTTCTCTTTTGGACCATTTGTCTCTCCTAGCTGTTCCTTCCTATTCTTCTCTCGAGTGTGGTCTCTGTTGATGGGAAAGGCCAAAAACGGAAGCATGACTATATTTTACAAACCTTTAAACCCGAAAAATCTCATGAGGTTCTAGATCTTAAGTACTATGCCATACAACAATCCTCTTTAGATTTAAGTTCCCCATTTTTCCCTAGACAACAACCATAGAATGATGCCTTTTCTGAACAAAAACCAGGCGCTTATTAGAAGGGAGAAAATCCAGTTATGCAAAGGACATCTGCCCAACAACAGAATCCCAAAAATGGGGCTTAGTAATTTCAGCACCCACGAGGTTATCTTTTTCCCTTCTTGAACATTTTCATTGGGCCTTGTCTATTTCAGCCTCTTAGTGCTGTATATGCCAAATCCGTATGGAAAGATCTTAGGTATTTAGATTTTTTTTTTTTTTTTTTTTACATCTTTTTCTTACTCTTCATGCTTTTTTTATTTCCTTTGTTCTTTTCCCTTCTCTTATGCAATATTCTTTAATTTTTTAAATTTACATTTGTTTATCTTAAGGTATTGTTTTTTATAACTTTATATTTTGTCTTTATCTTTTTCTTTAACTTTTAACTCTCTTACTTTTTTGAATCACTCAAGAAGTCCTATGTTCTTAAAATTTCCTACTCTCTTACTTTCTTGAATCATTCAAGAAGTCCCATCACTATATTCTTAAAATTTCATACTCAAAGTAAATTAAAGTAAATTGTACACAAGAGAAAAAAGAAATATTAGCTTAATTCCTATTATTGTTAGTTAGCTAGTTCAAGTAATAGGTTAAAAAGGACTTAAACTGTAAAATCTAGATTTAACATCTTATGTACTTGAATTGGTTAAATGTATTATTAAATTAAAAAAAAAACAAGTGTTGTTTCTATTCCTTACCAAAAAAAAGAGAATGTTGCTTTAAAGCTATCCTTATTGGGTCACTCCCCCATTCCCTATTCTACACTCTCGTTCCTCCTTCATACCAACCCTAAATGACCCACTCCGCACCCTTCATCTTCTAGGCTACCCTCGATGGGCCACTCCCATTCCCCGTTCTACACTCGCAAGTCATCCTTCAAGTCAAGTCATCGCCTACCATTGATGGGCCACTCCGCTCTCAATCAACCTTTATCGTTGAGGCCGTTTCACACTTCCGGTCATCCTTCAAGTCGATTCCATCATTCACGCCATTACTTTCGGCAGGACACGCCTCTTTTACGCGCGCACCCTTTCATCTGACTTCCACGTTCCCAAACAAAGACGTGGCTGCACCAGTCCTCCTGTGAGTACACGCACATGTTAATCACATCAGTCTCCATTGAAGCTCCTTTTTCTTTATCGAATAGAATTCAAACACAAACAGGCTTGGTGACGAAACTCTCGGAAGTGTTCCGACTCTGTTTCAATTTTCAAACCTTTTTTTTTTTTTTTATGTTCCTTTGGAGATATCAATTGCAAGAAATTAAAATATTGGAGGCACATTGCTAAGTTCAAACAGAACAATAAGGAATGAAGCGTCCATCCACAAACGTATTTCTCAAATGCATGAATTTTACCGTAATCTCAGTTTTACCTTTTGCTCAGTCTAGCCCGCCACATTTGAAAGATCTTTCTTTTTTTCTTTCCCCAAAGACTTTTCACTAAAGCTTTTCACTTTTTGCTCGCTTTTCTACCAAATTTGATAGAGTTTTCACTTTCTGTTCCTTTAAACACGCCAAATTGACAAAAATGAAGACTTTGTTCTGTTAAACATACCAATTTAAAAGATACCGTGCCTTTTAATTTAGTAAAAACAAAGACTTTCTTTTTGGAGGTCATCTCAAAAGTGTCCGATGAGTCAAATATTCACATATGATTATATTATATGTCTTATTAAGGCAACAATATAAAGATGCAGTTCGGCGATAAGAAAAATTGCAAGCTGCTTTTGCTCTTCTCCCAGAAATGAAGAATAGTTTCACTAAGAATGTCATTTTACTTTGGGTTACAATCAGTTTTTTTCCATTCGCATGTGGTAAAGGCTGCAGCGAAGAACAGAGAGAAGCTCTCTTGCAGATCAAAAACTCCACAAATGGTTTAGCCTTCAAGGATTGGGACGGTCGGGATTGTTGTGAAGCGGCTGAAATTGAGTGTGATGGTGCGGGTGGCGGAGTTGACTCTATCTATTTATGGGAAACATGGGCACCACCAGGCATCTGGTATCCAAACGTCACCTTATTCACCTTGTTTGATGAGCTGGAGGAATTGACGATTTCTGACGCACATATTGGAGGAGGGCTTGAACGTAAGAACTTTTACTTGATTTATCATATTTCGCCTTATGTTTTCTAACGTGAATTCTTGGTTAAATGCGTGAAAATTTCTTTTAACTTTTGACTTTTTTAGATCGTTGCATCTCAAATATCTGAGAAGAAAATATTTATTTGCATGTCCCTCTTGCAACTTCTAATTCTATTCCTTATATATATATAATATAAATCCTTATTCAAATAATTTGTTAAATTTATTTTGTTGCAGCTTTTTGTGAACTAAAGAAATTGAAATATCTAGAGAGTTTGGAGCTTAGTAATAATACATTGGAAGGCAATATTCCTCATTGTCTTGGGATGTTTGAAAATCTTCAAGGTATTGTTTTAGCAAGTAATTGCCTTACAGGTAATGTGCCGTCATCCATATTCTCCAATCATAGCAAAATTAGGGAGTTTGATGTTTCACACAATCAATTGGAAGGGGTCTTGTCATTTTCTATGTTTGCCAATGCTTCAAGTCTTGGTGAAATTTACCTTTCAAATAATGAAAATTTGGAAGTTGAAACTGAGTCATCCTTATGGGTCCCATCATTTCAACTTACCATTCTAGACTTAGCACACTGCAACCTCAACCATAAGTATGGTCACATTTTCCCAAGCTTCATCTCCACCCAAATTGGCTTAGACTTATTAGACCTATCTTCCACCTCAATAGAAATAAGCATACCTTGTTGGTTGCTATTCAACACCAATATCACTTATTTGTTCTCGGATAGCAACAAAATAAGCGGCTCTTTTCTTGATTGCACTCTTGATCGAATTTCAACACTTCAAATATTGGCCATGTCTAATAATAACATCACAGGTCCACTTCCAAAAAGAATTGGAAATATTTTTCCATTGGTATCTTTGGTTGACATGTCCTCAAATGCATTACAAGGCACCATTCCATGGTCCTTCGGCAATCTTTCTTTAAAGATGGTAGACCTTTCTAATAACATGCTTTCCGGGACAATACCACAAAGTTTGACTGGAGCAGGCACCCCACTAGCGTACCTAGACCTATCAAACAACAAATTGAGAAGAGAAATGCTTCCAAGGAATTCCAACATGATACAGTTGGAGTACTTACAACTTAGTGGCAATTACTTTGATGGAATCATTTCACCTACAATATTAAATAGTCCAAAATTGGTAGTTTTAGATGTTCAAAATAATCAATTGTTAGGAACCATTCCTAATTGGTTTTATGATTGTACTAGCTTGGTGGCAATTCTTTTGAGTGGAAATCATTTGAAAGGTCAACTGCTACCGAAAATGTGTCAAATGAAGAATGTTAAAATTTTTAGTATCTCTAACAATCACATTTCAGGAAATATTCCCTCATGTCTTGATAATGTTAAATCTTGGAAAGAGCCTTCTAAATCTGTTGATTCAAAATATGACTTGACTCAAGATGACTCTTTTTTTATGATGCTTGTAGATGCATTTTCATTGTTAGATTTAAAAATGTCCTTGCAAGTGAAAAAAAGGGAACTTACTTTCAAAGGTATTCCACTCTCATTGGTAACTGCTATTGACTTGTCATCAAATCAATTGACAGGCTCCATTCCTTTTGAAATAGGAAAATTATCACAACTTTTGTCCTTAAACTTGTCAAGTAATTTCCTAATAGGTCCTATTCCAAGTTCTTTTCGAAACTTGGTAAGTGTGGAAAGCTTGGACCTTTCATACAATAAGTTGAGTGGGAAAATACCAAATGAATTGGTTGGGCTGAGTTTTCTTGTTGTATTTAGCGTTGCCTACAACAATCTTTCTGGAAGAATTCCCTTTGAAGGACAATTTTTAACCTTTGAGATGCAATATTTCGATGGCAATGCAGAACTTTGTGGAAATCCTTTACCAAGAAATTGTTCGACAACAATCAAACTTGAATCAAAAGACAAAGGCCAAAGTAATGATGGAAAGGAGGAGATTAGAATAATTGATGATCCTATCTTCTATGCCTTTGTTGCCATCTCTTATATGATTGGATTTTGGGTTTTTTTAGGAATTCTTATTATTAATAAGAAGTGGAGGCAAATTTACTTTAAAATCATAGACAAATATATAGATAGATTATTATTTTGAAATATTTTCTTAGACTTAGCAATCTTTATCCTAATTTTTAGTTGAAAGTAAGTTTTGTTTCTACTAGTTGTATTTCTACTGGTCTTGTTTTACTATTGGGTTTGAGTTTTCATTTTTCTTCTCTTCTATTGTTGAAAAGAGTATGTAATCTACTTGGAATAAAGAAATGGATGTTAAAGCATATGCTTCCTAAGATTAAGGGCTTTGGGCTTTTGATTATCCCTTTGGATCCTTTAAAACTCTCTTTTTAATGGAAGATGAAGAATGATAATATTTTAAATCTATTAGTTGATTAACTTGAAATTTTCTAACAAATTCCAAGATCAAGTGTTTTTCCTATTAACATATTCCTGGCTTATGGATTTTACCAAAGCCAGGTCAAGTCTCTTTGTGTAACAATTCATTTCTATCCTATCTCATCTTAAGGCATTTATAACAAATCTAAACGCTACTTCGATCAATAGAAGAATTCTAGCTATAGTCAACATACACAAAGTAATTCTATATTATATATTTCTGAGCACTACATCCAAAGTTTGCCAACAACTCAACTAGACGTTGTTTCTTAGGCAAACTAAAAATTAGTTCGTATCTCATTATATTACAGTAGCAGCATCATTTACAAAAAATATCAATTGAAACCACTCTCCTTTTTCCTTTAATCAGGGTGCATTTTTAGGAGAAACACTCATACAAGTTTATTTCCCAATGCACTATACTCTGTTCCATCCTTATGTTGTAGCCAAAGAACTTGCTTTTATCCCACCGTATGTCAGTTCCAAATCTGATGTGGCACTTGAAGGAGATTCACTACACATTCTAGATGCCATGATCATTTGGTCAATCAGCGAGTGCCTTACACATGAAGCAACCGATGGAGTTTCACAGAGACTTATATCAGGGAAGCAACGTGTTGGGACTAATGAATTTGCATTGCTCAAGACATCCTTTTGCAAAATGTCCCTTATCCTGGACAAAATACTATAGCCCAAATTTCAAAGAACACGAGAATATGCTTCTAGAATTAGATGCCCAACATCCTACAAGAATGTAAAAGGAAAATTACCACTAATTTTTGCCATAGTATCTTTTTGCAGTGATGACAAATATTTGAAAGTGTCAAAGAATGAACTAGATCATTCTAATGAAAGCAATGTAAATTTGAATATCATTATGATAACAAAAAATACATAAGTTCCCATAAGCACATACTAGAGAAATCATTCTAATATGTGGGAGAATTAAACATCTCAATAAAGAAAAAAAAGAAGCCAAAAAATACAAATATGTAGAGATGTATTGAGAAAATGGGCAGAATGAACATAAATGCTTGATAACTCACCTTGCCATACTAAAGTTTTGTAACATCAAGAATTGTATGAGGAAGGTTTGGATATATGGTCTTAAGTTGATTTAGAAGGGCTTCTGCCTGGCCTAATAACAACTCCATCTTTTCCATCTTTGACATTGGATCCCTTATGAATGACCATGATGTTCGAACTAGGGATTTACCATTATCTTGTTCTGTAAGTTTCATTTTCCATCCAAATATAACAACTTCGAGCCTGTTAATGACCTCAGGAATGATATGTTTAGATTTCAAATTTAAGGAATTGAGTATCTCTTGGTGTGAGCTTGATTCTACAGACAAGGCCTTGTATAGCTCCTCACCAAGGCCTGCCTTCCCAAATTGAATACATAAATTGATATGTGGTCAATAAGTTATGACTCCACAATGAGGATTAAACATTTCAAAATTTAATCTATAAGTCTAATCATAACAACAATCTTCAAAATGATGTTTAAGCATGCAAACCATGTCCCCATTTTGTACTGTTATGGCAAGGTAAACTAATCAAATCTAAAACCACTAATAAGAATCTTTGTGTTTAATTCAACTTTTCGCATTTCAAGAAAGATTTCCTCAAACAAATTTGAAAGGTTGAATGATGAAGTACTTCCTATAGAAAAGTTTAAATACCTTGGGAAGAGTATCCCTTATAATAGATGGCTCAAGCATTTCAAGCAAAACACTTTCATTGATTGATTTTGCAGCCTTGAATACTTGATGTACTACTCTTCCACGATGAAGCAGTTTCTTCCTTTCGGTGTCAGAAAGCCCCATCTTTGGTACGTGAGGTGACTGAAGCCACCATCTCTTGCTTTGACGTTCACTACTATTCCTTCCTTCTGCTCGACTACCCCCTTCTGCATACCAAAACTCAGCATTCACCTTTGAATCAAGTGTTTCCTGACAAATGAGATCAATGGTTCCAACATTATTACATATACAGATAAAAACATTCTATAAATTTTGATGGGAATAAAGAGATCACCTACAATAAGCATAGAGTCCAACTTTTGAAGTGCTGGCAAGTTCATGTGGATGTCAGCCCGGGCTTTTGGCGTCATTATCTGCACAGATATAATTTGAATGTAAATCAGACCAAAACTAAGATTAATACTTCCATTGTTACAGGTCCAAGTGAAATAGTATATGCCTCTAGGGTCCGGTCATTCGCACCATTTTTCTTGGCAGGAACTAACTCAACCATATAGTTGGTAGGGGAGAGTAACCAGTCCATTTCTCTTCGCCATTTGCTCTTCCTTTCTTCAGACAATGGCTCCAATTTCCACAACTCTCCAAAAACCATTGCTGAAAACCAATTTATTACGCACTGTATGGTTAAAAAAACTGCAATGTTTCTCATAGGCATACGATGAATAGACAAGAAGTTTACTAATGATGGGCCACAATCTTATAAATACTACTGTGGAGAGACAAAATTTTGCAAGCTGCTTTCAAAGCCCGAGTTTGGCTGTGAAAGAGTACATATTCTCCATACAAATTTCGAGTCTTAGACCAAAACATTTTGTTGTATTCTAACAAATCCTTTATTTATTGGAAACTCACAATTTTTCTCCTCTGACTAGGACAATCGCCTGAAAAGCACATAAACAGAAAACGCCAATTTTACTGTTTCCAAAAGTTGAAATATTATATCCTGCTAATTCCATATCAATACCCTCATATACTTAGGCTTCGAATTTTATGAGTTTGACACTTGATATAACATGGTAAAAGCGAGTACCGAAAACAAGATTAGGTAACAAGCGGATCAAATTAATTCTTTCAACTAAGTAAATGGATATATTGCATACCTGCTAGATTTGTAATTCCATTTGACAATGCTAAAGCAGTGCTTACGCCTTTGCGCCCTCCTGTTACATCTTCACCCAACAACAACTTCGCAAATTTCTCTTTCATTGCCTCCACATCGGAAAACTGAATGGCATAAGCATGTTTCTCTTTCACATAAAAATGGTGGGGACTTTCTGAGAGCTCCCATTCATCGAAACTCTGTTCGTCCTTCTTCCCTGTCAACCACTTTGAAGAAAATGATCCAAAAGCATCTTTGCTGGAAGAACAGCTTGAGCCATCATCCTCCAAGGAGTCAGTTACACATTCATCTCCTCTGCTCGTTCTGCTTTCATTTTCATAAGATTAATTATTGAGAATACAACCCTCAAGACCATTGTATGTCATTATTCCTGAAAGAATCCATAACAGCGTTATTCTGTCAGAGCTCAAACTGAACATGCAGAAGATGTTTCAGTTTACCAAACGATAAAGACCAAATATAGTAGGGGCAAGTTGATTTAACAATATTGACAGCTTTGAACTGAAGAAACAAATGCTGTTCGTTCTTAGTATATAAATAACGCTCATGCAATAAACAAGCAAACTAACAGAGAAAAAAAGAGAGATAGAGAGAAACAGAAATGACATGCAAGTTGTGAACCACAAAAATGGCAATGAAAACACTTAAACATGTATATCCACACACAGGCAAAATGATAGAGGCTTCCTGGTACTGCTACAGGCGGAATGCTGTATGAACCATCCCCGCATAGCAATTTTACCAGCCTTAGTGAAGGAATTCAACTGAAAAATTGTGGTACACCTTGTCCGTTAAATGGCATGGACACAACAGAATCAGACAATGAGATTTGAAGGACTTAGATCATTTTCCTTCATTATGACAAGTAAGAATTCTTAAGTATTTAAAAGGTCGTTCTAGATCAAAATGAATAAATACTGAAAGTTTTAGATAATTTCCCTTTCAAAGATATTTGATTTTGGAGATTAGATTAATGTTAAAGAGTTTAATAAGTAAGACAGTACTGCTTTCGTTTAGATATTTGTGTTCTCAGGACAAAACGCACATCTACATGTTTGGAGGAATAAGATATTAATAAAAGATAAAGATATGCAATTGTGTGATAATACTGTCTACAAAAATATGCACTACCCCCATGAGGTTCACACCAGAAAGTGAAGCAGGGTAGCACCTAAAAGAAGTTTACTTTCTGGGAGGTTATAACTGTTGGAGTGTTAAAACATCCAGTCCCACATTGGGTAAGGCGACAAGAGAGCCTGGCATTATAAGCTTCCGCTGGCAACCCATTATTGCACAGTTCTGTGTTTTAGATGAGCCCTTCAGTTTCTAATATGGTATCAGAGCCGGCCCTGTGTCCTGCCTACCTTGGTGTGGTCCCTCTAGACTGGTCTCACCTCTCACCGCGCCCAACGTGAGACTACGGGGGAGTGTTGGAGTGTTAAAACATCCAGTCCCACATTGGGTAAGGCGACAAGAGAGCCTGACATTATAAGCTTCCGCTGGCAACCCATTATTGCACAGTTCTGTGTTTTAGATGGGCCCTTTAGTTTCTAATAATAACTCAAGCTGTCAGAAAATAAATGAAAACACATGCAACTGCAAGTTCCATTTTTCACTTTTCTTCTATATTTTCATAACAATTGTCCCAAAACCTCAGGCAATCATATAAAGACTGTTAAATTTAGAAACTTCAATCTCTAATCAACTCTCATGTGATCCAAGAAAACACATGAAAATCAATATATAAAAACCACATGAGGAGACTCACTTTGTAGATAATGTGGAGATGATGGTTTTTAGCAGCAGACAGTATTCTCCATGTCTTAAAACATGGTCCAAACTATTATGATCCAAACTCATTTAAACAATAAGTAACTTTTCGTCACCCAATGACCAGAAATAGTCACTTACACATGGAAACACTTGGGATTTGTATTAATAAACAGAAACTTTTGCAGGAAGATTTTTTTTTCTCTTTTTTTTAAATCATGACAAAAGGATAAAAAACTAGAGACCTAGCTTATAGCCCCAAAAAACTAAGGATGTTGTCGTAAGTGCACAAGACTATTCTTTTTACTTATGTTTTTTTTTTTTCTCTCCCCTATAACAGTAAAACATAAAGACAATTTCCATAACATGAAGGGTTGACTAGAAAACATATGCACCCAAGAGGAACCTTCCAAGAAACCATCACAGAAAGGACTCTTGGTTCGTTTCATCTCCAGAACGTTGCTGCACTTCATTGTAAATATGGAACAGCACCAGAAAAGTCACAGGAAGTTGGATTAATTTTCCCGGAAAAAGTCACCCAGACGGTGACTTTCTTGGCCCCACCCATTTGCTTCATCTTCTTGTTCGGTGCAGCGGTTGATTTAGTTTACAAGTAACATCTTAAGGGTCCACAAAATTCAGTCAAACAAGGAGTGAGGGGCTACGCAATTTCTGCGGGCTGAGTCACAGAGTTTGATAATCACCCACATTTCTTTATGGCAAACAAATAGGAGGAGGGCTTGAATGTAAGAACCATTAATTTGATTTATCATATTTTGCTCTATGTTTTTCAACATAAATTCTTGATTGACTGTGTGGAAAGTTTTCTAACTTTGACCTTATTTCTTGTTGCGTTTCAAATATCATGTTCTGAAATAGTTAATATACTTGTTTATCCAATTTTGACTATGTTATAGAATTTAAACCTACTTAAGGCATGCTATAACTAAAACCCATTATAGATGAGATGGGTTTTTGTTTGTCTGTTGTTGATTCTTTCACTTGATATACTAAACATTTAAAATGCTTTCAAGGGATTAACCTTCAATTTTATTATTTCTTGATCTTACTTTCTATAATAAAGAACCTAAACTTTTATTTCTGAAATTTAAACCCACTGGACTAAACTTTTTAGAAGAAATATTTATTAGCCTGTTGCACTTGTCATTTTTAATTTTATTACTATTGCTTATATGTATATAATGTACACTCATATTTCACTAATCAATTAAACTTTTTTGTTTTAGCTTTTTGCAAACTAAATAAATGAAAACATCTAATGCTCTTGAATCTTGGTAACAACAAACTGGAAGCCATTATTCCTCCTTGTCTCGGGATTGTTGAAGATATTGAAGAAATTGTCTTGTCAAGTAATCACCTTAATGGTAAGGTGCCTTCATCCATATTCTCTAACCACAGCAAAATTAAGGTGTTTGATATTTTGGACAATCAATTGGAAAGGTTCTGTCATTTTCTATATTTGCTAGTCTTAATAGTCTTAATCTCTAGACAATGACCATTTGGAAGTTGAAATTAAGTCATCTTTGTGGGTTCCATCATTTCAACTAGACAATTTAGGCTTAGCACACTGCAACCTCAACCAAGTATGGTTACATTTTCCCAAGCTTCATCTCCAACCAAATTTCCTTGTTCTCGTTAGAGCTATCTTACAACTCAATTGAGGTAATTGTTCAACAACAATCATACTTGAACCAAAATACAAGCCGTGCGCTTCTGCCACCTCCGCCGCGCGAGTTAATAGACGACGATGATCCAGAAATTTGCGAAGAGGACGGAGATCAGCCGGCTGTGCGAGCTAAACTTCCAAAGATAGTCAATACAATCCTCTTATATTCTCAAAATGTTACTTTTATACAGCAACTGTAAAGGCTGAGGCAGGGATAATGAATCAGAATCGCATGTGAACAGGCCCTCATTTATCCGAGAGGCTTTGGGTTTTTTTTTTTTTTCTTTTCTTTTCTTTATTGAGTTGACACATTATTGGCTCACATTCCCGAAGAGAAATGTCCAGCTCATTAGTTGGGTTCTCTCACACATTTTCCCCTCTCCTTGTCTTTGTCGAAAATATCCACCTGAGAGCTTGTCTTTGTCGAAAATTTTCTAAAGATAGTCAATCCAATCCTGTAATATTCTCAAAATGTTTCTTCTTGGACGTTTTTGGTTTCTTTCAAACCTTCACCACCATTGTCTTCAAATGCCCAACACTCCAGGTGATTCCAGAGTTCCAAACAAACTCTACACTGCGTCAGGCCCATTTTCAAACTGTATCTGCTTGGACGTGTTTGGTTTCCTTCAGACCTTTGCCACCATGGAACACGGCCTAATGGGTTTTCTCGCAATTCAGAATCCTGGGTTAGACCTCCGGATTTAGGCAAGTAACACGGGCTTATGGCAACTAACGATTCCCCTGCTGTCTCGGGAGGTTGCCAAGACTGCAGGAGTCGTAATGGAGACTTGGTTTCCGTAGACGAAAACGAAGTAAAACTCTTGACCGAAAAGCAATAAAAGAGAAGGCTCAAGACAACGTTGTAAGGGTTGGCGAGTGGGGTTGCAGAAGCCCTGCTTTTGAAGACGAAAGAGCCATTGTTTCGAGACAAACGGAGTGGCTACATTTTGGCAAATCTTTAAACTCAGAAAATTCCATAAGGCTCTTGATCTTAAATACTATGTCACGCACAAAGCCCTTTTAGATGTAGGTTCTCCATTTTTCCCTGGACAAAAGCCATAGAATGATGCCTTTTTAGAATAGACTCCAGGCGCTTGCCAGAAGGGAGAAAATCCCATTACGCAAGGACATCTGCCCAACAACAGAAGCCCAAAAACCCGTTCGTCTTTGACAAGGTATTAGAAAATCCAGGCGCTTAACGTGATGGCAGGCCAGAGTTGGGGAAAGAAAGAAAGGGAGTGGATGAAGGGATGAAGAACAAGAGGGTGGGCTACGGCATCCAGGACAGTGAGAGGCTCCGCTGGGTAGACCCGGACAGGGACATTTTGATGCTGAGATCTTTGCGAGTCCCGGAACTTGATCTGTCCGCGGTCCTACTCGTCTGCTTTTGACATTGGCCCATTTGGAATATTTTGGGCTTGAACGCCAACTTTTGAAATTTTGAACCATAAAGCGTGCGTTGGCATAATTACGGACACTCATGCATAAAAATTTCATATTACAAGTTAAATCAGCTCATGTAATAGTGAACTAGTAAAGATTTTAATTATAAGGTCTAGAATTCAACATTTGGTATGCATAAATTAGGTATATGTATTATAATATTAAAAAAATTGCTTAACTAATTAGCTTAGTAATGAATATTAATAAAAATTTCAATTGTGAGATCTGCAATAAAACATATGTGTGTAATATAATATCAAAAAATCAAAAAATCAAAAATAAAACCACCTTATTTAAGCATTTTAGGAAAATAAAGAATAGTAAATTGAACTTGCCATCGTTAGGCCTCGTTTGACACCATTTTCTGTACTAAGACAAGTCTTGCCATCTGGACAAATACAAACCTTTGTTAGGCTGACTACTTTAATTGAAAGGGACCACTTACAACCCAAACCCACCCTACCGAGAGCCTATCCTGCTGATCGTGCCTTGACAAAATGATTGCAAGCAGTACAATGTAGTTTAGATGATGAGATCAAACTAGCTGTAAAAATCTTTTATAAAGGTTTGATACCATTAGTGTGTGTACATATGAAGTTTCTAGTAATGTGATGTTAAAGTTCTATATTAACTAAATTTTATTTATAAAATATTATACCCTATTTCTTACTTGAAATTAGCTTTTCAGCATGTATACTCTCTGCAAACATGTCTCTTTTGTTTGTTAATTATGCTGACATCTTGAATCTTGCAAAACTTATGCATGGGATAATTACGAAAGGTCTTAGTATTTTTGTTGAAAGACTAGAAAATCTTCAGTCCTTAGAATAGTATATTCATAATAATCAAAAGTAGTCGATTGCCTGCTAGTTTAATAGTAAGCTAATATAGCTTAAGATTTTTTAGTTTCCAGTTCAATATCTAAATGTACAAGTTTAAGTATGTGTATTAATAAATAAATAAATAATTTCTTTGAAAAAGAAAAAGAAAATCAAAAGCATCTGATTCTTTTTATACAACAAATGTTAAGGGCGAAGGCAGGGATGATGAATCTAAATCGCATGTGAACAGGTCTTATTTACAGCGTTGAACCTTCAGTTCTATAATTGGATCTTTAAGTTTTTGGGTTTTTTCCTTATTGGGAAGATACACTATTGGCTCACATTCTTAATAGGAACATCCGGCCCTGTTAGCTGGGTTCTCTCGCACGCTGTTGCCTCCCCTTGCGTATATGGGAGCTTGTCTTTGTAATAAAGTTTCTTAAGAAGGTGAATACAACCCTCTAAGCTTAGACGTGTTTGGTTTCCATCGAAACTTCGCCACCATCGTTTTCAAATGCCCTACGGTCTCTTCCTCCTACGCTTTTCCCCCATTTCTGTCGAGATAGACGGCCTTGCTGGCTATGACTTCGTCATCATCGACATGGAACAGGGCCCGGTGGCATATTCTAGGCACTTTCCTGCGACTATGTATCACTTTCAAATTTAGAGAAACTGGGGATTTCAAAATGGGAAACCCTCAGCTAAATTCTGTTTTCTTTCCGAAAACATATAAAATAAATTAAGCCAAAGTTACAACTCTTAGACTGAAAAACAATAAAACAGAGGGCTCAAGAGCAAAGATGTTTGCGAAAGCCCCTGCTTTCGAAGACGAGGGAGCCATTGTTTCAAGACAAATTTCAATCTAAGAAGAGATTTCAAGGCAAACAGAGTCGAATCTCCATTGGCAGATCATTGCTGATAACGATTTCGTCCATTAAAGTTTTCTCTCTATGACCATTCGTCTATCCTCACTGTTGCTTCCTATTCTTCTCGAGTGTGGCCTCTGTTGATGGCCAAGGCCAAAAACGGAAGCATGGCCATATTTTACAAATCTTTAAACCCGGAAGATTCCATAAGGCTCTTGATCTTGACTACTATGTCATGCAACAATCCCCTTTAGATTTAGGTTCCCCATTTTCCCCTGGACAACAACCATAGAATGATGTCTTTTTCTGAACAAAAACCAGGCGCTTATTACAAGGGAGAAAATCCAGTTTTGCATAGGACATCTGCCCAACAACAGAACCCCAAAAACTCGTTCCTCTTGGACAAGTTCATAGAAACTCCAGGCGCTTAACATAATGGCAGGCCAGAGTTGGGGAAAGTTAGAGACTAACTGATGAAGGGATGAAGAACAAGAGGGTGCGCTAGTACTCGAGGAGAATTGCTTCAAATATTGAAAGAAAGCTTAGAGTTGGGTTTGACAGATTTTTTTGATGTGCAAAGCGTAGGCCTAATTTCAGCAACCACGAGGTGATTGGGCCTCGTCGGTTTCAGCCTCTTAGTGCTGCAAAAGTAATATATGCCAAAAGTAGTTATTTAGCTTTTTCTTTATCTTTACATCTTTTTCTCTTTACACCTTTTTTCTTCTTGTTCTTCTTTCTCCTTCTCTTATGCAATATCTTTTAATTTTTCAATTTTATGTTTGTCCGTCTTAGGGTCTTGTTTCTTGTAACTTTATACTTTGATTTTTTTTTTTAAACTTTTAACCCTCTTACTTTTTTGAACCATTCAAGAAGTTCCATCATTATGTTTACAAAATTTCCTATTTAAAGTAAATTAAAGTAAATTGTACACAAGAGAGAGAAAAATATTAGCTTAATTTTTATTGTCACTGGTTAGCTAATTCAAGTGATAAGTTAATAGGGACTTAAACAATAAGGTTTGGATTTAATATCCTATATAAATGAATTGGATGAATGTATTATTAATTTTTTTTTTTTAAAAAAAGTGTTGTTTCTATTCTTTACAAAAAAAGGAAAAAAAAATTACATATGATTATATTATGTGTCTTATTAAGACAACAATATAAAGACGCAGTTCGAAGATAAGAAAAATTGCAAGCTGCTTTTGCTCCTCTCAGAAATGAAGAATTGTTTCACTAAAAATGTCATTTTACTTTGGGTTACAATCAGTTTTTTCCCATTGGCATGTGGTAAAGGCTGCAGCGAAGAACAGAGAGAAGCTCTCTTGCAGATCAAAAACTCCACAAATGGTTTAGCCTTTAAGGATTGGGACGGTCGGGATTGTTGTGAAGCGCGTGGAATTTCCTGTAATGGTGCCGCTGGAGGAGTTGGTGAAATATTTTTAAGCGAAACGTGGGCACCACGAGGCATCTGGTATCCAAACGTCACATTATTCACCTTGTTTGATGAGCTGCTGGTATTGGGGCTTGCTGACGCACATTCTGGAGGAGGGCTCGAACGTAAGAACTTTTACTTGATTTATCATATTTCGCCTCATGTTTTCTAACGTGAATTCTCGGCTAAATGTGTGGAAAGTTTCTTTAATTTTGACTTTTTTAGATCATTGCATCTCAAATATCATGTTCTGAAATAGTTAATATACTTGTTTATTCAATTTTAAATACATTATAGAATTTAAACCTACTCCAAATATGTTACAATCGAAATTTTATTATAGACGAGGTGGGCTTTTGTTTGCCTTTTGTTAGTTTTTTTCAACTGTAGTACTTTGATATACTAAACGTATAAAATGCTTTTAAGTATTTAATTATCAACTATGTTATTTCTTGTTTTACTTTACATAATAAAGAATCTAACCTTCTTTTGTTTGAAAAATTCAAACCTATACACTAAATTTTTGAGAAGAAAATATTTATTTGCATGTCCCTCTTGCGACTTGTAATTCTATTCCTTATATGTATATAATGTAAATCCTTATTCAAATAATTTGTTAAATTTATTTTGTTGCAGTGTTTTGTAAACTAAAGAAATTGAAATATCTAAAGAGTTTGGAGCTTAGTAATAATATATTGGAAGGTAATATTCCTCATTGTCTTGGGATGTTTGAAAATCTTCAAAATATTTTTTTAGAAAATAATCGCCTTACAGGTAATGTGCCTTCATCCATATTCTCTAACCATAGCAAAATTATGGTGTTTGATGTTTTGCACAATCAATTGGAAGGGGTATTGTCATTTTCTATGTTTGCCAATGCTTCAAGTCTTAGTGCACTTTCCCTATTAGACAATGAAAATTTGGAAGTTAAAACTAAGTCATTCTCATGGGTCCCATCATTTCAACTTGAATCTCTAGAGTTGGCAAACTGCAACCTCAACCAAAGTATGGTCACATTTTCCGAAGCTTCATCTCCACCCAAATTTCCTTGGACTTATTAGACCTACCTTCCACCTCAATAGAGATAAGCATACCTTGTTGGTTGCTATTCAACACCAATATCACTTATTTGTTCTTGGATAGCAACAAATTAAGCAGCTCTTTTAGCAATTGCCCTCATGATCGAATTTCAACATTTGAAATATTGGCCATGTCTAATAATAACATCACAAGTGCACTTCCAAAAAGAATTGGAAATATTTTTTCGATGGTACGTTATGTTAACATGTTCTCCAATGCATTACAAGACACCATTCCATGGTCCTTTGTCAATCTTAGTTTAAATATGTTAGACCTTTCTAATAACATGCTTTTTGGGACAATACCACAAAGTTTTACTATATTAGGTAGCCGCCTAGTGTATCTAGACCTATCAAACAACAAATTAATGCTTCCAAGGGATTCTAACATGATAGAGTTGAAGTACTTACAACTCAGTGGCAATTACTTTGATGGAATCATTTCACCTACAATCTTATATAGTTAAAGTTTGGTAGTTTTAGATGTTCAAAATAATCAATTGTCGGGAACCATTCCTAATTAGTTGTATGATTATACTTACTTGGTGGCAATTCTTTTGAGTGGAAATCAATTGAGAGGTCAACTGTTACCAAAAATGTGTTAAATGAAGAATGTTCAAATTTTCAGTATCTCTAACAATCACATTTTAGGAAATATTCCTTCATGTCTTGATAATGTTATATCTTGGAAAGAGTCTTTTGAATCTCTTTATTCAAAATATGAAAGATCTCAAAGGTACATGTATGTTGGCAGGGATTTTGACAAAAATATTTTATTTAGTCCAAAATTGTCCTTGCAAGTGAAAACAATGGAAATTTCTTTTCAAGGTGTTCCACTCTCATTGATGACTGTTATTGACCTATCCTTAAATCAATTGACAGGTTCCATTTCTTTTAAAATTGGAAAATTATCACAACTTTTGTCCTTAAACTTGTCACATAATTTTCTAATAGGTCCCATTCCAAATTCTTTTCGAAACTTGGTAAGTGTGGAAAGCTTGGACCTTTCTCAAAACAAATTGAGTGGGGAAATACCAAATGAGTTGATTGGGCTGAGTTTTCTAGTTGTATTTAATGTTGCCTACAACAATCTTTCTGGAAGAATTCCCTTTGAAAGATAGTTCTCAACTTTTGATAGGTAATATTTCAATGGCAATCTTGAACTTTGTGGAAATCCTCTACCAAGAAATTGTTCCATGACAATTGGACTCAACTTGGAAAACAAAGGCCAAAGCAATGGTGGAAGGGAAGAGACTAGAATAATTGATGATCCTATCTTCAATGGCTTTGTTGCTGTCTCTTATGTGATTGGATTTTGGGTTTTTCTAGGAGTTCTTATTATTAATAAGAATTGGAGGCAGATTTACTTTAGAATCATAGATAAATTGTTGTTTTAAAATATTTTCTTAACCTTAGTAGTTCCTATCTAAATTTTCAGTTGAAAGTAAAGTTTGTTTCCACAAGTTGTGTTCTTGTTGGTCTTATTTTATTATTGGGTTTGAGTTTTTTTTTTTTTCCCCTTTTGTTGTTGAAAAGACTATGCATTCTACTTAGAATAATGAATTGGATGTAAAAGCATATGCTTCCTATGAGACTGGAGTAAAGTAGGAGGAACTTTTCAATGCACCCTATTCTATCCTAATTTGATATTATTCCCTAAACTTACCTTTTTTCTCCATGTATTTGCGGGAAATTTCAAATATAAAAGATTGAAATTGTGGAAAAATATTTTTGGCAACTAATTTGGGAGTCTCAAGTACATGATGATGATGAATTTGATTTTCTATGAATGATTTGGTTGTCAAAATTAATGTAGCACCCTTTGATGCTGAGCCTATTTCTCTCATTCATAGAATTCAAAGTTTTTGTACTTGAGATGATAGGATATTGGAGTTCTCTTTGACATTAGTAGATTGCATTGGATGGGATTGTTTTGGTGCTAACAAAATTGTGCTAGCGTTAGGACTTAATGGTATTTATATGGTTGCTGGGTCGCAATATGCACATGATACTTCGAATTTTTTTCTTTAAATTTTAAGTATTTATATTTTAGAAAAGACTTAATTCCTTCCTTTAAAATAAATCATTAAGAAAAAGATATATTTAAGTATACAAAAAGACATAAGATAAAGGGTTTTGGGCCTTTAATTATCCATTTGGATCCTTTGTAACTCTCTTTATAATGAAAGATGAAGAATGATAAGATTTTAAATCTATTGGTTGATTAATCTAAAATTTTCTGACAAATTCCAAGATCAAGTGTTTTTCCTTTTTTTTTTCCCTATAAACATATTCCTAGTTTATGGATTTTATCAAAGCCAAATCAAGTTTTTCTATACAAGAATTCCTAATAAGTTTAATTTCTGTCCTATCTCATCTTAAGCCATTTACAAACAAATCTAAATGCTGCTTGGATCAATTGAAGAATTCTAGCTATAATCAACATACACAGTAATTCTTTACTATATATTTTTGAGTAGTACATCCAAAGTTGGCCAACAACTCAACTAGACGTTGTTTTCAAGGCAAACCAAAAATTAGTTTGTATCTCATTATATTACAATAGCAGCATCATTTGCCAAAAAGATCAATTGAAACCGTCCTTTTCCCTTCAATCAGGGTGAATTTTTAGGAGAAACACTCGTACAGGCCTCTTTCCCAATGCACCATACTCTGTTCCGTCCTGATGTTGCAGCCAAAGAACTTGCTTTTATCCCACTGTATGTCAATTCCAAATCCGATGTGGTACTTGAAGGAGATTCACTACATATTCTAGATGCCAAGTTCATCTGATCAATTAGTGAGTGCCTCACACGTGAAGCAACCGATGGAGTTTCACAGAGACTTATATCAAGGAAGCAACGTGTTGGAACTGGTGAATTTGGATTGCTCAGGGCATCCTCTTGCAAAATGTCCTTTATCCTGGACAGAATACTATAGGCCAAGTTTCCAAGAACACGAGAATATGCTTCTAGAATTAGATGCCCAACATCCTACAAGAATGAAAAAGAAAAATTACCACTTCTTTCTGCCACAATATCTTTCTGCAGTGATGTAAAGGTCAGTCCTAGTGAAATAGTTTTATGATGACAAATATTCGTAAGTGTCAAAGAATGAACTAGACCACTCTAATGAAAGCAGTGTAAGTTTGAGTACCATTATGATAACAAACAATACATAAGTTCCCATAAGCACATATTGGAGAAATCATTCCTAATATGGCAGGATAAAATACCTCGACAAAGAAGAAAAACAGCCAAAAAATGCAGATATGTAGAGATGTATTGAGAAAATGGGTAGAATGAACATAAATGTTTGATAACTCACCTTGCCATACTGAATTTTTGTAACATCAAGAAATTTATAAGGAAGGTTCAGATATATAGTCTTAAGTTGATTTAGAAGGGCTTCTACACAACCTAACAATGACTCCATCTTTTCCATCTCTGACATTGGATCCTTTATAAATGACCATGATGTTCGAACTAGGGATTTATCACTAGCTTGTTCTGTAAGTTTCATTTTCCATGCAAATATAACAGCTTCAAGCCTGTTAATGACCTTAAGAGTGCTATGTTCATATTTCAAATTTAGGGAATTAGTATCTCCTGCTGTGAGCTTGATTCTAGAGATAAGGCCTTGTACAGCTCCTCACCAAGGCTTGTCCTCCCAGACTGAATACATAAAGTGATATATGGTCAATAAGTTATGACTCCACAATGAGGATTAAAAATTTTTAAATTTAATCTGTAAGTCTAATCATAACAACAATCTTCAAAATGATGTTCAGGCATGCAGACCATGTCTCCATTTTCTAGTGTTGTGCCAAGTTAAACTAACCAAATCTAAAACCACTAATGAGAACCTTTGTGTTTAATTCAACTTTTAGCATTTCAAGAAAGATTTCCTCAAACAAATTCGAAAGGTTGAATGATGAAGTACTTCTCATAGAAAAGTTTAAATACCTTGGAAAGAGCATCCCCGATAATAGATGGCACAGGCATTTCAAGCAAAACACTTTCATTGATTGATTTTGCAGCCTTGAATACTTGGTGTACTACTCTTCCATGATGGAGCAGTTTCTTCCTTTCGGAGTCAGATAGCCCCATCTTTGGTACTTGAGGTGACGGAAGCCACCATCTTTTGCTTTGACGTTCACTACTATTCCTTCCTTCTGCCCAACTACTCCCTTCTGCATACCAAAACTCAGTATTCACCATTGAATCAAGTGTCTCCTGACAAATGAGAAGTCAATGGTATTAACATTATTACAGGTACAGATAAAAACATCCAAATTTTGATGGGAATAAAGAGATCACCTACAATAAGCATAGAGTCCAACTTTTGAAGTGCTGGCAGATTCATGTGGATGTCAGCACGGACTTTTGGCGTCATTATCTGCACAGATATAGCTTGAATGCAAATCAGACCAAAATTAGGATTAATACTTCCATTGTTACAGATCCAAGTGAAATAGTATATACCTCTAGGGTCCGGCCATTTGCACCATTTTGCTTGGCAGGAACTAACTCAACCATATCGTTGGTAGGGGAGAGTAACCAGTCCATTTCTCTTCGCCATTTGCTCTTCCTTTCTTCCGACAGTGGCTCCAATTTCCACAACTCTCCAAAAACCGTTGCTGAAAACCAATTTATTACACACTATATAGTTAAAAAAACTGCAATGTTTCTCATAGGCATACAATGAATAGACAAGAAGTTTACTAAAGATGGGCCACGATCTCATAAATACTACTGTGGAGAGACAAAATTTTGCAAGCTGCTTTCAAAAGCCCGAGTTTGGCTGTGAAAGAGTACATATTCTCCATACAAATTTCGAGTCTTAGACCAAAAACTTTTGTTGTATTCTAACAAATCCTTTATTTATTGGAAACTCACAATTTTTCTCCTCTGACCAGGACAATCGCCTGAAAAGCACATAAACAGAAAACGCCAATTTCACTGTTTCCAAAAGTTGAAATATTATATCCTGCTAATTCCATATCAATACCCTCATATACTTAGGCTTCGAATTTTATGAGTTTGACACTTGATATAACATAGTAAAAGCAAGTACCGAAAACAAGATTAGGTAACAAGCGGATCAAATTAATTCTTTCAACTAAGTAAATGGATATATTGCATACCTGCTATATTTGTAATTCCATTTGACAATGCTAAAGCAGTGCTTACGCCCTTGCGCCCTCCTGTTACATCTTCACCCAACAACAACTTCGTAAATTTCTCTTTCATTGCCTCCACATCGGAAAACTGAATGGCATAAGCATGTTTCTCTTTCACATAAAAATGTTGGGGGCTTTCTGAGAGCTCCCAGTCATCGAAACTCTGTTCGTCCTTCTTCCCTGTCAACCACTTTGAAGAAAATGATCCAAAAGCATCTTTGCTGGAAGAACAGCTTGAGCCATCATCCTCCAAGGAGTCAGTTACACATTCATCTCCTCTGCTCGTTCTGCTTTCATTTTCATAAGATTGATTATTGAGAATACAACCCTCAAGACCATTGTATGTCATTATTCCTGAAAGAATCCATAACAGCTCTATTCTGTCAGAGCTCAAAGCTCAAACTGAACATGCAGAAGTTGTTTCAGTTTACCAAACGATAAAGTCCAAATATAGTAGGGGGCAAGTTGATTTAACAATATTGACAGCTTTGAACTGAAGAAACAAATGCTGTTCGTTCTTAGTATATAAATAACGCTCATGCAATAAACAAGCAAACTAACAGGAGAAAAAAAGAGAGATAGAGAGAAACAGAGATGACATGCAAGTTGTGAACCACAAAAATGGCAATGAAAACACTTAAACATGTATATCCACACCACAGGCAAAATGATAGAGGCTTCCTGGTACAACTACAGGCGGAATGCTGTATGAACCATTCCCCGCATAGCAATTTTACCAGCCTTAGTGAAGGAATTCAACTGAAAAATTGTGGTACACCTCGCTGTTAAATGGCATGGACACAACAGAATCAGACGATGAGATTTGAAGGACTTAGATCATTTTCCTTCATTATGACAAGTAAGAATACTTAAGTATTTAAAAGGTTGTTCTAGATCAAAATGAATAAATACTGAAAGTTTTAGATAATTTCCCTTTCAAAGATATTTGATTTTGGAGATTAAATTAATATTCTGAACTAAAAGAGTTTAATAAGTAAGGCAGTACTGCTTTTGTTTAGATATTTATGTTCTCAGGACAAACGCAAATCTACATGTTTGGAGGAATAAGATATTAATAAAATTCTGTGAACAAAGACAAAGATATGCAATTGTGTGATAACACTGTCTACAAAAATATGCACTACCCCCATGAGGTTCACACCAAAAGTGAAGCAGGGTAGCACCTAAAAGAAGTTTACTTTCTGGGAGGTTATAACTCAAGCTGTCAGAAAATAAATGAAAACACATGCAACTGCAAGTTCCATTTTTCACTTTTCTTCTATATTTTCATAACAATTGTCCCAAAACCTCAGGCAATCATATAACGACTGTTAAATTCAGAAACTTCAATCTCTAATCAACTCTCATGTTATCCAAGAAAATACATGAAAGTCAATAAATAAAAACAACATGAGGAGTCTCACTTCGTAGATAATTTGGAGATAGATGGTTTTTAGCAGCAGACTGTATTGTCCACGTCTTAAAAC
The DNA here is from genome assembly GCA_028551485.1 of Casuarina cunninghamiana. Taxonomy (NCBI): domain Eukaryota; kingdom Viridiplantae; phylum Streptophyta; class Magnoliopsida; order Fagales; family Casuarinaceae; genus Casuarina; species Casuarina cunninghamiana. The sequence continues at coordinate 17,466,485 of CM052363.1, read as the reverse complement.
ATGGTCCAAACTATTATGATCCAAACTCATTTAAACAAGAAGCAACTTTTCGTCACCCAATGACCATAACTAACAACTTCCATCTAGCAACACTTGTGGTATGTATTAATAATCAGAAACTTTTGCATGAAGATTTTTTTTTTTTAAATCATGACAAAAGGATCAAAAACTAGAGACCTAACTTATAGCCCCAAAAACTAAGGATGTTGTCGTAAGTGCACAAGACTATTCTTTTTACTTCTTTTTTAAATTTTTTTTCTCCCCTATAACGGTAAAACATAAAGACAATTTCCATAACATGAAGGGTTGACTAGAAAACATATGCACCCAAGAGGAACCTTCCAAGAAACCATCACAGAAAGGACTCTTGGTTCGTTTCATCTCCAGAACGTTGCTGCACTTCATTGTAAATACGGAACAGCACCAGAAAAGTCACAAGAAGTTGGATTAATTTTCCAGGAAAAAGTCACCCAGACTGTGACTTTCGTGGCCCCACCCATTTGCTTCATCTTCTTGTTCGGTGAAGCGGTTGATTTATTTTACAAGTAACATCTTAAGGGTCCACAAAATTCAGTCAAACAAGGAGTGAGGGGCTACGCAATTTCTGAGGGCTGAGTCACAGACTTTGATAATCACCCACATTTCTTTATGGCAAACAAATAGGAGGAAGGCTTGAATGTAAGAACCATTAATTTGATTTATCATATTTTGCTTTATATTTTTCAACATAAATTCTTGATTGACTATGTTGAAAGTTTTCTAACTTTGACCTTATTTCTTGTTGCGTTTCGAATATCATGGTCTGAAATAGTTAATATACTTGTTTATCCAATTTTGACAACGTTATAAATTTAAACCTACTTAAGACATGCTATAACTGAAACTCATTATAGATGAGGTGGGTTTTTGTTTGTCTATTGTTGATTCTTTCACTCGTAGTACTATGATATACTAAACATTTAAAATCCTTTTGAGTGATTAACCTTCAATTTTGCTATTTCTTGATCTTACTTTCTATAATAAAGAACCTAAACTTTTATTTCTGAAATTTAAAGCCGTGGACTAAATTTTTTAGAAGAAATATTTATTATCATGTTGCACTTGCCATTTTTAATTCTATTCATATTCCTTGTTTCTATATAATGTACACTCATATTACACTAATCAATTAAACTTTTTTGTTTAGCTTTTTGCAAACTAAATAAATGAAAACATCTAATGCTCTTGGATCTTGGTAACAACAAACTGGAAGCCATTATTCCTCCTTGTCTTGAGATTGTTGAAAATCTTGAAGAAATTGTCTTGTCAAGTAATCACCTTAAGGTGCCTTCATCCATATTCTCTAACCACAACAAAATTAAGGTGTTTGATGTTTTGGACAATCACTTGGAAAAGGTTCTATCATTTTCTATATTTGCTAGTCTTAGTAGTCTTAATCTCTCAAACAATGACCATTTGGAAGTTGAAATTGAGTCACCCTTGTGGGTTCTATTATTTCAACTAGACACTTTAGGCTTAGCACACTACAACCTCAACCAAGTATGGTTACATTTTCCCAAGCTTCATCTCCAACCAAATTTCCTTGTTCTCGTGAGACCTATCTTATAACTCAATTGAGGTAATTGTTCAACAATAATCATACTTGAACCAGAATACAAAGGCCAAATTTAGGATGGAAAGGAAGAGAACAAAACAATTGATAAGTCTCTCTTCTATGCCTTTGTTGCCATCTCTTATGTGTTTGGATTTTGGGTAATTTTGCAAATTCTTATTATTAATAAGAATTGGAGAGAGATTTATTTTAGAACCATAGACAAATATATAGATAGATCATTGTTTTTTAATATTTTCTTAACATTAGCGAACTCGATCCAACTTCAAGTTGAAAGTAAGATTGTTTCTATCAATTGTATTTATGATGGTCTTATTTCATTAATGGGGTTGGGGCCTTTTTTCTCTTGTTTTTATTGTTGAAAAGAGTATGGAAATTTACTTGGAATAAAGAATTAGATGTAAAAGCATATGCTTTTGAGATTGGAGTAATAAGTAAGAGGAACTTTTCAAACATGAATTGATAGGATCACAAACATGACTCCAATGCACTAAATTCTGTGTTGACCTTATAAACTTTGTTCTAACCTGACATTGTTTTCAAAACTTGGTTTCTTTCTCAACACATTTGTGAAAGTTCCAAATGCAAAAGGTTGAAATTGTGTCAAAACATTTTTGTCCATTGCTATGGGAGTCTTGAATACTTGATGAAAATGAATTTCGTTTTCCACTCATTAGAATCCATTGTTTGGTACTTCAGATGATGTGATACTAAAGCTCTCTTCAACACAAGCAGACTAGGTTGGATGGGATTGTTGTGGTGCTAGGAAAATTATGTGTTAGTGTTAGGACTTATCTGGTTACTTCCAAGCAGTAGCATGCATATGATGCTTTAAACATTTTCGTTAAGGTTTTAGGAGTTTCTATATTACTATATTTAGAGGTATATTTTTTAATGGTATTATTTTTAAACATTAATATTTAATAATTTATTTGTATATCTATTTTTCAATACAATAAAGAGTATAACTTATATTAAATTTTAATATTATATTGTACATAATCTTGATAATTTATCTTTTAACATAACTTTCATGTAATTTATTTTTGTTTGAATATGAAAACTTGGTAATTCATTCTAAATATTTGTGCTAAAAAAGACTGAATTTTTTCCTTTAAAATCAATTGTTAAGAAAATGATAATATTAAATATATGAAAAGACTTGTAAGATAAAAATATTGATAAAACAAAAAAAAAATTGTTATTTAACATATTTCACATGGACTAGGCTCTGAGCAATGAGATAAAACAACAAGGAAGAGATTATAAAGATCTAATATTTAATAGAATGTTATATTTAAATTTAAGCCGCATTATGCTATGAAGTCGGTGGTGGAATTTCAGGCCAATCAAAACTTAAAGAAGATAAGAATCTAATTGCTTGTATTAAAAGGAAGACAAATGTACTTGCTCCTTTGCTATTAATGTCTTTGTCTTTGACTTTTTATGAACTTGATAAAACTTTGGTCAATCTTGAATTTGTATAGATATTTTGAAAGATTGATCGTTTTGATTTTGACATAAATTATATTCTTAGTAAAATTAGAAATCTATATTTATTGGTCAAAACTGAGAAACAAGAGAAAAATTGAAGTGGCCATCTTTTTTCTTCTTTATTTTTTTTTTCCTTCTTCAATGTTTTGGGTTATGTTAGGCCAAAAGTTTGTTTTACCTTAAGAATAACATTGTTGTTTTCTTACAAACTGCAATAATCAATATTTCAAATTCGGAGGTCAAATTAGAATTTGACCCACGTGTCGTGTCATGTTCATTTCACTGATTCAAGGGGTAGATGACATGGCATTTTGACAACCGGTTTTGGCGCAATAACTACAAACAAGCCGCGCGCTTCTGCCACCTCCGCCGCGCGAGTTAATAGACGACGATGATCCAGAAATTTGCGAAGAGGGCGTAGATCAGCCGGCTGTGCGAGCTAAACTTCCAAAGATAGTCAATACAATCCTCTTATATTCTCAAAATGTTTCTTCTATACAGCAACTGTAAAGGGCTGAGTTAGGGATAATGAATCAGAATCGCATGTGAACAGGCCCGCATTTACAGCGTATTTGAGAGGTTTTGGGTTTTCTTTTCTTTATTGGGTTGACACATTTTCGGCCGACATTCTTAAGAGATATCCAGCCCATTAGTTGGGTTCTCTCACACATTTTCGCCTCTCCTTGTTTATCTGAGAGCTTGACTTTGTACTAAATTTTCTAAAGATAGTCAATACGATCCTCTAATATTCTCAAAACATTTCTTCTTTGGTTTCTTTCAAGCCTTCACCACCATTGTCTTCAAATGCTCAACACTTCGGGTGATTCCAGAGTTCCAAACAAACTCTAGAATTCGAACCTTTGTTGCACTGGCTACTTCAATGCCAAGCGACCACTTAAATCCCAAACCCACCCCACCGAGAGTCACAAAATGATTGCAACCGGTAGAATGTAGAGGGCCGTACACAAATGTTGTTTCTCTTCTCCATAAGGAAGGAAAAAACAATGTTGCTTTAACCTTTTTAAAAATGTTAGTGCAAATTAAACCCACATAACAAAAGAAGGTTTGTTGAATTTTTAAAAGAAAAAGTAAAACTAAAGAAGCAAATGAAAGCCAATTAAGTAAAGAATGTTGTTTATTGTATATATAAAAAAAAATGGAAGGATAAAATGTTGCTTTTAGATTTTATAAAGAAAACTAAAAGTAAAGTTAATTAAATCTAATGAAGTGACAAATTCTATTTCTTTTTAAAAAAAGAATATTGCTTTAATTTTCTAAAGAAAACAAATTTAGAACAAACAAAACTCAAAGAAGAAATGAATGTTAGTTCAATTTATTGGACAACAAAGTCTTCCGTTGGAGAGGAAGGAACTTGTGATATGTTTTATAAGCTTGAACAATCTCCTTCCTCAATGAAGCTATTTAAGAAAATATGAACTTAGGTTTTTTACATGATATTAAAGCCAATCATTCCTCTATGTATTCAAACCCAAGAAAATAGAATGAACAAATCTTGATTGGCTTTTTAAAGAAAACAAAGGTACAACAAAAGGTTTTTGACCTTTTGGTTGGTCACCTATGCTTTCCTTCACATGATATCAAATGATATAAGACCCTTTAAATTCCTTTTGTTCTTATGAACTCCACATTTCAATACCAATAGACAACTTTCATATTGCATAAATGCATAATTAGAAATCCCAAAGTTGTGCATCTAGTGTGCAGTCCAAGATATTTTATACATATTTACGTGTCAAAATAATTTGCATATATATTATAGATCATATATTATAGAGGCTCCTCCGGGCAGACCTGGACAGGAACATTTTGACGACGATACTTTTGCGAGTCCCGAAATTTGATATTTCTACTGTCCGACTCGCCTGCTTATGATATTGGCTCATTTTGAATATTTTGGGCTTGAGCACCAACTTTTGAAATTTTTAAACTGTAAAGCGTGGTCTGGGGACTTAGGCTTGTAAACCCATTTTGCAAGTCTTAAGACTTAAAAGACTATTTACAAATGTTCAGGACTAAAAATTCTTTGTTGTCACTTAATTAGTTAGTTTAATGATAAGTTAATAAAAATTTTAATCATGATATATGAAATTCAACACCCCACATGTGTAAGTAAGGTGTATCCATTATAATATGAAAAAAATTTACTTAGTAACTATGTAGTTTAAAGTTGGACATCTATGTGCATGAATTGAGTGTACATTGTAATATTAAAAAGAAAAAAATTCAAAAATAAAAACTCCCTTATTTAAGCATTTTTGGAAAATAGGGACCAATAGATTGAGCCCAAGAGCCTATCTTGGTGATCCTACCTTGACAAAATGATTACAAGCAATACAATGCAAAAGGCCATACACAAATCAAAGTCTTGATAAAAAGTTGGTTGGTTCCATTCATCTTCATGAATAATCTACTATGATTCAACATTCAATAACATTTATGTTTGTTTGTCATAAGGTCTTATTTCTTGTAACTTTATACTTTTACTTTTATCTTTTTCTTTAACCTTTAATACTCCTTTTTTGGACTATTGAAGAAGTTCTATCATAATGTTGTTAAGAATCTGAGAAGTAATATAAGGTTTTTTGGAAGATAACCACGAACATATTGCAGGATAGTATGGTAGTAATAAATGTTTTGATAGATGATGTTTACAAGATTTCCTACTTGAAGTGAATTAAAGTAAATTGCATTTAGGAAAGAAACAAATGTTAGCTTAATTCATTTTGTTGCTAGTTAGCTTGCTCAAGTTACAGTTAGTGAGAACTAAAATTATAAGACTTGAGTTTAATAGCTTGTATATGTGAATTGAGTGTATGTGTTATTAAATAAATAAATAAAACAAACAAAACAAATATTTTTCTATTCTTTATAAGAAAAGAACAAAAAATGTTGCTTTAAAAGCTATCCTTAATGGGCCACTCTCCATTCCTTATTCTACAATTTCATTCATCCTTCGAATCAAGTCATCATCGAACCCATTTTCAAGGCAACCCTCAATAGGCCACTCCCCATTCCCCATTCTACACTCTCCATCATCCTTTAAGTCAAGTCATCATCGAACCTATCTTCAAGGCAACCCTTTAGGCCATCCCCCATTCCCCATCCTACACTCTCATTCATCCTTTGAGTCAAGTCATCGCAAACCCTAAATGGCCCGCTCCACATCCTTGGTCGTCCTTCAAATCAAGTCATCATCCAAGCCATCTTTAAGGCTACTCTTGATGGGCCACTCCTGTTCCCGTTCTCCACTATCAAGTCATCCTTCAAGTCAAGTGATCACCAACCATTGATAGGTCACTCCGCACTCTCAATTATCCTTTAAGTCCAGTTATCATTAAGGCCATTCCACACTCCAGATCATCCTTCAAGTTAATCCTATCCTTCACGCCATTACTTTTGATAGGACACATAATTCATGGCAAAAAACAAAGGTCAAAGTAATGATGGAAAGGAAGAGACTAGAATAATTGATGATCCTATCTTCTATGCCCTTGTTACTACTTCTTACGTAATTGGATTTTGGGTTTTTTGGGGAATTCTTATTATTAATAAGAATTGAAGGCAGATTTACTTTAGAATCATTGACAAATATATAGATAGATTGCTATTTTAAAATATTTGTTTAGCCTTAGCAATGCCTATCTAAATTTTTAGTTGAAAGTAAAGTTTGTTTCTACCAGTTGTATTTTTACAAGTCTTGTTTTACTATTGGGTTTAATTTTTTTTTTTTTTTAGTTGAAAAGAGTATGCAATCTACTTAAAATAATGAATTGGATGTAAAAGCATATGCTTCCTATAAGACTAGGGTGAAGTAGGAGGAACTCTTCAAATATGAATTGGCAGGATCACATACATAATTCCAATACACCAAATTCTATTCTAACCTAATATTATAGAAACTTGCCTTTTTCTCCATGCATTTGTAAAAAATTCCAAATATAAAAGGTTGAAATTCTGAAAAGAAAAAAAAAATTCAACAGCTAATTTAGGAGTCTTAAGTACATGATGACAATGAATTTGCTTTTCCGTGATTGATTTGGCTACCAAAATTAATGTAGCACCCTTGATGTTGAAGCAATTTCTTTCATTCGTAAAATTCAATCTTTGGTACTTGAGATGGTGGGATACTATAGCTCTCTTCGACATTAACAGATTGGTTTTGATGGATTTTTGTGGTGCTAGTGAAATTATGTGTTAGTGTTAGGACTTGCTGGTATTTATAGGTTGCCGGGCAGCAGCATGCACATGACACTTCGGACGTTTTCTTTAGATTTTAAGTGTTTCGATTTTAGTATATTTAGTTGTATATATAATAAATGGTAATTATTAATATAAATGAATAATTTATATTAAAATTTAATATTATATTGTATATTATAGTTAATTTATATTAAATGGTAATTCATTCTAAATATTTATGTTAGAAAGACTTAATTCCCTCCTTTGAAATCAATTATTAAGAAAATGATATTTTTAAATATACAAAAAGATATATAAGATAAAGGGTTTTGGGCCTTTAAACGTCCCTTTAGATCTTTTATTTAGAAAAAAAAAATTATATCTTATTTCTTAGTTGAAAATAGCTTTTCAGCACGTGCACTGCTCACAGACATATTTCTTTTGTTTGTCAGTGATGCTGACATCTTGAATGTTGCAAAACTTATGCATGGCGATAATTACAAATGGTCCTCCTAGTCTTGTTGTTGAAAGATCATAATATATTCAGGTCCGTAGAATAGTCTGGTCACGATTATAAAAAATACTTGCTTCCTTTTATACAGCAAATGTGAAGGGCTTAAGGCGGGGATAATGAATCAGATTCGCATGTAAACAGGCCCGCATTTAGGCAAGTGCGGCGTAATGGGTTTTTGGCAATTCATAATCCTGGGCTGGGCCTGCGGATTTAGGCATGAAACATGGGCTTATGGCAACTAACGATTCCCCTTGCTGTCTCGAGAGCTTGCCAAGACTGCAGGAGTCGTAATGGAGACTTGGTTTCCGTAAGGGAAAACGAAGTAAAACTCTTGACCGAAAAGCAATAAAAGAAAAGGCTCAAGACAACGGTGTAAGGGTTGGCGAATGCGGTTGCGGAAGCCCTGCTTTTGAAGACGAGAGAGCCATTGTTTCGAGACAAACGGAGTGGCTACATCTTATAAAATCTTTAAACTCGGAAAATTCCATAAGACTCTTGATCTTAAATACTATGTCACACAACAAACCCTTTTAGATGTAGGTTCTCCATTTTTCCCGGGACAAAAACCTTAGAATGATGCCTTTTTTGAATAGAATCCAGGCGTTTATTAGAAGGTCGAAAATCCCATTGTGCAAGGACATCTGCCAAACAACAGAAGCCCAAAAACCCGTTCCTCTTTGACAAGGTCTTCAAAAATCCAGGCGCTTAACGTGATGGCAGGCCAGAGTTGGGGAAGGAAAGAGAGTGAATGAAGAACAAGAGGGTGGGTTATGTCATCCAAGACAGTGAGAGGCTCCGCTGGGTAGACCTGGACAGGGACATTTTGACGCTGATTTTTTTGCGAGTCCAGGAATTTGATATGTCAGCGGTGCTACTCGTCTGCCTTTGATATTGGCCCATTTTGAATATTTTGGGCTTGAACGACAACTTTTGAAAATTTTAAACTGTAAATTAACACTCATGCATAAAAGTTCCTTAATGTCACTTGGCCAGTTAACCTAAAAGTGAGTTAATAAAATATTAACTATGCAGTCTAGGTGCATGCATTATAATATTTTAAAAAAAAAATTGCTTAACCAATTAGCTTAGTAATGAATTAATAAAAATTTCAATTATGAGATCTAAAGTTGAATATCCATGTGTAATGTAATACTAAAAAAATAAAAAATAAATAAAAAAATAAAAACTCCCTTATTTAGGCACTCTAGGAAAATAGGGCCAGTAGATTGAGCCTGCCATCTTTGGGCCTCATTCCACACCATTTTCTGTAGATTGAGTCTTGCCATCTCTGGGCCTTACCTAGAATACAAACCTTTGTTGGGTTGGCTACTTCAATTGAAAGGGACCACTTACAACCCAAACCCACCCCACCGAGATCCTACCCTACAAATCGTGCCTTGACAAAATGATTGCAAGCTGTACAATGCAGAGGGCCGTACACAAATCAAAGTCTTGATAAAAATGTTAAAATGTTGGTTGTTTTATTTATCTTCATGAATAACCTACTATGGTTCAACATTCAGAAACAAATGTTTGATCATATATTGTCTTCCATAAGACTAATTGCCTTAACTTTTGTCAATGGAGTACCTAATGGAGCATCTACCATCATTTTTGAGAAATATTGCTATAGGATTCAAACAAGTGAGAATGCCACGTTTGATATAGCAATAATTCTTTTTAGTTTCCTGTTAGTTTTTGTTAACTACTTTTTGTATGAACCAAACCATCTTTTAGTAATTAGTGATCTAAAAGGCCAATAAAAAATTGAACAATTTATCATAAGGAATTGTTCTCGAAACATAAATATGATTTAAGACATCAAGAGCTTTATCATTTACACTATGTAGACTCTTCAGTGATTGAATACAACAAAGCTTGGACTGCACTTGGATTTAGAGAAACAATAATGTTTTGCTAATACTCAAGGATTGTGTGAATTATTGAAAGAAAGCTTGGACTTAGGCTTAATAGATCTTTTGATATGCAAGGCCTAGGCCTAATTTTAGCACCCATCATGTGATCTTTTTTCCCTTCTTGAACATTTTCATTAGACCTTGTCTATTTTAGCCTCTTAGTGCTGCAAAAGTAGTATATGTCAAATCCATATAGAAAAATCTTAGTTATTAGCATTTTTCTTTTTTTGACTTTACATTTTTTTCTTGGTCTTTATGCCTTTTTGCTTCTTCTTTTTTCCTTCTCTTATGCAATATTCTTTAATTTTTTAAACTTACATTTATCTATCTTAGGTCTTATTTCTTGTAACTTTATACTTTAATTTTATATTGTTCTTTAACTTTTAACCATCTTACTTTTTTGAACCATCCAAAAAGTTTCATAATTATGTTCCTGAAATTTCCTATTTAAAAGTATATTAAATTAAATTACAAACAAGAGAGAAAAAAATGTTAACTTAATTCCTATTGTGTTAATTAGCTAGTTCAAGTGATAGGTTAATAGGAACTTAGACAATAAGGTTTGAATTTTATACCTTATGTATAGGAATTTGGTAAATGTTAAAAAAATAAAAACAATGGGCCATGTTGCTTTAAAGCTATCCTTAATGGGCCACTCCCCATTCCCTATTATACTCTCTCATTCATCCTTCATATCAACCCTAAATGGCCCACTCCGCACTGTTGCTCGTCCTTCAAATCAATTCATCATTGACGCCATTTCACACTCCCGGTCATCCTTCAAGTCAATCCCATCCTTCACGCCATTACTTTCGGCAGGACGCATAATTCACGGCAAAGCCTCTTTTACACGCGCACCCTTTCATCTGACTTCCACGTTCCCAAACAGTGGTTGCACCATTCCTCCTGTGAGTACACGCACATGTTAATCACATCAGTCTCCATTGAAGCTTCTTTTTCTTCATCGAATAGAATTCAAACACATACTGGCTTGGTGACGAAACTCTCGGAAGTGCTCCGACTCTGTTTCAATTTTCAAACCTTTTTTTTTTTTTTTTTATATTCCTTTGGAGATATCAAGTGCAAGAAATTAAAAGATTGGAGGCACATTGCTAAGTTCAAACAGAACAATAAGGAATGAAGCGTCCATCCATAAAATTTGAAAGATTCTTCTTTTTTTCTTTTCTCAAATACTTTTCACTAAAGCTTTTCACTAAAGCTTTTCACTTTTTGTTTGCTTTTCTACCAAAATTTGACAAAGTTTTCACTTTTTGTTCCTTCAAACACGCCAAATTGACAAAAATGAAGACTTTATTTTGTTAGACACGCTAATTTAAAAGATACCATGCTTTTTAATTTAGCAAAAACAAAGACTTTCTTTTTGGAGGTCATCCCAAAAGTGTCCGATGAGTCAAGTATTTACATATGATTATATTATGTGTCTTATTAAGACAACAATATAAAGACGCAGTTCGACGATAAGAAAAATTGCAAGCTGTTTTTGCTCTTCTCCCAGAAATGAAGACTCTTTTCACTAAGAATGCCATTTTACTTTGGGTTACGATCAATTTTTTTCCATTGGCATGTGGTAAAGGCTGCAGCGAAGAACAGAGAGAAGCTCTCTTGTGGATCAAAAACTCCACAAATGGTTTAGCCTTCAAAGAACTGAGACAACATCGCTGGCAGATCGAAAACTCCACAAATGGTTTAGCCTTCAAGGATTGGGACGGAAGGGATTGTTGTGAAGCGGTTGAAATTATGTGTACTGGTGCCACTGGAGGAGTTTCCCGTATCGTTTTAGTGGATTTTGAGGCACTACCAAGCATATGGTATCCAAACGTCACCTTATTCACCTTGTTTGATGAGCTGGAGGGATTGGTGCTTGTTGGCACACAAATTGGTGGAGGGCTTGAACGTAAGAACTTTTACTTGACTTATCATATTTCGCCTTATGTTTTCAAACGTAAATTCTTGGATAAATGTGTGGAATTTTTTTTTTTTTAATTTTGACCCTTTTAGGTCATTGCATCTCGAATATCATGTTTTGAAATAGTTAATATACTTGTTCATTCAATTCTAAATACATTATAGAATTTAAACCTACTCCAAATATGTTATAATTGAAACTTTATTATAGATGAGGTGGCTTTTTTTTTTTGTTGCTTGTTGTTGGTTTTTTTGACCATAATACTGCAATATACTAAACGTATAAAATGCTTTTAAGTGTTTAACATTCAATGATGTTATCTCTTCTTTCACTTTATGTAGTAAAGAATCTAAACTTCTTCTATTTAGAAGAGTCAACCAATACACTAAATTTTTTAGAAGAAAACATTTATTTGCATGCCCCTCTTGCTACTTTTAATTTTATTCCTTATATGTATATAATGTAAGTCCTTATTCAAATAATATGTTAAATTTATTTTCTTGCAGCCTTTTGTGAACTAAAGAAATTAAGATATCTAGAGACGTTGCACCTTACTAATAATACATTAGAAGGCAATATTCCTCATTGTCTTGGGATGTTTGAAAATCTTCAAGATATTGTTTTAGCAAGTAATCACCTTACAGGTAATGTGCCTTCATCCATATTCTCTAATCATAGCAAAATTATGGAGTTTGATGTTTCGCACAATCAATTGGAAGGGGTCTTGTCATTTTCCATATTTGCCAATGCTTCAAGTCTCTATGCACTTTCCCTATCAAACAATGAGAATTTGGAAGTTGAAACCGAGTCATCATCGTGGGTCCCATCATTTCAACTTGGCTTTCTAGACTTGGCACACTGCAACCTTAACCAAAAGTATGGTCACGTTGTCCCAAGCTTCATCTCCACCCAAATTTCCTTGGTCGTATTAGACCTATCTTCCACCTTAATAGAGATAAGCATACCTTGTTGGTTGCTATTCAACACCAATATCACTTATTTGTTCTTGGATAGCAACAAAATAAGCGGCTCTTTTATCAATTGCCCTCCTGATCAAATTTCATCACTTAAAATATTGGCTGTGTCTAATAATACCATCACAGGTCCACTTCCTGAAAAAATTGGAAATATTTTTCCATTGGTACGTTATGTTGACATGTCCTTAAATGCATTACAAGGCACCATTCCATGGTCGTTTGGCAATCTTTCTTTAGTCATGGTAGACCTTTCTAATAACATGCTTTTTGGGACGGTACCACAAAGTTTGACTAGAGGAGACATCCAACTAGTGTATCTAGACCTGTCAAACAATAAATTGAGAGGAGAAATGCTTCCAAGGGATTCCAACATGACAGATTTGGAATACTTACAACTCAGTGGCAATTACTTTGATGGAATCATTTCACCTACAATCTTAAATAGTCCAAATTTGGCAGTTTTAGATGTTCAAAATAATCAATTGTCGGGAACAATTCCTAAGTGGTTCTATGATTGTACTAGCTTGGTGGCAATTCTTTTAAGCGGAAATCATTTGAAAGGTCAACTGCTACCAAAATTGTGTCAAATGAAGAATGTTCAAATTTTCAGTATCTCTAACAATCACATTTCAGGAAATATTCCTTCGTGTCTTGATAATGTTACATCTTGGAAAGAGCCTTCTGAATCTATTTATGACAGATTTCAAAGGTACGTGTATTTTGGCATTGGCAAAGGAATTATATTTTTTACTCCAAGAATGTCCTTGCAAGTGAAAAGAAGGGAAATTACTTTTCAAGGTGTTCCTCTCTCATTGATGACTACTATTGACCTATCCTCAAATCAATTGATAGGTTCCATTCCTTTTGAAATAGGAAAATTATCACAACTTTTGTCCTTAAACTTGTCACATAATTTTCTAATAGGTCCCATTCCAAATTCTTTTCGAAACTTGGTAAATGTGGAAAGCTTGGACCTTTCTCAGAACAAATTGAGTGGGGAAATACCAAATGAGTTGGTTGGGTTGAGTTTTCTAGTTGTGTTTAATGTTGCCTACAACAATCTTTCTGGAAGAATTCCCTTTGAAAGACAGTTCTTAACTTTTGAGATGCAATATTTCGATGGCAATCCAGAACTTTGTGGAAATCCTTTGCCAAGAAATTGTTCCACAACAATTGAACTCGAATCGGAAAACAAAGGCCAAAGTAATGGTGGAAGGGAAGAGACTAGAATAATTGATGATCCTATCTTTTATGCCTTTGTTGCTGTCTCTTATGTGATTGGATTTTGGGTTTTTTTAGGAGTTCTTATTATTAATAAGAATTGGAGGCAGATTTACTTTAGAATTATAGATGAATATATAGATAAATTGTTGTTTTGAAATATTTTCTTAACCTTAGCAATTCTCATTTAAATTTTCAATTGAAAGTAAAGTTTGTTTTTACCAGTTGTATTTCTGCTGGTCTTATGTTACTACTGGGTTTAAGTGTTTTTTTTTTCCTTTCCTTGTTGAAAGAGTATGCAATCTACTTAGAATAATGAATTGGATGTAAAAGCATATGCTTCCTATGAGTCTAGAGTAAAGTACAAGGAACTTTTCAATGCACCTAATTCTATTTTGACTTGATATTATTCCCTAAACTTGCCTTTTTTCTCCACATATTTGCAAAAAAATTCAAATATAAAAGATTGAAATTGTGGAAAAACATTTTTGGCACTTGATTTGGGAGTCTCAAGTACATGATGATGATGAATTTGCTTTTCTATGATTGATTTGGTTGCCAAAATTAATGTAGCACACTTAATGTTGAAGTTGTTTTTTTCATTCATAGAATTCAATGTTTCGTACTTAAGATGATGGGATATTGGAGCTCTCTTTGACATTAGATTGCATTGGATGAAAATGTAGTGGTGCTAATGAAATTGTGTGTTACTGTTAGGATTTAATGGTACTTATATGGTTGCTAGGTAATAGCATGCACATGATACTTTGAATTTTTTTCTTTAAATTTCAAGTATGTATATTTTAGTATATTTTAGTAAAGACTTAATTCATTCCTTTAAAATCAATTATTAAGAAAAAGATATATTTAAGTATACAAAAAAACATGGTTTTGGGCCTTTAATTATCCCTTTGGATCCTTTGTAACTCTCTTTCTAATGGAAGATGAAGAATGATAAGATTTTAAATCTATTGGTTGATTAATCTAAAAATTTTTGACAAATTCCAAGATCAAGTGTTTTTCCTTTTTCTTCCCTATAAACATATTCCTAGTTTATGGATTTTACCAAAGCCAAATCAAGTCTTTCTATACAAGAATTCCTAATAAGTTTCATTTATGTCCTGTCTCATCTTAAGGCATTTACAACAAATCTAAATGCTACTTGGATCAATTGAAGAATTCTAGCTATAATCAACATACACAGTAATTCTTTACTATATATTTTCGAGCAGTACATCCAAAGTACATCCAAAGTTTCAGAACAACACAACTAGATGTTGTTACCAAAAATTAGCTTGTATCTCATTATATTACAGTAGCAGCATCATTTGCCAAAAAGATCAATTGAAACCACTGTCCTTTTTCCTTCAATCAGGGTGAATTTTTAGGAGAAACACTCGTATAGGCCTCTTTCCCAATGCACCATACTCTGTTCCGTCCTGATGTTGCAGCCAAAGAACTTGCTTTTATCCCACCGTATGTCAATTCCAAATCCGATGTGGTACTTGAAGGAAATTCACTACACATTCTAGACGCCAAGTTCATCTGGTCAATCAGTGAGTGCCTTACACGTGAAGCAACCGATGGAGTTTCACAAAGACTTATGTCAAGGAAGCAACGTGTTGGGACTGTTGAATTTGGATTGCTCAACGCATCCTCTTGCAAAATGTCCCTTATCCTGGACAGAATACTATAGGCCAAGTTCCAAGAACACGAGAATATGCTTTTAGAATTAGATGCCCAACATCCTACAGGAATGAAAAAGGAAAATTACCACCTATTTACGCCACAGTATCTTTCTGCAATGATGTAAAGGTCAATCCTACTGAAACAGTTAGATGATGACAAATATTCGTGAGTGTCAAGGAATGAACTAGACCATCCTAATGAAAGCAGTGCAAATTTGAGTGCCATTATGATAACAAACAATACATAAGTTTCCATAAGCACATACTGGAGAAATCATTTTAATATGGTAGGATTAAATACCTCAACAAAGAAGAAAAATAGCCAAAAAATGCATATATGTAGAGATGTATTGAGAAAATGGGTAGAATGAACATAAATGCTTGATAACTCACCTTGCCATACTGAATTTTTGTAACATCAAGAAATGTATAAGGAAGGTTCGGATATATGGTCTTAAGTTGATTTAGAAGGGCTTTTGCACGGCCTAACAACGACTCCATCTTTTCCATCTCTTACATTGGATCCTTTTTAAATGACCATGATATTTGAACTAGGGATATACCACTATCTTGTTCTGTAAGTTTCATTTTCCATGCAAATGTAGCAGCTTCAAGCCTATTAATGACCTCAAGAGTGCTATGTTCAGATTTCAAATTCAAGGAATTGAGCATCTCCTAATGTGAGCTTGATTCTACAAACAAGGCCTTATACAGCTCCTCACCAAGGCTTGCACTCCCAGATTGAATACATAAATTGATATGTGGTCAATAAGTTATGACTCCACAATGAGTATTAAAAATTTCAAAATTTAATCTATAAGTCTAATCATAACAATAATCTTCACAATGATGTTCAAGAATGCAGACCATGTCCACATTTTGTAGTGTTGTGCTAAGGTAAACTAACCAAATCTAAAACTACTAATGAGAACCTTTGTGTTTCATTCAACTTTTGGCATTTCAAGAAAGATTTCCTCAAACAAATTTGAAAGGTTGAATGATGAAGTACTTCTCATAAAAAAGTTTAAATACCTTGGGAAGAGCAACCCCAATAATAGATGGCACAGGCATTTCAAGCAAAACACTTTCATTGATTGATTTTGCAGTTGAATACTTGATGTACTATTCCATGATGAAGCAGTTTCTTCCTTTCGGTGTCAGAGAGCCCCATCTTTGGTACTTGAGTTGACGGAAGCCACCATCTCTTGCTTTGACGTTCACTACTATTCCTTCCTTCTGCCCGACTACTCCCTTCTGCATACCAAAACTCAGTATTCACCATTGCATCAGGTGTCTCCTGACAAATGAGAAATTAAGGGTATCAACATTATTACAGATACAGATAAAAACATTCTATAAATTTTGACGGGAATAAAGAGATCACCTACAATAAGCATATAGTCCAACTTTTGAAGTGCTGGCAAGTTCATGTGGACGTCAGCACGGGCTTTTGGCGTCATTGTCTGCATAGATATAGCTTGAATGCAAATCAGACCAAAATTAGGATTAATACTTCCGTTGTTACAGATCCAAGTGAAATAGCATATACCTCTAGGGTCCGGCCATTTGCACCATTTTGCTTGGCAGGAGCTAACTCAACCATATAGTTGGTAGGGGAGAGTAACCAGTCCATTTCTCTTCGCCATTTGCTCTTCCTTTCTTCAGACAGTGGCTCCAATTTCCACAACTCTCCAAAAACCGTTGCTGAAAAATAATTTATTGCGCACTATATAGTTAAAAAAAAAAACTGCATTGTTTCTCATAGGCATACAATGAATAGACAAGAAGTTTACTCAAGATGGGCCACGATCTCATAAATACTACTGTGGAGAGACAAAATTTTGCAAGCTACTTTCAAAAGCCCGAGTTTGGCTATGAAAGAGTACATATTCTCCTTACAAATTTGGAGTCTTAGACGAAAAAGTTTTGTTGTATTCTAACAAATCCTTTATTTACTGGAAACTCACAATTTTTTTCCTCTGACGAGGACAGTTGCCTGAAAAGTACATAAACAGAAAACACTAATTTCACTATTTTCAAAATTTATATTATATCCTGCTAATTCCATATCACTACCCTCGTATGCTTAGGATTCTAATTTTATAAGTTTGACACTGGATATGACATCGTAAAAGCGAGTACTGAAAACAAGATTTATTGCATACCTGCTAGATTTGTAATTCCATTAGACAATGCTAAAGCAGTGCTTACGCCCTTGCGCCCTTCTGTTACATCTTCGCCCAACAACGACTTCTCAAATTTCTCTTTCATTGCCTCCACATCGTAAAACTGATTGGTATAAGCATGTTTGTCTTTCACATAAAAATGTTAGGGCTTTCTGAGAGCTCCCATTCATCGAAACTCTGTTCATCCCTCTTCACTGTCAACCACTTTGAAGAAACTAATTCAAAAGCATCTTCGCTGGAAGAACAGCTTGAGGCGTCATCCTTCAAGGAGTCAATTACACATTATTCCCCTCTGCTTGTTCTGTTTTCATTTTCATAAGATTGATTATTGAGCATACAAATCTCAAGAGCATTGTATGTTATTATCCTTGACAGATTCCATAACAGTTTTGATTTTGTTAGAGATCGAACCAAACATGTAGAAGATGTTTCAGTTTACCAAACAATAAAAACAAATGTATTAAGGAAAAGCTGATTTAACAATATTGACAGCTTTGAACTGAAGAAGCAAATGGTGTTCATTCTTAACATATAAATAATGCACATGCAACTTTAAAAAAAAAAACAGAACACAGAGAGAGAGAGAGAGAGAGAGAGAGAGAGAGAGAAATAATATGCAAATTGTGAACCATAAAAATGGCAATGAAAAGACTTAAATATGCATGTCCACGCCACGCAGACAAAATGGTAGAGTTTCTTTGGTACAACTCCAGGCAGAATGCTGTTTCAACTATCTCCCCGCATAGCAACTTTGCCAGCCTTAATGAAGAAATTGACTTGAAATATTGTGGTATAGTATGCCATTAGTTAGCATACACACAATAGAATTAGACAAGGAAATTTTGCAAGAGTGAGATCATTTCCCTTCATTATGGCATGTAAGAATCCAAAACCAAATTTAACTTGAATATTTACAAGGTCGTGAGTGGAAAAACTTTGAGTGGAGTACAATGATATATAGATCAGCCATACAAGAACTTTGATTGAAACTCTCATTGTTGTTTACGTATCCTTTTCTCTTTATTATTTTTAGCATATTCATGTAAAGAAAAATGTAACCAATATAAGCAGTGATATGCTTTTTGATTATCATTTTATTTCTATACCAAAATTATTGGGCTGAGGAGAGAAGGTCAATAGTTGCATATGTCTTGGTTTTCTTTTCATAAAGTTAAGAGTTAAACTTCTTTGGGAGTTGATGACCTTGAGATGGTAAATGATTAACATTGTTGGAAATGCGGAATTGAGTTAAAATTGAAATTCAAGTTTTCTAGTTATCTACATGCCCAATATATACAAGTTTTAACTCTATCTTAGCCATACCTTTCCATTCTCATTGCGTTTCCACAAGTCTTTATGCATGCACAACAAATGTCTTCTACAATATTTTTACTTTCATTTCTTTAGACAATATCTTGCATGAAGATAGGCCTTCTTGGACACCATTTTCTGTACTGAACTGGGTCTTGCAGTCTCTGGGCCTTAACTAGAATTCGAACCTTTGTTGCACTGACTACTTCAATGCAAAGCGACCAGTTAAATCCCAAACTCACTTTATCGAGAGTCACAAAATGATTGTAACCAGTACAATGCAGAGGGCCGTACACAAATGTTGTTTCTCTTCTCCATAAAGAAAGGAAGAAAAAAATGTTGCTTTAATCTTTTTTAAAAAGTTAGAGCAAATTAAACCACATAAGAAAAGAAGGTTTGTTGAATTTTTAAAAGAAAAAGTAAAACTAAGGAAGCAAATGAAAGCCAATTAAGTAAAGAATGTTGTTTACAGTATATATAAAAAAATAAAAGGATAAAATGTTGTTTTTTAATTTGATAAAGAAAACTAAAACTAAAGTTAATCAAATCTAATGAAGTAACAAGTTATATTTCTTATTAAAAAAAGAACATTGCTTTAATTTTCTAAAGAAAACAAATTTAAAACAAATAAAACCCAAAGAAGAAATGAATGTTAGTTCAATTTATTGGACAACAAAGTCTTATATTGGAGAGGAAAGAACTTGTGATATGTTTTATAAGCTTGAACAATCTCCTTCCTCAATGAAGCTATTTAAGAAAATGTAAACTTAGGATTTTCACATGATATCAAAGTCAATCATTTCTCTATGTATTATAACCCAAGAAAATAGAATGAACAAATCTTGTTTGGCTTTTTAAAGAAGACAAAAGGTACAACCAAAGGTTTCTAACCTTTTGGTTGGTCACCTATGCCTCCCTTCACATGATATCAAATGATATAAGACCCTTTAAATTCCTTTGTTTTTATGAACTCCACATTTCAATACCAATAGATGACTTGCATATTGCATAAATGCATAATTAGAAATCCCAAAGTTGTTCATCTAGTGTGTAGTCCAAGATATTTTATACATGTTTACATGTGAAAATAATGTGCATATATATTAGAGATCATACACACAAGCAATTATGTGATAGACATATCTAAATATGGTAGATATGCTATATTTATAATGAAGTTAGATTAGAAATTAGATGATTGATAAATATGTTCCTTTGCATGCAAATATACTTAAACTTTTTAGAAAAAATTGTTCTTGTTTTCATATGTAATGTTAAGAATGGAGTCAAAGCAAGGAGAAAAATAAAATAGAAATATTGTCAATTGAGATTTTTTTCATTTTGTCCATAAATACGAGGCTTTAGAAATCCTAAGTATATTATATTATTTGGTGACATGTTATAATGATAAAAAAGAGTGAGTCACCGAAAAGAATTATCCCGGTATAATGGCTCCTATTTGTACGAAAATCTGATGTAAGGATTAATCTGATGTAAGTCAAGTCAACGCCAACCCTTAATGGCTCACTCTGCACTCTTTGGTCATCCTTCAAGCCAAGCCCTCATTTGAAGCCATTCTCCACTCTCAGCCATCCCTCAAGTCAAGTCATGGCCAACCATCGAGAGGTTCAGTCATCCCTCGAGTCAAGCCATTACAACCCCTACGGGCCAATCCCTGCTCACACCTTAACTTTCGGCAGGACTCATCATTCACGCCCAAGTCCAAACAGAACAGTAAAATGCATCTTCCATCTATAATGCTTTCCAACCGTTTTGTTTCTATATTCCAAGAACGCAGGAATTTTGCGGTAACCTAACCATACATCAACATGATGAGTAGTTTATTGAAAATAGTTTGGAAATCATGCATCTTTACCTTTTGTTCAGTTTAACCTGTCACATTTGAAACACGTTTAGTGATAATAGTTCGGTTAAGCACACCAAATTTGACAAAACTTGAAAGATGCCATGCTTTTTAGTTTGGCAAAAACAGAGACTTGCTTTCCAGACGTCATCTCAAAAGCATTTGATGAGTTAGTTGTTCACATGTGCAATATTACATGTCTTATTAAGACAGCAAATATAAAGATGAACATTACATACGCAGTTCAATGATAAGAAAAATTGCAAGCTGCTTTTGCAATTCTCCTAAAAGTGAAGACTTGTTTTGCTAAGACTGTCATTTTACTTTGGGTTGTAGTGAATTTTTCTCCTTTTGGTATGAGGTAAAGGATACAGCGAAGAACAAAAGGAAGCTCTATTGCAGATCAAAAACTCCACAAAATGGTTTAGCCTTCAAGGATTGGTACGGAAGGGATTGTCGTGAAGCGGAAGGAATTTAGGGTGATCTTGCCGTTGGAAGAGTTGTCAGTATCTCCATCCGGAGTGACTGGGCACTACTGAGTAGCTGGTATCCGAACGTCATCTTATTCGTCTTGTTTGATGAGCTGGATGAATTGGGCCTTCATGGCAAGCAAATCGGAGGAGGGCTTGAATGGAAGAACCATTAACTTGATTTATCATATTTTGCTTTAAATAGGTAATATACTTGTTTATCCAATTTTAACTACGTTATAGAATTGAAACCTACTTAAGATATGCTATAACTGAAACTTATTATGGATGAGGTGGATTTTTGTTTGTCTATTGTTGGTTTTTTCACTCGCATTATTATGATATACTAAACATTTAAAATGCTTTGGAGTGATTAACCTTCAATTTCATTATTTCTTAATCTTACTTTTTGTAATAAAGAACCTAAACTTCTTCTATTTGTGAAATTCAAACCCATGGACTAAAATTTTAGAAGAAATTTTTATTAGCCAATTGCACTTGCAATTTTTAATTATATTCCTTATATGTTTATAATGCACACTCCTATTTACACAAATTTTTTAAATTTTCTTTGTTTAAGCATATAATGCACTCTTATTACACTAATCTATTATTATTTTTTTGTTCCAGTTTTTTGTGAACCGGAAGACATTATTGCTCCTTGTCTTGGGAAGATTGAAGAAATTGACTTGTCAAGTAATCACCTTAATGGTAAGGTGCCTTCATTCATATTCTCTACCATAGTAAAATTAGAATGTTTGATCTTTCGAATAGTCAATTGGAAATGTTACTATCATTTTCTATATTTGCTAATGCTTCAAGTATCAATAGTCTTGATCTCTCAAGAAATGACCATTTGGAAGTTGAGATTGAGCCATCCTCTTGGGTCCCATCATTTCAACTGGACATTCTAGTCTTGGCACAATCGCAACCAAGTATGGTCATATTTTTTCAAACTTCCTTCCCACCCAAACTTCCTTGTTCTCATTAAACCTATCTTATAACACAATAGAGGTAAGCACAACTTGTTGGTTGCTATTTAGCACTAGTATCATTTATTTATTCTTGGACAATAACAAAATAAATGGCTCTTTTCTTTGTGAACTTGATAAAAAGTTGGTCAATCCTGAATTTGTATAGAAATTTTGAAAGATTGATCATTTTGATTTTGACATAAATTATATTCTTAGTAAAATTAGAAATCTATATTTATTGGTCAAAACCGAGAAACAAGAGGAAAATTGAAGTGGCATCTTTTTTTTGTTCTTCAATGTTTTGGGTTATGTTAGGCCAAAGTTTGTTTTACCTTAAGAATAACATTGTTGTTTTCTTACAAACTGCAATAATCAATATTTTAAATTCGGAGGTCAAATTAGAATTTGACCCAAGTGTCCTGTCATGTTCATTTCACTGATTCAAGGGGGAGAGGACATGGCATTTTGACAACCGGTTTTGGCACAGTAACTACAAACAAGCCGTGCGCTTCTGCCACCTCCGTCGCACAAGTTACTAGACGACGATGGTCCAGAAATTTGCGAAGAGGACAGAGATCAAACATCAACCTCCTAAGAGACACTTACAAACATTAGACCCCTTTTACTTCATCACTTCTGTTTTATTTATACTGGCTATAACATCTGCCAGTTACAAGACCTATAATACGGATAACTACTAGTTAGATAATCTTTAGCAACGTTCAGAAACTGCCACCGCAACGTTGAGAAACTCCTTTTTGTAACTGTTGGATTCTACACACGACACTTGGGAGTTGAGGTGGCGTTGCATGCGGTGGTCAAGGCGAGGAGTGCGGAGGGTACGTAACAGTGGGCTACGGCATCCAGGAAAGTGAGAGGCTCCGCTGGGTAGACCCGGACAGGGACATTTTGATGCTGATATCTTTGCGAGTCCAGGAATTTGATATGTCCGCGGTTCTACTCGTCTGCTTTTGACATTGGCCCATTTTGAATATTTTGGGCTTGAACGCCAACTTTTGAAATTTTGAACCATAGAGCGTGCGTTGGACACTCATGCATAAAAATTTCATATTACAAGTTAAATCAGCTAATGTAATAGTGAGCTAGTAAAGATTTTAATTGTAAGGTCTAGAATTCGACATTTGGTATGCATAAATTAGGTATATGTATTATAATATTAAAAAAAATTGCTTAACTAATTAGCTTAATAATGAATATTAATAAAAATTTCAAGTGTGAGATCTACAATAAAACATCTATATGTAATATAATATAAAAAATTCAAAAAATGAAAAATAAAAACCCCCTTATTTAAGCATTTTAGGAAAATAGGAATAGTAAATTGAACCTGCCATCGTTAGGCCTCGTTTGACAACCATTTTCTATACTAAGACAAGTCTTGCCATTTCTAGACCTTACCTGAAATACAAATCTTTGTTGGGCTGACTATTTTAATTGAAAGGGAACACTTATAACCCAAACCCACCCTATCAAGAGCCTCTCCTACTAGTCGTGCCTTGACAAAATGATTGTAAATAGTACAATGCAAATTTAGATGATGAGATCAAACTACCTATAAATATCTTTTATAAAGATTTGATACCGTTAGTGTGTGTACATATGAAGTTTCTAGTAATGTGATGTTAAAGTTATATATTAACTAAATTTTATTTATAAAAAATTATATCCTATTTCTTAGTTGAAATTAGCTTTTCAACACATGTACTGTCCGCAAACATGTCTCTTTTGTTTGTCAATGATGCTGACATCTTGAATCTTGCAAAACTTATGCATGACGATAATTACGAAAGGCCTTATTATTCTTGTTGAAACACCAAAAAATCTTCAGTCTTAGAATAGTATGTTTATGATAATCAAAAGTGGTTGATTGCATGTTAGTTTAATAATAAGCTGATATAGCCTAAGATTTTTTAGTTTCTAGTTCAATATCTGAATGTACGAGTTTAAGTATGTGTATTAATAAATAAATAAACAATTTATTTGAAAAAAAAGAAAATCAAAAGCATCTGATTCTTTTTATACAGCAAATGTTAAGGGCGAAGGTAGGGATGATGAATCTAAATCGCATTTGAACAGGTCTTATTTACAGCGTTGAACCTTCAGTTCTATAATTGGATCTTTAAGTTTTTGGGTTTTTTCCTTATTGGGAAGATACACTATTGGCTCACATTCTTAATAGGAACATCCGGCCCTCTTAGCTGGGTTCTCTCGCACGTTGTTGCCTCCCCTTGTGTATATGGGAGCTTGTCTTTGCAATAAAGTTTCTTGAGATGGTCAGCACAATCCTCTAATATTCTAAAACTGTCTATGCTTGGACGTGTTTGGTTTCTTTCAAAACTTCGCCACCATCGTCTTCAAATGCCCTACGGTCTCTTCCTCCGCTTTTCCCCATCTCTCTCGAGATAGCCAGCCTTGCTGGCTATGACTTTGTCATCATCGACATGCCATCATCGGTGGCGTATCTGAGGCTAGGCCTGCGGATTTAGGCCCGTAACATGGGCCTATGGCTACCACCAATTTTCTTTGCTGTCTGAAAGGCAAGACCTCACTAATGGGTTTGCTAATGGAAACGAAGTTAAAACTCTTAGACTGAAAAACAATAAAAGAGAGGGTGCGCTAGTACTCGAGGAGAATTACGTAAAATACTGAAAAGAAAAAAGCTTAAAGTTGGGTCTGACAGATCATTTTGATATGGAAGTCGTAGGCCTAATTTCAGCATCCACGAGGTTATCTTTTTCCCTTCTTCAACATTTTCATTGGGCCTTGTCTACTTCAGCCTTCTTAATGCTTTGAAAGTAGTATATGCCAAATCCGCATGGAAAGATCTTAATTATTTAGCTTTTTCTTGCTCTTTATGTTTTTTTTTTTATTTCCTTTGTTCTTTTCTCTTCTCTTATGCAATATTCTTTAATTTTTTAAATTTACATTTGTCTATCTTAAGGTCTTATTTTTTATAATTTTATACTTTGTCTTTATCTTTTTCTTTTAACTTTAAACCCTCTTATTTTTTTTAATATTTAAGAAGTCCTATCATTATGTTATTAAAATTTCCTACTCAAAGTAAATTAAATTAATTTTACACAAGAGAGAAAAAAAAATATTAGCTTAATTTTTATTAGCGCTAGTGAATGTATTATTAAATTAAAAAAAATAAGTGTTGCTTTTATTCTTTACAAACAAAAGAAAAAAAGAAAAGAAAAAAAATATTATTTTAAAGCTATCCTTAATGGGGCCACTCCCCATTCCCCATTCTACATTCATCCTTCATATCAACCCTAATTGGTCCACTCCACAGTCTTGGTCGTCCTTCAAATCAAGTCATCGTCGAAGCCATCTTCAAGGCTACCCTTAATTGGCCACTCCCATTTCCCGTTCTACACAGTCTAGTCGTCCTTCTAAGTCCAGTTATCATTCAGGCCATTCCACAGTCCCGGTCATCCTTCAAGTCAATCCCATCCTTCACGCCATTACTTTCGGCAGGACACATAATTCACGGCAAAGCCTCTTTTACACGCGCACCCTTTCATCTGGCTTCAACGTTCCCAAACAGGGACGTGGTTGCACCATTCCTCCTGTAAGTACACGCACGCGTTAATCACATCAGTCTCCATTGAAGCTTCTTTTTCTTTATCAAATAGAATTCAAACATAAACAGGCTTGGTGACGAAACTCTCGGAAGTGTTCCGACTCTGTTTCAATTTTCAAACCTTTTTTTTTTATATATATTCCTTTGGAGATATCAATTGCAAGAAATTGAAGGATTGGAGGCAAATTGCTAAGTTCAAACAGAACAATAAGGAATGAAGCGCCCATCCATAAAATTTGAAAGATCTTTTTTTTTTTTCTTTTCCCAAAGACTTTTCACTAAAGCTTTTCACTTTTTGTTCGCTTTTCTACCAAATTTGACAGAGTTTTCACTTTTTGTTACTTTAAACACGCCAAATTGACAAAAATGAAGACTTTGTTTGGTTAGACACACTAATTTAAAACATACCATGCTTTTTAATTTAGCAAAAACAAAGACTTCCTTTTTGGAGGTCATCCTAAAAGTGTCCGATGAGTTAAATATTCACATATGATTATATTATGTGTCTTATTAAAGCAACAATATAAAGATGCAGTTCGACGATAAGAAAAATTGCAAGCTGTTTATGCTCTTCTCCCAGAAATGAAGACTCTTTTCACTAAGTATGTCATTTTACTTTGGGTTACGATCAATTTTTTGCCATTGGCATGTGTTAAAGGCTGCAGCGAAGAACAGAGAGAAGCTCTCTTGCAGATCAAAAACTCCACAAATGGTTTAGCCTTCAAGGATTGGGACGGTCGGGATTGTTGTGAAGCAGTTGAATTTTGACTGTTTTAGATCGTTGCATCTCAAATATCTTAGAAGAAAATATTTATTTGCATGTCCCTCTTGCAACTTCTAATTCTATTCCTTATATATATATAATATAAATCCTTATTCAAAATAATTTGTTAAATTTATTTTGTTGCAGCTTTTTGTGAACTAAAGAAATTGAAATATCTAGAGAGGTTGGACCTTAGTAATAATATATTGGAAGGCAATATTCCTCATTGTCTTGGGATGTTTGAAAATCTTCAAGATATTGTTTTAGCAAGTAATTGCCTAACATGTAATGTACCTTCATCCATATTCTCTAATCATAGCAAAATTAGGGACTTTGATGTTTCACACAATCAATTGGAAGGGGTCTTGTCATTTTCTATGTTTGCCAATGCTTCAAATCTCTATGCACTTTCTCTATAAGAGAATGAGAATTTGGAAGTTGAAACTGAGTCATCCTTGTGGGTCCCATCATTTCAACTTGGCTTTCTAAACTTGGCACATTGCAACCTCAACCAAAAGTATGGTCACATTTTCCCAAGCTTCATCTCCACCCAAATTTTCTTGGACTTATTAGACCTATCTTCCACCTCAATAGAGATAAGCATACCTTGTTGGTTGTTATTCAACACCAATATCACTTATTTGTTCTTGGATAGCAACAAAATAAGTGGCTCTTTTCTTGATTGCACTCCTCAGCAAATTTCAGCACTTGGGAAATTGGCCATGTCTAATAATAACATCACTGGTCCACTCCCTGAAAAAATTGGAAATATATTTCCATTGGTATATTATGTTGACATGTCCTTAAATGCATTACAAGGCACCATTCCATAGTCGTTCGGCAATCTTTCTTTAGTCATGGTAGACCTTTCTAATAATATGCTTTTTGGGACAATACCACAAAGTTTGACTAGAGGAGGCACCCCACTAGTGTATCTAGACCTATCAAACAACAAATTGAGAAGAGAAATGCTTTCAAGGGATTCCAACATGACAGAGTTGGAGTACTTACAACTCGGTGGTAATTACTTTGATGGAATCATTTCACCTACAATCTTAAATAGTCCAAATTTGGTAGTTTTAGATGTTCAAAATAATCAATTGTCGGGAACCATTCCTAAGTGGTTGTATGATTATACTAGCTTGGTGGCAATTCTTTTAGGTGGAAATCATTTAAAAGGTCAACTGCTAAAGAAAATGTGTCAAATGAAGAATATTCAAATTTTTAGTATCTCTACCAATCACATTTCAGGGAATATTCCTTCATGCCTTGATAATGTTAAATCTTGGAAAGAGCCTTCTAAATCTATTTATTCAAAATATAACTTTCAAAGTTATATATGTGTTGGCATTGCCCAAAAACATATATCATTTACTCCAAGAATGTCCTTGCAAGTGAAAAGCAAGGAAATTACTTTTCAAGGTGTTCCTCTCTCATTGATGATTGCTATTGACCTATCCTCAAATCAATTGACAGGTTCCATTCCTTTTGGAATAGGAAAATTATCACAACTTTTGTCCTTAAACTTGTCACGTAATTTTCTAATAGGTCCCATTCCAAATTCTTTTCAAAACTTGGTAAATGTGGAAAGCTTGGACCTTTCTCAGAACAAATTGAGTGGGGAAATACCAAATGAGTTGGTTGGGCTGAGTTTTCTAGATGTATTTAATGTTGCCTACAACAATCTTTCTGGAAGAATTCCTTTTGAAAAACAGTTCTTAACTTTTGAGATACAATATTTTGACGGCAATCCAAAACTTTGTGGAAATCCTCTGCCAAGAAATTGCTCCACAACAATCGAACTCTAATCAAAAAACAAAAGCCAAAGTAAAGGTGGAAGGGAAAAGACTAGAATAATTAATGATCCTATCTTCTATGCCTTTGTTGCTATCTCTTATGTGATTGGATTTTGGGTTTTTTTAGGAGTTCTTATTATTAATAAGAATTGGAGGCAGATTTACTTTAGAATCATAGATGGTTATATAGATAAATTGTTGTTTTAAAATATTTTCTTAACCTTAGTAGTTCCCATCTAAATTTTCAATTAAAAGTAAAGTTTGTTTCTACCAGTTGTATTCCTACTGGTCTTATTTTATTATTGGTTTTGAATTTTTTTTTTCCCCTTTTGATGTTGAAAAGAGTATGCATTCTACTGAGAATAATGAACTGGATGTGAAGGCATATGCTTCCTATGAGACTAGAGTAAAGTAGGAGGAATTTTTCAATGCACCCAATTCTATTCTAACTTGATATTATTCCCTAAACTTGCCTTTTTTCTCCATGTATTTGCGGGAAATTTGAAATATAAAAGATTGAAATTGTGGAAAAACATTTTTGGCAACTGATTTGGGAGTCTCAAGTACATGATGATAATGAATTTGCTTTTCTATTAATCATTTGGTTGTCAAAATTAATGTAGCACCCTTGATGCTGAAACTTGTTTCTTTCATTCATAGAATTCAATATTTTGTACTTAAGATGATGGGATATTGGAGCTCTCTTTGACATTAGTAAATTGCGTCGGATGGGATTGTTTTGGTGCTAACGAAATTGTGTTGGCATTAGGACTTAATGGTATTTATATGGTTGCTGGGTAGTAGAATGCACATGATACTTTGAATTTTTTTCTTTAAATTTCAAGTATTTATATTTTAGAAAAGACTTAATTCCTTCCCTTAAAATCAATTATTAAGAAAAAGATATATTTAAGTATACAAAAAGACATAAGATAAAGGATTTTGGGCCTTTAATTATCCCTTTGGATCCTTTGTAACTCTCTTAATAATGGAAGATGAAGAATGATAAGATTTTAAATCTATTGATTGATTAATCTAAAATTTTCTGACAAATTCCAAGATCAAGTGTTTTTCCTTTTTTTCCCTATGAACATATTCCTAGTTTATGGATTTTACCAAAGCCAAATCAAGTCTTTCTATACAAGAATTCCTAATAAGTTTCATTTCTGTCCTATCTCATCTTAAAGCATTTACAAACAAATCTAAACGCTGCTTAAATCAATTGAAGAATTCTAGCTATAATCAACATACACAGTAATTCTTTACTATATATTTTCGAGTAGTACATCCAAAGTTGGCCAACAACTCAACTAGACGTTGTTTTCAAGGCAAACCAAAAATTAGTTTGTATCTCATTATATTACAGTAGCAGCATCATTTGCCAAAAAGATCAATTGAAACCGTCCTTTTTCCTTCAATCAGGGTGAATTTTTAGGAGAAACACTCGTACAGGCCTCTTTCCCAATGCACCATACTCTGTTCCGTCCTGATGTTGCGGCCAAAGAACTTGCTTTTATCCCACCATATGTCAATTCCAAATCCGATGTGGTACTTGAAGGAGATTCACTACACATTCTAGACGCCAAGTTCATCTGATCAATAAGTGAGTGCCTTACACGTGAAGCAACCGATGGAGTTTCACAGAGACTTATATCAGGGAAGCAACGTGTTGGGATTGGTGAATTTGGATTGCTCAGGGCATCCTCTTGCAAAATGTCCCTTATCCTGGACAGAATACTATAGGCCAAGTTTCCAAGAACACGAGAATATGCTTCTAGAATTAGATGCCCAACATCCTACAAGAATGAAAAAGAAAAATTACCACTTATTTCTGCCACAGTATCTGTTTGCAGTGATGTAAAGGTCAGTTCTAGTGAAATAGTTTGATGATGACAAATATTCGTAAGTGTCAAAGAATGAACTGGACCATTCTAATGAAAGCAGTGTAAATTTGAGTAACATTATGATAACAAACAATACATAAGTTCCCATAAGCACATACTGGAGAAATCATTCTAATATGGCAGGATAAAATACGTCGACAAAGAAGAAAAACAGCCAAAAAATGCAGATATGTAGAGATGTATTAAGAAAATGGGTAGAATGAACACAAATGTTTGATAACTCACCTTGCCATACTGAATTTTTGTAACATTAAGAAATGTATGAGGAAGGTTCGGATATATAGTCTTAAGTTGATTTAGAAGGGCTTCTGCACGGCCTAACAATGACTCCATCTTTTCCATCTCTGACATTGGATCCTTTATAAATGACCATGATGTTCGAACTGGGGATTTATCACTATCTTGTTCTGTAAGTTTCATTTTCCATGCAAATATAGCAGCTTCAAGCCTGTTAATGACCTCAAGAGTGCTATGTTCAGATTTCAAATTCAGGGAATTGAGTATCTCCTGCTGTGAGCTTGATTCTAGAGACAAGGCCTTGTACAGCTCCTCACCAAGGCTTGTCCTCCCAGACTGAATACATAAAGTGATATGTGGTCAATAAGTTATGACTCTACAATGAGGATTAAAAATTTCAAAATTTAATCTGTAAGTCTAATCATAACAACAATCTTCAAAATGATGTTCAAGCATGCAGACCATGTCCCCATTTTGTAGTGTTGTGCCAAGGTAAACTAACCAAATCTAAAACCACTAATGAGAACCTTTGTGTTTAATTCAACTTTTGGCATTTCAAGAAAGATTTCCTCAAACAAATTCGAAAGGTTGAATGATGAAGTACTTCTCATAGAAAAGTTTAAATACCTTGGGAAGAGCATCCCCAATAATAGATGGCACAGGCATTTCAAGCAAAACACTTTCATTGATTGATTTTGCAGCCTTGAATACTTGATGTAATACTCTTCCATGATGAAGCAGTTTCTTCCTTTCGGAGTCAGATAGCCCCATCTTTGGTACTTGAGGTGACGGAAGCCACCATCTTTTGCTTTGACGTTCACTACTATTCCTTCCTTCTGCCCGACTACTCCCTTCTGCATACCAAAACTCAGTATTCACCATTGAATCAAGTGTCTCCTGACAAATGAGAAGTCAATGGTATTAACATTATTACAGGTACCGATAAAAACATCCAAATTTTGATGGGAATAAAGAGATCACCTACAATAAGCATAGAGTCCAACTTTTGAAGTGCTGGCAGATTCATGTGGATGTCAGCACGGACTTTTGGCGTCATTATCTGCACAGATATAGCTTGAATGCAAATCAGACCAAAATTAGGATTAATACTTCCATTGTTACAGATCCAAGTGAAATAGTATATACCTCTAGGGTCCGGCCATTTGCACCATTTTGCTTGGCAGGAACTAACTCAACCATATAGTTGGTAGGGGAGAGTAACCAGTCCATTTCTCTTCGCCATTTGCTCTTCCTTTCTTCAGACAGTGGCTCCAATTTCCACAATTCTCCAAAAACCGTTGCTGAAAACCAATTTATTACACACTATATAGTTAAGAAAACTGCAATGTTTCTCATAGGCATACAATGAATAGACAAGAAGTTTACTAAAGATGGGCCACGATCTCATAAATACTACTGTGGAGAGACAATTTTGCAAGCTGCTTTCAAAAGCCCGAGTTTGGCTGTGAAAGAGTACATATTCTCCATACAAATTTCGAGTCTTAGACCAAAAACTTTTGTTGTATTCTAACAAATCCTTTTTTTATTGGAAACTCACAATTTTTCTCCTCTGCCCAGGACAATCGCCTGAAAAGCACATAAACAGAAAACGCCAATTTCACTGTTTCCAAAAGTTGAAATATTATATCCTGCTAATTCCATATCAATACCCTCATATACTTAGGCTTCGAATTTTATGAGTTTGACACTTGATATAACATAGTAAAAGCAAGTACCGAAAACAAGATTAGGTAACAAGCGGATCCAATTAATTCTTTCAACTAAGTAAATGGATATATTGCATACCTGCTAGATTTGTAATTCCATTTGACAATGCTAAAGCAGTGCTTACGCCCTTGCGCCCTCCTGTTACATCTTCACCCAACAACAACTTCGCAAATTTCTCTTTCATTGCCTCCACATCGGAAAACTGAATGGCATAAGCATGTTTCTCTTTCACATAAAAATGTTGGGGGCTTTCTGAGAGCTCCCATTCATCGAAACTCTGTTCGTCCTTCTTCCCTGTCAACCACTTTGAAGAAAATGATCCAAAAGCATCTTTGCTGGAAGAACAGCTTGAGCCATCATCCTCCAAGGAGTCAGTTACACATTCATCTCCTCTGCTCGTTCTGCTTTCATTTTCATAAGATTGATTATTGAGAATACAACCCTCAAGACCATTGTATGTCATTATTCCTGAAAGAATCCATAATAGCGTTATTCTGTCAGAGCTCAAACTGAACATGCAGAAGATGTTTCAGTTTACCAAACGATAAAGACCAAGTATAGTAGGGGCAAGTTGATTTAACAATATTGACAGCTTTGAACTGAAGAAACAAATGCTGTTTGTTCTTAGTATATAAATAACGCTCACGCAATAAACAAGCAAACTAACAGGAGAAAAAAAGAGAGATAGAGAGAAACAGAAATAACATGCAAGTTGTTAACCACAAAAATGGCAATGAAAACACTTAAACATGTATATCCACACCACAGGCAAAATGATAGAGGCTTCCTGGTACAACTACAGGCCGAATGCTGTATGAACCATTCCCCGCATAGCAATTTTACCAGCCTTAGTGAAGGAATTCAACTGAAAAATTGTGGTACGCCTTGCTGTTAAATGGCATGGACACAACAGAATCAGACAATGAGATTTGAAGGACTTAGATCATTTTCCTTCATTATGACAAGTAAGAATACTTGAGTATTTAAAATGTCGTTCAAGATCAAAATGAATAAATACTGAAAGTTTTAGATAGTTTCCCTTTCAAAGATACTTGATTTTGGAGATCAAATTAATGTTATGAACTAAAAGAGTTTAATAAGTAAGACAGTACTGCTTTCATTTAGATATTTATGTTCTCAGGACAAAACGCACATCTACATGTTTGGAGGAATAAGATATTAATAAAAGATAAAGATATGCAATTGTGTGATAATACTGTCTACAAAAATATGCACTACCCCCATGAGGTTCACACCAGAAAATGAAGCAGGGTAGCACCTAAAAGAAGTTTACTTTCTGGGAGGTTATAACTCAAGCTGTCAGAAAATAAATGAAAACACTTGCAACTGCAAGTTCCATTTTTCACTGTTCTTCTATATTTCCATAACAATTGTCCCAAAACCTCAGGCAATGATATAACGACTGTGAAATTCAGGAGTGTCAATCTCTAATCAACTCTCATGTCATCCAAGAAAATACATGGTAGTCGATATATAAAAACCACATGAGGAGTCTCACTTCGTAGATAATGTGGAGATGATGGTTTTTAGCAGCAGACAGTATTCTTCATGTCTTAAAACATGGTCCAAACTATTATGATCCAAACTCATTTAAACAATAAGTAACTTTAGTCACCCAATGACCTGAACTAATCACTTACATATGACAACACTTGGGATTTGTATTAATAATCAGAAACTTTTGCAGCAGATTTTTTTTTTTTTTTTTAAATCATGACAAAAGGATAAAAAATTAGAGACCTAGCTTATAGCCCCAAAAAACTAAGGATGTTGTCGTAAGTGCACAAGACTATTCTTTTTACTTCTTTTTTTTTTTTTTTTTTTTCTCCCCTATAACAGTAAAACATAAAGACAATTTCCATAACATAAAGGGTTGACTAGAAAACATATGCACCCAAGAGGGACCTTCCAAGAAACCACCACAGAAAGGACTCTTTGTTCGTTTCATCTCCAGAACGTTGCTGCACTTCATTTTAAATACGGAACAGCACCAGACAAATCACAAGAAGTTGGATTAATTTTCCAGGAAAAAGTCACCCGGACTATGACTTTCGTGGCCCCACCCATTTGCTTCATCTTCTTGTTCGGTGCAGCGGTTGATTTATTTTACAAGTAACATCTTAAGGGTCCACAAAATTCAGTCAAACAAACAGTGAGGGGCTACGCAATTTCTGCGGGCTGAGTCACAGACTTTGATAATCACCCACATCTATTTATCCATTTTGAAGAATCAGGAACAGACCCTACGCACGGTTCTTGCCATCCCTTTAAGGATAAAAAACAAACCCAAAAAGTTCAAGTTATGGGATGGGTTGCTCCATCAAGTGGCTTGCAGATCTAAGGTAGACCATGAAGGATTAGTTAAACTTACAAGCTCAAAAATTCCAAACTTCACGATTCATCTCTTAATTTTTCAGTATTCTTGAAATGTTATCTGATTTTCTTTCGGGGGAAATGGGTTTTTGATGTGTAGAAATAAACTTCTCCTCCTCTAAATTCAGAAAAGCAAAACCATAAATTAAAAAAGAAAGGGAAACGATATTGCAACCTTTATTTTTCAGCACCACCACCCATAAAAAATTAATTCATTTCTTTCCTGCAGAAACCATGTTGCCCATCTAACAAAGTCAAACTTCAAGCCCTATATTCCCCTATCCAATGGTCACCCCATGTGGTCGGTATGCCATACAAGTAAAAACAATACCCGAGGGTCAAGATCGCTGAGAATAGTATATCAGTAAGCATAAATCACGGAAGATTCAATAATACAAAATTGAGCCTTCTCCTCGAGATTATGAAAATGAAGAACAGAGTGAGTGGGGAAAATTAAAAGGGCCTTACGCTCTTGCTCATCAAAGTCCAGGCTAATCTCTCTGTCTCGGGTGCAGCAAACGAGCCTTCTTCTCATCCTCATCATCTTAGTTTACTGCCCAACACCTTTTTGTCTTCCTCTTTCGGGTTGAAAGATGTTATCCAATGTTGTTAGTACATGAATGAGCAGACAATCCTAGAGCACAGCTTCACGCTCTGCATCAATGAACAGCCATCATATACTTACAGTGATTGTGCTATCTTGTTAAAAAATTATATCCCCGGCAAAATAAGAGATGTTCCGTCAAGAATACAATTTGAACAACTGCTCAGGCCACATGGGCCACATCGTCTCTTTCTCTTGTTTTGTCACCACTAGTCTCAAAAGAACCCCCACTTGCAATATTTTTCATGGTGGGTCCAAGGAGTGAGCTCCATTGCAGAGCCAAGGGGCAAAAGGATAACTTGAACATGGGTTAACTTTTGCTTGAAATCATTGTGAAACAGAAGGAAATAATTAGGACGCTCATCTATGAATAATAAAAAAGACTGATCCTGCAAAGCTTTGACTCGTAGACAGTATCGTGGAAAAGCTGCAGGTAAAGGTAAAGAAAAGAAGGGAACTCCGAGTTTGTTTTGATCAAGCATAAAGGACAGAGATCTGAACACAAAACACTCTCCCCCCAAGGCTTTTAAAAGTTTAAAATCCATAAAGAAACAGAAAAACACTGATTTTGGTCCTCGAAAACGAAAAGAACAAATAAAAATCACACTTTTCTGGCCTACACCCACCCATCCAAACCAGAAAGAATCCACTTTAAGGGAAATGCAAGAAAGGGATAGAAAGAGATGACAACTAAGAAACAGATGAAACTACACTAACCCATGAAAAGAAAACAAGAGAAATGCGAGAAAGAGAGAAGAAAGAAAGCAGCAAGAGGGAAATGGAAACAGACCTCAGTGAAGGGAAGCGAAATCCTTGAAAGAAATGCTTGCTTCTTTAGAGCTCAAACCAGACTGTAAATCAGAACATGAAAATGGAGATACAGTGCAGGCACTGTACGCTATTGATTTCGATCACTCCAAGAGACAAAAAGAGAGAGAGAGAGAGAGAGAGAGAGAGAGAGAAAGGGAACCAGCAATGGAGTTGGTAAGAGAAGAGTAAGGAAGGTTGCATTTAATAGAGGAAACGAAGAGTATGTACGAAGGAGAGAGGGAAGAGAGAGATGCATGGAGACCAGAGCTCACGAGGCTCCTCTCTGGTACCCAGACCCTACCATATCTCAGCCGTTTATTTCTGGGTCCCACTCTGTAATTGCATCTGGACCGTGGGCCTCATGTGGGGTTGGGCCCACTATAGGAGTGGATAGGGCCCATTTCTAATTCAAAAATTAAAAATTACCGAGAAATTAGGAAGCATGATTTGGATGGCTCCAACTAGATTTTTTAAATTAATAGAAAATTTAAGGTTACAAAATCACGTCATGTGAAAACACATAGGATAGCTGTTGCATTTTGAATAAAACATGCCCTACATGCCATGTGATTAGGCTTGACTCCTTAGTCACCTCCTTATAGTTTAAACATTTTAAAATAGTTCATGTTTCTATGAAAAAAATGTGAACTTTGACACAAAAATTCATAAACAAAAACATGTTATAATTATGTTGTTACTCATAAGTATTAACGAATAGAATTTACTCCATAAGTCATTATTACTTAAGGCATGATAATGGAAGCTTAACATAAAATATTTTTGTTATCTAACCTCCATTTTTAATTTTCATAGTACAAATATCATGATGCATAATGCTACATTGTGTTATGAGACATTTGAGACTATATCTAAATTTTTTCATGTCTTTTTAGATGATTATCCAAATATATATATGAGATTTATTGCATTGAAGCCTGAAAGATTAGATCATAAAATTTTTTTAAAGATAACTTAACAATGTAAAATGAAAATAAGACATGAACATTTTCTGATTGATCTGAGCATACTTTAGGATTAGACCGCTGCTCCCCAATTTAAGCTATTAATCAAGTTTTATGGGAGTTATGGGTTATTAAAAAATAAAATAAAAATAACAATTGCATTTTTAATTAACCTAAGTACATGTTGGATTGGATTATTGCTTTTTCAATCTAATTAAGTGTCTAAAAGATTATACCACAAAATAGTTTTCTTATACTCTCCACTTTAATGAATTGGTTATTCAAAAGGTGAAATATTTTTCTCATTAAAAAATTTTAACCATAGTTTTTATCATTATAAAGAAATTTTTTAAATGTTCTATTGCAAGTCTTTGAAAAATTAGTTGCTACAAAGTTAGGTGTGATACTAAGTCATTAAGAGAAAAAATGTGGGTGAAAGCAATACCAAAAACATCGGCCATTTGGTGGAAATTAATTTAAGATTAGGACATGCTTTAGAATGGCCACCATTTTGGGGATCCTTAAGGACGCGAAAGTCAAATGGCATTAAAACCTAACATAGCCTGCACGTTAGGTCCGTCACTAGTTTTGTCCGGTGGCCCACCCCGGTTCCTACCCTCATGTTCATGTTCCACCTCCAAAATGCTATTTATGAATTTGAAACAAAACTAAGTTTACTTTGGTTTTTATTCGAAATAGATTGCAATAGTGTATTTTCATGAGAAAGAATATGTTCATGTGTTCCACAAGTGAAAAATCTCGATAGGTGGGAAATATGTTGTAGTAAATATTATCAAGAATTATGTTCAACATTTTTAACTCACTAAAAGAGAGAGTTTTCATGAATTTTTTTAAGAATTTATATACAAAAAATGTGAGAAAGATTTCAACCTTTAACTTTAAACTTGATCTTTAATAAAAAATAACTTTAAATGTATAAAAAAAGATATCAAACTAAGATATTAATAATATTAAATAATATTTAACACACACCGTCCTTTTGAATGTAGACCAATTCACAAGTGATAAAATTGAATAATATAATGGAGACTATAAGAAATCCATTGTTAGTAAGATATCATACTTAAATTTAAATTTGTTATTATGCTAAAAGAAATTCATTTCTTTTTATAAATTGACTTTACCAAGAAGTGATATGGAGTTTATTTTGAATATGTTCTACAAACAAAATTTAGAAATGTAAAACATATTTCACATAGTTCTTGACACTCACTCTACATTCAATGTAGTCTATAGGTTTTATTATAGGGATAATATATCTTCTTCTTCTTCTTTTGTACATGACTAATATCATGTCATGAATTTAGATTTTACTATTGTATTAAAAAATTATTTTTATCACTCAAAGCAGCATATAAGATGAGTCAATATATTGATAATGTAAACATATATTAAATTTTAACCCAAAAAAAAGATATTTTCTAATGTTCATTGTTAGTACTACTGTTTGCAAAGAAATTAAGGAAGATTTTTAGTTGGTGGGAAAGGAAATTATTGACGACATATTGCTGATATAGCTATTGTCATTTATGATTATTTCTATATAGCATGGGGTCCTTGTAGTTTGATAAATATGCTTGTGTAAATACTTTGCATGATTTATTTTCTTGAAAAATGTACTATTATAAATAAACCTATTACGTTCTAGGTCTAAGGGTCTTTTTTTCAAACTCTATTTTCTTCTTCTTGTTCTCTATTTTTTGTTAAAATAAACCTTAAAAATAAGGCAAAAAGCAATGAACTTCATCTAAGAGACGAAGGGAAGAAAAAAAAACTATGCCTAGAAGAGCATCTTGAAAGTGAATAACAAGTGATGGAAGTGCATAATTTTGAAAAACTCAACCTTTTTCAATCTAAAAGAATTTAATCGGCCCCATGCTCCACATGACGGGTTTATTGGCCGAGGTCTTCTGACAATGACTGTAAGAAAAGCATGAATAGCGACTATTCATATGGCTCAGACTAGTACTATGGTCCTCCAGTCCTCTGCAGGGTCGTTGATAGTAACTCATATTCTCTATCATCCACAAATGAAGTGGATGAAAACGAGGACAATAATTATACCAGGATTTTCATATTTATTGGCCTTTCTACTAAGTTTAAATTTCTACATTTTCACATTCTCCTAAGGTAATTTTTTTCTTTTTATTTTTATTCTTTTTTGGGTGGGGATGAGGGGATCTTATGAAATTTATTCAGAGAGGGATTGTCTCAAAACCCCACCATTCAAGTAACGATCCCTCTAAATTTTATTGAGCTATGGAAGCTCATATTCTTTTTGTTGGATGGGTTACCCAGAATCTTGATTTCAAGATGTATAACTCACAAGATTTGTCTTTAAACTCATGCATCATAATATTCATTAGTTGAGTTTTTTTTTTTTTTTTTTTTAAGTAAAGCAAAGATTTCTTCTTCTTCTTCTTCTTCTTCTTTTTAAATTTTTTATTCCATCACTTCCTTTTCATCTCATTGGTTTGGGTCTATAGACTATAATTCTTAATATTAGCATTAGTAGAAGTCTTTACAGAAAAAGAAAATAAACTAATCATCAAGTTTATATAAAACAAAGATAATTTTGAAAACTACTAAAAGAAAGTTCTGATATTTATAGGAATATTTAGACAATTTTAAAAATCTTAAAATGAAATTCTATAACAAAAAGTATTTGACGGTTCCTTACATCATTTTGACTCCTTGGCTTTTCCTACTTTATTATTTAGAGGTGCCTATCTTCTGATTTCCCTACCAAAAGAAGTAAACAAAGAACTTTTGATGTAGCCATTCTTATGAAAATCAATGAAAAACATGTTAGATATATATAATTGGATTGCCTTTGACATTGGCAATATATTATTAGAGTTTGGGTCTAGATTAGGTATTAACATTTAAGTCTCATAAATTCCTGCATATAGGAGATATGTCAATGTCAAATGCATCTGCTGAAGTACAGAGAACCACCGCCATTCTTTTATTATTCCCAGTCAGAGTTTTCTCTGATCTATTATTATCTTTATTTCTCGCCCCCCAAAAAACAGCACTCTTTGCTCTATTCCATTTTATATATGGTTTCTGAAAAAACGGTCGGGAATTTGGAGGAAAAATCTGGGGAGCAAAGCGATGAGTAGCGAGCTTAAATGAAGACAAAAGAAATAGGTTTTTGAATAATTTAGGTAAAAAGTCGAAGATGTGCCTGGAAAAGATGTCCAAATTACCATAAAATAGCTCTCTTACCATTAAAACTGAATGCTTAAGTTTAATTTAAAAATTAACTTATTAGTCGCATAAAAAATTTATATTTAAACATAATTTAATAATTGTTATAGAAGATTTTCATCTTTAATATTCTCTCATATGCTAAACATATTTGTCGAACTCAAAATTGAATGAAATTTGGAGCTGATCAATCTAAGTTATGATACTATAAAAATAGTATTAAAATTTAACTTAAAAAGTAACTTTAAATTGAAGGAGAATAAATTTATATTTCAACATTTCCACAGATCAATATTCTTTGATGGAGACTTTTATCTTCAATACTTGGGTTTTGCAGGTCTAATCTTGTTTTTTATTTATTTATTTATTATGGGGACCTTGTTTCAACATAGAACTTGATTCTTTGCCCATATCAAAACGGTGAGAGGCATCAAATTTTGAACTACAAAACGCGTAGAA
Source organism: Casuarina cunninghamiana (assembly GCA_028551485.1). Taxonomy (NCBI): domain Eukaryota; kingdom Viridiplantae; phylum Streptophyta; class Magnoliopsida; order Fagales; family Casuarinaceae; genus Casuarina; species Casuarina cunninghamiana. Next base: position 17,425,633 of record CM052363.1, on the reverse strand, counting down.
AGAACATTGAATGTAGCAGCCTATATGAGTATGGGGTTCATCCCAAGTTCCTATTTCCAAGAACAAAAAGACCATAAGCGCAAACTGTGCTTGCTGGTTCAACTCAGTGCAGCCACAATATTTTTTTGATTCGTAGCTGAATTAACCCCTAAAGACAAGATGAAAATAAAATATTTGAACAAAGCATGTTACTGAGTTGCACTGCATTGGGATCTGACATCTAACGGTAGTGGTGAGCGTCAGAGAATTATTATACTGATAAGAGAAAGATGTTGGCTGAAAAGATAGGGAGGAAAACAAAGACTGATCCACGATCACATGAGGAAGAGTCTGTCTTCTGCCTCGTTCCACCTTTTATGGGCCAAGAATGTCGCCGGTGGCAAGGAAGCTGTCTATTGTCGTTCAGTTCCTATCATTGCTTGCAGCTGTTAGGAGGATGATATTTGAGGAGCGGCTGTGCCCTTTTTGTCTCCTTTTGAAATTCGCACCTTCGCAGTGCCTTTGCCGCTCCACAGGCTCGTCACATTCACTACAGAAAGCCTAGAAAACTGTGTAATGCAAGCCCCACCCACCACCACCACCTTTGTCCCCATTTCGTTATATCTTATGCATTGGGAGCATCACAATTATAGAATGTAGCAGTACTTCTTTGTGGTGGTGCTTCTAAGGAGGGGAATAGAAAGTAGGAAAGAAAACAACCGTGTGGCTTTCCTTTGTTGCCTTCTTTACAGGGAGTTTCTTTTTAGTTGTTCTTTTCTCTGTGGCTCTAGCTTTTAGGAAGGCTCCTGGGTGCTTTTGTAATGGGATGGCAGAGAGGTATCTCATATGGGTAACTTTTGTGCCCACTGACTCTGGTACTCTATATTTTATTCATGCTGCTTAGATATCTCTACAAATCAACTTTGGATAAGACAAATGGTGTCGGCTAATCTAACACTAATCCTTTATTGTTGGATCAGAGATCTGTACTTGAGTTTCATTCCATCACAGATAAAGAGATTTAAAAGAGAAGGGCAAGAGGTGAACTGAGCTTTATCCTGCTCGAGCAGGACTTTTTCACCTTTAGACGCTGCTGCCTTTTGGGTCATTTGGACCTATAGAAGATGTTTGTGTTGAGACTCCTGTAAAGGCAATAACTTAAAGGACAGATTCAAAGTATGTGAAAAGTTCTGCGGAAATCGGAAAAGATGGGTTGGAGAATTGACATCAAATAATTAAAGAGAACTTTGTGACATTGAATTCCTGAAGTGGCGTTCATGAACTCCTCCACTGACAGGATAGAAGCGCGGTCCCCTCAAAGATTTCTATAAGAAGTTAACTTTTGCAGTGACTTTGTTAGTTAGCCACTTAAGATCAAATAGATAATTTAATGAGTTCAATTATGGCATTTTATAATGTTTTTCAATATTTATCATAAATCTAGAGACTTTACATGGCCAGGCCCAAAGGGCCTGTTGCAGTAATACTTGGTTCCGGGACTTTTAAATTTGTATGACATTTCTGTTGCATGCTGTTAAGATTTTAGGAGTCTCGCCATTTTGCATACAATCTTGTAGAAAAATTGTCAGCCAAAATAAGTTTTCGAATTTTACCTATTCACGATTCCCGTCTCATTCCAAATGCTTAAATGCAAGATACTTTTGGCTGCTACTCTTCAAGGCATGGTTGCTAATCAAAACATGACAATCAATGTTGGATAATTTGGTCTTTTTATTGTTTGGAAGACAGGAGGGGGCACCAGCAGTTGAAACCATATGTTAGCCACATCTTTTATGGTGGTGTTTCTGTCAGAAGATATCTGTGCATCTTTCAGAGGGTTGGGAGAATGGGCAGGTCGATGGGCCATGGATGTTACGAGGATTGATTGTTTTTGGGAATGTAAATAAGGGCCAGAGGTAGATATAATAAGGTTGAAAAGCGTTAGGTGGAGTTAATGTTGCATGTATTCTTAGTTTTATAGAAGAGAAAAGTAAGAGGTTTTTTCTGATTGGAGTGCAAGAATAAGAATTCTATTCTAGACTCCTGTTGTTCAATACATTTCATCGTCTCTTAGTAATGGGCTACCTACTTAGAATAGGTTGATTTTCACCCCAACAGAACAAACAACCAAAACAGAGTTGCCGGTATCAGCAAAGGAAAAAAAGACACAAGATTGAAAACAAATGTGGTTGTTTTATTGATTTCTCTCACCCACTTTACAAAGAATCAAGAATCCACTTTTTTACACTTGCCGAATGAATACAAACAAAAATCGTGGAGAGCAGTGGGAATCAAGCATTCGTTCCTGACAAATGGAGCTTGGTGGAGTTACCGTACGTGCAGAATGCGCTAAGGAGAAGGATGGAATCTACAAGGCTGACCTGATGAGCAACCAGTCTCCGTTAAGCTGAAGGTTATCCCTGCTGACGAGGATTGTGTAGGGGCTAACATTCCCCCGCAAGCCGACATGGCAAAATGGACAATCAGCTTAGAACTTCAGAGACAAAAATGAGCAGAAGACAAATTCTTGGTGAAAATATCTGCTAGTTGATCAACAAAAGAAATTAAGTGAATGTCCAACTGACCTTGAATCAACTACCTGCAAATGAAGTGATGATCGCGCTCCACATATTTGGCATGAGTATAAAACATCAAGTCCTTTGTAAGATACATGGCTAAGAGGTTACCTCATCAGAGAGGAGGTGGATGGGTGAGGAAGCATGTAGATCTCAAAGGAAATACTTAATCCACATGATCTCGTTGTAGTGTCAACTAGACACTTAATACTTCACTTGAGTGCTGGAATAATCAATTATGTGCTACTTGTTGGAGCACTAGGAGATGAGATTGTAATTTAAAAAATATAGAAACCACCAATTGAGCAACAATCATCATGGTTATTAGTCCACCCAAAATTAGAGAAGCCATGTAAAGTAGTAAAGGGGCATGAAGTAAGGAGAATGTCAAGCCAGGGTGTGTCTACAACATAATGAATGATATGCTTGATTACTTGCTAATAAGCAATAGTAGAAACATGGAGAAATTGATAGGTAATGTTCACAACATAGGCAACATTTAGGCATGCCAAAGTCAAGTATTGTAGGACACCCACAATGCTCTAATAGAGTAAAAGATTTGGAAGTAGCTCACCATTGAGGATAGATAAGAGCTTGTTAGTAGAACAAAAGGTAAAAGCAACCCAAACATCAGCCTTTTTGACTTGAGCAAGAATCTCAAGGGTAAACTTGGTTTGATGAAATAGAAGACCATCAAAGGTAAGTTAAACCTTAAAATCCAAGAAGTAATGGATCAGCTTAAGTTCTTAGTAGAAAACTTAGCATGAAGAACAATAACAAGGCTAAAGATCATGCATTGGAGACCCTTTGTAAATGATGTCATCCACATACACTTAAATCTAGATGTTAAATTGAGAAGTATGGAGGGTGAACAAGGAAGCGTTAGCAATAAGGATCTAAAAGCCTAAGTTTAGTAAAAAATGTACCCAAGTGCTAATACCAAGAGACTATTTGAGCCCACAGAGAGATTGATGAAGACAATAAACATAACGGTTACAAGATGGATCTAGAAACCCTAATTGAACCATGTAGACTTTCTCAACAAGACGCTCATGCATGAAGACATTCGAGATGTTTAGTTGGCAAATGGGCCATCCACGGGAGTAGGCAAGGGCTAGGAGAATGTGGATAATGATAGGCTTAGTAACTAGGCTAAATGTGTTAGTAAAGTCAATACTAACCTGCTAATGAAACCTTTTTGCCATGAGGTAAGCCTTATATTGCTAAAAAATGTCATCAAATTGAAGCTTGACCTTATATATCTACTTCCAACCAATAAGCTAAACATCAAGTGATAACATAAGTAACTCCCAAGTACTATTTTGGATCAAAGTGGTATACTCAGTGGTCATAGTATCCTTCCATTGAGGATTACAAAATGCCTAGGTGAAGCAAGCATGCTTGACATCAAGGTGAGCACTAATAATTAGGACAAAAGAGTGTTGTTGAGTCTAAATTTGCTATAAGATAGTCCTATCCTAAAAGTAAGTAACCATATGATGAGCTTAAGAAGGTGAAGTTGGAACTAGAAAGGCAAAAGGTTTGTCAGTAGAGATAGGCATAAAAGGTGTAGTTGGTAGCAAAGGATGACCAAAGGATAAACTATATGTAATGGCACAAAGGAGGCAATGGGAGAAAAATTGGTGAGGTAGAGGTAGGAGGCGTAGCACTAGGTAGGAGGCCTAATACTAGGTGAAGACATAATGATAAAGGGAAATTGCTTCTCATTAAATACATCATCAACTACAATGTAGAACCAATGGTAGTTGGGAGGATACCTTAAAAATTTGCACTCTAAGAAGCAAGGTGCTAGCTTGTGGGAGACATAAGGTCATGGATAAGGAAAGATTGTACAAAAAATAAAAAAATATAAAAAAATATGGCAACCTAGGGGGAAGAGGGGTGTACTTGAATTAGGTGATGTTCTATTTCTTAAACTTCAACCATGTTTGGGAAGAGAGAGAGAGAGAGAGACTTGTACATAATTTGTTTAAGGATGGTTCAACTCACCCAAGTAGTCTACATCTACCCTTCTTTTAAACAAACACAATTGAGAGAAATCTTATTTTCACAACACACTACATGGGCGTATGTTACTTATCACAAATTCCTTACAACCTAGGAAATACAATGTTATAGCTACTAGGCATATTGTAACAATAGGTCTATACAATATAATTCAAATGGGTGTCAACCACATCCAAGGTCCAATGAGTTTTCTCTTTTTAAGAGGAAAGTAAGTTTTTAGGGATATTATAATCATATGAATTAAATTTTATCACTTTCCCAAGCTAAACTTATGATATGTCAATTACAATATCTTTAAGTATTATCTCTTCCTTAGTTCTTGGATAGCTATGATGTGTTTGTCAAATAAATACAACTACACTAACAATCACACAATTAAGTGTGTTTGATAAATGATATAAGTGATCCACATAAACATGCAAGATACTAAGTTGTTATTTGTGAGTGTTTATAATTCAAGCTATACAAGCTATGATATTAGTCCAACTCACAAACATACACGGCTATATGGAGTTAATAGTATTTAGCATGCAACCCATATGATGATAACAAGATACCAACTAAAACAGTGAGCTATAAATGATGATAATTATATTCAACAGCAAGACCTTTTTCTCACAATATTTTCACTGTCATATAATAGGAGATTAAGGAACTAAAGAATAGTTTTACCATCAAGGTGCAAAGAAATTTATAAACAGCACCAAATAGTTCAGCATAAATAATCCCAAGATTTTGCTCAAGACCATAAGTGTATATGCTTCAAAATGCTTCTCAAATATTTGCAATCAACTCATAATTATCACGACATAGTTTCTAATATTTTTTTAGCTTTGTTTTGATCAAAAGATTCAATCAATATGCATAAAAACAAGCTCAAACAATCATATTACACAAACAGCATGAACAGTGCGTGTGAACAATGTCCATGAGCTTGAATCTCAAAATTTAGTCTCTATGTGCAATAAAAGTTAGGAAAGCTAGTGCAGATCAAACTGTAATCCACCAAAGATTATTTTGAGCACAAGATTGTGGGAAATGAGCATGTTTTCGTTGATAAAAGAAGGCTTTTCCTTTGCTGTTTTCTGCAGAATTTTCGAACTATTTTCTGCACTCTTTTGCTCTCTCAAATCTGTCCACACCGAGAACTGCTAGAGATCAAAATAATAACAAAACGAATATATAATAACATCACGCACGGAGAAAGAGAGACAAGTGAACAACCGTTGCGCTGTTTTTCTTTTTTTCTTCTTTGTAGTTCCTGCGTGTGGCGAACGAAGGAAGCAGTTTTTACTTTTCTTTTCCAGTAGGTCATGTGCACGTCATGTGACTCACTTAAACCACCTTGGGCTTCGGCTTGAAATGGGTTTAGTTCATAGAAAACCTTTGTATTTTCGGCCCAAACAACTCTAGCCTTAGAAATCAAACATTTAGCCCAAAAACGAGTATATCCTTGCAAGATAAATGATTAGCCTAAAACCAATATTCTAGAGTACCCCATTTTCAACCCAACAAGTGAGGGAATAAGGATTTTGTTCCCAAATGTAAATACTTGGCCATTTATAATATTTATTTGACAAACAAATATTATAAACAAAAAACCTTGTATTTGTTTTCTTTTTGGCACAAATATTCTAGATGTGAAATCATCAAAATAATGTAAAAGGAATACCATATTCCTAACAAAGGTAGAAATAGTAGAAGGAGCACAAAACAAAGCCTACTAGGAAGATACATTCTCAATAACTAGTGAGGCAAACGATTAATTAAAAACATGGAAGTCTAAAACATAAATTTCCAAAATGAGAGGGGAACAAAAGCCTAAGTCATCATAGCAAGGCCAATCTCCATGATGGATGGGCACTACTCCTCCTTAAGGCATCTTTTGGAGGTGATTTTTAGACCCACTAATATGATATTATAGCAAAACCTATGCTATAAGGGTGTGTGGAGCAAAGTCCAATTGGTCATGAGCAAGTTCAGATTTGTTAGATTGTCCTTATACATGAAGGTTGTGTTAAGTGCTCTCACATGGAATGTAGTTATATTCCTAAGGTTGCATATAAGTGGGTGGGCATCACAATTTCTTAAGATGTCTTTTTAAGGTGATTTTTGGACCCACTAACATGGTATTAGAGTGGGACTTATGCTATAAGGGTGTGTGGAGTAGAGTCCCATTAGTCAATTGTATGCCCAAATTTGTTGGATTATCCTTGTACACGGGGGCTGTGTTAAGTGCTCCCACAACGGATACATTTGTATTCCTTGGATTTTATATAAGTAGGTGGGCACTTAAGGTGTCTTTTGGAGGTGATACCATGGGTAAAACACAAGCAAAAATGATGATGGCTAAAAGCATTGTGCTGTTTTTTTTTTTTCACTTTATAAAGATTCCATGCAATGACCCATACATTAGGGTTATACAAGAACTAGTAAAGACCAAAAAATTAATACATGAGTTTTACATGAAGCATGCATAAGGCCAATCTACAATGAAAATGAATGAGAATAAGCCTAGCGGACCGAACAAAGGATAAATATCAATATAGTCAATACCCACCTCGAGTTGAAGAGTTGCATAAATCTATTACATTGAACTAAGATTATAGATATTGATGTTGGTGACTATATAAGACCTTCATATGTATATTACCGAGCTAATCCAAAGTCCAAATGTAGTGACGTGAAATCAACCTCTCTTGTATCTTCTTTTATATAAAATGACAATCAATTTTTATGTACTTGATTTACTATGTGTCGTCGCTTAATTGCAAAATACTTTCTGCAGCTACTCTTCACGGCATTGTTGCTACCTAATTAAAACCTGAAAGTCGCAATTGGTCCTTTTCTTTTGGAGGAGAGGAAAGGGCACCAGGAACCGAAGCCACATGGATGAACTTCATATATTTAGCCACATGTTTTGTTGGTGTTTATGTCGGAAGATTCTATCTGTGCATCTTTTAGAGGGTTGGGAGAATAGACAGGCTGATGGGCCATGTCTGTTTTGAGAATTGATTGTTTTGGGGGATGTAGATCGTGGCGAGAGGTGGATTTAATCAGATTGAAAAGTTTGGTCTAGTTAGTTGCATGTTTTGTAGATTGTTTGTTATATTTCGTAGTGGCAACGTAAAAGTTTTTTTTTTGTTGGCTACCTAATTTTCCACATAAATCCTCTAATGGACAAATAGAAAGAATGAATATGTTATTAGGACACTACTTACGACATTATGTGTCTACCAATAGAAGAAGTTGGTATTTATAGAAAGTACCCAAAACATCTCTTATTATTTTGTTCAAATAAAAGAAGAACTGTTTATAAGGCATCCGAGGCAAACCACAGAATAGTGCAGAATGAACGACTATTCAGATAACAGGTGGAGTTTCCTGGGCTTCGACTTTGGGAACTTATTATTGGAAATGTTTACTCCTCAAATCTAAAGAAATTTCGAAGGAAAACACTGCATAAAGGATTGACCCCAAGCTGCAATGGTTCCTTTTGTATGTGTTATTGGGCCTCTACCTTTTCTGAAAGCTATAAGGAGGGCTTTGCCTTACACTTGAAAATCCATCATTCTCTTCTTTTTAATTCAGTTTGAGACTCTTCTTAATAATATCTCCCATCATACTTCTTTTTTTTTTTTTGGTGGGCTGAGTTCCATTCAACCCAGCCTCCACAAACCACGCCTTAACCTTTTTTCGCTGGATTCACATTGAACCAAACTAGCCACTACACACATCTGGATCCTAACCCTTTTTCTTTTCCGTCCAGCCCTATTTCTCCAATTGTAAGTGTTATTGGGCCTAAACCTTTCTTAAAAACTAACCTATAAGAAGGTCTTACCCTCACTCTTACAAACCCATCATTCTCTCTCTCTCTCTCTCTCTCTCTCTCTCTCTCTCTTTTAGTCTAAAACAGGAGGAGTCTTCTCAACACGTCTGATGTTCCCAGATCTAAGAGATAGGTGGCATATTGATTGAAGCAACCCGAACAATTGCAGTTTTAGTGAAAACTTGTAGGTAAATCTTATGGCATGTTAGGATATGCTCCACCAACAACCAAGTAGAAGTTCAATGAGGTGTGAAGATTATATTGCCCAAAGCAAAAAGAATAAGCAGAGATTCTACCCGTGAAGTGAACGGAACAAACTAAGAAAGACACGGACCAGGAAAATGATACCGACCTTTGGCAATTGTTGAGAAGTAAAACAAGACCAAGACAACTTATCGATAAGGACATCGATTTGTTTTGAAGCAATCAATTATAGCCTTAACTCAACTATATTGTAACACCTTACAATGGCGCTTAAAACCCATGAGCAAGAAAGCATGTATTGAAATCCAATTTATGTTTTATATTGTTAAGATATTGACTTCTTGTTTTTCTTATGTATGAAACTATTCCTTCTATTAAAAGTCAGTTTTAAGATATAAAATAATCTTTCAATACAATATTATAGCCCAAATTTTAATAACTAACCTTTTTATTTGTAGATTCGGATGTCATTAAGGATTTTTTTTTTAATATTGACATGTTATGCTATTAAGACATAAATATATATATATTAACACAAACTAGTTTTAAAGGAGGAAGTAGGGTTTATGACAAGATGCAACACTGAACATGAATACCTTGAAGGTGGTTGAGGATGGCTATATGTTTGAGTAGTCTCATAGGTTGAAAACATGAATGGCTACTCATCGAAAGCTGTCAAAAGCGTTGAAACATTATGGATTTGACGTAAAGAGTGTCGTGGATGCTCCTCTAAGCCTCCTACACATTCAACCCGAAAATGAGGAAAGAGGACTATGGACTAAGCTAAGCACTTATGACAAGCACAAGTCTGTGTGCGCCCACCGGATTCATAGGGTAGGATGTTAGTTTCAGCTACCTTGTAATGCCCACTGTTTTAAGCCTTGCCTGTGCATATGTGGACTATCAACTAAACGTTCTAGAAGGGGAAGAAAAAAAGAAAAAAAAAAAAAAAAAAGGTTCTAGGGGGATGAGTTACTACTGTAAGTGCAAGTAGGTAGTATGTCACCCTCTCCTTCGCAGCTTGGTGACTGCCAGTGCCTATTACCGGTGGCATGTGCTTCCGCGAGACCAGTGGCTGATCACATGCTTTGCCAGCATCATAAGCTGCACCAGCTAGATGCCGGCCCGACACCGTAAAGTGGAATCAGGGAGCAAGTATGGCTACACCAGGCAGGCATATCAGTTGAAAGCCATAGGAGCACTACGTGCTACCTCTTGCATGTAGATTAGTAGCGTCACCGCGCTGGCTACATCCGTTCAAACGCCTTGGGTTGCATTGGCAACATTGTGACAGGCAACCGGAGGAAGAATCAAGGCGCAGGCTCAGTTGCGCCAAGCAGGTGACGTATAAAGCGAAGCACAAGAGAAGACAACAGACATGCAAGGTAGGTCATTCGCATGAACATCAGTCACAAGCCCAATGAATGCATGGGAGGCAGGCCCAGTACGTGGTGCAGCAAGTGCATGAAATGCAGGAAGCTTTGCGTGCTTGATCGCCCAGCCACATCATGGCCTTTTATGAGCATCTTTAACAGCTTGGAACTTTAAGAACCCACCCACCCCTACCCAAAGCTATTTGTGCTGCATAGCTAGCAGGCGAAGGGCATGAGAGAACATTAAAAGAGCACTGCAAGATTAAAGCGTATTTGTAAGCTGTTTGGAAGTTCCTTGGTAAGCTGGTGGTGGGTTCCCCTTGCATTATCAGCGTTGTTGAAAGGTATTAGACTTGTTACAAAACTCTTTTGTAAATCCATATTTTGTGTCATCATCGTGTAAATAGAAAAAATTAGATAAAATTTGGAGAGTTTTGGAAAGAGAGTATGTTAAAATGTGGCGAATGAATCCCACTACTAAGAAATATATTAGAATATTTACTTATATGATAATAAATTTTAGTAATTCTTCAATTAACTTTTAAATTAGATAATAAGTCTTTCAATATAGTATCAGAGTCCAAACTTCTCTATTAATACCTTTATAGATTTGACCATCTTAACAAAGTTAAACAAATATTCATTGGGCAATGTCAACACCCCTAAAAGTGTTAAGGAATATGTTCTAGTCCAATTTTTCTTCCTTGTGGAGGTATTGGCTAATAGATTGAAGCATATGAACTCTATACTTCACAAAGGTTCCAACCAAGCTATAGAGGGAAGGTTTGATGCCACAAACAATCAACTCTCCCCAAATATTAATTAGATATACTAAAAACGCCTCGAATATAAGCCAACTTTTATTGGACGGACCCATTGCTGAGCATCCAAAGATGCCAGCACAAAATAAAAGCACACTACGCTCATGAAAAGACAAGACATAAACATTATGCAGAATAGGGGGGAAAAGCAAAAGAAAAAAAAGGAAAAGGAACTTGAAACGTTGTGGAAGATGATGCAATTCTATTACTCGACAGCAATGATTATATTCTGGTTTTCATCTTTTTGTATTAAAAGAAAAGGTATTTGACTAAATTGTAACCGGCATACTTTGGGGCTTTTCTGCCCTAGTTGTACACATAAGGCTACTTTTATGCATGTCATTGATTGGAGTAGGTGGAACATTGTGGGCTCGGATGATTTTATTGAATTGAATGCATCATGCTCGTACAATGTGCCGAGGATTAAAGTTTTACGTAAAAAAAAAAAAAAAATCTTCAGGTAATGTTATAATGAAAAAAAAAAAATTTTAAACTCATAAATTAATTTTTTAATTTTAATTTTAATTTTTAAATATAATATTAAATTTTCAATTAATCTACTCTAATTCTCATTCAGCTTTGAGTCTCTTAACTATTTTCATTCCATTTAGTATTAAGTCTAAAATACGTGAGGGAGTGGCAAGAATTAAAATCCCACATTGAAAAAATAAAATTATTAGATAATGTCAATTATAATGAAAAAAAGTTCTTAAACTCGTAAATGAATTTTTTAATTTAAATTTAAATTTTTAAATATAATATTAATTTTTAATTTTAATGCTATACTTAAAAATTGAAATGTCAAAGAGATTCTCTCCCATTAAATTTTCTTTACTTCTACTAACAAAATAGAAATGTCAATTATTTTACTCTAAAAAAGTCTTGTACTGCATCTAACCTTATATATAATAAATATAAACTAAAAAAATAAGTTAGAATTTTCCTTTTCTAGGCAAACTAGGAACCTCAGCGATACTCCAATTGTAGTGTTCAACTCGTAGCAGGCTGACAGTACTTGACACCTTGTAAAGAACGTTGGCATCACGCCAATACTGATGTAGACAAGTCCTTTCATCTGCCCTTTCTTTATGTCCTTTTCTTTTTCACCACAGATGGCAACCAATTTCAGAGAATCGGCGCCGACCCGCGTGAGTTTGGAAGATTTTGAGAGCTTGTTGGGTGTGGAGAGACCCTTCTCTGTTGTAAAGTAGCCACTAGTCACAACCAGATGCTGCAGAGGCAGCTTTTTGACTGATAAACAAATGAACATATTCCAAAGGAATCTCAAACCCTTTGGATTTTTCTTGGAGGGAAGTTCCCGGAAGAGGGAAAAAAGGGATCTCTGAAAAAGGTAACAGTGGCATCAGAAGAAATCACGTGGTGCTTCTTATAATATACGACGATAGAACCCAACAAGCATATTCTGATCTTTTGAAAGAAACAAACGTATTCCATGCTAGTTTCAGCCATAGGTCTTCTCTCGATGGAAGTAGGGAATATCAAGCGATATCAGATCGTCTACTTTTGTAAATACGTTCCACCATAAGTCTTTTCAAAATAAGTCATCTCTAGAAATCTTCAAGTTCTATTCATATGCTCAAACACCTGCCACTCTTTGTTCATTTGTTCTTACCATCTTTAGTATATCGAGAAGTTTCTTCTATGTTTTAGTATGAATAAAAATCAATCTCTTATATACATATATTACAATGCATACATCCAACTCATATTTTTTAAATCTTACAGTCAAAATCTTTATTAACTCATTATTGAATAAAAAATAAGATCAACTCCTTCAACTAAATTTGTACGTCCCAACATAACTCATGTATTCAAAAATAGACAATGAGATTAGAGATTATTCTTTAACACCACACCAAACGAATCAATATTTATTCCGAATTAGATTTTATTAATGCATATTCTAAAATAAAAAAATATGGCAGATACAAAAGTGAAAAATAATGATATAACAAAATCCCAATAGCCTCTAATCATGAAAAACAGTTGAGAGATGAAAGTACGGTAAAATGCTTTAAGAATTTTAGAAGATCCTAATACCCTAAATAATATACCTTGCCAACTTTGTTTTAGAACCAACTAACATGAAGAATATGGTTCTTTTTTCATCATGGGTAAGGAGCTAACACGGAAAATCTTTACAAGGGCCCTACATAATTGTCCCCAAGTATCTTCAATTCAGCGAGGATCAAGAAAACATATCTGTAAGGCAAATGCCATCATTTTGAAGAATATTAGGTGCATATCACTTTTTTAAACATGTGCTATACCCAATGATTAACCTATATCGTCAACAAGTGTTCAACTCAACGGTGAGATCTCTAAGTTTTAAGTTCAAAGAGTTCCTGAGTTTAAAAAAAAAAAAACATTTTTTTCCTTAAATTTTATAGGACTATATCGTTAGTTTTTCAATAAAGATTAGCTTACTATTTAAAATATTAAAATAATAAAAAATCTTGAAAGTTCGGTGCGTAACTACCAACGGCAGGTATCTGCCGGTACAGACGTGTAGCCACCAACGCAATAGTCACCCCCTCTCTACCTTTTCTTATTTCCTATTAGAAAAAAACACTTTTACACTCAAAATATACTATAATAAATACTTATAAAATTAACATATTCAGATTTTTTTTTCATGAAAATACAAAACACTCTTAAAATTTGGTTACTTGACCAGATTTGAGTTCTTTTTTTTTTTTCCCCCTTTCTGGTGTGCAAAATATGAAAATATGCATTCTTGTAGCTTCGAACCTGTTAATAACATATAGTATGATCTAATGCTACAGTCAAAGTAAAAATTAATTACATTTATACAGTTCCCGATTTTTTTTTCTCATCCTGAATAGTACAAAAGAACATAATTGGTAGCCCACATTTCTGGTAATGTACGAACAACAGTTAAAGCCTAATAAACCATCAAAGAAAGAGATCCTAAAGCCAAATCTAGCCAATATTAACTGCTCAGCACACAACATCATTACTTTTTCCCTTTATAGCTTTTGAAGAACCCCCAAAAAGCCTTTCATTCCATTACAAAAACTCACACTCCATTGAATTGCTCCCCCTCAAGACAGGTGTTATACCAACCAGTAGCACCCATCTCTTAAGAATCAGCCAATAAAATTAGTAATCAAATTCTAGAACTGAGCTAAAATGTAAACAGCAGATAAGCCCTAATGAAAAGGGGTAAAGAAACTTACCCGCAGAGTTACCATGAAATGAAAAGGACACAAAGTTGGGTTGACAATTTGAACCCAAAAGGTCGCTTAGGTAGGAAGAAAGAAACGAAACATTGGTACTTTAGGCAAGACTTTTGGGCGGCAGCCAGCCAAATTTGACTAAATGGGCTTAGCGTTGGAGTAAAGACCAGGCAAATTTGACAAAGAAGGCTTTTCCCACTAGATACTGACACAAGTAGGAAAAAGAGGCAGACCGCATTTCCATTGTCGCTGAAAAACACTAATGAACAGGGAATGCCGGGTTAAATCACGATTGTTGCTGTCTGTGTATCTGTCTATAGCACAAATATATCTACAAAGTCAACATAGATCACTGATATTGGGTGCAAGAATAAGTTTTGTAAGGACGAATATTCTCTCTTCCCTTTTCATGTCTCTCTTTTTTTTTTTCTTTTTTTCTTTTTTTTTTCTCCAAGCAAGAAAAAGAACATCACTCTCAAAGGCAACCAAGGAAAGATGAACTGTTAATTCAGTAAGATATCTCTACCACGTAGAATTATCATACAGTTACACAAATTAAGACATGAACCATGCGAATGCTTGTCATTTAGGAAAGAAAAGATAACACAGACAGAAACATGCATGTTAAAATCTGCTCAGATGTAGCTGATAGAGTCATTGGGTTGGTAAAGATATACACTTAATTTGCCTCGGAAATGAGGTAAAAGAAGATGCATAAATATGAGATAGACACATTTAAAAGACGAGGGTTTTTACAATAAGGAATCTCTCCTGCTCTTGTAGAAAGACCACAAAGCAAATTACACTGAGTCTCTAGCCTGAGCAAAGCTGCATATAATCCCGTCCTGGGTGAATAGGATCAATATGGAAGTTCAGCAAGCAGTTCCAATAGTGGAAATATAGATTAAACCTTCTCTATAAGGAACTATCAAAATAGATTATATGCGCATATGAAGGCTACATAACAAGTTCCAACAAAACAAGATATGGGAACCAACAGATCTAGAACTTACCTAAAACATAGAGTAAAGATCTCTGCAATCCCATCACCGACAAGTAGCTGCATAAATTGACCAAGAGTGCGATCCCTTCTTAGGATCTGAAATTGATGATGTAACATGTGGGTTGACTAACATTTCTTCGGCTGCAGGATGTGAATCATATTTCTTCACCATAACGAGCATTTATTATGTTCAACAAACACAAAATTGGCCTTTTGAATGGGTCAGAAGTTAAATACTGATCCTCTTCATTCAGTTTTGCATGGAGAGGTCCATTTGGTTAGCAAACATATTTAAACCGTGCTAGGTAGACAAGATCTGTGGAAAAACTAGCGTGTCAACATGCACATGTTCAGTAACTGCAATATACTCTGCTGGTTTGGGATATGTATTAATGCCATGTACGGTTATGGTTACATAGATTCAAAACCAGCACTGCAAATTTCAATACAGATCAAAATAAATAATTTTACACATTAGACCTAAAATTTTATACAAAAGAAAAAGGTAAAAGCAACTTACTTTTTAAGAGCGGGCAATAGATCCAAATGCCAACCTTGACCAGACGTCCCGTGAATAGGGAGGTGGGGAAAGAGAAGGTTCACAGAGAAAGAGAAAATGAGCACAAAAAGATAAGATATCTACGGCCACGACAAATGATCGGAATAGTGCAAAACGGACAACGCAGCGCTATACTAAAAGTAAAATTTCCAAGTTAAATTGCTGGGACAATCTTGGCTAAGATCGCTAACCAACCTAATCCCAGAGTGCCCCAAAAACAGAGCCCATGCCTACCACTTCCTCATTTTCAAGCTTTTTCCCAGTGGATCAATTACAGATGGAAGCCTTCCTCAGCATGTAGAAAGTGTCAGAAAAGCACATATGCTATCCCGACTCTTAAATTCGAGCAGATAACAAATAACAACATTTATAGGTCCTTTTTTGTTTGACTTTGGAGGCGATGGGTGGCGCGTTACTATTTGAGTACTGGCGTTTTAGAACAGGAAAGCTAGATAGGAACAAAGCTATAACAGGTTTGAGCGAAAAGTACAAAGCTGACTTCAACAAGAGAAATACTTTCTTCTGGAAGATTGTACACGCATCTTGACGAACTCAGTTTTAAATAGCATACAGCAGCATATCTCCATAATGAAGTGCAAAAATCAGACATTTATAAGTCCAAACAAGAACTCCTACCACAAACATCGACTCTTGAAAAACTGGACTTCTCCCAGATTTGGTAACTTACAAAATCGGCAAACAAAAATCTCCATAAACACAGTCTTTCAAAGCTTTACCAAAGATGACTCATAACGCGTAATTTTTTTTTCTTTCTAAAAAGGAGTATTTAACAGCTTCGTTAAACTGCTTCCATCCATGTCCAGAATTCAGACAAAAAAAAAAAAAAAAACGTATATATAAAAGAACAGACGTCAATTTAAATCTCTTTTCATGAATATACTAAACTATTTTAAACCAATATCCAACCGACAAACCAATATCCAAGGATCTGATTGCACCAATGCCTTTTTACCAACTACAACTCCCATTAGCGTCAAAATCAACAAAAATTCGACTCCAAAAACATAGAATTTGAAGTAGAACACAGAATTCGAAGAAAGAACTTAAAGGAAAGGCTGTCCGAGCATCCAAACGCCAGAATCCATAAAAATACAAAGACTAATTTAGCTTCTACAAAATCCAAAATTTTCCATAACTGGAGACTTTGGATCTGACTGATTATGATTCTCTGCAACATAGATATTTACTAAATATAGAAATTCAGACCTGAGATCTGACCATCATCCATCATAAAACGCGAGATCCATGCAATGACCTTTTCACCGCGGTCTCCGATTCAGTTGATGCAAGGCGGGATCCAATTCGCCTGTTTCCCTCCTACCGAAACGCGCCACCTGGCTAAAACTACTTACACTATTCACAAACATATTTTCGCTTAAAAAGCGAACGCGAAGCAGTTCCCGACCTGCACCAAGCGAATTAGAGACCGCCGGTAAGCTAATCCAACTCCCGCCTCCGCCGGAGAGACGTACGAAATGTTTAACGAGTCTGAAAACCAGACTCCAAAGGCTACTATAACCCTATGGAACCGAGTGAAACTGGCAGGGATTGGCACCGCTTTGGGTGTTATTTATATTGGAAACGGACGAACCTGATCCAGACACGTGTATCGACATTCAGCCACCGACGAGTGTGGTTGTAGAAACGGATCTGATAAAGAAATTAACGATGGATTTAGAAGTCTTCCTGTTTGTTCAAAAAGAGCAAGCTGGAGAGGGACACGTGTCGGTGACAAAGAGTGTTACGTGGGTACGTTACGGTCAAGCTCGTGCCGAGCATGTTGAGTCACGTGTGAGACAACACGAGTATATTAAATTTTACCCAAATTATTAAATCTTTTATTTTTCATTAACTGGTTGTTAAAATTAATTTTCTATTATAAGAAATTCATAAATAATAGTGAACGTACGAGCTTTGAATAATAAATGATTGTGCATGCATTTGAATAAGAGGAGATGGGGAGCATATTCTCAAATCAGGCATGGATTTGGGGAATAATTATGGCATGTCGCATGTCGCCTGTTGTGTGAAGCTACAGTGGCTGCACGTGTCCGCGTGCTGCAACTGCAAGATGGTCTGAGAAAGCTGCCTGCTTAGTGTCTATTGTTTATGTTCCTTCGTAAAAATAAAACTAGTAGACCATTATTTTTTCCTTTTCTTTGTTTTTAATTTTTACTTTTTTACTCACACACCCACCATAGGTTAAAGTATATGTACTGTCTAATGTATTATATGTTTCACTTTTGTAATCTTGTGTGATAGCTTGAAATATAAGTTTTTTAATCAATTTTAAATGGTTAAGCTTGTATGGAAGATAAAAGTCTTACACTAGAAAATAAAATCTTTAAAATTAAGTACAAATTAAAAGAAAATCTTTTAACCCTTGAACTAGTTTTTGAGTTGGGCTTTTAAGACTCTTAACTTGGTATTGGAACCTAGGTTGAATCTATTCTATATGTGCAACTTTAAGCCTAATGACACTACAGGAGCATGTGTGGAAGACGAAAATTTTATATTAAAAAGTAAGATTCATAAAGTTAAGTATAAATTAAACAAAAAACTCTCTAATTCTTGAGGTAACTTTTGGGTTGAGCCTTTCAACCTTCTAACTAAGCTTATACTATATTTCTTGTACTTATTTGAAGTATGATTGTTATATTTAATCTCATTATTATTAATAAATTTATCAAAATTTTGTTCCTATTTTAAACAAATAATTATATTTACTTCTAATTGAGTTAAACACTACATACAACGTATAGGAATCTTAAATCCTTACCACAGGTGTAAAAATTACCCCATGTGCTACTAAGATACCAAGGCCTCATAATTACAAGTAAATTGCATACTGAATTTACTTTCTACCATTTAAGTTGATCATAAACCATTCAAATTCTAAAATTTTCAACTGCATTGGTGGTTTGTTTTTTTAATTAATTAATGATTGTTTGTAGTTAGTTTTTTTGAACCACTAACTTAGCAGTGTTCTTTAAGTTAAACCCTACTCGATAGGTCCAGTGTGTATATAAAAATAAAATAAAATGGTTGTTTGTTGTTTAATTAGTGGAGTATTGATGGGTTTTGGGTTCCAATAAAATCGGTGAATTTTTCTCATAAGTTTCACATTATTTTTTCCGTTAATAATTACGTTAAACCTAACCATTATGCCCACCTTTTATTGTAACTAAATAGGACTGACATTTTTGCCGGTGGACATGAATTCGGAATGATTTTCGATGTCTCCGAACGTACGCAGCACTAAAGTTGTACAAAGTTTTGAGGAAGCACGTGGCGTCTGTTTCCGAAAGAACAAGTACCCAGTGGAAGGTACAGTGACAAGACTTGCATATTTATTCCTTTATCAGGACTTGATTTTCGGTGCCCTTTTATTTTCTAATCCAAGGAAAATAAAAAAGCTTATAGTAAAAGCTCTGAGGTGGGCCCTGTGAGGTTGAAATGGATTTAATTCGACCATACCGTTTGCGTAAAAGTCGGTGTGATCTTTGCATGGTCGCCATCCTATCCTTATCGTTAGCCTGCGAGACGATAATCCATCTTATTATCAAGAAAAGCCATTAATATTTTAGGATAAGAAATGATGAAAAGATAGTTATTGTCATTATAATTAGTTTGTGAAGACATTTTAGTTTAAGAATCACAAAAAATATTTTAGAGATCCATTAACCATGAAATAATATTCATTTTAATATGGTTTTCATTAGAAATGACAAAAAGAAAGCCATAATAATTAAAGATTATGCAAAACTTAATAAATATCCTAAACTTAAGAATATGAAATGTTTTCAAAGATGTGGTTGTCCCACATCAATTGGTGGGGCATAGGCACCACTCTTCATATATTGATTGGGTCATCCTCTTCATAGCTGATCAATTTTTGAATGGATTCTCATATGATCTCAAATCCTTGTGGTTTGTGGTTTTACTACACTTTGTCCCTCCCCTTGGTGGGTCCATACTTATATCTATACAAACGTTGCAGTGCTTGTGTTAAAGATGTGGTTGTCCTATATTAATTGGTTAGGCATAAGCACTATGCTTCATCTATTAGTTGGATGACCCCACCAGTTGTAATCAATTTTGATATGAATTCTCATATAGCATTAAAGTTTAAATTATTTATTAACACTTATAGATTTGAAAATCAAATTCAAGCAGAAAGTGACACCATAACATAGATGTTCAAACTCACATTTTAGGGAGAGGGTGTGATGCAATATGAATATCTAGTCTTATATTACTAAGAAATTCATTAAAAATCTATGTTCAATCTTATGCTTTTTTACTCATAGAAAATTTTTTTTATAAGAAGTGTTATCTTTCAAACATGTTAAGTCTCATGCAATGGAAAGCAAGGACATGTTAAAAAGAGAGTTTTCCTCCCAACTTTAGTTTCAGGTATCATCATCTCCACCACCAACTTTCCTCCGCCTCTCATTCCAACCAGAGATCGATAACACTGCAGAATACGTAAAACTTCCACTACACAACACAGCGAGAGAGAGAGGAGAAGCAGCTGATGGCGAATCGTTCCCTCCTCTTTCAAGTTTACCCACCAAAACAAGCTGCAGTTTGAGGATGCCGTGGATCCGAACTTGTTTTGGAGTTTTTGGAAAAGAAAACACCCATGTGCCGCTGGCTGCGACCTGGGCTGTCTGTGATAGAGACAAAGTGCAAGCTAAAAGTCATACAATATTGGCAGAGCATGATGGGTGCTCAGAAAGTGGAAAAGCTGCTTTTCTGAACTTCAGGCCTCCATTGCCCCCACATACTTCTACATTTCTCTGCAAATTTAAAATATGTACATGCCGTTCTACACCCTCATTACGACACAAATGGAGTCACGTCATGTCGGTAGCGTGAAGGTTGGTTCCATCCTGTGCTCGCTAGGGTTTACCACAAGCTGACTTCTATCTATCTCTTTGCTTATCTCTTTGTTTTGTGGAAGCAAGATATCCCACTTTCTGAAGTAAAAGAGGGATAAAAAGGTGAGAAAATGGACTTAGCTTCTATATATCTACGTTACTTTTCCCAACCTTTATGTCTTAAGCTTGAATTGATTGCTCTCATTCAAACGAAAAGAAATAAAAAAAAAAGGTCATTAAAGTGCTGCCTCCATAGTGAGTAGGTATTGTCGGGAATCAAGAAATTTAAGATTTCAGTTTCCAAAAAAGCGTGAGTTTGATAAAAATAAAAAGGTTGTTTTCTAGATAATTGTTGAGAAGCTAAAAATTTAGTGGAAAATGAATTAAAAAATAAATGCTACAACTAAATCATTAAAGAATCTAATTTTTTATATTAAAATATTATTTAATAATTATATATTTTTAATATATAACGTTTAATTTCAGTATTTCCTATGCATTGAGCATAACTAAATGAAAAAAAAAAAAAAAAGCTTTAGCTAAAGTGGTCGAAAGCTCCACATATCAGAATGGGGTCCCAGATAGACTTCGTCGGCAAGCAAAATAATGGTAGCCGTACTTCCCGGTGTGAATGGCATCTCACTTGCCGAGGTTCTTTACACTTTTCCAAGAACATCTTTGTATGTTTCAAATCAATGGTACTGTTGTTTTGGAGTTATGCATTTGGGGTCTTGGGTGCGGATGGAAAACCAGGCCAGCCACCTCTGTTTTTAACGTCAAATCCAGAAGCATCTTCCTTGCTTTTCGCCTGTCTTATATGCTCATTTTCTGCACATTGGAGAGAGTTTCAGTTTTTTGATTGGGCTAGTTTATCGCTGAGCCTACTGGAGGTGATGGACTTATTCTCTTGTCTTTTAAGTAGCCAAGAGAAGAAATGAGTGAACAAAGGAAAAAAAAAAGAAGAAGAAGAAAGAAAACCTTCTCCCTATCAAATATAAAAGTTATTATATTATCCTTTTTGAAGGAGATTTTCTAAAATAATTTTCTAGTTTTTCTCTTATATAATAAAAAGGAGGATATAGTGAAATAATTATTAAAAGGCTTAGCTTAATTAGATATATATATATATATATATTCACTTAAGCTTTGTTATAAGGGAGTACATATTCAACGTGGGATTTATGTCTTGCATATAAGTCCTTATATGTGGAGTGACATTAAGCTCAAAGTCACACAGGATAAAGTAGATTTAATTTGAATTTTGATATTATATTATAATGTCTAATATAATAATTAGTTCAAAAGTTATATGGAAACTTTTTTTAATTTAAATTTCATTGTAAGAAATTACATACTTGACATGGAACTTACGTTTTGCATACAAAGACAACAAAAGTGTTCACCTTATCACATATAAAACAAAATATACCCCCATCCATATTGAATAAAATTTTTAAATTAATTTCTAATTTTCTACTTCAATAGCCAAAAGGAGGAAAGAGTAAAAGAATAAGAATAAATATTCTTCAAATCAGATATATATAAAAAGGAAAAAAAAAATCTCTTTAAAGATTTCTTGGATCCAAATAATTTCTTTTGTCGGCATCTCGAGTCACTGTAAGATGTGTACCAACTTTCACTTCTAGAATTAATTAATGTTTTGTCAATAAATCAACAAAACAAGAATATCACGTCTCTACTTTTTAGTGAAGATTAATGATATGACACTAAATCTCTACATTTTATTAAGTCAAGATTTTAAGGTACTTTTGGAATTTTTTTTTAATTTCCTTTTTGGCTTCTCCTGCAAATCAAATCTCTTAGCACCATGGACCAACCTTCTAAATTGGGGAACCCCTAACATGTTTAGTAAGTTATAGAATTATGTCAATTTGAAAACCTAGATAAAGCGTATATTGGTTTCTGTTTAAATTCTGCTTCTAATATATATAATGCTTTAATTTAATCACGGTAAAAAGTCAAAATAACTATTCAGTCTTTGATTAATAGATAAAGAAATATAATGACTGATAGATAGCGAAAGATATGTGACGTTAAAAACATCCATATGTGGGTTAAACCAACTAGGAGAGAGATTCAAGGAACAAAAAAGGAGGAAATTAGTCAGCAATTGTCCTAACTTTACGCAACATGTTTGATACTTGAGTGAATGGAAGGGTTGGATTTGAAGAAATGGGTCACCTGAATTTCATGTGTAGTTTAATTTAACTTGTCACCTCATTTCACAACTTAATAATTTTAATTTTAAAATTAGAATATGAAGCTTTATTGACTTTTAAGAAACAAATATCTGTAGTTAAGCTTGACTTTATGCTGAAATCCATGTGCAAGTTGTAATACCTCCTCTCAACTTAGTTAAGTATTTGTCAACAAGATAATACGATCTTAATGTTATAATTCTTTGCTAAGAATATAGTACTTCTCAATATCACCAGAGAAAATAAAATTCAAATATCATGAGAGAACGACTTTTGGAATACCCCAATAATGGAAATTAGCAATATTTCCTGAAAGGTAGTCCAAAAACAGGGGGAATAATAGGTCCATATTTTAGTATCGATTAATGGTTAATAATTAAGTCTAGGAACCACTTTTCCATAGCTAGGTAGCTAGCGAAGAACTTTGACAGACAGCTTCTGCTAGCCATGGCTAGTCTACTAATATAGGATTCCATACGAAGCTTTAATAAGATGATTGCAAAATCTTCTCTTTTCCTGAAACATAGCCAAGAATTTCGTTAGCATTAATGGTGGACACCAATTCAACCATCCCCTGACACTTTCCTTGGTCCTAATGCACCTGCTTCCATTTTTAATTTTTTTTTGTCCTTCCAAACTTACCTAACTAAGCACATATTCGGTGTCAAACTCTCAACTTAATAGTCAATAAGTCATTAATCCCCGTTAACTTATTATTGAGCTTGCAACTGCTTCCATGTTTGGTATGAGTTCAGCTACTGTTTGATTACTGGAGACAAAGAAAAAGAAATAAGGAGAGAGAGGTAGGTTTCTTTGTCATTTCAATCCTTCTCTACTTTATGCTTTGATTACCGGAGACAAAGAAAAAGAAATAAGGAGAAAGAGGTAGGTTTCTTTGTCATTTCAATCCTTCTCTACTTTAAGCTAATAAACTAGAACTGTAAGCTTTTTGTTACTGATTCATAGTTCAACAATGGCTGATTTCCTTGGAAATCAGTTGTTTAATCTAGGTGACATTTGAACTAAGAATTGTGTTAGATAGTATAATCTTACATTATGGAAGAAAGCATTTATAATATATCTTACAAGTTTAAATAATCTCTCTTCTCAATGATATCGGTATCATGACATTTTTAATACTTCACACTACCTAATTCATTTTACAGCTATTGTCCAATAGATGTGAGACTTTATTATCAAATAGATTGGTTTATAGCTAACAAGCATGTAAGTCCTATATTAAAAAAATATTATCAAGTACTATGTAATGTAATTTTATTTTTATTTGCTAATTTTTGAATTTGACGTTTTAGTTTATTTGTTTTGTATTAAATTTCATATTAAAGCTTGATGTAATCCACTTTAATTTCTATTCAACTTTGAGTCCTTCAAGTATGTTTAGTACATGAAAAAAATATTAAAGACAAAATTTTTATAAAAAAGTCTGTTTTTTAAATAATATATAAGTACATATTTGTTCTTTTTAATTTATAAGTTGGTTTTAAGGTTAGACTTTGAACATGTTTACTATAATTCGCAACTTGTAGAAGAATAGAATTGAATGAAATAAACGAACCTTTGAGTTAATGAGATATTGGCAACCCAATTGTTGGCCCTTTCTTAATTTTTGTTAAGATCGACAGCAAAATTGATCTTAACAAAAATAAAGAAACAACTGGCTATATAAATTGAAAACACAATCATTTGTAATATACATATAAATACAATGTCGTTTCATTCACACAATAGAACGATGTTGTTTCATTTCTTTGGTTATGTTATTTGGATTCTCATTTAGTTGGCTCAATTGGAAGTAAGCACTAATTAAGGCCTCTTGGTCCCAAATTCAATACCAAATACACGTAAGAGTGCATATGTTAAAAGGAAATTATGAGAAAAATATATCATGATCAATTGCAACACTATGAAAACTGATCAAGAGGTTGTTATATTAATTCAAATTTGAAATTTTGTTTATAAATAGGGATGCATTGCAGGATGTAAAAAATCTAATGATTTAACTTCACAATTGGTTGTTGATATAATCCGAAGTTATCATTGTCCTTGGAATTTTACCTTCACTTCATATTTTTCAATGTTCTTCACTGCTTCGGGTAAAACTCGGCTACAAATGTACCTTCAGTCAGCGGGGAATCAACTTGCCCTGATGAACGGACAGCCTAGTGCAATCCTCAGAGATAATCCAGCAACTGTAGTTACAGTACACTTGGTAACTTATAAATTGCGGTAAAACAAACAGAGCCTCTTCAGTGATCTGCAGGTCCATGGTCCTGGCTAGACGTAATCATTGAGGTTCATCATCCAGGGCGAACGCTGTAAACCATGGAGGACCACTTCCCTGTCCACAGGCACTGACTCTGAGTGCCATGGCAGCGAGTCAGGGAAGGATCCAGCAACCATAACCCAGAGTAAATGCACCTGAAACTGGCCAGGTGGTACGTTCTTCCGTTGCTTTCGTTTAATGGCTGGACTGCACCTTTGCCCTTGTGCAGAGGCAAGTCGAGAATAGTAGTTACCTTGAATGAGGTCCTGATTATGCTCTCAACTTCAAGCCGAACATTAATGACCCTCCCAGCGTCCAGTACCACTAGTGTCATTGTATGAATAGATCACGAAAATGACAGGTTGTTCATTGATGCACAAATTGATGTTGACTGATTCGGAAAATAATTTTGGAGGTGATTTCTTTTGATGTATTATTTCTTCTTTTATCATGCTATTGCTTATAAAGTTGCATAGAATTGTACATTTTATCTTGGTACAGTTTCAATAAGGAAAACGTTTTTCAACTTACTAACTTTTCTATCTTCTTTACCAAAACTCATATTGCTCGTTTTGGGACATAATATCAGACCTGCAGGTTCTTGTGGCTTTGGCAATCAAGAGGCCGAAGAGAAAGTTGATGGACAATTGACACTCTTGTAGCCCCCCGTACAAACTGGGAGCCTGAAGCCCACAGTTGTTTTTTAGCCCCACTAAATATCATTGTGTTCTCACTCATTGTTCAAATGACCATTCTACCCTTCAAACCCTAACTCGCATCCCATGGCTCAATGGTAAGCCAAAAATTGGGTTCCAAAATCATGCTACAATCAAGTACTAGTTGACCCACTTGGTGGAAGGTCCTTAAAATTAGTTTTTATTTAATTTGATTAAAGTCCATTACAATCTATTTGAAATGGGTTTGTCATACTAATAGGTTTAGGCTTTTTAGTTTAATGGTTAGATTTATTATAGTTAGTATCAAAGTTAATCCCAATATCTCAGGTTTAAATCCCAACAATTGTACTTAGGATGATGCTTGTGGAATGCAGAGTTGCTATATGGGCTATCGCTTAGGTCTTTTAATTTAATGATTATTTTACTAGGTCCATTGATCCAATTAGAAAAACTTTCTTTCATCATATAACAATCAACTAATCGGCACTTATGGTAGCTAGCTTTAAAACATAAGAAATTACGAAGTGAAGGCTGACTTGGATACCAAATCTATATTAACTCTCTCTGCATTTAGTGCATCAATCACTTGATAAGAGCATTTGATAAGAAAAGTCAGAGTCTCTTCTAAGCTCTTGGAGTCGTTATCGCACAACAAAATCCTTACTTTACTCCTGTCTATAAACCCATCGCCTCCCGTACTACTATTCCCACCGCCACCGTCTTAGCTCAAATTCAGCTCCTTAGGCTCCATTTGGCACACCAGGAGGCTCTGAGAGCTCCGAATTCAGTTACGTTAAACTCACCGTCCGCATGGAGTGATAATTTGGAGGAAGAGTTTGTTTGATACCATATTAGAGTATGATGGCTTATTTTAAAATCTTGAGATATTATGTGAAAAAATCTATCACTTATAAACTCAATGATTCATCTTTACCCTTTCAATGTGGGATAACACCTATTTTTAATGGAGATATCTTTCTTATAAAATGGCCGGCTTTCTCTTTCCGTAATTTTTTTCTTATCAAAATGTCGAAACTTTCCCTGGAGCAACTATTTTGAGATCCCATATGTGATTGAAATGGCCTTGTCTTTCTTTTATTATCATTATTGTTTTTTTTTTTTTTTTGTGGGGGGTTGGCATCTTGAGGAAACACGCTTCAAGTGTCCGTTTTGATAAAAAGATACCGAATACCAACATTTAATCGTGTGTCATAGCAGTGATGGGATTCGACTTGTTACGTCGCTACCAAAATCGTACAAGAAGTTAAGACACCATAAAACTAATGTTGTCACAATAAATGCCAAGCAGTGAGATTTAAATGCGCATGAACATTCATCTATAAGTAAAAGAATTAATATTTTGTATTTATTGGAACATGAATTTTACTAACATTCTCCCCCTATTTGATGAGACAGAAATTTATCGTTTTACATATTGCATGATCAATACACAAATTCTTGATATAGAATACATGATATAGATAACCCATATGTGTACATGCATGCAACAGTTCCATAAGGGATAATATACATCCAGAATGGTATAGCGCAACTCACTACATATATGGATAAATATGCAATCAGGAACCATTAAACAATCCAACCCGTAACTAGTTTAGATTTATATTAATATTCTCTAGATTTTCTCCCCCTTTTTGTCATTAGCAAAATGAAACAAACAATATATAAGCCCCCCTGAGTTAGAGATGGTGTGCATACCTAAATAAATAGCAGGACAGTACTACAACGTGACGATGTAAGAAAGAGAAAAACTCCCCTTCAGTGGGATATAAATAATATACGGAACAAACCGAAATCGATAAAACAATACAATGCAAGAGGTGGAGAGGTGGTGTAGAAGGGGATGTTGGTTGACAAGAGCAATCTAACCTCTATAAGAAAATAGGAAGATTTAACCGAGAATGTCAACCATTTTGGCATGTCGATGTTGACTATTGGATAACTCATTAGATGTCTCCTAAAGAGTACATGCCAAGTTCTTTACATGGATAATTGAATCTTTCTCAGTCTAAAGGCTTAGTGAAGATGGTGAATTAGGTTTCCAACTTTTCTTTTTATCTTTTCTTGATGAATATTTCTCTATTTCATTTTATAGCTAAGTTTAAGAGAAATATTGAACTAAGGAGTAAACAAATAGTGCAAACAAATCAAAACACCAGTTGTAGGAAAGTGGTTTGGTCCAAGCCACCGTGACACCTACATTGACCCCACTTTAGTAATCTATTAGAGTCACTCTTAAATCAATTATTCAATTGATTATAAACAAGAACCACTTCTTTCAATCTAGTTACAATTTTTTATTTTTTATTTTGCAAGAAATAAGAGCTTATAAAGATAATCGATTTACACTTCAAAATCACTTATCTAGTGCTAGAAATCAACTACAAAATGTAGGTTTCAAACTTTTAAATAGCCCTTCCCCAAGTTTGTGGTTTGCACAAAATGAAAGGCCTACATTGAGTATGTGATCACTTGCAGTAAAGTTTAAATGAAAAAAGTGTCTTTCCAACTCTAGAGTTAGTTTTTGTGTTAGACCTTTAGGCTCTCCAATTAGATTCGTAACTCAAATTAAATATATTCTATCCCATGGGATAAGCCCAATGTCACTCAACAAATGCGGAGTATGTGCAAGATAAGAGTATTATATTGAGTATTCAATCCTTTGTGGTGAAGCTTAAATGAAAAAAATGCCCCTCTAACTCTCAAGCTAGCATTCAAATTGAGTCATTGGGCCTTCTAACACTTCCCTCATTTAGGAATACCTCTATTACCTTGTAGAAAACAACATCATCTATTCTAAATGATGCTGCATGATAAAGAAATCTTAAAGGGATATGCATTAGTTCAAATTTGTTTAGCTTTATAAAACATTATCATGTTGAGCTCACTTAAGGTACAATTGAAAATGTTGGAAGATATGCCTATACATTCCTTTGATTGTTTCCTCATTTGCTATGAGATACTTACCATATGGCATGATTTTTTTGTTATTACAATCAAATTATTTAGGGAAGTGGCTTTTACATAATAGAAATTTTTTTTATTCCTCTATATGTTTTCTTGATTAGATTCAAACTACAATTCATGTATCATTAATAGGAAAGTCCTTGTACAAGTTTATGTAAGAAAGTAATACAAAGAAAGTCCCATAATCCTAGTCTTTCATCCTTTTTACTTTGTGACATGGTATCATAAGCCTTTTTTTTTTCCTAACCTAGCTTTTATGTTTCTTGTTATTTGATTGCGTATGAATTGTTTTCTTCCATTTGTTGTTCTAGTTCTTTACCTAACTTGCAAAACAACATTAGAACTCTATTGTAGGAATCAATAATTGAATTAGAATCCCAATAGAAACTTACCTACACCATTTTTTTCACACCAAACCAAACACTAAAAAACCTTACCTTTTTTATTGTCTCATTGATCACCATGTCGAAAGTTTCAAACACTGATTCTAACATAAGCCACAACTAGGATACTCCTATTGTTAAGGATATCACTCACAAACCTAACTCTTCATAAAGTTTTAACCAAATCAAATTGGTTCACCAACCATAATAGACTTTTGTTTCTAATCCATTTGACCTGATTTGGCTTATTTTGAGGTGAACTAAACAAACCTAGCTCACTCAAGGGTAGTCTATTATGGCCTAGCTTGTTCACTGGATTCCTTACCAGGCCTAGCCTATTTCTTGGTAGCATGTTCTAATACAACCCAATTATGGGTTTCTTAGATCAACTTAGCTTGCTTAGAGGCAACCTACTTTTGCTTGGCCGATTCTAAGGGAGCTAGACTAGCTCTAGCTCACATTAGGCCAACTAGTACCCTTTAGGCCCATGCCATTAAGCCATCTTATCAAGCCCAATCTAATGTGACCTATGTTGGAAAATAAGGGTTTTGTGTGTGACAAAATATATTTTTGAAGATATTTGATAAAATATATTTTCCATAAGTGCAAAAGAAAATTATAGGAAGTAAAAGGTGTACAAATTATAATATCAATTAATGATATTATAAAGTAACCAGGTTCCTATATTCCTTAATATAATGTTACTATATAGTGACATTTGAGAAGGTATTTATCTAAGTTGCATTAGTTAAAATGTCTTGAGTATAATGTTTATTAAATTGAAATTGAATATGAAATATATTGTGGTTAAGAAAATGATGCTTGCTTATGTTTTGATGAAGGTTGAAATATATGGCCTTGCCTGTTGGAATAAATCTTTCTGTCAAGGACATGTATTATACTATTCTCGGATTAATATAATGTTCTAGGGCTGTATACTGTGTTCTTGGCTTGGTTAATATTCTCGAACTGGATATTGAGTTCTCGGGTCTGTTGTACTCGGACCTCTTAAGCTCTCGGTCCATATCAGCTCGCGTTATCAGGCTTACTCCCGGTCCAAATCAGCTCCCGGGTGCTAATGGTGAAACTCACCGTTTCAGGCTGATGCTCGTAATGAAACTCACCATTTCATTAACATACCTTCACTTATCTACCTGATGCCCTAAGCAGAAGAGTGTCGAAGAGATGCCGATATGAGAGAGAGCGAGAGAAAGAGGAGAACGGCGCTGTTGGTGACCGAATCCTCAACGGGAGGATTTCTGATGAGATTGGTGTCAAAATGGTCTGATTTGAGATGGAGAAGGAAGTTCTGAAGGCTAATCTACTGTTCCAACGGGAAGATAGCTCATGATTGAGGTTTGATGCGCTCGAAACTCTAGCCCTAATTTTTCTATTTAAGAGAAGTTATTCTACAAAGAAGGGTTAGAAAAACTGACAAGATTCTAAAGCTTTTATTGAGAAGAGATTCTATTATTGAGCTCATTCCTTGATCTTGCAATCTTCGTGACAATCGGTGATATTCAAGGCTACGGTGATATTGTGATTAAATACTTATCTGTTTGTTCATATCATCGATTCAACCTTGTATAACTCTGTTTATGTGCTGATTTCATTAAAATACAATTATTGCACATAAGCATTGAGAGGAACCCGAAACCTTAATTTATTTCAATTTAGGGTTTTCGTGATAGGAGTTGAGAACTTTTATATCTACATCATATTAACTCCTATTGATTACAAAATCCCACTATTTGTCATACTATTTAGGATTTGTAATTAATTGATGATCTTTTGATCATATTGTATAATTTTGTACAAGAGATTCCTTGAAGAGGAATTATTTAAGTTAGGGAGAACGTTTTCTCCTAACTTGGTTGAGTAAAGGAGACTTCAATCGGTTTGATTGAAGGAGAAGAGGGTAGACGTAGGACTCAATGTGTGAGTGCCGAACCACCGTGGTAAATTTGGTGTGAATCTTCTTGCTTATTATTGCATCAATCTTCTTATAACACCTGTTGTCTTATTACTAGTCTTTGAATTTATAAGAATATTTGAAGTGCTAAATTATGATACTATCTTCATTGACTTGAAAGAAGAGTATTGAGGTTTTGAATTCTGATTGTGTCATACTGTAATTATTTGTATGTTTTTGTTAATATAACAAATTGTTTCAAGTTATTTTTGTAAATTGTCAATATAACAATTCAACCCCCCTTCTTGTTAAGCCATAAAAACCAACAACCTAGGCTTCTTAATGTTATATGGATTAAGCCCTTTTTAAGTTTTCCCCCGGCCGAGCATGTCTAACTTTCACTACCATTGTTAGGAATAGGCCAAGTTGGCATGTGACGAAGTAGTTACCTTAACCAAGTCAAGTAGGTTTAGGCTTAGATCCTTACACATTCCTTAACCACAGCTTTTAATCTTCCATTACAATCATTTGTGGTCACTTGGAACTAGGGGACATTCTTTGCATAGTGACATCAAATGGCCTAGATTGCATCTTATTGCATAGCCACTCACAAAGGCAAGCAATTTTTTAGTTTAGGCTTGGGAGATTCATTGTGCCTTTGTCATGAAAGATAAAGATGGTTTTCTCAATAGCCCTATCTTGATTCCATTTGACAAGTGCCTTGTGAGACAATAGAGGAAATGCTCTCAACTTGTTTAGACTTAGATTGACAATTGCTTAATGCCAAAGGTTACCGCTAAGCTCTCACCAATAGAGGTTGCATAAATTATCTAGGATGACATCAAAGAAATGTACGGTAAGGTGAATCGAGTGAAGCTTTTTCAACTTCACTAAGCTAACACCAAGTTGAAGTAAGGCAACCTCTCCATGGTTGTCTACTTTAATCAACTTGTTATGTTTTACAATGAGCTTGTCCAAGTAAGTGAGAAACTTGAAGGACTAGAGACCACCATAAGGCAGTACTAATCAATCAAGGAACAGTATCATATTACTCATTTCCTTCTGATTTTGAATGAAGCATACTTAATTATGGTTACAAGTCTTAGCTACGGAGTTGGCACCCTTTATTGATCACATTTTCCACCTTTCCATTTAGGAAGAAAATCATCATCTTGTCTTGTTGGAGTACCTTTGGGTGGGCAACATTGTGATTTTGCTGACTCACATCATTATTGCATAGAAAGCCTATGCCACTTAGATGAGCAATAACTGTTAGGTTGCACGGGAAAGGAGGCTAGGGTTTTTTTAGGGAAAAATTCAATCTTTATTTCCAGGATGGATGGTCATAATCTTAAAACTAGACTTGAAAGCCTATCTATGATCCTATCCATACTTGTATTGGATGGCCCTTAACTACTCATACCTATGCCTCCATTTGATGCCTTTCATGAGGCCACATGAGCTCTTGCTATTAAAACATCCAACGGCCAACACTTATCCATGTCATTAAGCAAGTCCTGGACAAAACTCTTCCATAGGTAGATCTACCAGTACAATTTGTGACAATTGCAAAAACCCTTATCATACTAAAGAACAATGTTGGAAATTACATAAAAAGCCTCTAGACAAGGACCATACAAATAAAGATGTTTCTACCAATCAAATGACAACCAAATCTATTGATCCTATCAACCAACCACTCAATGAGACTTGGTTCAATAAGATCATCCAAGCCTTAAGTTAGGTTGGCATTCTAAAAAAGGTTATCAATTTTATAGATACATCTTATTGTTTAATAAATTCAATTTCTTCTACTACATGGATTATTGATTCAAGTACTTGTGACCACATATTTTCAATCCATAGTTTTCTATACTAGTTCATAATTTTTATCATTCCACATCAATATGTTTAACTAATGGAGATGTCACCTTCATCAAAAAAATTAGTGATGTCCTACTTAGCCCACAAATTATCCTAAAAAACATCTCTTTTATTTTAGAGTTTTAGTTTAATCTTATCTTTATGTCTAAAGCATGTGTGGACAATAGTTTTGTGTCATTCAGGACCCTGACATTTGTTTTTTTAAGGTTTATTAAATTAGCAAAATAATAGGCTTGGGTAGTGTTC
The DNA here is from genome assembly GCA_028551485.1 of Casuarina cunninghamiana. NCBI lineage: Eukaryota > Viridiplantae > Streptophyta > Magnoliopsida > Fagales > Casuarinaceae > Casuarina > Casuarina cunninghamiana. The sequence continues at coordinate 17,392,543 of CM052363.1, read as the reverse complement.
TTCAATGGCTTTATTTTTAGGCTTTCTTTCTTAAATAGTTGGATTTATCTTTACATAATTTCATCAATAACGACACCTTTAGTAATGCTAATATCAATAAAAATAATTTCATTTCTTATCAATGTTTAGGACATAGTGTTTCTTTTCCTTATTCACAATGTTTCATTTGCCCATTGGCAAAACAAACTTGAGCTCCCTTTCCCTCTAACACTTTCCATGCTACTTCACCTTTTTCTCTCATACATGTTGACGTATAAGGGCCTTATCATACACTATATCATGGTGGCTCATGCTTTTCTTGCCTTTGCAAATGATTGTTCACGTGGTACTTAAGTTTTTCTTTAACAATAAAAAACCCAAATCTTACCTCACCTTACTCATTACTTTACACTAATACTGCCCGTAATTTCTTTTAATCATGATTGCTCCTCTTTTTTCCCTCCCATGGGATCATCCATGACATTTCTACACTTACACCTCATAGAGAATGGGGTTGTTGTCACCACCTTTTAGAGGTTGCTAAGACTCTTAAATATCAAATATCTATTCTAAAATCCTTTTAGGGGTGATTGTGTTGTCCCAATAGCTTACTTAATCAATAAGATGTTGACTTGAGTTCTTAATGGACAAACATCCTTTGAGTTCCTCTTTATGAAGCACTTGGACATTAGTAACCTCCATGTTTGTAGTTGTTTGTGTTATGCTACTATTATGGGCCTTGGGGACAAGTTAAGCCCCATGCCATGTGTTGCATCTTCATAGGTTATCTTTTATACCAAAAAGGATATTAGGTCCTTGATCCTTCCATAGGTCATTTTTTCATCTACCATGATTTGTCTTTCATCAGTTAGGATGAATATAATGAGAAAACCTATGCATGAAATTTCAACTTGGTTTCTAGAATAATTTTTTTTTTAACAATATCAAAAGGCATAAAATTCTAGTAAAAGGGAGACAAGAAATTAATCAAATGTTTAACCTTTGTTATAATATTTTTAAGGTCTCTTAAACTATCTAAGGAGATTAAAATTCATCTAATTATCTCATCCTTATTGAATTTGTAACATAATTGTCATGCATAAAAGCTTTTAGTGACACTCCAATTACATCTATAAACCAAAGTCAAAAACATAAATAATTCAGCTCTTAGTGCACCTATGTTCGTTTGGACATTATGCACAACCTCATTTTCATTGAATAGGATAAACATTGCAAATCTAGAAGTAGGTGGTTGTTCCAATTGTCTAGATTCACCCATTCCTAGCTCCTAATCTTTCTTACCATATGAAGATGTTCCATTGCCAACTTTATTGATCTTTATTAAGCCTTATGTTGCTTTGATGACACTAGCTCTTCTTACTACTCCACTTGTATGTCTTAAGAAATGGTGTTCTCCTTTTCCTCCTTGAATTAAGCCCATTGCTAAGTCTTCATCTCCATATGTTCTTCAACTGCCACCTACTTCTTTGATCTCTATTTTTCAAACTATTGCTTTATATGACTCCTTAGCCATTGTGCCCTATGTGCCATCCCTTATATCCTTTCCTATAGCTCTTTAGCATTTAGGTCACTTCACTTGGCCTTCTACACGAACCAAAGACTATATTTGTTGTAATATTCATTCACTAGGTACTTATTTTCTTATTTTATCTAATGTTAATTTTGCCATGCTTTTAATGAATAGGAACCCTTTTCCCACCATAAGGCCAATAAGGATCCAAAATGGCAATAGGTTATGGAAGCTGAGCTTCATGCACTTGCTAAGAACTAAGACCTATGATGTCATTCCCATGCCTTCCTATTGCAAACCCATTGGCTGCAAATGAGTTTAGAAGATCAAGTAATTTGTCAATGGTTTCATTAAACGTTACAAGACCCAATTGATGGCTAAAGGCTACATTCAAAATGAAGGTTTTGGTTATCAAAACATTTTCTCTCTTGTCACTAAGGAGGTCATTGTTTACTCTTTCCTTAGTATTGCTAATTTTCAAGATTGGTCTCTTCATTAAATGATGTCCTTAATACTTCATAGTGACTTAAAGGAAGATATTTACATGAATCTTTCTTAGGAATTATGTAGATATGGGAGTCTTGGGTATTCCATTTTTGTAAATCCATGTGTGAACTCAAGCAAGTCTTATGACAATGGTAGACGAGATTACCATTGCTTTCACTTTTGCTAAATTTTGCCAATCTAAACATGATTATGCCTTATTTACATGGAGACAAGGTACCTTATTCATTTATTTAGTGATATATGTGGATGATATCCTAATCATAAAAAATGATGCCTCTACTATTAAAAGTTTTAAGAAATATTTACATTCCATTTTTCATATCAAGGATTTGGGACCACCTAAATATTTCTTAAGCATAGAGATTGGTCATTCAAAGAAGAGAATATATCTTAGCCAATACAAGTATGTTATGGAGATTATATCTCAAGTTGGTTTATTAGTATACAAGCCAACAATCATTTTTTTTATGTAGAATTTACGTCTGACAATAGTTGAATATGATGTGGGGCATTCACTATTCTATAGGGATCAAGATCTCATACCTAAGGATCCTTTAAGCTACTAGAGATCATTAGAAAACCCATTTACCTCTTTATGACAAGACCTAATATTTTATTCATAATCCAAAACAATCTCACACTATTGTAACTTTGAAAAGTTATGAAATTTGAATGCATGTCTAAGATTAAGAATTCCTTGGTTCAGCACTTGCAACATAGAGATGACAACTTATTGTGACATTAATTATGCCACATGCCCTATAAGAAAAAGATCAATGATAGATTTTCATATAAAATTAGGAGAGTCTTTGTTATCATAAAAGACAAAGAAACAATTGATAGTCTCTTTATCATCTACCAAATCGTAGTATAAAGCCATGGCTAATACTACTTATGAAATTATTTGGATGAGAAGTCTACTTCAAGATCTTGGAGTATAGGTAAAAGGACCAAATTTTTTATTTTGTGACAATGATGTTGTGCTTCAATTTGCAACAAACCTAATAGTCCAAGAAAGAATGAAGCACATTAAAGTAGATTGTAATTTCACAAGAGATAAGATTTAGGAAGGTATTATCAAAAGGAAAGGAATACAGAGTACAAAGCAAATTACAAATATATTTACCAAAGCTCTTTATTAGAGACAACACTTGTATCTACTAAGCAAGTAAACTTGGCATGTTTGACATCTACAAGCCACCAAAACTACCAACTTAGGAGGAAGTGTTAGAAGATACATATGTATATTCCTTTTTTTTTTTTTTTGATATGCTATGGGATACTTATCATATGACATGATTTGTTTGTTATTAAAATTAGATTATTTAAGGAAGCAGTTTATACATAAGAGGAAAATATTTCTTTCTATTCCTTTATATATATTCGAGATTACAATTAGAATACAATGCTTTTATTATATCTAAGACAACCCTTGTACAAGTTTTTGTAAGAAAGTAATACAAAGAAAGTTCCCTAATCCTAGTCTTTCTTCTCTTTCAATTTGTGACAAGAAAACATAGGCGGAGAGGCCTCTTGAAGAAACATAAATCTTTTTGGCTTCCTCTGTTCATCATACTTGTTTTCTTTTTCTTGATTCCATGTGGGATCTTCATGTGATTTGCTCAAAAAAATCATCTTCATGTAAACTTAAAAAAAATCTCTATCTTGTTAAGAGCTTTAAAGCTTTATGTAACTTTGACACCTGTTGTGGGGATCTTCACGTATGAAAGACAACATTGGTGTTGGTACCTCCCATTTTCTTTTCCGAAGCTTTATCTTCTTTTTAAGCTCTTTTGTAGGAAACATTCTTAATTTGTGTTGCTTTGGGTGACAGACAACTACAAACATTTATTAGCTAACATACTGACATAATCAAACATTTATTAGCTAATTTGACTCTAATAGATATTCATCAATACATAAAAAAAATTAAACTATATATTTTACATATTTCATCAAAATTCATATTCCAACAATAGTGATAGTGTATTTAACACATGATCATGAATAAAATGATAATTCACTTCTATATGTTTGCTACAAGATTTTGGTTAAGTTGATATTGTTTGTGTAAGCAAAGTGTAAGGAAATGTCCTTTTAAATAGATTTGAAATTAGCCAATTGATTGTACATTCAAAGGATTTGTGTGCAACAACTACCAAGGGTGATAATTCTACCCCGGTAATTGATGTATCAACAATATGTTACTTCTTAGAACACCAAAAGATAACCATATTTCCAAGGTATTAACATACACCACTGGTGTTTTATGGTCAATCTTACATCTAGCGTAGTCAACATTACTATTTGAACATAGCTTGAATATGACTCTTTTTAACACCAAATGTCTAAGCGAAGAGTGTGCTTAAGATATCTAAATATTCTTTTAATAGCATTAAAATGTGATTCTTTTGGATTAAATTGAACTACACACATACACAAGCACTAAACTATATATCTAGATGAGATGCGATTAAGTATAATATTGAACCAATCATGCTATGATAAACTTTATAATTGGTAGATTTATCTTTCAAATCAACGTGGATGCAAACAAAGGTGCCCATGGGTAGAAATTTCTTGGACAACATCAAAATTAACTTTCTCGAACAATTGATAAACAAATTTATTTTGTGAAATGACTATACCTTGTGCTATTTCTTTTATTTGAAGTCCAAGAAACTAATTTAACTCACCCATCATACTCATTTCAATGACATTAGTCTTAATAGTGGCAAATTCAATACACAAATTTTCATTTGTAGAACTAAAGATAATGTCATCAACATAAATTTTAACAATCAGAATATCAATATTTTTGGATTTTATAAACAAAGTAGTAACTACAATTCTTTTTTGAAAACATTTGAGATTGGAAATCCAACTTACATATTAAACAAAGCTTTACGAGCTTGTTTTAGTTCATACAATGCTTTTGGTATGTTTGTAAACATGATTTGAAAAGTCTTTGTGTTTAAAACTAAGTCATTGTTCTACATATACTTCTTTGTTTATAAAGCATTCAAAAATGCACTTTTAACATCCATTTTAAAATTCTTGTATTAAGTATATGCAAGAAACATGAAAATGCATTACAATCTTGCTACAAGTGCATATGTCCCATCATAATCAATGTCTTGTTCTTGACTACATCCTTATACAACTAATTTAGCTTTAGTTCTTACTTTTGTTCCATATTCATCTATTTGCCAATTCTCACACTTTATCTCTTTCAAGCTGATTAATGGCTATTATCCAATTGTTATCACCTAATGTTTCTTCTAATTTTCTAAGTTCTACTTGTGATAGGAAAGTAGTAATTCACATGCACTATTTGAAGAGCATCTAGCTGTTACCTTGTTTGGATTTCCTCTAATAAGATGTCCTTGGACCCTTAAAAATATGCGTTGGTTGCTTAGTTTCTGAAGAGGAATTTTCCACCTCATGAGTTTTGGTTTTTAGAAGAAGAATGATAGCCTATATGTTTGAGACTTGTTTAAGGGTATAGAAGCAATTATAAGCTCATTGCTAGACATTTCACTATCTTCCCTTGCTTTGGAATAATTAGTTTCATTAAAAAATTACATGTCAATTCTCCTACAATAAGTGCTCTTTTGTTTAGAACCCTACGGGCATTGCTATTTGAGAGTATCTAGGAAAAACACCTTCATGTTCCAGACTGATAGTACGGTCCAATGGACTAAGCTGTACAGTATGAGTTGGACCTCTATGTTTTGGACTGGCAGTACAGACCGATGGACTGAGTTGTGTGAGTACAAGTCCAGCCCACCTAGTTTCCTTATTGTTGGGTCACCCACTCGGGTGGTGCCCATTGTTCTTTTCTTTTATGTTCATTGTATTTGAATTTTGTAGAAGGTAACTGATCCCTTTAATAAGGGAGACGTTTCTCTTCTATACTTAAGTGTAATGTTCTTGATATTTAATAAAAGGCTATTGTTATGATTTCATACTTATGAATATAATGTTAGTCTTAATGAGATATCTTTGGTTTAGAAAAACAAGTGCCTCGATTCAATGAACCTCCTTTAAATTCTAAGTAATGTTCTTCATCATAAATGTGTAACTGATGCTACACTTAATTTTCACAAGAAGGCTAACACTTATAAAAAGGGAACCTCCTAATCCCTTTCTTCTCACTCAAACACTCAAGCTCTCTTTACATACTTTATAATTTTTCTTGTATTCTTTTCGAAAGTTCTCTTGTGAGAGTGATCCTGGTTAAAAGGTTAACTCAGTTCATCGCGGAGACCTAAGTGCCGAACGGACTCCAAGTCCATTACATTCATCACTCTTAGCATCAATTTTCCTAACTTTTTTTTTCCCATTATTTCATATGTAAGATTGCAACTAAATATGTGAATATAAGATATAATCAGTTTCTTACCATATAGCCATTCATAGGGATTTCTCTTTAGTACTAGTCTCACAAATGTTATATTTCACATGTAGCATCTAATGTTTACATCCTTTTTATGGGAAAGTTCCTTCTACATAACATAGTCCCAACTAGTTCTTTTAGTGTCTTATTTTTCTTTTCAACCATTCTATTTTGTTGAGGTGTTCTAGGTGTATAAATGTTATGTTTCAACACAATTGTTCAAAATCAAAAGTTTTGAATTCTCCCCCTAATGTTCAATCCTTTTTCATTTTGAATTCTTTTTACAAAATTTTCAAAGATGTGGAAACTTTGCATCCTTATGTTTAAGGAGAAAAATTCATTGAACCTAGAGAAATCATCTACAATCACAAAACATTGTATTTTCTTCCTAGGGTAGTTGTTCTTATTGGTCCAAATAAATCCATGTGAAATAATTAAAGAGGACGTGAAGTAGAAGCAATTTCTTTTGAATTCAAACTATTCTTAGTGTGGTTTCCTTTACTGCATACATCACAAACATAATTATTATTCAGGTTAATTTCTAGCAGGCTCCCTTTATAGTTCCTTTTTGTATAATTAGTCAATTGTTTAATGTTCACGTGACCTCGCCTTTCGTGCCATAGCCGATTTGTATTGTCTACATTATTAGTCAAGTACGTTTCTATATTGGTAAAAATTTTACGATCTAGAACGTATCTATTATCTATTCCTTTTCCAAGTCATTTAATCCTTTTGTCTTTGATAACTATCTTGCAATAAGTTCCCTAAACTACTTTATACCCATTATCACAGAATTGACATCACTTTGCTAGTCATATTGTAAGCCATCTACGAAGAAAACTTCAGTTATAGTAATGAATGAGATCTTACCTATTCTTCTAATTCCATTAGTATCACCTTTTGAGTTATCCTCAAATGAGTCATTTCCTTCAAAAATCTGAGTAAGAGTTGAAAATATGTCCCGTGTGCCAGTTATGTGCTTGGAACAGCCACTGTCCAAGAGCCATGTAATGGTTACTCATTTGTTTGCATTCCTTGTTTGTGTTTCTTGCAACAACAAACTTTATTCTATGTTGTTTTAGTAGTTAGTCAAATCATTTTGCTTTTCTATCCATCTTCTTTTTATCCTTTATGGTCTCTCTAATTTAATTAGACAGTTATCTTTTGTATGACTATGAAACTTACAAAAATTAAAGGCAACATTAGCATTTATTATCCAAGATTTGAGTATTTGATTTGCTAAAATATCCAGGTTGAGAAAGTGTTAATTCATACAAAGAATGATATTAATTGATACTGAAGATAATTTTAGAAGCAATTTCCTTTAATGTATTATTTCTTCATTTCTTATGTGATTCCTAGCAGGACTGCATTAGGTCTTTGAGTAGTTCCTTGCATTCCATGTTTTTCCTCTGTAATTATAAATGACTTATAAAAGTGCATAGGTTTAATTCCGTACATATAAAGGTAAGAATCATACAATGTTTGTTGGTACGGTTTCAATAGTAAAATATTCCACAACTTTGTCAATTCCATCCATGAATCTTTCACTGCTTCGTTTTCTTCTTCTCAAAACACTTATTCCATCCCAAGAGCTTAATTTTTTAAAGAAAATTAATTACTTTATACGATGTCAAAACAAAAAGATCAAATATTTACTTGAATATCTCCATAATCTTTACTCTTTTCTTCTTGATGATTTCTACTACTACCTAGTCGAATTACGGTTTTCATCTTTTCCTAGTCCTTGTGCTTTTGATAGACAAGAAAAGATAGTAATATCTATAGAAATCTGTAGCTTTTCTAATCTGTTTATTAATGTCCACAAATGATGCAACAATAAATGATTCCTTATAATCACAATGATATTTCCAAGGAGAATCTGTTGTGGACTAATCCTAGAAGTGGATTTGCTGATTTGATACAACAGATTTTCCTATGCCTCTGAACCCCATTCAGTTGGATTTATAAAATACAGAATGCGAAAATGTAGTTGAAACTTCTTACAAACTTGGTCAAAGCTCTTTCGTACAACTTGAGAAGAGGGTGGAATACGCTAAATTGATCATTGCATTCTGATAAATGAGACCAATAATCCGTCTAGCATTACCACAATAGATACAATAGAGGGCTTTGCCTAGCAAAAGAATCCCAACAAGAAGAGAAAATGTACAACAGAAATTCACCAACTTTGGAGAAGACGATATAAAAGGAGTAAATATCCTCTATCATACAGACTATACAGAGCACAAACCCGCCAAGTAATGTTTGTCGTCCATGGCCTATGGTACATGTACATGACAATTACAGTGGAAAAAAGAGCCAAGCAGCTTCAAGCTAGGGATAAGAGAGACCAAAGCCAGCCCCCTACTCTGTTCACCATCCTTGTAGACGGAGGAGCCAACATGGTAGCTACTCTTGGCAGCGCTGGGTAAGTAAGCATGCCAAGAATAAAGCAGTTGAAGCTCAAGAGAGCGACTGCATCAGAAGCAGGTTTGTTGTTTATGGTAAAGAAAAAATCGACTACACTCTTCAAGGACATGCCAACTACTATGAAAAGGGCCACCAAGAGGGGCATGCAAGGATCTTCAGCTTCCCAGATAATCATTCCAACCAAAAGTGACAATACAGCACTGAAAAGGCTCTGTAAAAGTGCTACCTCCCTGCGTTGATAAAGGACTCCATTCATAACTGATTGTCTTGGGATGATTTCAGGATTTATTGGTGGGACAGATCCACTAGATATTGATCTGGCTTCTAAGAAACCGAGATGCTCTGTTTCCGTTTCGCCCTCATCACCCCAAGATTCTTTGGCCATCACACGGGGAATGCCAGAAGTGCTTCTGTTTTGGCCATCGCCCGTGTCATTGGGACCTTTACTTCTCCAATATTCCTTAAATTGAACTTCTTTCAGCCGAAGATTCTCATTTTTTAGATCCTGAAACTGTTCAGAAGGCACACAAGGATCAGCAAAGCATTCAAGGAGGATGCCATGGGCGATGTATTGAAGTAATAATAAGAAAACTTGGAACAAAAATCAATAACTAGTCATATTCAAGCTGTTTGATGCAATCTCACTTTTATATTCTGAAATATTCTCTCATGTCATCATAACTCGAAGAAGTTTCTACTTTTAATCTGTTCCATTTTCAAAAATTTAAATGATTCTAATTCACCAAGTCATAGCCTTTACAATTTGAAAATGAAGAATGCCTCTACAGCAGAAATGTGTATCTTCGTACCAATTGAAGCTTCATTGACTTCCAATGGAAAGCTGCTGCGTGGAGCTAAAGTAGTGTGATGGGGAAGGTGAGCTACAAAGAGCGAAAATTGCTAGTACAAGGTTTAACCTTGTTAAAATACCAATGTGTTGCCAGGATCGCGGTGCACCAATTAATTATGATTAAAAATGTATGATCTTCATATATCTTTGGATAATTATAGGCCATCAATCCAGAAATCAAAATGAATCTTTTCAACAAAACTCTAATTAATCACTAGAGCTAAATCTGTAGACCACTCCAGAGACTCAAATATTCATTTGGATAAATGACTCAATAATCCCCATTCATGCTGTCAAAGAAACAGTTTGTAACCTGGACTTTGAAATCTCTTTTAGAGCGACAAAACTTCGAAATCTCTTCTCATTATCCCTGTTCTCTGGAAATATTTGTCAGCACACGATGCAAGAACATGAGAATTCTCAAAGAATTCTCAAGAAAACTCCGGTTATCAACCACACAAGATGTTGGGATTCAGCAATAAGAGTAGAATACTTCAGGATTCAGGAGCTAGTAGTTGTAATATGGATGCAACTCAAGCCTCAAGCTTGTGCATGAATTCAAAAGGTCTATGGATCATCCAACTTGCAAGAACTTTAACATAAAATAGATAACATGAATAGCGATCTCTGTTTCTACTAAAATACATAAGCTTTATGGGTTTAACAGGCGATACGTCCCTATGCAACAAGAAAGAGGTTGTTAAATCTTCACCCATCCTTTTGTCTAAAACAGGAAATTACATTAGTCTCTGGTTTCTAGCAGGAAAGTTGTTGGCAGAATAAGAGAGGAAATGTAACTTACAAGTTGCCAATTATTAATAGTTTACAAGGTGTCTTATGCATCCGAAATCTACTTAGTTGAGCTCATAATCGTATAAAAGAGATAACTCCCGTTTAATGATTATTAGAAGAGAGATTGCAGATAGACAACCCCCATGCTAAATGTTTGAACACTTCAAGGACATTACTCGCAAGCTCAATTTTACAATAGTTACATAGCAGTGGTCTCAGTTTTCATTTTCTTGTGGAACATTTGGAACAAACAACTTAAGTAAACTTGTGTTACATTTGGGCATACAGTTTTTGGCAATGAGAAATTGCTGGTCAATGAAAAAAAATTTCTAAATCAAATGAAAACAACAAAGTGGTAGCCATTTTCTGCCCCATTTATAATTTAGAAGAGAAAATACTCGTCATCTCTCAATCTCTTGTTCAGTCTCTCCCTTCATCCAGACCCCATCTCCTATCTCTTTCTTTTTGGTTTCTCCATATTACAGATATTCGTTCCTTCTAACTCTCTCTCTCTCTCTCTCTCTTCCACCCACCCCACCCCCCCCCCCCCCCCCCGCCCCCTCCCTCTTCTTCTTCTGTCATATCACTGACTACAGCCAACTACTATCAATTTGTTATCGTTCATCGAGGGGGGATTCCCACTACCTAACCTTTTGTTTCCTTTCTTTTGGCCTATGTATTTGTTTCCTTTCTGGCATGTGAACCTTTCCAAAGTATGAGGGTGCTGATTGAGGTTCAGGATGTGTTTTTAAACACTCCAGCGCCACAAACCAATCTCTAGGGCCAGCCCATGGAGAGAAAACATGGGATTTTTTTTTTTTTTCAAGTTTCTCCCTTAAACATTGTTCAACTATCCTATTATTTAATGCTTATAAATAGTACTGGACTCGCGAAACTTCATTTCACCATACATAGTTCCTTTACATGTAATGCATTACAATTGATGTTGCTGACTGGGGGCTACCTAAGGTTTCTAATTTGGATTTAAGCTTGTGCTTTTTATCCATTTTTATTGCTAGTGTTCTGATTTTGAGGTTACATGAAGATTAGGAGTTGGAAATGCCTTGCTTGATGTGATTTCTAAGTTTTAAACATAATTCATGCTGAATTCTGTATCATTTCCTATCATAATTTGTTTGTGGAGATTCCATTATAATTTTTAGTGTAAGCTAGATAGCAAAAAATATTTTGGTAGCCAACCAAGCAATTTCCTACAGAAAACATTTAAAATCAACCAAAAAAGACACCCCAAGACGTACGTTGCTCACAAGGTTTGAATTTTTAACCTTATATTTCCCATGACCTTTACACAGGTAGCCACTGGAATCAGCAAGAAAAATTTTCAAAAATGTTCGACAGAATAAGATCAGTACCTCACCCTCTAATTGTTCAATTTTGGCAGTCGCACTTTCATATTCCTCTTCAAGCTCTGATAATATCATATCCATCATCTGACGCTCTTTAATGGCTGCTTGAAGATGTTCTTGCAGTTCCTTCCGATCCCACACAAGATTCTCTATCTCTCTCAGCATATCATGCAGATATAGTTCGAGCTGCAAAGAATAATAACACCCGTCATATGTAGTATATATGAGAAATCGAGTATTCAAGCATAAGAAAATAAGAGATAGTGTTATATGAAACTATTCTCAGGGATTGGAAAAGTCACAACGAGCTAGGAGTTCAAAAGTCAGAGATACACCTCGTTGGCGGCAAAAGCAAGCAAGAAAACCAATGAAATATGGATCACTCTAGAGATGTTTGGAGGCCAACTTTCGGATATTGCGCACAGTATACTTAAAATATTGATGAACTCCAAGTACTGAGAAGGAAGCAGTACTCAAAAAATTATTCTAATAATCTATTCACGCCAAAAGGAACATAGTTTTTATCAAGCCACTAATCTAACTTCAAGTTTGATATTCCAGATATTGAGGGCTATAATAAGAAGCCATTACATGATGATAATTATAATTTTGAAAGATTATGTATGTCCATCCTAAAAATTAGTTTTATCAAAATCCTTATATGGCAAAGTTGGCAAATGAAGTCAAGTGACATGATGGTTACACCATAATAAAGCTCCCATTTATAGACATTGCTACGCCCAGCAATACCCAATGTGAGCGGGAATATCAACAATTTTATCACCAAATTCCCAACTCTCTGAATGCCTTATGAATAACCTTCAAACCTCTGCCAGCCCCCACAATTATACTGTCTTGACTCCAATTCAAACTATCAATTTCTTCTGTACTTGCAATCAAATGATCCCATAAATTCCTTGGAACTCCCAATCTTAAGGTGAACAAAACATCATTCTAAAAATTTCAACTAGTTCATAGGCAGCTGTAAAATCAGGACCTTAGCTCACATATTACCATCAGTAATTCAAATCCCCATAACAAGGTTGCAAGTATATGGTCTAACAAGCATCAATAGCTGCTGCAAGAATTTAAGTTTCATCCATGTTTAAAAGAAATGTTGGATGATAACCTTTCAACGAAAAAATCTTCAATTTTGCAGGTCATTCCGTGAACAAGCAGCAGAAATTGAGTAATGGAAGACCCACAACCAAAGCCCTAAATTAATTATCTGTCCATCCCAGAAATCACTGAGGTTACTTATACAATTTAAGAATCCCACCTCAGCTTCCAACAAATAACAACTGCTAAAGGGAAATTAAAAGGAGAAAAATCTATGTTTCTACTAAAATCTAAAATCAGGTGACACAAGTTAGATATGTCAAAATGCTCCTGCAAAACACTTGTCCCGTTAAGAAACTATTACATCTATGTCAAAACGCTCTTGCAAACCACTTTACTATTACAATGGTCCAAACGTGTTGCAACCTTAGACCTTTCTTAGGAGACCAACTTATGCTTGAGTCTCTTTCAGGAATTGTAGTTTGATATGCACTTGGTCTGGCCAAGGTCAACAGAAATTCTCCTAATTAACTAATAACTCTACAGTCTTTAAACTAATGTCCAGGAATTAATGTTCTTAGCATTCAGTAGTGGCCAGACTGTTGGAACAAACAATTGCTAGATGCCTGTTGTTTCCACAGACAAATATCAACACCATCTAAAATCATGAACCAAGCGTACTATCATCACATAAATATTGGACGGACCCATAAACGTGGGCTGCTTGTCATACTGCAAGCAACATATACCGGACATGAGTAAGTCCCTTAGATGGGATTGTTACCTCAAACTCAGTGAGTCGCAGCACCCTACCGAAATTCCCTACACAAAAAGGTCCAGCCTAAGAATACCGCCTTTGCAAAATTTTGTACTCAGATAACATTCGCAGCCTAATTCAAAGAAGTTCTTGCTATTCCTGTTGCTCAGATGAAATTCCTTACGTTGACCTTGAGTCTGGAAATGAGTTTGCACCAAATTAACAAGGTCAACTGGATGGAAGATTCACTGGAGTTTCTAGAAATCTACCAGATTTGCTCTAGTTTTATCATTCTGGTATTATTCTCTTTTGCATGTCACAACGTAATATTGGGTATTAAAGTAGCCTACAAGCCATGGAATACAATCCCAGACATCATGTGAGAGCAATTTAACCTGAGTAGATGTGATCATAAAACCTGGAGGTTTCTTAGGCCACATGCTAGTGTTTAAATAAAAAGGGATACTGCAAAATCTTCTACCCTTCTGACTCATTTGAGAAAAAGAAAACCTTCTCCTCTTGGATGAATCATAGATATGCTAAATTGTGTATATCAAGATTTTTGTCTTCATTGCTCCTTTAAGTGGGTAATTTGCAAACAGCAAAAGAATCACAAAAGCATTGCAATAGACAACAGTTGAACTTGTAAATGACAGTGTCTTTCCTATATTTACAGCCTGCTACTGTATCCTTTCAGCAAGTCTTTTTTTCAATTCAAAATTGTAGCAAATGGACATTTAGAAGAAAAGCAAAAGTCATCTACAACAATCAGAAAGCTTTAGATTAGATACTTCTAACCAAATAGAATACTAACCTGCTTCTCTCTCTGTAAGGCATTCAGAATGCGTACTGGCAGAAATATAAGAGCAACAATAAAGATTATGCCCCTGGAGAGTAGACTCAGGTGGAAGCAGATTGCAGACCTCATAACCTCTATCCAAGTGCGAATAATAATGAAAGCAGTTCTCATACCAAATAAGCATGCCAGTTTCAAAAGCGAGAAAGGCTTCATCACCAAAATTACCGTGGTAGTAATCAACTCAGAAGACGGCGCCATCAGATCCATTATTTTTTATGCCTTTCCTGCTCAACTGAAAATAAACTCGTTGAGTAAGTTTATGGCCAAATTATCTGAGCTCCCAAATCCAGAAAGTCAATAATACCTTTCAAATGAGGGGAAAAACGAAGAAGTAAATATTCACTCTTATATTAGGAAGAATTTAAAAATGAAAGTTACAGTTATCAAGTTAAAAGAGTCAACCTACATATTTAGCAAACATCTTCACAATTAGGGAGAACTTTTACGGACCAAACTAGAACTTCTTTCACAAATGATTCCCAAGTTACTTTTCTTTTCTGTTCTTTTTTTTTTTTTTTTTGTTTTTTTTACACAAAAGAAGGCAAATAACTCTGTTTTCCTAGTGCTGCAACATGGGATCTCTGTATTGCACAACTACAAGAAAAATAAGAGGATAAGCAAGTCTAGTCCAGTCATTGCACGACTACAGCATACATCCACAGCACACAGCTCAAAGTGCAGCCAAGCAACATTATCTGAGAAGTAACAGCTAATAATTTAATTTAGAAAAAGGGGATATATGGGATCAAATAGAGGTGATCTTGGACAGTCCTATTTCCATTCAGAAGATAAGAGAAATTTCCATTTACGTTCACTTGTGCTAGTGCACAGACTCCTGGATCCTTGTTGGTAGAAACTAAATTAAATTCATGAAGCCAAGACTACCAAAAATCATCCTTGAACACTCTAACCCCTAACAGCAGTGGATCATATGCAAAAATATTGAGAGCCTTTCCAAAAAAAATAAGTGCTGAAAATATCTACAGCTGGAAATGTCGCAGGAAAAATTAATGAATGAAATTTCCATAAGGCAAAGGAGGATCTTCAAAGTCAAACCAAATCTTGTAGAGGTTGAGAGGAAACTTGAGCAAAAAGGAATAATCATTTGTTTCTCAGCTACTGGAACCTACATCCAACGCAGAGAAAACTCCCGGAGCTATATCATCCTCATTTACTTACTGAGTGCAAACAAGAAACCTTACATGTGTAAAGATGACAAATAGAAGTATTGGTACCAGTACCTCTAACAAGCAATTACCAAAAGTGGGCTCGTCCTAATGTGGACACTAGAAGCGCCTAAATAGAGATTTCCCTTTCTATGCAGATAAGACAAATACTAATGTCACCAAGATTATTAGTTAACGGCTAAAGGAGCATGGCAGAGGAGGGATCCCCAAATGAAAAAGTGAAGGATTTGGGACCTCAGGACATAGAACATATGGTCAGAATAGCAAAAAGTACGACGGAAAAATTAAAAGATGGACTCTGTACAGGTATTAACAAAATATAGCCCAAGTAGCATGACAGTTAACCTTCGACTTGGAAAACAACACAGCTGTTCCGTTCCCAAATCCAAGAAAAATGTTGTTCTGCTGGCCCTTCCGTGGAGCTTTAAATTCCATTGAGGGTCATCTGAGGGCTAAATTTTGAGTTTCAAGCAACATGTGCATATGACATAGAAGACCAAATACTCCAATCCACCCAATTTTAGCAATGGTTCTAAAAGAAAATCCGGTAATCAGTAATCAACTGAGGTGATGATTTTTTTATGACATTCCTAACAACAAAAACCATTTCTCAGATCATATCCTTAAGAACAGTTTGAGACATGTAAAATAAGATTCAAAACTTGAACTGACAACATTCAAACACAAGCAACCAACTAGAATGACATACAGACCAACCCACACCTTCATCATCGAAACTAGAGTTCCGTACGAATAACCATATACATTAGAAAAAGAGATAACAAAGAAAATCCATGCAGAGAGACGCAGGCGGAAGCAAATGACCAAAAAACAAGTACACCCGAACACTTACAGAGAGAAGCAAAGAGAAAGGAACGGACCAAGAGCGGAGCTGAGGGTAGGAGTTATGTGCATCCGGAGAGGAAAAGGTCGTGGGCGTGTCGATGCGAGACGAAAGGTGGCAGCCAGACCTTCGCCATGCCTGACACGTTATGACTTGCGAATAAGGATTAACGGGAAAACGTACACATTACGAAAGATTTAAACAAAATAAATAGCAAACCATATTTTGACTTTAGAAAGGAGAGAAAACAATACTTTTTTTCGAACATCAACGTTTTCTTCTGTCCAATGTCATGTTGCGCTCAGAGCGCTTAAAGTGAGACAAATAATTTTGTCATGGGTTTAGCAGTGCAGCGGGTTATAGGTCTCTCATCAGAGTCAAGCCAAGGTTAACAACGCTTCTCCATGTCTATAGTGTTAACCAAAAGAAGAAAATTTAAAAGCTAGGAAATACTCGGCCTCGTTTGCAGGGTGACCCACACCTCTGTAAAATTGTACTTATCAATTGTTAGTGAATACAAAATACAACTCTACTTGACCTATCTTCCTCAAAAAGGATTGTTGAATTGTAAATAATGAGTGTCATATTATTAACAAATGTATTAATAATTTTACTTATAAGAAAATAGATATCACTACGAGTTGATTCTTTTGTTAAAAAAAAAAAAAAACACTTGAAACGGGGAAGGTATTAAATCCCTAACCTATTGACCTAACAGTTGGGGTTCCTTAGCTTACTGCTAAGTTAAGAAAAAGTCAAAAATAGAGTTTTTGTCTAAAGAAATGCCTTGAGAAAAGATAGATGTATAAAACCTTTCAATGAGATAATACTTTTTCAACACTCTCATAGTGGAATAAATTTGAAACATATATGCCATGGTTACTTACTTGGGTACAAATATCTAAATTTGATATTGTCAAAAACTCTTTTAGACCTATCGTTGATACTAAATAGATAGCCCCATTACCAATCTATCCTAACTATTCACATAAGTGGCCATGTGTTGTCTTAAACACAAAGCTAGTTATGTCTAGTCACAAAACTTGTTTATCCATGAGATGAACTACCCACCTCATTATACTGAACTAGTAGTATAGGCCAAGGATTGGCTAGTCAAGTACAAGTTGGGCTCTTGTGTTTTGGACTAGTAGTACAAGTTAATAGCTAACAATTTGAGTATAAGTTTAACTCGTCTAGTTTTCTTGTGTTGGTGTCATCACTATAGGTGGTACATTGTTTTCCTGTGTTTCTCTTTTGATTTGTTTTTAATGTATAGATTTGGCTATCCTATTGGATATGGAAAAATTATGATCATTTTCAGTTTCCTTGTATGGTTTCTAACCTTGTTGAATAATATTGCTGTTGCGATATATGAAAAAAAAAAAAAAGATAGTAACCTACCCTTTTTATTATTAAATCTAGCTAGGCTTAAACCATGCTCAAATTATTACAACAAAAGGGGAAGGTGGTGTGACACCAACCTTACTCCTATTTCATAGTACATAAGACACCTATTTAAGGTGAGCTATATCACTCCACTCCTAGTCTATCATTTTGAAAGCATCAAGACAACCATGGGTAGCAAACTACAATGATCAAATACCTTACATACATGAACCATATGGCCTAGGTTTGCCAATTTCTTAGTAACATGATTACCTTGTCAATAGACATGGTATATAATGGAGTGTTGTGCTAGTACTTCTTGATATTGCCAGATGGCATATTGCAATTGCCATAGGGCCTACAATTTCTTATTCACACCATTTATAATAAAGGAGCCAAACTCCACTAGATGTAAGAATAGACTTGTCTTTGCACAAAGTCAAACATTGCAAAAGTGCATATGTTTCCACATATACATTGCAACCTCTTCCAAGATTAATTGAGAAGGCCAAGAGCATCTTTTCATATTCATCATGTTGAATGCCCCTACTTGCACTCTAGCTATTTTTGTAAGAACCATCAACATTTTATTTTAACATCTTAGATGAAAAAGGTGACCATTTTACCATAATACCTCACCTTGGTGTGACACTAACAATTGGCACTCTTAAAACCTTTAAAAAGACTTGATCCATAAAACTAGTTAAGGTGAGGACAATTGTAGCAATCTATGAATGATGCTTTTGATGATTTGTAAAAAGGGACATTAAATAGCCTTTATGTATTGAATCATTTTAAGCCAACCAAATCCCCCCAAATTGATCACACTCACCAAAATGGTTATTAGTGCCCTCTTCTAATTAATCCTAGATATAGTTGTGAACCACTAAGACAAGAAATCCTTCACTAACTAAAGGATACTCACACTTTAAGAACTTTTGAAAATGCTGCCATATATGTTGAGCTAGAAGATTGTGAAATAAATGGTTGGTTGGATTCTCTCTTAGGGTGGACACAACATTGACATTTAAATGCTATTAGGATTCATCTTCTTTGAACATTGCACTAAATAGGCACCCCATTATATGTTAGCTTCCATGTGAAAACACCTATATTAGTAAGAATAGTATGGTTTCATATAAACCAAGACCACACCACTTTCTCTACTCCAACTCAGTGTGCCTCATAGAAAGAGGAAGTAGTAAACTTCCCTTAGGGCCTCATTTATAAGCCAACCAATTCAGACCCTTTGTTAATGTTATCTACTAATTATACAAAAGTCTTCTTATGAAATATAATGAAAAAAAAAAATCGAGGTTGTGCAATGCTACCTTGATGGGTATCTCAAGTAAAGGACACCCAAGGAACCGTAGGATTTATTCACCGCATTTATCTCTCCAAAAGATTTATCTTCCTTTCTAACCATCCATTTGTTGTTTTGTATCATTGTAGATAACACTTTTAGTATTCTTTTTCAACAAGAAGAGAAAGTCATTCTGAATTTCTTCTGCAAGACTTCACTATGGTGAGCATATTTTTGCAATAGGATGTCTATCCATAACAAATTACCTTTCAAACCATTTTAGCTTGAAGAGTTTGTGCATAGGCCATTCTAAGTTCTTCAATCCTAGTCCTTTATCACAAAAGGTGCATATACTATTCCAGTTCACCTAATGTATCCTTTTCTTGCTCCAGAAATCTATAAAAGAAATTAGCTATCTTTTGGGAAAGTTGGTTCAATGACTTTGGTGATTGCAAAATAAAAGTACATGTATAGGTAAAGAGGACATGACACTCTTAATTAATACCAATTTTCCTACTTGGGATAGTAACTTGGATTTTCAATCTGACTCTATTTCTCCACAATTTGTACAAGCTCTTTAAAATACTTGTCATGGCTTTTACCTTTATATAAATGAACACAAAGATACTTTAGTGCCAAAAAAGATTGTGTAAACCCTATCCATTTTGCAATAAGATTGACTCTATCTTGTTCCAAACTTTGAGAGACAATAAAAAATGTTTTTAATCACTAACTTATTGTCCATTGGTAGGTTCATATTTGTTGAAAAGAGCACATATAGTTTGCAAGGATCTCTTGTCTCCTAAGTTAAATATTAGTGTGTCACCTGTATATAGTAGATGTAGTACTCTAGTAAAATTGTATTCTACTTTATACATACTTATAAAGCTTTGTTCCATTAGGAAGTTCAACTTTCCATCGAATGCCTCTTGTGCAAGGATAAGTATTATCAAGTATAAAGGATCCCCAAGCCTTAAACCCTTAGTGGATTTGAAAAAAAAAAAACCATGTTTGGTACCTTGTATGTGAATTAAGAATCAATTGTAGAATAAATGATGGTAGATCAAATCACACCATTTATTGGAAAAGCCAAATTGACACAAAACTTGAATAATGAAGGCCCATTCCATGCAACCATAAGCTTTCTCCATGTCCACCTTAATCAAACATTGCCATAGTTAGTGTCACATGTCATAACTTTTTAATCTATTCCATTGACCATTTCATTAGCAATAGTTACATTCTCATGGATATTTTTGCCCTTCACAAAGCTTAATTATTCCTTTGATATGAGAGAAGCAAGCACCTTAGGTAGGCACTTCATCAATATCTTAGTCACAATCTTATAGCAAAAATTGCAAAGACTAATAAGTTGAAGGTCCTTGAAGTTGCTTGGCTTGGACACTTTAGGAATAAGGGCCAAAGTTGTGGTAGTGATACATCTAAGGAGTTAACCTCCTTTGAAAAAAGTCTAAGACTACCGACAAAAGTTCCAATTTGATTACATTCTTTTCAGCATGAGAAAAGTGTCCAGTAAAGT
The DNA here is from genome assembly GCA_028551485.1 of Casuarina cunninghamiana. Classification (NCBI taxonomy): domain Eukaryota; kingdom Viridiplantae; phylum Streptophyta; class Magnoliopsida; order Fagales; family Casuarinaceae; genus Casuarina; species Casuarina cunninghamiana. Next base: position 17,371,750 of record CM052363.1, on the reverse strand, counting down.
CATCTAGACCGATAGCATTATCAAGATCCATGCTATTAATGGTGTGACATATTTCCTCCCAATTTAGCTCCTTACACAATTCCTTATTTATTTTGGTGTCACTAACTTTGGTATGTAGTCTCAAATATGTGTGTACAACATATCACTATAAGAGTAAGCCACTAGAAGATTGGATAAATAGGCTATTACCAATGGGCCTAAAATGTCAAGATTTGAGATTTTTGTGTTATCTAATAACTTGAAGCTCTAGATTGACTACTAATTCATCTCCTTGAAGTAAGCATGAAAATAGGCAATACTTTTATCACCTTCTTTCAACCATGTAGGTCTGGTCCTATCTCTTAGGATTCCTTCCTTAATAGTTAGGATCACCACTAGTTGGGACTGGCTTATTTATTCTACAAGTTAAGTCCATTAGAACAAGTGTTCTAGATTCCATGTTCTAGTTATGGTATTCAATCTTTGAGTATCCTTTTGTTCATTATTTCTTTGCGAGACTTCTGATCTTACTCCAATAAAGTTCTTTTTAAATGGATAAGTTTATGGTGTAACTTGGCCCATGGAGACCAGCCCTAAGCTACTAGCCATTGTGCTTTTAGCATATTAATAAAAGTTGATTCGAGGATCCAATAACTCTGGAATTTGAATTGACTTTTTCTCCTTGTACACACCTAAAAGTTAACTACCTATGTGTTAAGATCAAATAAAAGCTCTGGCCAATGTAAAACCTTAATCTAAGGTAAAGTAAGATAAGCTTGTAGGTTGATAATGACTTTGTCCAACCTTGGCCATGTGCAACTAGGTCCTTAGATATTACCATACCAAGAAAATTTATCCCCTTTAAGTCTTGCATCCAATAGTCCAAGTTTTAACATGAATTCCTTAAAGTCTTCAATGGCTTTAGATGAAACCAACGTACCTCATATCTTTCCATCCTATAAAGTAGTTGTATTTAAATCACCCATTAAAATCCATGGTTATCATCCATTGTTTGTCTTTTTAAAGCCTTCTAAAGAAGTACTATTTCATTCATATTGCAACTTACATAAATAGTAGTAACCATTAGAAATGAATCCATAAGTTTCAACTCCACTATAACTTATTATTAGTGGATCATTAACACAAATACATATGTAGTGAAGTTCCTAAAAAATCCAAATATAAGAATTAATAAGATTAAAATGAGCAAATTAAGGAAAGTGTAACTACAAAGTTGTACCATGAATGTTAGCTCGCTAATGTTTCAAGTCCATTAATGCCAAAAAAGATAAATTCATAGTTTTAGTCTTTTTTAGGGGATATAACACATCTTTTTTATATTCCATATTTACAAATAGAATTTATTGGTCAGATGTTGAAGCAATACTCTTGAAAAGAATATTGTCAAGTGGTGGAGTTGGAAATGATGTCCAATTTTGGGAGATTTGGAATGTGGGGCACATGGGTTTTATGCCCCATACTAAGGGTCTAGGGCACTCTTAACAAATGGTTGCTTTTATAACCTTTGGATCTAGGTTCTCCAACATCTTAAGTAGTTAGAATGGATTAAAAAGTTGTAATCCTTGTTGCATGGTCATGGAAAGATCATCTTGTTAAGATAGATGGACCTTGGTTGGATGGCCAATGTCTTGTATGACATCAGGAGATTCGTGTAGGCAACCTCCTAGCATTCTCCACCATGGTTTCTTAGGAAAAGGAAATAAGGAAACAAGGGACACTTCTGTGGGTTTCAATTCTTCAACAAGTGATGCATCTGAACTAGTGACAACTTTGCCTTGTTGAGCCTTATTGGTCATATGCTAGAGTTTTGTAAACATAGGCATTGACTTGGTCTTCTTTTACTACTTCTTAAAAAAAAAAAAAAGGTTCTCTTTTTCACTTGCTTTACTTGTTTACAACCTATATTGAAGGCCTATAGCATCTTCAAATCTAATGCATTTCTTTTCTTTTAAGATCCTTTTTTTAGCTCTAACAATTGAGGTATCAAATGCATCACTTAGTGGTGTAGTTATTGAAGTCTTTTCTTAAGTAAGTGTTGCATTAACTTTAGACTCACCCATTGAAGCTTTTGCTTCCCCTTCAAAAATCACAATTTCCTTGGCTTTATTTCTTTTTTACTTGGGAGACTTTGGAATAAATACTAAGGGATCCAAATCTTGCAAGGCTTGTTGGATGTTTTGTCAAGCACTTATCCACACCTTCCTACAATTGACAACTAAATGGCCCTACAACTTGCAATTAAGGTAGTAGTTGATGTAGTTTTCATATTCCACTTTTTGGAGAAAAGGTTTACCATTACCTACTTTAAATGAGAGATACAAGAAAGAAGTATGAGTGAGATCCATTTTGACACACACTTTCATATAAATGTGATTTTGAAATTGCTTGGTTTTTTTATCCACTCTTATAGTGCCCTACCCAATATATTTCCAATTTCCATGAGCACATTGGGTGGTTAGAATTAAGTTGGTAGTTTGAGGTATTGGATCCACACAATTGTGTGTTTAGTATTCTAGTGTTGGTTAAAATCTTTTGTCCAAAGGACAAAAAGGTATCTTTTATTGTCAAACTTAGTCTCTTATTGAGATAAAGCTGATGCAAAGTCTTTCTCTCACTGTATTCTTAGGTTGATATGCATGTATCCAAACTTCTCCATGATGGTTGGCTTTTGTAACCCCTACAAGGAATTGACATGATGAGTAAAGTGCTCCATTGAAGGTCACTCTGTTAAAAACTTGGCAATGAAAATGTGTTTGAATATACTTTTAGTCTATTAGAACCAAAAGACTATTAAAAATAGATAGCCAAGTAGCCACCATGAGTTTGTTATACCTTTGGGTGATGTTGGGTAGGATCAAGTTTTTTGAAAGTGGAATTGTCAAGATTTTGGAACTAACCCCTAACACAAAGCAATAAAAAGGTTTAGTGGGAGGACGGTTTTGGGCACTTGGTTAAGACAAAGATGCAATTTTTGTTGGAGGGCAAGTAATGACCCCTTTCAGTTTTGTCTCTCTTGTCAAGATTGTATTTTTTTTTTTCCTAATCATGATCTATTTCCAAGGTTTTATGGCTTATAATGCTGAGTTAGATGAAGGTCAAGTGGGATTAGATCCAATAGACATATCAACACTAGAGAAGAAAAGGTAAATGGGTGGAAGTTTGAAATTTGAAATATTTTCACTAAGTTTTACTTGATGGCTTAAACTAAGGAATTGTAGCTCACCAAAAGTGTGCTCAAGTTAGTAAAAAATATAAAGAAGGGAAATATCTTCCTATGAAGAAAAATGAGAAACCAAATAAAAATCTACAACCAACCTTGTCATAATCTAGATTGAATTTTGACATTAAAAAGAATTGACTTTGGCCCACAAAAATGTCTAGAATAAACTCGAAGGCATCATTATTGTGACAAATGTCATTACTTATACAAACATTAACAAAAGATTAACAAATGTCAATTGACAATGAAGACAATAGGGATTGGTCATGAGTGATGCCCTTATCGAAAGATGACAACTTATGGCATTTCTCATTGTTGCATGGCGACCCTCTCAAAAACCATGAACATAGCCTCAACAATCTTTATCAATGTGATGAAGACAACATCGGTGATCCTTATACTCAAGACAAAGGCAACTTTAGCTCAAGTGGTCAAAAAAATGAACACAACCTTAAATATCTTTATTAGCATAATGAAGAAAACCTCGACAATCTTCCTACTAATAAACTATAGCAAATTGTGAATAATCCCTTTGATGATTTGTTCAAGGGACATTCAATAACCTTTATATATTGAATCTTTTCAAGTAAACCAAACTTTCCCAATTGATGATACCCCTTAAAATAGTTATTATTGCCCTCTTCTAATTAATCCAATAAGTACCTACAAACCATTGAGACAAAAAATCCTTCATTAATTAAAAAAAGACTCGCACCTTGTTAAGCTAGACAACTATTTAGAAACATGTGGTTGATGGATTCTCTTTTTAAGGTAAACACGAAATTGACATTCGGATGCTAGTAGGATTCCTATTCTTTGAACATTGCATTGAACATGCACCCCCTTTTGTATTACCTTCCATGTGAAAACACCTATATTAGTAGGAATAGTCTGGTTTTATATAAACCTAGACCACATCACTTTCACTATTCAAACTTAGTGTGATTCACAAAAAAAAAGTAGTGAACTTTCCACTAAGGTCTTATTCCCAAGCCAACCAATTTAGACGCTTTGTTAATGCTTTATGTTACATATACTAAAAAGTGTTCTAGTGAAATACAATGGGGAAAAAATACTAGGGTTGTGCAATGCTACTTTGATGGGTGTCTTGGGTAGAGACACCCAAGAAACTATAAGATTTGTTCACACCATTTATTTCTCTAGAAAGATCTATCTTTCTCTCTAACCATCTATATGATGTTTTGTATTAATGTAGGTAACACTTTTAGTATCCTTGTCTAACAAAGAGAGAAAATCATTATGAATCTCTTATGTATGACTTCACTATGGTGGCCATAATTTTGCAATAGGACTTCTATCCATAATGAATTAACTTCCAAATATTCCAAGCCATTTTGGCTTGATGAAGGTTCATAATCTACTCTAAATTCCTCAATTCCAGTCCTTTTTCATCAAAAAGGAGTGCATATACTATTCTAATTCACCCATTGTATCCCTTTCTTGTCTCCAAAACTTCATTCATAAGAATTTGGCCATCTTTTAGGAAAGTTGGTTCAACAATGACTTTAGTGATAGTAGAATAAAAGGCACAAGTATAGGTAGTATTTCTATCAACTTTCTTCAACCATATAACTCTAGCCTTATCTCTTAGGATACCTTCCTTAATAGTTAGGATCTCCACTAGTTGGGATTTAGCTTCTTTATACTATAAGTTAAGCTTATCAAAACAAATGTTTCGGATTCCAGTTATGGAATTTTATCTTTAAGTGTCCTTTTGTGTATTCTTTTGTCAAAAGACTCCGGATCTCGCTCCCAACAAAATTCTTTTTAAATGGATAAGTTTAAGGTGTAAGCTTACCCATAAAGACCAACCCTAGCTATTGGACACTATATTTTTAGCATATCCATAAAAGTTGATTCCAAGATCTAATGTCTCTGGAATTTGAACTAACCTTTTCTTCTTGTAACCTCCTAAAAATTAACTACCAATGGGTTATGTTAAGACAAAAGCCTTGGCCAATGTAAAAGCTTAATTTAAGACAAAGTAAGAAAAGCATGCAGGTTGATAAGGACTTTGTCAAACCTTAGCCATATGTGACTAGGCCGTACATATTACGACACCAAGTAAATTTATCCCCTTCAAAACTCGGGTATTGGCTTGGTCTTCCATTGCCACTTTTTAGAAGGAAGGCTCTATTTCACTTACTTACTTGTTTGTGGCTTATATGTAAGGCTTGTAGTATCTTCAACTCTTGTGCATTTCTTTTATTTCACAATCCCGTTTTTAGCTCCAACAATTGAATATCTAGTGCATCATTCGGCGGTGTAGTCATTGAAGTCTTTTCTTGAGTAGGTGGTGCATAAACTTTAGATTAACCCACAACAGCATATGCTTCCCCTTAAAAAATCACAACCTTTTTAACTTTATTACTTTTTTTCTTCAGAGAATTTGGAATATGTACTAGGGGATACAAATCTTATGAAGCTCATTGGGTGTTTTGTCAAACACTTATCAACTTCTTCCTACAGTTGACAACTAAATGGCCATACAGCTTGTAGTTAAGGTAATAGTTTATATAGTTTCCATATTCCACTTTTTGGAGAAAAGGTTCACCCTTACCTACTTTAAATGTGAGATGCGATGGAGGAGTCTAAGTGAGATCCATTTTGACACACACTTTTCAACAAATACGATTTTGAAATTGCTTAGTTTCTTTATCCACTCTAAGTGCCTTGCCTAATGTATTTCCAATTTCTATAAGCACATTGGGTGGTTGGAATTAAGCTAATAGTTTGGGGAATTTGATCCATATAATTGCATATTTAGTATCTTGGTGTTGGTTAAAATCTATTCTGCAATAGATTAGAAGGTATCTTTTGTTGTCAAACTTAATCTCCTCCTAAGACCAAGCCATTGCAAAGTCTTCCTCCCACCGTAATCTTAAGCTAATATGCCTATATTGAAACTTCTCCATAATGGTTGGCTTTTGTGACTCCTACAAGGAATTGACCTAGTGAGCAAAATGCTCCACTAAAAGTTACTTTGTTGAAAACTTAGCAATCAAAGCGTGTTTCAATATACTTTTAGTTCTTAGTACCTAGAGATTGTTAGAAGAAAGGGGGTGCAAAAAAAAAGGACGAATGGTCGTCATGAATCTATTATACCTTTGGGTGATGTTAAGTAGGATCAGGATTTCTAAAAATGGGATTTTTGAGACTTAGGAACTAACCCCTAACATAAAGGAATAAGAGGGTTTTGGGTACCCAATTAACACAGAGATGTAATTTTTGTTAGAAGGCTAGTAGCAACCCCTTGCAGCTTTGTTTCACTTGTTAGGACCATATTTGTTTTGCTAATCCTAGTTATGCTTCAAAGGTGTTGTGGTAGGGGTGATGTTGAGTCATATGGAAGTTGAGGGGGATTGGATCCAATAGCCATATCGACACCAAAAAAAGAAAAGGTAAGTGAGACAAATTTTGAAATTTGAAAAATTTTCACCAAGATTTAGTAGATAACTAAAGTTAGGAAGTAATAGATCACCCTAAAGCAATGTCAAGTCAATCAAAAATATAGACAAAGGGAATATCTTCCTTTGAAGAAAAATGAGAAACTAGGTAAAAGTCTACAACCAACCTTATCATAATCCATTATCATCAGTTGTTTGAATACTATTATGATCTTATATTCAATGTTGTAACATTTTTCTTAAATGGAATATCTTCAATTTTGGATATTTGGTCACCCTAATTTGATGTATCTCATTCTAGTTCTTTATAACCTTCTAAATGTATAAGTAATTTCACTTTCAAAAGGCTAAGAGGTGTGAACACTTATATAAATGAGTCCTTAGGGGTCATTCTATTCAAGCACTTTCTACGTCATTCTTCTCATTCTTTCTAAAACTTTGACTTTCTTTCCCACATACCTCCCTTTACCTTAATCCTTATTAAAGGGTAACTAGTGTTTTAAGCAATTAGCTAAGTGCTAAACACTAAGCATATTTACTCTAAGAGTATTACTAGTGATATCAAAGACAAATTCTTGAAAAAGGTCAAGTTTCTAAGACAAGAAAAATGGTGGGTGTACTTGAGATAAGGTGGAGGTACCTCAATAGAGGAAAGATCCTAAGAGGAAGAAAGGTAGGTCACATCCACACAATGAGAAGATACATAGCCCTAAAAGGAAACTAGTATGGAAGAGATATTTTATCTACTAAAGCAAGCCTTTGGGAGTGTCTTAGATTGAATAGCTTCACTAAAGCATGGCATCATAGGTCTAGCAAACTCACCCTTCTAGAAAGAAATATGATCATGTTTCAAAATCAAATTAAAGCCTTAGCTAACTAAAGAATGACATGTGAATGTTGGATAAAGTGTTGTTTTGCAAGGTAATACTCTTAAACAAATGACTTTCAATGGAAAGCAAGATGCTACTAAAATGGAAAACTTTTTGTAGCATATGAAACACTACTTTGAAAGAGCACATATCATAGATGAACCTAGTAAGATATGCATTGTTTCGTTGTACCTCTCTCATAATGCATGTTATGGCAACATAGGAAGCATTTAAAGATGGAAAAAGGGACTAGAAGATAGAAACGTTCAAGACATTCAAGTGAGAGATAAAGAAGTAGTATCTCCCCAAATGTATCTCTCTTGTACACCCCATTTTCTATATCTAAATGCTTGCTATGCCACCATAACATTGCATTAAGAGAGACATAATGAAGCAATGGATACCTTACTAGGTTTATCATTAATATGGAATACTTTAAAGTAGCACTCTAAGTGCTATAGTACGTTTTCCACTTCAATAACATCCTACTTTCTGCTAAAAGTCATCAGTTTAGGAGTATTACCTCACAAATCATCAATCTATAATATTATTAGGGCTTTAATTTGATTTCCAAGGGTGACCATATTTCATTCTAGAATGGTGAGTCCAGTTAGACACATGATGCCATGCTCTAGTTAAGCCGTCCAATCCGAGACATTCCCCAAGGCTTGCTTTAGTAAAGAACATCTTTCCCCCGTAATAGTTTCTTATTGGGGCTACATTTCTTCCTCATTATACATATGTGACTTGCCTCTCTTCCTTTTGGAATCTTTCCTCTACCAAGGGACCTGCACCTCATTTCGAGGACCACCCACCATTTCGTTATCTCATAGGTCTAGCTTGCCTTAGGAACGTAGCTTTGGCACTACTTGTAATGCACTTAGAGTAAGTACGTTCTACACTCAATTAATGTCACAACACTAAGTTACCCTTTAATCAAGATCAAGGTGAATGGAGGTTTGTGGGAGAGAAAGTGATAGAGTTTCAAAGAGAATGGAAAGAATGGTGTAGAAAATGTGTGACTAAAATGATCCACAAGGACCCCTTTATGTAGGTTCACACCCTTTAGCCTATTGAATGTGTGATCAGTTACACATTTCTGGCATAACATAAATATGCAATACTTATGTAGAATTGGGATGAGATACATCAAATCAGAACAATCAAAGATTCAAACCAAACATATTTCATCTAGGGAAAATATTATAACATTAAATATAGATTGTAATGGTAATCCTATTCGATAAGGTCATAAACCATCCAAGAAGACCAACAAAGAATCGCAATGTTCTCACATTCAATAGTACAGTTACACCCATATATTAAAAGCAAACCCATAAAAAGAAATAAAGGAAGCCATGATATTAAGATAGGGAAACTAAACGAACAAGACTTGTACTCAAACAATGAATCCATCAACCTATACTATTATTTTAAAACTCCGACTCGTACTTAACTAACCAATCTTTGGCTTTTATTGCTAGTTTGCAACATTCGTCCTATTTGACAGTCTCTTTATCTTCATCTTTATCTTCTTCCCCTACTCCCTATATTTTGAGCAATATCCTTTGTTTTGACTTCTTTAATGCTCTTTCAATCTATTCTTCCCCAACTACTCAATTCCCAGGCAAGTTTTACCTCTTCCTTCTACATTTAAGGTCATATGCAAGCAAGAGAAATCCCACAAGACCTAAGGTTTGTAACCACTGAGCACCAAAAAGGGACTCCGTTCTTCCCAATTCCGAAAGGTAAAAATCATTTGAAATGGGTTCATTGCAAAGTAATTTCAACATTCTTGTACAACCCGACGCACCTCAACTCCTCCCCTTCGCATCAGCCACTTCAAGGCCTCCTTCTTAGTTTGGTCTTATCCATTGTTGTTTGCCCTCCTCCACACTCAAAAGGTTATTGTTAGGGATACCGCTTATTATTATATTTATTTTGATGATGACAAATAATGATATGGGCTTCCAAAAAATAATAAATTTTGTTTCAATAGTAGAAATATGCCATAAATAAAAAGGAATGTAAGGAAACTTAATATAATACTTTTCATTTAGTATTATACTTAAATATGGAATGGTTATATTTTCCAATTATTCTAGAAAGCAAAGTTTGTTGAACATTAAGCATATTTGATTTGTTTTGTAAAAGAGTCTATTAAACTTATTTGATTTGTTTTGCAAAGAAAGAAGTTTGGCCAAAGGGAGTAATTATTCTAGAAAATCGGTGGAGAAAAAAAGTGTTAAAAATGAGTTTGATATTTTCTTCGCTTGCTTGCATATGTGGTTGAACAAAATTTTCAAATAATTGTTAAAACAATTTTAAATTGGTCACGCCCGGTGGGACTCGAACCCACAATCGCCTGATTAGAAGTCAGACGCCTTATCCATTAGGCCACGGGCGCTGTATTGTCATTGTCTCAAAATTATAAATAAAGAACGTTTTGAGTATCATGATTCAACAAAATCTCTTGAAGCCCAAGTGACAAAAATTGGGGATTTTCTATTTCTGTGCAATCCATATTGAATAAAGCTGATGCTGTGATTTATCTTGTACTATAGAGAATACTATTGAGAAAATTTGTATAGCTAATGTTGATTACCTGAGTTGTACTTACATTTTATGTTGTTGGAACCTTAAGGTTGTTGAACCGAATTATATATAAGATTTGTGTCAACTATTTCATTATTTGTAATAGCCTTTAAGGGGAGTGTATGCAAATTGAAATATTGGGTTTAAAGAACACAGTATATTTGATTGTATATCCCTTTTTGTTGTTTAAGTTTCTTTTTGTATAAGAGAAATTACTTGCACTATTTGACGTGGTAGAGTGTTGGCCATCCGATTGCTTTAAAATAGCTACTTTTCCTTGATTGGCCTAAAATTACAGTGTTATATTTACTAGCTCAAGAGTTACGATGACGATGTAACCTTATAAGTACATGTACAAGGAAATTCAACTAAGGAAAATTGTTGAGCAAGGAAGTGATTAATGTTAGCTAAGTGCAGCTGAACGTGAGTCAAATTAACAGAGATGACAAGAAGAGAGTTGGACGCATCGAGGCTTTGAGCTCATACTCAAAATTATCAAATAATAATTCAGTTTTATACAACTTATAAAGAAACAGAGAATCAACTAATCTATGAAACTAGGCCAAAACAATGAAATGGGCCAAAAACAATGAAAATAAAAGTAAAGTTGGGCCTTTGCCCGTTACAAAAGAATAAACATATAATAAGGCTACTCAACCGACACACCAACATTCTCAACACTCCTTCTTGATCCAGATACTGTATATATGAAATACTCTGAACTTGGACAATAGATATTGATGTTGCCAATTACATAATTCTTTGGTAAATAAATTTGCAAGCTTCTTCCTTTATGTACAGAACAAGTATGAATAATGTCTTTCTATAATTTTTCTCATACAAAGTAATAATCTATCTCAATATGTTTTATTTACTGATGAAAAATTGGATTTATATGTGTCTCTCTATCTCATTATCACAATGCAAGAGAGCCAAACAAGAAATGACAACACCAAGATCTTTGAAGAGGCTAAGAAGCCATATAATCTCAAAAATTGTACAATCCTACCAAGTTGTGTATTTTGACTCAATTAATCATCTAGAAATAGTTAGATGCTTCTTAGTTGCCTAAAATACAAGTGATTCACCTAGCTTATCTAGTGACACATGGCTACATCTATATGTGAACATTTGGGAGTAGGGACAAAGTAATTAAGGTGACAAATGGCAAAGCTAATGTCCAACCTCATTGTAGTTAAATAAATTAATTTCTAATCATTCTCTTAAAAGGAGATGGATCATCTAGCGGTGATCATGTGGTATGCCAAGATCTCCATCTTCATACGCAAAGAGTGATTAACTTTAGATTATATTTCATGGAGTGATAATAGGCTTTAATCTTACAAGTCTAGCCTCTAAAATCAACTCTAATGCATATTTGTACTAAATAGATACCTTCTTATAAGTAAGCTATCTCTATTCTAAAGAAATACTTACATTGACCAAGACTTTGTGCCATTGTCTGAGTTAATGAGCTTTACTCTAACACTAAATTTTATATCTACTATTAAAAAGAGAAAATGAATTGTTGTAAAAACTTAGTTCTTAAAACATAGTAAAAAGGTCCAAACACTCATGAAAAATCATTTGTGATGGTTAGTGTGCCATCATGGTTGGGATGCCATGTTTTCCCCCACAAATCCATATGCAAAAGATCAAAAAATAACAAAACTAATAATCAACATTGTGGAAAGGTAGACCTAGTTTGTTTTACCAAAGGGAAAATAGGACAAAAAATACTTAGGACATTATATATTTGCTAAAAGCAAAAGGTTTTTCTAGGAAGTGTAACCAAGCCGAAGATAGAACAAAGTATAAATATTTCTGAAGTTATCTTTACCAAAATTGTTCACATTCAAACTTCATAAAAGAGAATGGATAGGGGAAAAAATACAACTAGTACACTGTAGCAACTCTACAAGGGTGGGCTAGAGAAAATATAATTCTTGTATAGTTTAGGGCAATCACCCGACTCTTGAAGAAAGCAAAAATCGTCAAAGAACATAATAAGGAGATTAAGTTTGACGCTATCTTTCTAACAGATGACAGGTTATATTTACATCAAGTTACAAATAAAATACTGGTTAGGTCTAATATTTTATAGGTTTGGCATATCCAATCTATGTGGCAAAGGTCTATGTCTCATCAAGCAATATTATGGACACTAATTAAGGTGTACATGGATAATATGAATGCAAAAATTTTAAATTACACCTGAATCAATGGTCCAAGGATAAAATGAATAAAATAATTGAGGAAAAGGTACCATACCTGCAAAATTCCTTGTACTGTTTGATGGGGGCTTCATGTTCAAAGCCAACATTTTCTGAAGTTGATCTTGAGTTTAAAATGGCGTTGGAGGTCTAGCTTGTAAACCCATATGTTGTGTCACTAGCCCAACAAATGGGTGGTCAACCGGCTGGGCTTGCCATCCAAAACACTATTGAGGGTCTCCAGGATTAAGAAAGTAATTGGGGGCTGTCCAGCGGGTTGTGCAGGGTGCTGCGTAATTGCAAAATATGCATTCAAATACTCTGGTGCAACTCGAGTAAAATATCCTAAAGGCCAATTTTCCAATGAAATTAGGGTTTTCCCACAAAATAAAAAGAAAATTCGAAAATCACTTGGGGAGTTGAAGGAAAGAAAATTCTTATCTCAAATACAGATTTCCAAATATCAAAACATTGGAAGCCAACAAATCACTCTCAGAGCAGCACTTTCGGAAAGCCAGAAAATAAAGTGCTTTAATAGTGAAATCGTAAATGCAAGAACAAAATGATTTCCCAATGCAATCCCACTCCATTACCATGTTGAAGATTGCAGTGAGGTGATTAACATCAGCTAAGTGAAGCTGAACGTGAGTGAAACCAACAAAAGAGGCTTTGTGCAGATATTCACAATTACCAAGTAATCTACTGAACTGGGCCAAAACAATGAAATAAAAGTAAAGTTGTGCCTTGCCCATTACAAGAAAATAAATACATACTAAGCCAACTTGGGCATGGGCAGGCAACACCAACATTCTCAACAAAAACAATTAATGAAATTATTAGATAAGTTACTTTTTTTTCTACCCTAGAAAATATGTTGCTAATTACTTGACTTTTCACATATCGAAAATCCTAAAAGTTGAAAAAAGCAGTCTTTCCCTCCGCCTTTTTGCATCGATGAAGTGGAAAAGAAGAGCTGTGCCCAAAATACACAAATTAAAAACGCCTTAGGTACTTAGCTTTTGGATTTTTAGCTTAAACGAAATTAAGTTTTGGTACTTCCCATTTATAATGCCTAATTTCAGATTTGTAGTTTTGTAACTTTCTTCTTCTATTTTGTTTTTTTGTTTTTTTTCCTACAGTAGGCACATTCACATAGTTTTTAAAAAAGAATATTTTTAATTATTATTTCATACAAATTAGTACCAAAATTTTTTGGAAGAGTTTCTCTTATTTATGTATAGACTATTATATTTGACTAGGAAGTGATTCTGGTCTATTAGTAAATTGTCAATGAACGATGAGAACTTTAAGGAATCTCGATATTGCCAAGACCAATATTTTAGTAGTGTAAATTATTTCACATTATCAAAACATGCACTTATAAAATTGTTTAAATGAAAAAAAAAATTAAATTATTGAGTTATCTTTTCAGTTATACTTTAGACTTTTTAACATAAAGTATAATTTTTGGATACCTTAAACCCTAATCTTCCATGTGATAGAGTCTCGAATGACACCAAGCTGCTAAGGCCTTATGTTGGCTGCATGAAATGCTATGGGAGGGAGAGGCAAAAAGAAATAGAGTTGAATTGAAAGGGCTTTCTTGTAGGTAGAGGAAAAAAAAAAGTAGGAAAAAAATAAAGAGGAAAGTTTCATACTCAACTGAAAAATTTCATACCCTCTTCTTCGGTGCAAATCTAAGTGTCATAATCCAAGAGAAAACGACAAAAAGAAAAAAGGGAAGTTCCATAATCATATGGTTTCAACTTTCTTTTTGAAGCTTTCTCATTAAGAAAAAAAAAAGCAGTAAATAAAAGCGTCCCAGCACAAGCTCCATCATCTTCGCTAAGTAACCAGACATTGCCGAACACGTACCAGTAAAAGAGTGAGAAAGTGCATATCAAAAAATTGTGATAAAGTAGAGTTGCTCTCTTTTTGGCCCATTTTCAAAGCCATTTGTGTAGCTTCCTGCTGGTATTAGCTCCACGTATGCCTTTCGTTCTTTCCTTCCTCCTTTTGTCTTTCCCTGCGCGTATGTGAAGCTAGTGGCAGACCCGCATATGCTGATTTTGTACCATTGAGCGTAAAAATGGCAGATTGCAGAAAGCTTCGTATGGAAAGCTGTGTCGGGAGTCTTCTGCAGTCTGTTTTGTCTAAATGCTTTTTATATTTACCCGTTTCAGAAAACCCATAAGGGTTTCCAACTTAATACCAGAGCTTAAAAAGCAAATTAAGTTACATAAATGAATTATGGTGAACATAACTACAAAGACAGACTTAAAATGGGAATAAGCAACTATTTTGCACAAGGAAGGTCTTTCCTAATACAATTTAAATTAAGTTTTCTGGGAAAGAAAATGAAATAGCAAAGGACATGAATTTATTTCTCTATTCCAAAACCAGAAGGAAGAAAAAGTGAAAAGAACCCTGAAGAACTGCCTGACAGACATAGATAAGCCAGTTTGACAGGGAGATTCATGTACATATAGCTTGAGAGAAACCAGGAAAGAAGAAGAGAACTCATTTAGATTTCGTGGTGCAACCTGGATTTACGTATGTGCCGTTGGAGGGGCGGAACTTGAGTTCGCAACTCAGGTGGCAATAGAATTTAACCGAGCCAAGCGGCCCTACTTTCCAGCGAGCCCTCGAGCTTCCTTTCAGATCGAACATGATTCGATCTAGCTTCAGCGAACGGTCCACCTCGTCCATCCGACGAGGATCCAGTGGTATTTGAAACGATTGGACTACATAATGGAGAACGATGGAATCGTTCCTGTTCACCTCAAACGGATCGGCTCGTAGTTTTGCTATTGGTATACCAAGATAGAAGAGATCGAAAGCTGTTCTCGAGAACCTTGCAAGTGCTCTTTTGTTGTCATTCTCCGCCTTTATGTCTATGGTCAGCACGACTTCCAGCACACCAGCTTGAGTATTCTGTACGTGCTCAAGATGAGCGTTTGTGACGGTCAAGAAAGGCACCCTTGGATGTATGGCCAGGTACCCAACAAACACGACGATACCTGCAACTATCACTACGATGGATATGAAGGCACAGATTATGGCTGCAAGCCAAATGATGGGGCTGGTGCCTTTTTCGGGTCCTCTAGACGATCTTTTTGACATTGGAGGCCGGTGGCTGGTGGCCGGAGAGTGACAGCATTCGGCAAGGATGGTATGATCTTTTCCTATTTTATGTTTTCGGTTTACGGTCTTGCAAGGTAAAGAAGTAGATGGGTTCCTAGTTGTAATTGGTGGGGAAGGTTTTGGTATATCTTCTTTTCCTAGTTCTAAAGTCATCTGTCTTGCCTGGCTTCTGCACAGTACAAACCTTCTATCCAGGAATCCTGCCTACTTTATTCTCACAAAGCAAATACCAAACTTGCATTGCTAAGTGCTTTTTCCATCTTCCTTTCCGTTTTTGAATAGGTGTGTCGATCACCCCCCCTTGTGAAACGATGTCAGGCTTGTTTTTTTATCTTGACACTGAAACCAAAAGCAATCAGATTGTCTGGGAATCAAGATTTCTTGCTGAGGAACCGGGGGGTTCCTGTGTATGTACCTCTCTTTTTCCTACTAAATACGAAGAATCCTACCTAAGATAATATTAAATTCCTGTTCTGGTTTTCAGCTTATCAGATGGGTTTTCTGCTTTGTTTATACAAAGCTTTCTTGCCAATAAAGTCACTGCTTTCGAGCTCTTTCTTGGTACCCACAAATTAAAATAAGTGGCATGTTTTCCTGCTATGCATCAGGACCATATCTGGTTCTGCCTCCACCTTTGTTAGTGGCAGTCTACTGTATAAGCATCATTGTATTTGAAAAACTTGGACTCATAATAAAAATTGGGTCCAGAGTTTAAAAGCTGCACAAGCCCATTTACCGATCGATCTTAGTACTCAAAACATCCATAAACACCCAACTAAAGTTTTAGTACTTCATTAACAATTGTTCATTGTAAAATGAATTTAAAGAACACTCATGTCATGAAAAAAAAAATACCAGACAAGGGCTTTGATAGGTTATGGCATTTTTTCTTCTTCTTATTTCACATAGATATCCAAACTCATAATACTCAATTTTATTTTGTATACAACTCACACATATAGAATGTTAAATTTTAAATCTCATGATTAATATTCCTATTAGCTTATCACTGAGTTAGCTAACTAAGTGATTAAGTGACAACTTTAACTTCTTTTTTTGTAAAACAAAAAAAATATTTTCTAAACATTTAACTAATAACCCATTTTTTTAAAATACATTGTACAAAACAATTTTGCAAACATTATATTTAGTATTCTTTTTAGAACATTTTTGCATCTTCATATATGAACAATATGAAAAAGTAAATACTTAATTTTTTAGGAGTGGAAATTAATTTGTTATTAAAACATAAAAGATCAAATACATAGAGAGAATTGTAGCTGCATGAACTTCCCTTTCTCCATTAAAAGTGATTACTCATTTAGTCTTTTAATTTTTTTAAAACTAAAAGCTTAGCCCTATATTTCTTCATGCTTATTTAAAAGTATATTTACTAATTTGTATTCCTCTAAAAACATAATACTTTCCAAAAATCAAAAAAATTATAAAATATTTCATTCTTTGGAACCTATAAAATTAGTATTTTCCAAAACATGAATACTTTCTAATTTATATCACTTAAAAATTATCCAAAACCCAAATTTAAAAAAAAAACAATTGCAAAACCATTAACAAGTATATGGTGAGTAATTCAACTGAACTCTGTTTTTTAAAATAGGTAGGTGCCTAAACTTATTACGTTGCAACTCTTGTAATAATTGTAAACTTTTTATTTGTTTAATTACCAGCGAAATAGCTTTAGTGTGAAATAATTTAATAGTTGCCTTTTGCTGATATTTATGTTGGTTTTTGAAAAGATAGAGAATTAAAACTCTTCAAAGATTTTTGTGCCTTAACTTCTCTTTGAAAGAATAAGCCTGAAATAAGGTAGTGAATTTCTTGTAAAGCTCCACAAAACTTATGTCACTCAAACTTCGTGTTTTTGTTATGGAACACGCTAACAAATTATGGATTTAACCATTGTACTTTAACTATATTGTTTAATTGCTGTTTACTTTTAGTTTGTTGTGCTTGATGTATTATTTACATTTTGTTGGTTTAATTGTTCATTAAAGTAGTCCCTAAATCAATCTTAAGGGCAGGATCTTTATTGCAATAGTTTCTATTCATATCAGTTTCACATGTCCTTTTGCTATGATGAGGATTTCTGATTATAATAAATCTAATTTTTTGGTGTTTTTCATCTAAGACTTGCCATTATTTAAGCACATAAGGTTGTGGTGGGGATCTCAAAATTCTCGAGAAGATACACATAAGAAATTGAAATAGCCCAGAGGATTTGTCGTATTTAAGGAATTCCTCGGTTTGGTTTAATATTAAAATAAGACCAAATGAAATCTTATAGATTTTTTCAATTGAATTTCGGTTTAATTAACCACTAACTGTGCACAAACCCTAATTCTATATAGCTAAGACACCTGAATAGATTCCCTATTACGCATAATGAAAACACTAACCTCAAACCCTCTAATATAATCCTCACATTCCTAATAAATCCGAAACACTTGAAATGACATCGCTTATTTTAATCCTAAAGTGATGTTGCGTCATTTATTTTCCAGCCACTTAATTTCCAATCATTTGGGATCATGACAACACACCCCTTTTTCACCAAATTCTAATTTTCAATGATTGAACTAAAATAATAACAATAATAATACCATTTAATTTTGTAGAGACTGATTGACTTAACATGTCTTCTTGTCCCAAGCATGGGACAATACTTTTTGTCACATCTTTGTCTATGAATGAAAATTTAGATTCCTAATTATAAATTCTTAAACAATATCAAACTGAATATCTACATTGCAAAATATCCTCTAACAGCAATATGGGTCTAAAAATCTACATTGCAATGTTATTTTCTATATGAATTTACCTTATCCAAATTTATAGGATACTAAAAAAGAATATGAATTTGATATTGTATTAAATTTTATAAAAAATAATTTATATTTAACTTAAACCTTAAGATATTAAGTAGAAAAATTTATGTAAGATTTAACATGCCCTCACCCTATAAAGTAACACTTCTCACGTGCATTTTTATTGGCAAACAAAAGAACAAAAAATTGAACTTAAATTTTAATAAACTCCTCAACAATGTGGGACTAAACATTCACACCACAAATGCATCACATATTTTACCTCCCCTCATTTTGCCAAACTTATTGTACTTCATAATCTATTCTTTATGATCCACGCTATTGAATCTTGGAAAATTCAATCTAATAAAGTAAGGAAGACAAGAAATTGCTGCATGTCCATTATCCATTCAAGACTTCTTGATTCGAGTATTTCTACCTTGAGCCCCTCAATTCAGCAAGCTTTGGTAGTAGCAACAACCCCCTTCCCAGGCAGTGGCCGAAACTTGTTCGACTTAGCCGTAATTTGTCTGTTTCCGGTTGGTAATTGTGTCATCGTTGCTTAGAAAATTGGCGAGTCGGAGAACCCAAACCCATGTTGCTGCCCGGATCCCCATGTCTGCCGGCCCTTCCGTACTGACTCGTGGGTGGAGCTGATACGTCCAAGCTGTCCATGTGGTTCATTCAAAAATTATGAACGTTGATTAGGAACTTGTCTCAATATTAAAGAAAACATTAGGTGATTAAAATTTTAATTCTAAATTAATTTTACACTAAACTTAAAGTTCCTTCTCTATAACTTTTTTTTTTTTTTTTGTGAAAGATCACTGTAAAGAATTATAGTATTGTTCAATTACATCATCATCGTTTAAGCTCAAACACTGCATTTGGCAAATTCCAAAACTATATCACTAAATTTCAATCTATTTAAATTTAGTAGAGGAAATAAGAGAATTATTATCCTATTTTCAATATTTTTCTTCTCTCATTTTCTTTATAACCATAAGTTTTATTTAAAAGAAAAAATAAAATAATATTTAACTATATGAAAAAATCAATAATAAAATAAAACTTAATATTAAGTAATTAAAGTCTAAACCCATATGGTTTAGGGTTTAAGATTTGGACCAAAAAGTCCGAGATTTGATACTATACTCTTCCAAACGTCCAAGCTGTCCATGTGGTTCATTCAAACATTATGAACGCTGATTATGAACTTGTCTAGATATTAAAGTAAACATTGGTTGATAAAAAAGAATTAATTATAATTAAACTTAAAGTTCCTTCTCTATCACTAAGAGTCTTACTTTACTATTTTCAAGATTTTTCTTCTCTCATTTTCTTAAAGTCTAAGCCTATCTAATTTAGGGTTTAAGATTTAGGCCTAAAAATCCAAAATTTGATACCCAACCCACCCAAACCTTTATTTACCTTTAGAAAGCCAAACCCATATTATCAAGACAGCTCATAAGAAATGGGTCCCCCGTGGTGGCTTTGTGGCCCCAACGGATCTGGGTCCACGAATTGGGTGCCTACTGCCGCATCCCCGAGGGTCGTTGCCCTTTCGGGGGTTATTCTATTCTTCCCCATAGAAGATCCAAACTGAAAAATTCTTTATTACTATCTACAAACAAACTCTAATTCTTCTTAGTTAAGACAACATTATAGAATCTTAACTACATAAAATAAAAACCTTCACTTCAAACCATGATAGCATCTTAGGTTCGAATCTTTTTACTGTATTTTTTATTGATCTAAATATTACTTTGAGATGGGTTCTTGTTCCTTAGTTTCCATCAAATAAAGTTTTATGAGCATTCTAGGTTATTAAAAAAAATTAATTCTTATTTTAACACTAATAACTTCACATCATTTATTCTCTACCCACTTAATTTCCTATTGTCCATTTTTTTGTTTTTTAAAACATAGACAGTACCTTGACAAATTTTATTAATAACAATAAGATTGAACATAATAATCATATCTAAGATAAGTCCAAAGGCATGATATAAGTTTAAACTTATAATGAAAGCATAAAATACATTGGCCAGTACATTCACTTAATCCTATAGTAGTCTATAATTACCTGTGGCTAATTGATCATGCATAAAAACTACTAAACATAGGTGTGGCAATGATCTAGAATAATTAAACAATTCCACATTTTGGACTATATGCTTGTAATTAGCAAGACAATCTATAACTATATTTTCCTCATAATACACATGTTAAACTGTTGCATATACTAGTATCACGAAGAGGTATTGTAGAATGACATACTCTAGTTTTCATAGAGTTTTTCATTTTTTAAGTATTTTTTGTTATTAAATGGTTATAAAAAATTAAGGGATACGATTAATTAGTTATAATAATTTATGACCATAGTTAGATTAAGTATTTAATTTGCTATAATAATTGTGAGTAAAAAAACTAAATAATTTTAGAAATACAATTAAATTATTTCAATTATTATAATGGAAAACCTTTTTAGTAACAGAATTTAAGTTGGTAAGATGAGATTTCTTTCTAATTAACTTACTAAAAATAACTCAAATCTGTCTTACATAAATTCGAATCAAGGTTCAAGTACGTGTTCTGAAAGGCAACAAGGGGAGCTTGAATGCCTAGAGGAGGGAAGATTGCGTTGAGATTGATGGCATTGGATCGTGCAACCCCTTTCGCAGGCAAGTAGGGGAGGGGACCGCGCAAACGAGTGGCGAAGGAGGACAGACACATGAAAGCGAAGGATCTACCACCTGTCGGGCTGGGGAAAGGCGGTGCGCGAGAACAAGGCGCGATGGGCTGTGAGTACGATTCACGCGCATGCGGAGGGTGTGAAGGACGAAGGGTGTTTGATGGCTGACGTAGAGGATCAAGGCGGGAGATCCAGCTTCCCAAAATAAAATAAAAAAAAAAAGAGGGAAGGGAGAAAATAGCTTCTTTGTAAAATTTATCTAAATGAAAATTTCTCTAATTTATCCAAAGGAAATGCTTAACGTATTTAACTCGGAAGCAACCACGATTTTAAAGGTGTACATTTTTTCTAATTAAATTTAATTGGTTGGTTTAGGAATGAAAATCTAATTGGGACCCTAAGTTTGCACTTTCTTTATTTTTGGACGGGAAAAGGTAAACTATGCATTGGGGTGTGTGGCAATGAGGATAGAACTAGTCAACAAGCGCTATTAATTGGGACGAACATGGGCGCCCCACCAAATCCACGTACGAGTTTGTATGTTTACACGAAAAGAAAAAAAAAGAGGATGTGACTAAGGGTTGTAGTCTTTGGCTTTATAACTTAATAGAACCTTTTCTATTTTTAATGTTTGGCTTTATAACGTTTTCCTTTTTTTCCTTTACATACGTAGCAATTTTTTATATGAAAATGGATGACAAAAAGCTAATTTCTTATAACTTTTTTTTTTTGTTGCCATGATGGTCTAATAATTTGTCTATCATAATAAATGGGTGTGTTAGAAGGTGAGCAATAAATCTCACACTACTAAAGAATAACTTAAGAATTAGTTATAAGAAAATGATTTCACTATTAAATGCCTTAAGATTAGGCCCTTACTTGTAAAATTTAATATGATGTCAGAGTTAGATTATGCTTTATCACCCATGTGGATATAAAACAAACATCTACACATTAAAAGTAACACTGCAACATAGTACATGTTGGACCATTGTGGTAAAAGGGCTTGTTAAAAAAATTATGGAGTTGTTTCATATTGCTAAGGATTACTTTAACATGTTTACGTGCTTTTATTAGTTTAAACTCATGCATTACCCATATAATATCTCATCATGTGAGCAATTCCACATGACTAAAGGAAGATCTTGTGGTGAAATTTATGTATAATGATTCCTCATTTTCACAAGCTAATTTCTAGGTTAGATATAAACTTTATAATATAGTATCATAATTCTCTTTAATATTCCTATGGAAATGGATTAACTTAGAATTTATACAATCAAAAGAGCAACATGGGATGGTTTAAGTCAAATTATTGTGGTAAAAGAATGTATTAGATTACTCATACACCGAGAATATTCAAAGGATCAAAGCACACGTATACATACACATATACAGTAACATAAAAAATTTAAAAAGTTTGGACCAATAACATCATACTTTCTTTATCTCCATTAATATTTTCATTATTATAATTTTATTTTTTAAATAAGAAATATTGAGAAACTTTTACACTCTAAATTTCGAAATATTCTTCAAATAACTCAACAATAGTTATTAGTATTACCAAAGCTTTTGGTTCTCTCCCAACTACTATTTAGGGTTTAGGATTTTATGTAAGACAACAGAAAGAGTCGGCAGCACAGAGCATCACAAAAACACCTCCTTGGGAACGGCGTAGTGGTTGTCTCGGTGAAGCTTTTGATCTGCGCAGGGCAGGAGCAACCTTTTGCTCTTTGGCTCTGACCTTGGCTGCTTTTTGTTTTCTACCTTCTTGCAAACACTGAAGCTAAAGCGTGCAGTCAGAACGCCCATTAAGTGATACAAAAAGTTGAAAAGCAGTGGCTAATCGTGTCCCTACGGGAACGCCTACGATCGAAGCTTTTACCCCTTCCTTTTTTCTTGAGTTTTTATGGCGCTCATGCACAACATTATCAGTGGGTCACTTTTCACTACCTTCCAAAATCATACTTCCAGAGTACGACATTTGTCCATCGATTTGACTGTTTCCTCCCTCTTATCACTTCCCAAGTCCCAAAAGACTTGGGGCGGGGGCCCTGGCTCAGTGGCGTTCTCTGAGCCTAACCCTGACCGGCCATCCCACCGGTGAGGGGTTCGAATCCCGTCCCTCCCCTCCCCCGGGTGTGTGAGTTTATAATAAATTTTTTTTTTTTTTTTTTTAAAAAAAAAAAAGTCCCAAAAGACTTAAATTACCCATTGGTTGAAATAATTGTGTGGATTTATCAGATTAACTGAAATTACAAAAGAAAAATGCTGTTATATTATGGATTTCTCACTTAACTTTTACAGCAAAAGAATAAATCAATTTATACACAATTGTCAAATAATAAATTCAAAGAATTATTAATATTTGTAGAAATCAAACAATTACTACAATTGATTAATAATCTATATAAGTTGATGCAGATGTCTTTGCTAAGTTAGTAATTGTTGTTTACATGAAAAGTAAAGGTGCTAATAAAAATATAAATAAAAAATTTGATGTATATATATATATAATCTCATTTAGTAATATTATATTAACATTATTGATAAACGCTTAATTTAATTGAGAGTAGATGCAAGTTAAAATTTTTTGGTTATAGATTCAACAATATGTGAGTTTATATGTATGCATGTCCAAAAAAAAAGAAAAACACATTAACATTGAAATCATGTTCTTTAAGTTGACCAGATAGGCGCCAAATCAGATTAATTGAAATAACCAAAAAATGATGTTATATTATGCTCACTTAACTTTTATAGCAAAAGAATGAATCAATTTATACATAATTGTCAAATAATAAATTTAAATAATTACTAAAATTTGTAGAAATCAAATGACTATTACAATTGATTAATAATTTGTATAAATTGATGTGAAGGTCTTTATTAAACTGGTAATTGTTGCTTACATGGAGAGTGAAGGTGCTAACAAAAATATAAATAAAAACTTTAATATATCATTTGGTAATATCATATTAACATTATTGATAAATATTCGATTTAATTGAGAGTAGATATAATTTAAAATTTTTTGATTATAAATTTGACAATATGTGAATTTATATGTGTGCATATTCCAAAAAAAAAAAAAATTAACATGGAAATCATGTTCTTTAAAAGTTGACCAAATAGGCGCCAAATCAGTCTTACTTGAGCATATGGAAATTTGGGAAGAGGTTTTGAGAGCGGTGTCTTGAAAGTCTAAGAAGAAGTTGACGAACGGGAGAGGTGAAGGTCCTAAATATGCCATCACACGTGCTCCATAAAGAGTACGGACCCTTAGTTCTAACCAAGTAAATTCGGTGCCCTGTAAGACCCATTTTCGTAATTGTGATACCCTATACCAGAAGGAAAGTACTCGAGGTAAACTTACACTCGCAGGACAGGGGGCCCCAAGAAAGATCAGAGCAGAGCCAAAAAGGGTCCTCCAACCTTTCATCTCCCTCTCGGTCTCGTAGGTCTCGTTCTCTCTCAGTTGAAGGTAGTAATGGCGGAGAAGGAAGAGGACGAGGAGGAAGGAGAACAGAAGGGAGAGGAAGTGAAGAAGCTTGTGTGTAAGTACCTAGGGTTGAGCTTCTCGGTGTCGCTGGCATTGCTTCCCAGGAACGCACTGTCGCTAGTACCGGCCCTCGAAAACCGAGCTCGCGACCTCTCCTGGAGGCTCTTGCAGGCGGAGGATCGGCTGAGGCAGATGCAGTCCCGGAGAAAGGAGGATTCTAAGGCTAACGCGCGAGTGGTGGAGATCTTCGCTAGCCACAGGAACGCGTGGCAGGCGGAGGAAAGACGTCTGCTGCAGCGGATCGAGGAGCTTGGGGAGACGGTGGCGGAGCTGGAAAAGAGGGAGAGTGACTACAAGGCGCGCGTGGAGGAGCTGGAGAGGGAGGTCGGAGAGAGGGACGAGATGATTAGCTTCATGTCTAGGACTGCCAGGGTCTCTCGTCATGAGCTTGGTGAAGAGGAGGAGCAGAGTTCGAGTGAAGTTAATGCTGCTTATGGCTGTATGGACTCACATCACCAGCTTAATCAGCACCACAACAATGAGTTCGACTCCGAGTTGTTGGCGTCCTCGGCTTCCAAGTTTTGGGCAGAAAAAGCCAATCTCTGCCAGGTATTCTTCTTCTTTTCTAATGTTCCCTTAGGTTTCCGGATAATGGTTGGAGAATGATATAAATTAGACTTTGGAAGGGAGAGAAGTGCAAAAAGAGGACTTCTTTTTGGTTGAAATTCTCTCGTTCTCTGACGAGTGTTATTTTTTACCAGTTGAGAAAGGATTAGACTCGGAAAGTGCCTCTACTTTTGGAAAGTGATTTCAATCAAGATGAAATACGCTGCATGAGTGGGTAACATGAAGAGGAGTATTCTCAGATTTAGTGCATTCAATAGAAAGAAGCCACCATCTTTATCGATCTGGTCCGGTGGAAACTGATGGATGGGATGGGATGGGATAGGATAAAGCAGTTACTATTTCACGGGATGGGGGGCCGATGGAAGGGTAAACTGCTGTCTAAGATAAAAGCTCAAAGTAGATAAAGTGAAGGTCATAAAGAAAATGGATAGAGAGGCTGGACTGCTGCTAATCATCTGATGGAGGACGTACCCGTAGATAGTGCCGAATGGAGAAAACCGAAAGATTTACACAAAGTTGTGTTGCAACTTTCTTGAGTCAATTCAGAAAGTTCCTTGATTGTGCATGAGGCCAATAAGAAGAGAACATCTTGATCTTTGGACGATTATACTTTCTCGTTTACTCCCTCTGCTTACTTTAAAGAACCATAGCATATAATTACATTCTAGAAAATTTAGTTCTATTGGATGTTATTTCAAGTCATAATCATTAGAAGGATACTTCTGCTTCAGTTTCTCATTGCAATTATTGATAAAGTAATTAATGGTTGAAGTTTCAGATTAGTAGTTCCATTGATAAAGTAAATCCAGCATAAAGTAAGGAGATAATGTTTAAATTTCAATACTTATTATAAGAAGTTTTAATTTACCTTTTTAATTTTCAGGATCAAAACTCTAGAAGAATCCTTGTGTTTGTAATCATAGACCACTTTTTTACAGTGTGAGAGAATATGCGGAGCCTGGCTGAAAAAGATGGAAAACGTTGTGTTAATACTTTTATATAGATTAAAAGGATGTATTTACTCAATTCCATTAACTAACCTCATGTAGCGTCCGTAAGATAGCCTTTAGTAGGGGACCACTAAAGCAACTACTCTGCCTGAGCTGTTGTTTTCTTTGATTGGCATATTATTGAAGGCACCTTAAGCTATGGTCCTACCATTCACAGAATCAGTCATTTGGGTGCTACTTTTTTGTCACTTACCACTTAGGTCATCATCTTCTTTCATTTTCTTGTCTAAAGTTGTTGATTGGACAGGACAGTTGTCACCTAACAAAGTATTGAGGGAAAGGAATTCATCAACCCATAACTCCAGAGCCATTGTTAACATTAATAAGTTTAATGAAGGGCTGCATCATATCCTTGTAAGATACAGCCCTATTTAACTTTATAATTGGGAGACAATCCTCATGCCAGCATTGTACCTTTTCAAATTTAGACCTGATATGCTATTCCAATAATAAAATTAAAACCAAATTGATAGTCACCATTAGTTGATTTTATCATTTTGGAAACTGTTAGATATTTCATTTCCTCTTTCCTTTCTTTGTTTCAACACTAATTTTTTATCCTTCTTTGCCTCTACCTTTTAACTGTTCCTTTGGGTTATTGAAACGTGGCACCTTTATGCATTTTCCAAAGGCATGCCTCTGTTGTTTTGTGCCAGAAACCTATTCTTATGTTATTGTGTGCCTGAGAGTTGATAAAGCATGATAACAGTTAAAGCCTTCAAAGTTAATTGGAAGCTCTAAAGATCCATTCTTCGTCATTCTTCTGGACTATTTCTCAGTTAGAAATACAAAGGATTACATATAGAAAACAAAAAGTGATTCAGAAATTGTCAACTCTGTGATTAGGGACCATTAACCATTTTCTTTGCCATTGTCTAAGCTGGAAAACTGGTTAGGCGTTTGACTTTGTGACCTGATACATCAAATCTCGTATGTTAAGAAAATGAATTATGTTTCCTATGGGTTTAAGTTTTAAACTTTTATCTTGCAGGATGTACAGTATGAATCCCTTGAGTCCATCTATCATATGAAGCAGTTTGTGCCAAGGTAAGTTGAAAAAGTCAATTGAATGGTTTCTGAAGCACTTATTGTCTATAGTATACAACTAACAGAGGCAACTCATTTTTCTTTCCTAGAAGGGAATCCCCTTGGAAGGTAGATGGTGAATCTACAGGAGTTTCCTCTAAACTAAAATTGCTTGAACAGGAACTGCTGAATTTGGTAAAAGTTGGTAAGAGCAGTGAATCAAAGCTACCATCGCTAATGAGGAAGCAAGCAAAAAGATATCAAACTCTTGCAGGGAAGATTGATGAGCTATGCCAAAGAATGGTAAAGCTCAATTCTTTCTGGTTTATTGCTTTGATTCTTTCATACAATCAAGAATGATCGCAATCATTTTGATGCTTTAAGACATCATATGAAAGACCGTATATCTTAAAGCAATTTTGTTCACCTAATATGAAAGACTGTATAAACTTGCATGATGAAGAAATAGCCCCCGTTTAGAATATGAGTAAAACCATATTTCTCTTGTTATTCAATGTAACCTAGAGTCCCTTCAAACTGCAATTGCTTTTATTTGGCGAAAGTCAAAACTAAGACTATCATTTCCTAGACGAGCACAGGTGATGAAAAGGTAAAAGAAATAATAAAACATATTATGTATTTTGACAAAGAAACAAAGTATAACAACTAGTTGTCCTTGTGCTTATCATCCAGATGCAGCTGTTCTAATGTCAGATGCTTGGATTTAGCTCACATGACCTCATTGACTTCAATAGCCCATCACGTCTCACTTCTACTGGAATCTTGTCCTCAAGGTGAACAGATAGATATTGTTGGAAAAGATAGGCAAATTCTTGCCATTTAGTGTCCCCTTGAGGTAGACTACCAACTTTCAGGAGATCTAAGAAAAATAGAAGTGTGTCAATAGGATTGCTGTTTGGGATATCACTAATCAGCGACTTTAAACTGGTCTTTTGCAACATGCATCAGCAAATTGCTGTGTGATTCTCAGATTTTTCCATATTAGATTAAGTTGTTGAGAATTTCATCTCAAGATAAGAGATCTTAGTCAACCTCTGCTGCTGGAGATTGCCTATTAAACTATGGGGAATGAAATCGCCAAAGAAGAGGCACTGATAAAGTGATGGAAAGTAGTGTTGTGTCAAAATTCCACTCATTCCATAATTGATAGTAGGTTCTTGGATATTGACCTGCAAAACATCTCAAATAATGCTCATTTGATTGGTTTAGTCTGTCCATCTCTTTGTGGGGGTTAAGCTGAATTCGTCCTCAACTCGCCACCCTATAATTGAAAACCATGGAGACAGACTACACGCTGAACTGAAACCCTTCTCGTCCTCATAGCCAAATAAATTGACTCGTGCAATAAAATTTATATATGTGGTATGGTGTCCACCTCATAATGATACAATCCTTGCTTCCAGAATTTTTTCCACAGCTATTGACTCATTTAGAGAGAGTATCTACAGCTATCTTTCCCACTTACTTTGTACAGAATGTTATAATTTGTCCCAAACATTTTGATATCAATTTCTAAGGCTGAGATGTTGTACTCTGTTGCTCAAAAAATATTTTAAGTTCCCCTTATTGGTGTTTATCATAGGACAAGATCAACATGCATGCATTCATCTGTCATGGTTAGCATCCTCTTTGCTTAAATTATTGAAACTTTCTTAGTTGACCCGAGTGCCCTATCTTAGGGGAGATTGGTCATCCTTCTGCTTTAAGATTATTTTTGATCCCCAGTACATAAAATCCTATTACAAAAGCACTAGATAAATTAGGAAAAGCTAAGATCAATGTGGTTATCTAAACCTTTTTGAGGTGGTCGAATGCTTCTGCCTTACAGTTCCAGGAAAACTGTAACATTTTCAGCTGGGGTAATCAATAGGTGAAAGCGATTTCCCAGTACCCCTTAACCCACGTTCAGTAATATTCAATGAGACTCAAAAACTGTTGACATTTAACGACAATTTTGGGATTGGACCAATCCTGCATCATCTCTATCGTCTTTCGGTGCCTCTATGCCATGATAGGATATAATATGGCCTAGGTAATCGACTTTCTTCAAGCCAAAAGCACAAGTGGATAATATGGCTTCACCAAAATCGATTTTAACTCAGAATTTTGGATACTAACTTAACGTGAAGAAGGTGCTTCTTCCGCCCTTGGCTGTAAATAAGGATGTCATAAACAATTTAGATAAAGCTTGTAGAGATGCGGAACAAAAGGTGCATTCATAGGGACTTAAAAGTAGAAGGTGCATACCAAGGTCTGAGAACCATTTTTATATCTTCTTGTGTGAGAAATGGTAATCATAGTGTTTTCCACATGATTTACTTTACTCATATATCTAAAGTGGAAAAGTGATAGTATGCGTTACCTCTACACAACTCTTACAGGACAATAAATCAGAAAGCATATTGGAGTACTGGTAAATAATTACATGGCAGTATGCAATACAGTCTGTGGGCCCTCGAGGCTTTTGCAACTTGATAAGTCATTTTCTTGGGTTACTGGCCCTACAACTTTGTGGTGTCCCGCAGATGAATCTATTGTATATGATGTTTCTGAAAGTTTATTTTCTTCTTTTAACAGCAGGCTAGTGATCCCTGTGAACCAACCGTGAGTCCAGAGTTCCGGATGCAGAGGCAAACAGAGTTTTTACTTGAAGCATTTAGACTTCAGCAGCGTGCATCAGAAACTGGACAGAAGATGATGGCGTTACAAACTGAAATTGGGAAAAGCTATTACGGGGAGGATGTAGGGAACCAGGCCAAACTGACAACAAGGAGGTCTTTGGACTCCATCAGAAACAACTTAAAGGAGATCCAGAGAAATTTGGAGATATGGTTGGCTCGAATTATTGGAGATCTTGAAGGGATTCTGGCAAGGGATGGTGCTTCTCGTGTAAAAGAATATTATATTTCTAGATATCCTTTTGTTCAATAGAATCTTTGGTATCAAAATGATCTAAGCCATAAATTTGTTGTTAAGGTTCTACTGTAAATATAATGGCTCTACTCTGTTTTTGTCGTAGCATCTTCATGCAGTCCTGGATCTTAATAATGTAACATAACTGAAACAGTCAGAACAGAGCCCGGATACAAATTCTTTTCTTTGAATAGCACTACTATATAAGAAACATGGACTGTGAAAAGCTCAATGAAGAAAAGGTTAAAGACCAGCAAAGGGGCTTACTAGCAAAGCCCTTCAAAACCTTTCAGTAATGGTTGATTTGCCATTGTAAACCCCTGTAGAGGAGGTTGGTGTAATTTGAGTTAATGGACTGGTTCTTCATGGAAGATCAAGAAGTTGATGACAATGGCTTTGGAGTTAAAAAGAAAAAGGACCCTAAAAATGCTTTAAAAATTTCAAAAAATATCATTATGACATGGTTAATTTCGAAGTTAAGGAACAATAAAAAGCTACAAACAAAACTATTATTGTCAAGCAATTATGATTTGTTTAATGGTTCAATTGGAGCTATCTTGGAATCTTTACCTAAATGGTAAGAGTTTGAGACATCTCAAGTCTTCTTTTACTTAACTAAGAAAGAATAAGTGTTAATAGTTATGAATGTGAGAACTTGAAAGAGAAGATCTTTTTTCTTCACACTATGCCTAAAGAATTACAAGGAATGTGTCTTCCCTACATACTTAATCTAAATTAATCTAACCCTTTTCACATGTCACTCCATTTGTGGTTTGAACTTGAAACGTGATATTGGCTCTGATATCAATTGTTATGATTCAAGATTATTATATCAAAAGTTATAAAATTGATGAATAATCATAGATCATTTCATTTAAATATCGTCACTAATCTTTAACATCTAGTGGTTGGATAATGTTTGCTAAAAAAGACCTTTGACAATCATATTTAAGTTAGTATTGTACCAAAAAGGTTAATGATACCTCCCTAAGTACAAGCATTTTTACAAGTATATAAATTTTGAAGTGCCTAATGCGAATTTAAGCAAGTAATAATGACACCCAAAATAATATCTATAATGAAATCAAAGTAGTTGACTACAAAAATACTCAATGATGTTGCAGCTTTGATAAATATGATGCAATAGCAAAGTTTCAAAGATTTGTCTATTTTTCTTAAAGTTTTTCTTCCTTTTTATAGACTCGTTGTTATGGTTGATTTTCCTCTCTCTTTCATAGCCCTTGGACTATCATCAATATGTTTTTCTCCTAGTATTTGCCTTTACAAAATTGCCTCAAATTCCTTCCATTTTTTCAAATGAAATTCAAACTTGAATTCACCACTAATTGCATAACCGACAACCCTTTTCTTCCTATTAGAAATTTTTTCATGTTGGTATCATAACCAGGAAATCTTTATACTTGTATCGGATCACATTTAATTTTTCCTTTGTCTTCTTTTCTTTTTCCATAAAATTCTAACCATGATTAGAGAAATCATACCGTTGAAATATTGGGTTTTCAGAAAGCTTGCTTCCATTTCCTTTTTTCCTTCTCACCAATGCATGCTGACTTTGAATTTCTTCCTTGATTTGTTGGCATTGAGTTCGTAGAAGCTGTAGATCTGCCTCTTTCTTTTTTGAAATTCAGACAAAACTTTCCCATTCTTGAATGATTTTCGTCATCCTCCATGATTTCCTTCAAAAATCACGTTCATCTTCTCCCTTTCAAGATTCTGATTTTCTCTTTGAAAAACCTAGCTCGTGTTCCCAAAATCGAGCTGCACGACGGAATATAATGGCTGATCGAAATTGTACATTTTTCGGGTCACAAGTAGCGGGTCCTGGGTCGCACGAGATGCTCATGGATTGGGTCCACACATGGGTCACATCTTCGAGTTTCATAACTCTTCTTCACAGATCGGTTTTACATGTCTCCTTTGGCCAACTATCTATCTTAGGCTGCTCCAATATACTTAACAAGTATATTATTTTAATGACCATAATACAAATATCACAATACCTTAATAGTCCATGTAAAATTCATTTAAATTCAATTTGAAATGTTTTAGTTTTGTCTCACATTAAAACATCATAATGCCAACAAGATTTGCATGTGGGAAATCTATTTGTATGCCTTAGAAAAAGGTTCATAACAAATAAGCACAATGTCATTTGAAAGTGTATTTTGTCTTGTGATACGAGTAAACAGAAGTGATGAATGAAAGAGCCAACAAAATATCCTTTTTCTTGAAGTGCTTGATTTCCAAGTCTAAGATTTTGGACATTTTCATGCAATCAAGTAAACTACTAGGCATTGTAGTGGATGCATATGTACATTTCATGCAAATGTTAAACCTCATTTTGCTTTAATTTTAACTTAAAATCCAGGTTTTGAAAATGTTAATAGTGAGAGATACATGTTTAAAACTACTGAGGATGGTTGATGGGATTTGTCTAGCCATATTTCATATTTCTCAAAATGTAAGTTGGAAGAGTTATTCCTTTATTAGCTAGTTTGCTTTGTATTTTTTTTTCTCTACACTCAACAATATAGTATAGACAAGTGTTATTGTTCTATATTTGGTACACCTTGGGAGATTTTATATGTTCTCTCTTTTTCATTTTTGTTAAAGGATCATCTTAGCTAATTCAAATACTATTTTGATAGTAATTTTAAGGTATTTTTGTTTTTGGTAGACTCTCCAACAAACAAAAGAATTTCAAAAATCCAAATTCCAAAATAGAGTTAGATGAATTTTGTATTTATTTACACTTATGGTTGTTAATAGAGATTGAGTTGGTAATAGAAAATAAAAGATGATTTAAGCAAGAAATTAAATCTAATATGTATAAATTAAGATATTAATACATATAATGCATACACTTAACTCAAATATACAGAGTATCGAGCTTAGACCTCAAAGTTAGAATCTCTATTAACTTACCACTAAGATAGTTAGTTAAACCACTAATAATATTAATGTAAAAATAGAAGGATTACATTTTGTAAAATTTTCCAACCTCTTTGACCTAAAATTAAAATCCCAAGACTTAAAAAGATAGATTTGTTTTAAAGGAGAATGTACTAGTTATTTATTTATTTATTAAGGAATGATATAACTATTTAGTAATGTAATTTATTAAGGAATGATATGATTATTTAGTAATGTAAAAATGATAAGAATCATATTTTTAGTAAAGAAACAAAATGCATTAAGGAAATAATATGTAATAAGGAAGTAATATGTAAATTTTCATAACAATTCATTGGCTTTCCAATAAAATGTTGAGTCAAATGGTTGGAGTAACTAGGTGTTAGGAGTGGCTTAGGTACTCTCCTATTCAGAAATTAATGATTAAGTAATAAAGCAAGGTATTTATGCTTGCTGTTTGAAAATAAATTTTTAATCAAGTATTATCAATTTTGATGAGTCAACTTTTTTGGATTCCCAAATTTAGATAGAAAAGGAAAGTATTGCCGTCCTTGGACATTCACAGCAACTGAGGGTTAAAAGTCACTTCAAGTTCGTTTGGAAGATGGATTTTTCACGTTCTCTGTCAACTTTCTTTCTCCCACATCGAAAGGAAGTGACATCTATGCCTAGGCCTAGGGTTTTTTCCTGATCGGACTTGTCCTTTAAAGCCTTGGGAAAGCCCCAGCCGCAGCCAGAGCGCAGAACGAAACTCCCAATTTCTCGAAATGGTATGCAGAACTCAACTCTCGTTTTCTCAGCTAATTGCTACTTCTGCTGTCCTATCGTCATTGTCTTCTGCAGAAACCGCTTCAAGAGGTGAACTTTCCTCTTTATTCACTTACCCACATGAAGCCACAAATCCTAAACCCAAATCTTCCCAAGAATGTCCAGAAACCCAAAAACCTTCAAATCGAGGCCCCACAGGACAAATTCTTGAAAGTGAATTGCAAGTCCGGTGATGCTGTGCATGGATTGTTTATGAAAATGGACAAATTGGGTTGTAGTCCTTATGTTTTTACATTTGGGATCTTAAAGGGTTTGTGTCGAGCGGGCAACACAATGGTCGCACTTCCGTTACACGAAGACATAGTAAATGGTCAATTTTGTTTGAAGTGTGAGCTTAATGCAGTTTGTTATGGTATTATCATTGATTGGTTTTTCTAAGAATGGATATGTGAACAAAACAAAATAACTGTTGTTGGAAATGAGGAGTAGTGGAATGTCCCAAATGTGGTTTTTTATACCACTTTAGTACATGGCTTACTCTCATTGATCGGCTTTGTAAGTTGTTTTGCATTGTTTACATATCCATGCTTACAAAGCCCGGATGGCGTTCCAGATGGATTATTATTGCTTCTTCCACTTTGGCTCTCAGAGTCGCACTGCTCCCAGTACTTATAGTGCAACTGAGCAAGTTGAAGAGGATTGTGGAGTTATCCCGTAAATGTGAGTTTTTGATCCTCGTTAACTGTGTATTTTTTGCTATTGCTGCTCTCTTTCTTGCATGCTGTATGCTGTCTTGAGTTTCCTGTTTGATAAGTTTTTATGATCACGGTATATTCTCATTTGAACTGTTTTACTTTGATTTTTTCTGCATATTCAAGAATTGGGAACGGCATAAGTAAGCTTGTTGTGTATGTGTTGTTGGGAAAGGCACCCCTACAAATCATGCAGTTGGCATGTTTGACGGAAACTTTAGTCTCCTTTTACTTGCCCTTTATCATGTTGATTCCATTTGGTCAAGCTTGGGTCTTATTTGGTTTTATCTTTCTTCTCATTGTTTAACATAAGATGGAAATTACTTGCTTTAGAGGCATGGATAGATCCCCTAGTTTTGTCTCCAAGAAAGGGAGAAAAAGTGGGGAACGGTAATCTATTGTTGTCACTGACAACCTGTGAGTGGTAGTCGGCACGTATAGTTGCTCGATCAAGCCTTCTGTCTCATAAGTGCCGACTTCAGTTGCTGGAAAATTAGTTATGCTGTGTTGTTTAAGTGCATTTTGTTTGGTTTGCCTTAGATTGCTGTCCTTCTTGAAGTCATTTGCATGAAAAACTAGACCTATAGCATTCATTTACTTATAGTGAAGGTTGTGTGTTAGTATTTGGAGCATGCACTATGAAAGAAAATACCAAAAAGTTACTTGGTAGGGTGTGAATAAACTGAACTTGTATTGCTCAATGCCAGGGCTAGGAACTTGGAGCATGTGTTAGGAAGTAATTTTGATAGCTAGTTGTTATGGAAACAATATTTGAGTGAGAAAAAGAAAGGATAAAGTCTAGGCAATCAAACTAGGTTTTTAAGCAATCTCACCGAGAGTTTTATTAGAACTCTGTTTCAATATGTTGAGGTTCTTGCAATAACCTGAATATTTATTATATTTATCTGTCGGTAATTTTTTTCTTTTTCCTTTTATTTTGTTCTTGTCTTTATTTTTTCTTGGTTACCATGAATACGTAGTCAACTTACCTTTTCTCTTCCTACATAGCTCAGTAAGTTAGTAATCATTCACAAAATGAGTATGTGACAAGGGTTTGAACTTTTATGTTTTTTTATGGCTCTTTTTTTTTTTCTTGGCGCACGCACCCCGCCCCTTTTGAACTTATATGTTATGGTGCTAGTTTTTCATTTTTGCATTAGTTATTAATTTCAGCTATAAGTATATCAGTGCCATCAGCATGGCTTAATGTTAGCACCATTTCTATAGTATTTCACAAATATCTGGACCCTGGCACTGGAGAACATTCACATGATTAGTTTACATATAATTGTATCCATGAAATCCTCTTCTGTTGTTCATTTGTTCAACTTACTATTAATTTCTGTTTGACTTTCATATGCATTTCTTAAAGTGCCTCCTCCGTTGCCACCACCTCTCTCAGGAGTGAGTTATATCAACCAAATTTCACTTTTTCGGAAGGAAAGAAAATCTATTGGATGCCCCTCATTGTTATTGTTCCTTGCATGTCTCCATCCAGATGATTTGTCTATCTTAAGTGTGAGCATAATGTCACTCATTTAATGCCCCCCCACAAACCCCCCCCCCCCCCCCCCCCCCCGCTTTTTATGACATTCATTTCTTATATAATATAATGTTTTAGTCTCTTTATAATGATTTTTAAAATGCTAGAAATTATGTAGAGATCTTGAGGATAGAAAGGCTTATAAGTCAAAGGTGAGCTTGATGCTCACTTAGGTGCTTAGAAATGCAAGTTGCTGGCTAGAACTTCGGTTTGCACCTGGGAGAGGCCTCAGTTGAGGTGATAAGCGCTGAAAGAAATTGGCTAACTAAATTAACTTGCCTTCTTCACTCATTGAAACAGGGACATTTGCTTCAATGATATCTCTGTCGACATTTCTAATATAAATGCATACAAACTTTATTAATGAATGTATGTGAGAATAATGAATTTCATGTCACTTCATCTATCTTGTTTCCTCTCTCAAAGTTCCGATTGCTGTGTCTGACTTTTGAGAGCGGCCTAAGTTTATTCAAGAAAACACTAAGCACGATTGTTTAATAAACATGTTAAACGAAAGAAGGAGCCTGGACATGTAAATGGAAGGGTGTTCGTATGAAATTTGAAGCTCGCCACTTCGACTTTCTTCCAGGCTCTCGTTTAATCCAGCGTGGGGGCTTTTGATTGCTAGTGTTCCTTCTACATCAACGATCCCAGCAAGCAATCTTGGCGGAGATTCTTGTAGCCTTCACCGGTTCCTCTAACTGAAAACGTCTCAATTTTATAGTGTCATCTTTCAAATTTTTATTTTTGTCTTAGAATCAATTATTAAAAGAAAGATCACTTATATAAAATTAAATATTAGTAATATGAGATTCACTTTAGCTTTATCTAAGAAACTTTGTATGTATTCTCCATGTTGGGGTTAAGAATTTTACCACCATTACTAATCATTTACAAATATTTTCTTCCTTTATTTAAGAAGTTTCAAGTTCGATAGTTATTTCACACACTTCCTTTACCTAAATTAAAATATAGTCCTCAAACTACAAATCAACAGAATACTATGAAGAAAATAAGAAAATTGAGTTTAAAACCAATGTTACAAACCTTGATGCCCGTAACATCATCTGACAGCAAGAAACAGCATTGCCCAATCCCATCACAACGTAGGTGTTAGTCCTACAATTGTGACACTAGCCTCTTTTCCTTTCCATTAAAGATATCATAAAGGGAATATAATCTTCACACACACCGTTGTTCTCTCTTCTCATTTGGTTGCTCTATCTTAATTGGTTATTTCTCTTGGTGGTACCTTTAGCAGTATCCAGCAGGTGGCATGGTGCGTGCACGCTCTTCATTGCAATTACAAAGGACTACACAAAATCCTTAAAATAATAAACATAGAAGGAAAAAAATACATTATTGTCCTCATCACATAGATTAATTTCAAACATATTTTAGTAAATGAAATAACATTATTGTCCTTAATGATTATTAAAAATTCCAACTCTAAACCTAAAAATTAGTCTTTGCCCCCCTTGTTTTTCTATTTAATATCATTATCGACTTAAACCTCCATATCAAGCCTTTATTCTACCTATCTTTTCTTCTTTCTTTTCATTTTTTGAGTAAAGGAGTCTTGGGCTATCTTATGCTTCTGCTCAACAAAGTCAAGGACAATGTTGTCACTACCATCTTTTTCTTTTCTTTATGCTAGGTACCTCGACATGTTCGATTAATCCAAACAACCACATGCTTTGGATGGCGTTTCTTGAACCTAAGATTGTCAAGCATTGACAATCTTGAACACATTGATAAGCATTGACATTCTTCTTCCAAATGATGATTGCATTGCAATTATCAAAGAAAACAAGAACTAGAATAAAGAACTAGAATCTAGGCTTTTTTTTATAAGGGGCATAAACATGTTTGAAATGAACATTTCGATTAAAAATAAGCTTCCCGACACTTCAACCATAAGAGGATACAAGCCACAAGGTATATAAGATTATTCACATTCGATTTAGAGAGAGGAGTGAAATGTGTGGCTTCAAGTTCAAAAACTAACAGGACCTCTTGCCTCTTCATTTAACCACAAAGACCTCCTTTACATGTTGAGTCACTTGTGCATCAATGAACTCTTTAAGCGGCCGTTCCGCATACTCTAGTTTGCAATTCTTGCGTAGACTTGGTTAAATGGAGGAGCGTGCTGTGCGGCATGGAAGTGAAGCGATTGTTACCATTTGTTTTGTGACTCATTTGGGTTAGGTGTAATCTAGTTAGTAGGATGTTAGTTAAGATCAGCTATATAAGAAGTTAAGTCCTTTCTCAAAAGAACTAAATTCGAAGAAGTTCAATCTCTTCTAAACACGCCTAAATTTCATTTCTTTATTTTAATTATTGTTTCCTTTGATTATTGTAATGCAATCATCATTGGCAAGAAGTTTAGCTATTGAGACGATTTTGATAAAGTTGTGCAACCCAAGAGACCAATTACTAATTCTATGGCCTAGACTCTTCGAAGTCAAGCTAATCCTCATTTGATTTTGAACCTCTACATTATAAATTGGTATCGGAGGCTAAATAAAAGAAGCCCAACACCGAGTGAAGCAAAACCATGATTTGAAACGCAGAGAAATGAGTCTTTTAGTGGGAAACTTTGTTTATCTTCGACTTCAACCATAACTCAATTTGTAATGTGGAGGTTCATGATCAAATATAGGATTAATTTGAATTCAAAGAGCCTTGATCATAGAACGGGTAATAGGTCTCTAGGGGTTGCACAGGTCCTAATGATGATTGCGTTATAATTATTAAAGAAAACAAGAAATAAAATGAAGAATTGAAATCTAGGCCATTTCAAAAGGGATATGAGCTTCTTGAAATCTAAGCCTTTTGAGAATTTTTGGGTTGAACATTAACTTTGATTAAAAATAGGCTTCTTGACAATTTAACCACGAAGGAATCCAAACCACAAGATATGCAGAATTGTGCGGCTACCATTCAGAGAGAGGACTCAAACGTGTGGCTCCAACTTCAACAATTAACGGGACCCCTTTCCTCTTCATTTGGTCACGAAGATCTCCTTTACATGTGGAGTCACTTTCGCAACAATGAACACTTCAAGAGGCCGTTTTGCATAGATTGCAGTTTGCAATTCTCGTGTAGATATGGAAATGAACAATGGACACAACAAACAATCCCATGGCGCCATGGTTACAGTTTGTTTTGTGAGTCATTAGGGTTAGTTGTTATCTAAATAGGAGGATGTTAATTAAGTGAAGAGTCAGCTGTTTAGGAATAAGTTCGTCCAGCTATACAATAAGCCTATTTTTAGTCCGAGTGTTAATTCCAAAGAAGAAGAGGCAAGAGGTCTTGTTAGTTGTTGAACTTGAAGGGGCATGCTTGACAACTCTCTCAAAACTGAAGCCGCGCAATTCTGTATATCTTGCTGCTTGGAATCCCTCATAGTTGAAGTGTCCGCATTTGCATGAGTTAGGTGCATGTATTATAATATTTTAAAAAAACTAATAAACTACTAACCTAAGAAATTATAAAGAAATTTGTGACAATTATAAAATTGTTGCACATCATATCATAAGATTTATATGCCTCTCCATATATTGTGTATTCCATGGAATTACGTAAATGTCTTCTTTTAACATTGCTAATAATGAATCAAAAGGAGAATGAACAAAACATTATTGCGATAGTTCGATAAACTTTGTTCTTTTGCTAATTTTTTATTGGGTTAGGTTTTATGTCTACCTTCAATTATCAATATTTAGGTGCGTCCGGTTTATATCCTAACCATTGTATCTCTTAAAATGTTTGACACTTCACTTATTAATATAATTGCACAAGTTAAGACTCTTTCATTAAAAAATAAAAAATAAAAAAATGAAACGAGTTCTTCTTTTTAAACTCGAAATACAGCTTTTTTTTTTTTGGTCACATGTCTTCCCTTTAACTTTATTCTCAGTTCTTAGATTTTGTAGAATTATCTTCAAACTCAAACCCTAAAATATCTTAAAATTTTATCAAACCTATTTTTAACATGACAAACCATAACCTAGTTCTCTAACAAAAATCTAAGACCTAAATCAGAAGGCTAATTAAACTAATGCATTGTTCATTCCTTTGCTCAACGCTCAGCTTCTCATAAGCATTTAACGTCTTATTCATGCTCCGCAACCCTCACAATCTCATAATGGCCTTCCACCTGTGAAGCGCTTTCAAGTCCCAAGACCGGAATCACCAGTCAGAACACATTGTTTTGGCTTTAAGGAGTAAGAATTGGTATACAGAGAATGCTAATCCATATATGATAAAGCTCTATTATTGAACTAAAAGCTTAAATTATTAGTTAGAATGCATATCTTAGAGTAGAACATCATACTAAGTGATGTGTAGGCATGAAGAATTGCACCATGTAGACGCCAAGGTAAGATAGTTGGTACATATTCAACTATGTTCTTTGAATCAAGGTGTAATGCCAATCCTAAATGGCCAACAATCACCAATCAGATTATACTAATTCTTATTTGATGAGGCTCTACTATTAAATTAAAAGTTCAAGACGTTAGAACACATATTTTAGACAACTCAAATTTTATATTAAGCAATATGTAGGCATTGTAGACTGCATCATGTAGGTGCCATAGGTAAGACGATTAGTCCACATTCAATTATGATCTTCTGAATCAAAAGGTAGTGCCAACCCTAGAAGGCCAGTAATCACAAGAATACATCATTTTGGCTCTAAAAGGAATAAGAATTGGATATAAAGAATATGCTAACTAGTTGTCTCCAACTTGAATCTTTGTACCCACTCTCTTATATGCTTATCACCGGCCCAAGAAGGGAATGGCATTGCCGCCCCTGGCCTTTGGCAGAGATCACTTCCTTTTTTATTAGCTAGAATCTCATTAAATTTTATTTTATTTAATTAATATTTAGCTCAAATCTAAAAAGATTATTGAACTACATGAATTTTCATTTTATTTCAAGCTACTTCTGGTTTTTGAAAAACATTTGGCTCCTTTTGGTGATTTTTAATTTATTTCAAGTTACTTCTAGGTTTTGAAAAGCATTTGGTTCCTTTTGGTGAATTTTAATGTCAGTGTCTATATGTCATGTCATTGAACATGTCACATATTAAAATAAAAAAATTATAACAAGTAAACATGAAGAATATCATTAAATTTTATATTGAAGAAGTTTTGAGACCGTCTAAACCTATATCTTATACTTATTTTAGATATGATTATTACGCACTAGTTTTATTGATATTAATAAAATTTGATAGGGTGTTGTCTTGGTTCTCTTAAAAAAAAAAAAAAAAAAAATCTGAACCTCTCTCTTGGTTATGCTCTCTTCAATAGATTATTCTTTTAATAATTTTTTCATGCAAAATTCTTTCAAAACTTTCAAAATGGTATTATCAAAGAATATATAAAATTTATATTGAAGATAATGGATTCTAAACAGTTTTAGAATTCAAAGATGACTTCTTCTAATCCTGAATGAACCATATCCAAAGTTTAGAGGTTTGCTCGAAAACAACTTTCAATGGATAAATATATACTTCCAGCAAAAGATCCCAAGGAAACTCCCCTGCCCAGGGTTTTAAACTAGGAAAAACAATTAAGCCTCTCCACGCAATTAACTCAGGTCTGGACTCTAGTGGGCAACATGATGTAAGACGATGAACACAAACTTGAACATATTTGATACGAATACAATCTTCCACAAGGACTTCCACACCATTAAGATCTAACACATTATCAGTTCGAAAGCTACAGATAATTATTTTCCATTCAATTCAAGTTCGTAAACACTGAACCAGATGGCATTAGGCATCAGTAAGACATCAAGTAGATTTGGAAGCTTCTTCCAGCAACTGTTTCACTTTGGTTACATAGTCACCCATTGCTTCATCCTTGGATTTCCCTGGCAGCAAAAGAAAATAAAAATAAGTTTTTCTCCCCCTAACATAGACCACTGTATGACAAAGACTAAACTATGTTGTTCTAACCCATCAGGAAACATTACCTTCAACAGCCTTCCACGCATCCCACTTTGCTCTGTCCCTCATGTTAAACATTCCAGGACGACCTGTAAATCAGATGCAAAAGTCATGAAAGGTGAGACCCAAGTTTTCTCAAAGATGGACATTGTGTATAGAGAGAATCAGGAAAACAAAGGCAGAGAAGAAGCAAAAATAAGGATGTAGTTTAAACCGATGCTTACTAGTGTTCACAACTCCAACAGTGCCTTGCTTGTACAGCCCATAGAGTATAAGCTTGTTCTCATTTGTCGTACTCTCAGGTAGGGTCTTGGCCTTCTCAGCATACTCCTCAAACTCTTCCTGTAACAAACACAGTTCAGTTGGACTGTTAACACATTTATATGCACAACAAATATCAGGAAGAACATAGATATTCAAGTAAAGCCGTCAAATCTCACGCATGATTCTACATCTTTCAAAGAAAAAGCATTTCCCAAGTCAAACCAGAAATTCAACACCAAAATATTGCTCCTAAACCTCTGCTCCTTGCCTACACACTAATCTTGTCTAAGCCTAGACGATCATTTTCTGACATTCGAGCTTCAAGTCTGATAACCAGTGGAACAGATCTATCGGTAATCAGTGAAGGATTCACTGAAACTGTTGCATGATCCAACCTACCCAACTAAGTGCAGGCAGCAACAGGTTGAACAAGATCACCGGATAATGTAGAGAAGAATGATGGTAAAAATCAAATCAAATGCAGAATTCCCAGAACCCAAATTTTCTTCTTCGTTTTCTTTTCATTGAACCCCAGATGAGTCAGCAGAACAAAAGGGCAGTACGACTTGGGAGTCAAGAGCCAGTGATTCCATACAGATCTAAACTAATTCCTGCACCACTCGTTTCTAGAATTCAGTACGGCCAAACAGAACCAAAGTCAATGAGCATAAAACAGGAAAATCACTTCTTTTATTTGGAGATATACATGACTAATCAATGGAGATTTATGTTTTGGTAATTTCCAAAACAAATCTATGTGAGAAACAAAACCCAGAAAGTATACTTTCTTGGGAATAATTTCATGCAGCGGAACAGATCAGAGCAAACAAAACATGAACAGAGATTACCGAGAACAGTATGAACAATCTGAAGCAGGAAAGACCAGCAATTGGACATAGATTTTAAAACTAAACCACAACAACAACAACTGGGATGGAAATTATAGCAAAGAAAGAGATTTGGGCAGACCTTCAACCCCATATTCGCCTAAACTCTGCAGCCCGATCTGCTTCGCTCTTCCTTGTTCTAGGTAACTACGTAAGAAGTCTCCCTGCCGTGGATTCGAGTTTGGCTGACTGGTGGGTGTTTTTATAACGCGGAAGTGCGTCAGAGCGAGATAATTCTTGGTCCCTCCGTCATTTATAATTTTGGTCGTACAACATAAAATATTTCCTTACGTGTAAAAATGAGTGATAGGAAAAGTCTCAATATAATGAATAAAAGAGAAAAAGAAGAACAGAAATAATATTTTTTTTAAAAAAAATCCCAAATGTCCATAGGGTTTAGATTTTTCTAAGTGAAATGGAAAGCGAAAGATGAGTTTTTAAATGATAATCAATTCACATTTAAAGGTTTTAAAGGAAAGTAAATCTAATCTTTAACTATTTTGAGCAAGTCAAAAAGTCAAATATTATAATTTGAAACATCTTAGAATTAATTACTTCTCAATGACATAAAATTGATACATATTTAACAATTTTTATCTTCTTTTCTTTGACTTTCTTTTCCTTTTTCTTTAATAACACTTTTGAGTAGTTTAAATTTTCTTTTGTAAGTATTGGCTTGGCATTAAGAGGCAAGCCAAGTTGAGAATTTTTAGACCATATGGAGGTGTTTGAGAAAACTTTAAACCTTCTAGATTTTTACAATAATATCCTAAAAAATAAAAAATAAAGGCATGATAAATGAGCAAAACTCCATTAATGAATGAGGTACTTTGTTCTATCAAGTCATCCCATCCTTCAAGTGGCACAATTTATCATGTTCAAGAATTCCCTCCGTGGCTATTTTTGGGTCGAATGTGTACTTTGCAATGTGATGAGAGGGAAATAGGTTTATCTAAGTTTATCTCCTTTAATGGTGGAGGTGGAAGACTAACTACTTCTTTTTATTTTATTTTCTTTTTACACTCATATCCAAACTCAAATACTTAATATTAAACTCAAAGTATCTTGGTTTCAAGCTTCACTAACTTACCACTAATTAACAGACTT
The DNA here is from genome assembly GCA_028551485.1 of Casuarina cunninghamiana. Taxonomy (NCBI): domain Eukaryota; kingdom Viridiplantae; phylum Streptophyta; class Magnoliopsida; order Fagales; family Casuarinaceae; genus Casuarina; species Casuarina cunninghamiana. Next base: position 17,327,436 of record CM052363.1, on the reverse strand, counting down.
ACTTCTTCCACCACATGTTTGGATAGTAGGGTTTTTTACAAGACAACATGATTTTATCAAATTTTGGTAAACATCACAAAGCATGGAAATAAGAATTTTATCAATTTTACCAAAATATCTTTTATAAGAAAGGCTTACCTAGCTTTCATTGTACTTATCAAAACATCCACTAGATTTCAAGAATTGATAAGATTAGTTCTTGGACTTTGTTCATAATATCGATAGATCCATCCACCTACCCTGAGAGAGAGAGAGAGAGAGAGAGCTAATTATAATTTTTTACCCAACTTCATGAGGAGAAAGGATTCCAAGTAAAAATCCCAACACCACTTGTTAAGAAAATTTTCACTAGTTTTATCCTTCCCTTTTAGTTTATTTTGGATGATATGTTATTTTCTACTTTTTTTTTTTTTTGTAAGAAAAGATATACAGCACAAGAAGCACTGAGATATTTATTCCTTCTACCTTTCAATGATACCAATGTGCATGTGGCCCTGCATTAAGTACTCCACGTTCTTTCATTTGCTTTTCTAGCTGCCACTTGCTGATAGGCACATGCTTGTCACGTAGGCCCAATGTGTAATACAGATAAGATACTGTCTCTAATTAATTGTTTAACCATACTTTATTTTTTCATGCAAACTTTAATTATTCCAAGAATTTCAAAATTAAGTTAATTCTTGTCTTAAATTGTTTAAGTGCAAACTTTGCTTTTATGTTATAGTACGAATATTTTGAAATCAAAGAATATGAGTGAAGCACTAAATGTTGCTCTATGCCGAAAGAAGAGCATCAACTTTAAAAGATACCTTGCGTGCGGTCCTTAAATTTGCCATTTTTAAGCTTCTTTTGCCATTTGACAAGGAAGGATTACTTGTCGTGAATATCTAGACTTATGGATTCTTCTATCACTTGGTTAGGAAAAATATGAAGAAAATACCAACATATAATTAAATAATAAGACTTGTTCGAGTTAAATTCAATAACAACATAAATCTTTGGTGCATATCTTAGAAGAAATCCTTAAAACATCATACAAGCCAGTAGCATAGTAGCTTTAAACATATGACTAATATCATAATATTAACTTTATGTGTTGAAGGGCAATAGTTCCAATATAAATAGAAAATTAAGTCTAATGAAAAAAATTATTTTCCAACCCTAGAATTAGTTTTTAAGTATTCTAACATAGTATTAGAGTTTAAGTTAAGCTATACTTTTAGTTATTATCTATATGACATTATTATTATCAAAATGATAACTTGGTGTGCTTGAGGGTTTTATAGGTTATAAGTTTACACCAAAGAAGAGAAAGTCTATGATGAAGTTTTATTTATAAAAAAAAACATTTTCAAATCAATGAGATAACTTTTGAGCTGGGCTTTGAATATTTTAACATAATATCAAAATTTTTCATTAATTCTTGAGTTATTTTTTGGATTAGGTTTTAGGCTTTTTAGTTGGATATTATACTAATAATTTTAATTTTTTTCCTTTGTTTTGTTTTTTGGGGCGAGTCTCTCATTCTCACTCTAATTCTTCCAAAAAAAAAAAAAAATTAACAATTTTTTTTTTTAAATTGTGAACCCAAGTTATAAGTGGATTTTCTCCCATTTTAGGTTTTGATAAAAGGCATTTGATCCATTGATCTTGGGTCTAGATTTGATTAAAATCGTTATTGTCGAGGCCAAGGGCAATAAGAAAACTGGTTAAGTATTGGTAGCCAACTCACTATTAAAAAAGCAAGTCATTTCGATTTGGTTAGTAAGTGAGCTAACTTTGGACTGATCTAAAGATCGGATACTCCGACCGACCACCACAATAAATCAATCCGTACAAACAACCAACAACCTTTGGTGGTTGACATGACCGATGATGCCCTGTCGACATTCAATGTCAAGCATCTTCCTTCCTGTAACCTCCACCACCCTCTGTCATTTATTGCAGTCACCTGCCAGTCCTCTCTGTCTACTTCTGTAAAACATTTACCTGAGTGTCTTGGAGATTACGAGTTCCAAATTAGTAATAACTAGAGACAAATTTTTTACTTTAATATGTTTAAAGTTTTAAATGTTAGAGACATTCGAGGTTTAGATTCAAATGTTACAATGACAAGACATATTAAATAAATCAGTAAGATTTATGTTATAGTTCAAAAGTAATTAAACATATCATACCAACAAACTCAAATCTTTTAATTTAATAATAACGTTTATTATAATTTAATAGTAAATTAATAAGATTTGAAATCTCTAATCCCATATGCAACATCTAAGTGTGTAAAATATGTGCTAAACAAATAATTTTTTTAAAAGCTATTTCATATTGCTAAAAAGATTTGGATTCAATCTTGCACTTCTCACTTGTGGGCAAAAATTTTCGTATAAAATATTTTCTCATACACATAAGGAAATGTATTAAGTTTCACATAAAAAAATAATTTATAAAGAAATAAATTCTTTTCACTTGATATATTAAAGTTTTAAGTTAAATGTGAACTAATTAATTAAAATCTTAAAATGATATTAGAACTTAAATTCTATCTTACTTCAAACTTGTTATTTTTTAGCATTACTAATAGTAGGATGACTTCTTAATATGCAAGATGTTAAGTCCTACTAAAAAAGAGCGAGATAAAATTTAAATTAAAAAAAAGAAGAAAGAAAACCCATAAGTACCTTGGAATTTGGATACTGGATCTTCTAACAGATCAGCAAGTGATGAGGGTCCAGACACCATCTTTTGTTAGTTCTTTTCATTACTAGTACAACACAAGCTGAAAGACTCCGTATTATCAATCTAAGACAATTGAAATCAGAAAGCAGGCATTTTAGGCTCAGAAAATGATTTCTAAAGCTCAATAGTCGGAGGACAATTCTGAATGGCTGTTGGACTACTGAATGATGATGGAGATGACAGCGAAGAGTTGTGGAAGAAATACTTCATGCAAGGGCTGAAACAGCAGCAAGAGATTTCAAATATATTGAATCATAGTGTTTGAAGTAACAGGCCAAACAAAATTTTTTAGTAAGATTCCCAGCAAAAATTTTTAAATCTTCAATCAGCAGACTGATCAAAACTGACTTTTTCCTCTACTTTTTCTCCTCCTTCTCGGCCTCAGCAGCCCTTTTCAAGCGGGCACCAACATGACGTTGGTTCGTACGCTCAAGCCGTAGCTTGTCATAAGCCTTAAACGCCCTCATCTCCTCTGTCACCTTCACAAGCTCAACAGTTGGCTTCTCTCTGACAATGGGCATGTAAGGGCCCTCAACTTGTGTGGCATTTGCAAGTTCTTCAGGACTGGAATCGCCAGCCTACAATATTGTTTAAGTAGAAATGGCTGAATAAGAATTTTAAACACATAAACCAGGGGGGAAATTTGCATTTCAAAATAGGTTAATTGATTGTTTCCACCTTGGATTTCCGTGCGTGCCTTGGGAAAACAACTAGCTTGGCCTTGTATGTCTTGAGCCTCTGGACATTAGCTTGGAGGCTTTCCAAGGAACGGTTTCTTCTGCGGTGGTCAACAGCAATGCCAATTGTTGCAGCAAGTTTTTTAGGAATAGCAGCAGCCTGAAATGGTCAAGAAGTCTAACATTCAGAAAAAAAGAGAAGTATAATGCACTGACAATGAAGAAAAGCTATGAAAGTGCGCAATGAAAGCAACGGTTTGCTTCAATCATCTTGTAGGTTATGACGCCCAATCAAACGTGAACTATTGGCCACTATTCCTCTATCTTCTATGGAACCAAAATAAGCAAAGACTGCATCATTTTCATGGGAGATACCAAAAAGGTTGGAAAACGATAGTCGTCACCCCAAGAAAGGAGCCTTTTGGTGATGCAATTGTCCAGATAACAACAATCAACTGCCTTAATGAAAATATTTGCTCAATTCCCAGTAACCAATCAGGTTATTTCCTCAATTTGCAGGGGCAAAATTGCAGAACCGTGTACAGAGCACATAGTTCCTAACTTAAGATTTCATATTTGATGTCTACTCCTAATGTGATGCTTAACGCAAGACTGCAGAGAGAAGTGATAAATCCGAGACCATAAATTCACAGACGAAAGCTTGCTTTAACTAGCAATATATAGGCATTGTTACAAAATCAATCCGTGTACTGCAGAATAAATTACCACTTTAAAGCATAACTGAAAAAAAGATAAAAAAGGAAAAGAAAAAAGAAATCACCTTCAGTTCTTCAAGAGAAAATCCTTTGCCAGCTCTAACTTTCATGGCGTACTTGAGAGTCTGTCCATGAACAATAGGTCTCAGAGGTCCAGAAGTAGGCCTTGGAAAAATCTTCACTGCCTTCTTTTGTCGAGCTGAAGATTGAAAAAGTGTCATATATGTTTAATGAAGAAAGAATTCAGTGATAACAATGCATTCTCAACAGCGTTTATTATTACCAATCCGTCTTCTTGTCTTCCGTGCTGGCTGATCAAACCATGTTTTAACATAGTTCTGCCAGTGCTTTTTAAAGTGCCCATTAGGCACAACATTATTATGCTTCACCATGGCTTACCTGCAATCATTAGGAAGCAAAAGATTTGTTTAAAACCATCAGCCATAAAGTGCACATTACTAATAATATGAAGGCCACCCCATGGAAAGCACAATGGTTCCGCCATCTCAATAAATACAGGAAATCAACTCTAAAACACAAATTTCAAATTGCAATGGATAGGAAGGACATTTTCAAAGTGGTGAGTGTACCAAATTAATCCTTCCTCATTTTTTTATTATTTTTTTGTGGGTTTAGCAAGTAGAACAAGATTTTATCACCAAAAATTAAGAAAGGTAAATACTTCTCTTCAAAAATGCCTTATTTATGCCCAAGACTAAAATTACAAATTCATTTAGTATGTGTGGCAGCTTCCACCTCGAAATTCATTGAATAGTGAAACACAGACACAAGGAGAATATAAAATTCGTATCTCCCATCATTCCAAGTGATTAAGGGCATTGCCCACCCCATAGAGGAAATCAATCCTAGCTTTATCCACTCTAATCCCTCCAAGCTTACACAAGAGCCATGATCTCCATCCACGGCACAGTAAGAAATATATTCATCTTATCAATAAAACTTTGGTTCTATGTGATTCTGCATAAAATTTCATAATTTCTTCCAGATTTTCATTGACTTGTGCAACTAGGAAATGCTTTTCAATGGAAAACAGTTCCCCCCCTCCCCCTCCTCTCTCCCCTTCTCCTTTTCTTTCTCTTCTCTCCTTGTGAGAATGAATACCTGGGCTTCCTATTAGAAAGGGAAAACTCCTCCCTCTCTCTCTCTCTCTCTCTCTTACTCTCTCTCACACGCACACACACATCAAGAGGTCTACTTAACATCAGATAAGAAATTATACATCCAGACGCATGATCGACCTCAAGAGTAAGCAGAAGAAATTCAGACAATGCGGCGAAAGAAGAGAAATTTCTCTCTCTTGAATTTCCTATGTACTCAAATGAACACTGTTTCATAATTCGTAATCCAAATGCCCTCCCTTGAATTTTTTTTTTCATCTCTCTTTGTAACTAAACAGGCCATGAATTCAGACGATCAACAACCAAGATCAAATACCTTTCAACAATAGCTACAAGAGGATCAAACGAAGAAAAAAAAATTTACCTGATTCGTTGAGACCACTTCAAAGCCCCACGCAGGAAGTTGTGTTGGAGGATTCTCTAGTAGGGTTTAACGCAGGTGCCGTGTTGGAGGATTCTCTAGTAGGGTTTAACGCAGGTGCCGCGCCTGGTTATCTAAAAGCGAACGGCTGAGATTATATCAAGGGCCAATCTGGGAATCGATTCACTCAGAGCCGAGAAGCCGCCGAAGACAAGACCTCGGCCCATTTATCAACTTTCTTGGCGGACATGTTTTCTTAGTGGGCTTCAGAATTTATCCATCAAACAACTTTTCAGACATTTTTAACGGAAGCAACTCTCAGGGAAAAGGCAAACAGAACCTTCCATCTATCGATGTGGTACAAACTGGATTGACTACTGCCTTGGAGACCCAACACATCACCAGCCTTCTGCCTTGAATGAAAAAATCCCTTTCTATGTTCATGAAAAATAAACTAACTCAATTTAAATAATAAAACAAACCTTTTACTCTAAACTATATATATTCTTTCAATGAATACAACTTGATCAAAAAGTAATTTAAATTTACAATAGCCTAATCTAAAATTTATTGTCAAAAAACATTTTAGAGGATGAAAGAAGAGTACCAACTAAAACTAAGAATTTGAAATTTAGTCAAATTCAAAACCAACTCATGTTGGGCTAATAATGAACCTAGTACAATTGAGTTTGAATTCCTAGGATAACTAGGTTATGATTGTTTCAAACCTGATAATAAGTAAAAATCCAAACTATATGGTAATTTGGAAATCCAAAACTTACTTTTATTGGATTAGATGTTAAACTATATAATAAATAGCAAGAGGATAAGAAGACATTTTGTTTACTTAAGAGATTAAAACCTAAGTTATAGCATCTATTAATGAGGAAACTTTAGGTTTCAATCTTACGAGTTTTGTGTGTAGTATTTTATCATCAGATGAGGCCTGCAAACCAGACTCTTTTCCCTCAAAGTTGATTGGTGAGTGGTTTATGCCTTCAAATTTGATTCCTTTTCCTTCCTTGCATTGTACTTATATGTTACTTCTTTTAATGAAAACCATGTGCACTGTACTTTTTGAAGTCAACAATTTAAGTTGAAGGTTTTATGATTTAGGACTTGCACTTTAGAGGTGTCTTTTTTTTTTCCCTATCATGTTTTAAATGAATTTTAATTCATACTTTGAACAACATATGTTTTCTTTTTAATTTCTTTATTGTTTTTATTATTATTATATATATAGATTTCATATGAGATTGTTTTACAATTGTGTTTATGTCTCTTTCTAAAGTTCACAATTGTTCCTTGCAATTTTTTGCTTTCTAAAGCCATGTAAATTATATGCTTTCTATTGAATGCTCAATGGTTGTTCCTTTTCTTAGGTTTTTTTTTTTTTTTTTTTTTGTAAATTAGTTAATGCAATGGGGAGGACCCTCAATTTTCATGTCATTATCCTATGTGATAGATTATTATTTATTTATTTATTTATATTTGATATTCCCATACACCAATTTGATTCTAAGCTCATTATTGAATGGGTGAATTACAACTTTATAATGGAATCAAAGGAAGGAGAGATACATCCTTTGCATGTTCATTCTCTCACGACCATATCCTTGGCTTGTATTTATCGAGGAAGAAGGACAAACTTTTTTTGATGTATCAAAGCATTGTTATTACAAAGAAAGCATTGTTGAGATGTATGACAAAGATGTGATTGGTTGTTTTGGTTGATATGAATTCCGATAATTGTTATCTTTTCAATCTCATCTCACTGGAAAATATTCAGCCACCGCCATTGGAAATTGAAGACCTAGATTATTGTAGTTGCATTCTATCTTCATCTCCAAGTCATCCTACATGTTATATCTTGCTCATCAAATATATGGAAAGCTCCTTTGTGCTCTGCAAGCTAGGTAATACTGAATTTATGGAACAGATAATTGAAGATGTTGATAACTCCAAAATAATTGCAGCAACTGTGGTTGGAGAAACTATATATTGCTTGACATATTGTTTAAATTTTGGTGTGGGAGGGTTCAAGTTATGCACAATTCAATTTACAGATTTAGAAGTTCAATTTACATATTTGGTTACAGAGCAACTATTCTTGCAAGAGGCACCACATATTTCAAGATTTTGGCCATAGCTTATTGAGGGTTGTGGTGAAATCTTTTTGGTACTCAAAATGCATTCTGGATATAGAATTAATTTGGTCCGTCAATTCATAGTCTTTGCACTAGATTTTTCTAAAAAGCAGTGGGTGAAGTTGACAAGTCTTGGAGATCGAACTATTTTTCTGTCTACTATAAGTGGCATGATTTGTTCAACAACAGAATTTAGAGTTCAACCAAATTCAATCTACTACACGTTGCCTAATGATAGACACCTTTATGTATTTGACTTTAGAAATAAGACTGTTTCGACATTTTTACCCTATCCTAATGTAAGCCTTAGCTCAAAACTATATTGGATGATGATATAATCTTTTGATAAGTTTACAAAAATTGTACTGATTTAGTTCATTTGTAATATGTAGCCACTTGTTTTAAGGTTATATGTGATTGTTTAGTTATATAATGGCACAACAATAAGATGAGCACTCCAATTAAGCTTTATTTGTAGCATTTACTTTCCCAAAAGATAGATCAATGCAAACAATTTATAAATATGTGTGTTATAAATTCTTATATGTGCTCAAAGCAATACATAATCTTGCTTATAATTTAATTCATCCAAAAAATATTTTAATAACAACTTTAAGTTGGTAATATTGATGAGGTGCATATTTGAAGAATATTAAATACTCTGAAAATTTTTTTTTCCTCATAATTTCTTGTATCTATTATTTTACTTTCGCCCTTGGCAAATGGAAGCCATTGAGTGCATGTTGTCGGAACATGCAGCCATGTCCCACGTACACTAGACCCTATAAGCCATCTAGAGCTTGCATATTTCTTGTTAGGCAAAATGAGAAAATAAAAGTTACAGGAAAAATACAAGTTGCAATAAAAAGACAAAATAAGAGACCAAATTCAGAAATTAAGGCATTGAAAGACTACGAAATAAGGAACATCATTATATAATCACTGATGAATTACGCTTGGTGTGGATGATTTGATTGCTACCTAAAAAGTATTCAACCTACCTTTATTGCTGAGTTTCATCACATATGCATGTTCATGATGGTTTTTTTTTTCCTTATGAACTTCCCAAAGAAAACTAATTCGTAATCTGAAATAAATTGCACAAATTACCACAAACCAGAAGGAAAAAAAAAACAATAATGTTATGAATGGCATATCTGTCAGACGGATCAATCCCCTGAAATCTTTGTGGAAATTGTATGTATTATATCCTGTTTATTTGCATGCATGCCATGAGCTTCATGTGTCCATGCTGGCGGATTATTCTATGGTGTGGTCCAACCACAACTTGCTTGTAGTGGAGGAATTATCAAAGTACGCAACAGAATAAGTAGATTTGTCCATACATTTGTAGGACTTTAGGAAGGTCTTTTGCTTGAGCCTGTGGCGTTATGAGCCTTTGAGCAATCTCGGAGCCTGGCCTTGCAATCACCGTGTAGTTAGAAAAGTCCCAAACCCTTAGTCTGAGCTTTTGTTGGGCGAAATGCTATAAGAAGTTGAATGATTTGTATCTTTTTAATGATGAAACTAAAGTCATATAAATACTAAGGGAAAAAGAAGCTTTGAACGTTCCTCTAAAAGTTCTAGGCACCATCTTCTTTCCCTTTGCTGCTCTAACCACCCTGTCCAAGTGATCGTAGGGCTTTCTATAAGAAACATTTCATCTCAATAGTTCTACATACTACTGAAACCTTAAACGCTTGTGGCTCTTCCATCAATAATAGATCGCGATGATGATGCAACAATAAAGTCATGCTAGCATTGAACGTTTGGAGCCGAAAGATAACCAATGATATGCATGCTCAACCAAGGGCAACCTTATGCACATTGTACCAAAGCTAGCCCAGCACCAAAGAGTTAAGACAACGACAAAAAGAAGGCTCCACCACATTTAAATAGTATGGACTTGATGTATGAGCTATCAATAAAATAATAGCTTATTTTCATACTCAATTCCATGACAATCCTAGATTCTTTTATGTCCTGCATTAATAACAATATGGATACAAATGACAAGTTTCCATCATCTAGAGTTAATAAATAGAAATCCTTTTAGCAAGCAACTTTAGAAAATTTGAGCACTGTATACCATATTATACTTTCAAAGCTTAGTTCACAGAAAATCTTGAATGATAAGGTGATGTTCTAAATCTTAAATGATGAAGTGTTGTTGCTAAAAGATAGTCAAATAAAAAACTACGTCTTTCAATGTACCATAATTCATAATTAAAAAACCTATTACGTTGAACTAACAATGCCACTCAAAACATTTCATGGTGTTTTAGTTTTTTCTATTCCTTCTTTGTTTCTCCTATAACAATAATGACAAATGAGGCCCTAAAATTAATGGCAGTCAAAGCACTAAATACATACTTCCCTTACACAAATGAATCATTGCCTAGTCCGACACACTTTATATACCAACTTGTGCTCTCCGTAAATACATCCCGTTGTAACACTAAATAACAAGTCAAAGATCGAAAGCACCTAATTATCTGATCTCTCTTCCTCTCTTCCCCAAATACACTTGTGCTCTAATTACTTTAATCAATATTCCGGCAGTAACCCTTGTAGGCGGTTCACAGTAATGTGCAGCACACATACTCGCATTTGGGCTTATTTCTCTAAGCATGCATATCTCGGGTTACATTCTACATAAACCAATATTGAACTGCAAAAACAGTGTCAAAATGTTCACCGCACCTGAGTTTGTCGTGTACGAAATCCATCTCGGTTCCTACAACTTCTACATACATCTTCACGCCCTTGTCGTCAACCACCTCCTCGAACTTCCCCTTGTCATCTAAACGTACCAACACCACCGATCAATATTCTCTGCCAACGGATTCAATTTGCAGATTCTCAAAATAAATACAGGGTTGAGTAAGTAGAAGTAACCGGCGTAGTTGAGGGTGTAGAACAGACCGTTGCAGCCGCGAGCCTTGACGCCGAGGCGTAGGAAAGTGTACCGGTGATGTGTCGGGAGCTGCCCTATTCTAGCCGCTGCCACGTCCGTCAAGGTTAGTGTTAACATTGTTGTTTATTGGGCTTAGGCCCGCATTGTTTTTGTAATTGTTTATTGGGCTTAGGCCCACATTCTTTTGTTAGACGGGCTAGGTTAACCTAGCCCATCAATGGGCATCGGCGGGGTGCGCCGATGCCCTACATCTCTTCCTCTCTTGTAAGTTCTTCGTTTTGAGCAAATATACGGGTTGAGAGAGATTTCCGCCGTTCATCAGTTTTCTTCCCTTTTTGCCTCTCACGTATGATTTCTAATATCACAATTGGTTTCTAAGATGGTATCTATGAGCCAGGTTCGATCTTTCACATAATCGGGTATGTTTTTCTCTCCTATCGCAACTCTTACCTTCTTTTCTCTTCTAGTTTAAGAGTTGTTAACGTTTTCTTGCTCCTTTGGTCTTTTTTACTCAGAAAAGTTTGATCTATTCACCGATCTCTCTTTCATTCGGTCTTTTTCGTGCTCTTTCGAGTTAAAATCGAGGTTTTTCTTTTCTGGGTTTGTTCTTCGTGTTCTTCATCGTTCTTCGTTTTTCCGCTGCGTTTGATCTGTTAGGTTATATTTTTCGTAACCTAAAACTGTTTTTAAAACGAGCGTTTTGTCCTTTTAAAACGTTTCGTTTCATTTAAGTGAAAACGCACCGTTTTCACTTATTCAGTTCCAAACTCACCGTTTAACTTGTTTAAACGGTGCGTTTCACCAACGGTTCCAACTCACCGTTTAACTTATTTAAACAGTGCGTTTCGTCAGTCGTCTATACACACCGTTTTGGATTCAACACAAAACGGTGAGTCGTTTACACACCGTTTTATTTAAACGGTGCGTTTTACTGTCTGAGTCGTCTACACATCGTTTTATTTAAACGGTGCGTTTTATTTTGTTTTTCAAACTCACCGTTTAACTCACTTAAACGGTGCATTTCTATCTTCTGTTTAAACACACCGTTCAGCACAAAATGGTGCGTTGCTCCTCCCATTCAGACGCACAAAACGGTGTGTTTTCTTTTCACAGTGGCCGTTTTCTCTCATCTTCTCACCACGACGACGCTTCTCTGTTTTTTTTTCCGGTGTGGTGAACATCGTCTCCTTTGCTTCCTCCCTTCTTTTCCTCATTTTTCCCACAAATCAACATCCTTTATTCTCAAAACACCGTTTACAGCTTGCTTTCTCCTCTTTACACGGCACCGTTTTACTCTCTCATCACCGTTTTAATCACCGTTTTTCTTTCCACTATGAGTTCTAATTCAGAAACTCCTTTGGCTGGAACTATCACCTCAGTTCCCCCTACTTTACTTCTGGCCCCTGGAGATGTCTCTACGGCTATATTAGTTCCTCAGTTACTTACGGGTTCTGCAGATTATTTTAATTGGAAAAGAAAAATGCTCATTGCACTTGGATCTAGAGATAAGCTTGATCTTATAACGGATAAATTTCCTAGGCCTAATGCTAGTGATCCTCATGTTGGTTTATGGGATAAGTGTAATTTGATTGTAATATCTTGGTTGATGAATTCAGCATCTGCTGAAATAGCAAATGCTATTTCTCATTGTCCCAATGCTTCTGTTGCTTGGAAACTACTTGAAACGAGGTATTCTCAAGTCACTGGGACACGACAATATGATTTGGAACAACAAATTGCAGAAATAAAGCAACAACCTCATGAGTCAGTTGCTAAATATTTTTCTCGTCTTTCTGACTTATGGGCAGAGCTAGATAAGTGTTTAATTGTGTTCCAGTGTACCTGTAACAAGTGTACATGCAATTTCACCGCCCTCCTAGCAAAACAACAAGAGACTAGCCACGTAATGCGTTTTCTACTTGGACTTCAGTCTTCTTATGCCACAGTGAGAAGTAACATCACTTCTCGCACTTCTGTACCATCTCTTGATGAGGTTTTTCAACAAATTGGTAATGAGGAACACCAGCGAAGCTTACATGTTGATAATGGGAGATCTGATCTGCAAGCTTTTAATGTTAAGACTCCTGTGTCATCTGGAGGAGGATTTGGAAACAATCAGAGAGATAATGTGTCAACTGTTGTAGGTTATTCCATATCATCTCCTTCCTCTGGACAAGGACTTTCCCCTTATTTTTGTGATCATTGTAAACGTTCAGGACACACTAAATCTAGGTGTTATCAGTTGGTTGGGTTTCCTGATAAACCTCCTCCTGCTAGGCCTTCTCCTAACAGGCCTCCTTCTCCTAGGCCCCCTGCTACTGGGCCTAGATATAAGAAGAAAGGAGGCAATAGTACGGTTCATGCAGTTGGCTCTGAATCTGAGAATCAATCTTCACCACCAAACGTCACTGTGAACAGTGTGACACCAGTTGAGACAACTAGAACTGCCTGTCAGAGTCTTTCACTAGAACAATACCAACAGATTGTTCAGCTTCTTAATCGTTTTGGACCTTCTGAGCCCACTGGAACATTTGCAGGTATTGTTTCTCCTTTGTCAAATTTATGCACTTCTGATTGGCTTATTGATTCTGGGGCGAGTGCTCATATTACTTGTGACCTCAAATGCATGGAGAACATTAGGTCATATACATCAAACCCTATTTCTGTTACGCTGCCTGATAATAGTCGTGTGGCTGTCACCCATATTGGGACTGTTCGTATCTCTCATTCTGTCATACTTTATGACGTCTTGTATGTACCTTCTTTTAAATGCAAACTTTTGTCAGTAACCAAATTTACCAATGATAGTTCTTGTCTAGTCACCTTTTATCCACTTTTTTGTTTCTTCCAGGACCGTTTGACTGGGACAGTACTGGGGCTGGGCAGGGCTGACCGTCACCTCTATCATCTGATGTCACCAACAGATGCCACGGCAGATGTTTTTTCTTCCATTATGAAAACTTTAGTTTGTAATGCTCCTAAGAGAGCTAATGCTTGTCAGTACTCTATGTTTAAGAATGATGTTTTAAGTACTCAAGACACACTTTGGCATTGTCGTTTTGGTCATTCTTCGTGTTATAAATCTTCTGATATTTTTTGTCCCATATGTCCTTTAGCTAAACAAACGCGTCTTCCTTTTCCTACTAGCACATCTAGTACTAGTTCACTTTTTGAATTGGTGCATATTGATATATGGGGTCCACATCAGAACCCTAATCATGATGGATCTCATTATTTTTTAACCATTGTTGATGATTTCTCACGAGGAACTTGGGTTTTTCTCATGCGTTACAAAAGTTAGGCTTTGTTTTTCTTGCGTTCCTTTTTTGCCATGGTTAAAACCCAATTTCGATCTAGAGTTCGTAGAGTGCGCTCAGACAATGGTTCTGAATTTTTTAGTCATGAGTGCATATCCTTTCTTGAGCTTTGTGGTGTTCATCATGAGAGTTCTTGTGTTTACACACCCCAGCAGAATGGTGTAGTTGAGCGCAAACATCGACATATCCTTGATGTTGCACGCGCTCTGCGTTTTCAGGCTAATGTTCCAATAAGATATTGGGGAGAATGTATACTGACTGCCACTCATCTGATCAATCGTCTTCCCACACCCGTCTTAAATGGAAAAACTCCATTTGATATTCTTTTTGGTAAACCTCCATGCATATCGCATCTTCGAGTTTTTGGGTGTCTTTGTTATGCTGCAGTTGTCCCACATGGGGATAAGTTTTCTCCACGTGCTGTCGCATGTGTGTTTATGGGTTATCCTCCATCACAAAAGGGTTATCGAGTTCTTGACCTTAACACTCGTTCCTTCTTGGTTGTTCGAGATGTCGTCTTTCATGAGTCTGTTTTCCCTTTCTCTCAGCTTGTATCCTCCACTTCAGCTACTACAATGGCTGAAGACCAGTCTTTTCTTCCTTTAGATCCAAGTCCTTTAGTTCCACTTGCTAGTCCTCAGTCTGTTCCTGACCCTGCTATTCCTGACACACCTCTCTTGCATCCTACTCCTGATACGTGCTCGCCATCTTCACCTCCTCACTCTATTTCAGACCCTATTGTTCCTATCACACCTCTCTTGTCTCCAACCCTTGATACACCCTCTTCACCTACACCACCTTCAGGTGTTGACGTTGTGTGTTCACCTCCTGTGAACTCGCCTACAACAGTTATTCCAACCATTGTCACCACTCCCCCAGTGGTCATCCCAGCTGCATCCCCACAAAATGTCAGACGTTCACAACGAGACTCCAAACCACCCATTTGGACCAAAGATTATCATTGCAATCATGTGCCTACTGTCAGTTCTTCAGGTCCTCGTAATATTCCATATTCTATCTCACATTTTGTGACTCTAGACAATTTATCCCCTACCCACCGAGCCTTTATTGCCTCTATCTCTTCTATTAGGGAGCCACAATATTATCATGAGGCCATTCGAGATCCTCGTTGGGTAGATGCTATGGCCACTGAACTTCATGCATTAGAGAGTAATAAAACTTGGATGTTGGTCACTTTACCTCCGGATCGCAAGCCAATTGGTTGTAGGTGGATTTACAAAATCAAGTATCGTGCGGATGGATCTATTGAGAGATATAAGGCTCGTCTTGTAGCCAAGGGTTTCACTCAACGTTATGGCATCGATTATGAAGAAACTTTCTCCCCAGTGGCTAAAATGGTAACTGTTCGCTGTATCATGTCTTTAGCATCAATGTTTCATTGGCCACTTCATCAAATGGATGTTCATAATGCATTTCTTCACGGTGACTTGCATGAGGAAGTATACATGTCTCTTCCACCAGGGATTAGGACTTCTTGCAAGACTTCCCCCACAGATGCACCTAAGGTTTGTCGTTTACTTAAATCTATTTATGGACTTAAGCAAGCATCAAGACAATGGTACGCAAAATTTACAACTGCCCTCTTGGAAATTGGTTTTCGACAATCTTGGCATGATTATGCTCTCTTTACACTCCGGCGTCGCTCCACTGTTGTTGCAATTTTACTATATGTTGATGATATGTTGATCACTGGTAATAGTGAATCAGCTATCGCACAGGTGAAATCTCACCTTTCCTCTAGATTTCATATGAAAGATTTAGGTCAAGCTAAATATTTTCTTGGCATTGAGATTGCTCGGTCTGCGAGTGGAATTTGTCTGAGTCAGCGTAAATACGCCTTAGAGTTAGTTTCAGAAGCTGGACTTTCTGGAGCTAAACCTTGTAAAATTCCCATGGATCAAAATCTAAAGATCACTTCTTCATAATTCGATGAGAGCGCACCAATTTCTGTAGATGATCCTCTCTTGACAGATTTAAGCCCTTATCAGCGGCTTCTTGGACGTCTAATCTATCTCACACATACTCGGTCGGACATTAACTATCCTGTTCAGGTACTCAGTCAATTCATGCATGCTCCCAAATCCTCCCACATGGATATGGCACTTAAAATTGTTAAATATCTTAAAGGCACTCCAAGATTGGGGATCTTCATGCATTCCAAGAAGGATTTTCAGCTGACAGGTTTTTGTGACTCTGATTGGGCCGTCTGCCCTGTGTCCCGTCGTTCTCTCACGGGTTTTTGTATCAAGCTCGGTGGTTCCTTAATTTCTTGGCGAACTAAGAAACAAGCTACAGTTTCCCGTTCATCTTTTGAAGCAGAATATCGCGCCATGGCTACTGCTGTTTGTGAAATAGTTTGGTTATATGGTCTCCTTGGTGATTTGTGGGTGATTATTCCTCGGCCTATTCCTCTTTATTGTGACAATGAAGCAGCTGTTCACATAGCAAACAATCATATCTTTCATGAGCGCACCAAACATATTGAGATCGACTGTCACTTTATTCGTGAGAAACAACAACGGGGCTTAATTCAGACTCGTAGTATCCGCACCAATGATCAGCCTGCAGATTTATTAACCAAAGCTTTGGGTAGCAAACAACACAATTATCTTCTTTCCAAGCTTGGTGTATTTGATGTGTACAAATCACCAACTTGAGGGGGGGTGTTAACATTGTTGTTTATTGGGCTTAGGCCCGCATTGTTTTTGTAATTGTTTGTTGGGCTTAGGCCCACATTCTTTTGTTAGACGGGCTAGGTTAACCTAGCCCATCAATGGGCATCGGCGGGGTGCGCCGATGCCCTACATCTCTTCCTCTCTTGTAAGTTCTTCGTTTTGAGCAAATATACGGGTTGAGAGAGATTTCCGCCGTTCATCAGTTTTCTTCCCTTTTTGCCTCTCACGTATGATTTCTAAGATCACAATTGGTTTCTAAGAGTTAGAAGTTGTCGCTGCAGCCCCACCCCCGCCTTCTCTGCCTTTCTCGCCAGTAACCGAGATGATGATCAAGACGCTGTATTTCTACAGCGTCTTGCCGCCCAAGGGACATCTTGACGCGCTAGCTCTGCGCGTGGTTCTAGAGATGACTAAGCCCCATATTGCCAAACCCAAACCAAACCCGCATAACCAAATGGGCAATGCAAAAAACTTCTGAGCTCGGTGGTTAAAAAAGGAGGAAACATATAGGTATCTAGCACAATTTTAATTTAATATTTTCATATCATGTTTAAGATTTTAGTACATTAAAACATTAAAATATAAAACTTAATTAAAAAATAAAAAGGATATTAATATTAACAAATGATAACGTAATCAATACTTATACAAATATGTTAATCACGTTATAAATGTAATTGCAGACTTATAATTGCTAAATATGTTAGACTTATAATGTGTTTGAAAAATTTGCAAATCATAATATTTTTTTAAAAACTTTTTTACACTAATGTTTGTAATTTGTTTTAAATTACAAGTTAACTTTCTTTGCCAAGTTTCAGAAAGGAAAAACCATCATGAATGTGCACTATGTGATTGAAACTCAACATTAAAAGTAAGTCAAAAACTTTTGGGTAGCAATTAAACCATTCACGCCAAGCCTGATCTTATGATGATGTTCCTCATTTTGTAATCTCTTAATACCTTAGTTTCCTTATTTTATCTTTTTATGGTAACTTGTATTTTTCCTATAACTCTTATTTTCTCATTTTGCCTAATAGGAAATATGAGAGCTCTAGATGGTTCCGACAATATGCACTTAATGGCTTCGAAAATAGTAAAAAGATCTCCAAATATTCAAATCAAATTCAAATAAATCCTTGTCACATGGAATAGAAGTTTAAAACAAAAGTGGCAATAACCACGCAGTAAATAGGTCTTCAAATCTTTAAATCGTTTCAAATCTTCAACTCAATTCAAACAGACACGAGTGGGAGGAAATAGAATAGAAGTTTAAAAGAAAAGAAATTAGTCTAGGTAAAATTCATGTTCGCTATTAAGGAACATCTTTGAATTAGCTATCAATATAAACAAAGCGATCTTACTTTTCTGATTTCAAAAGTAATCAATCATTGTTGTGAAACTTCAATTGAATCCTTATTTGCATGATGCTTGCTTTGATAAATATATAAACAAATAAAACCAATATTCTTTATTTGAATTGATTACAATACTAAAAATTAATGAACATCTTGATTTGATTCTACTATACTTCATGATACCATAAATCTATGTATTATATGTTGTTAATCTTACACCAACATTATGACTGGATCAGTTTACATAACTAAGATGGCACCTAGGCGAGCACCACCAAGACAAGGTACTCCTGTTCGTGTGAGAAGGTGCAGAGGTTGTAATGAAAATATCTACATGGGTTATGAGGGGTTCACAAGCCACCGGGGTTCTTGCTTGGGCCCAATGCCACGCCCGAATCGAGCCCTGAATCGAGCCCTGCAACAAGGGCTCGCCCCAGCAAATGAACCGGCACCAACCTAGGCTCCAGCCCCTAAACACGCCCCGGCTTTGACTGAGGCGCTTGTCGCAAGGCCCGCCAAGGCTCCCGTCTCTGTTCGCAATATGCCCAAGAGCCCTAGCACCAGTGGCTGCACATACAGCCCCACCCCAAGCGCCGCTACAAATGCTATTCCCCACAGCCCCATTGTCGACACCATCGTCGCCGCCGCCAACACCGCTGCCACCGCCACTGCCATTGCCCCTAGCTCTTCGGTCTCTACCCCTACCAGCACCCCAACCACCGCCAGAACCCACCCACAAGCCCCACAAGCCCCACAACCCGCACCACCACCACCCCAGCAAGACCACCGCTACTTCCAGCCCCACCCTCGGCGCCACTGCGAGCACCACCCCCACCACCCTGAACCCGTATTAGCCCAGCAGCACCACTGCTAGCAAGCCGGCCCAACCGCCCGACAACTAGTAGTTAAAAGTTGATATTTTGCTACTTTTGGTTTATAGTTTCTCTGCTAGTTGGTGTGAATATTTTGATGGATTAGACATTGAGACTTTTGGTTACTGTTTTGGTTTAGAATAAGCGATGGCTGTTGGCAGGCCACTTTCATATACCACAAAAAAATACCATCAAATACCTAATATCACACATGATAGTATAGATATAACAGAAAAGAAAATTGCTGGGAGTGAAGTTAAAAAAATAAAAACGGATAGATTTTACGGAACATGAGAAAAAGTAGCAAAAACAAAAGGACAAAAAAGAGTAATGGAAGCACAAAAAGGTAAAAAAAAATTGAGGATCGTAAATATTTAATAGAACGAAACAGATATGGGAACAGAACAACGACAAAAACAGGTAAAAGTTTAAAGATTTAACATATCTAGAAGGAGATAAAAATGAAAAAAAAAAGCCATAAATTTTGTGTGACTTTTCTATTGTCAATAATTCTTGTGTAAAGTTAACTCTTAAATCAAGTTATCTTTTGTTACTCCATATTCACTTTGTTAGTAAGAGTACATCCATAATTTCTTGAGTGTGACACCTCTTTATCGAACAAGGTCTACAAACCAAACTCTTTCCCTGCAAAGTTGACTAGTTAGTGATTTTTGCCTTTTAATCTTCTTCATTTTTCTCTTTTGAATTGTATTTTTTTGTTACTTTTCTTGATGAAAATCATGTTCAATGTACTATATGAAGTCAACAATTCTAATAGGAGGTTTTATGATTTGGGACCTACACTTTAAAGAAATCTTTTTAATTTCTTTTTCCTATCATGTTTTAAATGAATTTTAATTTATACTTTGGACAACATGTTTTCTTTGTAATATATTTATTATCTTTTTCATTTTTTAATTTTTAATTTTTAATTTTTTAATTTTTTAATTTTTTTAATTTTTGTCTTTTACAGATTTCAAATGAGATTCTTTTACAATTGTGTTTTTGTCGCTTTTTCAAGTTCATAATTGCTTCTTGTGGTTTTTTGCTTCCTAAAGCCACATAATTATATGCTTTTTGGTGAATGTTCAATGGTCTTCTTCTTCTTAGGTCCTTTTTTTTTTGGTAAATCAATTAATGCAATAACATATTGGTTCAATTTTCATATCATTAATCTTGTGTAATAGATTAGTTGATTTTCTTTCATTTAATGTTCTTATATACCAATCTAATTTCAACCTTATTATGGAATGGGTGAATCACAAATCCATGATGGAATCCAAAGAAGGACAAATACAACCTTTGCATGCTCATTCTATCCTTACCCCTTGATCATATCCTTAGCTTGTATTTATCTTGTAAAGGAGGCAAATTTTTTTTGATGTATGAAACCAACATTGGTACGAAAAAAGCATTTTTGAGATGATGGACAAAGACACATATGTTTGTTCTCCTGGATGGTATATTTTGGTTGATCAAAATTCCAATGATTGTTATTTTTTCAATCCATCTTGTTGGAAAAGATTCAACTACCACCAATGGAAACCTATGATTACTATCATTAGCTCCAAGTGATCCTGCATGTCATATCTTGCTTATCACATACGATGTCAACTCTTTTCTATTTTGTAAGCTAAGTGATCTTGAATTTATTGAACAATTGATGAAAGATGCTAATAACTCGAAAATAATGGTAGCAATTGTGGTTGGCGGAACTATTTATTGCTTGTTATATTAAGAAAATTCTAGTGCAGGAGTGTATATGTTATGCATAGTTCCTTTTACAAGTTCAATTTACATATGTGATAACAAAATAACTATTCATGCAAGAGGCACTAGATATTTCAAGATTTTGGCCACATCTTATTAAGGGTTGTGGTCAAATCATTTTAGTGCTATTAAGGCAGACGGTCTTGATTGGCCCTTCGAATTCATAGTCTTTGTAATAGATTCTTTTAAAAAGTAGTGGGTGAAGCTAAAGTCTTGGAGATTGAGCTATACTTCTATCTAACATTTGTGGCATGATTTGTTTAGCAGCAAATAATAAAGTTCAACCAAATTTGATATACTACACATAGTACAATGATAGACTCCTTTATGTGTTGGACTTTAGAAATTAGACTATTACAACGTCTTTACCCTATCATATTGTAAGTAATATTTGGAAACTAGGTTGGATGATGATATAATCTTTAGATAAGTTTATAAAAATTGTTATGACTTAGATGATTTGTAATGCATAATAATTTGTTTTAAGGTTGTATGTGATCGCTTGCTCATTATTCGGTGAAATTCTACATGCAAGTGTACATGTTGAGCAAGTAATATAATAATGAATATGAGTATCATCCTACAGGGACTGGTGTTAACTAAACTAACTAATTATTAATAGTGAACAATTTCTAAAGTTTATTTAGCAAATCGAAATGATAAAACATTGACTAAAGAACTAAATTTAACCTAAACTTGATTAACCAAAGATGCTAGAGTGTCCGATTTCACCTAATTACTAGATACGAATGTAGATCATTTATGCTAGCAAGATTAATCCTACTCATGTGATGGCGAAATTTCCTAACTTATTCACTATCCTATGTCTAGGTATGCAAGTGTACATGTTGAGCAAGTAATATAATAATGAATATGAGTATCATCCTACAGGGACTGGTGTTAACTAAACTAACTAATTACTAATAGTGAACAATTTCTAAAGTTTATTTAGCAAATCGAAATGATAAAACATTGACTAAAGAACTAAATTTAACCTAAACTTGATTAACCAAAGATGCTAGAGTGTCCGATTTCACCTAATTACTAGATACGAATGTAGATCATTTATGCTAGCAAGATTAATCCTACTCATGTGATGGCGAAATTTCCTAACTTATTCACTATCCTATGTGTAGGTATAGCGAACCTACTTAGCTCATTAATTCACTATGAGTCTGCATATGAATTAAATGAACTAAGTGCATTAAAATATGTGAATATTCTAGTTTACACCTAAAGCCACACAAATCATATGATATAGTTCTATCCATATTAATCTATGGTTACATATTACATGAAGTAACTGCATGCTATCTCCTGTCAGTCTCAAACATGCAAATCATATCATTTAAGTGGTAGTTAATCACCCAAATGTATTAAGATCAGCAACATGCAACTTCACATTCATAAAATATTTCACAAAACATAATTAATCATATTCATACATTATAATTAAGTTCCATCATAGCTCTAACAAACTAAACTAAAACAACATATTTATATAAACTAGAATGGTGCAGAAAAATAAACAACAAATTTCATAAATTAAAAATATTAAGTTGTCACCAAAAATGTCTTCAAATCACAAAATAAGTTGCACAAATCTGCACGTAAGGGGGAGAAGAAGATTCTATCTGATGAAACAGAAGAAAAAGGAGCTTCCATGCACTGCCACGCGCCTCCACCACCTGCTGTCATGACACACGCTGCCGTTCGCCGCCACACGCCGTCGTCGTCCGCCGCTGGTCTTTGCAGAAACTTCCAAAAATGTAGATCGGGACGCCTAGGTTGCAGATGTAGAAAAAGATTGCGTAAATCCGCCTAAAAAATGTGTAGATTTGATGGAAAAGCTCAAACGGCGTTCGCCGTTCTTCGCTGGAAAACCGCCGTAAACCGCCATGAATCTGGTATAGAAATGCCAAAAATTGCACACAGGGCATAGATCCGCTCTTTTCTCACTGAATAACGCTCAGAAACGACCGAAAATATAAATGGGATATTGGGTCGCAGGAAAACACCGAACGGTGAGGTTCGCCGGAAACACCGGTAGAAGTGGCGTCGGGTCTGCTGTCACACGACCCTTAGCCTCTTCACCCGGCACTTGGCAGACGAACTCCGGTCAGTCGCTCTCTCTCTATCGCGCTGCCCCCTTTCTCTTTTCTCTTTGCCCGATCTCTACATGACCAATCCCAATAAAAGCCCGACTATCCCCCATTTTTCGATCTCCCTTCACGACCCCCTTTACTCGATTGAAGGCTTGCTCTTTTCTTTCTCGCACGGTCAAAGGCCCACTTTTTAGCTCTATTTAGCCCGATAGAAGACCCGATAGAAGCCCTCTATTCAGCCCTTCTTTCCTTTACAAGCTCACAAGCTTATCTTTTTAGCTCTCCTTCTCTTTTCTTATTTTCTTTTGGTTTTGTGCTTCTTTTCTTCATTTTTCTTCTATTTTAGGTTTGCTGCATAAAATAATATATATATATATAAATACAATTAAATACAAATATAATCTAATAAAAATTATATTAAATATTACCTAAAATAATCAAAATAACTCTATATAAAATAGAGTTATCACTCATATATAATAGCACGATAGTTAGATGAGAACTCCAATTGAGTCTTTTATTATAGTATTTTATCACAAAATAAAGAGAAAAGAAAGACATAAAATTGAGAAGACCTTTTATGTATTACTTGCTTGAAAAAGAATGATACATAGGGTCTTTTTTTATAATGATAAGCAAACCTAGTCAAATCATACAAAGAATTAAAGAGAGAATATAACTTGCTATACATGGAAAATAATTTCTCAATTAATCTACACTATATGGAAATTATAATATGCCTAATTGAGGAATATAATACAATTATACACATGTATCTCCAACACTCCCCCTCAAGCTGGTGGTTTTAGTGGTTTGTAAATGTAAAAAACACCAAACTTGTTTAATAGATATGTGTATTGTCATTGATAAAGAGCCTTGGTAAAATATGTCTGCTAGTTGTTTTGTGGTCCTTATCTCTCTTGTCTTGATAATTCTTTATTGAATCTTGTCTATTGTGAAATAGCAATCTACTTCAATATGTTTTGTCCTCTCATAAACAATAGGATTCACTGCAAGTTTCAAGGCTGTATCATTATCACAGAATAACAAAGTAGGCAAATGTCATTTGAGCTTTCTCCGTCAGATCTACACGTTTTTGTGGAAAATTTGGGCAATTTCTTTGCAAATCAGCACTCTAGGGACCTTGATATACTATTTCCAATGTTTTTCATGAAGTATGGTGGTGTGTGACAACATGTGGTGGTGGCGCATGGCAGCACATTACAACACGTGGTGGTGGCATGTGTGCCATGTTTTCTTCCATTTTTTCTAGACAAATTCTTCTCATCTTCCTGATATATAGGTTTGTCCAAACTTTCCTCGAATTAAACATTTTGGTGATAGATTTAATGTTTTTAATTTTCAGAATACTTTGTTCAATTTCTTGCACTATGATAACTCTATATTTTATAGAGTTATTAGTAGTATTGTAGGTAATATTTAATATAATTTTTATTAAATTATAATTGTATTTAATTGTATTCATGTATATTTTGTAATTTTATGCAGCAAACTCAAAATAGGTGAAAAACAAGAGAAATGAAGCAAAAGATAGAGAGAAAAGAGTAGAAAAGAAAACAAGCAAAGTGTATGCATCAAACCGGGTGAATTATGAAAGAAAAAGACAAGGAAAAGAGAAGAAAACATATGGGACCATGAAAAGGAAAAAAGAGAATTATCATGCGGGATCGTAGTAAAGGAGGGGGGAGATGGTCAGGCTTTTATTGTGCGGAAAGAGATAAACCGAAAAAGGGGAAAAGGCTTTCGCCGGAAGAACTGAGGCAGGGGATCTCGCCAGAGCTCAAAGACAACGCGCGACAGCGCGCGTCTCAGGAGTAGAACGCGGCGGTCGTGTGACAGTAGACCACCGGTGTCCTTTTCCGGTGAGAAACCCATTTTGACGGTTTTTCGGCCAACTTTGAGTGCTTTCCGACGATTTGAAAGCAGATTTGGCTTCACACTGCAATTTTCAGCATTTCTGTACCAGTTTCACAGCGATCTACGGCGGTTTCTGGCGAAGAACGGCGAACGCCATCCAAGTCTTCTTCGTCAGATCTACGCGTTTTTGTGGCAATTCTGCTTAATCTTTTTGCAGATCTGTAACCTAGGCATCCTGATCTACGTTTCTGGAAGTTTTTGTGAGGACTGGCGGTGGACGGCGGTGGACAGCGGCGTGTGTCACCAGCGCGTGGCAGCACGTGCGAAAGCGCGTGATGGCGCGTGTCAGCTCGTTTTTTTCCCGTTTTCCAGACAGCTTCATTTCCTCCCCCTGATGTGTAGATTTGTGCAATCCTTTTGTGATTTGAAGACATTTTTGGTGACAGCCTAATGTTTTTAATTTACAGAATGTGTTGTTTAATTTCTTGCGCTGATTTAGTTTTTGTAAATACTATGTTTTAGTCTATTGTGTTAGAGCTACGATGGAACTTGATTATGAAGTAGGAATGTTATGATTATTTATGTTTTGTGAGATATTTTATGAATGTGAAGTTGCATATTACGGAGTTTAATGCTTTTAGGTGATTAGCTACCACTTAAATGATATGATTTGCATGTTTGAGACCGACAGGAGATAACATGCAGTTGCTTATTATAATATGCAATCATAAATTAATATGGATAGACATATACCATATGATTTGTGTGGCTTTAGGTGCAAACTGGAATATTCACATATCTTAATGCACTTAGTTTACTTAATTCATATGCAGACTCATAGTGAATTAATGAGCTGAGTAGGTTCGCTATACCTAGAAATAGGATAGTGAATAAGTTAGGGGATTCCGCCATCACATGAGTATAATTAATCTTGCAAGCATAAATGATCAACATTTGTATTAAGTAATTAGGTGAAATCAGACACTCTAGCATCTTCGTTAATCAAATTTAGGTTAAATTTAGTTCTTTAATTAATGTTTTCCCATTTTGATTTGCTAGATAAACTTTAGAAACTATTCACCTTTAGTACTTAATTAGTTTAGTAAACACCAGTCTTCGTGGGACGATACTCATACTTATAATTATATTACTTGTTCGACATGTACACTTGCATGTAGAATTTCACCGAACACACTATTTCTGTTTATGTAAAAATTATGTTTTAGTTTATTGTATTAGAACTACGATGTAACTTAATTATAATGGTATGAATGTATGATTATTGTGTTTTGTAAGATATTCTATAAATGTGAAGTTACATGTTAGTGAGCTTAATACATTTGAGTGATTAGCTACCACTTAGATAAGCTAATTTGCATATTAGAGATTGACAAAAAATGACATATAGTTATTTCTTGTAATGTGCAACCATAGTTTAATATGGATAGACATATACCATGTAGTTTGTGCTTTAAGTGTAAACTAGAATATTAACAAATCTTAATGCACTTAGTTGATTTCAATTCATATGTAGAACTACAATGAGTTAATGAGCTAAGTAGGTTTACTATACCTAGATATAAGATAGTGAATAAATTAGAAAATTTTGCTGTCATATGAGTAGAATTAATCTTACAAGCATAATTGATTGACATTCATACCTAGTAATTAGGTGAAATCAGACACTTTAACATGTTTCGTTTATCAAGCTTTTCTTGAATTTAGTTGTTTAATCCAAATTTTACTATTTGATTTGTTAGATAAAATCTAGAAATTATTTACCATTAGTAATTTGTTTGTTTAGTAATCACCAATTTTTGTGAGACAATATCTTTATTTATTATTATATTACTTGTTCAACATGTACGCTTGTATGTAGAATTTCATCGAACATCCACCCCCAAACTTTGCCATGAAAATAATTGTCAAATCATCCTCTATGTTGATTTCTGTTTGTTTCAGGACCTTTTACTGAGTAAAGTTAAAGGACTCGGTAGAATGTGAAATGTGCTTTATTTTTTTGTAGCTTGTCTTGATAAGAAACCCGTTGCTTTACCTTTTATGTTTGGTCCATCTTTTGTAAACACATTGTCATTGTGTGAGTTTTTGAATTTTAAACTTTGGCATTGCAGGCTTGGACACATGTCTAATCCAAAATTTCAATTTCTCAATGAAATTTTAAATCTTGCAAAAATATTTTAGCTAAACCTTGCATGATTTGTCCACTTGCAAAACAAACCCTCAACCTTTTTTTGTGTGTAACCATACAACGCAATGAATTTTTGACTTGATTCATATTGATGTCTAGGGACCATATTGTCTCCTAAATCATGATTGTTCGGTAAAATTCTAAATGCAAGTGAACATGTCGAACAAGTAATATAATGATAAGAAAGATATCGTCCCATAGAGATTGGTGATTACTAGACTAACTAATTACTAATGGTGAATAACTCCTAGAATTTATCTAACAAATCCAAATAATAGATGATAGATTAACTAACTAAATCTAAAAAAACTAAATATACGAAATATGTTAGAGCATATGATTTCACCAATACTACTAGATATTAATATTGATTATTTATGCTTGCAAGATGGATAATATCTATGTGATGCCAGAATCTCCTAATTTATTTACTATCCTATGTCTAGGTATAGCAAACCTATTTAGTTCATTAATTCACTATATTTCTATATGTGAATTGAAACAAACCAAATGCATTAAGATCTGTGAATATTCCTGGTTTATAATAAATCTTTCGATCATCTTATCACCAAAAGCCACACAAACAACATGGTATATGTCTATCCATATTTAATTCATGGTTATATATTACAAGAAACAATTGCATATTATCTCTTGTCGGTCTCAAACATGCAAATCAGATCATTCAAGTGGTAGCTAATCACTTAAAAGAATTAAACACAGTAATATGTAACTTCACATAAACAAAATATCTTGCAGAACATAATAATCATAAGATTCATACCATCATAATTAGGTTACATCGTAACTCTAACAAAAATAAACTAAAACATAAAGAAATAATGAGGAAGAATGGTAATAGGAAATAAAGAAGGCATCTTGAATTCAAGAACAAGAAGTCTGTCACCCTTTTTGTCTTCTCTTCAAGAAAACCTTGAATTCTTGGCCTCTCTCTTGAGTTGTGCTCAATTTTCCTCCTCCTCCTTCTTTTGCCTCTTCTCTTCTCTTAAATAGGGTTTAGGTTTAGACCTACCTCATATCCTAGTAGAATTGGGTTTTAGAGATCTAAAACAATTGGGTTTTAGAGATCTAAAACAATTGGGTTTTAGAAATCTAAAACAATTGGGTTTTGAACTTCTAAATTAATTAGGATTTGAATTCCTAACATGATTGGGTTTTCTAAATAAATAGAAAACCTAATAACAATGAAAAATCTAAAGTCCAAGCCCATCTTGACTCTCTTGATCTTGATATTACGATTTTGCCACACAATAAGCATCAGGTTCTCCTTATTCATCCTTTTTCTCCATGCCTCCTTACGCTACATAAACAAGACAAATTTAGGTAAATAAAGAGGAATTCAAATATTTTCTCATAAGCATTGCATTGTTTATTGCCTAAAAATAGGTCAAATAACTCTATAAAAATAGAGTTATCAATGATGGATCACAATATTTTCTCACTTTAGTTAATAACTTCTCCAAGGAAACATGGATGTGCATGAAAGTCAAGAGTAAAACTTCAACTTGATTGGAAGAATTTCTCAATATGGTGAAAAATTAATTCAGTTTAGAAGTCAAACATATTAGGACTGATAATGTCTTGGATTTTTTTAATCAACATACAAAACATCTTTTTTCATCTTGAGGCATTTTTCATGAACGTTCATGTGTTCATACTCCCTAACAAAATGGTGTTGTCGAAAGGAAACATTATCATCTCTTAGATGTTGCACAAGAGTTGAAATTTTAGAGCTCCATGCTTGGTAAATTCTAGAGAGAATGCATCCTCATGGCAACCTATCTTATCAATAGGATGTCATCTTCTATCTTGCAAGGTGTCACACCTTTTGAAAAACCTTTTAGAAAACCACCATTGCTCTCTCATCTTAGAATGTTTGGTTACATGTGTCATGCCACTACTGTAAGGTAAAAGGATAAATTTGCCCCATGAGCGATCCTTAGTATATTCATAGGCTATGCTCAAGGTCAGAAAGGTTACTAACTTTACAATGCTGAAAGTTAAAGATTTTTTGTAAGTAGAGATGTAAAGTTTTATGATGATATTTTTCCTTTTTCACAAATAGGGCCTAAATTGCAATCTATCATGTAGAGACCTTTGGCTGAGCCCAATCTTGTGGCCTTTAAACCACTACATTTAGTGCCATACATTGAACCTTCACATCCCATTAATGACTCACCATCCATTCCTACTAAGACCATACCTTCCTCTATTACTCAAACTTCTATACCATTGCCACCATCGACTGATTCCTATGATGTCTTCTCAGATGATGACATTTCACCTACACCAAATCAACCTCCTTAAGCCCTAGCTTCATTGCCTCTTTGATGATCCATTAGGGAAACCTAACCACCACTCTGGTCAAATGACTATATATGCCCTACTATTCATCCCACCGAGGGTGAATCCTCCACTTACCCGTTGTCTACCTACATCTCTTATGATAATCTGCCCATTGCTAGCCGACACTTCATTGCCTCTATTTCGGCTGATATTGAGTCATTCTATCACCATGAGGTTGTTGACAACATTAAATGGGAAGATTCTATGAAACAGGAAATTCGGGCATTGGAAGCAAATGACACTTGGGATATTGTGGAGTTACCACCTAGGAGGAAGCCCATTGGATGCAAATGGGTCTATAAGATTAAGTATCAAGTTGATGGCATGGTAGAGTAATACAAAGCCCGTTTAGTGGCTAAAGGATATAGCTAGAAGGAAGATGTGGATTATCATGACATATTTGCTTCGGTTGTAAAACATAACACCATCAAATGTGCTTTGTCACTTGCCACATAAAATCAATGGGAATTCATTAGATGGACATCACCAATGCATTTTTGCAAGATGATCTTCATGAAGATGTCTACATGCAACTCTCGCCAGATGACCCACATGAACATAGTGGAAGGGTCTGTAAATTGAAGAAATCTATATATGGATTGAAACAAGCAGCTAAACAATGGTATGCTAAGTTTACTGAAGCATTATTGGTAGTTGGATATCAAGATTCCATGCATGACTCGTCACGTTTTGTCAAGTGATGAGGTAAACTCATAGTCCTTCTCATGATTTATATTGATGACATTCTCATTACTAGTAGTGATGTTGATGGCATCTAGAAGCTCAAGGAGCATCTTCATTCCATCTTTTATATCAAAGACTTAGGAGATCTTAAGTACTATCTTAGGATTGAGGTTTTGAAGGATAGTCAGGGCATTCATTTGAGCTAACATAAGTATATACTTGAACTGACTATTGAAAGGAGGATGGGTCAAATAAGTTAGAGTTGTTGGCACGGGGAAGGTTCAGGTGGAGACTAACCAGCCTAATGGCCTCATGGGGGAAGTTTTATATTGAAGGATGTAACTGAAGAGGAGGAACTACTTCATGTCTCCATGGGTCATTTGATGATTTCCAACAATGAGACGATACTAGAAAATCAATGACCAGGAGGCCACCAAGGGGCAACTAGAAGCAGATCTGGCACCTGATGTGTGGATTCTAGGTCGTTTCCGCTTAGGCACAGAGAGAGGGAAGGAGATGAAAGAATTCAAGGAGAGACTAAAGGACACAACAAAGAAGAGTAGGATGAAGTGGATATCTAGAAATAAGAATTGGGGTTCACAGAAATTTCTATGGTCAAGTGTGCTATGGAGCTTAGGATAGTTGATGCCATCAAAAGTCAAGGAAGCCCCATGACACTATCCAAGTTGTCATCAGTTCTAGCGTGCGATCCGTCTCCACTCTACCGTGTCATAAGGTTCCTCATGCATGGTGGAATATTCAAAGAGGAGCTTAGAAGCCATGGCTTCCCAAGTAATGTGCAGACGAGTTTATCCCGCCATCTGATGAGACATGGAGAACATGGCATGGCTGCTTTTTTTTTTCTTGATCAATTCTAGCCTAGTGGTGGCGGCGCCATTTCAACATCTGAGTGCCAATGTTCTAGCCAATGAGATTTCACCATTTGAGATAGTTGATGTTAAGCATGCATGGTGTGTGGTGCTAGGTTGACAGTGCCTGTGATAATTCAAGGTTGTCTAGAGGTATTTGATAGCCTTAATAATTTGGTGGATGTCGGCAGGGGCAATGGAATGACTTTGCAGATGTTGTTGAAGGCATTCCAATGGCTTCGCGGCATCACCTTTGATCTTCCTCATGTCGTCTTTAATGCGGTTGAGTTTCTAGCAATTGAGCATGTTGGGTTGATATGTTCCAAAGTGTTCCAAAGGTAGATGCCACTTTTCTAATGGTAAAGCGTAATCCCACTTTGGCTGCAAGAAAACTAGCCACAACATTTGGTTGCCAGTCAATTCAAACACCACCCACTACGGCCAATAATAGCTCACCATGCCTCAGGATTGGTAATCCATTACTAGGACGGTATCAGTTTTTATGCAATTTCTCTTTTACCCTTAACAAGATCCAATCAAACTCTTTTCACTAATTTCTTTGTATTCTCATTTTCCTCCATGTTCATTTCCTTTCCTCTCCGCTCCGCTCTTCAACCAATGAAGAAAGGAAGGATATCTACTCTCCTATTCATCTTATTTCAAAATCCCACCACCACCACTAAGGAAAAAGCAAAAGAAAAAGCTAACTACGTTTTCATAAATAATGAAGAAAAAGTATTCAAAAGGAAAAATTATGAAGTGGAGACAACAATGATAGAGGAAATCATAATAGAAAGGAAGAAGAATAAAGGAAATGGAACAGTTGGCTTGCGTAAGGTTTCTTTTTTATTTTCCTTTTTGGTTTAAATGTAAGTTTATATTAATAAAAATTAGTGCACATAAACATAGGGGCATTACTTCAATATTACAAGAATTATGAAAACTATAAAAAGATGGAGGTTGAAAATCTACAAATCTCACTCAAAATGATAATTTTCTATAAGAATTTTATATTTTGAAATAAAAGGCTTTATCTTGTGCAATTTTTCATTGGCTAACAAATTGAGATGTCAATAGTTTTGTTTGGAAATCATTTTCTATTTCTATTTAATTTGCCCATATATAGTAAATGCAAGCTTAAAAAGATATCTTAAGAAGTTTTGCAACGAAATCTTTTTCATTAGCTGTTTTGATCATCCATTGTAATTCTTTATTCCATTCTATAATATGATGTCATATTTCATTCTAAGCAAAGAGAGTCTTTAAAATCATTCTTATCTATGTATATTAAAAAAAGAGATGACTCTTATTCTTGATCTAAAATTGATAGAAAATATAATATATGTCAACAAAAGAAAGTCATTGTATAAATTTTTATCATTTAATGAAATTATATTTGTTGATGCCACCAATCTAAATTAGATCATACAAATCCACCTCTTCATTAACTAATTGTAGGTTTTTGTAAATTTTTCTATAGCAACAGGTAAACCTATAAAGAACTAAGATAAGAGTGAACATTAGTTTGAGGAGGTCTCTCCAATTTTATGCCATTTACTTTTTATATTAAGCTTCATTATTGAAGGATTTTTTACATTTTGTACTTTGAATCCACTTATGTCATAAAGAAGAGTCTAGAAGGTTAATGAGATTTCAAAGTATATAATACAAAAAGACTTTCTTCCAAGTTTAAGATTCAATAGCTCTTTTTTGCTAAACAAACTATTTACTAAGCTATTTTGTGATAATGTATACTACTAGCCTAAGACTGTTTGTGTAAAGATTCTTTTATTTGTGTATAACTATCAAAATGTGTCACTTGTAAAAGGAAGTGTGCCAAGAGTACTTTACTGAACAATAGGGCACAAATCAACCTATTAGTTATTGAAGTCAAAATCATAAGTTTAAAATAATTGATAATACCCTTTCACGTTATTCTAACTCTAAAATTGACTAAATTTTCATTACTTACCTGTATCCTCATAATGCATTACAAGTCAAGGCAATGACAAATGTATCCTCCTTATTTATCTACTTTCAAATAGTCAAATTTTCATAAAAAACATTATCTTCGTCATCTTTCTCCATAGACCTTGGGGAGCAAATCAACCTATTAGTTATTGAAGTCAAAATCATAAGTTTAAAATAATTGATAATACCCTTTCACGTTATTCTAACTCTAAAATTGACTAAATTTTCATTACTTACCTGTATCCTCATAATGCATTACAAGTCAAGGCAACGACAAATGTAACATCCTTATTTATCTACTTTCAAATAGTCAAATTTTCATAAAAAACATTATCTTCGTCATCTTTCTCCATAGACCTTGGGGAGCAAATCAACCTATTAGTTATTGAAGTCAAAATCATATGCTTAAAATAATTGATGATACACTTTCACATTATTCTTTCTCTTGAATTGACTAAATCTCATTGAAAACTTGAATCTTTGTAATGCATTACGAGTGAAGACAATAATATAAATGTAACCTCCTTATTTATCTACTTTCAAATAGTTGAATTTTTCAGTTAGAAAAAAAGTTATCATTGCATCATTTTCTATAAACGTGGGGGGACTAACCAACCTATTAGTTATTAGAGTCAAAATCATGAGCTTAGAATAATTGATAATATCCTTTTATGTTGGTCTATCTCTTGAATTGACTAAATCTCATTGAGAAATTGAATTCTCATATTGCATAATGAGTCAAGGTAATAATCCCTGGTGAAAGTTCAGAGAGATGCCATGAAGGCCATCTTCGATTGGAACATTACAGAGCTCCTTGAGTTTGATTGATGATATTAGGATATAGGAAGTTTATTTTGTATTTTTCGATATGTAGTTTAATTGTGTAGAGGGGTTATGCTTACATGCTAATCTCAATGCTGTCATTTTTTTTTTCTTTGGTTGCATTGCTTGGATATTGTTCACCCATCACAGGTACTATTTGCACGAGTTTTGTTTTAGATTCTACTTAATATTTCTTTTTTACAAGGTGTGGTTGTTGAGCTCAGTCTTGATATTTTAATAACACGTGTCACCTGAAAAGGAAACTTCAAAGACTGTTAAATTCAGTCTTGATATTTTAAGTAACACATGTTTCCTGAAAACTACTGACATACTTTTGAAATACTCTATTTAAAAACGATGGATGATTGGAACAGGCAATTGATACACCAGAATTACAAGAGTTTAGAATTTGCCGGGCCGGGAAATGAGGGGAAATGACGGGAAACAATGACGGGATCATCTACAACAAAGTCCTAGGGAAATAACGGGAAATGACGGGAAACAATGACGGGATCATCTACAACAAAGTCCAACAAAGTCCAACAAAGTCCAAGGGAAATGGCGGGACATGACGGGAAACAACGACGGGATCACCTACAACAAAGTCCAAGGGAAATAACGGGAAATGACGGGAAACAACGATGGGGTCACCTACAACAAAGTCCAAGGGAAATGGCGGGAAATGACGGGAAACAATGACGGGATCATCTACAACAAAGTCCAACGTAACAAGCGCCGTCAGAGAAATAAGTTTTGCTATGCCGACAAGAATAATATAAAAAATGTACAATCTTGATAGAATTATTGTGATAGCTTCGGTTCCTACTGGGACAACTCTTTCCTCTATATATATCTGTGGAGTGCTCAACCTAGAATATACTACCAGAGTTATCATAGATTGCTCAAACTGAGGGAGGGAGAAGCAAAGAGAGTGGGAGAGAGATGGAAGAAACACAAAAAGAGGTGAAATGGCAAGGGGAAGAAGAGCAGGCGGAAGCGGCTATATGGAGATACGCGTTAGGGTTCACAGAAATTTCTGCTGTTAAGTGTGCCGTCGAGCTCGGTATAGCTGATGCCATTGAAAGTCATGGAAGCCCCATGACACTATCCGAGTTGTCCTCGGCTCTAGCATGCGATCCGTCTGCACTCTACCGCGTCATGAGGTTCCTCATGCACCGGGAAATATTCAAAGCGGAGGTCACCAGCAATGGCTCTCTAGGTTATGCACAGACGAGTCTATCTCGCCGTCTGATGAGACATGGAGAACATAGCATGGGTGCTTTTCTTCTGAACGGTTGCAGCTCAGTGACGGTGGCATCATTGCAGAATCTAAGTGCTCGTATTCTAGCGAATGGGACTTCCCCATTTGAGATGGCTTATGGTGAAGATGCATGGAGCCACTTCGCAGCAAATCCTTCTCGCAGCCTTCTCTTTAACGAAGCGATGGCGTGTGCTGCCAGATTGACGGTGCCTGCAATCATTCAAGGTTGTCCGGAGGTATTTGATGGCCTTGGCAGTTTGGTGGACGTAGGTGGGGGAAATGGAACGACTTTGCAGATGTTGGTGAAGGCATTCCCATGGCTTCGCGGCATTAACTTTGATCTTCCTCATGTAGTCTCTGATGCGGTGGAGTTCCCTGGAATTGAACGTGTTGGGGGTGATATGTTCCAAAGTGTTCCAAAGGCAGATGCTGCTTTCCTAATGGTAAGCGTAACCGCACTCTAGCTTCAAGAAAACTAGCCACGACATTTGGTTCCAATCTTTCCATTCTTCCATGACCTTAAAGCTCCCCTCCAATCTTGATATTTTATACCTTTTGAAATATGATGAAGCTGTTTTATGTTAGATATTGCATACTTACAACGTCATATGAAATCTCTCACTAAATACAAAGAATTTAGAGAAAAATATTTGAAGTGAACCAAATATAGTAAGTAAATGGTCCAAGTCTAACCTTTTGTTTTTTTTTTTCGAAATATATGACCACATTTATTATATCCTATAATGAGTCTATTCTTTGTCATATTATCAATACTCTTTTACAACCGGATGTATTGTGTCAATAAAGAGCATAAATTAAACTATCTTTACAGAGTAAAATTGGTTAAAAAAAGGAAAAAGAAAATTGCTTTCAAACTTAAATGACCGATCACTCTTTTGATTCAAACCATCCCATATGGTCCATCTTTTTTTTTTTAAAAAAAACGTTAAATCACAAGATAACTCCTGCAGCAAATAATCTCCTTATTTTTATTTTTTTTATACTGTATTATTAGTTCTCTCAACAAAGAAAACAAACTAATAAAATTCTCAACATTTTTTTTTCTAGTTGGATCCCAACTGCAAAAGTTAAAACCTATAGGTGAGAACGAAAGAAGATTTCAGACAAAGAGAAAAAGAAGGAAATGGCTGAATGCCAACACTTCTAATGAAAGAAACAAATCACTAGGTGATTCTGAAAAGATAAAAAAAGAAAAAAGAAAAAAAAATAAAATTATGATATGTTTTTGAGAGTAAGATATTTTTACATCAAATTTAGTCCAGTATGTTTATATTCAAACTAGTTTTTAAGGTTGGTTGACCTCATGCTATTCGCTTATATCAATATATTAACACTATTTGTTGTGTTCCAATGTGCCAGAGTCTAAGTTTTTGTTGAAGTATTTACATGCAATTGCAAGAAATAGAACTATTTTTAGAATAGTGGAATCCCAATATATACCATTTGTGGCCAAATAGGAGAGTATAGACGTTTGAAATGGGATTCCTGCCGTGGCTTCCTTACAATTATGCACAACGTGCAATTGCACATAGGCATCAAGGAACCCCCATTATGATGCAAAAGTTCGCTTTTCCCTACTAAGCGCAGAGTAGACACAAACTGATGTGAATTTTTTCGCTTAACTAAACCATGTGAATTGCAGTGGATTCTGCATGACTGGGGAGACATAGACTGTGTCAAAATTCTTAAGAAATGCAAAGAAGCTATTCCTCGGGACAAAGGGAAAGTCATCATCGTTGACATCGTGATTGAGGAAGCAAAAACTGACAAGCTAACTGATCCAAGATTGACGCTAGACTTGTTAATGATGGCTGGTACAAGTGCAGGCAAGGAAAGAAGCTTAAAGGAATGGGAGTTTGTTATTGGGGAGGCTGGCTTTAGAAGATACACAGTGAAACCAATCCATGCTCTGCAATCAGTGATAGAGGTATTTCCTTAATTTCTGTAGTAGTTAAGGGTTGTTCATGGACTTCTAGTACTGAACATTCTGTTTCCTTTATGCAATAAGGGCTACCGCTGTAGGTAGAACTACCAAGTGGAGGTGTGTTTATGATGTTTAATTGAAGTCTTTAAGAAATAAATTTGTAACTAAAGACATTATCATAAGACTAATTGACAATTAATCACACAATAGATGTAGAAACATGAAGCCATTCTGTATATTAGTTTCAACAAGTAGTTTGGGAATAGTTCCTATGTTAAGTCGACAAGTACTTGGTGCAATTATGAGCAGCTATTGTCTAAAATCTCTTAATCTCAATTTCGATACTAAATGCATCCATGGGTATAAATGTTTATTAAAAAACAGAAAATTATCCCTCTATCCACAGACACAAAAGAAGCAATCTTTCTAGTAAAATGGTGGTTACAAAAACCGTAATGCAGAATATTACTGTTTTTCCCCTCACAAGCAAAATTATCAATTTATTCCTAAATCTAATTTTCAGTTCAAAAACTAAGATGTTTGTGTGTGTTTATTTAAATAAAACATAGAGAGAGGAAGTGGCATAAGAAAGAGCACGTGGAAGTGGTTATATGAGAACTCAGGTTACTAAATTCAAGGCATTTCTATTTAAATAAAACATAGAGAGAGGAAGTGTCTGGTGGTGCTTCACTTTCTTGTACAAAGTGTCGGTGAGTGCACCACCTTCTTGTCAGCACTGCGTCGCATTGAAAGAGGTGGGTGCCATCGTGCAACCACAGATGTTTCAACGTAGAAAGTGAAGCACTGCCAGACAATCCAATAAGCGAAGAAGGAAAAGTCTTGGTCAAATCATGCGAAGAGGAAATCGGCAGTGTAGACAGAGCTAAGACATGAAATGTAATTTATTGTGATCCAAATAGTTTGTTGTTATCTAATTGTTAAGAGGCTGATGTCTCAAGACTCAAGCATCAATGAATGGCGAAAGATTGAATCCATTATCACAAGATACAAGAGTTGGTGCTGTACAGATTACAAAACACAGAATTAACAAATACAAAAGATACTAAAGTAAAATCAAGGACTATCCTATTGGCCTTTGGACAAAAGGAATCAATGTACATAATATGTGTCCAATGGATAAAAGGATGTCTCATAATATCTCCGTCATTTTTCCAAACAATATGTAAATTATTATTAGGTCAGTATATAATTATTAATAATTCATATGTAGTTAAATTTTTTATTGTTAAAACTTTGTATTCTGAGCAATTTTTGTTGGTGAATTTTATATCTAGCTACGTAGTAGCTTGATTTTTTTTTAAATATTGAAATAATATAATTTAAACCTTCATATATATTTTATAAAATTTGTAATATAATCTCTTACCCACGTTCAACTTTTAAAATGATTTTATAACAGAATGAGGACATTGATCCAGGGAGCTCTAAAGTTCTATGTGAATTTTTTTTTCCCCTTAAAAGCTTTCATTAGAACATTCCAATCAAGTATTCTGAATGATATATTGATTTCCCTTTTCAAAATTATGATTTTTAAATCTCTTCTTTGATCAATTTTTTAACGATGATCATCATCTACAACAAATGATTAAAGCAATCCTCTTTATTAAGACGTTTAGTCGGTGAAATACAATTGCCATATAAAATGCCAAAAGCATTTACAACTTTAAGACAGTACTATCAAAGCAAGGAATTTGAAGGAGAGGATACTATCTCTAGTGTGTTTTTATGAAATTCCTCTATTATCCTTAGCAAAGGTCGAATTAAACCCTAAACTTGAATTTCTTTTATCCTTAGCAAGGAAAGATATCTACTCTCCTATCCATATTATTTCAACATCCAAAGAATAGAGAATAAAATATAAATAGTTACTTACATCCATTCCTCTCCCCTTCCCTTATCCCCCTTTGTTCTCATCCTCTTCGTCTTATCCTCTCGTATACAGTCTGCTTTCTCGTTGTCCTTTCTTATTCTCTCCCTCCAAACTTCCAGAAATAGTGTAAAGCGCATCTATGCACAGTTAGGCAAAAGGGAAATAAAGAAAAAAATTCCCATAAGTGATCTTCATGACAAATGAGATATGTATTACTGGGAACCTTCCCAAGAGAAAAATGAAAAAAAAAGTCTTTCTTTCCTTTTTTTTTTTTTTTGGTTTAGCAAGTACGACACATATATCATCAAAAAATAATAAAAGGTAAATGCTTCTCTTCGTCTTAATTATGCATCTTAGATTCAAATAATAAATAGGCTTTCAGCAAGAGGTTCATTTGGGCAGCTTTCACCTCGAAATTCATTGGAATAGTGAAATATAAACGTAGAAAGAATATGAAATTTGTATCTCCCATCATTCCAAGTGATTAAGAGCATTTTCCACCCCATCGAAGTTATCAAATCCTTACTTAATCCACTCTAATCCCCTCAAATCTTACACATGAGCTCTGATTTCCAACCACGGTACAGTAAGAAATATATTCATTTGACTAGTAGCACTTTGGTTGTAAGTGATTCAGCATAAAATTTCATAATTTCTTCCACATTTCCATTGACTAGTGCAACTAGGAATTTCTTTTCAATGAAAAACGTCTTTTGTGAGAACTAAAACCTGGGCTTCCTATTAGAAAGAAAAAAGATTATTTCTCCAGTCGCACGAGACAGTGCAGGGAAAGAAAATTATTTTCCCTATCTTGGATTTCCCATGAATCCAAAAGAATAGTATTTCATAATTATTAATCCAAATACGCTCTCTTGATCTTTTCTTTTTCTTTTCTTTTTTCTTTGCAACTTAACAGGCCGTAAATTCACATGATCAACTATTAACCCAAGTCAAGACATCTTGGCCTAGTGGTAGGCGAAGGTGATTTGAA
The DNA here is from genome assembly GCA_028551485.1 of Casuarina cunninghamiana. NCBI lineage: Eukaryota > Viridiplantae > Streptophyta > Magnoliopsida > Fagales > Casuarinaceae > Casuarina > Casuarina cunninghamiana. Next base: position 17,287,737 of record CM052363.1, on the reverse strand, counting down.
GCTTTTTATTGAGTAGTGAAACACAGACACAAGGAGAATATGAAATTCGTATCTCCCATCATTCCAAGTGATTAAGGGCATCGCCCACCCCATAGAAGAAACCAATCCTAGCTTTATCCACTCTAATCCCCTCAAAGCTTACACAAGAGCCATGATCTCCACCCACGGCACAGTAAGAAATATATTCATCTTATCAATAGAACTTTGGTTCTATGTGATTAAGCATAAAATTTCATAATTTCTTCCAGATTTTCATTGACTTGTGCAACTAGGAAATGCTTTTCAATGGAAAACAGTTCCCCCCCTCCCCCTCCTCTCTCCCCTTCTCCTTTTCTTTCTCTTCTCTCCTTGTGAGAATGAATACCTGGGCTTCCTATTAGAAAGGGAAAACTCCTCGCTCTCTCTCTCTCTCTCTCTCTCTCTCTCTCTCTTACTCTCTCTCACACGCACACACACATCAAGAGGTCTACTTAACATCAGATAAGAAATTATACATCCAGACGCATGATCGACCTCAAGAGTAAGCAGAAGAAATTCAGACAATGCGGCGAAAGAAGAGAAATTTCTCTCTCTTGAATTTCCTATGTACTCAAATGAACACTGTTTCATAATTCGTAATCCAAATGCCCTCCCTTGAATTTTTTTTTTCATCTCTCTTTGTAACTAAACAGGCCATGAATTCAGACGATCAACAACCAAGATCAAATACCTTTAACAATAGCTACAAGAGGATCAATCGAAGAAAAAAATATTTACCTGATTCGTTGAGACCACTTCAAAGCCCCGACGCAGGAAGTTGTGTTGGAGGATTCTCTAGTAGGGTTTAACGCAGGTGCCGCGCCTGGTTATCTAAAAGCGAACGGCTGAGATTATATCAAGGGCCAATCTGGGAATCGATTCACTCAGAGCCGAGAAGCCGCCGAAGACAAGACCTCGGCCCATTTATCAACTTTCTTGGCGGCCATGGTTTCTTAGTGGGCTTCAGAATTTATCCATCAAACAACTTTTCAGACATTTTTAACGGAAGCAACTCTAAGGAAAAAAGCAAACAGAACCTTCCATCTATCGATGTGGTACAAACTGAATTGACTTCTACCTTGGAGACCCAACACATCACCAGCCTTCTGCCTTGAATGAAAAAATCCCTTTCTATGTTCATGAAAAATAAACTAACTCAATTTAAATAATAAAACAAACCTTTTACTCTAGACTATATATATTTTTTCAATGAATACAACTTGATCGAAAAGTATTTTAAATTTACGATAGCCTAATCTAAAATTTACTGTCAAAAAACATGTTAGAGGATGAAAGAAGAGTACCAACTAAAACTAAGAATTTGAAATTTAGTCAAATTCAAAATCAACTCATGTTGGGCTAATAAGGAACCTAGTACAATTGAGTTTGAATTCCTAGGATAACTAGGTTATGATTGTTTCAAACCTGATAATAAGTAAAAATCCAAACTATATGGTAATTTGGAAATCCAAAACCTACTTTTATTGGATTAGATGTTAAACTATATAATAAATAACAAGAGGATAAGAAGACATTTTGTTTACTTAAGAGATTAAAACCTAAGTTATAGCATCTATTAATGAGGAAACTTTAGGTTTCAATCTTACGAGTTTTGTGTGTAGTATTTTATCATCAGATGAGGCCTGCAAACCAGACTCTTTTCCCTCAAAGTTGATTGGTGAGTGGTTTATGCCTTCAAATCTTATTCCTTTTCCTTCCTTGCATTGTACTTATATGTTACTTCCTTTAATGAAAACCATGTGCACTGTACTTTTTGAAGTCAACAATTTAAGTTGAAGGTTTTATGATTTAGGACTTGCACTTTAGAGGTGTCTTTTTTTTTTTCTTTCCCTATCATGTTTTAAATGAATTTTAATTCATACTTTGAACAACATATGTTTTCTTTTTAATTTCTTTATTGTTTTTATTATTATTATATATATAGATTTCATATGAGATTGTTTTACAATTGTGTTTATGCCTCTTTCTAAAGTCCACAATTGTTCCTTGCAGTTTTTTGCTTTCTAAAGCCATGTAATTATATGCTTTCTATTGAATGCTCAATGGTAGTTCCTCTTCTTAGGTCTTTTTTTTTTTTTTGTAAATTAGTTAATGCAATGGGGAGGACCCTTAATTTTCATGTCATTATTCTGTGTGATAGATTATTTTTTATTTATTTTATTTATATTTGCTATTCCCATCTACCAATTTGATTCTAAACTCATTATTGAATGGGTGAATTACAGCTCTATAATGGAATCAAAGGAAGGAGAGATACATCCTTTGCATGTTCATTCTCTCCTTGTCCCACAACCATATCCTTGGCATGTATTTATCGAGGAAGAAGGACAAACTTTTTTTGATGTATCAAAGCATTGTTATTACAAAGAAAGCATTGTTGAGATGTGCAACAAAGATGTGATTGGTTGTTTTAATGGATGGTTCGTTTTGGTTGATATGGATTCCGATGATTGTTATCTTTTCAATCTCATCTCACTGGAAAAAATTCAGCTACCACCATTGGAAATCAAAGACCTAGATTACTATAGTTGCATTCTATCTTCATCTCCAAGTGATCCTACATGTCATATCTTGCTCATCAAATATATGGAGAGCTCCCTTTTGTTCTGCAAGCTAGGTAATACTGAATTTATGGAACAGATAATTGAAGATGTTGATAACTCGAAAATAATTGCAGCAATTGTGGTTGGAGAAACTATATATTGCTTGACATATTGTTTAAATTTTGGTGTGGGAGGGTTCAAGTTATGCACAATTCAATTTATAAATTCAAAAGTTCAATTTATATATTTGGTAACAGAGCAACTATTCTTGCAATAGGCACCACATATTTCAAGATTTCGGCCATATCTTATTGAGGGTGGTGGTGAAATCCTTTTGGTACTCAAAGAGCATTCTAGATATAGAATTAATCGGGTCTGTGAATTCATAGTCTTTGCACTAGATTTTTCTAAAAAGCAGTGGGTGAAATTAACAAGTCTTGGAGATCGAACTATTTTTCTGTCTATTATAAGTGGCATATGATTTGTTCAACAATAGAATTTAGAGTTCAACCAAATTCAATCTACAACAGACAACTACTGACATACTTTTGAAATACTCTATTTAAAAACGATGGATGCTTGGAACAGGCAATTGATACACCAGAATTACAAGAGTTTAGAATTTGCCGGGCCGGGAAATGACGGGAAATGACGGGAAACAATGACGGGATCATCTACAACAAAGTCCAAGGGAAATAACGGGAAATGACGGGAAACAGTGACCAGATCATCTACAACAAAGTCCAACGTAACAAGCGCCGTCAGAGAAATAAGTTTTGCTACAATAAAAATGAAGTACAATCCTGACGGCACTATTGTGATAGCTTCGGTTCCTGTTGGGACAACAACTCTTTTCCTCTATATATATCTGTAGAGTGCTCAACCTGGAGGACACTACCAGAGCTATAATAGATTGCTCAAACTGAGGGAGGGAGAAGGAAAGAGAGAGGGAGAGAGAGGGAGAGAAATGGAAAAGACACAAAAAGAGGTGAAATGGCACAAGGAAGAAGAGCAGGCGGAAGCGGCTATATGGAGATACGCGTTAGGGTTCACAGAAATTTCTGTGGTCAAGTGTGCCGTCGAGCTCGGTATAGCTGATGCCATTGAAAGTCATGGAAGCCCCATGACACTATCCGAGTTGTCCTCGGCTCTAGCATGCGATCCGTCTGCACTCTACCGCGTCATGAGGTTCCTCGTGCACCGGGGAATATTCAAAACGGAGGTCACCAGCAATGACTCTCTAGGTTATGCACAGACGAGTCTATCTCGCCGTCTGATGAGACATGGAGAACATAGCATGGGTGCTTTTCTTCTGAACACTTGCAGCTCAGTGACGGTGGCACCATTGCAGCATCTAAGTGCCCGTGTTCTAGCGAATGGGACTTCCCCATTTGAGATGGCTTGTGGTGAAGATGCATGGAGCCACTTCGCAGCAAATCCTTCTCACAGCCTGCTCCTTAACGAAGCAATGGCATGTGCTGCCAGATTGACGGTGCCTGCGATCATTCAAGGTTGTCCGGAGGTATTTGATGGCCTTGGCAGTTTGGTGGACGTAGGTGGGGGAAATGGAACGACTTTGCAGATGTTGGTGAAGGCATTCCCATGGCTTCGCGGCATTAACTTTGATCTTCCTCATGTAGTCTCTGATGCGGTGGAGTTCCCTGGAATTGAACGTGTTGGGGGTGATATGTTCCAAAGTGTTCCAAAGGCGGATGCTGCTTTCCTAATGGTAAGCGTAATCGCGCTCTAGCTTCAAGAAAACTAGCCACAACCTTTGGTTCCAATCATTCCATTCTTCCATAACCTTAAAGCTCGCCTCCAATCTTGATTTTTTATACTTTTTGAAATATCATGAAGCTGTTTTATGTTAGATATTGCATATTTACAACGTCATATGAAATCTCTCACTAAATACAAAGAATTTAAAGGAAAAGATTGGACGTGAACCAAATATAGTAAGTAAAAATTGGTCCAAGTCTAACCTTTTTTTTTTTTTTTTGCAAAATATATGACAACATTTATTAAATCCTATAATGAGTTATTCAGTAGAACATGTACACAAATTTAAATTTAACTTGGCCTCCTCTCTTATTTTTTTCACCTTTACTTCCATTTTACTACCTTATATTAGAAAACTTGAAGGTCTATTCTTTGTCATATTATCAATAGTCTTTTACAACTGGATGTATTGTGTCAATAAAGAGTATAAACTAGACTATCTTTACAGAGTAAAATTGGTTAAAGAAAGAGAAATAAAATTGCTCTCAAACTTAAATGACCAATTAATCTTTCGATTCAAACCATCCCATATGGTCCACCTTTTTTTCTTTTTTCTTTTTTTAAGTTAAAGCACAAGATAACACAAGCAACAGACAATCTCCTTCTTATTTTTATTTTTCTTATACTGTATTATTAATAATCTTCTGTAATTAGGGGTTCGCGGTTCTCTCAACAAAGAAAATAAACTAATAAAATTCTCATCATCTTTTTTTCTAGTTGGATCCCAGCTGCAAAAGTTAAAACCTATAGGTGAGAACGAAAGAAGATTATAGACAAAGAGAAAAAGAAGGAAATGGCTGAACGCGAACACTTCTAATGAAAGCAACAAATCACTAGCTGATTTTGAAAGGATAAAAAAAGAAAAAAGAAAAAAGAATAAAATTATGATGTTTTTTAGAGTAACATATTTTTATCTCAAATTTAGTCCAGTATGTTTATATTCAAACTAGTTTTTAAGGTTGGTTGACCTCATGCTATTCGCTTATATCAATAGTAACGGTACTTGTAGGTCAAAAGACTGTTTGTTGTGTCCCAATGTGCCAAAGTCTAGGTTTTTGTTGAAGTATTTACATGCAATTGCAAGAAATAGAACTATTTTTAAGAATAGATGAATCCCAATATATACCATTTGTGGCCAAATAGGAGAGTATAGACGTTTGAAATGGGATTCCTGCCGTGGCTTCCTTACAATTATGCACAACGTGCAATTGCGCATAGGCACCAAGGAACCCCCATTATGATGCAAAAGTTCGCTTTTCCCTACTAAGCTCAGAGTAGACACAAACTGATGTGCATTTTTTCGCTTAACTAAACCATGTGAATTGCAGTGGATTCTGCATGGCTGGGGAGACATAGACTGTGTCAAAATTCTTAAGAAATGCAAAGAAGCTATTCCTCGAGACAAAGGGAAAGTCATCATCGTTGGGATCGTGATTGAGGAAGCAAAAACTGACAAGCTAACTGATCCAAGATTGACGCTAGACTTGTTAATGATGGCTGGTACAAGTGCAGGCAAGGAAAGAAGCTTAAAGGAATGGGAGTTTGTTATTGGGAAGGCTGGCTTTAGAAGATACACAGTAAAACCAATCCATGCTCTGCAATCAGTGATAGAGGTATTTCCTTAATTTCTGTAGTAGTTAATTGTTGTTCATGGACTTCTAGTCCTGTTTCCTTTCTGCAATAAGGGCTACCACTATAGGTAGAACTACCCAGTGGATGTGTGTTTATGATGTTTAATTGAAGTCTTTAAGAAATAAATTTGTAACTAAAGACATATTATCATAAGACTAATTGACAATTAATCACACAATAGATGTAGAAACATGAAGCCATTCCGTATATTAGTTTCAACAAGTAGTTTGGAAATAGTTCCTATGTTAAGTTGACAAGCACTTGGTGCAATTATGAGCAGCTATTGTCTAGGATCTCTTAATCTCAATTTCGGTACTAAATGCATACATGGGTATAAATGTTTATTAAAAAACAGAAAATTATCCCTATATCCACAGATACAAAAGAAGCAATCTTTCTAGTAAAATGGTGGTTTCAAAAACCGTAATGCAGAATATTACTGTTTTTCCCCTCACAAGCAAAATTATCAATTTATTCCTAAATCTAATTTCCAGTTTAAAAACTAAGATGTTTGTGTGTGTTTATTTAAATAAAACATAGAGAGAGGAAGTGGCATAAGAAAGAGCACGTGGAAGTGGTTATATGAGAACTCAGGTTACCAAATTCAAGGCATTTCTATTTAAATAAAACACAGAGAGAGGAAGTGTCCGGTGGTGCTTCACTTTCTTGTACAAAGTGTCGGTGAGTGCACCACCTTCTTGTCAGCACTGCGTCGCATTGAAAGTGGTGGGTTCCATCGTGCAACCACAGATGTTTCAACGTAGAAAGTGAAGCACTGCCAGACAATCCAAGAAGCGAAGAAGGAAAAGTCTTGGTCAAATCATGCGAAGAGGAAATCGGCAGTGTAGACAGAGCTAAGACATGAAATGTAATTTATTGTGATCCAAATAGTTTTTTGTTATCTAATTGTTAAGAGGCTGATGTCTCAAGACTCAAGCATCAATGAATGGCGAAAGATTGAATCCATTATCACAAGATACAAGAGTTGGTGCTGTACAGATTACAAAATACAGAATTAACAAATACAAAAGATACTAAAGTAAAATCAAGGACTATCCTATTGGCCTTTGGACAAAAGGAATCAATGTGCATAACATGTGTCCAATGGATAAATGGATGTCTCATAATATCTCCATCATTTTTTCAAACAATATGTAAATTATTATTAGGTTAGTATACAATTATTAATAATTCATAAGTAGTTAAATTTTTTATTGTTAAAACTTTGTATTCTGAACAATTTTTGTTGGTGAATTTTATATCTAGTTACGTAGTAGCTTGATTTTTTTTAAAAGATTGAAATAATATAATTTAAACCTTCATATATATTTTATAGAATTTGTAATATAATCTCTTACCCACGTTCAACTTTTAAAATGATTTTATAATATAATGAGGACATTGATTTAGGGAGTTCTAAAGTTCTATGTGAATTTTCTTTTCCCCTTAAAAGCTTTCATTAGAACATTTCAATCAAGTATTCTGAATGATATATTGATTTCCCTTTTCAGAATTATGATTTTTAAATCTCTTCTTTAATCAATTTTTTAACGGTGATCATCATCTACAACAAATGATTAAAGCAATCCTCTTTATTAAGATGTTTAGTCGGTGAAATACAATTGCCATATAAAATGCCAAAAGTATTTACAACTTTAAGACAATACTATCAGAAGCAAGGAATTTGAGGGAGAGGATACTATTTCCAGTGTGTTTTTATGCAATTCCTCTATTATCCTTAGTAAAGGTCGAATTAAACCCTACACTCGAATTTCTTTTATCCTTAGCAAGGAAAGACATCTACTCTCCTATCCATATTATTTCAACATCCAAAGAATAGAGAATAAAATATAAATAGTTACTTACATCCATTCCTCTCCCCTTCCTATATCCCCCTTAGTTCTCATCCTCTTCGTCTTATCCTCTCGTATACAGTCCGCTTTCTCGTTGTCCTCTCTTATTCTATCCCTCCAAACTTCCAGAAATAGTGTAAAGCGCATCTATGCACAGTTAGGCAAAAGGGAAATAAAGAAAAAAAATAAAACGATATCCAAGTTTGCCTGCAATAATTCCCATAAGTGATCTTCATGACAAATGAGATATGTATTACTGGGAACCTTCCCAAGAGAAAAATGAAAAAGTCTTTCTTTCCTTTTTTTTTTTTTTTGGCTTAGCAAGTACGACACATATATCATCAAAAAATAATAAAAGGTAAAATCTTCTCTTCGTCTTAATTATGCATCTTATTCAAATAATAAATAGGCTTTCAGCAAGAGGTTCATTTGGGCAGCTTTCACCTCGAAATTCATCGGAATAGTGAAATATAAACGTAGAAAGAATATGAAATTTGTATCTCCCATCATTCCAAGTGATTAAGAGCATTTTCCACCCCATCGAAGTTATCAAATCCTTACTTAATCCACTCTAATCCCCTCAAATCTTACACATGAGCTCTGATTTCTAACGACGGTACAGTAAGAAATATATTCATTTGACTAGTAGCACTTTGGTTGTAAGTGATTCAGCATAAAATTTTATAATTTCTTCCACATTTCCATTGACTAGTGCAACTAGGAATTTCTTTTCAATGAAAAACGTCTTTTGTGAGAACTAAAACCTGGGCTTCCTATTAGAAAGAAAAAACCTGGGCTTACATTGCTTTCTAAAGCCATGTAATTATATGCTTTCTATTGAATGCTCAATGGTTGTTCCTCTTCTTAGGTTGTTTTTTTTTTTTTTTTTTTTTTTTTTTTTTTTGTAAATTAGTTAATGCAATGGGGAGGACCCTCAATTTTCATGTCATTATTCTGTGTGATAGATTATTTTTATTTTATTTTATTTATATTTGATATTCCCATATACCAATTTGATTCTAAGCTCATTATTGAATAAGTGAATTACAACTCTATAATGGAATCAAAAGAATGAGAGATACATCCTTTGCATGTTCATTCTCTCCTTGCCTCATGACCATATCCTTGGCTTGTATTTATCGAGGAAGGACAAACTTTTTTTGATGTATCAAAGCATTGTTACAAAGAAAGCATTGTTGAGGTGTGCAACAAAGATATGATTGGTTGTTTTGGTGGATGGTTTGTTTTGGTTGATATGGATTCCGATGATTGTTATCTTTTCAATCTCATCTCATTGGAAAAGATTCTGCTACCGCCATTGGAAATCGAAGACCTAGATTACTATAGTTGCATTCTATCTTCATCTCCAAGTGATCCTACATGTCATATCTTGCTCATCAAATATATGGAGAGCTCCTTCTTGTTCTGCAAGCTAGGTAATACTGAATTTATGGAATAGATAATTGAAGATGTTGATAACTTGAAAATAATTACAGCAACTATGGTTGGAGAAACAAGATATTGCTTGACATATTGTTTAAATTATGGTGTGGGAGGGTTTAAGTTATGCACATATTTCAAGATTTCAGCCATATCTTATTGAGGGTTGTGGTGAAATCTTTTTGGTACTCAAAGTGCATTTTGGATATAGAATTAATTAGGTCCGTGAATTCATAGTCTTTGCACTAGATTTTTCTAAAAAGTAATGGGCGAAGTTGACAAGTCTTGGAGATCGAACTATTTTTCTATCTACTGTAAGTGGCATGATTTGTTCAACAACAGAATTTAGAGTTCAACCAAATTCAATCTACTACACATTGCCCAATGACACCTTTATGTGTTTGACTTTAGAAATAAGATTGTTTCGACATTTTTACCCTATCCTAATGTAAGCCTTAGCTTAAAACTATATTGGATGATGATATAATCTTTTGATAAGTTTACAAAAATTGTACTGATTTAGTTCATTTGTAATTTGTAGCCATTTGTTTTAAGGTTATATGTGATTGTTTAGTTATATAATGGCATAACAATAAGATGAGCACTCCAATTAAGCTTTATTTGTAGCATTTACTTTCCCAAAAGATGCAGAGAGATCAATGCAAATAATTTATAAATACGTGTGTTATAAATTCTCATATGTGCTCAAAGCAATACATAATCTTGCTTATAATTTAATTCCTCCAAAAAATATTCTAATAACAACTTTAAGTTGGTAATATTCATGAGGTGCATATTTGAAGGATATTAAATACTTTGAACCTTTTTTTTTCTCATAATTTCTTGTATCTATTATTTTACTTTCGCCTTTGGCAAATGGAAGCCATTGAGTGCATCTTGTCGGAACATGCAGCCATGTCCCACGTACATTGGACCCTATAAGCCATCTAGAGCTCGCATATTTCTTGTTAGGCAAAATGAGAAAATAAAAGTTACAGGAAAAATACAAGTTGCAATAAAAAGACAAAATAAGAGACCAAATTCAGAAATTAAGGCATTAAAAGACTACGAAATAAGGAACATCATTATATAATCACTGATGAATTACGCTTGGTGTGGATGGTTTGATTGCTAACTAAAAAGTATTCAACCTACCTTTATTGCTGAGTTTCATCACATATGCATGTTCATGATGGTTTTTTTCCCTTATGAAACTTCACAAAGAAAACTAATTCGTAATCCGAAATAAATTGCACAAATTACCACAAACCAGAAGGAAAAAAAAAAAAAAACAACAACAATGTTATGAATGGCATATCTGTCAGAACGATCAATCCCCTCAAATCTTTGTGGAAATTGTATGTATTATATCCTATTTATTTGCATGCATGCCATGAGCTTATGTGTCCATGCTGCCGGAATATTCTATGGTGTGTCCAACCACAACTTGCTTGTAGTGGAGGAATTATCAAATTATGGAACGGAATACGTAGATTTGTCCATACATTTGTAGGACTTTAGGAAGGTCTTTTGCTTGTGCCTGTGGCGTTATGAGCCTTTAAGCAATCTCGGAGCGTGGCCTCGCAATAACCGTGTAGTTAGAAAAGTCCCAAACCCTTAGTCTGGGCTTTTATTGGGCGAACTGCTATAAGAAGTTGAATGATTTGTATTTTTTTAATGATGAAACTAAAGTCATATAAATATTAAGGGAGAAAAAAGCTTTGCACGTTCCACTAAAAGTTCTAGGCACCATATGCTTTTCTAGTGGCTTTTCCATCAATAATAGATCGCGATGATGATGCAACAATAAAGTCATGCTAGCATCGAACGTTTGGAGCCCAAAGATAACCAATGATATGCATGGTCAACCAAGGGCAACCTTATGCACATTGCACTAAAGCTAGCCCAGCACCAAAGAGTTAAGAGAATGGAAAAAAAAGGCTCCACCACATTTAAATAGTATGGAATTGATGTATGAGCTATCAATATAATAATAGCTTATTTTCATACTCAATTCCATGACAATCTTAGATTCTTTTATGTCGTGCATTAATAACAGTATGGATACAAATGACAAGTTTCCATAATCTAGAGTTAATAAATAGAAAACCTTTCAGCAAGCAACTTTAGAAAATTTGAGCACTGTATACCATATTATACTTTCAAAGCTTAGTTTACAGAAAATCTTGAATGATAAGGTGATGTTCTAAATCTTAAATGATGAAGTATTGTTATGCTAAAAGATAGTGAAATGAAAAATTATGTCCTTCAATGTACCATAATTCATAATTAAAAAAATCTATCATGTGGAACTAACAGCGCCACTCAAAACAATGTCATGGTGTTTTAGTTTTTTCCATTCCTTCTTTGTTTCTCCTATAACAATAATGACAAATGAGGCCCTAAAATTAATGGCAGTCAAAGCACTAAATATATACTTCCCTTACACAAATGAATCATTGCCTAGTCTGACACACTTTATATACCAACTTGTGCTCTCTGTAAATACATCCCGTTGTAACACTAAATAACAAGTCAAAGATCGAAAGCACCTAATTATCTGATCTCTCTTCCTCTCTTCCCCAAATAATCTTGTGCTCTAATTACTTTAATCTATATTCCGGCAGTAACCCTTGTAGGCGGTTCACAGTAATGTGTAACATACATACTCGCATTTGGGCTTATTTTGTTAGAAAATTTGGTCTCAATTGAGACTCTTTTATAGGATCTGAGCATTGATCATGGAGAAATAAATGGGTTTCTATATGTATAATGTAAAACAGATATGAAAACATACTATATTTTTCCATTTGCGTCGCCATTTTGGACTAAGTCTTCCATTCTATTCTTTCTAGATACTGGCTTGATGAGATAGCCAAAAGTTGCTGCGTAAAAGTTAAGGAGAAGGTGACAACAATAACTACGTAAAAGCCCCTTTTATCTACCCGTGTGAACAAGTAGTTATTTAGTATGTGTGAGTCATGGGTTATTTGTGTTAGTGTGCTTAGTGTTTTACTGGAGAGAGGGGCATGATGGTTGATGTGGTGAAACTACCCTGAAGGGCAGTTTTCCACGACTAAACGCAATAAAACAAATTATATTGTTGTCTCCAAAATTTCTCCCTTTTGCAACATTAAATATATTAAACGGAGAGCTAAAGAGGGGACTTAGCCAATTAATAAAATGTCCATACAAATAGTCTCACTCATCAAAGTCTATAAGATGGACAGAGGCCCACACCAACCAGTACCATATATGCAAAAGGGGAATATATGTATAACATGTGTACAATTAAACGAACTAATAAAATTACATTGCATTGCCACGTTAGGAAATGATTGTTTATGCATCATTGATATAAGCCCACATTACATGGTCTCATACAATGAGCCAACAATCTTTTACTTGGGCTATAATAATGATCATAAAAACAAATAATACTACTAGTAGATTTTATATATATGAAAATAATTTTTAAAAACATTTTGTGTTGGTCCAAAAAGTTTAGAAACATCCCTTATTGCCGATCTTGTCACATAAAGTTTTGCACTCATGGATAATAGTGGTAATTATGCCATTTAGAGACACAACTCCTAAGATAGTCACAAGAGTCCTCCACTTTACGAACATAGATCTTATATGGTAGTGTGGTGGATAAGTAACACCACAAAAGAAATGTTGTGTTACCCTTCTATCAGTCTCATTCTCCTACTGACCAGCGTCACCGACAAAACCATCATAGGGGAATATCACTCCAAATGACAAACATCATCGACAAACCGTCCTAGAAGGACATGCCCAAGGTGACAAGACATCATCGACAAGCTGTCCCAGGAGAATATAGAATGTCTTGTATAGGGTGCTCGAGTACATAAATATTTGTGTACTACAAGACATTACAATATGGCCAATAATAATGTGCCTTGGCCAAATGCTTAAGGTTGCACATCCCTTAAGACTTTATAACTTGTTTTAAACAAGCACGTACGTGTCTCATAAGCTTGTTAAAATCAAACAATGGACATGTAACTAGGATGTATATACATCAACCAAAGTTTACTTAATAGTAAACAAGCAGAAGAGATGCTATAATAATAAATGATAATTAGGTGAGCGAAAGCTCCCACTGAACAAAAGCATATAATAGGGAGCAATAGCTCCCACTGAGCAAAAGCATCAAATAAGGAGCAATAGCTCCCATTGAGCAAAGGAAACAAATGAAACTTCAAGACCCATACAGTCTATATGCTTTTGCAAAATAAAAAAGTTTAACCCTTTAATAAGTGAGTCAGTTAACATGACACCAATACTAATTGTGCTTCTCTACAACATCACCATTCTTTATTTTTCTCCATAACAATCAAAACTATTAAACAATACAAATGCTCTTTTACTTCAAAATAGAGACATTAAAAGAGCTCCCATTGAATAGCAGCATCAAAGATGCTATTAAGCTCATACTTATGACATGTTATTCTAGAATATAAGGGTAAAGACCCTAACAGTGGGACAAATAGCCATAGTAGCTATAAAAATATAAGGGCAAAACCCCTAGCATCTATGTCAATATGTTATATTACATCGTCACCTATTTTAACCTTTCATTAATGGTTAAGAATTAAAATTTATTTGTGCTTAGACCTTGTTTTACAAACATTGTAGTCAACAAAGAACATTATAACTTTAATAGCAAAACATTGCTAAATAGGTTTAGCACTCAAAATAAACAATGTCGACATTCTTTTGAGTCTAAAGGCTCTATGAGTTTGTAAACTATTTTACGAGGTTCATCAATCAAATCAATTAAGTAGCTGCACTACAATATACTACAATACTACCACTAATAATCTTATAGCATAGTCTTTACTTTCATAAAAAGATACAAATATGTGAATATCCATGTAGTTCATAAATATAGGACTATGTCTTACAAGTCACAAGTCAATTCAATTACATGTGTACAAGGCAACTCTCAAACCTTTATTTCCATTTTAGGATCCCCAAATATTATGATTCCAATCCAATGGTCATAACTAAGGTTTGACTGGTGTATGCTAAAAGACTTTACTCTAAAAGCAACATCAACCTAGTACACATACACATAAATAAAACTTTCAAGTTTATTATTTCATAACACTTATCATTCAATATTACTTTCTCAGCATAGCTTCAAGGTACTACAACAAGTTTGGTTTATCACCCACAATGATCAAAATATTTCTAGGTTTATAATCTCAAATACCAAACATATTTTAGATTATAATCACCATGTGCCTTTATGAGAAAGAATTAATGATAGGCAATAATAATAGGTAATAATAGTGGTGACTAATAAAATATTCCAAACTTGTGGTAAAAATCTTTACTCTAATGATGCACTCTCATAAGAGTCTATATGCCAATTACTTCAACATCAAATGATTTATATCAAGGAGTAAACTTCAAAATTGTATATAAACAATATATCATCTTCTTAAGGAATCATAAAAATTTTACTCTTCTCCCATTGGTCTTTGTAGATCAACATATATAATTTGATTTATCATCATTACAACAAAACTTTCTGAAGTTATAAAACTACAAAACTTCAGGCACTAAGGTTAGGGAGCTTACTCAAAACCATAAATTCCTATACAATTAAGTTTACATTAAATGCCTCAAAGCATTTAGGTTGCACCATATAAATGTCCTTGTCTAGAGTTTCATTCAGAAAGGTGGTCTTGATAGCCAACTATTGTGGCAATAAATTAAAATGAGCGACCAATATGATGGTCACTATGAAATAAGCTTTTTAGCTACCAAACAAATAAGACCTCTTAAACTTTATTTATGAAAATTCTCTTGGTTTTATACATACATTCACATACAACAATTTTGCAACCTTGAGGCAATTTAGTAAGCTCCAAATCCAACTATATCTCACCAACAATGTTGTGTCTTTAAATGCATATAAGCACAAATCTAGCAAAGGTTAGAAATAACATCCATACAAGTAACTAGATCCATGATCAAAGTTACAATCAAGTTCTCCTAAAGGACCAAGTAGTATAAAATGAAGCTTATCAGCTTTCTCTAGTGGAACTTCTAAATACAGCCACTAAATCCCTGAATAAAGCCTTTATAAGTGGATTTAAGACTTGCAGAACTTTAGCCAAGGTCGTTTCATCAAATGGTTCATTTACTCTAATAGGTCTTAATTATGGCTCCTCCGGCTCTAATTCACCATATATATAGGTGATGTAAATGACATAGTCATATAAGCACTATTACTTTTGAATAGTCGGAGAACAATTACACTTCTCTGTCACATTATGTTCTAAATACTCTGTTATCTATAATTTCACAATTCTAGCCCTTCTTAAGGAGTTATAAACTAATACCAATTATTAATGATCTATGGAAAATACTGCTATAAAACATCCCAAAATATATCACATGATCCATACAACTCATCATACTTGTGAGATCAATAACATATATTAGCTACATTGTGATGCTCATGGTTCCCAAACATAGCGAACTTATCAGCTATCTCAAAACTATCTAATATAGACAAATGAGTCTTTAAAATATTCAGAATTGACACCCCATGATATTCTTCACAATATTCAAATTCCATAACATCGATCTTTTTCTTTTATATCTCTCAACATCAGTCTTAACGTCTCCAAATATCTCACAGGATTCAACCATGTTTCTCAACCAACCATAAATCACCATAGTGAGAAAATCAATTATGCTCAATAAAATATTAGAATAACAACATCAAACATGGCCATTAAAATCAATACATACAACCTTAATAGGTCAAAACTATCAACTACAAGTCTCTTTCCATCTTGGCCATTATATCTCCAAAATACTTCACATATATCTTTAGATCATCTTTAATGTCCCATATATAATGTCAAATGATATCAACTACATACTTCACGTATATCTTGTAGTTGATATCATTTGAGATGGAAAACATATTAACAATACAACTCGTCATCTCAAAACAACAACTATATAAGTTCATGTCTGAACCAAATCTCCTCAGAAAAACTGTACACAAAGGTACAGTATAAAGTCATCCTAAAATAGTATGACATATTTAATAAACACCACATAAGCTTTAACATTATATTCAATTAGAAGCTCATGCTAATTTGGCTTTCCTCTATACGTGAATCCAAATAGTAAAATATCATAAATCATGAGACTATTCAATCACCAAGAATTAAATGGGGCTACCAATCAAGTGGATTCACTATTAATATTAAAACCATTATACTTGGGTTTACTATGGGATAAACAAGATTCACAATTATTACAATCATCATCCCAATGACCATCCTTCCAAATATGATCATAAATAATTTTATAATCATCATGCCTTAGATGAAAACTTTTATAAAATCATTATTACAAATTTTGATGGGGTATAATGCCTTAGTATCATTGTATCTAGTAAATCCTTAATTGTGCACTTAGCAAAGGAATTACATATAAGGTGATCCTAAGTTGACCTTAATGAGTAGTAAGGTGATTACATTTCAAAATGTGCTTTATGAAGCAACTCAATATCCCAAGTGCTATAATTAGTAAGATCTATTGGCCAACCATTAATTGAGATAGAGCTATTATATAGCTTTCCCATAAAATATGTTATAATTAGTGTAAAATTGACTAATAAGCCAATGAAGACCATTGACATAAGATAGGTAAAATGAAAAGAGCTCACAAGCATCGTCATGCAAACACTTGTGGGCAGAAAGTATGAAATGCTATCCAGAAACTCTCAACACAATGGTAGTAATTAGTTGACATAAAAGGTGACCAAGAAACGAATGGTAATTATTAACATAATGTAGGTTAATCAAAAGGAGTAAACAAACTTTGACATACAAACACATGTGGGCAAAGTATGATGTACTATTAAAATGCCCTCAACATAGTTGTAGTAATTAATAATGGAAGCACAATGCGAGTAGATTAGAAGAAAGTCTCACAAGCAATGTCACATAAACACCTGTGGGCGGTAAACGTGACATACCATCCAGAAACTCTCTGCATAGCAACTAACATAAGGAAGAACCAATCCTCACAATCCACCACCTGAGGGTGTATGGACCACTAAGACTAGCCTAAACCTAGCCATGC
This sequence comes from Casuarina cunninghamiana, assembly GCA_028551485.1. Taxonomy (NCBI): domain Eukaryota; kingdom Viridiplantae; phylum Streptophyta; class Magnoliopsida; order Fagales; family Casuarinaceae; genus Casuarina; species Casuarina cunninghamiana. Next base: position 17,270,306 of record CM052363.1, on the reverse strand, counting down.
TAACTATGCAGCATCCAAATCCTAATATGCAGTCACCTCTTGTGGAAGTATAACCACATACTAAGATTGGACATGTCCATAGTACAAGAACAAAGTCTCATAATCCAATCAAATTGTGCCACTGTGGTGGTCACAATCTAACGAATCACAAGACCCCCACGTACCTGGATCAATCCCTTTGAACGCACAAACACAATCCTATGACCTGACTAAGTTGTGCCACTATGGTGGTCAAAACCTAATTGAACCACAAGATCAACCTATGTTGTGGGATACAATACATGCTACTCACAATTAAATGTGCAACTCAATTTCAAAAGACTGGGCACTGATCTCTGAGTTGCACCTAATTAACAGTTTAAGTGTTATATAATTGTATATTGGACTAAAACGGCCTAATATAATATTCAAATAAATACATAACATTCAAAAGGCCATAAATAATTTTCAAACAATTCATTATCACATGCTAGCACCTAATTATGGCATATAAAATTAATTAAAAAATAAATCAAGCAATTTTAATTTAAAATAATCAACAAACAAAAATAATTATTTTAAATAAATTGCATCAAAATATTCAAAATAAAATTATAAAAATTTCAACATAAAAAGGGGCGTCATATGAGCTTCCATGTGCCTCCATGCACCTCCACGCGCCTCCATGCGCCGCTAGAAGCAGCTATCGGCTGGTACAGCCGGTCTAGCCGATTTAGCCGAGTCAACTCGACCGGTTTAGGCGACTCGGCTGATTCAGGCTGATTTGGCTGGTTCAGGCCAATATGGCCGGTTCTCTGGCCGAGCAAGGTGTTATCGGAATCTTCGGCACATGGCCAATGTCCGACACTATAAACGGCAGCACTTCGGTGTTCACCGGCGGCCATATTTGGATTAAACCAGATCCTATTGAAATTGGGTAGCTCGATTTGGCCAGTTCTCCGGCTAATCGAGACGCTGTTGAGATCATCGGTGGATGATCTACCTCTGGTAACCTAGTTAATGGCAAACGGCGGTGGCTGGCGGCTTGACCCAATTCGGGTCGAGTCGGGTCACGTGCGACCTGGTCGAAAAACCACCGTTTCCGGTGGTTCTTGGCATCGGCAGAAAGCTTATGTCGTGCTGGTTCTAAATCTGGCCTCATCCGGTGAAAAGGGCCACTAGTTCAGCTCAGATATGAGTTTGAAATTTTAGTCTATAATAAATACGAAACCCATTTTGAGGTCGAGACCAAAACTTGATTTTGGTTCGATTTGGCTCACCAGATCAATGCTATAAAAGCTATGATACCAATTGTTAGAAAATTTGGTCTCAATTGAGACTCTTTTACAGGATTTGAGCATTGATTATGGAGAAATAAATGGTTTTCAATATGTAAAATGCAAAACAGATCTAAAAGCATATCGTATTTTTCCATTTGTGCCGCCATTTTGGACTAATTCTTCCATTCTATTCTCTCCAGATACTGGCTTGATGAGATAGCCAAAAGTTGCTGCATAAAAGTTAGGGAGAAGGCGACAACAATGACTGCGTAAAAGCCCTTTTTATCTACTCATGTGAACAAGCAGTTATTTAATGTGTGTGAGTCATGGGTTATTTGTGTTAGTGTGCTTAGTGTTTTATGGGAGAGAGGGGCATGCTGGTTGACGTGGCGAAACTACCCTGAGGGGCAGTTTCCCACGACTAAACGCAATAAAACAAATTATATTGTTGTCTCCAAAATTTCTCCCTTTAGCAACATTAAATATATTAAACGGAGAGCTAGAGGGGGGACTTAGCCAATTAATAAAATGTCCATACAAATAGTTTCACTCATCAAAGTCTATAAGATGGACAGAGGTCCACCTCAGCCATTACCATATATGTACAAAGGGGAATATATGTACAACATGTGTATAATTAAATGGACCAATAAAATTACATTGCATTGCCATGGTAGGAAATGATTGTTGATGCATCATTGATATAAGTCCACATTACATGGACTTATACAATGAGCCAATATATTTCTCTAAGCATGCATATCTCAGGTTACATTCTACATAAACCAATATTACTTGTCATCTTCACACCCTTGTCGTTAACCACCTCCTCGAACTTCCCTTTGTCATCTACACGTACCAACACCACCGATCAATATTCTCTGCCAATGGATTCAATTTATAGATTCTTAAAATAAATACAGGGTTAAGTAGAAGTAACCAGCATAGTTAAGGGTGTAGAATAGACTGTTGTAGCCGCGAGCCTTGACACCGAGGCGTTGGAAAGTGCATCGGCGATGTGTCAGGAGCTACCCTATTCTAGCCGCTGTCGCATCCGTCAAGGTTAGAACTTGTCGCTACAGCCCCACCCCCGCCTTCTCTGCCGCTCTCACCAGTAACTGAGATGATGATGAAGACGCTGTTCTACAGCGTCTTGCCGCCCAAGGGACCTCTTGACGCGCTAGATCTGCGCATGGTTCTAGAGATGACTAAGCTCCATATTGCCAAACTTAAACCAAACTTGCATAACCAAATGGGCAATGCAAAAAACTTCTGAGCTCGGTGGTTAAAAAAGGAGGAAACATATAGGTATCTAGCACAATTTTAATTTAATATTTTCATACAATGTTGAAGATTTTAGTACATTAAAACATTAAAATATAAAACTTAATTAAAAAATAAAAAGGATATTAATACTAATAAATGATAACGTAATCAATACTTATACAAATATGTTAATCACGTTATAAATGTAATTGCAGACTTATAATTGCTAAATATGTTAAACTTATAATGTGTTTGAAAAATTTGCAAATCATAATACTTTTTTTTAAATTTTTTTACACTAATGTTTGTAATTTGTTTTAAATTACAAGTTAACTTTCTTTACCAAGTTTTAGAAAGGAAAAACCATCATGAATGTGCATTATGTGATTGAAACTCAACATTAAAAGTAAGTCAAAAACTTTTTGGGTAGCAGTTAAACCATTCACGCCAAGCCTGATTATATGATGATGTTCCTCATTTCGTAATCTCTTAATACCTTAGTTTCCTTATTTTATCTTTTTATGGTAACTTGTATTTTTTCTATAACTCTTATTTTCTCATTTTGCCTAATAGGGAATATGAGAGCTCTAGATGGTTCCGATGATATGCACTTCATGGCTTCGAAAATAGTAAAAAGATCTCCAAATATTCAAATCAAATTCAAATCAATCCTTGTCACATGGTAGAATAGAAGTTTAAAACAAAAGTGGCAATAACCATGCAGTAAATAGATCTTCAAATCTTTAAATGGTTTCAAATCTTCAACTCAATTCAAATAGACACGAGTGGGAGGAAATAGAATAGAAGTTTAAAAGAAAAGAAATTAGTCTGGGTAAAATTCATGTTCGCTATTAAGGAACATCTTTGAATTATCTATCAATATAAACAAAGCGATCTTACTTTTCTGATTTCAAAAGTAATCAATCATTGTTGTGAAACTTCAATTGAATCTTTATTTGCATGATGCTTGCTTTGAGAAATATATAAACAAATAAAACCAATATTCTTTATTTGAATTGATTACAATATTGAAAATTAATGAACATCTTGATTTGATTCTACTATACTTCATGATACCATAAATCTATGTATTATATGTTGTTAATCTTACACCAACATTATGACTAGATCAGTTTACATACCTAAGATGGCACCTAGGCGAGCACCACCAAGACAAGGTATTCTTGTTCGTGTAAGAAGGTGTAGAGGTTGTAATGAAAATATCTACAGAGGTTATAAGGGGTTCACAAGCCACCAGGATTCTTGCTTGGGCCCAATGCCACCCTAGTAAATGAACCGGCACCAACCAGGGCTCCAGCCCCTACACATGCCCTGACTTTGATTGAGGCGCTTGTCGCAAGGCCCACCAAGGCTCCTGTCTTTGTTCGCAATATGCCCAAGAGCCCTAGCACCAGTGGTTGCACATACAACCCCACCCTAAGCGCCACTACAAGTGCTATTCCCCACAACCCCCTTGTCGACACCATTGTTGCCGCCACCAACAGCGTTGCCACCGCCACTGCCGTTGGCCCTAGCTCTTTGGTCTCTACCCCTACTAGCACCCTAACCACCACTAGCACCCACCCACAAGCCCCACAACTTGCACCACCACCACCCTAGCAAGACCACCATTACTTCCAGCCCTACCTTCGGCTTCATTGCGAGCACCACCCCCACCACCCTAAACCCGTATTAGCCCAGGAACACCACTACTAGCAAGCTGGCCCAACCACCCGACAACTAGTAGTTAAAATTTGATATTTTGCTACTTTTGGTTTATATTTTCTCTGCTAGTTGGTGTGAATATTTTGATGGATTAGACATTGAGACTTTTGGTTACTATTTTGTTTTAGAATAATCGATGGCTATTGGCAGGCCACTTTCATATACCACAAAAAAATACCGTCAAATACCTAATATACACATGATAGAATAGATTTAACAGAAAAAAAAAATTGCTAGGAGTGAAGTTAAAAAAATTAAACGGATAGATTTTATGGAACATGAGAAAAAGTAGCAAAAACAAAAGAAAAAAAGAGTTATGGAAGCACAAAAAGGAAAAAAAAAATGAGGATCGTAAATATTTAATAGAACAAAACAGATATGGGAACAGAACAAAGACAAAAACAGGTAAAAGTTTAAAGATTTAACATATCTAGAAGGAGATGAAAATGGAAAAAAAAAAAAGCCATAAATTTCGTGTGACTTTCCTATTGCCAAGAATTCTTGTGTAAAGTTAACTCTTAAATCAAGTTATCTTTTGTTACTCAATATTCACTTTGTTATTAAGAGTACATCCATAATTTCTTGAGTATAACACCTCTTTATCAAACAAGGTCTAAAAACCAAACTCCTTCCTTGCAAAGTTGAATAGTGAGTGATTTTTGCCTTTTAATTTTCATTTTTCTCCTTTGAATTATACTTTTCTGTTAGTTTTTTTTTATGAAAATCATGTACAATGTACTATATGAAGTCAACAATTCTAATAGAAGGTTTTATGACTTGGGACTTACACTTTAAAGGAGTCTTTTTAATTTCTTTTTCCTATAGTGTTTTAAATGAATTTTAATTTATACTTTGGACAATATATGTTTTCTTTGTAATATATTTATTATCTTTTTCATTTTTTATTTTATTTTTTTTATCTTTTATAGATTTCAAATGAGATTGTTTTACAATTGTGTTTGTCTCTTTTTAAAGTTCATAATTGCTTCTTGTGGTTTTTTGCTTCCTAAGGCCACATAATTATATGCTTTTCGGTGAATGCTCAATGGTCTTCTTCTTCTTAGGTCATTTTTTTGGGTAAATCAATTAATGCAATAACATATTAGTTCAATTTTCATATCATTAATCTTGTGTAATAGATTAGTTGATTTTCTTTCATTTAATGTTCTTATATACCAATCTAATTTCAACCTTATTATGGAATGGGTGAATCACAAGTCCATGATGGAATCCAAGGAAGGACAAATACAACCTTTGCATGCTCATTCTATCCTTACCCCTCGATCATATCCTTGGCATGTATTTATCTAGTAAAGGAGGCAAATTTTTTTTTGATGTATCAAAAAAACATTGGTACAAAAAAAGCATTTTTGAGATGATGGACAAAGACACATATGTTTGTTCTCATGGATGGTATATTTTGGTTGATCAAAATTCCAATGATTGTTATTTTTTCAATCCATCTTGTTGGAAAAGATTCAGCTGCCACCAATGGAAACCTATGATTATTATCATTAGCTCCAAGTGATCCTGCATGTCATATCTTGCTTAACATATACGATGTCAACTCTTTTCTATTTTGTAAGCTAAGTGATCTTGAATTTATTGAACAATTTATTGGAGATGCTGATAATTCGAAAATAATGGTGGCAATTATGGTTGGCGGGACTATTTATTGCTTGCTATATTAAGAAAATTCTAGTGCAGGAGTGTATATGTTATGCACAGTTCCTTTTACAAGTTCAATTTACATGTGATAACAGAACAATTATTCATGCAAGAGGCACAAGATATTTCAAGATTCTGGCCACATCTTATTGAGGGTTATGGTTGAATCATTTTAGTGCTTAAGGTGATTAGGGCAGACGGTCTTGATCAGCCCTCGAATTCATAGTCTTTGTAATGGACTCTTTTAAAAAGTAGTGGGTGAAGCTAAAGTCTTGGAGATTGAGCTATACTTCTATCTAACATAAGTGGCATGATTTGTTTAGCAGAAAATAATAGAGTTCAACCAAATTTGATACACTACACATAGTACAATGATAGACTCCTTTATGTGTTGGACTTTAGAAATTAGACTATTACAACGTCCTTACACTATCATATTGTAAGTAATATTTGGAAACTAGATTAGATGATGATATAATCTTTAGATAAGTTTACAAAAATTGTTATGACTTAGATGATTTGTAATGTATAATAATTTGTTTTAAGGTTGTATGTGATCGCTTGCTCATATATAATGGCACGATAGTCGGATGAGAACTCCAATTGAGTCTTTTATTATAGTATTTTGTCACAAAATAAAGAGAAAGAAAGACATAAAATTGAGAAGACCTTTTATGTATTACTTGCTTGAAAAAGAATGATATATAGGATCTTCTTTTAACTTGAGGAGCAAACCTAGTTAAATCATACAAAGAATTAAAGAGAGAATATAACTTGCTATACATGGAAAATAACTTCTCAATTAATTTACGCTATATGGAAATTATAATATGCCTAATCGAGTAATATAATATAATTACACATATGTATCTCTAACACTCCCCCTCAAGCTGGTGGTTTTGATGATTTGTAAACGTAAAAAACACCAAGCTTCTTTAATAAATATGTGTGTTGTCATTGATAAAGAGCCTTAGTAAATATGTCTGCTAGTTGTTCTGTGGTCTTCATCTCTCTTGTCTTAATAATTCCCTATTGAATCTTGTCTCTTGTGAAATAACAATCTACTTCAATATGTTTTGTCTTCTCATGAACAATAGGATTCACTTCAAGTTTCAAGGCTGTATCATTATCACAGAATAACAAAGTAGGTAAATGTCGTTTAAGCTTTCTCTGTTAGATCTACATGTTTTTGCGAAAAATTTGGGCAATTTCTTTGCAGAGCAACACTTTAGGGACCTTAATCTACTGTTTCCAATGTTTTCTGTGAAGAATAGTGGTGGCATATGGTGGTGCATGACAACACGTGGTGGTGGCGCATGGTAGTGCATTACAACACGTGGTGGTGACACGTGGCGATGTGCGTGACATGTTTTCTTCCCTTTTTTCTAGATAAATTTTTCTCCTCTTCCTAATATATAGATTTGTCCAAACTTTCCTTGAATTAGACGTTTTGGTGATAGCTTTGATGTTTTTAATTTTCAGAATACTTTGTACAATTTCTTGCACTATTTCTATTTATGTAAATATTATGTTTTAGTTTATTGTGTTAGAACTACGATTTAACTTAATTATAATGGTATAAATGTATGATTATTGTGTTTTTTGAGATATTCTATAAATGTGAAGTTTCATGTTACTGAGCTTAATACATTTGAGTGATTAGCTACCACTTAGATAAGCTAATTTGCACATTAGAGATCGATAATAAATAACATATAGTTGCTTCTTGTAATGTGCAACCATAGATTAATATGGATAGACATGTACCATGTAGTTTATGGCTTTAGGTGAAACCTAGAATATTCACAAATCTTAATGCACTTAGTTGATTTCAATTCACTTGTAGAACTACAATGAGTTAATAAGTGAAGTAGGTTTACTATACCTAGACATAGGTTAGTGAATAAATTAGAAAATTTTGCTATCACATGAGTAAAATCAATCTTGCAAGCATAAATGATTGACATTCATACCTAGTAATTAGGTGAAATCAGACACTCTAACATGTTTCGTTTATCAAGCTTTTCTTAAATTTAGTTGTTTAATTCATGTTTTACTATTTGATTTGTTAGATAAACTCTAAAAATTATTTACCATTAGTAATTAGTTTGTTTATTAATCACGAATTTTTGTGAGACAATATCTTTATTTATCATTATATTACTTGTTCAACATATACGCTTGTATGTAGAATTTCATCGATCATCCACCTTCAAACTTTGCCATGAAAATAATTGTCAAATCATCCTCTATGTTGATTTCTGTTTGTTTCAGGACCTTTTAATGAGTAAAGTTAAAGGACTTGGTAGAATGTGAAATGTGCTTTATTTTTTTATAGCTTGTCTTGATAAGAAACCTGTTGTTTTACTTTCTATGTTTGGTCTATCTTTTGTAAACACATTGTCATCGTGTGATTTTTTGAATTTTAAACTTTGGCATTGCAAGCTTGGACACATGTCCAATGCAAAATTTCAATTTCTCAATGAAATTTTAAATCTTGCAAAAATCTTTTATCTAAACCTTGCATGATTTGTCCACTTGTAAAACAAACCCTCAACCTTTTTTTGTGTGTGAACATACAACGCAATGAATTTTTTACCTGATTCATATTGATGTCTAGAGACCATATTGTCTTCCAAATCATGATGGATCACAATATTTTTTCACTTTAGTTGATAACTTCTCTTGAGAAACATGGATGTTTTGCATGAAAGTCAAGAGTAAAACTTCATCTTGATTGGAAGAATTTCTCAATATGGTGAAAAATTAATTCAATTTAGAAGTCAAATGTATTAGGACTGATAATGTCTTGGATTTTTTTAATCAACATACAAAACATCTTTTCTCATCTTGAGGCATTTTTCATGGACGTTATGTGTTCATACTTCCTAACAAAATGGTGTTGTCGAAAGGAAACATCATCATCTCTTAGATGTCACACGAGCATTGAAATTTTAGAGCTCCATGCCTGGTAAATTCTAGGGAGAATGCATCCTCATGGCAACCTATCTTATCAATAGGATGCCATCTTCTATCTTGCAAGGTGTCACACCTTTTGAAAAACCTTTTGGAAAACCACCACTACTCTCACATCTTAAAATGTTTAATTACATGTGTCATGCCACGACTGTAAGGCAAAAGGAGAAATTTGCCCCATAAGCAATCCTTAGTATATTCATGGGGTATGCTTAAGGTTAGAAAGGTTATTAACTTTACAATGCTGAAAGGCAAAGAATTTTTGTGAGTAGAGATGTAAATTTTTATGATGATATTTTTCTTTTTTCACAAATAGGGCCCAAATCACAATCTATCATGCAGAGACCTTTGGCTGAGCTCAATCTTGTGGCCTTTAAACCACTACATTCACTGCCATACATTGAACCTTCACATCCCACTAATGACTCACCATCCATTCCTACTGAGACCATACCTTCCTCTATTACTCACACTTCTATACCATTGCCACCATCCACTGATTCCTATGATGTCTTCTCAGATGATGACATTTCACCTACACTAGATCAACCTCCTTAAGCCTTAGCTTCATTGCCTCTTTGATGATCCACTAGGGAAACCCAACCACCACTCTGATCAAATAACTATATATGCCTTACTTTGATCATCTACGATTGGGAAGCTGAATTGCAATGGATGATTAAAGCAACTAAGAGAAAGGATTTAGCCGCAAAGCTTCTCCAGCTTTCTTTCTTAGCTTGCCTTTATTGTATATGGTTAGAACGAAATTGTAGACATTTTCAGAATAAGTCTATTGATATTCCAATGTTATTAGCTAAAATCAGGAGAGTAGTCCGTGGAAGAGCCTCTTTATTTAGAAACATTAAACTCTTTCAAGCTAATGTTTTGTTAAGTCATAGTTGGAGAATTTCAAATTCTATATTCTCCTAAATGATTTGTAATGCTGGGGTATGCCCCTAAGCTTATGTATTTCTTTATTCTTCGATGAATCAACTCACATATTCATAAAAAAAAAAAAAAAAAACTATATATGCCTTACTATTCATCCCACCGAGGGTGAATCCTCCACTTACTCGTTGTCTCCCTACATCTCTTATGATAATCTTCCCATTGCCAGCCAACACTTCATTACCTCTATTTTGGCTGATATTGAGCCATTCTATCACCACGAAGTTGTTAACAACCTTAAATGGGAAGATGCTATAAAACAGGAAATTCGAGCATTGGAAACAAATGACACTTGGGATTGTTGGAAAATAGGGTTTTGTTGTGACTGAAAATATTTTCCTATAAATATCAATTCTCAAATTATGTTTAATGTGCAAAAAGAAAAACTATAGGAAGTAAAAGGTATACAAATTATAATATCAATCAATGATATTATAAAGTAACCGGGTTCCTACATTTCCTCATAAAATATATTCTTAAAGTATTTGTGACATATATTTTTGAATATATTGATTATTAAATATTTCTTCAAGAAATATAAAATATACTTGAATATATTTTATTTTAGGAATATGATACTTGGTTTGATGAAATTGCAAGAACATTATATCCAATATATGCATAAATGTATTGATATTGGACTGTGTATTGATATTGGACCGTGTATTGATATTGGACCATGTTGATATTGGATTGAATATATATATTATTATTGTACTAGACTTTTGCTGTTGGACTATGAGAATATAGGTGCGGCCCAAGTTCACATCAGCCTGCCTGATCCCGTTCCTGTTATGGTATCATCTTGATCATTATTAGAGGCTTCCTGTTACGGTGTCGTCTTGATCATTATCAAAGGCTTCTTGGTACGGTGTCGTCTTGATCACATCAGAAGCTTCCTTGATACGCTTGTTGGCTACGACGTCATCTCACTTAAGGGCACATAAGAGACGCTTATCTCTCGAGGGGTTATGCCCTAGCTGATTCATTCTCTCCCCGCCATTGCCTTCGTTTCTCTCAAGCGCCGAAGCTTCAACAGGATGAATCTGAAGGAGACGGGCTGTCAGAATGGTCGGATTTCGAATCAAAAGGGTGAAATGAGGCTGATTTGATGGATAGTCTACTATTCCTAATGGGAAGAAGGCTACGGTTCAGGTTTGATTTAAAAAGAAAACCCTAGATCTGCTTCTATTTAAAAGAGATATGTACGTGAAGGTTTTCTCTTGATGATTGACATCTATTTGAAGCATTTTCTTTGTGAAGATAATCTACTCAGCTTACTTAACATTTGATTTGAGATTATACATCATTCGGTGGTTCATAAGCTCTTGGTGATATTCAACTATTCGATTCAATCTTTGATTATATCATCAATGATAGCTTGTATAACATTATTTATGTGCTGATTTCACTTATAAACATTTTTTGCAGATAAATCTTGAGGAAAATCCGAAACCCTAATTTCTTCAAATTGGGGATTTCGTGATAGGACCTTTGTATCTTGATATATTTGTTTGAATAGCTCCTCTGATTAGCAATATCCCATAAACCAACATATTATTTGGGGATTTGCTATTGTATATGATCTTTTGATCATCATTTGTATTCGGACTTGATAATTCCTTTGAGAAGGAATTATTTGGATTAGGGAGAACGTATTCTCCTAATCAAGTTGAGTAAAGGTGACTTCAATCAGTTGGATTGAAGGAGAAGAGGGTGGATGTAGGACTCTAAGATAGAGTGCCGAACCACCGTGGTAAATTGGGTGTTGATTCTCTTGCTTTCTATTTGATTAAATATTTCTGTTTGATTGCATATTATCATATAAATTGCTAAAGTAATTGATTAGAATTTTTGAGAAGAATATTTCGGTACAAGAACAATTCAACCCCCCTTTCTTGTTAAGTCATAAAACCCAACAATTGGCATCTAGAGCCAGGTTCTCTGATTAAAAGGACTAACATCCTAGAGTAGATCCACATTATGGCTTCTGAAAAAGGGTTAGCTGTTACGGGGTTTAATAAACCTCCATTGTTTAATGGCATTAACTTTAGGCATTGGAAACAGTTAATGCAAGTCTTCATAATAGGCCAAGATCCAGAAGCTTGGCAAGTAATCAAAAGGGGTAGTACATTACCCAAAATTGATGAATGGTCAAAAAATGAAGCTAAAGTAATGGGGTTAAATGCTAAGTCCATGAATATGATCTATAGTGGTATTAGAGCACATGAGTTTAATAAAGTGTCCTCCTGCATCACCGGTAAAGAAATTTGGAATAAGTTAGAAGTTATTTATGAAGAAACTAAAAAGGTAAAGTCTTCTAAAGTGAATATGCTTACACATGACTATGAATTATTTGTTATGAAAGATTCTGAAACTATTAGTGATATGTTTGGTAGGTTTACTGAAATCATCTTTGAACTTAAATTGCTAGGAAAAACCTATACAAATGAGGAAATGGTAAGAAAAATGTTAGTATCCTTACCCGAGAGTTGGGATCCTAAAAAGATGGCCATAGAAGAAGCTCATGACCTAGAGGTGCTGATCTTAGATGATTTGCTAGGTTCTCTTAAAACTCATGAAATGTAGCTTATGAGAAGAGAAAAAGAAAAAGAAAATAGCAGATCACTTACACTTAAAGTAGAAGTTGAAAAAGTTGAAGAAGAAGAGTCAGAAAATGACGAAGTAGCTCTTATAGCTAGAAGATTTAGAAAATTTCTAAGAAGAGGCTTAAACAGAAACATAAGGCAAAATAGGAGAAAAGAATTAAATGAACCTAAGGAGAATGTGTGCTATGAATGTAGGAAACCAGGACATATCAAGATTGATTATCCGATAATCAAGAAGAGAAACAGCAAGAACAAAAAGAAGGCAATGATTGCTACCTGGAATGATGAGAACTCCTCATCTGATGAAGAAACCCAAGAAGAGGTTGCACATCTATGCCTAACCGCAACAGCAACTCTTGAGGAAGAAAATCATGAGGTAAACGATTCTGAATTGTTTCTTCAAATAAATTCTGGATTAGAAACTGCATTTTCTGACCTAGTTGAATATACAAATAAATTAAAAGATAAATACAGAAAGTTAAAAGAAAAAAATAAATCTGAAAAACAGGAACATTTGACTTCTGTACAAAAAATTGATTTTATTGAGAAACAAAGTACAGAACTTACTACATGTAAAGATCAAACTGAAAAGAAAAATGCCATGATTTCTTTGAATGATGACATTGTTATTTCTGCTAATGAATACATGAAATATGATGCTTGTATGAATGATATATATGAAAAACAAGGAAAACATGAGAACATGCAAATAGGAGCAGAAACTTTCTGTAGTGACAGTGCATCCTTTGAGACTAGGATACATGCAGATTCACATGTATGGGTTGAAAATATTAAGAATAGAGTCCGCGACCTTGAAAAAGAAAACTGTGACTTGAAATTAAAACTTGATGCAAGTAACTTGCTATTAAAGAAATTTACAAATGGTAGTTGTATGTTAAATAAAATTCTAAACTCTTAAAGAGGTATATATGATAAAGCGGGACTAGGGTATAAATTAAATGATAAATCAAAATCATTCACTCATTTCTTTAAGGAAAAATAATGTTCAATTCCGCTGCATGAAAATAAATGCTCTTTCTGCAATTATTTTGGTCATGATTTTGATAAATGTCCCATAAGACTTAGAAAGGCTTACAAAGTAAAGAAACTTTGGTTGCCTAAGAATGACAAAAATCTAAGTCGAACTAACACTCATGGACCCAAAGTAAAAAGGGTACCAAGCACTTTAACAATCAAATTTGTTTCTGCAGGATATGAGGGCACAAATAAGGAACAAAAAGCTCAAGAACATGTGGATTCTGGACAGCGGATGCTCTCGACACATGACTGGGATAAGGGAGCTTTTCTCAATGCTTGAGTTGAAAAATGGAGGTATGGTATCTTTTGGAGATAACTCCAAAGGAAGAATAAGAGGAATGGGAACAATAGGTAACTTTGATACCCTACTCATATCTGAAGTGTTGCTTGTAGATGAACTAAAATTTAACTTAGCATAAGTCAATTGTGTGATAAAGGATTCAGAATAAAATTTGGAAAAGAAAGTTGTCTTGTTGAGTATGCTGACAATAAAGTTGTTGGAAAAAGAAAAGACAATATCTATGTGCTTAATTTGAGCAACATGAATGTTGAACAAACATGCTTGGTTGTAAATAGAAATATTGATGCTTGGTTGTGGCATAGAAAGCTAGGACATGCGGCTTTAGGATTGATAGAGAAATTGTATAAGTACAATTTAGTAAAAGGTCTTCCTTCTTTAGAATTTAATAATGATAGAATATGTGAAGCATGCATTAAGGGCAAACACATACAAAGTAGCTTCAAATCGAAGCTTGTGGTGAGCACATCTAGATCATTAAAAATATTGCATATGGATCTTTTCGGCCCTATGAGAACATCAATATTGAATGGTAAACATTATGTCTTAGTTATTATAGATTACTATTCTAGATTCACATGGACATACATGCTTGCTAGAAAAGATGAGGCATTTGAAAAGTTGCTGAATTCTGTAAAATGATTCAAAATGAAAAAGGTTTTTCAATTATAAAAATAAGAACTGATCATGGTGGTGAATTTGAAAACCAACTTTTTGAAAAATTCTGTTCAGAAAATGGTATTTCACATAACTTTTCAGCTCCTAGAACACCACAACAAAATGGTGTTGTTGAAAGGAAAAATAGAACACTTCAAGAAATGGCTAGAACCATGATGTGTGAATACAATCTTCCAAAACACTTTTGGGGAGAAGCTGTAAACACCGCCTGCTATATCTCAAACCGTGTCTTAATAAGACCTATTTTGAAAAAGACACCCTTTGAGTTATTCTTTGAAAGAAAACCAAACATTTCATATTTTCATGTTTTTGGAAGTAAATGTTTTGTCTTGAATCACGGAAAGGAATCACTTGGGAAATTTGATTCCAAGAGTGATGAAGGAATATTTCTTGGATACTCTCATAAAAGTAAAGCATATAGAATATTCAACAAATGTACTTTAGTTATAGAAGAGTCAATTCACATTAAGTTTGAGGATGAATGCCAAGATATCCTACAAACTGAAGCAAATGGTGGAACTAAAAGCGTTCCAAATAGGGCGGAAGTTGAGGGGGAGCCTGAAACTAGAGAACCCTCCTTCCCTAGAGTTAGGAATGAAGTAGATCACAATCACATTATAGGAGATCCAAATGTTAGAGTAAGCACAAGGTCTCGGGTTCTCAACACATGTGAACATCAAGCCTTTTTATCTCAAGTAGAACCTAAGAAAGTGGATGAGGCACTTGAGGATGATAACTGGATTCTTGCTATGCAAGAAGAATTGAATCAATTTGAAAGAAGCAAGGTTTGGAATCTAGTTCCTAGACCAAAGAACCATCCGGTCATGGGTACAAAATGGATATTTCGGAACAAACTAGATGAAAATGGTACCATCACTAGAAATAAGGCTAGATTAGTGGCACAAGGATATAGTCAAGAAGAAAGGATTGACTTTGATGAAACATTTGCACCTGTAGCTAGATTGGAGGCTATTCGGATCTTACTTGCATTTGCTTGCTATATGAACTTTACCTTATTTCAAATGGATGTTAAAAGTGCATTTTTGAATGGTATTATAAAGGAAGAAGTATATGTTGAACAACCACCCGGATTTGAAGATCCAATTTACTCAAATCATGTTTTTAAATTATCAAAAGCTTTATATGGTTTGAAACAAGCTCCACGGGCTTAGTATGATAAATTAAGTTCATTCTTAATTAATCACGATTTCAAAAAAAGAAAAGTGGACAACACATTATTTATAAAGAACAAAGGAAAAGAAATTTTGATTGTTCAAATATATGTTGATGATATCGTGTTTGGTTCTACTAATTCTAAATTATGTGAAGAGTTTGCTGCATGCATGCAAAGTGAATTTGAAATGAGCATGATGGGTGAATTAACATACTTTCTTGGATTGCAAATCAAACAAACCAACAAAGGGACTTTTATAAGTCAAACCAAATATACAAATGAATTGCTCAAGAAATACAAGATGCATGATTCTAAGCCAATGAACACACCAATGAGCACTTCTATATCATTATCTAATGATGAAGATGGAATTAGTGTAGACACTAAATTGTATCATGGCATGATTGGCTCTTTACTATACTTGACTGCATCCAGACCGGATGTCATGTTCAGTGTGTGTCTATGTGCTAGATATCAATCCAATCCTAAAGAACAGCATCTAGTTGCTGTTAAAAGGATATTTAGATACCTTAGAGACATGGTTTCCCTAGGAATTTGGTACCCTAGAGACACCACTCTAGATTTGCACGCATTTAGTGACTCTGATTATGCGGGCTGCAAACTAGATAGGAAGAGTACGAGTGGTGGATGTCACTATCTTGGAAATATGCTTATTTCTTGGCATTCCAAGAAACAAAACTGTGTAGCTCTCTCTTCCACTGAAGCCGAATATATTGCTGCTGCTAGTAGTTGTGCTCAAATCTTAAGAATGAAACAGCAGTTAGAGGATTATGGAATCTTATCACATAGAGTTCTACTAAAATGTGATAATACAAGTGCCATAAATCTCACTAGGAATCCTATCTAGCACTCTAAAACAAAGCACATAGAAATTAGACATCATTTCATTCAGGATCATGTTCAAAAAGGTGATTTTGTGCTTGAATTTGTAAGTAATGATCAGCAAATTGCTGATATCTTAACCAAACCTTTACCAAAGGATAGATTTTATGCTCTTAAATGAGAAATTGGAATGTTACTTCCTGAAAATCTTTGAACTATTTATTACTGCTATCTCTCTATTCTTTCACTATTCTTCAAACTGCTCGGTTTGAAGGGGACCGGCGCTACCTTCACTCATACAGCCTCCGGTTAGTACCTTACTCTTCTCTCTATTCCGTTGTTGTCTGCTCATTTTTTTTTTTGTTGTATCTTGTCCTGCTTACTTGAAAAATTATTCTTTTTGCTTATGACAAAAAGGGGGAGAGAATAGTGTGCACATGTGAAGTTTCATTTCTGACTATCAATGCAGAATATGGGATACATATACATATCACCCTTGTTTAACCAAATTCTTGCATGTTCTATACAAAATTTCAAAATCTGCTAGACACATGTATAGAAGACATGCATATGATCATATGATTGTATCTATGCTGCAATGATAAGTTGTGTTCTTTTTGAAAAACATTGATATTTGATGACATGTGCAATACTATTGAAATCTATTTTGTTATCATCAAAAAGGGGGAGATTGTTGGAAAATAGGGTTTTGTTGTGACTGAAAATATTTTCCTATAAATATCAATTCTCAAATTATGTTTAATGTGCAAAGAGAAAAACTATAGGAAGTAAAAGGTGTACAAATTATAATATCAATCAATGATATTATAAAGTAACCGGGTTCCTACATTTCCTCATAAAATATATTCTTAAAGTATTTATGACATATATTTTTGAATATATTGATTAATTAAATATTTCTTCCAGAAATATATAATATACTTGAATATATTTTATTTTAGGAATATGATACGTGGTTTGATGAAATTGCAGGAACATTATATCCAATATATGCAATACATTATAAATATATTGATATTAGACCGTGTATTGATATTAGACCTTATTAATATTGGACTGAATATATATATTATTACTGTATTGGACTTTTGTTGTTGGACTGTGAGAGTATAGGTGCAGCCTAAGTTCACGTGAGCCTGCCTGATCCCATTCCTGTTACGGTGTCGTCTTAATCATTATCAGAGGCTTCCTGTTACGGTGTCGTCTTGATCATTATCAAAGGCTTCTTGGTACAGTGTCATCTTGATCACATCAGAAGCTTCCTTGATACGCTTGCTAGCTACGACGTCGTCTCACTAAAGGGCACATAAGAGACGCTTATCTCTCGAGGGGTTATGCCCTAGCCGCTTCATTCTCTCCCCGACGTTGCCTTTGTTTCTCTCAAGCGCTGAAGCTTCAAAGGGATGAATTTGGAGGAGACGGGTTGTCAGAACGGTCGGATTTCGAATCAAAAGGGTGAAATGAGGCTGATTTGATGGATAGTCTATTATTCCTAACGGGAAGAAGGCTACCGTTCAGGTTTGATTTAAAAAGAAAACCCTAGATCTGCTTCTATTTAAAGGAGATATGTACGTGAAGGTTTTCTCTTGATGATTGACATCTATTTGAAGCATTCTCTTTGTGAAGATAATCTACTCAGCTTACTTACCATTTGATTCGAGATTATACATCATTTGGTGGTTCATAAGCTCTCGGTGATATTCAACTATTCGGTTCAATCTTTGATTATATCATCAATCATAGCTTGTATAACATTATTTATGTGCTGATTTCACTTATAAACATTTTCTGCACATAAATCTTGAGGAAAATCTGAAACCCTAATTTCTCCAAATTGAGGATTTCGTGATAGGAGCTTTGTATCTTGATATATTTGTTTGAATAGCTCCTCTGATTAGCAATATCCCATAAACTAACATATTATTTGGGGATTTGTTATTGTATATGATCTTTTGATCATCATTTGTATTCAGACTTGATAATTCCTTTGAGAAGGAATTATTTGGATTAGGGAGAACGTATTCTCCTAATCAGGTTGAGTGAAGGTAACTTCAATCGGTTGGATTGAAGGAGAAGAGGGTGGACGTAGGACTCTAAGATAGAATGCCGAACCACCGTGGTAAATTGGGTGTTGATTCTCTTGCTCTCTATTTGATTAAATATTTCTGTTTGATTGCATATTATCATATAAATTGCTAAAGTAATTGATTAGAATTTTTGAGAAGAATATTTCGGTACAAGAACATTTCAACCCCCCCCCCCCCCTTCCCCTTCTTGTTAAGTCATAAAACCCAACAGGGATATTGTGGAGTTACCACCCAAGAGGAAGCCCATTGGATGCAAATGAGTCTATAAGATTAAGTATCAAGTTAATGGCATAGTAGAGTGATACAAAGCCCGTTTAGTGGCTAAAGGATATAGTCAGAAGGAAGGTGTGGATTATCATGACATATTTGCTCCGGTTGTAAAACATAACACCATCAAATGTGCTTTGTCACTTGCCACACAAAATCAATGGGAATTCATCAAATGGACGTCACTAGTGCATTTTTGCAAGGTGATCTTCATGAAGAAGTCTACATGCAACTCTCGCCAGGCAACCCACATGAACATAGTGGAAGGGTCTGTAAATTGAAGAAATCTATATATGGATTGAAACAAGCAGCCAAACAATGGTATGCTAAGTTTACTGAAGCATTATTCGTAGTTGGATATCAAGATTCCATGCATGACTTGTCACTTTTTGTCAAGTGATAAGGTAAACTCATAGTCCTTCTTATGATTTATGTTGATGACTTTTTCATTACTAGCAGCAATGTTGATGGCATTTAGGAGCTCAAGGAGCATCTTCATTCCATCTTTTATATCAAAGACTTAGGAGATCTTAAGTACTATCTTAGGATTGAGGTTTTGAAGGATAGTCAAGGCATTCATTTGAGCCAACACAAGTATATACTTGAACTAAATGATGAAAGGAGGATGGGTCAAATAAGTCAAAGTTGTTGGCACTTGGGAAGGTTCATGTGGAGACTGACGAGCTTGATGGCCTCATGGGGGAAGTTTTAGATTGAAGGATGTAATTGAAGAGGATGAGGAACTACTTTGTGTCTCCATGGGTCATTTGATGATTTCCAGCAAGGAGACGATACTGGAAAATCAATGACCAAAAGGCCACCAAGGGGCAACTAGAAACAAATCTAGCACTTGATGATTGGATTTTGGGTCATTTTCGCTTAGGCATGGAGAGAGGGAAGGAGATGAAAGAAATCCAAGGAGAGACTAAACAACACAACGAAGAAGAGTAGGATGAAGTGGAAATCTAGAAATAAGAATTAGGGTTCACAGAAATTTCTATGGTCAAGTGTGCTATTGAGCTTAGGGTAGCTGATGCCATCAAAAGTCAAGGAAGCCCCATGACACTATCCGAGTTGTCATCAACTCTAGCATGCGATCTATCTCCACTCTACCATGTCATGAGGTTCCTTATGCATGGTGGAATATTCAAAAAGGAGCTCAGAAGCCATAGCTTCCCAGGTTATGCACAGATGAGTCTATCTCGCCATCTGATGAGACATGGACAACATGGCATGGCTGCTTTTTTTTTTTTTATCAATTCTAGCCTAGTGGTGGCAGCACCATTTCAACATCTGAGTGCCAATGTTCTAGCCAATGAGATTTCACCATTTGAGATAGTTGATGCTAAGGATGCATTGTGTGGGGTGCCAGGTTGACAGTGCCTGTGATAATTCAAGGTTGTCCAGAGGTATTTAATGGCCTTAATAATTTGGTGGACGTAGGCAGGGGCTATGGAAGGACTTTGCAGATGTTAGTGAAGGCATTCCAATGGCTTCGCAGCATCACCTTTGATCTTCCTCATGTTGTCTTTAATGCGGTTGAGTTTCTAGCAATTGAACATGTTGGGGTGATATGTTCCAAAGGTAGATGCCACCTTTCTAATGGTAAAACGTAATCCCACTTTGGCTGCAAGAAAACTAGCCATAACATTTGGTTGCCAGTCAATTCAAACGCCACCCATTACGGCCAATGATAGCTCACCATGCCACAGGACTAGTAATCCATTACCAGGACGGTATCAGTTTTTATGAAATTTCTCTTTTACCCTTAACAAGATCCAATCAAACTCTTTTCACTAATTTCTTTGTATTCTCATTTTCCTCCATGTTCATTTCCTTTCCTCTCTGCTCCCCTATTCAATCAATGAAGAAAGGAAGGATATCTACTCTCTTATTCATCTTATTTCAAAATCCCACCACCACCACCAAGGAAAAAGCAAAAGAAGAAGCTAACTACGTTTTCATAAATAAAGAAGAAAAAATATTCAAAAGGAAAAATTATGAAGTGGAGACAACAATGATAGAGGAAATCATAATAGAAAGGAAGAATAATAAAGGAAATGGAACAGTTGGCTTGCGTAAGGTTTCTTTTTTATTTTCCTTTTTGGTTTAAATGTAAGTTTATATTAATAAAAATTAGTGCACATAAACATAGGGGCATTACTCCAATATTACAAGAATTATAAAAACTATAAAAAGATGGAGGTTGAAAATCTACAAATCTCACTCAAAATGATAATTTTCTATAAGAATTTTATATTTTGAAATAAAATGCTCTATCTTGTGCAATTTTTCATTGGCTAACAAATTGGGATGTCAATAGTTTTGTTTGGAAATCATTTTCTATTTCTATTTAATTTGCCCATATATAGTAAATACAATCTAAAAAAGATATCTTAAGAAGTTTTGCAACGAATCTTTTTCATTAACTGTTTTGATCATCCATTGTAATTCTTTATTCCATTCTATGATATGATGTCATATTTCATTCTAAGCAAAGAGAGTCTCTAAAATCATTCTTATCTATGTACATTAAAAAAAAAGATGATTCTTATTCTCTATCTAAAATTGATAGAAAATATAATATATGTTAACAAAAGAAAGTCATTGTATAAATTTTTATCATTTAATGAAATTATATTTGTTGATGCCACCAATTTAAATTAGATCATACAAATCCACCTCTTCATTAACTAACTGTAGGTTTTTGTAAATTTTTCTATAGCAATAGGTAAACCTATAAAGAACTGAGATAAGAGTGAACATTAGTTTGAGGAGGTCTCTCCAATTTTATGCCATTTACCTTTTATATTAAGCTTCAATATTGAAGTTTTTTTTACATTTTGTACTTTGAATCCACTTATGTCATAAAGAAGAGTCTAGGAGGTTAATGAGATTTCAAAGTATATTATTATAAAGACTTTCTTCCAAATTTAAGATTTAATAGCTCCAATTCCCATTTCTTTTTTGCTAAACATACTATTTACTAAGTTACTTTGTGATAATGTATACTATTAGCCTAAAATTGTTTGTGTAAAGATTCTTTTATTTGTGTATAAATATCAAAATGTGTTAGTTGTAAAAGGAAGAGTGCCAAGAGTACTTTACTGAACAATAGGGCACAAATCAACCTATTGGTTATTGAAGTCAAAATCATAAGTTTAAAATAATTGATAATACCCTTTCACATTATTCTAACTCTAAAATTGACTAAATTTTCATTACTTACCTGTATCCTCATAATGCATTACAAGTCAAATTTTCATAAAAAAACATTATCTTCGTCATCTTTCTCCATAGACCTTGGGGAGTAAATCAACCTATTAGTTATTGAAGTCACAATCATATGCTTAAAATAATTGATAATACACTTTCATGTTATTCTCTCTCTTGAATTAACTAAATCTCATTGAAAACCTGAATCTTTGTAATGCATTACGAGTGAAGACAATAATATAAATGTAACCTCCTTATTTATCAACTTTCAAACAGTTGAATTTTTCAGTTAGAAAAAAAGTTATCCTTGCATCATTTTCTATAAACTTGGGGGGACTAACCAACCTATTAGTTATTAGAGTCAAAATCATGAGCTTAGAATAATTGATAATGCCCTTTTACATTGTTCTATCTCTTGAATTGACTAAATCTCATTGAGCAACTGAATTCTCATACTACATAATAAGTCAAGGTAATAATCCCTGGTGAAAGTCCAGAGAGATGCCATGAAGGCCATCTTCGGCTGGAACATTACAGAGCTCCTTGAGTTTGATTGATGATATTAGGATATAGGAAGTTTATTTTGTATTTTTCGATATAGGAACTACTGACATACTTTTGAAATACTCTATTTAAAGACGATGGAGGCTTGGAACAGGCAATTGATACACCAGAATTACAAGAGTTTAGAATTTGCCGGGATGGGAAATGACGGGAAACAGTGACCAGATCATCTACAACAAAGTCCAAGGGAAATGACGGGAAATGACGGGAAACAATGACGGGATCATCTACAACAAAGTCCAAGGGAAATAACGGGAAATGACGGGAAACAATGATGGGATCGTCTACAACAAAGTCCAAGGGAAATGGCGGGAAATGACGGGAAACAGTGACGGGAAATGACGGGAAACAATGATGGGATCATCTACAACAAAGTCCAAGGGAAATGGCGGGAAATGACGGGAAACAATGACGGGATCATCTACAACAAAGTCCAACGTGACAAGCGCCGTGAGAGAAATAAGTTTTGCTGCGGGACTATGCCGACAAGAACAATATAAAAAATGTACAATCTTGATAGAACTATTGTGATAGCTTCGGTACCTACTGGGACAACTCTTTCCTGTATATATAACTGTGGAGTGCTCAACCTGGAATATACTACCAGAGTTATCATAGATTGCTCAAACTGAGGGAGGGAGAAGGAAAGAGAGTGGGAGAGAGATGGAAGAAACACAAAAAGAGGTGAAATGGCACGAGGAAGAAGAGCAGGCTGTAGCGGCTATATGGAGATACGCGTTAGGGTTCCCAGAAATTTCTGTGGTCAAGTGTGCCGTCGAGCTCGGTATAGCTGATGCCATTGAAAGTCATGGAAGCCCCATGACACTATCCGAGTTGTCCTCAGCTCTAGCATGCGATCCGTCTGCACTCTACCGCGTCATGAGGTTCCTCATGCACCGGGGAATATTCAAAACGGAGGTCACCAGCAATGACTCCCTAGGTTATGCACAGACGAGTCTATCTCGCCGTCTGATGAGACATGGAGAACATAGCATGGGTGCTTTTCTTCTGAACACTTTCAGCTCAGTGTCGGTGGCACTATTGCAGAATCTAAGTGCTCGTGTTCTAGCGAATGGGACTTCCCCATTTGAGATGGCTTATGGTGAAGATGTATGGAGCCACTTCGCAGCAAATCCTTCTGACGGCCTTCTCTTTAACGAAGCGATGGCGTGTGCTGCCAGATTGACGGTGCCTGCAATTATTCAAGGTTGTCCGGAGGTATTTGATGGCCTTGGCAGTTTGGTGGACATAGGTGGGGGAAATGGAACGACTTTGCAGATGTTGGTGAAGGCATTCCCATGGCTTCGCGGCATTAACTTTGATCTTCCTCGTGTTGTCTCTGATGCGGTGGAGTTCCCTGGAATTGAACGTGTTGGGGGTGATATGTTCCAAAGTGTTCCAAAGGCAGATGCTGCTTTCCTAATGGTAAGCGTAATCGCGCTCTAGCTTCAAGAAAACTAGCCACAACATTTGGTTCCAATCTTTCCATTCTTCCATGACCTTAAAGCTCGCCTCCAATCTTGATATTTTATACTTTTTGAAATATGATGAAGCTGTTTTATGTTAGATATTGCATACTAATAACGTCATATGAAATCTCTCACTAAATACAAAGAATTTAAAGAAAAATATTTGAAGTGAACCAAATATAGTAACTAAAAATTGGTCCAAGTCTAACATTTTTTTTTTTTTTTTGCAAAATATATGACAACATTTATTAAATCCTATAATGAGTCTATTCCTTGTCATATTATCAATACTCTTTTACAACCGGATGTATTGTGTCAATAAAGAGCATAAATTAGACTATCTTTACAAAGTAAAATTGGTTAAAAAAAGGAAAAAGAAAATTGCTTTCAAACTTAAATGACTAATGACTCTGTAGATTCAAACCATCCCATATGATCCACATTTAAAAAAAAAAGAAGTTAAATCACAAGATAACACCTACAATAGATAATCTCCTTATTTTTATTTTTTTATATTGTATTATTAATAATCTTCTGCAATTTGAGGTTCGCGGTTCTCTCAACAAAGAAAACAAACTAATAGAATTCTCAACATTTTTTTTTTAGTTGGATGGATCCCAGCTGCAAAAATTAAAACCTATAAGTGAGAACGAAAGAAGATTTCAGACAAAGAGAAAAAGAAGGAAATGGTTGAATGCGAACACTTCTAATGAAAGCAACAAATCACTAGGTGATTTTGAAAAGATAAAAAAAGAAAAAAAATAAAATTATGATATGTTTTTGAGAGTAACATATTTTTACATCAAATTTAGTCCAGTATGTCTATATTGAAACTAGCTTTTAAGATTGGTTGACCTCATGCTATTTGCTTATATCAATATTACCAGTACTTGTAGGTCAAAAGACTGTTTTATGTGTCCCAATGTGCCAAAGTCTAGGTTTTTGTTGAAGTATGTACATGCAATTGTAAGAAATAGAACTATTTTGAAGAGTAGTGGAATCCCAATATATACCATTTGTGGCCAAATAGGAGAGTATAGACGTTTGAAATGGGATTCCTGCCGTGGCTTCCTTACAATTATGCGCAACTTGCAATTGCGCATAGGCACCAAGGAACCCCCATTATGATGCAAAAGTTCGTTTTTCCCTACCAAGCTCAAAGTGGACACAAATTGATGTGCATTTTTTTGCTTAACTAAACCATGTGAATTGCAGTGTATTCTGCATGACTGGGGAGACATAGACTGTGTCAAAATTCTTAAGAAATGCAAAGAAGCTATTCCTCGGGACAAAGGGAAAGTCATCATCGTTGACATCGTAATTGAGGAAGCAAAAACTGACAAGCTAACTGATCCAAGATTGACGCTAGACTTGTCAATGATGGCTGGTACAAGTGCAGGCAAGGAAAGAAGCTTGAAGGAATGGGAATTTGTTATTAGGGAGGCTGGCTTTAGAAGATACACAGTGAAACCAATCCATGCTCTGCAATCAGTGATAGAGGTATTTCCTTAATTTCTGTGGTAGTTAAGGGTTGTTCATGAACTTCTAGTCCTGAACATTCTGTTTCCTTTCTGCAATAAGGGCTACCGATGTAGGTAGAACTACCCATTGGATGTGTGTTTATGATGTTTATTGAAGTCTTTAAGAAATAAATTTGTAACTAAAGACATATTATCATAAGACTAATTGACAATTAATCACACAATAGATGTAGAAACATGAAGCCATTCCGTATATTAGTTTCAACAAGTAGTTTGGGAATAGTTCCTATGTTAAGTCAACAAGCACTTGGTGCAATTATGAGCAGCTATTGTCTAGGATCTCTTAATCTCAATTTCGATACTAAATGCATACATGGGTATAAATGTTTATTAACAGAAAATTATCCCTATATCCACAGGCACAAAAGAAGCAATCTTTCTAGTAAAATGGTGGTTACAAAAACCATAATGCAGAATATTACTGTTTTTCCCTCACAAGCGAAATTATCCATTTATTCCTAAATCTAATTTTCAGTTCAAAAACTAATATGTTTGCGTGTGTTTATTTAAATAAAACATAGAGAGAGGAAGTGGCATAAGAAAGAGCACGTGGAAGCGGTTATATGAGAACTCAGGTTACTAACTCAAGGCATTTCTATTTAAATAAAATGTTGTTATTTACAGTAACAAAAATATGAAGCTGTAAAATGTTGTTATTTTCATTGCAAAAAAGTCAAGAAAGGTAAAATAATGAGTAATACGGATAATGGCTAAGACTCTGACATGTTGCAGCTCTCACTGTGTTGCCGATTTCCTTTGTTGATTGCATCTCTGCATCATCTGACCAGCAGTCTTTATTTTTCGCTTATTGTATTGTCCGGTGGTGCTTCACTTTCTTTGTAGAAAGTGTCGGTGAGTGCATCACCTTCTTGTCAGCACTGCGTCGCATTGAAAATGGTGGGTGCCATCGTGCAACCACAGTGTTTCAACGTAGAAAGTGAAGCACTGCCAGACAATCCAATAAGCGAAGAAGGAAAAGTCTTGGTCAAATCATGAGAGGAGGAAATCGGCAGTGTAGACAGAGCTAAGACATGAAATGTAATTTATTGTGATCCAAATAGCTTTTTGTTATCTAATTGTTAGGAGGCTGATGTCTCAAGACTCAAGCATCAATGAATGGCGAAAGATTGAATCCGTTATCACAAGATACAAGAGTTGGTGCTGTACAGATTACAAAATACAGAATTAACAAATACAAAAGATTATAAAGTAAAATCAAGGACTATCCTATTGGCCTTTGGACAAAAGGAATCAATGTACAGAACATGTGTCCAATGGATAAAAGGATGTCTCATAATATCTCCGTCATTTTTCCAAACAATATGTAAATTATTATTAGGTCAATATACAATTATTAATAATTCATATATAGTTAAATTTTTTATTGTTAAAACTTTGTATTCTGAACAATTTTTGTTGGTGAATTTTATATCTAGCTACATAGTAGCTTGATTTTTTTTTAAAGATTGAAATAATATAATTTAAACCTTCATATATATTTTATAGAATTTGTAATATAATCTCTTACCCACGTTCAACTTTTAAAATGATTTTATAACATAATGAGGACATTGATCCAGGGAGCTCTAAAGTTCTATGGGAATTTTTTTTTTTTTCCCCTTAAAAGCTTTCATTAGAACATTCCAATCAAGTATTCTGAATGATATATTGATTTTCTTTTTTAGAATTATGATTTTTAAATCTCTTCTTTAATCAATTTTTAACGATGATCATCAGCTACAACAAATGATTATAGCAATCCTCTTTATTAAAATGTTTAGTCGGTGAAATACAATTGCCATATAAAATGCCAAAAGTATTTACAACTTTAAGACAATACTATCAGAAGCAAGGAATTTGGGGGAGAGGATACTATCTCCAATTTGTTTGTATGCAATTCCTCTATTATCCTTAGCAAAGGTCGAATTAAACCCTACACTCGAATTTCTTTTATCCTTAGCAAGGAAAGATATCTACTCTCCTATCCATATTATTTCAACATCCAAAGAATAGAGAATAAAATATAAATAGTTACTTACATCCATTCCTCTCCCCTTCCCTTATCCTCCTTTGTTCTCATCCTCTTCGTCTTATCCTCTCGTATACAGTCTGCTTTCTCGTTGTCCTTTCTTATTCTCTCCCTCCAAACTTCCAGAAATAGTGTAAAGCGCATCTATGCACAGTTAGGCAAAAGGGCAATAAAGAAAAAAATTCCCATAAGTGATCTTCATGACAAATGAGATATGTATTACTGGGAACCTTCCCAAGAGAAAAATGAAAAAAAAGTCTTTCTTTCCTTTTTTTTTTTTTTTGGTTTAGCAAGTACGACACATATATCATCAAAAAATAATAAAAGGTAAATGCTTCTCTTCGTCTTAATTATGCATCTTAGATTCAAATAATAAATAGGCTTTCAGCAAGAGGTTCATTTGGGCAGCTTTCACCTCGAAATTCATTGGAATAGTGAAATATAAACGTAGAAAGAATATGAAATTTGTATCTCCCATCATTCCAAGTGATTAAGAGCATTTTCCACCCCATCGAAGTTATCAAATCCTTACTTAATCCACTCTAATCCCCTCAAATCTTACACATGAGCTCTGATTTCCAACCACGGTACAGTAAGAAATATATTCATTTGACTAGTAGCACTTTGGTTGTAAGTGATTCAGCATAAAATTTCATAATTTCTTCCACATTTCCATTGACTAGTGCAACTAGGAATTTCTTTTCAATGAAAAACGTCTTTTGTGAGAACTAAAACCTGGGCTTCCTATTAGAAAGAAAAAAGATTATTTCTCCAGTCGCACGAGACAGTGCAGGGAAAGAAAATTATTTTCCCTATCTTGGATTTCCCATGAATCCAAAAGAATAGTATTTCATAATTATTAATCCAAATACGCTCTCTTGATCTTTTCTTTTTCTTTTCTTTTTTCTTTGCAACTTAACAGGCCGTAAATTCACATGATCAACTATTAACCCAAGTCAAGACATCTTGGCCTAGTGGTAGGCGAACGTGATTTGAAGCTTTTTATTGAGTAGTGAAACACAGACACAAGGAGAATATGAAATTCGTATCTCCCATCATTCCAAGTGATTAAGGGCATCGCCCACCCCATAGAAGAAACCAATCCTAGCTTTATCCACTCTAATCCCCTCAAAGCTTACACAAGAGCCATGATCTCCACCCACGG
Organism: Casuarina cunninghamiana; assembly: GCA_028551485.1. Taxonomy (NCBI): domain Eukaryota; kingdom Viridiplantae; phylum Streptophyta; class Magnoliopsida; order Fagales; family Casuarinaceae; genus Casuarina; species Casuarina cunninghamiana. The sequence goes on along the minus strand of CM052363.1, from coordinate 17,241,465 downwards.
CACAGTAAGAAATATATTCATCTTATCAATAGAACTTTGGTTCTATGTGATTAAGCATAAAATTTCATAATTTCTTCCAGATTTTCATTGACTTGTGCAACTAGGAAATGCTTTTCAATGGAAAACAGTTCCCCCCCTCCCCCTCCTCTCTCCCCTTCTCCTTTTCTTTCTCTTCTCTCCTTGTGAGAATGAATACCTGGGCTTCCTATTAGAAAGGGAAAACTCCTCGCTCTCTCTCTCACTCTCTCTCTCTCTCTCTCTTACTCTCTCTCACACGCGCACACACACATCAAGAGGTCTACTTAACATCAGATAAGAAATTATACATCCAGACGCATGATCGACCTCAAGAGTAAGCAGAAGAAATTCAGACAATGCGGCGAAAGAAGAGAAATTTCTCTCTCTTGAATTTCCTATGTACTCAAATGAACACTGTTTCATAATTCGTAATCCAAATGCCCCCCCTTGAATTTTTTTTTTCATCTCTCTTTGTAACTAAACAGGCCATGAATTCAGACGATCAACAACCAAGATCAAATACCTTTCAACAATAGCTACAAGAGGATCAATCGAAGAAAAAAAAATTTACCTGATTCGTTGAGACCACTTCAAAGCCCCGACGCAGGAAGTTGTGTTGGAGGATTCTCTAGTAGGGTTTAACGCAGGTGCCGCGCCTGGTTATCTAAAAGCGAACGGCTGAGATTATATCATGGGCCAATCTGGGAATCGGTTCACTCAGAGCCGAGAAGCCGCCGAAGACAAGACCTCGGCCCATTTGTCAACTTTCTTGGCGGACATGGTTTCTTAGTGGGCTTCAGAATTTATCCATCAAACAACTTTTCAGACATTTTTAACGGAAGCAACTCTAAGGGAAAAAGCAAACAGAACCTTCCATCTACCGATGTGGTACAAACTGGATTGACTACTGCCTTGGAGACCCAACACATCACCAGCCTTCTGCCTTGAATGAAAAAATCCCTTTCTATGTTCATGAAAAATAAACTAACTCAATTTAAATAATAAAACAAACCTTTTACTCTAAACTATATATATTCTTTCAATGAATACAACTTGATCGAAAAGTATTTTAAATTTACAATAGCCTAATCTAAAATTTACTGTCAAAAAACATGTTAGAAGATGAAAGAAGAGTAGCAACTAAAACTAAGAATTTGAAATTTAGTCAAATTCAAAACCAACTCATGTTGGGCTAATAAGGAACCTAGTACAATTGAGTTTGAATTCCTAGGATAACTAGGTTATGATTGTTTCAAACCTGATAATAAGTAAAAATCCAAATTATATGGTAATTTGGAAATCCAAAACCTACTTTTATTGGATTAGATGTTAAACTATATAATAAATAACAAGAGGATAAGAAGACATTTTGTTTACTTAAGAGATTAAAACCTAAGTTATAGCATCTATTAATGAGGAAACTTTAGGTTTCAATCTTACGAGTTTTGTGTGTAGTATTTTATCATCAGATGAGGCCTGCAAACCAGACTCTTTTCCCTCAAAGTTGATTGGTGAGTGGTTTATGCCTTCAAATCTTATTCCTTTTCCTTCCTTGCATTGTACTTATATGTTACTTCCTTTAATGAAAACCATGTGCACTGTACTTTTTGAAGTCAACAATTTAAGTTAAAGGTTTTATGATTTAGGACTTGCACTTTAGAGGTGTCTTTTTTTTTTTTTTCCCTATCATGTTTTAAATGAATTTTAATTCATACTTTGAACAACATATGTTTTCTTTTTAATTTCTTTATTTTTTTTATTATTATTATATATATAGATTTCATATGAGATTGTTTTACAATTGTGTTTATGTCTCTTTCTAAAGTTCACAATTGTTCCTTGCAATTTTTTGCTTTCTAAAGCCATGTAATTATATGCTTTCCATTGAATGCTCAATGGTTGTTCCTCTTCTTAGGTAATTTTTTTTTTTTTTTTTTGTAAATTAGTTAATGCAATGGGGAGGACCCTCAATTTTCATGTCATTATCCTGTGTGATAGATTATTATTTATTTATTTATTTATGTTTGATATTCCCATACACCAATTTGATTCTAAGCTCATTATTGAATGGGTGAATTACAACTTTATAATGGAATCAAAGGAAGGAGAGATACATCCTTTGCATGTTCATTCTCTCACGACCATATCCTTGGCTTGTATTTATCGAGGAAGAAGGACAAACTTTTTTTGATGTATCAAAGCATTGTTATTACAAAGAAAGCATTGTTGAGATGTATGACAAAGATGTGATTGGTTGTTTTGGTTGATATGAATTCCGATGATTGTTATCTTTTCAATCTCATCTCACTAGAAAAGATTCAGCTACCACCATTGGAAATTGAAGACCTAGATTACTGTAGTTGCATTCTATCTTCATCTCCAAGTCATCCTACATGTCATATCTTGCTCATCAAATATATGGAAAGCTCCTTCGTGCTCTGCAAGCTAGGTAATACTGAATTTATGGAACAAATAATTGAAGATGTTGATAACTCGAAAATAATTGCAGCAACTGTGGTTGGAGAAACTATATATTGCTTGACATATTGTTTAAATTTTGGTGTGGGAGGGTTCAAGTTATGCACAATTCAATTTGCAGATTTAGAAGTTCAATTTACATATTTGGTAACAGAGCAACTATTCTTGCAAGAGGCACCACATATTTCAAGATTTCGGCCATAGCTTATTGAGGGTTGTGGTGAAATCTTTTTGGTACTCAAAATGCATTCTGGATATAGAATTAATTTGGTCCGTGAATTCATAGTCTTTGCACTAGATTTTTCTAAAAAGCAGTGGGTGAAGTTGACAAGTCTTGGAGATTGAACTATTTTTCTGTCTACTATAAGTGGCATGATTTGTTCAACAACAGAATTTAGAGGTCAACCAAATTCAATCTACTACACGTTGTCCAATGATAGACATCTTTATGTGTTTGACTTTAGAAATAAGATTGTTTCGACATTTTTACCCTGTCCTAATGTAAGCCTTAGCTTAAAACTATATTGGATGATGATATAATCTTTTGATAAGTTTACAAAAATTGTACTGATTTAGTTCATTTGTAATATGTAGCCACTTGTTTTAAGGTTATATGTGATTGTTTAGTTATATAATGGCACAACAATAAGATGAGCACTCCAATTAAGCTTTATTTGTAGCATTTACTTTCCCAAAAGATAGATCAATGCAAACAATTTATAAATATGTGTGTTATAAATTCTCATATGTGCTCAAAGCAATACATAATCTTGCTTATAATTTAATTCATCCAAAAAATATTTTAATAACAACTTTAAGTTGGTAATATTGATGAGGTGCATATTTGAAGAATATTAAATACTCTGAACCTTTTTTTTTTCCTCATAATTTCTTGTATCTATTATTTTACTTTCGCCCTTGGCAAATGGAAGCCATTGAGTGCATGTTGTCGGAACATGCAGCCATGTCCCACGTACACTAGACCCTATAAGCCATCTAGAGCTCGCATATTTCTTGTTAGGGAAAATGAGAAAATAAAAGTTACAGGAAAAATACAAGTTGCAATAAAAAGACAAAATAAGAGGCCAAATTCAGAAATTAAGGCATTAAAAGACTACGAAATAAGGAACATCATTATATAATCACTGATGAATTACGCTTGGTGTGGATGGTTTGATTGCTACCTAAAAAGTATTCAACCTACCTTTATTGCTGAGTTTCATCACATATGCATGTTCATGATGGTTTTTTTTCCCTTATGAAACTTCCCAAAGAAAACTAATTCGTAATCTGAAATAAATTGCACAAATTACCACCAACCAGAAGGAAAAAAAAAACAATAATGTTATGAATGGCATATCTGTCAGACGGATCAATCCCCTCAAATCTTTGTGGAGATTGTATGTATTATATCCTGTTTATTTGCATGCATGCCATGAGCTTCATGTGTCCATGCTGGCGGATTATTCTATGGTGTGGTCCAACCACAGCTTGCTTGTAGTGGAGGAATTATCAAAGTACGCAACAGAATACGTAGATTTGTCCATACATTTATAGGACTTTAGGAAGGTCTTTTGCTTGAGCCTGTGGCGTTACGAGCCTTTGAGCAATCTCGGAGCCTGGCCTTGCAATCACCGTGTAGTTAGAAAAGTCCCAAACCCTTAGTCTGAGCTTTTGTTGGGCGAAATGCTATAAGAAGTTGAATGATTTGTATCTTTTTAATGATGAAACTAAAGTCATATAAATATTAAGGGAAAAAGAAGCTTTGAACGTTCCTCTAAAAGTTCTAGGCACCATCTTCTTTCCCTTTGCTGCTCTAACCACCCTGTCCAAGTGATCGTAGGGCTTTCTATAAGAAACATTTCATCTCAATAGTTCTACATACTACTGAAACCTTAAACGCTTGTGGCTCTTCCATCAATAATAGATCGCGATGATGATGCAACAATAAAGTCATGCTAGCATCGAACGTTTGGAGACCAAAGATAACCAATGATATGCATGCTCAACCAAGGGCAACCTTATGCACATTGTACCAAAGCTAGCCCAGCACCAAAGAGTTAAGACAACGACAAAAAAAAGGCTCCACCACATTTAAATAGTATGGACTTGATGTATGCGCTATCAATAAAATAATAGCTTATTTTCATACTCAATTCCATGACAATCCTAGATTCTTTTATGTCCTGCATTAATAACAATATGGATACAAATGACAAGTTTCTATCATCTAGAGTTAATAAATAGAAAACCTTTTAGCAAGCAACTTTAGAAAATTTGAGCACTGTATACCATATTATACTTTCAAAGCTTAGTTCACAGAAAATCTTGAATGATAAGGTGATGTTCTAAATCTTAAATGATGAAGTGTTGTTGCTAAAAGATAGTCAAATAAAAAACTACGTCCTTCAATGTACCATAATTCATAATTAAAAAGCCTATTACGTTGAACTAACAATGCCACTCAAAACATTTCATGGTGTTTTAGTTTTTTCTATTCCTTCTTTGTTTCTCCTATAACAATAATGACAAATGAGGCCCTAAAATTAATGGCAGTCAAAGCACTAAATACATACTTCCCTTACACAAATGAATCATTGCCTAATTCGACACACTTTATATACCAACTTGTGCTCTCCGTAAATACATCCCGTTGTAACACTAAATAACAAGTCAAAGATCGAAAGCACCTAATTATCTGATCTCTCTTCCTCTCTTCCCCAAATACACTTGTGCTCTAATTACTTTAATCAATATTCCGGCAGTAACCTTGTAGGCGGTTCACAGTAATGTGCAGCACACATACTCGCATTCGGGCTTATTTCTCTAAGCATGCATATCTCGGGTTACATTCTACATAAACCAATATTGAACTGCAAAAACAGTGTCAAAATGTTCACCGCACCTGAGTTTGTCGTGTACGAAATCCATCTCGGTTCCTACAACTTCTACATACATCTTCACGCCCTTGTCGTCAACCACCTCCTCGAACTTCCCCTTGTCATCTAAACGTACCAACACCACCGATCAATATTCTCTGCCAACGGATTCAATTTGCAGATTCTCAAAATAAATACAGGGTTGAGTAAGTAGAAGGAACCGGCGTAGTTGAGGGTGTAGAACAGACCGTTGCAGCCGCGAGCCTTGACGCCGAGGCGTAGGAAAGTGTACCGGTGATGTGTCGGGAGCTGCCCTATTCTAGCCGCTGCCGCGTCCGTCAAGGTTAGAAGTTGTCGCTGCAGCCCCACCCCCGCCTTCTCTGCCTTTCTCGCCAGTAACCGAGATGATGATCAAGACGCTGTATTTCTACAGCGTCTTGCCGCCCAAGGGACATCTTGACGCGCTAGCTCTGCGCGTGGTTCTAGAGATGACTAAGCCCCATATTGCCAAACCCAAACCAAACCCGCATAACCAAATGGGCAATGCAAAAAATTTCTGAGCTCGGTGGTTAAAAAAGGAGGAAACATATAGGTATCTAGCACAATTTTAATTTAATATTTTCATATCATGTTTAAGATTTTAGTACATTAAAACATTAAAATATAAAACTTAATTAAAAAATAAAAAGGATATTAATATTAACAAATGATAACGTAATCAATACTTATACAAATATGTTAATCACGTTATAAATGTAATTGCAGACTTATAATTGCTAAATATGTTAGGCTTATAATGTGTTTGAAAAATTTGCAAATCATAATATTTTAAAAAAAAAAATTTTACACTAATGTTTGTAATTTGTTTTAAATTACAAGTTAACTTTCTTTGCCAAGTTTCAGAAAGGAAAAACCATCATGAATGTGCACTATGTGATTGAAACTCAACATTAAAAGTAAGTCAAAAACTTTTGGGTAGCAATTAAACCATTCACGCCAAGCCTGATCTTATGATGATGTTCCTCATTTTGTAATCTCTTAATACCTTAGTTTCCTTATTTTATCTTTTTATGGTAACTTGTATTTTTCCTATAACTCTTATTTTCTCATTTTGCCTAATAGGAAATATGAGAGCTCTAGATGGTTCCGACAATATGCACTTCATGGCTTCGAAAATAGTAAAAAGATCTCCAAATATTCAAATCAAATTCAAATAAATCCTTGTCACATGGAATAGAAGTTTAAAACAAAAGTGGCAATAACCACGCAGTAAATAGGTCTTCAAATCTTTAAATCGTTTCAAATCTTCAACTCAATTCAAACAGACACGAGTGGGAGGAAATAGAATAGAAGTTTAAAAGAAAAGAAATTAGTCTAGGTAAAATTCATGTTCGCTATTAAGGAACATCTTTGAATTAGCTATCAATATAAACAAAGCGATCTTACTTTTCTGATTTCAAAAGTAATCAATCATTGTTGTGAAACTTCAATTGAATCCTTATTTGCATGATGCTTGCTTTGAGAAATATATAAACAAATAAAACCAATATTCTTTATTTGAATTGATTACAATACTAAAAATTAATGAACATCTTGATTTGATTCTACTATACTTCATGATACCATAAATCTATGTATTATATGTTGTTAATCTTACACCAACATTATGACTGGATCAGTTTACATAACTAAGATGGCACCTAGGCGAGCACCACCAAGACAAGGTACTCCTGTTCGTGTGAGAAGGTGCAGAGGTTGTAATGAAAATATCTACATGGGTTATGAGGGGTTCACAAGCCACCGGGGTTCTTGCTTGGGCCCAATGCCACGCCCGAATCGAGCCCTGAATCGAGCCCTGCAACAAGGGCTCGCCCCATCAAATGAACCGGCACCAACCTAGGCTCCAGCCCCTACACACGCCCCGGCTTTGACTGAGGCGCTTGTCGCAAGGCCCGCCGAGGCTCCCCTCTCTGTTCGCAATATGCCCAAGAGCCCTCGCACCAGTGGCTGCACATACAGCCCCACCCCAAGCGCCGCTACAAATGCTATTCCCCACAGCCCCATTGTCGACACCATCGTCGCCGCCGCCAACACCGCTGCCACCGCCACTGCCATTGCCCCTAGCTCTTCGGTCTCTACCCCTACCAGCACCCCAACCACCGCCAGCACCCACCCACAAGCCCCACAAGCCCCACAACCCGCACCACCACCACCCCAGCAAGACCACCGCTACTTCCAGCCCCACCCTCGGCGCCACTGCGAGCACCACCCCCACCACCCTGAACCCGTATTAGCCCAGCAGCACCACTGCTAGCAAGCCGGCCCAACCGCCCGACAACTAGTAGTTAAAAGTTGATATTTTGCTACTTTTGGTTTATAGTTTCTCTGCTAGTTGGTGTGAATATTTTGATGGATTAGACATTGAGACTTTTGGTTACTGTTTTGGTTTAGAATAAGCGATGGCTGTTGGCAGGCCACTTTCATATACCACAAAAAAATACCGTCAAATACCTAATATCACACATGATAGTATAGATTTAACAGAAAAAAAAATGCTGGGAGTGAAGTTAAAAAAATTAAAACGGATAGATTTTACGGAACATGAGAAAAAGTAGCAAAAACAAAAGAAAAAAAAAAGAGTTATGGAAGCACAAAAAGGAAAAAAAAAATTGGGGATCGTAAATATTTAATAGAACGAAACAGATATGGGAACAGAACAAAGACAAAAACAGGTAAAAGTTTAAAGATTTAACATATCCAGAAGGAGATGAAAATGGAAAAAAAAAAAAAAAAGCCATAAATTTTGTGTGACTTTCCTATTGTCAAGAATTCTTGTGTAAAGTTAACTCTTAAATCAAGTTATCTTTTGTTACTCAATATTCACTTTGTTATTAAGAGTGCATCCATAATTTCTTAAGTGTGACACCTCTTTATCAAACAAGGTCTACAAACCAAACTCCTTCCCTGCAAAGTTGACTAGTGAGTGATTTTTGCCTTTTAAAATCTTCTTCATTTTTCTCCTTTGAATTGTACTTTTTTGTTACTTTTCTTGATGAAAATCATGTACAATGTACTATATGAAGTCAACAATTCTAATAGGAGGTTTTATGATTTGGGACCTACACTTTAAAGAAGTCTTTTAGTTTCTTTTTCCTATCATGTTTTAAATGAATTTTAATTTATACTTTGGACAACATATGTTTTCCTTGTAATATATTTATTATCTTTTTCATTTTTTAATTTTTTAATTTTTTTAATTTTTAAAATTATTTTTTTCTTTTATAGATTTCAAAGGAGATTGTTTTATAATTGTGTTTTTGTCTCTTTTTCAAGTTCATAATTGCTTCTTGTGGTTTTTTGCTTTCTAAAGCCACATAATTATATGCTTTTTGGTGAATGCTCAATGGTCTTCTTCTTCTTAGGCCTTTTTTTTTTGGTAAATCAATTAATGTAATAACATATTAGTTCAATTTTCATATCATTAATCTTGTGCCATAGATTAGTTGATTTTCTTTCATTTAATGTTCTTATATACCAATCTAATTTCAACCTTATTATGGAATGGGTGAATCACAAGTCCATGATGGAATCCAAGGCAGGACAAATACAACCTTTGCATGCTCATTCTATCCTTACCCCTCGATCATATCCTTGGCCTGTATTTATCTAGTAAAATAGGAAAAAAAAATTTGATGTATGAAACCAACATTGGTACAAAAAAAGCTTTTTTGAGATGATGGACAAAGACACATATGTTTGTTCTCATGGATGGTATATTTTGGTTGATCAAAATTCCAATGATTGTTATTTTTTCAATCCATCTTGTCATATCTTGCTTATCACATAGGATGTCAACTCTTTTCTATTTTGTAAGCTAAGTGATCTTGAATTTATTGAACAATTGATTGAAGATGCTAATAACTCGAAAATAATGGTGGCAATTGTGGTTGGCGGAACTATTTATTGTACAATGATAGACTCCTTTATGTGTTGGACTTTAGAAATTAGACTATTACAACGTCTTTACCCTATCATATTGTAAGTAATATTTGGAAACTAGATTAGATGATGATATAATCTTTAGATAAGTTTACAAAAATTGTTATGACTTAGATAATTAGTAATGTATAACAATTTGTTTTAAGGTTGTATGTGATCGCTTGCTCATATATAATGGCACGATAGTCAGATGAGAACTCCAATTGAGTCTTTTATTATAGTATTTTGTCACAAAATAAAGAGAAAGAAAGACATAAAATTGAGAAGACCTTTTATGTATTACTTGCTTGAAAAAGAATGATACATAGAGTTTTCTTTTATAATGATAAGGAAGCCTAATCAAATCATACAAAGAATTAAAGAGAAAATATAACTTGCTATACATGGAAAATAACTTATCAATTAATCTACACTGTATGGAAATTATAATATGCCTAATTGAGGAATATAATACAATTATACACATATATCTCCAACACTCTCCTTCAAGCTGGTGGTTTTGGTGATTTGTAAATCTAAAAAACACCAAGCTTGTTTAATAGATATGTGTATTGTTATTGATAAATAGCCTTGGTAAATATGTTTGCTAGTTGTTCTGTGGTCCTTATCTCTCTTGTCTTAATAATTCCCAATTGAATCTAGTCTCTTGTGAAATAGTAATCTACTTCAATATGTTTTGTCCTCTCATGAACAATAGGATTCACTGCAAGTTTCAAGCCTGTATCATTATCACAGAATAGAAAAGTAGGCAAATGCCATTTGAGCTTTCTTTGTCGGATCTACATGTTTTTGTGGAAAATTTGGACAATTTCTTTGCAAATCAGCACTTTAGAGACCTTGATCTACTATTTCCAACGTTCTTCATGAAGAATGGCAGCGGCATATGGTGGTGTGTGACAACACGTGGTGGTGGTGCATGGCAATGAATTACAACATGTGGTGGTGGCTTGTGGCGGCATGTGTGACGTGTTTTCTTCCATTTTTTCCAGACAAATTCTTCTCCTCTTCATTATATATAGATTTGTCCAAACTTTCCTTAAATTAGATATTTTGGTGATAACTTTGATGTTTTTAATTTTCAGAATACTTTGTTCAATTTCTTACACTATTTTTGTTTATGTAAATATTATGTTTTAGTTTGTTGTATTAAAACTACGATGTAACTTAATTATAATGGTATGAATGTATGATTATTGTGTTTTATGAGATATTCTATAAATGTAAAGTTATATGTTAGTAAGCTTAATACATTTTAGTGATTAGCTACCACTTAGATAAGCTAATTTGCATATTAGAGATCGACAAGAAATGACATATAGTTGCTTTTTGTAATGTGCAATCATAGATTAATATGGATATATATATACCATGTAGTTTGTGGCTTTAGGTGTAAACTAGAATATTCACAAATCTTAATGCACTTAGTTGATTTCAATTCACATATAGAACTATAATGAGTTAATGAGCTAAGTAGGTTTGCTATATCTAGACATAGGATAGTAAATAAATTAGAAAATTTTACTATCACATGAATAGAATTAATCTTGCAAGCATAAATGATTGACATTCATACCTAGTAATTAGGTGAAATTAGACACTCTAACATGTTTCATTTATCAAGCTTTTCTTGAATTTAGTTGTTTAATCCATATTTTACTATTTGATTTGTTAGATAAACTCTAAAAATTATTTACCATTTGTAATTAATTTGTTTAGTAATCACCAATTTTTGTGAAACAATATCTTTACTTATCATTATATTACTTGTTCGACATGTATGCTTGTATGTAGAATTTTATCGAACATCCACCTCTAAACTTTGCCATAAAAATAATTGTCAAATCATCCTCTATGTTGATTTCTATTTGTTTCAAGACCTTTTAATGAGTAAAGCTAAAGAACTCAGTAGAATTTCAAATGTGTTTTATTTTTTTGTAACTTGTCTTGATAAGAAACCTGGTGCTTTACCTTCTATGTTTGGTCCATCTTTTGTAAACACATTGTCATCGTGTGATTTTTTGAATTTTAAACTTTGGCATTGCAGGCTTGGATACATGTCCAATGCAAAATTTCAATTTCTCAATAAAATTTTAAATCTTGCAAAAATCTTTTATCTAAACCTTGCATGATTTGTCCACTTGCAAAACAAACCCTCAACCTTTTTTTGTGTGTGAACATACAACGCAATGAATTTTTGACCTAATTCATATTTATGTCTAGGGACGATATTGTCTCCCAAATTATGATGGATCACAATATTTTCTCACTTTAGTTAATAACTTCTCCTGAGAAACATGGGTGTTTTGCATGAAAGTCAAGAGTAAAACTTCATCTTGATTGGAAGAATTTCTCAATATGGTGAAAAATTAATTCAGTTTAGAAGTCAAACGTATTAGGATTGATAATGTCTTGGATTTTTTTAATCAACATACAAAACATGTTTTCTTATCTCGAGGCATTTTTCATGAATGTTCATATGTTCATACTCCCCAACAAAATGATGTTGTCGAAAGGAAACATTATCATTTCTTAAATGTCGCACATGAACTGAAATTTTAGAGCTCTATGCTTGGTAAATTCTAGGGAGAATGCATCCTCATGGCAACCTATCTTATCAATAGGATGTCATCTTCTATCTTGCAAGGTGTCACACCTTTTGAAAAACTTTTTGGAAAACCACCACTTCTCTCTCATCTTAAAATGTTTGGTTACATGTGTCATGCCACTAGTGTAAGGCAAAAGGATAAATTTGCCCCATGAGTGATCCTTAGTATATTTATGGGCTATGCTCAAGGTTAGAAAGGTTATTAACTTTACAATGCTAAAAGCCAAAGATTTTTTGTGAGTAGAGATGTAAAGTTTTATGATGATATTTTTCCTTTTTCACAAATAGGGCCCAAATCACAATCTATCATGTAAAGACCTTTGGCTAAGCCCAATCTTGTGGCCTTTAAACCACTACATTCAGTGCCATACATTGAACCTTCACATCCCACTAATGACTCACCATCCATTCCTACTAAGACCATACCTTCCTTTATTACTCATACTTTTATACCATTGCCATCATCGACTGATTCCTATGATGTCTTCTCAGATGATGACATTTCACCTACATCAGATCAACCTCCTTAAGCCCTAGCTTCATTTCCTTTTCGATGATCCACTAGGGAAACCCAACCACCACTTTGGTCAAATGACTTTATATGCCTTACTATTCATCCCACTGAGGGTGAATCCTCCACTTACCCATTGTTTGCCTACATCTCTTATGATAATCTTTCCATTGCCAGCCAACATTTCATTGCCTCTATTTCGGTTGATAATGAGTCATTCTATCACCATGAGGTTGTTGACAACCTTAAATGGGAAGATGCTATGAAATAGGAAATTCGAGCATTGGAAGCAAATGACACTTGGGATATTGTGGAGTTACCACCTAGGAGGAAGCCCATTGGATGCAAATGAGTCTATAAGATTAAGTATCGAGTTGATGGCATAGTAGAGTGATACAAAGCCCGTTTAGTGGCTAAAGGATATAGCTAGAAGGAAGGTGTGGATTCTCATGACATATTTGCTCCGGTTGTAAAACATAACACCATCAAATGTGCTTTGTCACTTCCCACACAAAATCGATGGGAATTCATCATATGGACGTCACCAATGCATTTTTGCAAGATGATCTTCATGAAGAAGTCTACATGCAACTCTCGCCAGGCAACCCACATGAACATAGTGGAAGGGTCTGTAAATTGAAGAAATCTATATATGGATTGAAACAAGTAGCTAAACAATGGTATGCTAAGTTTATTGAAGCATTATTGGTAGTTGGATATCAAGATTCCATGCATGACTCGTCACTTTTTGTCAAGTGATAAGGTAAACTCATAGTCCTTCTCATGATTTATATTGATGACATTCCCATTACTAATAGCGATGTTGATGGCATTTAGGAGCTCAAGGAACATCTTCATTCCATTTTTTATATCAAAGACTTAGGTGATCTTAAGTACTATCTTAGGATTAAGGTGTTGAAGGATAGTCAAGGCATTCATTTGAGCCAACACAAGTATATACTTAAACTCATTGATGAAAGGAGGATGGGTTAAATAAGTTAGAGTTGTTGGCACCTAGGAAGGTTCAGGTGGAGACTGACGAGCCTGATGGCCTCATGGGGGAAGTTTTATAGTGAAGAATGTAATTGAAGAGGAGGAACTACTTTGTGTCTCCATGGGTCATTTGATGATTTCCAACAAGGAGACAATACTAAAAAATCAATGACCAGGAGGCCACCAAGGGGCAACTGGAAGTAGATTTGGCACATGATGTGTGGATTCTGGGTCGTTTCCGCTTAGGCACGGAGAGAGGGAAGGAGATGAAAGAAATCCAAGGAGAGACTAAACGACACAACGAAGAAGAGTAGGATGAAGTGGATATCTAGAAATAAGAATTGGGATTCACAGAAATTTCTATGGTTAAGTGTGCTATCGAGCTTAGGATAGTTAATGCCATCAAAAGTCAAGGAAGCCCCATGACACTATCTGAGTTGTCATCAGTTCTAGCATGCGATCTATCTCCACTCTACCCTGTCATGAGGTTCCTCATACATGGTGGAATATTCAAAGAGAAGCTTAGAAGCCATGGCTTCTCAGGTTATGCGCAGACGAGTCTATCCCGCCATTTGATGAGACATGGAGAACATGGCATGGCTGCTTTTTTTTTTTTTTTTTTTCTGATCAATTCTAGCCCAGTGGTGGTGGTGCCATTTCAACATCTGAGTGCCAATGTTCTAGCCAATGAGATTTCACCATTTGAGATAGTTGATGTTGAGGATGCATGGTTTGTGGTGCCAGGTTGATAGTGCCTGTGATAATTCAAGGTTGTCTAAAGGTATTTGATGGCTTTAATAATTTGGTGGATGTCGGCAGGGGCAATGGAACGACTTTGTAGATGTTGTTGAAGGCATTCCAATGGCTTCGCGGCATCAGCTTTGATCTTCCTCATGTTGTCTTTAATGCGGTTGAGTTTCTAGCAATTGAGCATGTTGGGGTGATATGTTCCAATGTCAAAGGTAAATGCCACCTTTCTAATGGTAAAGCGTAATGCCACTTTGGCTACAAGAAAACTAGCCACAACATTTGGTTGCCAGTCAATTCAAACACCACCCACTACGGCCAATAATAGCTCACCATGCCACAAGACTAGTAATCCATTACCAGGACGGTATCAGTTTTTATGCAATTTCTCTTTTACCTTTAACAAGATCCAATCAAAATCTTTTCACTAATTTCTTCGTATTCTTATTTTCCTCCATGTTCATTTCCTTTCCTCTCTGCTCCCTTCTTCAACCAATGAAGAAAGGAAGGATATCTACTCTCCTATTCATCTTATTTCAAAATCCCACCACCACCACCAAGGAAAAAGCAAAAGAAGAAGCTAACTACGTTTTCATAAATAAAGAAGAAAAAGTATTCAAAAGGAAAAATTATGAAGTGGAGACAACAATGATAGAGGAAATCATAATAGAAAGGAAGAAGAATAAAGGAAATGGAATAGTTGGCTTGCGTAAGTTTTCTTTTTTATTTTCCTTTTTGGTTTAAATGTAAGTTTATATTAATAAAAATTAGTGCACATAAACATAGGGGCATTACTTCAATATTACAAGAATTATGAAAACTATAAAAAGACGGAGGTTGAAAATCTACAAATCTCACTCAAAATGATAATTTTCTATAAGAATTTTATATTTTGAAATAAAAGGCTCTATCTTGTGCAATTTTTCATTGGCTAACAAATTGGGATGTCAATAGTTTTGTTTAGAAATCATTTTCTATTTCTATTTAATTTGCCCATATATAGTAAATGCAAGCTAAAAAAGATGTCTTAAGAAGTTTTGCAACCAAATCTTTTTCAGTAGTTGTTTTGATCATCCATTGTAATTCTTTATTCCATTCTATAATATGATGTCATATTTCATTCTAAGCAAAGAAAGTCTCTAAAATCATTCTTATCTATGTACATTAAAAAAAAAAAATGACTCTTATTCTCTATCTAAAATTGATAGAAAATATAATATATGTTAACAAAAGAAAGTCATTGTATAAATTTTTATCATTTAATGAAATTATATTTGTTGATGCCACCAATCTAAATTAGATTATACAAATCCACCTCTTCATTAACTAATTGTAGGTTTTTGTAAATTTTTCTATAGTAATAGGTGGACCTATAAAGAACTGAGATAAGAGTGAACATTAGTTTGAGGAGGTCTCTCCAATTTTATGCCATTTACCTTTTATATTAAGCTTCATTATTAAAGTTTTTTTTTCACATTTTGTACTTTGAATCCACTTATGTCATAAAGAAGAGTCTAGAAGGTTAATGAGATTTCAAAGTATATAATACAAAAAGACTTTCTTCCAAGTTTAAGATTCAATTAGCTCAAATTCTCATTTCTTTTTTGCTAAACAAACTATTTACTAAGCTAGTTTGTGATAATGTATACTACTAGCCTAAGACTGTTTATGTAAAGATTCTTTTATCTGTGTATAACTATCAAAATGTTTCACTTGTAAAAGGAAGAGTGCCAAGAGTACTTTACTGAACAATAGGGCACAAATCAACCTATTCGTTATTGAAGTCAAAATCATAAGTTTAAAATAATTGATAATACCCTTTCACGTTATTCTAACTCTAAAATTGACTAAATTTTCATTACTTACCTGTATCCTCATAATGCACTACAAGTCAAGGCAACGACAAATGCAACCTCCTTATTTATCTACTTTCAAATCGTCAAATTTTCATAAAAAACATTATCTTTATAATCTTTCTCCATAGACCTTGGGGAGCAAATCAACCTATTAGTTATTGAAGTCAAAATCATATGCTTAAAATAATTGATAATACACTTTCACGTTATTCTCTCTCTTGAATTGACTAAATCTCATTGAAAACTTGAATCTTTGTAATGCATTATGAGTGAAGACAATAATATAAATGTAACCTCCTTATTTATCTACTTTCAAACAGTTGAATTTTTCAGTTAGAAAAAGGGTTATCCTTGCATCATTTTCTATAAACGTGGGGGGACTAACCAACCTATTAGTTATTAGAGTCAAAATCATGAGCTTAGAATAATTGATAATACCCTTTTACGTTGTTTTATCTCTTGAATTGACTAAATCTCATTGAGAAATTGAATTCTCATACTGCATAATGAGTCAAGGTAATAATCCCCGGTGAAAGTTCAGAGAGATGCCATGAAGGCCATCATCGGCTGGAACATTACAAAGCTCCTTGAATTTGATTGATGATATTAGGATATAGGAAGTTTATTTTGTATTTTTTGATATGTAGTTTAATTGTGTAGAGGGGTTATGCTTACATGCTAATCTCAATGCTGTCATTTTTTTTTCTTTGGTTGCATTGCTTGGATATTGTTCAACCAACACAGGTACTATTTGCACGAGTTTTGTTTTAGATTCTGCCTAACATATCTTTTTTACAAGGTGTGGTTGTTGAGCTCGGTCTTGATATTTTAATAACACGTCACATGAAAAGGAAAGTTCCAAGACTTTTTCATTGTAGAAAAGTAAAGGAGAAAGTATCTTCGTCATCATTTTCATGATGTATCTCTGCAGGTCAAAGTGTGGGCGGCTACAACACTGACAAACTTCGATGGCGTGATGACCGGTTCAACCATCACAGGTACTATTTGCACGAGTTTTGTTTTAGATTCTGCCTAACATATCTTTTTTACAAGGTGTGTTGTTGAGCTCGGTCTTGATATTTTAATAACACGTCACATGAAAAGGAAAGTTCCAAGACTTTTTCATTGTAGGAAAGTAAAGGAGAAAGTATCTTCGTCATCATTTTCATGATGTATCTCTGCAGGTCAAAGTGTGGGCGGCTACAACACTGACAAACTTCGATGGCGTGATGACCGGGAAATGACGGGAAATGGCGGGAAACAATGGCGGGATCATCTACAACAAAGTCCAAGGAGAAACAGTGAGAAACAGTGACGGGAAATGACGGGAAACAATGGCGGGATCATCTACAACAAAGTCCAAGGAGAAACAGTGACGGGAAATGACGGGAAACAATGATGGATCATGTACAACAAAGTCCAAGGAAAATAACGGGAAATGACGGGAAACAATGATGGGATCATCTACAAAGTCCATGGGAAATAACGGGAAATAATGATGGGAAATAATGATGGGATCATCTACAAAGTCCAAGGAAATAACGGGAAATGACGGGAAACAATGATGGGAAATAATGATGGGAACATCTACAAAGTCCAACAAAGTCCAACGTAACAAGCGCCGTCAGAGAAATAAGTTTCGCTGCTGGACTATGCCGACAAGAATAATATAAAAAATGTACAATCTTGATAGAATTATTGTGATAGCTTCGGTTACTACTGGGACAACTCTTTCCTCTGTATATATCTGTGGAGTACTCAACCAGGAATATACTACCAGAGTTATCATAGATTGCTCAAACTGAGGGAGGGAGAAGGAAAGAGAGTGGGAGAGAGATGGAAGAAACACAAAAAGAGGTGAAGCGGCTCGAGGAAGAAGAGCAGGCGGTAGCGGATATATGGAGATACGCGTTAGGGTTCCCAGAAATTTCTGTGGTCAAGTGTGCCGTCGAGCTCGGTATAGCTGATGCCATTGAAAGTCATGGAAGCCCCATGACACTATCCGAGTTGTCCTCAGCTCTAGCATGCGATCCGTCTGCACTCTACCGCGTCATGAGGTTCCTCATGCACCGGGGAATATTCAAAACGGAGGTCACCAGCAATGACTCCCTAGGTTATGCACAGACGAGTCTATCTCGCCGTCTGATGAGACATGGAGAACATAGCATGGGTGCTTTTCTTCTGAACACTTTCAGCTCAGTGTCGGTGGCACTATTTCAGAATCTAAGTGCTCGTGTTCTAGCGAATGGGACTTCCCCATTTGAAAATTTATGGAGCCACTACGCAGCAAATCCTTCTCACAGCCTTCTCTTTAACGAAGCAATGGCGTGTGCTGCCAGATTGACGGTGCCTGCGATCATTCAAGGTTGTCCGGAGGTATTTGATGGCCTTGGCAGTTTGGTGGACGTAGGTGGGGGAAATGGAACGACTTTGCAGATGTTGGTGAAGGCATTCCCATGGCTTCGCGGCATTAACTTTGATCTTCCTCATGTTGTCTCTGATGCGGTGGAGTTCCCTGGAATTGAACGTGTTGGGGGTGATATGTTCCAAAGTGTTCCAAAGGCAGATGCTGCTTTCCTAATGGTAAGCGTAATCGCTCTCTAGCTTCAAGAAAACTAGCCACAACATTTGGTTCCAATCTTTCCATTCTTCCATGACCTTAAAGATCGCCTCCAATCTTGATATTTTATACTTTGTGAAATATGATGAAGCTGTTTTATGTTAGATATTGCATACTAATAACGTCATATGAAATCTCTCACTAAATACAAAGAATTTAAAGAAAAATATTTGAAGTGAACCAAATATAGTAACTAAAAATTGGTTTTTTTTTTGTTGCAAAATATATGACAACATTTTTTAAATCCTATAATGAGTCTATTCTTTGTCATATTATTAATACTCTGTTACAACCGGATGTATTGTGTCAATAAAGAGCATAAATTAGACTATCTTTACAGAGTAAAATTGGTTAAAAAAAGGAAAAAGAAAATTGCTTTCAAACTTAAATGACCAATGACTCTTTTGATTCAAACCATCCCATATGGTCCACCTTTTTAAAAAAAAAAAGTTAAATCACAAGATAACACCTACAGCAGATAATCTCCTTATTTTTATCTTTTTTATACTGTATTATTAATAATCTTCTGTAATTAAGAGTAGTGGAATCCCAATATATACCATTTGTGGCCAAATAGGAGAGTATAGACGTTTGAAATGGGATTCCTGCCGTGGCTTCCTTACAATTATGTGCAACTTGCAATTGTGCATAGGCACCAAGGAACCCCCATTATGATGCAAAAGTTCGCTTTTCCCTACCAAGCTCAAGAGTGGACACAAATTGATGTGCATTTTTTTGCTTAACTAAACCATGTGAATTGCAGTGTATTCTGCATGACTGGGGAGACATAGACTGTGTCAAAATTCTTAAGAAATGCAAAGAAGCTGTTCCTCGGGACAAAGGGAAAGTCATCATCGTTGAGGTCGTGATTGAGGAAGCAAAAACTGACAAGCTAACTGATTCAAGATTGACGCTAGACTTGTCAATGATGGGTGGTACAAGTGCAGGCAAGGAAAGAAGCTTAAAGGAATGGGAGTTTGTTATTGGGGAGGCTGGCTTTAGAAGATACACAGTGAAACCAATAAATGCTCTGCAATCAGTGATAGAGTTATTTCCTTAATTTCTGTAGTAGTTAAGGGTTGTTCATGGACTTCTAGTCCTGTTTCCTTTTTGCAATAAGGGCTACCGCTGTAGGTAGAACTACCCAGTGGATGTGTGTTTATGATGTTTAATTGAAGTCTTTAAGAAATAAATTTGTAACTAAAGACATATTATCATAAGACTAATTGACAATCAATCACACAATAGATGTAGAAACATGAAGTCATTCCGTATATTAGTTTCAACTAGTTTGGAAATAGTTCCTATGTTAAGTTGACAAGCACTTGGTGCAATTATGAGCAGCTATTGTCTAGGATCTCTTAATCTCAATTTCGATACTAAATGCATACATGGGTATAAATGTTTATTAAAAAACAGAAAATTATCCCTATATCCACAGATACAAAAGAAGCAATCTTTCTAGTAAAATGGTGGTTACAAAAACCGTAATGCAGAATATTACTGTTTTTCCCCTCACAAGCAAAATTATCAATTTATTCCTAAATCTAATTTTCAGTTCAAAAACTAAGAAAGAGCACGTGGAAGTGGCATAAGAAAGAGCACGTGGAAGTGGTTATATGAGAACTCAGGTCTATTTAAATAAAACATAGAGAGAGGAAGTGTCCGGTGGTGCTTCACTTTCTTGTACAAAGTGTCGGTGAGTGCACCACCTTCCTGTCAGCACTGCGTCGCATTGAAAATGGTGGGTGCCATCGTGCAACCACAGATGTTTCAACGTAGAAAGTGAAGCACTGCCAGACAATCCAATAAGCGAAGAAGGAAAAGTCTTGGTCAAATCATGCGAAGAGGAAATCGGCAGTGTAGACAGAGCTAAGACATGAAATGTAATTTATTGTGATCCAAATAGTTTGTTGTTATCCAATTGTTAAGAGGCTGATGTCTCAAGCATCAATGAATGGCGAAAGATTGAATCCATTATCACAAGATACAAGAGTTGGTGCTGTACAGATTACAAAATACAGAATTAACAAATACAAAAGATACTAAAGTAAAATCAAGGACTATCCTATTGGCCTTTGGACAAAAGGAACCAAGGTACATAACATGTGTCCAATGGATAAAAGGATGTCTCATAATATCTCCGTCATTTTTCCAAACAATATGTAAACTATTATTAGGTCAGTATACAATTATTAATAATTCATATGTAGTTAAATTTTTTATTGTTAAAACTTAGTATTTTGAATAATTTTTGTTGGTGAATTTTATATCTAGCTACGTAATAGCTTGATTTTTTTTTTCAAAGATTGAAATAATTTAATTTAAATTCATATATATTTTATAGAATTTGTAATATAATCTCTTACCCACGTTCAGCTTTTAAAATGATTTTATAACATAATGAGGACATTGATCCAGGGAGCTCTAAAGTTCTATGTGAATTTTTTTTTCCCCTTAAAAGCTTTCATTAGAACATTCTAATCAAGTATTCTGAATGATATATTGATTTCCTTTTTCAGAATTATGATTTTTAAATCTCTTCTTTAATCAATTTTTTAACGATGATCATCATCTACAACAAATGATTAAAGCAATCCTCTTTATTAAGATGTTTAGTCGGTGAAATACAATTGCCATATAAAATGCCAAAAGTATTTACAACTTTAAGACAATACTATCAGAAGCAAGGAATTTGAGGGAGAGGATACTAACTCCAGTGTGTTTTTATGCAATTCCTCTATTATCCTTAGCAAAGGTCGAGTTAAACCCTACACTCGAATTTCTTTTATCCTTAGCAAGGAAAGATATCTACTCTCCAAAGAATAGAGAATAAAATATAAATAGTTACTTACATCCATTCCTCTCCCCTTCCCATATCCCCCTTTGTTCTCATCCTCTCGTATACAGTCCGCTTTCTCGTTGTCCTCTCTTATTCTATCCCTCCAAACTTCCAGAAATAGTGTAAAGCGCATCTATGCACAGTTAGGCAAAAGGTAAATAAAGAAAAAAAATAAAACAATATCCAAGTTTGCCTGCAATAATTCCCATAAGTGATCTTCATGACAAATGAGATATGTATTACTCAGAACCTTCCCAAGAGAAAAATGATAAAAAGTCTTTCTTTCCTTTTTTTTTTTTTTTTTGGTTTAGCAAGTATGACACATATATCATCAAAAAATGATAAAAGGTAAAATCTTCTCTTTGTCTTAATTATGCATCTTATTCAAATAATAAATAGGCTTTCAACAAGAGGTTCATTTGGGCAGCTTTCACCTCGAAATTCATTGGAATAGTAAAATATAAACGTAAAAAGAATATGAAATTTGTATCTCCCATCATTCCAAGTGATTAAGAGCATTTTCCACCCCATCGAAGTTATCAAATCCTTACTTAATCCACTCTAATCCCCTCAAATCTTACACATGAGCTCTGATTTCCAACCACGGTACAGTGAGAAATATATTCATTTGGCTAGTAGCACTTTGGTTGTAAGTGATTCAGCATAAAATTTCATAATTTCTTCCACATTTCCATTGACTAGTGCAACTAGGAATTTCTTTTCAATGAAAAACGTCTTTTGTGAGAACTAAAACCTGGGCTTCCTATTAGAAAGAAAAAAGGTTATTTCTCCAGTCACACGAGACAGTGCAGGGAAAGAAAATTATTTTCCCTATCTTGGATTTCCCATGAATCCAAAAGAATAGTATTTCATAATTATTAATCCAAATACGCTCTCTTGATCTTTCCTTTTTCTTTTCTTTTTTCTTTGCAACTTAACAGGCCGTAAATTCACATGATCAACTATTCACCCAAGTCAAGACATCTTGGCCTAGTGGTAGGCGAAGGTGATTTGAAGCTTTTTATTGAATAGTGAAACACAGACACAAGGAGAATATGAAATTCGTATCTCCCATCATTCCAAGTGATTAAGGGCATCGCCCACCCCATAGAAGAAACCAATCCTAGCTTTATCCACTCTAATCCCCTCAAAGCTTACACAAGAGCCATGATCTCCATCCACGGCACAGTAAGAAATATATTCATCTTATCAATAGAACTTTGGTTCTATGTGATTCAGCATAAAATTTCATAATTTCTTCCAGATTTTCATTGACTTGTGCAACTAGGAAATGCTTTTCAATGGAAAACAGTTCCCCCCTCCCCCTCCTCTCCCCTTCTCCTTTTCTTTCTCTTCTCTCCTTGTGAGAATGAATACCTGGGCTTCCTATTAGAAAGGGAAAACTCCTCCCTCTCTCTCTCTCTCTCTCTCTGTGTCTCTCTTACTCTCTCTCACACGCACACACACATCAAGAGGTCTACTTAACATCAGATAAGAAATTATACATCCAGACGCATGATCGACCTCAAGAGTAAGCAGAAGAAATTCAGACAATGCGGCGAAAGAAGAGAAATTTCTCTCTCTTGAATTTCCTATGTACTCAAATGAACACTGTTTCATAATTCGTAATCCAAATTCCCTCCCTTGAATTTTTTTTTTCATCTCTCTTTGTAACTAAACAGGCCATGAATTCAGACGATCAACAACCAAGATCAAATACCTTTCAACAATAGCTACAAGAGGATCAAACGAAGAAAAAAAAATTTACCTGATTCGTTGAGACCACTTCAAAGCCCCGACGCAGGAAGTTGTGTTGGAGGATTCTCTAGTAGGGTTTAACGCAGATGCCGCGCCTGGTTATCTAAAAGCGAACGGCTGAGATTATATCAGGGGCCAATCTGGGAATCGATTCACTCAGAGCCGAGAAGCCGCCGAAGACAAGACCTCGGCCCATTTATCAACTTTCTTGGCGGCCATAGTTTCTTAGTGGGCTTCAGAATTTATCCATCAAACACTTTTCAGACATTTTTAACGGAAGCAACTCTAAGGGAAAAAGCAAACAGAACCTTCCATCTATCGATGTGGTACAAACTGGATTGACTACTGCCTTGGAGACCCAACACATCACCAGCCTTCTGCGAAAAAATCCCTTTCTATGTCCATGAAAAATAAACTAACTCAATTTAAATAATAAAACAAACCTTTTACTCTAAACTATATATATTCTTTCAATGAATACAACTTGATCCAAAAGTATTTTAAATTTACAATAGCCTAATCTAAAATTTACTATCAAAAAACATGTTAGAGGATGAAAGAAGAGTACCAACTAAAACTAAGAATTTGAAATTTAGTCAAATTCAAAACCAACTCGTGTTGGGCTAATAATGAACCTAGTACAATTGAGTTTGAATTCCTAGTATAACTAGGTTATGATTGTTTCAAACCTGATAATAAGTAAAAATCCAAACTATATGGTAATTTGGAAATCCAAAACCTACTTTTATTGGATTAGATGTTAAACTATATAATAAATAGCAAGAGGATAAGAAGACATTTTGTTTACTTAAGAGATTAAAACCTAAGTTATAGCATCTATTAGTGAGGAAACTTTAGGTTTCAATCTTGCGACTTTTGTGTGTAATATTGTATCATCAGATGAGGCCTGCAAACCAGACTCTTTCCCCTCAAAGTTGATTGGTGAGTGGTTTATGCCTTCAAATCTTATTCCTTTTCCTTCCTTGCATTGTATTTATATGTTACTTCCTTTAATGAAAACCATGTGCACTGTACTTTTTGAAGTCAACAATTTAAGTTAAAGGTTTTATGATTTAGGACTTGCACTTTAGAGGTGTCTTTTTTTTTTTCCCCTATCATGTTTTAAATGAATTTTAATTCATACTTTGAACAACATATGTTTTCTTTTTAATTTCTTTATTGTTTTTTATTTATTATTATATATATAGATTTCATATGAGATTGTTTTACAATTGTGTTTATGTCTCTTTCTAAAGTTCACAATTGTTCCTTGCAATTTTTTGCTTTCTAAAGCCATGTAATTATATGCTTTCTATTGAATGCTCAAAGGTTGTTCCTCTTCTTAGGTTTTTTTTTTTTTTTTTTTTTGTAAATTAGTTAATGCAATGGGGATGACCCTAAATTTTCATGTCATTATCCTGTGTGATAGATTATTTATTTATTTATTTATTTATATTTGATATTCCCATACACCAATTTGATTCTAAGCTCATTATTGAATGGGTGAATTACAACTTTATAATGGAATCAAAGGAAGGAGAGATACATCCTTTGCATGTTCATTCTCTCACGACCATATCCTTGGCTTGTATTTATCGAGGAAGAAGGACAAACTTTTTTTGATGTATCAAAGCATTGTTATTACAAAGAAAGCATTGTTGAGATGTATGACAAAGATGTGATTGGTTGTTTTGGTTGATATGGATTCCGATGATTGTTATCTTTTCAATCTCATCTCACTGGAAAAGATTCAGCTACCGCCATTGGAAATTGAAGACCTAGATTACTGTAGTTGCATTCTATCTTCATCTCCAAGTCATCCTACATGTCATATCTTGCTCATCAAATATATGGAAAGCTCCTTCGTGCTCTGCAAGCTAGGTAATACTGAATTTATGGAACAAATAATTGAAGATGTTGATAGCTCGAAAATAATTGCAGCAACTATGGTTGGAGAAACTATATATTGCTTGACATATTGTTTAAATTTTGGTGTGGGAGGGTTCAAGTTATGCACAATTCAATTTACAGATTTAGAAGTTCAATTTACATATTTGGTAACAGAGCAACTATTCTTGCAAGAGGCACCACATATTTCAAGATTTTGGCCATAGCTTATTGAGGGTTGTCGTGAAATCTTTTTGGTACTCAAAATGCATCCTGGATATAGAATTAATTTGGTCCGTGAATTCATAGTCTTTGCACTAGATTTTTCTAAAAAGCAGTGGGTGAAGTTGACAAGTCTTGGAGATCGAACTATTTTTCTGTCTACTATAAGTGGCATGATTTGTTCAACAACAGAATTTAGAGTTCAACCAAATTCAATCTACTACACGTTGCCCAATGATAGACACCTTTATGTGTTTGACTTTAGAAATAGGATTGTTTCGACATTTTTACCCTGTCCTAATGTAAGCCTTAGCTCAAAACTATATTAGATGATGATATAATCTTTTGATAAGTTTACAAAAATTGTACTGATTTAGTTCATTTGTAATATGTAGCCACTTGTTTTAAGGTTATATGTGATTGTTTAGTTATATAATGGCACATCAATAAGATGAGCACTCCAATTAAGCTTTATTTGTAGCATTTACTTTCCCAAAAGATAGATCAATGCAAACAATTTATAAATATGTGTGTTATAAATTCTCATATGTGCTCAAAGCAATACATAATCTTGCTTATAATTTAATTCATCCAAAAAACATTTTAATAACAACTTTAAGTTGGTAATATTGATGAGGTGCATATTTGAAGAATATTAAATACTCTGAACCTTTTTTTTTTCCTCGTAATTTCTTGTATCTATTATTTTACTTTCGCCCTTGGCAAATGGAAGCCATTGAGTGCATGTTGTCGGAACATGCAGCCATGTCCCACGTACACTAGACCCTATAAGCCATCTAGAGCTCGCATATTTCTTGTTAGGCAAAATGAGAAAATAAAAGTTACAGGAAAAATACAAGTTGCAATAAAAAGACAAAATAAGAGACCAAATTCAGAAATTAAGGCATTAAAAGACTACGAAATAAGGAACATCATTATATAATCACTGATGAATTACGCTTGGTGTGGATGGTTTGATTGCTACCTAAAAAGTATTTAACCTACCTTTATTGCTGAGTTTCATCACATATGCATGTTCATGATGGTTTTTTTTCCCTTATGAAACTTCCCAAAGAAAACTAATTCGTAATCTGAAATAAATTGCACAAATTACCACAAACCAGAAGGAAAAAAAAAAAACAATAATGTTATGAATGGCATATCTGTCAGACGGATCAATCCCCTTAAATCTTTGTGGAAATTGTATGTATTATATCCTGTTTATTTGCATGCATGCCATGAGCTTCATGTGTCCATGCTGGCGGATTATTCTATGGTGTGGTCCAACCACAACTTGCTTGTAGTGGAGGAATTATCAAAGTACGCAACAGAATACGTAGATTTGTCCATACATTTGTAGGACTTTAGGAAGGTCTTTTGCTTGAGCCTGTGGCGTTATGAGCCTTTGAGCAATCTCGGAGCCTGGCCTTGCAATCACCGTGTAGTTAGAAAAGTCCCAAACCCTTAGTCTGAGTATGTAGAACTATTGAGATGAAATGTTTCTTTTTAATGATGAAACTAAAGTCATATAAATATTAAGGGAAAAAGAAGCTTTGAACGTTCCTCTAAAAGTTCTAGGCACCATCTTTTTTCCCTTTGCTGCTCTAACCACCCTGTCCAAGTGATTGTAGGGCTTTCAATAAGAAACATTTCATCTCAATAGTTCTACATACTACTAAAACCTTAAACGCTTGTGGCTCTTCCATCAATAATAGATCGCGATGATGATGCAACAATAAAGTCATGCTAGCATCGAACGTTTGGAGCCCAAAGATAACCAATGATATGCATGCTCAACCAAGGGCAACCTTATGCACATTGCACCAAAGCTAGCCCAGCACCAAAGAGTTAAGACAATGAAGAAAAAAGACTCCACCACATTTAAATAGTATGAACTTGATGTATGAGCTATCAATGAAATAATAGCTTATTTTCATACTCAATTCCATGACAATCCTAGATTCTTTTATGTCCTGTATTAATAACAATATGGATACAAATGACAAGTTTCCATCATCTAGAGTTAATAAATAGAAAACCTTTTAGCAAGCAACTTTAGAAAATTTAAGCACTGTATACCATATTATACTTTCAAAGCTTAGTTCACAGAAAATCTTGAATGATAAGGTGATGTTCTAAATCTTAAATGATGAAGTGTTGTTGCTAAAAGATAGTCAAATAAAAAACTACGTCCTTCAATGTATCATAATTCATAATTAAAAAACCTATTACGTTGAACTAACAGTGCCACTCAAAACATTTCATGGTGTTTTAGTTTTTTCTATTCCTTCTTTGTTTCTCCTATAACAATAATGACAAATAAGGCCCTAAAATTAATGGCAGTCAAAGCACTAAATACATACTTCCTTTACACAAATGAATCATTGCCTAGTCCGACACACTTTATATACCAACTTGTGCTCTCTGTAAATACATCCCGTTGTAACACTAAATAACAAGTCAAAGATCGAAAGCACCTAATTATCTGATCTCTCTTCCTCTCTTCCCCAAATACACTTGTGCTCTAATTTCTTTAATCTATATTCCGGCAGTAACCCTTGTAGGCGGTTCACAGTAATGTGCAGCACACATACTCGCATCCGGGCTTATTTCTCTAAGCATGCATATCTTGGGTTACATTCTACATAAACCAATATTGAACTTGTTAAGAAACCTTGTTTGAGCTGAAAAATCTAAAACAGCTACCATTGATAGAGAGCAAAGGTTCATGTACATGAGATATCAAATAACAACGGAGCTCTGGAGTAGCTCTTATACAAACGTGTAAAGACAAAGAATCATCTAACATTGGGCCATAATGGGCCTCCATGTGTGTGGGCTAATGTGTGTATGTACAACATCATCTTTTAACATCCCCCCTCAAGCTGGTGGGTGGTATAGATCATAGACGCCAAGCTTGCCTTGAAGAAAGTGATGTTGTTGTATTCCTAAGGCCTTCATCAATAGATCAGCAGGCTGTTCTCGAGTGGAGATGTGTGTTGTCTGAATTATCTTCGCAGCAATCTTCTCTCGAATGAAGTGATGATCAATCTCTATATGCTTGGTCTTTTCATGCAATACTAGGTTAGCTGCAATCTTCATCGCAGCTTCATTATCACAATACAAGTTTACAGGACGTATCAAAGGCACTTGTAGATCTCTAAAAAGTCCCAAAAGCCATATAATCTCACATGTGGTAGATGCCATGGCACGATATTCCGACTCGGTGGAAGATCGAGAAACGGTGGACTGTTTCTTGCTTTTCCAAGAGATGAGTGAATCTCCTAGCATGATACAGAAGCCAGTGGTAGAGCGTCTTCCCATGGGGCAAGATCCATATGTGGCATCACAATAAGCTCGTAGCATAAGTCTATTGTCCGCCTTCATTAACAATCCTTGACCTGGAGATCCCTTTATGTATCTAATAACTCGAAGAAAGGCATCAAAATGAGATTCCTTGGGGGTATGCATAAACTGACTCAGCAATCTAACAGCAAAGCATATATCAGGTCTAGTCACAGTGAGATAAATCAACCTACCAACCAATCATTGGTACTTAGTGACATCTTTGAAGGGAGAATCCCCTTTTCTATCCAAGAAATTATCATATTCAAGGCTAGTATATTTCACATTCTATTCCATGGGAGTATCAGAGGGCTTGCAACCAGATAAACCATATTCTGAAATCAATTCAAGGGCATACTTGCGTTGATTTATAACAATCCCAGTTGAGGAGCGTGCCAATTCCACACCTAGGAAATACTTAACTAATCCCAGGTCTTTCATGCGAAATGTAGAACAAAGGTATCCTTTCAGATTCTGAATTTCTAACTCATCGCCTCCAGTTATGATCATGTCATCAACATATATGAACACAATGAGAAGACCTTTACGTGTTGGCTTCAAGAAAAGGGAGTGGTCATGTTGTGAGTGATGAAAACCAGTCTGAAGGAGAGCATCTGTGAACTTCTGATACCACTGTTTGGAAGCTTGTTTAAGTCCATACAATGATTTCTTCAATTTGCAAACTTTATGTCCCCCCTTGCGCTGAAACCCTTTTGGAAGATGCATGTATATGTTAGTGTCAAGGTCTCCTTGCAGAAACACATTATGAACGACCATTTGATGCATATCCCAGTTGTGAATGGCCGCTAGAGCTGTAAGAATCCGAACTGTGACAAGCTTCCCAACTAGGGCATAGGTATCTTCATAATCAACACCTTGTCGCTGACTGTAGCCTTTTGCTACCAAGCGTGCCTTGAAGCGATCAATGGTACCATCAGCCTTGTGTTTGATCTTGTATACCCACTTGCAGCCAATAGCTTTCCTACCTGCAGGCAAAGAAACTAGTTCCCATGTATTGTTTGATTCTAATGCCTTTATCTCCTCAGTCATAGCATCCCTCCATTGGGGGTTTGAAACAACCTCATTATATGTGGTAGGCTCAATAGTGGCAGAAATAGAGCATATGAAGTGATCATGTGCACTAGAAAGATGATGATATAATATAGCATGAGAAATAAGGTAAGCTGTGGAAGGAGTTTTCATGCGGTCACCAACATAATCTTTGGTCCAAATGGGGGGTTTGGTGATCCTACCTGATCGACGAGGTGTCTCGGGAGATGCCTGAACTGGTCCAATGTAGGGGACAATAGCAAGAAAGTCAGGATCTTGCAAGGTAATATCAAAAGATATAGGATGCATGGGTGTAAAAGGTGATGAGGAATTAGGTGTGGGAGAAGGGTGAGATTCATGGTCAAAAGGAAATATAGATTCATGAAATGTAACGTCACGACTCACAATGAATTTTCCAGTATGAAGGTCAAGA
The DNA here is from genome assembly GCA_028551485.1 of Casuarina cunninghamiana. Lineage (NCBI taxonomy): Eukaryota > Viridiplantae > Streptophyta > Magnoliopsida > Fagales > Casuarinaceae > Casuarina > Casuarina cunninghamiana. Next base: position 17,211,222 of record CM052363.1, on the reverse strand, counting down.
ATGCGGTATCCTTTTTGTCCAAAAGGGTACCCCATAAAGATAGACGGAATGCATTTGGCCCTAAACTTATCCTTTTGGGTTAAGTTAGCGCCATAGCATAAACAACCAAATACACGAAGGTGATTAAGTTTGGGAGATTTCCCAAACAAGCATTCATAAGGTGTTTGTCCCTTAAGTACAGAACTAGGGGTACGATTAATCAAGTAGGTGGCCGTGAGGAGACATTCACTCCAAAAGTGAATAGGGCAATGGGATTGAAAACGAAGAGCTCTAGCAACGTTAAATAAATGTCTATGTTTCCTTTCAACTATCCCGTTTTGTTGGGGAGTATAAGGACAAGAACTCTCATGAATCACGCCATGAGAATCAAAGAAGTTGGTGCAAGAGGTGCTAAAGAAATCTTGGGCATTGTCTGTGCGAACACGTTTGATTAATGCTCCAAACTGGGTTGACACTAGAGAGAAGAAAGACTGAAGATTATGTAAAGTTTCAGTCTTGTGTTTCATGAGGTATGTCCATGTCACACGGGTATAGTCATCGACTATGGTGAGACAATAACATGCACCTGTGTGAGAGGGGGCCTTATAAGGCCCCCAAATGTCAATATGCACTAATTCAAACGAATGAGTGGTGGTGGTAGTCCCGTGAGGGAAAGAAGAACGTGCATGCTTGGCAAGTGGACAAATGGGACATGTTTGAACATCATACATAGAGGACTGTGGAAGATCAAAAACATGGCACATAACATGAAAAGATGGATGTCCAAGTCGTTGATGCAACAAAATACAACTAGATAAAGATGGAGTACAAATATTGTTTATCTCCTGAGGTACAAAAGAGTCTATGACTGAATGAGACGTTATAGCATTACATGCATCCTCATCAAAATTAGCCACAAGAAAATAAAGACCATGCTTCACTCTACCAAGCCCCGTCACTGTCCCAGTCCGCAAGTCCTGAAAGAGACAGAATTTGGGAAGTAAGGTGATGACACAATTATTATCATGGGTGTATTTTGTGGTAGATAATAAATTGGCAGTAAATGTAGGAGCATAGAGTACATCATATAGAAAATATCTATTATGTAAGATGACAGATCCTGTATGAGTGATAGGAATATGCTTGCCATTGGGAAGTTTGACAGTTCTAGATTCATGAATGCATGATTGAGGAGAAATTAAGCAGTTAAAATCACCCGTTATATGGTCGCTAGCTCCTGAGTCTACAAGCCAATGATTGAAACATTTTTGTTAGGAAAAATACCTGCTACGTGAGCAGTGGTGCGTGTAGGATGGGCAGCAGCAGTAGAGGAATGAGCAATAGTTCGCTTCTGGTTGTGGAGAAATGCAAGGATTTCCCTTTGATCAGCTTTAGTGAGAACAGTACCATCATCGGAATCATCATCATCGACAAGAGCATGATGGGCTGACTGGCATTTAGGGGCCTTGCCCTTGCCTTTCCGTGGGGGAGCACTTGGAGGACCATGAAGCTTGAAACATTTGGATTTGGGGTGGCCCGAACCTCCACAATGGGTGCATCTATGAAGCTGATAGCAGTCGTCCATGGAATGGCCTCTCTTCCCACAATGTTTACAGCCTATAGAAATTTCTTGCAGTTCTTGTTGATCCACAGAGCCCATATGCGCATGAGGAAGGTAAGTGGTTGCTGGATAGGTACCAGGTGCAGGCTGGGCAGTTATAGAGCCCAAAAGCCTAGGCTGCGAAGAGCCCAGCGAAGAAAAGGCCCGCGGGTCATTAATGACCAGTGGGTAGGCAGGCGGGGCCCGCGTGAGCAGGCTTGGGCTCACGACAGGTGAGTCCACTCCACGCGAGCGCGACCCGTGCGCACCGATGCTGAGGTGCGATAGCTGCTGCCCGACTGCATACGCCATGGAGTCCAGCCGAGAACTGATTCTGACCGGCTGAGCATGATTCTGACGGCGCTCTTCATCTCTGACCATCCCCACAGCATCAGGTAGCTACAAAACCGGCCTTGTGTTTTGGATCTGAGAGCGGGCAGTGGAAAAAATGGGATCTAACCCATTGAGAAATTGGGTAAGCTTCACAGATTCTTGAAACCTCCAGAAAGTAGGAATGGCTCCAAGGTCAGGGAAAAGGATAGCTACATATGATTCGTACTGGCTCCAAAGTCGTTCAAGCCGGTAGGAATATTGATCTACAGGTTCACCATTCTGCACTGCGTTGGCTAGATCTGCTTAGACAGAGCAAAGCTTTGTAATCCCAACACGCTGGAACTTGTCCTGGAGATGGAGCCACACGGTGCGTGCATCAGTGGCGTAAGTAAAAATCTGGTAGATATCTGGGGCTAATGTAGTGAGGAGCCATGAGAGAACAACCCCATTGCATCGTTTCCAAAACGGATGCAGGGGAGAATCGGGGTTTGGTGGAGCCACCGTGGGGTCTACAATGCCATATTTATTCTTCCCCATCAATGCCATTTCCATATTCCTACTCCAACTAGCAAAGTTCTCGAAACCAAGAAGTTTTTCAGAGACAATAAGAATGCCAGTCTGCTCGGTGGGGTGGAGGTAGAGGGGGTGACCGGGTTGAATGTTTGTGGGGTCATCACGGTGGCCAGACCGACCACGGGAGCGATGACGAGCTGGAGAACGTCGACGATGGCGACGGTCATGACGACCGCGAGTGGGGCTACAGGAATCAGCAACAGACATAGGAGAAGAAGGGAGCGAACAACAAAGGAATGACCAAGAAGAGGAAGAAGAGAGAGATGAACACCAAGTGTTCGATAGAATGTCCTAGTGGGGGACATACCAAAAAGAGAGTGAAAAAATTATAGGAGATGTGCAGAAACGTGAAGGAGCGTAGGGGTAATCGTCCCTGCTCACGATACCATGTTAAGAAACCTTGTTTGAGCTGAAAAATCTAAAACAGCTACCATTGATAGAGAGCAAAGGTTCATGTACATGAGATATCAAATAACAACGGAGCTCTGGAGTAGCTCTTATACAAACGTGTAAAGACAAAGAATCATCTAACATTGGGCCATAATGGGCCTCCATGTGTGTGGGCTAATGTGTGTATGTGCAACAGCATCTTTCAACATAACTGCAAAAACAGTGTCAAAATGTTCACCGCACCTGAGTTTGTCGTCTACGAAATCCATCTCGGTTCCTACAACATTCTACATACATCTTCACGCTCTTGTCGTCAACCATCTCCTCGAACTTCCCCTTGTCATCTAAACGTACCAACACCACCGATCAATATTCTCTGCCAACGGATTCAATTTGCAGATTCTCAAAATAAATACAGGGTTGAGTAAGTAGAAGTAACCAGCGTAGTTGAGGGTGTAGAACAGACCGTTGCAGCCGTGAGCCTTGACACCGAGGCGTAGGAAAGTGCACCGGTGATGTGTCGGGAGCTGAGCTATTCTAGCCGCTGCCGCGTCCGTCAAGGTTAGAACTTGTCGCTGCAGCCCCACCCCCGCCTTCTCTGCTGCTCTCGCCAGTAACCGAGATGATGATGAAGACGCTGTCATTTCTATAGCGTCTTGCCGCCCAAGGGACCTCTTGACGCGCTAACTCTGCGCGTGGTTCTGGAGATGACTAAGCCCCATATTGCCAAACCCGAACCAAACCCACATAACCATAACCAAATGGGCAATGCAAAAAACTTCTGAGCTCGGTGGTTAAAAAAGGAGGAAACATATAGGTATCTAGCACAATTTTAATTTAATATTTTCATATCATGTTTAAGATTTTAGTACATTAAAACATTAAAATATAAAACTTAATTAAAAAATAAAAAGGATATTAATACTGACAAATGATAACGTAATCAATACTTATACCAATACGTTAATCACGTTATAAATGTAATTACAGACTTATAATTGCTAAATATGTTAGACTTATAATGTGTTTGAAAAATTTGCAAGTCATAATACTTATTTTTAAATTTTTTACACTAATGTTTGTAATTTGTTTTAAATTAGAAGTTAACTTTCTTTGCCAAGTTTCAGAAAGGAAAAACCATGACGAATGTGCACTATGTGATTGAAACTCAACATTAAAAGTAAGTCGAAAACTTTTTGGGCAGCAGTTAAGCCATTCAGCCAAGCCTAATTATATGATGATGTTCCTCATTTCATAATCTCTTAATACTTTAGTTTCCTTATTTTATCTTTTTATGGTAACTTGTATTTTTTCTATAACTCTTATTTTCTCATTTTGCCTAATAGGAAATATGAGAGCTCTAGATGGTTCCGACGATATGCACTTCATGGCTTGGAAAATAGTAAAAAGATCTCCAAATATTCAAATCAAATTCAAGTCAATCCTTGTCACATGGCAGAATAGAAGTTTAAAACAAAAGTGTCAATAACCACGCAGTAAATAGATCTTCAAATCTTTAAATCGTTTCAAATCTTCAACTCAATTCAAACAGACACGAGTGGGAGGAAATAGAATAGAAGTTTAAAAGAAAAGAAATTAGTCTGGGTAAAATTCATGTTCGCTATTTAGGAACATCTTTGAATTAGCTATCAATATAAACAAAGCGATCTTACTTTTCTGATTTCAAAAGTAATCAATCATTGCTGTGAAACTTCAATTGAATCCTTATTTGCATGATGCTTGCTTTGAGAAATATATAAACAAATAAAACCAATATTCTTTATTTGAATTGATTACAATACTGAAAATTAATGAACATCTTGATTTGATTCGACTATACTTCATGATATCATAAATCTATGTATTATATGTTGTTAATCTTACACCAACATTATGACTGGATCAATTTACATACCTAAGATGGCACCTAGGCGAGCACCACCAAGACAAGGTACTCATGTTTGTGTGAGAAGGTGCAAAGGTTGTAATGAAAATATCTACCTGGGTTATGAGGGGTTCACAAGCCACTGGGGTTCTTGCCATGGGAATGCCTTCACTAGCATCTTCAATGTCGTTCCATTGCCTCCACCCACGTCCACCAAACTATTAAGGCCATCAAATACCTCCGGACAATCTTGAATTATCGCAGGCACCGTCAACCTGGCACCACACGCCATTGCCTCGTTGAGGAGCTGGCTCAGAGAGGGATTTGCTGCGTAAAGGCTCCATGCATCTTCGCCATGAACCATCTCATATGGTGACGTCCCATTAGCTAGAACACGGGCACTTAGATGCTGCAATGGTGCCGCCGTCACTGGGCTGGAATTGATTAGAATAAAAGCAGCCATGCTATGTTCTCTATGTCTCATCAGAGGGCGAGATAGACTCGTCTGTGCATAACCTGGGGAGCCGTGGCTGGTCAGCTCCTCTTTGAATATTCGACGGTGCATGAGGAACCTCATGACGCGGTGGAGTGGAGACGGACCGCATGCTACAGCTGAGGACAACTCGGATAGTGTCATGGGACTTCCATGGCTTTCAATGGCATCAGCTATCCCGAGCTCGACGGCACACTTGACTACAGAAATTTCTGTAAACCCAAAGGCGTATTTCCAGATATCTGCTTCCGCCTGCTTTTCTTCGTGGTGCCATTTCGTCTCTCTTTGGGTTTCTTTCATCTACTTTCCTCTCCCCTTCTCTCTTCCTCCCTTAGTTTGAGCAATCTATCAAAGCTACTGTAGTACATTCCATGTTGTGCAATCTTCACATACATATATACACGTATACAAGAAAGACGTGTCAAGATTTTACTACTTTTTTTGTTTAAGCCGCCCACATGGTGCGCCAGTCAAATGATTCTCTTTGGGCGGCTGTTACGTTGGATTTTGTAGCAGATGATCTGTTTACCTGTTTCACGTTGGTAATTCTGAATCCATGTAAGTCATTTGTATCAATTGCCTATTGTAAGCATCTATTTGTCGGTATTTAGAGTTTTCCGAACTTATTCGACTGCGAATGATTTATATTATTGTGTTGATGGAGTTACCGGAGCTATCTAAGCAAATCTGAGCTTTCTTTCCGGCGATCAATTAAACTGAGATGCAATTTCCCGAGGATTCAGGCGACAGGATTGTAAGCTCGGATGTAAGTTCTGCTACGTTTATAGAACAGGAGAGTGGGTGTTACGAGGCGTGGATAAGAACGATAAGAGTTTGAGGTAAGCTTGACTGCTACAGGCCACAAAGCTACGGGCCTACATGCCACTTGCCCACAACTTACAACGTGTACAGATATATCTTTGCGGACAGCTTGGCTGTTCAAGCCGACAATTCATAATATTGGTATTTAAAACATACGCGTCCAAGTTTGTGATCTTAGAAACACATCAACTTAGACGTAAACTATGTCACACCCATATTACAATAAGAAGATGTTAATTAGCCTTAGTAGAGAATGGACGTGTTGTTAAAGTTACTGATTTATCAAACTTGTCACTAACATGCCAAGTTTGAGGGAATGTGTTAAAGTTATTATTCTAAACAAACTTGTTGCACGAGCAGGTGTTCCAGGAAGTTGTTCGTGTCCAGTTCAGTGTGCCAATGAACTTTTCTCAATTGGCCATTTTTTTGTAACAAGTTGTAATGAGATTTTGGAAATCCGTTGTTACATGCAGGGTTGAAGGTGAATGGATGTTCTGATCATGCAAAGGCACATATTACTTTACAAATGTATGAAGACGCACCATGGAGTCGGAAGAGAGAAGGGACTCGCACACATCAAGTTGTTGTTTCATGTCAAATCTTTAAGCAACTTGCAATTGCTGGTATGGGATCCTAAACCGAATACCAAACCAAGAAGGTGCAGGTTTGGTTGATGAATCGTTCAGATCAACTCATCGTGGCGTGCGAAGAGGATATGAAGGGGTCCTACGGACCTGCATGTTCCCTTCACTTGCCTTAGTTCTCGGCAAGTTTTATCTTATCACAACCGTTACGTGTCTTGTCCAAAATTAATTATGTTGCAAGTGACAGCAAGTTGCATTGTTTTCTTTTGTGTAAAAATAAAGGGCGTGTAGTATGTTTGTAAGTGGAAAAACACCCAATTCAATTCAATCCCAGTTTATGTTCCTCTTTGTGTAGAGTTGTAGTAGGACCATTGGCCCTGTAATCATGGTGTCAAACATATTCTAGGCTTCTGCTTTTTGTAGTTATCTTTCTCTTCTGCACTCTCACACCTACTTGTTATAATCTGTTCGTTTCTTTACTCCCACATTCTCTCTTTCATCTTTAGTTACAGAATCTAAAGTTTCCTATTTCATTGCAGCTTGTGTAACTCCTTGATCCAGTTTTGTGTTTACAGAACTCAACTTCTATTGCTCACCTCTCAAAGCTTTTTTATTGGTTCAATTTATTCACCAAATCAAACCCCTCAAGCTTGAAACAGAAGGTTGCATGTTGTCATGTTCAATAAACCTACCAAACTCTGATTTTCAACTCATGTTAAGTGTTAATATTGCAACGGTCACTAATTTGTCCTCAGTTCTCTTCCACCTCATGCACAAGGCTTCGGAATATTTAGATGTTTCCCGCAAAACTATTATGTTTTTTCAGCTACTGCAAAACTAATTTTTTACACGGAGCATACATCCTTCTTCACTATCAATTTTTCATCCCAATTGATGTCAATTTGGGATGATTAAAACCCACTTCTGTACTTTGACTCTGACCCAATGAACATAAAGTAATGCAAAAAATGAAAATCACAAGCCATGGATATCATCGTGGTCAAGGATAACTTTAAGCCGCCCTATCCAGAAAGCTTGTTCCAGAGAAACACTGGCTTATTTTATTTTCTACTGCTGTTTGTTTCTCATTTCAGATTTAAGAAGTTGTATCACAAGATTAATCTCTGGAAGAAAGAGCCTGTTGCATAAAACCGTTTAGGAGTAAGAGATATGCCGAAGCTGCCCGATTCGGATGCCAATCCATGGAATCCTAGAGCCATTATAAATGTTCAAAGATGAGCACGCTTCTCAAGAGCACGCTCCTCGGCACGCTCCTCGGCACGCTCCTCGGCACGCTCCTCCGCACGCTCCTTAGCATGCTCCTCGGCACGCTCCTCAGGACGCTCCTCGGCACGCTTCTCAGGACGCTCCTCAGCATTTTGAATTCTATATAAATATGAAGCCAAACAACCATTCTTCATCATCTGGGATTCATATCTCCCATCTCTCTTGTAGTCTTGGTTTATCTTGTTCATCAATAAACAAGAATTTACTCCAAAATCTCTCTCGTTTTAGTCCATTTAACATGGCATCGAGAGCTCAGGTTCTCTAATTTTTTCTTTTCGATCCAACTTCGCTTCCGCTCAAAACCCATCTTCATCTTCTTCTTGGAAACAACGACGTAGTTTCGGGATCACTCGTTATTACAACGAACCCAAAACGACGCCGTCCTATTTTCTACCCTTCTAAATACCAAGCACTACTCCAATCACTAGAATGGCGGAATCAAGCGAGACTCCACGGTACATTCCGCCAAACCGCAGCGGCGGAGGAAGTCGGAACCAATTCAGCACCTACCAGCAGGTTCCTCCGCTTACTCCGTCGCCTGTAAACCCAAATTCTTCAGTTCCTCCACCACCTGAACAACCCTCAAATTCTAAGGTTCAAACTTTAGATGCATCCGACCCCCTCTATCTGCAACCCAGTGACACCAATTCGACGCCTCTGGTTGCAATCAAGCTCGAAGGAAGCTCTAACTACGCAGCTTGGAGCGAAACCATGATGATTGCACTATCAATCAAGAACAAAACTGAATTCGTCGACGGTTCCTACTGCGTCCCCGAGCTTGCTTCTCCAACCAGAAAACAGTGGGAAAGATGCAATAATGCTTGTAGGGGGTGGATCTTGAACTCCATAGCTGATCACCTACACCACGGGCTCCTCTATACCAAAACTGCAGCTGAGATGTGGTTCGAATTAAGAAGTCGATACCAACAAGTCGATAGGTCTAGGGTTTTTGACCTAACGACTCAGCTGTGCACGATTCAGCAAGGAGGAGAGTCAATCGCAACCTATTACGGTCGATTGAAAGAGCTCTGGAATGAGCTCAATGCTCTAATTGAGTTGAAACGCCCTCGGATGGCTTCCTTCAACGATTGGAGAGAGCATGAAGACGAAATGAAATTCTTTCAGTTCGTTCGAGGCCTCAATGAATGCTATGTACCGCTACGAGAGCAAATTCTCGTCATGCAGCCCGCCCCCGACCTCTTTCAGACCTACTCGATCCTCTGTCAGGCCGAGTATCGCCGGACTTCATCAGGGAAGACAGCTAGCGAGTTTGCGTTTGTTACGGCAAAACATTACCCCGACGCAATAGCCCCAGAAGGGGGGTCGAGAGTTGCTACAGCGAATCCATTTATAGGGACGACTTTCCCATGCAATGATAAATGTGCATTCTGCGGAAAAAAAGGCCACAAAAAGGAAAAATGCTATCGATTAGTGGGCCCTCAATGTGACTATTGCAAGGGGTATGGCCATGAAAAGAAGGAATGTTACAAGCTTCATGGTTTCCCACCAGGACACCGGAATTTTAGAGAAGAGACCAAAGCCAATTTGGCAACAGAGGATTCGGATCACGTCTTCATCACCAAGACGGATTATCAAAAATTTACGACTCTTCTTGGCAACAAAAAGGACAATCCGAATACTCAAGTCTACTTGGCAGGTACTTCTGATCTCTTAAAAAATTGTTGGATAATAGATTCCGGTGCTAGCGACCATATTACTGCAAATTTGCCATGCTTGCATTCAGTTATACCATGTGCCTCTAGATCTAAGAAAGTTAAATTTCCAAATGGTGATGGTGCATTGGTAACACATATTGGAGAAACTTACATTTCAGATACCCTAAAATTAAATACCGTATTATATTCTCCAGATTTTAAATTCAACCTCATTTCTGCTTCAAAATTCTGTCATGAAAACAAATGCCGCATCATATTTTATGCTGAATTTTGTGTGTTTCAGGACCTTTGGACGAGTGAAGTCAAAGGCCTTGGTAGCGTTAGAAATGGTCTTTATTATTTTGTCGCATGCTCTGACAAGAAAACTGTCACACATTCTCTAGAGCATGTTCCTGTTTTTGCTAGCAAAATGTCTACTAGTAATGTTTTGAATTCTAAACTTTGGCATTGTAGACTTGGACATATGTCTGATGCAAAATTTCAATTTATCAATGATTTCAAATTTTTAAAATTCTCTCAACACGAGCCTTGCATGATTTGTCCACTTGCGAAACAAACTCGCAACTCATTTTCTACGCGCGATCATACCGCGCAAAAGATTTTTGACCTAGTTCATATAGACGTTTGGGGACCTTACAAAATTCCCAATCATGACGGGTCACGATATTTTCTCACTCTTGTGGACGACTTCTCTAGAGGAACTTGGACATTTCTCATGAAAGTCAAAAGTGAAACTTATTCACGGTTGGAAGAGTTCCTTGCACTGGTCAAGAACCAATTTGACACGAAGGTCAAATGTGTTAGAACAGATAATGCACTTGATTTCTTCAACCAACACACAAAACACTTGTTCACATCACAAGGCATTAGACACGAAAGTTCATGTGTCCACACACCGCAACAAAACGGTGTAGTTGAGCGCAAACATCGTCACATTCTGGACGTTGCGCGAGCTTTAAAATTTCAAAGCTCAATGCCTGACAGATTCTGGGGGGAATACATCCTTACTGCAACCTATCTCATAAATAGGATGCCTTCTACTATTTTGCACGGAGTCACACCTTTTGAAAAACTTTTTGGAAAATCACCGAAATTTTCCCACCTCCGTGTTTTTGGATGTTTATGCCACGCTACCACTGTTGGCCCTAAAGACAAATTTGCCCCCCGAGCGATCCCTAGTATTTTCATGGGATACGCTCAAAGTCAAAAGGGTTATCGCTTGTATAACCCTAAAAATGACAAATTCTTTGTAAGTAGGGATGTCAAGTTTTATGAAAATGTGTTTCCCTTCTCGGACATAAAGACCCAATCACAACCTACCATGCCGGGACCTTTGACAGAACTCACTCCAGAGGCTCCAGAGACACATGACATTGAGGTATCTTCTAACTTGACATCCCCTACACTCACATTGCCTGCTTCTGATCATAGCCACCCCTCACCTCCTTCACCATTGTCTGAATCAGCTCAAACACCTATCATGTCACCACCCTCAGCTGATCCACTCGACATCTTCTCCGATGACGGTGATACTAACTCCTCATCGGGCCCTACCTTGCAGCCACATATACCCCCTCGACGTCCTACTAGGGAAACCAGGCCCCCTTTATGGTCCAAAGACTACATATGCCCTACCATCCATGTGGCCGAATCAGAATCTTCAGCTTATCCTCTTTCCACCTACATCTCATATGCTCATTTGCCAAAAACTAGCCAGCATTTTATTGCATCCATCTCCACTGAAACTGAGCCAATGCATCACCATGAGGCAATTAACAATCCTAGATGGCAAGAGGCTATGGCACAAGAGATACAAGCATTGGAGGCAAACAACACATGGGAGGTAGTGGATTTACCTCGAGGTAGGAAACCTATCGGCTGCAAGTGGGTCTACAAGATCAAGTATCGGGCTGATGGATCCATTGAGAGATACAAAGCAAGATTAGTGGCAAAAGGATACAGTCAGAAAGAGGGAGTTGATTATCATGAAATTTTTGCTCCTGTAGTCAAACATATCACAATCAGGTGTGCTCTTTCCTTAGCTGCTCAGAACCAGTGGGGTATCCACCAAATGGATGTCAACAACGCCTTCTTACAGGGAGATCTCGATGAAGAGGTCTACATGAGACCCCCACCAGGAGATCCAACAAAGGCTAATGGAAAAGTTTGTAAGTTAAAAAAGTCTATTTATGGACTTAAACAAGCGGCCCGACAATGGTATGAGAAATTCACTGAGGCCCTGTTAGCTACTGGATATCAGAACTCTATGCATGACACCTCCTTATTCGTCCGCCAGAAAGGTAATCATATCGTCATCCTCATGATTTATGTTGATGATATTCTCATTACAGGTAGTGACATTGAGGGCATACAAGAGTTGAAAACATACCTCCATTCAGTTTTCCACATCAAGGACTTGGGAGATCTCAAGTATTATCTTGGGATTGAGGTCCTTCGTGATGAGAAAGGAATTCATCTAAGTCAACGCAAGTACATTCTCGAGATGATAGACGAGCTTGGGCTTGGGGGAGGGAGACCTGTTGACAACCCCATGGACACCAACTTGTCGTTGACCACTTATAAACATGATCAAGGAGCACACGTGCCTCGCGATGATGATCCACTTATGAGCGAACCGCTAAAGTATCAGCAGCTCATTGGAAAATTAAACTATCTCATCGTCACCAGGCCTGACATTTCTTACACAGTCCATAACTTGGCTCAGTTCATGCATTCTCCTAAAAAATCTCATTGGGAGGCCGCCATTCGATTGGTACGATACTTAAAAGGTTGTCCAGGTATTGGTTTATTCATTCCTGCTTCTGGAGGATATAAATTGAAGGCATATTGTGACTCAGATTATGCAACTTGCAAGGTTGAGAGGAAATCTGTCACTGGTTTTTGCATCATGCTTGGGGACTCACTTATTTCTTGGAAAAGCAAGAAGCAAGCAGTGGTGTCACTTTCTTCTACAGAAGCAGAATACCGAGCTATGGCCTACACCTCATGTGAAATTATATGGTTACTGGGTTTACTTAGGGACATGGGAATTAAAGTCCCACAACCAGTAATTTTACATTGTGACAACAAGGCTGCGATGGAACTCGCAGCAAATCCCATGGTGCATCAACGTACCAAACACATTGACGTTGATTGTCATTTCATCAGAGAAAAAATTAAACAAGGCATAATCAGAACTCATTATGTGGGGACTAAAGATCAACCAGCCGATGTCTTCACAAAAGCTTTAGGGGCAAATCAACATGCTCATCTCCTCGGCAAGCTGAATGTTATCAACTTATATCGACCTTCAGCTTGAGGGGGGCTGTTCAAAGATGAGCACGCTTCTCAAGAGCACGCTCCTCGGCACGCTCCTCGGCACGCTCCTCCGCACGCTCCTTAGCATGCTCCTCGGCACGCTCCTCGGCACGCTTCTCAGGACGCTCCTCAGCATTTTGAATTCTATATAAATATGAAGCCAAACAACCATTCTTCATCATCTGGGATTCATATCTCCCATCTCTCTTGTAGTCTTGGTTTATCTTGTTCATCAATAAACAAGAATTTACTCCAAAATCTCTCTCGTTTTAGTCCATTTAACAATAAAAGACTCTCTAACGAAGTCATAAACCCTACCTGATTGAGAGCTAACAGCCGGATGTGATGATCTTTCCGCATACCAAGTTGCCACCACCACAGACAATTTTGGTAGCAAGGGCGTGGTGTCAAGTCAAGAGTTCAGACCGTCAAATCAATTGTGGCCTGGTGGGAGGACTTTTGTTACGTTGCAGCTGGCACCTTTGAGGTCTCGTTGCAGATTAGGCAGCAACTCTTGCGTGCACTGTACACGGTTGGCGCCTTCGGTGTGTAGACAAAGGGTTGGCGCGATTGTGATAACTCGATGGAACTTTTTAGTTGAATTCCGAGTTGTGGAAAAGTTGAGTAGTGATTTTGCGGTCCAAAGCTCAACAACCAGGTGGTGTCCTACCAATTATGGATGGGAGGCAGGCAAGCACAAACAATCGCTTCCCTCCACAAATGAATGCGAGTAGGAGCCTGGGCCCCACACACACAAGTAGGGGGCTGTTACGTGCGCAAGCTAAGGATCTTTTCACTGGCTTGGGTTCGAGAAAATCATCATAAAGCCAAGGACTCTGATGGATCTTTTTACCAATGGCGAGCGACGAAGGGGCGGGGCCCTGGCTCAGTGGTTAAAGACACTAAGTCAAACCCTGACCGGCGAGTCCACCCGGTCGTGAGTGGGCCGACGTAAAGCGTAGGCCAGTGGTGTACAACATCGGAGATCAAGTCCTAGTGAAGTTCCTCCCCTTTCAATACAAAGCATACCGACCCCTTCACGAGGGCTTGGTTCGGAAGTATGTTGGACCGTTTGAAATTTTGGCGAAGGTCGGGAAGGTGGCCTATAGGTTACTTCTCCCAGCTACACTTAGGATTTACCCGGTCTTTCATGTAAGTATGTTGAAGCCATTCCACGCTGACAAGGTAGAAGTAGAGAGGAATCAGTCTAAGCGGGCTCCTCCTGCCATGCTGACAGCCTTTGATGGAGAAGTGGAAAAGATCGTAGGGGATCGCATCTTCCGCAAGAGGCGAGCCATTCCGCGAAGACAATTCAGGGTTAAATGGAAAGGTCAACCGGCAACTACGATTTCGTGGCAGAATGAAGAGGATTTATGGCAATTTAGGAATCTCATTGACGAGTATCTGGAAGCGGCAGGAGCGCCGCAGTCTTGAAGAATTGAAGATTTGAAGTGAAGATAAAGGTAGGCTGGAAGTACGAGTCGGGAGTCGTGGGGTCAGGTGAGCCAAGCACAACGCTCAATGAACCTCACCCTCATGGCTTGTACAGCGACGAGGGCGTCGCTGAATTAGGTGGGGGAGACTGTCACGGACTTAATAGATCCGTGCGGCACCTAGGTCTCAGCAGAGATCTGGGTCAGCCTTCTACACCTTCAGTACACTACCTGAAGACCACAATGGAACAATATGGTTAGTCCCGAACCAAACCGTTGGGAGGTTGTCGAGAGAAAAGAGCACACACAAACACAACTCTGAATATACATCTTTATTGAACCAGAGAATCATCCAAATTACAAGCAACAAGGCAAACAGGTTACAAGTAACTAGATAAAGACTCCCCACGCCAAACTAGAAAACATTCCATACAAGGGTCGATTTAAATTACATCGCAGCGGATACAACTTAAAATAGAAGTACAATCTTTACTAGTAGAAACATAAAGCAGGGCACCACCCGAGTGGGCAGCCCATCACAAAGAAACCACAGGTCAGCTGAATGCCTAGCCGCCCGGACCATGTCATGGGCAGGCCGCATTCCAAGCCACCTGGACCAGGTCACCTCAGCTCGTACTGCCAGTCCTGGGTTCGAACCCCGTCCCTCCCCCTCCCCCGGGTGCGTGCGTTATAAATAAAAAATTAAAAAAAATTAAAAATGGTGAGCGACGAATATAAGACAAGAAAAGACAAAAGCTTGTAGAGATTGTATTTTTCCAAAAGAGAGAGAAAATCTCTAGCGTTACAAGCAAAGTGAGGTACAAAAGCCTGCCTTAATTTTAACCATCTGTTCCTATTTATACTACCCTTTCTACCTAGAGGAATTCAGACATGACCCATAGAAACTTACACACGCAAAGCATGGGTGACACTACTATCCATTCCTCCCATCATGCCTCTTAATTGAAACACTGTGCGCTCAGATTTGCCACCGACACAATCCTGCCTCCCATCAGTTCTCTTATAGCTTCTGTCAGACAAGGGGAGCACGTAACAGGGGCGGCGCTGCCCGGAGAACCGCACACAATGACAGGGGAGTGGCTCTATGAGTGGGAATCATAGTCTCGAAAAGAAAAACCTCTAAATCTTTGACACTTCGTGGAAAAAGGTGGGGCACCATAAACAAGGAAGGACTTTTAACGCTTCCAAGATTAAAGCACAAGCTCCTTTAGTATACTGAATTCATTCATCGAGTCATGTCGATTCAGATGATTCCAAGGGTAT
This sequence comes from Casuarina cunninghamiana, assembly GCA_028551485.1. NCBI lineage: Eukaryota > Viridiplantae > Streptophyta > Magnoliopsida > Fagales > Casuarinaceae > Casuarina > Casuarina cunninghamiana. Next base: position 17,195,565 of record CM052363.1, on the reverse strand, counting down.
TTGTTTGTCGCCAAAAAAAAAAAAAAAGTTTTTGGGTATAAATTTTTTGAAGAGACAGGCAGTTTCTTTTTCTTTAGCTAAATCCCTAGATATAGATAGAGCTAGAACTGGCTCTCGATCTGTCAGGGGATGCATGCTTTGCTTCCATGGCTACCCGTGCCTTAATGGATCGGATCACACTTACTGACCGAGTCTGATATGTTTGGTATTTTCAATCGTCGTCCAGTCAGATTCCCAGAATGTGGAATGTGGAATGTGAGTGAATAATTTAGGACGCAAATGTTTCTCAGTATGTTGTATGTCCAATCTCATAAGGGACCAGAATTACATGCATGTGGATAAATTCAACCGTTAATTTTTCAAATTCAAACCTATAGAACAGTCGTTATCATCCCCTGCTCTTCAATCAATCGACCCCAATTCTTCGGTCCAAAAAGGGACACCCCCATCCAAGAAGCACAAAAGGATAAGTGAGCCGTATCATTTTACAATTATTGGTGCTTCAAGCTAACGTCTTGCTGCCCAAGATTCAACGCAATTAGTTGGAAAGTCTGTTCTCTCAACGTAAACAATGGAAAGGGAAGTCAAGAGAGAAAGATAAACGTCATTATTGTGACTGAGATTAATATACAGCCAAAAACATCATTATCTTGTAGAACATGTTGACTGGGATTAGAGCACAAGCTACGACCTTTCACCGTATACATTGTTTTTCGTGATAAAGTCCAGGTTCACCTCTTCTTTAGAGAAGTCTGGGTAAATCCCTCCGTATGCTTTAGCTCAATCGTAATGAGTTGGTCATATTTTCAGTAAAATACCAAGTTTGAATTACGAGAAAATGTTAGGCTAAAAAAGTCCTATAGCGATTAAGGGGGAAATTATTATATATTTTATTAGACTTGATAATTGTCAAATATTAAAATTTGCAACAAAAGGTAACTCATGCGTCACACATGGTGAACACGTGTAGGAGCCAAGCATCTCTCACACCTCAACACTCCAATTTCGCACCTTCTCTCCACGGCAAGACTTTCACCACCGACCAACAGTCGGAGACCCATGAAGATTGCTGACACCATAAAACCAAATCTGAACAGAAGCGGCAACATCTCAACACACAAAAATCCGCGGCACTCACTTTTGACCGAAGAAGGAAAGAACCAGAACATATTTCAAAATTCTCAACCGAAAATCGGAAACTTTCCTAAATAGCTTCAAAGAATTCCAGCAACTCTGCAACTTTAGAAACTTTCCGATTCTCAGCTAATATTTTGAATTTAATTCTCCTTCCATGTTTATACGAACAGGATGTCTATATAAAGTGCTAAACTATACTAACAAAATCATCGAAGTGGAATATTTCTCTTTGCACTTATCTTTGTGTCTATCTAAGGTACTCTTAGATTTGTTGAAGGATTAAAGAGATTGTTCAATCTCTTTTGTTTTTCAATAGATTCTTAACTTTATCTTGGTATCATTTGTCAACTTGACAAAAGCCGCTTGCTTCGATCCTCTCTTCATCACTTGTACTGCAACATTCTGATGGAAGCCCCTGCCGCTGCTACACCTGCTCCAACCAATATCAACATCACAGCTGTGGGCATCAAGTTGGAAGGACCAAACTTTTTTAGTTTGGATGGCTCACCTAACTCCATACCTATGAGCTAGCGGCCTGCTCAACATACTGGATGGAACTTATCCCTGCCCAGATTGAATTTATCACCATCACCAATGAGCAAGGTGCCAATGTTCAGGTTCCAAATCTTGCAAATCCCTGATCAAATAGCCTTAGGATGGGTGTTGAACACCTCATCTGATGCCATTGTCTCTAGGCTGTCCCGTTTTAAGCGTTTCAGTGACACCTAGAATGCTATGTCTACTGATTTTGTAGCACAAAGCACTTGCAAACGCTACTGCTCTTCAACTCCATCTTCAGGTAGTGACCAAGGGTCATCATTCAGTCACTGAATGTTTGCAGGACGTTAACTCTCTTTTAGATCAACTTGTTGTTGGAAGTCAATCCTTATCAAACAGCTAAGAGGATAAGCGTATAAGTCAATCCTCATCCGTTTGAAGTCAAAAACGGATGCAGCAGCAGTAGGCAGTAGCAAAGTTTGACTCTGCAGAATTTGACAGCATGGTGTGTATTGTCTTGTAATCATCTTATCTACATGGAAACAGCTGTAGAACAGCCTGAAATTCTCTTGAAGATCAAGTATTATATCTCTAGTGTTTAATTTTTGTCTATAAATTAGAGGTTTGTGTTAGAAAACGTAAGAGTGAAGTCCCTAGAGAGATCAGTTTCTGCAGAAACTGAAAACAGAGCAGTTTTTGTGTCAACTTTGAAAGCTTGTAACTTTCTCCCTACTAAATGAAATTTCGTGTTTCTTGCCCAGATATCTTCCTTGTCTTGTCTAGTTTATGTTAGAAACAAGTTTAGTCTTATTCCACTGCGTGTTGAGTTAGATATCGATCCTACAAAGTGGCATCGGAGCCAAGTTGTTACACAGAATTTCTGCAGAATTTGTTTTACTGTTCCATTGAGTTTTCCTTCGAAATCAACCGTTTTTTTTAAAACTCCAAGCCTTAAAAGATGTCAGAATCCATCCATTACAAGACTCCCCTTCTTAATGAAACAAACTATGATAACTGGAGTATGCAAATGAGAATCATACTTGGTTCCCATGGTTTGTTGAAATTTGTTGAAGAAGGTTATGAAGCACCTACAACGAAGGCTGACCCCTTGAACTCCGTCACCTTTCATTCATTGCGGGAATCCTTTTCCCAAATTCACTTTAAATTGGACCATTGTTGGTGCACTTCGGCACCTCACCCTTACCAAGTACAACATCTTCTATGTGATTAATATCACCTCCTAGTTTATACATACTCTCACCAATTATCGTTGACAAGCTATCAAAAGGATTTCCTATTTTTTTTACTGACACTCCCTGCCACCATACCCTCTTAACTAAGAGTTCATTTCTTGATTTCATGCTTTCATAAATGTGGGATGGGCTAGTGATTGTGATAATTGCTACTTCGTTGGTAACTTCTGTGTTTTTCTACATGCCAACCTTATTTTAGGCAATTTTGGCAAACAATACACAATCTCCCTTTTTAATATTGACTCTAAATATAAGTCTTGTTAACACCACTGCATTTGGCTCATAATCATCCTTAAGGATCTCCAAGCCTCACACTCTAAAGCCTCTCAATCTTTTGTGGGACAACTTGTTTGTTATATACCGTACCCCCAACGCCATATTTCATACTCCCATCAAGCATGTTAAAATCGATTTGTACTTTATTCGGAATGTACAGCCAGGTAACATATTTCATACTCACGCCATATTTCGCGCGATTTTTAGCCGTTTCAAACATCAAATCGCTGACACATTTCCAAGCGCACATCATCCCCTCTTGGCGTAACTTGCAAGTCGAAAACCGTTGGCTGATGTTGCCCAAGCACAAGTCAAACCCACTAGGTCAAACCACAGCAGATGATGACCCAAAACCCTGCGAAGCATGCCGTCGAGTCTTTTTTTTTTTTTTAAGTAATCTGAGTATTCTTTTTCCCTATCTACTCACCTTGTTTATTATCTCAATGTAATGTTTTATACAAACCAAAGTCCTACTTTCCCGCTGGACAACACATGCACTTGCGTGTGCACTCCATTGCTTTTACGGGAGGTCCCGGAAGTCTCACCTACTATCCATAATATAACTCTTCTGAGGTTCCAAGTTAAACCGTCCGGGTGCTTCCACGAAAAGTCGTCGTACAACATTTTTCCTTAATTTGTTCCTAAGTCATATGTCATGTCTTGTTGCTCAAGTAAACAGTCTTCTATAAATGACAATCTCAAACTAGGAGAAGACCAGCGAACCAGGTTAACATGGCGACTTTAATGTTCCATTTCTCTGTTTTGGTTTTGAGCGCAGCCCTTCTCCTCCCAATTACCCACTGCCAAGGCCGGCTATGCCTGCCAAAAGAACATGCTTCCTTGTTTATCTTTGGGGATTCAATATTCGATGTTGGAAACAATAACTATATCAACACCACCGACAACTTTCGGGCAAATGTTTACCCGTACGGGGAGACCTTCTTTAAGTATCCCACCGGGAGATTTTCTGATGGTCGCTCAATCCCAGATTTTATTGGTAAGATATTGCTACATCTCACTTTCTTTAAATCTTTGGTGTTGATAAATTGATGCTGAAGGTCTTTTGCAGCTGAGTATGCAAACTTGCCGTTAATACCACCGTATCTATTTCCTGGTTATCAACGTCACACTGATGGGGCAAATTTCGCATCAGCAGGAGCTGGTGCTCTCTCTGAAACTTTCCCAGGATTTGTATGTAATCTTTCATAATAGCGATTTTTCCTTCTATCTAATAGCAGAGGGTTTGTTGTGCGACAAGCTACGCTGATTCCAAATCCTTGCATAGGCCTTCACTTGCTTTAATTTGCTTATGTTGCAAGAACATGTAAGTTGTTAACAATTCTTGAATATTTTTTCTATTTCTTCCTTCAGGTGATTGACCTAAAGACTCAAGTAAGTTATTTCAAGAACTTGACGAGGTTATTGAAGAAAAACTTGGGTGATAAAGAAGCCAAGAGTTTATTGAGCAAAGCAGTTTACTTAATTAACATTGGAAGCAATGATTATATCGTCCGGTTCACTAGGAATTCCAGCGTCTTTCAATCAATTTCTCGAGAAAAATACGTAGATATGGTGATTGGCAACCTGACAATTGCTATCAAAGTAACGAAATTAACATTACTACAAATTTTCCTTGAAATATCCTTTTGTTTTAATTGTTTCTGGCTTCGCTTTAACAAAATCTTGATATGCTAGGAAATATATAAGACTGGAGGAAGGAAATTCGGATTTCCAAACATGTGGCCACTGGGTTGTGCACCATCCGTGAGAGCACAAGGAAATAATGGCGCATGCGACGAGCAAATGACAGAAGTAGCAATACTGCACTACAAAAGATTTTCTAAAGTCCTCCAGAATCTGGAAAGCCAGCTCAAGGGATTCAGATATTCACTAGCAAATTCGTTCACTGCTGCTAGTGAAAGAATAGATAACCCTTCAAGATATGGTATGCCTTGGGTATCTTTCTCGTACCAAGTAAATTTTTCTCTTCTTAAACTCTTGTTTGAGAGATTAATAGTAGCATATTTGCTGTAATTATGTCGAAAAGGGTTCAAGGACGGGAAGACTGCATGCTGTGGAACCGGTCCGTACAGAGGAATTTCAAGTTGTGGAGGGAGGAGATCTGTGAAAGAGTATGAATTATGCGAGAACGCCAGCGAATATGTGTTCTTTGACTCCGGCCATCCCTCGGAACGGGCCAACCAGCAACTTGCTGAGATAATGTGGAGTGGAGCTCCCGATGTTACTGGGCCTTACAATCTCAAAGCTCTATTTGAACTCTGAGGACTGAAGATTTGATGAACAGCGAGAGAAGTGAAGAAGTAAGAAAAGAAGTAGAAAGAAAGTAATAACGGATCGGATCACACTTACCGACCGATTTTAATATGTTAGGTATTTCCAATTGTCGTCTAGTCAGATTCCCGGCATGTGGAATGTGAACATGAATAATTTGGACGTAAGTGTTTATTAGTATTCTGTATGTTCAATCTGATGAGGAACCCAAAAAGAATTTCATGCATGCGGATGAATTCATCAGTCAAATTTTCAACTTCAAATCTGGAGAATGGTCGTTATCATCTTCTACTACTCAACCAATCAACCATCTCTAGTCAGCTAACTCAAGTAGTAAGCTAATGGAGAATCTGACCATAAAGTCTGGTATTTAACATCTTGTGTGCATGAGTGGTACATATGTTATAATAAAAAAAATTTATTAAAAAAACTATCAATCAACCCCAATTCTTCGGTTGAAAAAGGGGCCCCCTCGTCCTAGAAGTATTGGGTATTGTAACAGAAGGACAAGTGAATCGTATCATTTTACAATTATCAGTGATACAAGATAATGTCTTGCTGCCCAAGCTTAAAAACAGTTAGTTGAAAAGTCTGTTCTCCCAACGTAAACAATGAAAAGGGAAGTCAAATGAGAAACGTTGTTATTCTTCCCCGTGATAAACTTCGTTTAAGTGGGACAAAAAATAATTGAATATGCAGCCAGCAACATCATTATCTTATTCAACACGTTGACTGAGATTAGAGTACAGGCTGCGACCTTTCGTCGTACACGACGTTTATTGTGATAGGGTCCAGGTTCACCTATTCTTTAGAGAGTCTGAGTAAATCCCTTTCTATGATATAACTCAATCTTAAAGTAACTTTTTACGTAAAATACCAAGTTTCTATTACAAGAAATGTTAGGCTAGATAATCTCCCTTCTCATAAATCCTTTTGAAAAAACGGTTGACTCGTGTTATGTGCGGCTGAAACCGGACTCGTAATAGGCTGATTCAAGAGTTGGTCTTCTAAAAACATTGAAAAAACGGTTGACCTGTGTTATGTGCGGCTCAAACTGGACTCGTAATAGGCTGATTCAAAAGCTGGTCTTCAAAAAACAAGGACGAAAATAAAGATATGAGTTGAACGCAATAGAAGATATTTTTAGAGCAAAACAACTTATATCCCAATTATTTTGGTAAAAGTAAGGAAAATTATACAAAGAATAGGTTCTTTATTTTCAAATATAAAATTCTCTTAGAAAATGTTCATCTTTTTGTAACTTTTGTAATGTTGGGGTATTACCCCTATGCTTATACACATTAAATTCTATTAATATAAATTTATCTTTTTCTGAAAAAAAAAAAGATCTATCCCATAAATTAGGATGAATTTTTAGTAAAGTTAAAGCCAATTTTCATTGGAGGGGATAACCCACCTCAAAGTTTAGGGATACAAAATACCTAATGCCAAGTCCTTCTCTCTTGTTCCTAATATAACTAGCTCCTCATAGCATGCAGGGACACATCACATCCCTTATACAAAATACCCAACCTACACGACATAGGAAATATCTTGGTACATACTTTGACCTAACACAATCTAAGCTAAGCATGATATTCCATGTTGTTGAAATGTGGCTCATAATTTATATTCTCTCTCCTTTGGTATTTAGTGTAGGAACTACCATTACATCCACTTAACCCTCTTACATATTATCAAGAGACATGTGAGGAGTTTCTTTCTTAACCACTAACACCTCATGTGTGGTTCAAGGAGAGAAAGCCTACTCCTTATTTCTCTCTCTATCATCACAACTGGTTGGTGGGTGTGAGAGTCTTTTCTTGGATGGTAATCTCACAATTAGAAAACATTGAAAGGAGAAAGAGAAAAGAGAGAAGGCAATGTGAGAGAGAAACACCAAGAAAGAGAGTTTGTGTAGCCAAATTTGTGCAGATTTGAAAGCCAAAAGTAGTGTAGTTTTCAATGCAATAAAGATTAGTGTGTAGAACAATGAAGAAGAGATTGAAATCTATAAGTTATTCTTTTTTAACTCTTGTACACTTCCTTTTATTCTTGAAGGAAGTTTTTGAAAAGTGTGTTTGGTGAAGAATTTTTATGGAGAAAAAAAAAACTTATATACTATCAATTGCAAGTAGTGAAACAAATCTCTCCTAGCTTTACCTGTTGTTATAGGCAATTATTGACCCAACCACATGAATTTGTTACATGTGTGGTTTGCAAAGAGAAAGCCTACATCTCTAGATTTTCCTACTCCTTTGTTCTCTCTTCCATCATCACAGTTGGTTGGTGGGTGTGAGAGTCTTTTCTTAGATAGTAATCTTAGAATTAAAACACACAAAAAGAGAAAAGAGAGTAAGCAATGTGAAAGAAGATCACCAAGAAAGAGAGTTTGTATAGCCAAATTTGTGTAGATTTGAATGCAGAGTGCAGTGCAGTTTTTAATGTACTGTAGATTGGCATGTAATGTGTGTAGAACAGTGAAGAAGAGAATGAAATCTACAAGCTATTCTTTTTTAACTCTTGTGCACTTTTTTTTATTCTTAAAAGAATGTTTGAAGCATGTTTTTGGTGAATAATTTTTGTGGAAAAAGAAAAAAATTATATATTCGTAATTACAAGTAGTGAGAAATCTCTCATAGCTTTACCTATGGTTGTAGGCAATTATTGACCCAACCGTATAAATTTGTGTATTCTCTTATGTAATTTTATATTTGTTCATTTATTTTTTGTTTATTCAACATCCAAAACAATATCTTAAACTTGGTGAAAAGTCTATTTGATTATTAATTTAGGCTTAATTAGAACAAAACATTAACATTCTTACTACAACACGTGCTTGCTAATAAGCTACATTGTTGGATGGCTTTGGCCTATTGTTGTTTTGGCTTAGATGGCAATTCTACATAGCCCTTCCCCATTACCTTATGTCTTCATAAATGGTGATTGACCTTCCTTCTCATGTAGTTGTAATGCTTCCCCTTCCTTAGTGCTAGGATCATGCAAACATAACATTTGACTTCCCCTCTAGTGTAGTTATGACTCCCCTTCCTTAGCACCAAGGTCATGCAAACATAAATTTGACTTCCCCTCTAGTGCAGTTGTCATGCAAACATAAATTTGACTTCCCCTCTAGTGCAGTTGTCATGCAAACATAACTTCTCCTCTAGTGTAGTTGTCATGCAAACAAAACATCTACTCGTTCCTTAACATGATCCTTGTCCTTAAGGTTTAGTTTAGAGAACTATTGTCCAAGGTCTTGGCATCTTCCAATGTGGCATCTATTGGTGTTAATCCTTTCCATTGGACTAAGACCTCGGATTTTTTATTGCACATTATTCAATCAATAATGGATTAAAGGAAAGGAATAAAGCATTGCTTGACTTAATCAACTTCAATAACCCTAGCAATGGCTGAGAACTTGGTCCAAGGGAACACTTAAGGAATGAAATGTAAAAGACTAAATGTATTTTGGACTTCTTTGGCAATTTTAGCCGGTAGGCTACTAGACCTACCTTCTCTATAGTTTTATAACAACCAAACTTAGTTGAAATCTTTTACAATTGGCAAAGACTTAAGGAAGTTTGCCAATAAGGTTAAAGCTGTAAGAAAATGTTTCCCCTACTTGAAACTAAACTTCAACATGTGTATGATCATAGAACCTTTTTATATGCTCTTGCACATTTTGAAACTAAATTTGTATTTTTTTAAAAGCTTGGTCTCAATCCTATAACTCTCAGTCAACCATAATATAAACCTTAGTATATGAGAAAGAAAAGTGGGCAAAGGCTAACCAAACAAAACTTTATATGGCATCTTATTGATTAATGCATGCTTACTAGTATTCCAACATTACTCAACCCATGCCATCCACTTTCTTTACTCCTTAGGCTTGTAACCCATAAAACACCTTGTTGGATCCTATAGCAACCTAAAAAGGGGGGGGGGGGGGGGGGGGGGGGCAGGGGGTGAATTAGGTTTCTCTTTTAAAAATCACTTCTATTTCTATCTTCAATTCCTTTTTATGCAATCAAATATGGCATTCAAAGATATAAAGCTTAATCAATAAGCTAATCAAACACAAGGAAGATGAGACACCAATTTACACGGTGGTTCAACCCTTCTCACCTACTTCCACCCATTTCCCTTCAACATAATTGATTGAAGTCTACTTTACTACAAAGTTAGGAGAAAATTTCTCCTACACTTTCCAACTCCTCCTCAAAGAGTCAAATAATCCATAAACTAAGGATTACAATACAATTGTTTACAAATTTCGAACTAAGCTTTTGTAAGATATGCAATACAAGTTCTGAAGCTTCAAACAACTGCTAGAGTAATATGGACAATAGCCCCAAATTTGTTCAAACCCTAGTAGAGTCTACTTGCAGAAAATCAACTTCAAATAAAGTATAATGAAGTACAAATTGATTCTCTAATAAGTAAATAATGAGCTTAGAAGTTAGTCACCTAATGAAGATCAAAATCGTAGGTTTGGATAAGCTAGAATGAGTGGTATCAGATGTTTCACAAATTGCTTTCTTTGCTTCTTATTTTCGGACCACTTGTAATGGTGAAAATAAACTTGCTTAAATAACTTTAGAACAGCTAACCTCTCACTTCAAAGAATCGTTTTGACATTTCTAAGCACCATCAAGTCTTCTTCCTATTGGAGTTCCTTATTTCCCTTTTCTCTGTCCATTTTTGAGCTTGAAAGAGACAAAATGTTGGGGCTGTGGTTCTGCCTTGGTTCAATTCAAAACCCCATCCAAAACGCGCAGTATTGGTCTCATCTTAAAGTTTTGTAATTTAGGTCATGTGGAGCAGATTTCGGGTTTCGCTCAAATCTTATTCAATTCTCTCCAATCTTGAATCAATTCTTTGTAGGTCATTCACAAATTGATAGAGCATCTTCTTCTTTACAAAAACCCTTTGAAATCATCTTTAGAAACCCTATAATCTGCTTCCAATTTCACTTTTGAATAGTTAGGGCAAGAACTCGTAGAACTCCATAATTTCTTCAAATTAATTCTCTTTGAGTAGTGGGTCTTCAATTTTTCTTGACAGAAATGTTATCCTCTTCATTAGCTTTACAACGAGCTATTTTGCGCCTTGATTGGAGAAGTCATGGCGTCATTATGGGTCAGGTTCTGGGTTGCAATGCTAAAGTTAGTTATGGGTTATGCCTTCTGGACTTGGGTTGTGCACTGGGTCGCGCTCTAGGCTTGGGTCACACTCTGGGCTTAGGTCACATTCTCTCGATTGGGTCGCACCTCTTTGGACTGGGTCATACACTATGAACTGGGTCTTATAATCTGGATTGGGTCAAACTTGGGGACTAGGCTCATTCTAACCTAATTTCCTGCATACAATTTCAATATTATTTTTCTTATGAAACCCATAAATAATCAAACATTAATTATAATATTTTCATATCATAATTCTATTTAATTATCAATATATTCCAACAAAATAGTTATAATATTATCATATTATAATATCTATTTTCTTCATCATTAAAATGTTTATATATTCTAATATCATTAAAAATATATTCCAACACACCTTAAGTACATCTTAAATGTGTGATTATGACTTTAGTTTGGTTATCCATATAAGGATGGTAAGACAAAGAAAAGTTGAATTGTCCCCTATGGCCAAAACACTTATAGAACAGCATAATAAAGCTCTTTCTTTTATCCTCCAAACACATGTGAGCCAACGAAGAGGATTCAAATATTCAACTATAAGCCACTTTACATTATTACAAAAAGAATGAACCCATTTAAATTATTATGTTATAGCCTTTTTCATGATAAAGAATATGCTTTATTATTGTTTTAATTCTTTTGTTTCTTATGTCTATCATAGCTAAAAGCACTTGTAATCAATTTACATTTTATTTGTTGAGTTGGTGGTCCATATGAAGGAATTCCAAGTTGTGGGAACCCTAACGAATATCCGTCATTGACATGATTAATCCCATTGAAAAGGCTAACTTGAACTAGGATAATTGAATTTTGACAAATCATTACTTCAAGCCTTTTATTAGGAATTGGATAAAACTTTTAAACACCATAAAGATTTTTATATCATTGAATATTATATGGCTTTTCATTAGTATCAGTAGATTTAGCACCATACTAATTTGCAAAGTCATTAGGGGCAAGTCAACAACCATTAGTAGATTTTGCATCTTACTCACCAATTCCCTTTCATGGCATTTTCACAAATGGCACACAATAGCATGTTTTGGCACTAAAGTTGAATTCAAATGTCTGTTAATACTATTATGAAATATGTCTTGCTAATACCTTGATAAGTTTTTTTTTTTTTTTAAAAAAAACAAGAAATAAGGGTAGTACCTTGACAAGGTGCTCTTTGTATCTTTCCATATGGAGTTAACCTGATCTTTCTAAAAGTAACCTGATACTTTGATGATAAATGCAATTTCAAGCTAAATAGTTTTATAGTAGATCCTTTTGTATTTTTGAAGTTGAACAATTTTTGTCAAACTTCTACTATGTTTACTACATGTAAAATTTTACATCAACAATTGGGTCACCCATCATTTAATGTCATGTGTCATATTTTTTATATTCCTTATAATTTAATGCTTGACATTAAAGTTTGTAGTATATGTCTTCTTGCTAAATATGCATGATCCTTTTTTCCCACTAGCACTTCCATGACATATGTTGCCTTTGAACTCATACATGTTAACATTTAGGGACTTTATAAGGTCCCCAACCACTATGGTGCTAGGTATTGTTTGACCATTGTTGACAACTACACACAAACCACTTGGACCTATCTCATGCATCATAAGATGGAGACCCTTGATTATTTAAGATCATTCTTCTTTATAGTCACTATTAAATTTGGATTGCATGTTAAATGCACTCACATAATTAATGCGTAGGACTTCTTTAGCTCATTATGTATTTCATTCTTTGACTCCTAAGGAGTCATTCATGAAAGCTAATGTTTTTATACTCCTTAACAAAATGGGGTGGTTGAATGGAAACATCACCACCTATTTAATGTGGCAAGGGCACTAAGATTTCAATCTCATTGCCCCATTTGTTTCTTGAATGAGTGTATTCTTACAGCTATATATTTGATCAATTAAACACCTACTTAAGTTCTTTAAGGGAAGACACCCTATCAGAGACTTTTTGGTAAAGAGCCATTTCTTAATCATCTTAGGGTGTTTGGTTGCCTATGTTATGCCACCAATCTTACACAAAAATAAATATTTGGTTGTTGCTCCTTTCCTTCCATTCTCATGGGATATCCATTTGCACAAAAGGGATATCATTTTCTTGATGTTGAGAATGGAAAGTTTTTTGTTAGTCGTGACATGATTTTCAATGAAAATATCTTTCCTTTTGATACAACTTCATTTCCATTACTGTAGCTTGATCATATGGATATCCTATCACTAGTTACTAATGTACTTGCTTTATCATCCACATGTTAGATTTCCATGTATCCATCATTTACTACTATTGATATGTAGGACCCTAATTCACTTGCCATTGTATCTTACATTGGATAAGCTCTAAAGTCATGTTCACCTACTCTTGTGAGCAAAAACATGCCACCTCCAACACCTCACTGTCATTCAAGTAGGATACCTAAACCACCCATTTGAACTCATGACCATATATTGTAAGGTAGTCATAGATCCTAAATGGTGGGATGCCATGATTGAGGAGATTAGGGCATTAGAGTCAAATAATACATGGGAACTAGTTTCTTTGCCTATAGGTCATCGAGCTATTAGGAATAAATGGGTGTGTAAAATTAAACACAGGGCCGATGGTACAATTGATCGATATAAGGCTCACTTAGTGGCTAAAAGATATAGTCAACGAGAAAAGGGTTGATTATGAAGACACTTTTGCCCCTATTAGAAAATTAGTCACTGTGTGGATCTTCATTACACTAGCTACCAACTTTCATTGGGACTTGCACCAAATGGATATGCATAACACTTTTCTACAAGGTGATCTAGATACAAAAATCTACATGCACCTCTGAGAAGGTTTTCAAGGCAAAAAGGGAAGCAAAGTTTCCAAGCTCAAGAAGTCATTATATGGTCTTAAGTAGGCCTTTCAATAGTGGTACAAGAAGTTCACCGATGCCCTTCTTCAAGCTAGGTTTCATCACTTTTAACATGATTACTCATTGTTTCTCGACTGAACATGAAAAGGACTTCTGATTGTTTTCCTCTATGTGGATGATATGATCATCACAGGTGGAGATGAAGAAGGAGTTAAGCACTTAAAAAGATATTTATGTTCTACCTTTAAGATGAAAGATTTACACTTGGTAAAATACTTCCTAGGGGTCGAGATGACACATTTTAACTCTGGATTCATCATGAACCAAAGAAAGTATGCCCTAGAGCTTATTTCAAAGTATGGCCTTTTTGGATGTAAACCTATAGATACCCTTATAGAATAGAATGTCAAGTATACCATCATAGATTACGACAATTATTTACACAAGGAAAGGGACACCTATCTTAAGGACATCACAAGCTATCAACGGTTGGTTGGTAGATTAATTTATCTTATAGTCATTAGACTTGACATATGCTTTGCTTTACACTTGCTAAGTCAATTTTTGCATGCCCTTAAGAAGTCTTACCTTGAAGTGGCCCTTCTAGTTATCTGGTACATTAAGCATTCACCAAAATAGGTTTTGTTGATGAAATCTCAAAAGTCTAGAACTACATTCTTATTATGATGCCATTTATATATCATGCCCTACGGGGTGAAAGTCAACCACAAGTTTTTACATTACGCTAGGTGATTCTCTAATACCTTGGGAGAGCAAGAAGTAATCCACTCTATCTAAATCCTCCACAAAATTAGAATATCAAGCCATGACATCAACTGCATGTGAGATCATATAGTTTCTTGGACTCTTTAGAGACTTGCAAGTTCCATTGACTTATGGGTTATCTTTCAACTATGATAACAAGGTTACAATAAATATAACAACTAATCCAATATTGCATGAGAAGACCAAACATATAGAAATCGATCATTACTTCATCAAGGAAAAGATAGTAGCATGCATAATTTGCACTGCCCATATATCCACCCATGATTAGCCTATAGACCTATTGACAAAGGCTTTAGGAATACAACAACACCATTTTCTTCTTAACAAGATGGGTGTCTATGACCTTTACTGACCACCATCTTGAAAGGGGGATGTTGAAAATATGGTTGTTGTTGGGTTGCATGTAAAAGGCCTCTTAAAGCCCATAGGCATATAAATATTTAATAATTGTGTTTCTTCTTTAAGTTCGCTGTCTCACACAATTGTTGAGCTAAGTCTATGTATACACAGTTGAATCATTCAATGGAGTTTTATAGTTTCTCCAAACTCTCATCTTTTATCATAAACAAAACTTTCACATAATTTCATTGTCTTTCATGATCCTAAGCTTGTAAGTTAGGATAATGCTTTAATGTGAAAAGCAACTTTAGACTTGCAAACAAAACCTTCCATCTACTTGATGTGCTTAGCAAAAGCTTTGAAGGCTTTCATACTTTTCAAGTACATACTTCTTATGCACACATGTGTTTCATGTGCAACAAAAGTAACATGAATGCTCGCACAAAAGTTAAACATGATGGAAAATAAGTGGTATACACATTTAACAAATATTTCTTTTATATTAATCCTTGCATTAGAGTCTAGCTTAACATAAAATTGTTTAGCTTTAGAAGGTTGAAGGTTAACTATTAATTATCTTTAGGGAGAAAAAGTCCTATTTTATTATTTCATTGATGTTATAAACATAAATGAGTTCACTAAATTTTTAAGTCTGTTTTAATAATAATTCTAAACTTATGAATTCACGTTATTGGCTTCTAGTATTAAAATATATGGTTCAAATCCCTTTACACATTTTACCTATAAAAAAAAAAAAATTTAGGGTTAGTGGTGGTTTATGATATGCTATCACTAAATTAAGTTGATAAAAAAAAAAATTGGCATCTACTCTTTACTTGACATTCATAATTAAATTTTTAATTGTTAAGGGTAAGTTTAGCATGACTTATGGTGTAAAATAATTCTCAATAAATCAGGACTTAGAACGTAACATAGGCACCGTAACTATCTTTATAATAGCTCATGTCATAATAAGAAGCTTTGCAGCTTGAAAACACTAAGTATTATTTGTGCTACAAATTATACTATATTAGAAATCAAGATAATATCTCAAAAGTATACACATGGAAAAAGGATGGCTATTAAGGTTGATATTATGAAAATGAATAATATGATAGATTGTGCAATCTTAAATACATTAAAAGTTTTGAAATTTCTAGACAAATTCATATATTAGATTGAAAGTTGCATGACTATTGTTGGATACTCTGAAAACATAAATGGCTCTCATATAGGTTTTTTTAATGGGGCTAAGGGTCATAGACATGGAGAGAAAGATCTAATATTTGATCATGTTCCTATTCAAGAAGGTTTTTCTATCAAGTACTTGGGAGTTCCTTTGATTACCAAAAGAGTCTTCAATCTAGATTGTACAATTCTAATAGATAAAATAGTAAGTGAAATTGAAGGATGAGAGTCTAAATATGTTAGCTATTGGGGGATACTGTAACTAGCAAAAATTGTTTTATTTTCTTTGCAAATGTATTGGTTGCAAATTTTTCTACTATAAAAACAAATACTATAAGAAATTGAAAAAAGGATTAACTCTTCCTATGGGCAAGAAACTTTATTGGATGATGTGTAACAAAAGTGGCATGAAGGAAATTTGTCAACCTAAATTTTTTAAAAAGATTGGGATTAATGGAAATTCACATTTAGAATAAGGTGGCAATGGGAAAATTCTTATGATTTGTAGTGCACAATAAATCAAACTCATTATGGGCTAGATGAATGATATTAGAAAATTATAAAAGAAGAAGTGTCTTAGAAGTAGAGATGAAAAGATCATTAGCTTAGAATTGGAGGAATATTTACAAGTTAAAAGTGAACTCTTACAAGTAGTGATTAGATCATAATATAATATTGCCAAAAGCTATGCAACACTAAGATAGAGTAGAGAAAAAACTAGATAGACAAGACTAGTATGGAAAGGAAGAGTATCAAAATATAATTTTATTTGTTAAATCATTTTGAAAGATAAGTTAACCACATCAAGTTGAATGGTAGTACAAAATAACTCAATAAACTTACAATGCAATATTTGCCAACAAGAAAAAGAATCACATGAACATTTTTTTTAAATTACATTTGGAGGGCTTTGCTAGGTATGAATGGATTATCTTGAAGAATTAAAGAATAAAGAGTAAAAATATGTTGGACAACCAAGGCTATTAAATGTAAAAGTTTTGTAGCAACCTTGTTTAGTATATAATTCAAAGTTGCTCTATATTACATTGGAGAAAAAGAAATAAAATAATATTTAATAATAAAAGTCTAGATAGATTAACCATTAATAATAAAAGTTAAGAAGGACATGAGAGGCAAGATTTTATCGATCAAGCGAGTGAAATCTATAACTTGTAATAAGTTTTTACAAAAGCTTTAAAATTTGAAAAAGAAAGTTTTTGAGCCTAAACAAGGATGTTATAACTGAACAATTTTAGTTTTTCTTAATAATATATAATACTTAACCTTTCACAAAAAAAGAAAAAAAATATTAAAAGTATGCTATCTCAAATTTTAATGACAATATTTTCATGTGACATACTTACAACCTTAAACCTTGAGATGTATTAAAATGGTAAGTGATTTAGGTAGTTAGAAAATGAACCTATCACATTATATTGTATTTAACTAAAATTAATGTGGTCAATGGCAAATTACAGTTAATATATTTGTTTAATTTCCTAAGATTTGTGTATCTTAGTTTGAAGCTCTTCAAGGTAAGGAGTACCATTTTTTTTATTTTTTCTTGAAATTCTTCAAATATTGCACATCGAAGGAGAGAATGTTCATTGCTATGATTTAAGCTTTGCCGATTACAATGGTTTGAAGTTTCCATTGAGAGATTGTTATTTTTGGCTTTAGTCTATTATGGTCTCATTTCAACTCCTATTTGCTATCATTTCGAAATTAATTCTTCAAAGGAATTTGTGAATTACAAGTTGAACCACCTTCCCTCTCCTTCTTGTAGTGATTTTGCAAATTCCCCTTTCTTGAGAAGTTATAGACTTTCCATAGCATTAGACAAACTCATAGTCCGTTTCATACAACCTAATCATATGATCTTTTATGAAGTCCAGTGTCTATGAATTTGTACAAACATGTCACCCTTTACAGCATTTATTAATCTTGAAAAGATTTACATGTACACAAGTTTTGTGAAGGATACCAAAACCCTCACTCTATTCACGGTAACTTAACAAATCTTTTCATTGTCTACATTGCATGTTGCTAAAAAGTCTTTTATGAGTGAGATTTAAAGGCTTTTAACTTTAATCTTTTCTTAGGTCTAGTAATTTTTATAATGTTCGTGTTTGAGTCTATACTTCTATACACTAAATTCTATTTATAAAAACTTACCTATTCACAAAAAAATAAAAATAAAAATTCTTTTATGATGAGCTCACAGAACAACGCCTATAGACATTAATTTATTCATACAATCCATTAAGTCATTTTAGATATTTACATAATTATGATAGAATGTAGCCTTCAATGAGGTCGTACTAACTTGAAAGACTAAAGTCCAGTGCTCTACCAACACTACAATCATGGATTCTTTGTAACCAAATCATGGTTATGTTGATGAAGATTGCTTTCTTAAGAATTTCCTCCAATCAGGATAAATGATTCATCATCATATTCCATAGGTGATACCTTAATTTCAATCTAGATTATTTTCCAACTTCTTCTCAAGGATGACAAATTAAAACATGGAGTTAAATGTGTTTGATTTTATCTTGAGCAATTTTTTGTTTTCCCTTCATTGAGGGCATGTAATGTTGGATACACCTTACATTTTTTATCTTGACAAGGTATATTTTTCAGCCAAACTTATTTTTATTAATAGGATATATTAGAGTATCGTCTCTATTTTTGAAAAAGAAAAAGTAATTATGACAAAAAGCTTAACGTTATTTATTTGAGAGCTTTTCATAAAGAATTAAGTTTTAAGCAATGGCTATGATAAAGCAAATAAGCTATCACTTACGGCAACTAATTGCTTTACTACGCCTTGTTGCTTCCGTTCCACTTCTAGGATGATGCTTTTGAAACAGCAATGCATTTGATTAACTGCCTCTCACCTCCTACTCTTAGGGGCATCTCTTTCTAGATGCTCTATTTCATATAAACATGGATATTCCCTACTTATGAGTATTATGGCTGCTCCACCTTTTTCAATTTCTACTCATATACACCACATAAACCGGCACTATGCTCTCATTATTGTATATATTTAGGAAATCTTTCTAACTATAAGGGTTATCATTGTTTTGATCCTTAAACTTAGAAGACATATGTAGCTATTGATGCCTCCTTTTTTACAATGCCTCCTTTATCTATTATCTATTTATGAGCTTCTCAGCTACTTGCAACTACTCCATCGAGCTTAGTTTCACCATCACTGGACCTCTGCACGCCCTCTCCACATAAATATCATGGTATGTTGGCTTAGTCTCCACCAATGTATTCTTCAACTTTGTCACAAATCTGAGATTGGTTATAATGGGATATTTAGCCTAGTCACTAATCAGTTATGATTCAAACGGCCCTGGCTCTCTCATATTCTTGTGGTTGGTCTCTTTATCAATTTAATGTGAAGAACGTGTTTCTTGATGGTCATCTCACTAAGCAGTTTTTTACAAAATAGTCCCCTAACTTTGTTGACTAATTGGTGGCTTAGTCTCCACCAATGTATTCTTCAACTCTGTCACAAATCTGACATTGATTGTAATGGTATATTTAGCCTAGTCATTAAAGCAATTATGATTCAAACAGCCTTGGCTCTCTCATATTCTTGTGGTTGGTCTCTTCACCAATTTGATGTGAAGAATATGTTTCTTGATGGTCATCTCACTAAGGAGTTTTTAACAAAATAGTCCCCTAACTTTGTTGGCCCTGGTTTATAGCCTTCCTAAATTTCTCTATGGCCTTAAACAAGCTTCATGTGCTTGGTATTAATATCTTAACTCATTCTTACTCACCATTGGCTTTACCGTGTCTCAAGCTAACTCATTCCTGTTCATTGTGTATCTATCTATATATGTATATAAATTCTTTTTACTATCATTGTAACTATATCATTCGTGATGAACTCTCCCACTACTCCTATCTTCTTGCTTCTAGCTATTGTGTAGTTCAAGCTTGCACTTAAGGCTTTAAGCCTCTTCACTATTTCCTTATTATTGAGGTTCAGTCAACTCCACAAGGTCTTCTCCTTGATCAAGCCAAGTTTATCTTGGATATCTTTGCCACATAAAGATACTTGTAATTTGTGATGTTTTTGCCCCTTGAACTCCTTCACCCTTCATCCATTACGGGAATCCCTTTCCCAAATTCATTTTATATTGGAATATTGTTGGTGCACTTCGGCACCTCACCCTTACCAAGTACAACATCTTCTAAGTGATTAATATCACCTCCTAGTTTATACATACTCTCACCAATTATCATTGACAAGCTGTCACAAGGATTTTTTTTATTTTTTTATTTTTTTATTTTTTTTATTTTTTATAACACTCCCAGCGATCATACCGTCTTAACTAAGAGTTTATTTCTTGATTTCATGCTTTCATGCTTTCATGCTTTATAAATGTAGGATGGGCTAGTGATTGTGATGATTGCTAGTTAGTTGGTAACTTCTGTGTTTTTCTAAATACCAACCTTTTTCTGGGTTTGGCAAATAATACACAATCTCCCTTTTTAATATTGAATTTAAATGTAATTCTTGTTAAAACCATTGCATTTGGCTCAAAATCATCCTTAAGGATCTCCAAGCCTCACACTCCAAGCTTCTCACTCTTTTGCGGGACAACTTGTCTGCTACTTATCGTACCCCCAACGCCATGTTTCATACTCCCATCAAGCATATTAAAATCGATTTGTACTTTATTCGGAATGTACAGCCAGGTGACATATGTCATACTCACGCTATATTTCGCTCGATTTTTAGCCGTTTCAAACATCAAATCGCTGACTAATATCCAAGTGCACGTCAGCCCCTCTTGGCGTAACTTGCAAGTCGAAAACCGTTGGCTGATGTTACCCAAGCACAAGTCAAAACCACTAGATGAAACCACAGCAGATGATTACCCAAAACCATGAGAAGCATGCAGTCGAGTTTTTTTTTTTTTTTTTTAAGTAATCTGAGTATTCTTTTTCCCTATCTACTCACCTTGTTTTATGATCTCAATGTAATGTTTTATACAAACCAAAGCCCTACTTTCCCGCTGGACAATACATGCACTTGCCTGTGCACTCCATCGCTTGTATGGGAGGTACCGGAAGTCTCACCTACTATCCATAATATAACTCTTCTGAGGTTCCAAGTTCAACCGTCCGGGTGCTTCCACGAAAAGTCGTCGTACAACATTTTTCCTTAATCTGTTCCTTAGTCATATGTCTTGTTGCTCAAGTAAACAGTCTTCTATAAATGACAATCTCAAACTAGGAGAAGACCAGCGAACCAGCTTAACATGGCGAGTTTAATGTTCCATTTCTCTGTTTTGGTATTGACCGCAGCCCTTCTCCTCCCAATTACCCACTGCCAAGGCCAGCTGTGCCTGCCAAAAGAACATGCTTCCTTGTTCATCTTTGGGGATTCACTATTCGATGTTGGAAACAATAACTATATCAACACCACCGACTACTTTCGGGCAAATTTTTACCCGTACGGGGAGACCTTCTTTAAGTATCCCACCGGGAGATTTTCTGATGGTCGCTCAATCCCAGATTTTATTGGTTAGATATTGCTACATCTCACTTTCTTTAAAATTTGATGCTGATAAATTGATTCTGAAGGTCTTTTGCAGCTGAGTATGCAAACTTGCCGTTAATACCACCGTATCTATTTCCTGGTTGTAAACGTCACACTGATGGGGCAAATTTCGCATCAGCAGGAGCTGGTGCTCTCTCTGAAACTTATCGAGGATTTGTATGTAATCTTTCATAATAACGATTTTCCTTCTATCTAATAGCGGAGGGTTTGTTATGCGACAAGCTTCGCCGATTCCAATTCTTTGCATATGCCTTCACTTGCTTTAACTTGCTTATGTTGCAAGAACATGTAAGTTGTTAACAATTTTTTCTATTTTTTCTATTTCTTCCTTCAGGTGATTGACCTAAAGACTCAAGTAAGTTATTTCAAGAACTTGACGAGGTTATTGAAGAAAAACTTGGGTGATACAGAAGCCAAGAGTTTATTGAGCAAAGCAGTTTACTTAATTAACATTGGAGGCAATGATTATTTCTTCCAGTTCACTAACAATTCCAGCAGCTTTCAATCAATTTCTCGAGAAAAATATGTAGATATGGTGATTGGCAACCTGACAATTGCTATCAAAGTAACGAAATTAACATTACTACGAATTTTCCTTGAAATATCCTTTTGTTTTAATTGTCTCTGACTTCGCTTTAACAAAATCTTGACATGCTAGGAAATATATAAGACAGGAGGAAGGAAATTCCGATTTCCAAACATGTGGCCACTGGGTTGTGCACCATTCATGAGAGCACAAGGAAATAATGGCGCATGCGACGAGCAAATGACAGAAGTAGCAATACTGCACTCCAAAAGATTTTCTAAAGTCCTCCAGAATCTGGAAAGCCAGCTCAAGGGATTCAGATATTCACTAGCAAATTCGTTCACTGCTGCTAGTGAAACAATAGATAACCCTTCAAGATATGGTATGCCTTGGATATCTTTCTCGTACAAAGTAATTTTTTTTTTCCTTCTTAAACTCCTGTTTGAGAGATTAATAGTAGCATATTTGCTGTAATTATGTCGAAAAGGGTTCAAGGAAGGGAAGACTGCGTGCTTTGGAACCGGTCCGTACAGAGGAATTTCAAGTTGTGGAGGGAGGAGATCTGTGAAAGAGTATGAATTATGCAAGAACGCCAGCGAATATGTGTTCTTTGACTCCGGCCATCCCTCTGAGCGGGCCAACCAGCAACTTGCTGAGATAATGTGGAGTGGAGCTTCCGATGTTACTGGGCCATACAATTTGAAAGCTCTATTTGAACTCTGAGGACTGAAGATTTGATGAACAACGGGAGAAGAGAAAGAAGTAAGAAAAGAAGTATAAAGAAAGTAATAACGGATCGGATCACACTTACCGACAGATTTTAATATGTTTGGTATTTCCAATTGTCGTCTAGTCAGATTCCCGGCATGTGGAATGTGAACATGAATAATTTGGACGTAAGTGTTTATTAGTATTCTGTACGTCCAATCTGATGAGGAACCCAAAAAGAATTACATACATGTGGATGAATTCAAAAGTCAAATTTTCAACTCCGAATCTGGAGTATGGTCGTTATCATTTTCTACTACTCAACCAATCAACCATCTCTAATCAGCTAACTCAAGTAGTAATCTAAGGGAGAATCTGACCATAAAGTTTGGTATTCAACATCTCATGAGTGGTACATGTGTTATAATAAAAAAAGTAAAAAAGAACAAGAAAAAGAAGGACAAGTGAATCGTATCATTTTACAATTATTAGTGATACAAGATAATGTCTTGCTGCCCAAGCTTAAACACAATTAGTTGAAAAGTCTGTTCTCTCAACGTAAACAATGAAAAGGGAAGTCAATCTACGCTAAGCATGATATTCCATGCTGTTCAAATGTGGCTCATAATTTACATTCTCTCTCTCTTGGTATTTTGTGTAGGGACTACTATTAGATCCACTTAACCCTCTTACCTATTATCAAGAGAAAGCCTACATCTCTAGATTTTCCTACTCCTGAAGTCTCTCTCCCATCATCAAAATTGGTCGGAGGGTGTGAGAGTCTTTTCTTGGATGGTAATCTTAGAATCAAAAGACACAAAAAGAGAAAGAGAAAAGAGAGTTGGCAATGTGAGAGAAAAACACCAAGAAAGAGAGTTTGTGTAGCCAAATTTGTGTAGATTTGAATGCAAAGTGTATTGTAGTTTTCAATGTACTGTAGATTGGTGTGTAATGTGTGTAGAACAGTGAAGAAGATAATAAAATCTATAAGCTATTCTTTTTTAACTCTTGTGCACAACCTTTTATTCTTAAAGGAATGTTTGAAGTGTGTGTTTGGTGAAGAATTTTTATGAAAAAAGAAAAAAAATTATATACTTTCAATTACAGGTAGTGAAAGAAATCTTTCCTAACTTTACCCATAATTATAGGCAATTACTAACCCAACCACATAAATTTGTGTATTCTCTTATGTGATTTTATATTTTTTCATTTATTTTTTGTTTAGTCAACATCCAAAACAATATCTTAAACTTGGTGAAAAGTCTATTTGACAATTAATTCAGGCTTAATTAGAACATAACACTAACATTCTTGTTACAACACATGCTTGCGGATAAGCTATGTAGTTGGATGGCTTTGGCTATTGCTTTTTTGGCTTAGATGGAAATTCTAGATAGCCCTTCCCCATTACCTTACGTCTTCATAGATGATGATTGACTTTCCTTCTCATGTAGTTGTAATGCTTCCCCTTCCTCAATACCACGATCATGCAAACATAAAATTTGACTTCCCTTTTAGTATAGTTATGACTTTCCTTTCTCACCACCAACATCATGTAGATGTAACACTCCTCCTCCCTCAACGTGACCCTTGTCCTCATGGTTTAGTTTAGGGAACTATTGTCCAAGGTCTTGGCATCTATTAGTGTTAATCCCTTCCAATGAACTAAGACCTTAGCTTTTTTCTTGCACATCATTCTATCAATAATGGATTAAGGAATAGGGAATAAAGTGTCGCTTGACTTAGTCAACTTCAATAACCTTAGCAATGGTTGAGAACTTGCTCCAAGGGAACACTTGAGGAATGAAATATAAAAGACCAAATGTATTTTAGACTCCTTAGGCAATTTTAGCCTGTAGGCTACTAGACCAACCTTCTATATAGTTTCATAAGGACCATAGAACTTAGGTGAAATCTTCTATAATTGGCAAAGAGCTAAGGAAGTTAGCCAACAAGGTTAAAGCCCTAAGAAAATGTTTCCTTTACTCAACTAGACTTCAACATGCTTACGATCATAGAACCTTTTCATATGCTCTTGCACATTTTGAAACTAAATTTGCAATTATTTAAAAGCTTGGTCTTGATCCTATAACTCTCAATCAACCATAATAAATCCTAGTATATAAGAAAGAAATGTGGGTGAAGGCTGACCGAACAAAAATTTATATGGCATCTTATTGGTTGGCGCATGCTTGCTGGTATTCCAACAATACTTAACCCATGCCATCCATTTTTTTCACTCCTTAGACTTGTAACTTGTAAAACACCTCAAGTAAATCTCTAGTGTGTGATTATACCTTTAGTTTGGTTATCCATACATGGATGGTAAGAGGAAGAAAAGTTGAAATACTTATCCCCCGTGGCCAAAACACTCATAGAACAACATAATAAAGCTCTCTCTTATCCTCCAAACACCTATGAGCCAACTAAAAGGATTCAAATATTCAACTATAAACCTCTTTACGTTATTACAAAAAGAATGAACCCTTTTAAATTGGTATGTTATGTAGAGTGTGAAGGCCCATCCCAAAACCTTAAGGCATTAGGTAGGAAAATCTCATGACTTACAAGCTCAAGGGCTCATCCTCATGCTTTTAATGTGAGACAACACCTATCTTTAACACTCCCTCTCACTTACATGTTAATGCAAACATTGCAAGTGGATTGAAGCCTAATTTTAGGGCATAAGAGATTTCAAAATGGAGGCCCATCCTTGGCTTTGATATCATGTTAGAGTGTGAGAACTCATCCCAAAATCTTATGACATTAGGTAGGAAAATCTCATCATTTATAAGCTTAAAGACCCATCTTTACACTTCTAATGTGGGACAACAACCATTTTTAACATGTTATACCCATTTTCATAACAAAGAATATGCTTTATTATTGTTTTAATTCTTTTGTTTCTTATGTTTATCACAACTAAAAGCGCTTGTAATTAATTTACATTTTATTTGTTGTGATGGTGGTCCATATGAAGGAATTCCAAGGTATGGGAAACTTAATGAATATTCGTCACTAACATCGCTAATCCTATTGAAGAGGCCAACACAAACTAGGATTGTTGAATTATGACAAATCATTACTTCAAGCCTTTTATTAAGGATTGGATAAAAATTTTAAACACCTTAAAGATTTTTATATCATTGAATATCATATGGCTTTTCATTAGTATTAACGGATTTAGCACCGTACTAACTTGCAAAGTCATCAAGGACAAGTCAACAACCACTAGTAGATTTTTCATCTTACTCACTAATACCCTTTCGTGGCATTTTCACAACTAGCACACAATAGCATGTTTCAATACTAAATTTGAATTCAAGTGTCTCATTAATACTACTATAAAATATGTCTCAATAATACCTTGACAAGTTTTCTTTTTTAAAAAAAAAAAAAAGAAAGAAAGAGAAATAAGGATAGTACCCTAACAAGGTGCTTTTTGTATCTTTTAATACAGAGCTAACCTGATCTTTCAAGCATAACACATTTTAAACTAAGTTGTTTTTACAAAACCATTGGACATTAACTAACCATTTGTCTTACTAGTGGCAATATTTAAACATTAATTATGATATGCAAAAAAGACGTGAAATGAATCCCTTCAAACTATGCAATTCCTCCATTTACGCACTAGGCAACTCCTCACTTCCTATGTTACCGTCTTGATTAGGGGTTATTGGTACTGGTGGCGAGAAGGGTGGTTCTAGGCCATAGTAGGCAGCATTAGGATAAAAAAGGAACCTAGACGGTCCATGCGAAAGGAAGAAGGCCCAGGAAACTAAAAGAAAAGTTTCATTGATACCTAAAAAGCTTCCCTTACATGTTACATGCATTGTAATATAAAGGAACACTTGGGCCTAGATATAAGCCTATAATTCTCTACCAAAACAATCAATCACAATAAAGAAAATGATTGATAACTTAGACAAATTGTGAACTCTACCGAAGAACAAAATAGTAGGCCAAACCAGTGAAAAATAAAAGAATAGAGAACACAAATGAAAGATTGAAAAAGCTATAATTTGGTTGATGATTAGTGTTGATGTAAAAAGATTCGAATTGATGTCAATCATCTAGAAAGCAATACAATTTGAATCCTACAAAGTAGCTTGACAAACAATTTACTTACTAAAGAAGGAAGGAGAATTAGGGCTACCAAACCTCAAACTTTGAAATAAAATCTTTTTGAAATGTATGTTATAGAATCTCATTAACCTCCCACACTTTTCATTATGGAATAAATGAATTTCTAGTACAAAATGCACTAAAAAAAAAAAACTCCAATAATGCAACTTGATGTAAAAGGTTTTATGATATAGAGTTGGAGATGCCTCTTCAAACTAAGGCTTACCTTACCCCATTCTATCTAGGTCCACCTATTGCTACAAAAACATTTGCAACAACCTCTGACTAGTTGATAAAAAGTAGATTGGTATAATCAAATTTGGATTGGTAATATTAACAAACATAATTTATTAAATGATTAGTTTGTTAAAATAGATTTTCTAAAGTAGAAGAAATTGCATGATGGGCCACTCTAGTTAACATATATTGTGATTTTTGTCAATTTCATATAGAAAATAGAAGTTATCTCTTTTTTAAATGTACATGGACAAAGATGATTTAGAAGATTATTTTTACTCAACATGGAATTTGTTGTTATATTGGAAGATGGAATGAAAAACTATAATGAATTATCAAAGCAACTAAAAAATAGGGATTTAAGGGCTAAACTTCTTAAAATATCCTTTTTAGCTTGTATTTACTATATATGAATTGAATGTAGTAAAAGATGATTTCATATCAAAGCAACTAAATAAAGAGATTTAACTACTAAAATTTTAAGATATCTTTTTTATCTTATATTTACTGTATTTGGACTAAACATAATAAAATATGCTTTCAAAGCAAAACAACTAACATTCCAAGCTTGTTAACAAAAGTAAGGAGAAGTGTATGAAAAAGAGTTTCAATGTCTTGAAATGTAAAAATTTTACAAGAAAATGATATTTTAAGTGAGATTTGGAAACTTCCAACATCCATTTTTTCACAGCTTTTGTAATACTAAAACATGCCTCTATGCCTCTTGTTGAAAAATATGATTAGATGCTTGCTGGTGAATATTGGAATTTCGACATAAATAAGATAATGGGAACAAAAGAGAAGATAAAGACATAAAAGAGAAATAAAAGGAGAAAAGTAAAGGAAGAGGAATTGCCATTATCATAGGGCCAACCAACCTTGTTACAATATTACGTAAAAAGAAAACATATCTACGAGATAATTTCATTCCTTGTTACAAAACATAACCATACTCTCCTTTTATACACAATTTTTAACCAATACAATAAATGATAATAAATGATGGTAAATGTGTTGATTGGTAAAAAATCTTGGAGTCTTTAATGTGTGAATTTGTGCTAGTAGTAAGAATCTTGGGTTGTAATCTCTTGTCATTTGCATGCATATAATTTCCTTGTTTCTTCATATCTAATACCTCTATACACTAGATTCTATTAACTCAAACTTACTTGTTCACAAAAAAAAAAAAGGTCTCCAACCATCAATTTCTACTATTAGGATCCACAATCCTTAGAGAATTTGCTAGATCGTCTTAGATAGAATTAGGAATAAGAGAAAGTGTAAAAACATCTTAAATTTATAATTTATAAACAAAGTAAGGGGAAATCACTTTTACTTTTGATTTCAGGTTTGCCCTTTCTTGATATTTTACATTCCTTTCTTTTATAATTTATCTAATCTAATAAATGGTCTTCAGTGTTGAACACTGCTAGTTCATTTAGATGGAGGACAACCAAATTAACTGGTGAGCTTTTGAATTGCCTCTAACCATCTCACACCAATTGAATTCAATTTTTTATTTTATCTAATTCAAATAATTCCACTAAGCTAAATTATAAATCCAAGACCTACTTATGAAAAGTAAGAGCTTATTTTTTCTGTGTTCTTTTTTTTTAGGAGGGGGGGTGGAAAGAGAGAGAGAGAGAGATTTTGAAAATGAAAAAAAAAAGTAATTTAATTATTTATTTCTATATGATAATGCATTTAGTTGTATTTGAAAATACAAAATGATGTTTGAATTTAATCGAACTCTAACGAGATCACAAACCCAAGATTTGCATAGTTGGATCTAAAACATCAAATAAACATTAGAAAAACAAAATAAGATAAAAAATAAGAAATCATGTAATTCTTTTATCCCTTATGAAGATCCCTAAATGTTGAAATCGATCTTTAGGTTAGGTGAATATCCTTTATTCTCATTCTGAAAGCATTGGCTTGATGAGAGATATTAAAGGGTTACGGCTTTGCAAAAGAAGTCTCTCCTTAACCCTAATGCTTTGAATAGTATGCTTAAATACTATGAGTTAGAGGATAAGACCTAACCCTAACCTTATGTGCTACCAAATAGGCCCACTTATTATGGCTTTATTTAGCAAGTCACAGCCCACACTAGCCAGTCCTTTTTCTAAAACCCAGTTTCACTTTATTAAACCAACATTAATATAAGCCCACCTTATGGTAAGCTTTACAAAAATAAGCTAACATTCTCCCACTTGGGCTATATTAATGTGAATAAAATAGTAATAATTATAATAATTAGTATTTCAAGACAATTATATGTGCGCACCTTTATATTGATCTATGGATTGTTCTAAACAATATTCCCATCACATAAGATTTCAAGCTCTATTTATTAAGTGATATAACACTAATCATGACCACAAAAGTTCTTAACCTCATTGATATGGATGAATATGATAGTATGGCAACCATATAACATTATCTATTTCATGTATTATTTATGTTGCCAATCCAATTCTCTCTCCTTCAATGGCAAAATGCCATCATAGAATATACTTTATGGTTCTAATAAACCTTTTCATATCTTGTACTTAATAACTCGAGTTTAACTTTGTGTTACAAGATGTGCTTTATGGCTAACTATTAAATGCCTTAGGCATTGCTTAAGGTTTACACCTCCCTTAAGACTTTAATATATATATACTATGTATGTATAGAGATTTCATCTATCAACATATAAAGCACACATGTGCTAAATACAACTAGCATAATTTCTGACACGTAATCTACATTTCAACAATTTACCTCATGGTAAATTAATTCATATACAAACTTTATATTATAGTGCTCTTATTAAACAATAGCATTTGTAATGAAATTCTAAATTGTGATGTCACCTTCTTAAATTTGTCATTTACTACTCAATATTTGATTTTTTTGTGTTTAGACCATGTGACACCTTTATTTGTTGTTTAACAACAAGACAACTTTATTATCATAATATAACTTGATAGGTCTCACAAAGAAAGTAAACTTTGTCAACCCCTTAATAAGGTTCTTTAGACAAATCGCTTAAGTATTTGCCCCATAGCATATTACAAAATTTTGCCTACATAATTAAGGAAGTCATTGGTTTCTGTTTTGTATATTTCATGATACTATCCTATTTACTATAAATGGTATCTTGATGTAGATTTCATCTATAATTTTTATAGCTTACAAGGTTTAAATCTATGTATCCCACTAGCTGCAGCTTATCTACACATTTATAAGTCAAATAATAAAAGCTATCTTTAACACTTGACAATCTTTTAGTAACAATATAATAATCTTGATCAAATTTTGATATACTTTTATTCAAAACCTTATTGAAAATGATGTAAAGCTTAGTGCAAACTTAAGTATACATGGTGCTTCCTCATGCATTAAAATATGACAACTACTTCTTGGCTCTATCTATACTTTACTTTCAAGGCACTATAACAGGTTTAGTCAGTTACCTTCAATGATAAATACATTTTTACGTATGCAATCTTTATAAAACATTATTAACATGTCTTTTAAGAAAGACTCATTAATCATTGACAATATTTCTTATAGACTACCAAATAACTGTATTATACCCTGAAGTAACCTTTGATCATTGCTCGTAAGCAAGATATCATCTGTATTAGTATACTCCTACTAAATTAAGTATGTGTTCATGTAAAGAACTGCAAAAAGGTATAAACTTTCAAATTTCAAGTACTACTTTTGAAAAACATGCTATAATCCATAAATAAACTTGTTTTGTTTACATATAAATTATTATATGCTTAAGATTGGATCACACCTAGACCCTTGTATTCATAAATGGTCTTCATATCCATATGGTATTATTCTTTACCCATTAGTGTGGTTTTCAACCTCTTAATCTTTCTTATAAAACCTCTTTAGACTTGTTGTATACATTTGCTACCAACAAATAATTCAACAAGCTCTTAACATTTAGACAATTAAACAAAATCACAAATATCATAAATGATTCATCAACTACATTTTATCACTCATTACATCTAACTATAAATCTAACTAAGGAATAAAAATAGCATCTTTATGAGTAATAAGGTGCACCATGATATCAATGTCATAGTCATCTAAAAGACCCAATAATATAAATGAACAATAAGTCTACTTTATGTTGTGAATTTCTAATACGAATACCATAAACATATCTTGGACCTGTGGGACCTTATTTAGAACTTTATCAATAATTAGATGAATTACCTTAGTAGGTCTCCACTTTAGTGTCATAAGTTCTACATAAATCTTACTCTGTCATATTGAGCTCTAGAAACTTTTTAACTTTACTATATATATCATATCATATACCAAAATGTTCTAAATTCAAAACCTTACATTCTAGTGCAAATCATATTGAATTAAGACCTCACATACGCCCCTTTGCACCATTAAAAGGTCTCTGGTCAATTTGTTAACTTTTGCCCATTGATCGAATGTTGACCATTAATCGAATTAGGTTGACTGGATCGAGTTAACCGTTCTGAGTTGATCGGATTAGGCCCAAATGGGCCAGGATGAACCCAAATGGACCAGACCAGCCATTGTAATCCGAACCCAAATGTGTTAAAACCCTAATGGGCCTAACCCTTATGGGACGGGTTAGGCCAGACCCTAACGAGCCAGATTGACTAGCCCAAATCCGCATATAAGCCTAGGTTGGCTATCGGAGCTAGCTGACTTGTAAACCGAGTTAGCTTTTGCAATTTGGGTCATAAATGACTCGAATGAATTGCGAACAAAATTCATTCGTGATTCGCCAAACTGTGCAATTTTGCACAAATTGGCTACATAAATTGGCACAAAAATGCTAGAAGACCATTGTAGAGGGTCAATTTAGTTCGATTAAGTACTAAAATCGACCTAAATCAATGAACAAAAACTAGGTTTTTGAAAATCAGTAAAATCAGAAATTGGAGTGTTCAGATCGAATAATCTTGATCCATGTTAGCCAATCTTTACTCCTTATGGCTGATTACAGTAGAAAATATTGAAAGAAACTCAATTAAATTAACAATTTAATCAAGGACCTCCCAGAACCAGAAGAACTCGCACTCCCCCCCCCTCGAACCCACTGCAGGACCTCCCAGAACCTGAAGAACTCGCACCCCCGATAGCAAACAACCCAGATCCCCAGATCCCAGCTGATACCCAGATCCCCGCCGATACTCAGATTCCCACCGTTATCCAGATCCCTCTCTCCCCCCCAGCGGTCACCCAATCCGACAATTCCCTCTCGTTACCTAGATCCCCAAAACCCCCATCGTCACCCAGTCCCCCCAAACCTAACACCATACTGTCTGGCCGCTGCTGCCGACGCCGATTCTGGTGTCAATCTCGGCCTTTCAGCAGTTGGATCTTGCTTTTGTGGTTAGATCCTATAGTCTCGTTGGTCCAAACCACCTCCCATTCCCCTCTTGCTTGTATTGTTATATATTGTAATGACCTTTATGCCCTTGCACTAATCATTACAATATATAACAATTCTCCCCCTTGGAATGAATAGTGCAACATCCCTGCACCATGGGAATAAAAGCTGCTACCAGAAATAGAACTGCCCCTGCCTGATGTTCGGTGAAATCTACATGCAAGTGTACATGTCGAACAAGTAATATAATGATGAGTACAGATATCGTCCCACGAAGATTGATGTTTACTAAACTAATTAATTACTAACGGTGAATAGATTCTAAAGTTTATCTAGCAACTCAAAATGATAAAATGTGAATTTAAAAACTAAATTTAATCTAAAATTGATAAACGAAATGTGTTAGAGCTTCTGATTTCACCTAATTACTCAATACAAATGCTGATCATTTATGCTTGCAAGATTAATTCTACTCATGTGATGGCGGAATTTCCTAGTTTATTCACTACCCTATTTCTAGGTGTAGCGAACCTACTTAACTCATTAATCCATTGTATGTCTACATCTGAATTAAATGAACTAAGTGCATTAAGATATGTGAATATTCCAGTTTGCACCTAAAGCCACACAAATCATATGGTATATTTCTATCCATATTAATCTATGGTTGCATATTACATAAAGCAACTGCATATCGTCGTCATTCGAACTCAAATATGCAAATCAGATCATCTAAGTGGTAGCTAATCACTCAAATGCATTAAGATCAGTAATATGCAACTCCACATTCATAAAATATCTCACAAAACACAAATAATCATATCATTCACACATTATAATCAAGTTCCATCATAGCTCTAACACAATAAATTAAAACAACATATTTACATAAACAAGAACAGTGCAGAAACGTGAACAAAACATTCTGGAATTTAAAAACAATTAAGCTGTCACCAAAAATGTCTTCAAATTACAAAAGGATTGCACAAATCTACACATCCAGGGGAGAAGAAGAATCTGTTTGAAAAACGGAAGAAAAACGAGCCGAGACGCGCCCTCACGCGCTTTCGCATGCGCTGACATGCTCCGGTGACACGCGCCGCCCTCCGGCCTCCACGCGCCGCCGCCGTCCGTTCTTCACCGGAAACCGCCACGAAATCACACACAACTGCCACAGAATCGCAGGAAATTACACAACGAATGCAGATCTGGTCTCCCCTCGTCGGAAAACACACAAAATATGGCTAGAAAGGGGAAGAGAATGTCTTAATAATATGAAACTCCCTCGCCGGAAAAGAACGTGCGTACGGTCGGCGTTCGCACTTCCGTCCGACGTCACAGAGTCCCGCGCTGTCGCGCGTGGATTCTGATTTTCCGGCGAGGGAGAAGCCACTGATGCTTTGGCCTTCTCTCCTTCTAGCTCTCGGTCCTTCTCTCTCTGTGTCTCCGGTCTTCGGTCTCCTCCCAGATAAAAGCCGCCTCCCCGGTTTTGTTTTGTTAATTGGCCTCTTTTTCTCTCCTGCGGTCCCACGTGTTTTCCACTAGCTTCTTTTATTTGACTTCTTTTTGCATAATTCACGTGAAGTCACGCTCCTTCCTTAATATTCAACATAAGGTCCCACGTTTCCTTTCCATTCTTCTTCTCTCTTTCCTCACATGGCTTCCACGTGCTTACCCTTGTTTTCTTTGTTTTCTTTTCTATTCCTTTTTCATGGTTTTCTACTTCTTTTTCTTCTTTTTCTTCAATTTTGAGTTTGCTGCATAAAATAACAAAATATACATAATTATCATTAAATACAAATATAATTTAATAAAAACTATATTAAACATTACCTAAAATACTATTAATAACTCTATAAAATATAGAGTTATCACCTGAGCTTTAGCTCCTGAGCCCGGCACAAGCTGAGCATAAACTCAACTTGTCTTTGTCGACCACCTTGGTCAACATGTCCGCCAAATTCTCTGAGGTGTGGATCTTCTTCAGCGTCACACGTCCATCCTCTACCACTTGCCTGATGAAGTGATATCTTCTCTCAATGTGCTTTGACTTGGAGTGGAACGTTGCATTCTTGGCAAGGTGAATGGCATTCTGACTGTCTGTCCATAATGCACTATCCTTCGGCTTCAGGCCAAGCTCCTCCAAGAAACTCTGCAACCAAATGATCACTCGTGATAGAAAGAAGTGTGTGTTGAAGTTGTCTCAACAAGACTATGTTGAGAAATTGGTCAAGAGGTTTAACATGAAAGATGCAAAGCCAGTGGCTCAACCTCTTGCTAAACATTTCAGACTATCGCTGAAAGATTGTCCATAGACGGAAGAGGAACGGGAATTCATGAAGAATGTTCCTTATGCTTCAGCGGTGGGTAGTTTGATGTATGCCATGGTTAGTACAAGGCCAGATATTGCACAAGCTGTTGGTGTGGTGAGCAGATTTATGAACAAACCAGGAAAGATGCATTGGAATGCAGTTAAATGGATTTTCAGATATTTGCGGGGAACTTCTTCTTCTTGTCTTCACTTTGGAGGTTCAGAACTCAGTCTTCAGGGTTATGTGGATGCTGACTTATCAGGGGATCTTGATGGTGGTAGAAGTACCACAGGTTACATCTTTACAGTTGGAGGAACAGCTGTCAGTTGGATGTCCAAGTTACAGTCAGTGGTAGCATTGTCTTCTACGGAAGCGGAGTACATAGCAACAACTGAAGGGGCAAAAGAGTTCATTTGGTTGCAGAGTTTCTTGGAGGAGCTTGGCCTGAAGCCGAAGGATAGTGCATTATGGACAGACAGTCAGAATGCCATTCACCTTGCCCAGAATGCAACGTTCCACTCCAAGTCAAAGCACATTGAGAGAAGATATCACTTCATCAGGCAAGTGGTAGAGGATGGACGTGTGACGCTGAAGAAGATCCACACCTCAGAGAATTTGGCGGACATGTTGACCAAGGTGGTCGACAAAGACAAGTTGAGTTTATGCTCAGCTTGTGCCGGGCTCAGGAGCTAGAGCTCAGGCAGGGGCAGTTCTATTTCTGGTAGCAGCTTTTATTCCCATGGTGCAGGGATGTTGCACTATTCATTCCAAGGGGGAGAATTGTTATATATTGTAATGATTAGTGCAAGGGCATAAAGGTTATTTCACTGTTCATTAAGTGAATGACATGTATTAAACACACCGTGTGATGTGTTGTGTATTAGTGAGTGCAGTGAGTGTGAGCTTGTAACTGAGAGAAGCTTGAGCTTCCTTGTAAGTCACCAGAGAAGAAGTGGAGCTGCCCCAAAAGTGGAAGTAGGGTATCTTTTTAGGCCCGAACCACTCTACATACTTGTGTTAGTGTGTGTGCGTTGGTTGATGATCCTTGGAACAATTTTAACATGTATCTTTATTTATATTTTTGCTAGTGAAAGGAAATAAGGGAGAAAACAGAGTGCTTCTCTCTCACGGAAGGTGCAATTGAGGACAGAGTCGATGCATGACAATCTGTGCTCGCGAGTGGTGTTGGCGTTGAAGGTGCGACTGAAGGAGCAACTGAAGAGCTGTTGCAGAAGCTTTTCCCGGCATCATCAGTCGACTGTTCGTGAGCTGCTGAATTGGTATGACAGATAATGTAAGGAAATATTCGTCATTCAAAAACCATTTGGAGGTTGTGTCAGGGGAAGGTGGATGTAAAGCTTTGGGCTCTCAAACATCAATTAGTTTTCCTACAATCCTGCATATGGTAAAATTAGTAGATCGAATTAATCCTATGACTTTATCTGTCAACCAAAGAAGAACAAGACGAACACTTGATTCAATCACTTCTGACTTGATGGCACGAACTAGAAGTGGAACTACGCAAGCTTCAAACACTACAAACTCAGAGATTGCAGCTGAAATTGCAGCATCACTTTTCAAATCAAGCTTGGATACTTTAGGTACAACTCTAAACACATAAACTATGGAAATTTCTGCTGAACCTGCAACTAGTAAAGATTTATTCCAAGCAGAAAATATTAATGTGGAAGGAGAAGAGAATAGTTTTGTTAATGTAGTTACTGGCCAAAAGAATGGAGTGTCTTGGAAACATATTGCTATGGAGAAACTTATAAAAACGGCCAAGTTAGAGTACCATCCTCCTTCAAGGAATGGAACTAAGCTTATTGTTAAACCACCAGTAGAAGTTATTGAAGAAGGAAAAGGCCATTTTGAGAATTGTCTTGTGGGTTATTTTTTGAGTGAAAATAATTCATATTATTTAATGAAGGGTATTGCAGAAAAACTATGAGGAAAAGAAAACCTACTAGAAGTATTAGTTACTGAGGAGGATTTTTTTTTCATTCACTTTTCAAATATGAAGAAAATGGAGGAGGTTATGGAAGTTGGAGTATGGGACATTGCAGGCAGGCCACTCTTTATCCAAAAATGGCACCCACATATTCGGTTAGAAAAAGTAAAAATATCTTCAGTTCCTATTTGGGTGCGATTATATAATGTCTCACATGTGCTTTGGACTAATAAAGGTATGAGTTATGTGAGTAGTATATTGGGAAATCCTTTATACATGGATAAACCTACTGAGCAAAAGCTTAGGTTATCATATGCCAAAGTATGCGTTCTTATGGATATTAATAGTGAATTTCCTGAAAAATTTGATATTGATATGGGAGGAGAAGAACCATATGAAGTACATGTTGAGTATTGTTGGCTTCCTAAAAGGTGTAAAGTATGCAACTGCTTTGGTCACAAAGAATGTAATATAATGAAAAAAGAAGTTTGGGTCCTAAAAAAACAATCTCAAATTGATAATACCCAAGATAGTCAACCCTTGATTCTAGCAAAGGAACCCCTTACTCACTCCATTCAAAATCCTTCTCAAACAAAGGGAGTAATTCCAAACCAAATTGATACTTAAGTTGTTCTTGTTCCGACTAAAGATGTAGTTGCAAAAACTAAATTTACTCAAAGTACCAAAAAAAATCGAGCTTCTGGGGAAAAAAAGGATAAAGTGAAAAGTGTCACTCCTGAGAATAAATTTGCAGTATTAGAGGAAGACACTTCAACTGATTCTATTGTAGGAATTGGGATAACGGGGGAAGAGAATAAACCTCCCAATAAATGAAAGTACTATCATGGAATGTTAGGGGCTTAAATAAAAGCCCTAGATTAAAGGAGGTAGTAGATTTTGTCATGTATCATACCCCTCTAATTATTATCTTGATTGAGCACAAAATCAAAGAAGAAAATGCTAATATAATTGTGAAGAAAGGATTTGCAGAATGGAATTATGTTCATAATTACAGATTTAGCAGTCGTGGTAGAATTTGGATACTTTGGAAAGCCTCTGATTTTCAACTTACAGTTAAAGAATCATCATCTCAAGCCATCCATTGCTTAGTTGAAAGTTCAAATATGCACCCATACTTCTTGTCTGCCATCTATGCAAGTAATCTGGAAATCGAGCGTAAAGATTTATGGGCTGATCTCACTAGCTTCTATAATCTTAATGTTAATGATGTTCCTTGGTTAATTATGGGTGATTTCAATGAAATTCGAAATACAAGTGAACGCATTGGGCCTAATGTTAGATGGACACAAGGAATGATAGACTTGAATGAAATAATTGAGAATATGGCATTGATTGAACCCCCTTATTTGGGCCCTCTATTTACATGAACAAACAAAAGTTCAGGTACTGGTCTTAGGGCTAGTAAAATTGATAGAGCTCTTATCAATGGGGAATGGATTCACAAATTTGGAAACTTTACTATTGATTTTTTGCTACCTGGTGTATCAGATCATTCTCCTTGTCTAGTCAAGTTTGGCAATACGACACACAAGAAGATTTCCTCATTCAGATTCTTTAATTTCTGGATTAACTGCCCAGATTTCATGGATACAGTTGATTCAATATGGCAGCAGGAAATAATAGGCTAAAAAATGTTTCAAGTGGTGCAGAAGCTCAAAGCTTTGAAAACTCCCCTCAAGAAGTTAAATGCAGCTCAATTCAGGAATTTGCATCAGAAAATAAAGAATGCCAGAGAAAATTTACAACAATTACAACACAGATTGGAGCTAAATCCTTATTGTCCTGATATTTGTGCTGAGGAAAAGACACAACTTGAGATACTACTTGCAATGAGTAAACATGAGGAAATCCTTCTCAAGCAGAAATCAAGGAACTTATGGCTAAAAGAAGGGAATAATAACAGCAGAAGTTTCTTTGCGTCATTGATGAAAAGGAAAGCACAAAATAGAATCTGTAAACTAGTACTAGAAGATGGGTCAACTATCACAGAGGAAGATGATTTGAGAAATGCTATTGTATCATATTATAAATCTATCCTCGGTAATGCTAGAAGTAGCTTCACCAACTTTGAAAGGTACACATCTCTGTTTCACAATGATGATGTGAGCTCACTTCTTAATTCAATAAGCTTTGAACGTTCATATGTTATTAAAGCTCTTTGGGGAATTCATGATTTTAAAGCACTTGGACCAGATGGATATAATAGTTTATTCTATAAGAAAGCTTGGCCTATCATAGGGAAAGACATAGAAGATGTTGTATTAGAGTTTTTCTCATCTAGGAAGTTGTTGAAGGCTACAAACTCTACATTGTTATCTCTAGTCCCTAAGATCCCCAATCCTTGTGATAATAAAGATTATCGACCAATAGCATGTTGCAATGTTCTCTATAAAATTATATCCAAGATGTTGGTTGGGAAGTTGAATGTTATTATCCTAGGAGTGGTAAGCCAAAACCAAACTGCTTTCATTAAAGGTCGTCAAATCTCTGAGAATATTATGTTATGCCAGGAATTACTTCATAATTATCATAAGGACGATAAAGGTAAGCGTGTGGCCATAAAAATTGATCTAATGAAAGCACATGATATGGTAAAGTGGGAAGCCATATTAGGAGTTTTGAAAGCTATTAATACTCCTCAATATTTAGTTGATCTTATAATTGAATGCATTACTACAACAAGGTTCTCAGTAAATTTCAATGGAGAGCATGCTGGCTACTTTGAAGGAACCAATGGATTGAGACAAGGAGACCCATTATCCCCATATCTATTTGTTTTGGTTATGGAAATACTGAACAAAATTATTATTGCAAAGACATCCTCATCGGCTTTTAAGTTCCATTGGAGATGCAAAACTGAAAAAATCACCCATTTGTGTTTTGTTGATGATTTGTTCCTTTTTTCCCATGGAGATATAAGCTCAGTGCTTTGCCTTATTGAAGCTTTAGAGGATTTTGGTGAACTTACAGGCCTTCATTACAACCCAAGCAAATGTCAAATATTTTTCTCAGGTTTATCAGAACAAAAGCAGCTTCTTATATTGGATCACTCGCCTTTCCCTATAGGTACACTTCCTATTCGATATCTTGGAGTTCCTTTGATTACAAAAAGACTTACTCATGCGGATTGCAAAGGGTTGACAGATAAAATATTTGGTAGAATAAAAGGTTGGGGCATGAAACATCTTAGCTTTGCTGGAAGATTACAGTTGGCAAAATCAGTATTAATTTCCACATGTACATTTTGGATGCAAGTTTTCTTACTACCGAAGCAAACAATCTATGAGATAGAGAAAAAGATTAGGAACTTCTTATGGGCAGGAAGTACATATATACAACGATCCCACAAAGTAGCTTGGCAAATAGTGTGTTCACCAAAGAAGGAAGGTGGATTGGGATTACCGAATCTAAAGCTTTGGAATAAAGTTCTTTTAGGACGTATGCTTTGGACTCTAATAAATCTTCTAGATGTTTCATTATGGAGTAAGTGGATACACAATATAAAATGTAAAAGAACTTCAGTTATGCATCTTGATATCAAAGGTTCTATGGTATGGAGTTGGAGAGGCCTACTCAAATTAAGACCCATGCTTACCTCAATACTCTCTAGTCCTACCTATTGTTGCAAAAATATTTATTCAGGACCTTCAACCAGTAAATGGGAAAGTGGATTGGTATAATCTAATTTGGACTGGTGGCATTTGCAAACATAACTTCATTGGATGGCTAGTCTGTCATGACCGACTTTCTACAACAGAGAGAATGGTACACTGGCTCCCTACAATTAATATATACTGTGATTTTTGTCAGTCTCAAATAGAAAACAGGAGTCATCTTTTCTTTGAATGCCCAAACACAATGTTGATTTGGAAGAGTATCCTTACTCAAAATGGAATTCGACACCACATTGGAGGATGGAATGAAGAATTACAATGGATGATCAATGCAACTAAAAGTAAAGATTTGGCTGCTAAGCTTCTTAAAATATCATTTTTAGCGTGTATTTATTGCTTATGGGTAGAACGAAATAGAAGAAGATTTCAGAGTAAACTAGTTGATATTCCAATATTGTTGGCTAGAATAAGGAAAATTATACGAGGGAGAGCTTCTTTGCTTCAAAATATTAAACCCTCACAAGGAAATGTTTTTTTGAGTGAGATTTGGAGGCTTCCAACCTCTATTTTCTCTTACTCTTAGTTTTTTGGGAATTGTTGTAATGTTGGGGTATGCCCCTATGCTTTTGTATATTACATTTTATTAATGCAACTTACCTTAAAACCAAAAAAAAAAAAAATAAACAATTTGCTCAAATTTGGTCCGATTGAATGATTTGGGATTTTTTTTTTTTAAATGGTGATTTTACCCGTGTAAATCCAGAAACTCTTTGTTGTTGATAAATTGATGCTAAAGGTCTTTTGCAGCTGAGTACGCAAACTTGCCGTTAATACCACCGTATCTATTTCTTGGGAATCATCGTCTCATTGATGGGGAAAACTTTGCATCAGCGGGAGCTGGTGCCCTCTCTAAAAGTCACCAAGGATTTGTATGCAATCCTTCACATTAGCAATTTTTACTTCAATCTAATAGCAGAGGGTTTGTTTTGCAGCAAGCTCCGTCAATTTCAAATCCTTCCACAGCCCTTAACTTGCTTTAATTTGGTTATGCTGCAAGAAGATTTAAGTTGTATCTCCTAACAATTTTGAGTAGTTTATTCTTTTTTTTTTATTCAGGTGATTGACCTAAACACTCAAGTAAGTTATTTCAAGGACTTGACAACGTTATTGAAGAAAAACTTTGGTGATACAAAAGCCAAGAGTTTATTGAGCAGAGCATTTTTTAACATTGGAAGCAATGATTATTCCATTTATTTTAGTAGGAATTCCAGCGTCTTTCAATCAATATCTCAAGAAAAATATGTCCATAAAGTAACGAAATTAATATTCAATTTTGTTACGAATTTTTTCTTCCTTCAAATATCCTTTTGTTTTAATTCTTTGTTTTTTTTTTTTTGGCTGGGCTTTAAGAAAATCTTGATATTCTAGGAAATCTGTAAGGCTGGAGGAAGGAAATTGGGGTTTCCAAACATGTGGCCACTGGGTTGTATACCATCCACCAGAGCAAAAGGAAAAAATGGTGCATGCGTGGAGGAAATGACAGAGGTAGTAAAATTGCATTACAAAAGTTTTTCTAAAGTCCTCCAGACCCTGGAACGCCAGCTTAAGGGATTCAGATATCCACGAGCAATTTCGTAGCTGCTGCCAGTGAAAGAATAAATAGCCCTTCAAGGTATGGTATGCCTTGGATGTCTTTGTGGTACCAAGTAAATTTTATGATTCGAATTTTTGTTTACTTGCATTCCTTTTTGAGAAATTAATAGTAGCATATTTGCTGTGATTATTTCGAGAAGGGTTCAAGGAAGGGAAGACTGCATGCTGTGGAAGTGGTCCGTACAGAGGAATTTTAAAAGGTCTGGGAAAGAGTGCGAATTATGTGAGAACGCCAGCAAATATGTGTTCTTTGAGTCCGGCCACCCCTCCGAACGGGCCAACCAGCAATTTGCTGAGATAATGTGGAGTGGAACTCCCGATGTTAGCCTTACAATCTCAAAGCTCTGTTTGAACTCTGGGGACTGAAGATTATATAAACAATGAGAGACGAAGAGAAAGGAGTAGAAAGAAGGTAATAATGGATCGGATCACACTTACTGGCCGAGTTTGATATGTTTGGTATTTTCAATCTTCGTCCAGTCAGATTTCCAGAATGTGGAATGTGAGTGAATAATTTAGGACGCAAATGTTTCTCAGTATGTTGTATGTCCAATCTCATAAGGGACCAGAACTACATGCATGTGGATAAATTCAACCGTTAATTTTTCAAATTCAAACCTGTAGAACAGTCGTTATCATCTCCTGCTCTTCAACCAATCGACCCCAATTCTTCGGTCCAAAAAGGGACACCCCCATCCAAAAACCACAAAAGGATAAGTGAGTCGTATCATTTTACAATTATTGGTGCTTCAAGCTAACGTCTTGCTGCCCAAGATTCAACGCAATTTGCTCGAAAGTCTGTTCTCTCAACGTAAACAATGGAAAGGGAAGTCAAGTGAGAAAAAATAAACGTCATTATTGTGACTGAGGTTAATATGCAGCCAAAAACATCATTATCTTGTAGAACATGTTGACTGAGATTAGAGCACAGGCTACGACCTTTCACCGTATACATTGTTTTTCGTGATAAAGTCCAGGTTCACCTCTTCTTTAGAGAAGTCTGGGTAAATCCCTCCATATGCTTTAGCTCAATCGTAATGAGTTAGTCATATTTTCAGTAAAATACCAAGTTTGAATTACGAGAAAATGTTAGGCTAAAAAAGTCCTATATCGATTAAGGGGGAGATTATTATATATTTTATTAGGCTAGATAATTGTCAACAAATAAAATTTGCAACAAAAGGTGAACATGTGTAGGAGCCAAGCATCTCTCACACCTCAACACTCCAATTTCGCACCTTCTCTCCACGGCAAGACTTCTTTCACCACCGACCAACAATCGGAGACCCATGAAGATTGCTGACACCATAAAACCAAATCTGAACAGAAGCGGCAACATCTCAACACAGAAAAATCCGCCGCACTCACTTTTGACCGAAGAAGCAAAGAACCAGAACATATTTCAAAATTCTCAACCGAAAATCGGAAACTTTCCTAAATAGCTTCAAAGAATTCCAGCAACTCTGCAACTTTAGAAACTTTCCGGTTCACAGCAAATCTTTTGAATTTAATTCTCCTTCCATGTTTATACGAACAGGATGTCTATATAAAGTGCTAAACTATACTTACAAAATCGTCGAAGTGGAATATTTCTCTTTGCACTTATCTTTGTGTCTATCTAAGGTACTCTTAGATTTGCTGAAGGATTAAAGAGATTGTTCAATCTCTTTTGTTTTTCAGTAGATTCTTAACTTTATCTTGGTATCATTTGTCAACTTGACAAAAGCCGCTTGCTTCGATCCTCTCTTCATCACTTCTACTGCAACATTCTGATGGAAGCCGCTGCCGCTTCTACACCTGCTCCAACCAATATCAATATCCTACTTGTGGGCATCAAGTTGGAAGGACCAAACTATTTAGTTTGGATGGCTCGCCTAACTCCATACCAGTGAGCTAGCGGCCTGCTCAACATACTGGATGGAACTTATCCCTGTCCAGATGAATTTATCACCGTCACCAATGAGCAAGGTGCCAATATTCAGGTTCCAAATCTTGCAAATCCATGATCAAATAGCCTTAGGATGGGTGGTGAACACCTCATCTGATGCCATTGTCTCTAGGCTGTCCTGTTTTAAGCATTTCAGTGACACCTAGAATGCTATGTCTGCTGATTTTGTAGCGCAAAGCACTTGCAAACGCTACTGCTCTTCAACTCCATCTTCAGGTAGTGACCGAGGGTCATCATTCAGTCACTGAATGTTTGCAGGACGTTAACTCTCTTTTAGATCAACTTGTCTCCGTCAAACAACCTATATCAGAATGAGTTCTTAAGTCATTTATTTAGAGGCCTCGGTCCTCAGTATTCTAGCCTTGCCACAGCAATCTTTGTCGACATGCAACCATGAGTTGAAAGGACTCGAGGGGCCTTCCTTTAACACATGAGACTACACTAGAGCTTGTTAAACAGTCAGCTGCTACTAACCCACCAGCAATTTTTGTCTCGTGATGATCATCGCAACGCACGTGGTCTCCACCACACAACTTCTCCCATCGGCAAGCATCCACCAGACGATCTAGAAATTCAGCCTCACCAACAAGCGGATTGGCCCAAACCACTCGCTCCCA
Organism: Casuarina cunninghamiana; assembly: GCA_028551485.1. Taxonomy (NCBI): domain Eukaryota; kingdom Viridiplantae; phylum Streptophyta; class Magnoliopsida; order Fagales; family Casuarinaceae; genus Casuarina; species Casuarina cunninghamiana. The sequence goes on along the minus strand of CM052363.1, from coordinate 17,151,023 downwards.
CACTTGTAGAATCATATGCCAAATCTGCAATTGCTCTAACCACCGTGCCACTAGCTGTCGTTCCAGGAGGCTCATGTCACCAACTATCCTCCACCATCTGCGGTCTCTAATTGGCCTAGTATTTGGACACTGAAGCCACAAACCACATTACAAACAACATGGCCAATCTTGACAATGTCACCCCATACCCAAGTCAACATCACGTCACTATTAGAGATGGCGTAGAGCTACCAATTACACATCTTGGTAAACTCAACAATTCCTCTCTTCCCAAAATCAATGATATTTTAGTTGTTCCAAATATAACTAAAAATTTAATTTATGTTTCTCAATTAACCAAACAAAATAATTGTGTGATTATATTTTACCTTGAATTTTGTTTTATAGAGAGCCTCCACACCAGCAAGCCTCTTCTCCAAGGCAAGAATGAACGTGGGCTTTATCACCTCAACCAGCTAGGCCCCCAACAATCACCCACTGTGTCAATGGCCTCCATAAATAACTTAGTCTCCTGGCACCATCAATTGGACCATGCAGCCTATGATACTATAATAAGACTACTACTCTCTACTAGAAATAAAATTGTTGGATCAAGGCCCACATCATGTAATGGGTGCTGCACTTCCAAAAGTATACGTTTAAGCTACCCTAGTACTAAGAATGTAGCATAGGCTCCACTAGATCTAGTCCATTTTGATATTTGGGGCCCTACTCCTATAACTTCATCCACTAATAATAAATATTATATTTTCTTTATCGACAACTTCTCTAAATTCACTTGGATTTATTATTTATCCTCACGTGATAAATTCCTCTCAATATTTAAATCTTTTCATATTTTCATCGAGGACTTGCAGCTTCTCTCATAGCCCTATTAAAAAAGAATAATTTCCAATGGAATTTGGCAGCCAAGAAAGCATTTAAGGAGTTAAAGAAAGCAATGGTCTCAACACCAGTATTAGCATTACCCTACTTTGAAAAGGAATTTATGTTGGAATGTGATACTTTTGGGGCTAGAATTGGATCAATGCTCTCTCAAGAAAGGCATCCTATAGCCTTCTTTAGCCAAGCGCTCTCAAGAAGAAATGCACTTCTATCAACTTATGAAAAAGAATTGATGGCAATGGTAGTGATAGTAAATAGGTGGAGGAATTGTAGAATTACCTTCTTAGGTGGAAGTTCATCATGAAAACCGATCAACAGAGTGTAAAGCATCTTTAGGAACAAAAGATTACCACACCAACTTAACAAAAATGGTTAGTGAAGTTGATGGGTTTCACTTTCGTGATTGAATACAAGTTGGGTCATGAGAACTAGGCAATTGATGCACTTTCCTACAAAGGAGAACTACTTGAGAGTAAAGAAACACAAGGGAGTTTACAAGCTATTTCAATCCCCATTCCTCGTTAGGTGGAACCTATCCAAGATGAACTGAAAACAAAACTAGCAATGCAAAGGTTAGTCCATCAAATACAAGCGAGCATGATTAAGGTTCCATGGTAGTATAAGAATGGGGTCATGTTCTACAAAGGAAAAATGTACTTATGCCCTAATTCAGCTCTCTCCCGACCCCTAGTTGAGGAAATTCATAGGGAAGCCCACAAGGGAGTACATAACTCTTCAGAGGCTCAAAAGCTCATTCTTTTGGTGCAATATGAAGAAATTGGTACAAGAAGTAGTGCAAGGGTGTATAATTTGCCAGAAGAATAAGAATTTAAACACCGTACTAGTAGGACTAATGCAACCATTACTTGTACTTCATGAGATATGGACTGAATTGTTTATGGATTTTATTGATGGGTTACCTAACTCAAAAGGAAAAACATGCATCCTAGTTATTATTGATAGACTATCAAAGATAGCTCATTTTATGCCTCTTAGTCAGTCACCCTTACACTACAGTCATGATAGCAGAGGTTTTCTTCTAGAATGTTTATAGGCTATATGGATTACCTAAAAAGATTGTTTCTAATAAGGACAAGGTCTTCACTAGTTTGTTCTAGCAAGATTTGTTTAATTTGTAGGGAACAAGGCTTAATTACTCTACTGCTTATCATCCTTAATCAGATAGACAAACAGAGGTAGTAAACCAAGTTTTGGAGATGTATTCAAGTTGTTTTACTGGTGACCAATTGAAGTATTGGGTTAAATGGTTGCCATGGGCCAAATTGTGTTATAATACTAGCATACATAGCTCTTCAAGAAAGAGCCCTTATGAGGTGGTGTAAGGACACTCCCATCCTTCCTTTTTAGATTATATACTAGGAGCCACTTTAATGGAGGCAACAAAAAAAGAATTGCTTGAAAGGGATCAAGTTGTAAAGGTACTAAGGGAGAAGCTCATAGACTCCCAAAACCGAATCAAGAAGGTTTATGATAAAGGGAGGACAAATAGGGAGTTCTAGGTAAGGGAGATGGTTTTCCTATGACTGCTGCCTTACTATCAGTTGTCAGTGAGTATGAAGCATACATATAAAATTTCCCCTTTATATTATGGCCCCTTTAAGATTCTAGAGAGGATAGAAGCCTTGGCATACAAGCTCAAACTACTGAAGACTTGAACGATTCACCTGGTATTCCATGTTTCATCTTTGAATAAGTGCTTGGGCAAGGGAGTTCAAATGCAAGCAAAACTTCCAGCTTATGTAGAAGCATATGATGTTGTGTTAGCTCAACCTTAAACCATTCTCGAGACTAAGATGAGGAAAGGCATAAAAGAAGTGTTGGTTCTGTGGAAAGGATTACCTACCATTGATTCTACTTAGCAACCTGCGAATCAAATGTGCTTGAGGTACCAGATTTCAACCTTGGGGACAAGGTTTCTGTTTGAGAGGGGAGTTATTAGGGCATAACTCTTGCAGGTAATGTTTGTTGTATTAGTTGTTTTATGGGCTCATATATGAGCCCTTGTAAAATATGGTTTGGGTGAGGCTAAGCCTAAACACCCTTTTTATGTGTATAAAGTGTAGTATGTAAGTAAAAGGCATAGTAGTAAATGCCTAATACTATTGTTAATTGGGGGATTCGTTCACAATGAACCTTAGAACCTTCTATGCAGAAAATTGTATTGAGTCGCCAGTGCTGTGTCCCTTGCCAATGCAAGAGTGTTATATCCTCTGGATGCAAGTATGTTCTATCCACTTGATATAAGTATGTTCCCTTAACATTGCTCTTGAATGTTTGTGGTGTTGTTATGTTTTTAGTTGCAAAGATAGCTAGAGAGAAAACGAAATCGAAGCCAAATCATAGTTTAGATTTTCCCTTGCAATTCCATCAACCATTATAAGGGAAGTTGGTTTTAGACCATGCCAAAATACTTAGGCCGAATGACATAAATTCTTGGTATGAGAGTTAGTCATGACCCAAAAGTCAAGAGATTATAATTGTCTCAAGAGGAGTATATCAATATGTTGCTTCAAAGGTTTTATATGGATAAAGCTAAAGTAGTGAGCATGCCTCTTTTTACATACTTTAAGCTTAGTAAGAAACAATGTCCTATAAATGAAAAACAAGTCATAAAATTTCCTTATGCTTTTTTTGTTAACTATTTAATGTATGCAATGATTTTTACAAGGCCAAACATAGCTCATGTAATTGGAGTTACTATCATGTTCACTTCAAATCCTGGAAGAAAACATTGAAATACTGTAAAGTAGATCTTAAAATATCTCTGAGTCACTTCTAGCTTGAAACTTTGAAAGTGAAAAGCTTATACTTGTTAGATATACAAATTCAAACATGGTAAAGGATATTGATAATAAGACACTTACTTCAAGATAATTGGGTAAGTTTTAAATAGGAGTTATCGCATGGCAATAGAGATTACAAAAATGTATCACTTTAATAAAAACATGTAAAAAGTTGATCTTTAAGGGTAGCTGTGTAATTGTAGAATTAGGAGTTATCTTCTTGTCGTAGTAGGGTTTTCTAGTAATATTTGAGAAGGATTTCCTTGGGATTAGTTTATAAATAAAGTAAATATAAAAAATCTTGATAGGCATATAAAAAGTCCTTTAAATATAGAAAAACTTAGTGGGCATATAAAAAGTCCCTTTAAGGGCTAGATGTTGGCAAGAAACCTTCTTATGGATTATAGTTAATGAAAGAATTCATGACATACCGTATGAGAAAATAGAAAAAAAAAGGCTACAAAAGATGTGGGACATTATATTGGTTTAAAGCTCTTAAATTTATTATGTTTGGGAATGTGCATTCTTATGATTATGTGTTTGATTCATATATGAGTAATCTAATCTTGTTAAATTTTTGTCACATAAGCTAACCATGATATTCCATGCTCACTAATGAGTTATGTAGTTGGATAGCTTTATGGCAGTTTTGCATCGCCTTTTCCTATAACCTTTCATCTTCACGTATGATGGCTGACCTTCATTCTAATATGGTTATGATGCTTCCCATTCCTTAAGCACCAAGATCATGCAAACATAACATTTGCCTTCCCTTCTGGTGTAGTTCTAACACTTTTCCCTCAACACAAACAACATGCAAATGTAACACTCCTCCTTCCTTTACATAATCCATATCCTTAAGGTCATGGCATACTCTAGCATGGCATCTATCAATGTTAATCCCTTTTAGTGAACTAAGACCTCAATTTTTTTTCTTATGCATCATTCTATCAAGAATGGTCTGAGGAGCTAGGAATAAAGCATCTTATAACTTAGTCAACTATGGTAACTCTAGCAATGGCTAAAAACTTGCTCCAAGCGAATGCTTAAGGAATGAAATGTGAAAGACTGAATGTATTTTAGGCTCTTTAGGCAACTTTAGCTTATATGCTATTAGACCAACCTTCTCTATAATTTCAAAAGCATTGTAGAACTTAGGTGAAAGCTTTTGTTATTGGCAAAGAGCCAAGAAAGTTTACCAATAAGGTTAAAACCATAAGAAATTTTTTCCCTAACTTCAAATTGGACTTAACCATGTTTACAATCATAAAAAAAATTCATACATTGTTGCACATTTTGAGATTGAAACTATGACCTTTCAAAAGCTTGGTCTTGATCTTGTAACTCACACTCCACTACTTTGCCCACAATAAACCCTAGTATATAAGAAAGAAATGTCAAGGGAGGCTAACCAAACAAAACTTTGTATGACATCTTTACTAGTTAATATAGGCTCACTAGTATTATAACAATACTCAACCCATGCCATCCATATTTTCAATTCCTTAGGCTTATGATTTGTGAAACACCTAAGGTACATCTTAAGTATGGGATTACTGACTTCAATATGGCTAGTTATTTATAGATGGTAGGAGGAAGAAAGTTGAAACTTGTCCTAAACACATATAAAATGGCATGGTAAAGCTCTTTCTCTTATCCTTTAAACACCTTGAGCTAGCTAAAAGGATTTAAACATTCATCTATCAACTTCTTTACATTATTGCAAGAGAATGAAGGCCTTTTAAATTGGTATGTCATAGCCTTCTTTTGTCATATAAGTTATGCTTCATTGTTATTGTAATTTTTTTCTTTCCGATGTTCATCACAAGTAAAAGCACTTTTAATTAATTTACATTTTCTTTGTTATGACAATGGCCAATATGGAAGAATTCCAAGTTGTAAGAACCTCAACAAAAATCTGCTCTTTCACATTGCTAATCCCACTAAAATGGGCCAACCAAGAACTAGGATCATTGAATTACAACAAATCATTAATTCAAGCCCTTTATTGACAATTGGATAAAAATTTTAAACACTTTAAAGATTTTTCTATCATTGAATATCACATGTCTTTTCATTAGTATTAAAAGATTTAGCACTATATCAACTTGCAAAGTCACCAAGGATAAGTTGACAACTGTTAGTGGATTTTACATCTTACTCAAATCCAAACTCATTTAGTGGCATTTTCACAAATAGCATACAATGGCATGTTTCAACACTAAAGCTAAATTTGAATATCTTGACTGTATCTAAATCTGATATCATGTTTAATGTGTGTTTGTGTGTTAGATATCAATTTGATCCAAAAGACTAACATTTAATGGTTGTTAAATGAATATTCAAATATTTGAAAGACATAGCCACACTAGGAATTTGGTATCCTAGCAACACAACTCTTGACTTGCATGCGTTTAGCAATTCTAACTATGCCGAGTGTAAGATAGATAGTAAAAGCACAAGTGGTGCTTGCCATTTTCTCATAAATATGTTGATTTCTTGGTATTCCAAGAAATATATTAGTGTAGCTCTTTCCTCCACTAACACTAAATACATAGCTGCTTCTAGTTATTGTGCTCAGATTTTATGGATGAAACAACAATTGGAAGACTATGGTGTTTACTCCACCAATGTTCCATTAAAGTGTGATAATACACAACTTGTTGATATCTTTACCAAGCCATTGGATAAAAAAAAGTTATACTTTTCGGCAAGAGCTTGGCATGTGTATTTGAAAATACTTCTTAAACTTCATGTTCTATTATTGGACTATAGTTTTTGCTTTTGCACAACTTGTACACACATTTGTTTTAAAGGGGAGCACCATGAAACTCTATCTACCTCACTAGGTTAGCTACCTTACTCCCTTACTACTCACATCTTATTCATCATCTCTATTCATGTTATCATATGCTATTTTTGATAATGACAAAAAAGGGTAAAGTATTGTTCCACATGTATGTTCTGTTTCTGACTACCTAATGCAGAAAGTGGGATGACTCTCTAACACCTTGAAAATATGTTGCAAATATGTGTTCAAAAGGTGTTATTGCTAATATTGATTACTGATGAATGTTATAATATATATTGTTGTTGGCTGATGAGAAATAGATTGAAAATAAATATTGTTTTACTCACTTCATGTGAAAATTCTGCTTTATTAGATGTCATGAAAAACATTTGATATAATACACTTTGCTCAGTTTGTTGATGACATGTGCTATTGTATGCTTAAGTTATGTAAATTTTGTCATCATAAAAAAAAAAAAGATTGTTGGAAAAAAATATATATATGTTTTGTTGTGACAAATTTTGTTGATAAATGTTTATAAATGTTTTTCATATATTGGTGTGTAAATAAAACTAAAGGAAGTAAAAGGTGTGCAAATTATAATATCAATAAATGATATTATAAAGTAGCCACTTCCTACATCCTTATATATTGCAATCTTATCCAAATCTCAAAATAATATTTCTTAAAGTAAAGAGAAAATATTATTTGCATAATATTCTTAGTAGAGCGAATTTGATGTTGGGATTTTATGTTCTTACAGGAGAAAAAATTCTTATGCAAAGGCCACCCAACCTATTGTGATTTGCAAGCTGTTCGATGAAATTTTAACATGCAAGTGTACATGTCGAACAAGTAATATAATGATAAGTACAGATATCGTCCCACGAAGACTAGTGTTTACTAAACTAATTAATTACTAATGGTGAATAGATCCTAGAGTTTATCTAGCTAACAAAAATGGTAAAACATGAATTAACCAACCAAATTTAATCTAAACTTGATAAATGAAATGTGTTAGAGCTTTCGATTTCACCTAATTACTCAATACAAATCTTGGTCATTTATGCTTGCAAGATTAATTCTACTCATGTGATGGCGAAATTTCCTAATTTATTCACTACCCTATGTCTAGGTGTAGCGAACCTACTTAATTCATTAACTCACTGTATGTCTACATATAAATTAAATGAACTAAGTGCATTAAGATATGTGAATATTCCAGTTTGCACCTAAAGCCACACAAATCATATGGTATATTTCTATCCATATTAATTTATGGTTACATATTACATGAAGCAACTGCATATCGTCGTCGTTCGAACTCAAATATGCAAATCAGATCATCTAAGTGGTAGCTAATCACTTAAATGCATTAAGATCAGTAACATGCAACTTCACATTCATAAAATACCTCACAAAGCACAAACAATCATCAATCATACATCATAATCAAATTCCATCGTAGCTCTAACACAATAAATTAAAATAACATATTTACACAACAGAAATCAGTGCAAGAAATTAAACAACACATTCTGTAAATTAAAAACATTAAGCTGTCACCAAAAATGTCTTCAAATGACAAAAAGTCTGCATAAATCTGCACATCAGGGGAAGGAGAAGAATCTGTTTGAAGAACGGAAGAAAAGCGGGCTTCCACGCGCTGTCACGCGCCTCCGCCACGCGCCGGCCAGTCGCCGGTCACGCGCCGCCGTGAGCCGCCACGCGCCGCCTCCATTCTTCACAGAAACTACTGGAAAACATAGATCGAGGTCCTTGGAGTACCGATCTGCAAAGAAATTGCTCAGATCTGCTGTAGAAACGCGTAGATCTGACGGGAAAGGCTTCGACGGCGTTCGCCGTTCTTCGCCGGAAAACCGCCGGAAACCGCACGCAACCACCACAGAACTGCCGAAAATCACGTTAGAGTTGCATATCCGTTCTCCTCTCTCCAAAATCAACCCAGAAACGACCGGAAAATATGGACTTTATCGTTGGAACACCGGAAAACGCTTCTCCTTCGCCGGAAACGAACGTGACGGTCAGCTTTTGGCTGATCGTCGACCGTTCTCAAGCTTCCGCGCTGTTGCGCGTGCACCTGATTTTCCGGCGAGGAGAAGCCGCTCACCTTTGCTTCTCTCTCTCCTCTTTTTCCTCCGGTCCGACTCCTCTCTCTCTCCGTTTTCCTTCTCTCCTTCTTCACTCGTCGTGTTCTGTCCGATAAATGGCCTTTGTCTCCTCTTTTAATGCCCGACCGTTTTTCTCCATAAAAACCATTTTCTATTTCATTCTTTGACTTGTCATTCTTTCTTGTTCCCTTCACGCTCCTTCCTAGGTCTCACATATTTCTTTTTCCTTCTTCTTCTCTTTCCTCACACGCTTCCACTTTTCTTTGTAATTCACGTTCACACTCCGACTTCTCTCTTATGGTCCCGCACAATAGCCTTCTTCTCCATTTTTGTCTTTTCCTCACATGACTCACGTGCACCTTTGCTTATTTTCTTTCTTTCCTCTTCATCTTTTGCTTCATTTCTCTTGTTTTTTAGCTATTTTAGATTTGCTGCATAAAATAACAAAATATACATAAATATAATTAAATACAAATATAATTTAATAAAAACTATATTAAACATTACCTAAAATAAGCAAAATAACTCTATATAAAATAGAGTTATCACAAGCCCAATTTGAATTTATGACATGTGGCCTAAGCATATTATGTGTAACCTAATCAAGATCTAGGCCCACAAAGTGCAAGCCCAATACAACACTTAAGTGATCCAAGAAACGTGTGTTGCAAGCTCACCAAAACAGCTTCATTCGACTAAAAGTTGAATGCCCTAAATCAATCCACCCCAAGAGAAGCCTTAGCTCCTAATTTGATCAAGACAACAAGAGAAGCTATCCTTTTCGTAGCCAAATGTCTACTCTTTTAACAATAAGAAATGCAGAGAAGTGATCGTTTGGCAGAATGGCTAACCAATTTGACTGTGTGATGATTAAGAGTTTGAAATGAAGCCCTAAGTGATGATATAGCTTTCTCTCTTAACAGGAAGAAGACTTTGATTTCATCAAGTTTGGCAAAAACCTCAAATCAACTATTATTTGAATTTCTTATAAAAGCTTCCATTCTACGGTTCAAGAGATAGTTTTGCATGAGTTTGATTAAGAAAATCGAAAAAGGAAAACGAGATTGCTTGGTGTTGTAATTTTGTGAAGATCTTCAGTGATACTCTTTAAAGATCATATTTTTGTGATTATACTAGTATATACTCTTGCTTATGTGTTGATTGAACTCTAATTATTATTTGCGCATAAACTTGATTGTAAATCCAAAACCCTAATTTTTTGTAATTTCAGGGTTTCGTGATTAGAGCTTGGATTATTACTTTAGATCTCTAGAAAGCTCTCTAGTTAGTAATATCCCTCACAAACTATACATTATTAAGGATTTGCTCTTGTAACAAGGTTGAAATAACCTTTGATTGTAACCTTATAGTGTTGTAATTCCTTTGAGAAAGAATTGGAAGGGTTGAGAGAACGTTTTCTCCTAATCAATGAGTAAAGTGAGTGTCGAACCACCTTGGTAAACCTTGTGTTTGTGTTTGCTATCTATTATTGTTTGTATTTGTTGTTTATTGATACTCATTGTTGTGTTTTAGAAAACCAATTAATAGAAAACTTTTGGCTGAAGGTAAAGTGAAAGTATTGAAAATACCTACTGTCGAGAATCTCTCTGACATGCTCATGAAAGTCCTCCCTACCAAGAACTTTCAAACTTGTATTGTCCTGGTAAGGCTGTATGCAAACAAGTAATGCAAAATGGTACAACAGGAAAGAAGATGATTGCGTAAAGAGTAGTAATTATTTGTCAAGGTGGAGAATCGTCGGACTTTTTGACTCATAATTTAGTTGATTAAGGTTACACAAACTTCTTTATCCTAATGACTGGCCAAGTAGGTGATGCAGCAGCTCGTTTTTATCCATAACAGCTGAAGCGGAACAGAGTGAAGCAGCTGCTGATATGTCAAGATTAGAGCTACCGGTGCTATCTGAATTTGCTGCCAATTGCCTATACACTTTCCACCTCATGCTAGACACATCGGTGGATTGTATATATGTATATCATTCAAAGAAAAGGAGAAGAAGTACCTAGAAGACGTGAAGAACCAAGATACAACAAATTCTGTAGATCCTATAAAGGTAGAACCGGTGCAGAGAAGTCATCAATTCTATTCCAGTTGTGAAAACGTTATGAGAAGGTTAGTAGATTGAGTTGAATATTGTGGTACACTTCTTGATACACATTAGAAGGATGTTGTAGATGAAGAACTTGAGCTGATATCAAGTGTAACCTTCCGTATTACACTTTGGATAGCTAAATAAAATTCTCTCCCGCTTGTCCTCTTGGAAAAATTTTGGCAAAACCACGTTGAATCTCTTGTGTTCTGTTCTTGTTTATTTGCTGTTTTAAAGTTCCATTATCTACTAAGCTAAGAGAATACCACTGAGAAGAAGAAAATAAGAAGCAAATGACCTAACTAAATCTATTGCAAAAGCTTTTTTAGTTATGTACTCTGCATACCAGTCTAACAGTACTTGTAATTTTTTATGTTTCTGCCCCTTGAACTCCGTCACCTTTCATCCATTACGGGAATCCTTTTCCCAAATTCACTTTATATTGGACCATTGTTGGTGCACTTCGGCACCTCACCTTTACCAAGTACAACATCTTCTATGTGATTAATATCACTTCCTAGTTTATACATACTCTCACCAATTATCGTTGACAAGCTATCACAAGGATTTTCTATTTTTTTTTACTGACACTCCTTGCCACCATACCCTCTTAATTAAGAGTTCATTTCTTGATTTCATGCTTTCATAAATGTGGGATGGGCTAGTGATTGTGATAATTGCTACTTCGTTGGTAACTTCTGTGTTTTTCTACATGCCAACCTTATTTTTGTCAATTTTGGCAAACAATACACAATCTCCCTTTTTAACAGAGTCTAAATATAAGTCTTGTTAACACCACTGCATTTGGCTTATAATCATCTTTAAGGATCTCAAAGCCTCACACTCTAAAGCCTCTCACTCTTTTGTGGGACAACTTGTTTGTTATTTACCGTACCCCCAACGCCATATTTCATACTCCCATCAAGCATGTTAAAATCGAATTGTACTTTATTTGGAATGTACAACCAATGACATATTTCATACTCACGCCATATTTCACGCGATTTTTAGCCGTTTCAAACATCAAATCGCTAACATATTTCCAATCCCACATCAGCCCCTCTTAGCATAACCTGCAAGTCGAAAACCGTTGGCTGATGTTACCTAAGCACAGGTGAAACCCACTAGGTCAAACCACAGTAGATGATGACCCAAAACCATGAGAAGCATGCCGTCGAGTTTTTGTTTCTTTTTAGTAATCTGAGTATTCTTTTTCCCTATCTACTCAAGTTTTTTATTATCTCAATGTAATGTTTTATACAAACCAAAGTCCTACTTTCCCACTGGACAACACATGCACTTGCTTATGCACTCCATCGCTTGTATGGGAGGTCCCAGAAGTCTCACCTACTATCCATAATATAACTCTTCTGAGGTTCCAAGTTAAACCGTCCGGGTGCTTCCACGAAGTCGTCGTACAACATTTTTCCTTAATTTGTTCCTTAGTCATATGTCTTGTTGCCCAAGTAAACAGTCTTCTATAAATGACAAGCGAACCAGGTTAACATGGCTAGTTTAATGTTCCATTTCTTTATTTTTGTTTTGAGCGCAGCCCTTCTCCTCCCAATTACCCACTGTCAAGGCCAGCTATGCCTGCCAAAAGAACATGCTTCCTTGTTCATCTTTGGGGATTCAATATTCGAGTTGGAAACAAATAACTATATCAACACCACCAACAACTTTCGGGCAAATGTTTACCCGTACAGGGAGACCTTCTTTAAGTATCCCACCGAGAGATTTTCTGATGGTCGCTCAATCCCAGATTTTATTGGTAAGATATTGCTACATCTCACTTTCTTTAACTCTCTCGTGTTGATAAAATGATGCTGAAGGTCTTTTGTAGCTGAGTATGCAAACTTGCCATTAATACCACCGTATCTATTTCCTGGTTATCAACGTCACACTGATGGGGCAAATTTCGCATCAGGAGGAGCTGGTGCTCTCTCTGAAACTTACCGAGGATTTGTAAGTAATCCTTCATAATAGCGATTTTCCTTCTATCTAATAGCAGAGGGTTTGTTATGCGACAAGCTACGCCGATTCCAAATCCTTGCATATGCTTTTGTTGGAAATTTCGGGGTACCATTTGTAAGAACTCCGATACTGCTTGTTAGGATCTTATTAAAATTACCGGAACTAGAATCTAAGCAAGCACACCAACAATAACATGCATCACACAAGAAGACACAATATTTAAAGTGGTTCAGCCAAAGCATGCCTACGTCCACTGTCACCATTTGCGACGGCCCTTTCTCCTTCTCATTAGAAATATCTGGAGTACATTACAAATTACAAACTCACTACCGGACCTGGGTTGGCTAGACTGCTACAATGTTGAATAGCAACACACGCTGCTGAGCCTCTTGGTGCCTGTTCCTCTCGGCACACCACTTCTTGGTGCCTTCTATCGATGCACCTCTTCTTGGTGCCTTTTATCGATGCACTTCTTCTTAGTGCCTTCTATCGATGCTGCCTGCTAGTGCCTGCTCTGGGCACACCTCCTGATGCCTTCTATCGGCATTGCCTACTAGTGCCTGCTCTGGGCACACCTCCTGGTGCCTCATTTGGTCCTTCACTTGGCACCTTTCTTGGTGCTTGCTTTGAGCACTCCTTCTGGTGCCTCTACTAGGCACACGTCCTGGTGCTTGATTTGAGCACTCCTTCTGGTGCCTTTACTGGGCACACCTGGTGCTTGGGCACATGAGCACTCTTGGTGCTTGGACACACATGGTGCCTGGGCACACCTCCTCGATGTAACTCTTCCTCATTTTATAGAGTGCTTAACCGACTTTGTCTACTACATACTGCTTGAAAATCGACTTCTCCATGTTTCCAGTTTCTTCATGAATTCGGCGCCTCCACATTTGATTCATTGTTAAGCATTCTCTAAGGATACCAGAAGTCAACAATCACAACTGCTAGACAATTCTTGTGTGGACTCAATGTTGCTTTTTTCCATGCCGTAATTCTAGAGAATTCCACTGACTTCACGGCTTAAGAATTCTTCATGTTTCGTCCTTTTATTGTGGGTCTTGCAACCTTGACTTCTTCATTTCTTTTTTCATATCTTTCGTGAGACCTTGTCAGCGTTGATTTTCCAACACTCCCTATTCGGTGAAATTCTACATGCAAGTGTACATGTCGAACAAGTAATATAATGATGAGTACAGATATCGTCCCACGAAGACTGGTGTTTACTAAACTAATTAATTACTAATGATGAATAAATTCTAAAGATTATCTAGCAAATAAAAGTGGTAAAACATGAATTAACTAACCAAATTTAATCTAAACTTGATAAATGAAATGTGCTAGAGCTTTCGATTTCATCTAATTACTCAGTACAAATGTTGATCATTTATGCTTACAAAATTGATTTTACTCATGTGATGGCGGAATTTCCTAACTTATTCACTATCCTATGCCTAGGTATAGTGAACTTACTTAGCTCATTAATTCATTGTGAGATGAATTAAATGAACTAAGTGCATTAAGATATATGAATATTCTAGTTTGCACCTAAAGCCACATAAATCATATGGTATAGTTCTATCCATATTAATCTATGGTTGCATATTACATGAAGCAACTGCATATCATCGTCGTTCGAACTCAAATATGCAAATCAGATCATCTAAGTGGTAGCTAATCACTTAAATGCATTAAGATCAGTAACATGCAACTTCACATTCATAAAATATCTCACCAAACATAAATAATAATAACATTCATACGTTATAATTAAGTTCCATCGTAACCCTAACACAATAAATTAAAACAACATATTTACACAAACAAGAACAGTGCAAAAAATTAAACAACACATTCTGTAGATTAAAAACATTAAGCTGTCACCAAAAATGTCTTCAAATCACAAAAAGGCTGCACAAATCTACACATCAGGGGGAGAGAATGAAGCTGTCTGGAAAATGGGAGGAAAACGAGCTGAGAAGCGCCCTCACGCACTTTTGCACGCGTTGACACGCTCCAGTGACACCCGCTGCCATCCGGCCACCACGCGCCATCGCCGTCCACTGCCGGTCTTCACAAAAACTTTAGGAAAGATAGATCGGGATGCCTAAATTATAGATCTACAAATAGATTGCGCAAATCCGCAACAGAAATGTGTAAATCTGATGGAAAAGACAAAGTTGGCATTCGCACTTCTTCGCCTGAAACCGCCACGAAATCACACACAACTGCCACAGAATTGTAGGAAATTATACAAAGAATGCAGATCCGGTCTCCCCTCGTCGGAAAACACACAAAATAAGGCTAGAACACGGAAAAGATTGCCGAGATAATACGAAGTTCCCTCGTCGAAAAAGAACGTGCATACGGTTGGCGTTCGCACTTTCGTCCAACGTCACAGAGTCCTGCGCTGTCGCACATGGATTCTGATTTTCCGGCAAGGGAGAAGCCATACGATGCTTCGGCCTTCTCTATGTTATTTCAGTTTCTCCCTGTGTTCTCTCTCCTTTCTCCGATAATCTTCTCTCAATAATCGTATGCTGGATAAAAGCCTCTCTCCATTGGCCGACATTTCTTTACTGTTTTCCACTCACGTGACCCACCTACTGACCGTTTTCTCAATAAAAGCATCTCCCTCCTTTTCTCTTTCCTTCCTTTGACTTCTTTTTTTGACATTTTCTTTCTTGTTCCATGATAATTCACATTCACTTTCATCAATTCTTCTACATAGGTCCCACGTGTTTCCTTTTTTTTTTCTTCTTTTTCTTTGTCAAGGATCTCACGTGCTTCATAGATAAATGGTATGATAAATGGTGAACATTTTTCATGATTTATTGCTTCTTTTTCTTCTTTTTCTTCTCTTTTGAGTTTATTGCATAAAATAAAAAAATATACTTAAATATAATTAAATATAAATATAATTTAATAAAAACTATACTAAACATTACCTAAAATACTATTAATAACTTTATAAAATATAGAGTTATCACTCCCCCTCAATGCTAACTTTCTCTCTGCTTATCCATCTACATGCACTTGCATCTCATGCATGTCGCCATCGTTCATTGTTCTTTCTCTAGGGATGGAACCAAAATCTTGCATAGATCATCCAGTCACCCTCACTTTATTGCTGGCCTGACATTCTGGCCTGCTTCTTGGCCTGCTATCTTGGCCTAGCTTGGGCCTAAACGGCCTGACTTTTGGTCCACTTGTAAAAAAAAAACATTTCTGGTGGGCTTGGACCTTACCATGGGCTTGCTTAAGGCCCAACTTTTCAACTTGTGAAATATAGGCTCAACCTAGCCCATAACTCGGATCTTCTAACCTCGTGCATCTCCTGAGCCCGTACTGGATCCTCCTAACCCATTGACTTGGACTCGACTTAGTTGACCATACTTGATCCATACTCAGATTCATGGATCTTTTCGACCCGCAACTCGAACCACACATATAATGCATACGCCTGATCCTACTACTTGATCCGCTATTCCATGCATGTGCTCACGTGCCTGATCTGTTTTCACACTAGATCACCTGCACACCCAATTTGTTTGCTCCAAACTTGGATCTGTAGCTCTCTTTGGATCTAGAACTAGGTTGTATCACCCAGTTCTACTCTTCACCGATGTTGGTGTTGCCGCCGCCAATTCTACCTCCTACGACAGTTGTTCGGTGACCAACTTTCACCATTTTGCATGAAAAAACTCCAGATTTATAGAGCTTAATGCCTTGATTCTCAATTTGGCCTCCTTTTCTCCAAAAACAACTTCTTTTCTGCTGTTTCAAGCTCTTAATAAGTGCCGATCCAACTTGATCTTGCTCAATCTAGCTCCGAACCCATCAACTTGGGCTCCGATACCACTTGTTGGAAATTTCGGGGTACCATTTGTAGGAACTCCGATACTGCTTGTTAGGATCTTATTAAAATTACCAGAACTAGAATCTAAGCAAGCACACCAACAATAACATACATCACACAAGAAGACACAATATTTAGAGTGGTTCGGCCAAAGCATGCCTACGTTCACTATCACCGTTTGCGACGGTCTCTTCTTCTCCTTTGTTATTAGAATATTTGGAGTACATTACAAATTACAAACTCACTACCGGACCTAGGTTGGCCAGACTGCTACAATGTTGAATAGCAACACACGCTACTGCGCCTCTTGGTGCCTGCTCCTCTCCGCACACCTCTTCTTGGTGCCTTCTGTCGACGCTGCTTGCTAGTGCCTGCTCTGGGCGCACCTCCTGATGCCTGCTCCTCTTGGCACACCTCCCAGTGTCTCAGCACACCTCCTAGTGTCTGCATTGGGCACACCTCCTGGTGCCTCATCTGGTGCTTCCACTTGGCACCCTTCTTGGTGCTTGCTTTGAGCATTCCTTCTAGTGCCTCTACTAGGCACACGTCCTGGTGCTTGATTTGAGCACTCCTTCTGATGCCTCTACTGGGCACACCTGGTGCTTGGGCACATGGGCACTTTTGGTGCTTGGGCACACATGGTGCTTGGGCATACCTCCTCGATGTAACTCTTTCTTATTTTATAGAGTGCTTAACCGACTTTGTCTACTGCGTACTGCCTGAAAATCGGCTTCTCCATGTTTCCAGTTTCTTCATGAATTCGGCGCCTCCACGTTTGAGTCATTGTTAAGCATTCTGTAGAGGATACCAGAAGTCAACGATCACGGCTACTAGACAATTCTTGTGTGGACCCAACGTTGCTTTTTTCCATGCCGTAATTCTAGAGAATTCTACTGACTTCACGGATTAAGAATTCTTCACGTTTCGTCCTTTTATTGTGGGTCCTGCAACCTTGACTCCTTCATTTCTCTTTTCACATCTTTCGTGGGACCTTGTCAGCATTGATTTTCCAACAGCTTTCACTTGCTTTAATTTGCTTATGTTGCAAGAACATGTAATTTGTTAACAATTCTTGAATATTTTTTTATTTCTTCCTTCAGGTGATTGACCTAAAGACTCAAGTAAGTTATTTCAAGAACTTGACGAGGTTATTGAAGAAAAACTTGGGTGATACAGAAGCCAAGACTTTATTGAGCAGAGCAGTTTACTTAATTAACATTGGAAGCAATGATTATTTTGTCCGTTTCACTAGGAATTCCAGCGTCTTCCAATCAATTTCTCGAGAAAAATACATAGATATGGTGATCGGCAACCTGACAATTGCTATCAAAGTAACGAAATTAACATTACTACGAATTTTCCTTGAAATATCCTTTTGTTTTACTTGTTTCTGACTTCGCTTTAACAAAATCTTGATATGCTAGGAAATATATAAGACAGGAGGAAGGAAATTCGGGTTTCCAAACATGTGGCCACTGGGTTGTGTACCATCCAGGAGAGCACAAGGAAATAATGGTGAATGCGACGAGCAAATGACAGAAGTAGCAATACTGCACTACAAAAGATTTTCTAAAGTGCTCCAGAATCTGGAAACCCAGCTTAAGGGATTCAGATATTCACTAGCAAATTCGTTCACTGCTGCTAGTGAAACAATAGCCAACCCTTCAAGATATGGTATGCCTTGGATATCTTTCTCGTACCAAGTAAAATTTTCTCTTCTTAAACTCTTGTTTGAGAGATTAATAGTAGCATATTTGCTGTAATTATGTCGAAAAGGGTTCAAGGAAGGCAAGACTGCATGCTGTGGAACCGGTCCGTACAGAGGAATTTCAAGTTGTGGAGGGAGGAAATCTGTGAAAGAGTATGAATTATGCGAGAACGCCAGCGAATATGTGTTCTTTGACTCCGGCCATCCCTCGGAACGGGCCAACCAGCAACTTGCTGAGATAATGTGGAATGGAGCTCCCGATGTTACTGGGCCTTACAATTTCAAAGCTCTATTTGAACTCTGACTGAAGATTTGATGAACAACGAGAGAAGAGAAAGAAGTAAGAAAAGAAGTAGAAAGAAACTAATAACGGATCGGATCACACTTACCGACCGATTTTAATATGTAAGGTATTTCCAATTGTCGTCTAGTCAGATTCCCGGCATGTGGAATGTGAACATGAATAATTTGGACGTAAGTGTTTATTAGTATTCTGTATGTCCAATCTGATGAGGAACCCAAAAAAATTACATGCATGTGGATGAATTCAACAGTCAAATTTTCGACTTCAAATCTGGAAAATGGTCGTTATCATCTTCTACTACTCAACCAATCAACCATCTCTAGTCAGCTAACTCAAGTAGTAATCTAATGGAGAATCTGACCATAAAGTCTGGTATTCAACGTCTCATGAGTGGTACATGTGCTATAGTAAAAAAAGTAAACAAAAAGAAAAGAAAAGAAAAGAAATCAATCAACCCCAATTCTTCGGGTGAAAAAGGGGCACCCTCATCCAAGAAGTATAGGGTATTGTAACAGAAGAACAAGTGAATCGTATCATTTTACAATTATTAGTGATACAACTTAAACACAATTAGTTGAAAAGTCTGTTCTCTCAACGTAAACAATGAAAAGGGAAGTCAAACGAGATACGTTATTATTCTTCCCCGTGATAAACTTGATTTAAGTTGGACAAAAAATAATTGAATATGCAGCCAGCAACATCATCATCTTATTCAACACTTTGACTGAGATTAGATTATAGGCTGTGACCTATCATCGTACACGACGTTTATTGTGATAGGGTCAAGGTTCACCTATTCGTTAGAGAAGTCTGAGTAAATCCCTTTATATGATTTAACTCGATCTTAAGGTCACTTTTTCCGTAAAATACCAAGCTTCTATTACAAGAAAATGTTAGGCTAGATAATCTGCCTTCCCATAAATCCTTTTGAAAAAGAGGTTGACTCGTGTTATTTGCGGCTGAAACCGGACTCGTAATAGGCTGATTCAAGAGTTGGTCTTCAAAAAACATTGAGAGAAAGGTTGACCTGTGTTATGTGCGGCTGAAACTGGACTCGTAATAGGCTGATTCAAGAGCTGGTCTTCAAAAAACAAGGAAGAAAACAAAGATATTAGTTTGAACCCAATAGAAGATATTTTTAGAGCAAAACAACTGATATTCCAATCATTTCAATAAAAGTAAGGAAAATTATACCAGGAATAGCTTCTTTGTTTTTAAATATAAAATTCTCCAAGAAAAATGTTATTTTGAATGATTTGGAAACTTCTAATTTCCATCTTTTTGTAAATTTTGTAATGTTTGGGTATTGCCCCTATACTCATATACATTAAATTCTATTAAAGCAAACTTATTTTTTTAAAAATATCTATTCTATAATTAGGATAAATTTTTAGTAAATTTAGAGCCAGTTTTCATTAGAAGGGATAACCCACCTCAAAATTTAGAAATACAAAATACCCAATGCCAAGTCCTTCTCTCTTGTTCCTAATATAACCGGCTGAAACCGGCTCACAGCATGTAGGGTCACATCACATCCGTTATACAAAATACTCAACCTACATGACATAGGAGATATCTTGGTACATACTTTGACCTAACACAATCTAAGCTAAGCATGATATTCCATGTTGTTGAAATGTGGCTAATAATTTATATTCTCTCTTTCTTAGCATTTAGTGTAGGAACTACTATTACATCCACTTAACCCTCTTACCTATTATCTAGAGACAGGAGAGGAGTTTTTTTTCTTAACCACTGACACCTCATGCTATATCAAAGAGTGAGTTGTTACACCTATGGTTTTAGGATAGGAAGCCTACATCTGTAGATTTCCCCACTCCTTAATTCTCTCTTCCATCATCACAATTGGTCGATGGGTGTGAGAGTCTTTTCTTGGATGGTAATCTTATAATTTAAAAAACACTGAAAAGAGAGAAGGCAATGTGAGAGAGAAACACTAAGAAAGAGAGTTTGTGTAGCCAAATTTGTGCAAATTTGAATGCAGAGTGCAATGCAAATTGATCTACAGTGTATTTAGAATAGTAAAGAAGAGAATGAAATTTATAAGCTATTCTTTTTTAACTCTTGTGCATTGTCTTTTATTATTGAAGGAATTTTTGTGAGATAAAAAAAAAAAAACTCAATTTTTCATGAATGTATAAAACATATGGAAGTTAACTGCCATTCTGTAAGCAAAAAACTTCATCAATAAATTATCACAACACGTCATATCTTTACAAAAGAACAACCAGTTGATATGTTGACGAAGGCCCTATGTAGCAAACAACACTAGCACCTTTTGTCCAAACTCAAAGTATTTAACTTATTCAAATCTTCAGCTTAAGGGGGAGTATTAAATATAAATTATTTTGGAATTTTTAACATGCTCATATATTCATGCTTCTATGTAAATATTAGGAGATGATTTCCTAATATAGATTAGGTTTTTAGCCTATAAGTATAGACTCATATTGTACAATTTATGTATCAAAGCAATAGAAAATTATTTGCACAGCTTTCTGGCTTCGTTCATCATTTATCTTTTCTTAGAGTTCCTAATGGGACGACAACTCTTTCGTGTATATATCTATACCTACATATATATATATAGAGTGCTCAACGTGGAATGCACTACTAGAGCTATAATAGATTGCTCAAACTAAGGGAGACAGAAGGAAAGAGGGAGGGAGAGATATGGCAGAGACCCAAAGAGAGACGAAATGGCACAACGAAGAAGAGCTGGCGGAAGCGGCTGTGAGGAGATACGCATTGGGGTTCACAGAAATTTCTGTGATCAAGTGTGCCGTCGAGCTCGGGATAGCTGATGATGCCATTGAACGTCATGGAAGTCCCATGACCCTATCTAAGTTGTCCTCAGCTCTAGCATGGGATCTGTCTCCACTTTACCGTGTCATGAGGTTCTTCATGCACCGCGGAATATTCAAAGAGGAGCTGACCAGCCATGGCTCCCGAGGTTACGCACAGAAGAGTCTATCTCGCCGTCTGATGAGACATGGAGAACATGGCATGGCTGTTTTCTTCTGATCAATTCCAGCCCAGTGACGGCGGCACCATCGCAGCTTCTAAGTGCTCGTGCTCTAGCCAACGGGACTTCCCAATTTGAGATGGATCATGGTGAAGATGCATGAAGCCTCTTTTCAGCAAATCCTTCTCACAGCCTGCTTCCCAACGAAGCAATGGCGTGTGGTGCTGGATTGACGGTGCCTGCGGTAATTAAAGGTTGTCTGGAGGCATTTGATGGCCTTAACAGTTTGGTCGACGTGGATGGGGGGAATGGAACGACTTTGCAGACGTTGGTGAAGGCATTCCCATGGCTTTGCGGCATCACCTTTGATCTTCCTCAGGTTGTCTCGCATGCCGTGGAGTTCCCAGGTATTGAAAGTGTGGGGGATGATATGTTCCAAAGTGTTCCAAAGGCAGATGCTGCTTTCCTAATGGTAAGCGTAATGCGTCTCCGGCTGCAAGAAAACTCGCCACAACATTTGGTTCCGATCTTTCCATTTTTCCATAACCTTAGAGCTCGCCTTCAATTTTGATTATTTTATACTTCTTGAAATACCATAAAGCTCTCTTAATGACTGTTTTTTGTTAGATATTTCATATTTGCAACGTCATATGAAATCTCTCACTCAAAATCACACACAAAGAATTTAAAGAAAAAGATTGGAACTGAACCAATTAAGTGTAAATTGGTCCGTGTCTAACCTATTTGTTTTTAGGAAGTACACGATAGAATTTAATAAATCCTATAATGAGTTACCCAATAGAATATATAAGACGATTTTATAATTTGACTATCTTTACATAGTAACATTGGTAACAAAAGAAAACAGCTTTCAAAGTTAAACGACCAATGACTCTTTCGTTTTTAACCTCCATTTATTTTTATTTTTATTTTTATTTTTCTTCTAGTGTATCATTAAAATTCTTCTGTCAAAATGAGTTTGCTGTAACTTTGAACAAAGAAAACAAACTAATAAAATTCTTATCAAACACTTCTAAACCCTAGTATATGCTTATATTCAAACTAGTTTCAAGGTTGGTTGACCTCATGCTATTCGCTTATATCAATATTAACGGCACTTCAAGCTCAAAAGAGTGTTTGTTATGTCCTCGTGTGCCAAAGTCCAGGTTTTTGTTGAAAAATTAACATGCAAGTGCAAGATATATATACCAATATATACCATTTGTGGCCAAATAAGAGAGTATAGACGTTTGAAATGAGACTCCTGCCGTGGCTTCCTTACAATTGTATGCAAAATACAATTACGCAGAGGCAGAAAGGAACCCCCATTATGATGCAAGAATTAGTTTTTCTCTACCAAGTTCTGAGTACACCCTAACTGACGTGCATTTGTTTTTTGCTTGACTAAACTATCCATGTGAACTGTAGTGGATTCTGCATGGCTGTAGAGACAAAGACTGTGTCAAAATTCTTAAAAAGTACAAAGAAACTATTCCTCGGGACAAAGGGAAAGTCATCCTCGTTGAGATCGTGATTGAGGAAGCAAAAACTGACAACCTAACTGACCCAAGATTGGCTCTAGACATGTCAATGATGGCTTATACAAATTCAGGCAAGGAAACAACCTTTGAAGGAATGGGAGTTTGCTGGCTTTAGCAGATACAGTGAAACCAATCCATGCTCTGCAATCAGTGATAGAAGCATTTCCTTAATTTCAGTAGTAGTTAAGAGATTTCTAGTCCTGGACATTATAGGTAGACCTACCCAGTGGATGTGCTTAAGATGTTTGATTGAAGCCTTTGAGAAATAAATTTATAACTAATGACTTATTATCATAAGGCTAACTGACAACTAATTTAAACTTCGATACCTATTTTATAGCATTTTTAACACAATTGCTTATCCACAATCAACTTTTAGAATGATAGTATAACATAATGAAAAGCGACATTAACTTCTCTTTGGAAGGTAATTAGTATATTGGTTCAGGGAACTCTAAATTTCTATGTGAAATTTTTTGTTAAAAGCTTCCATTAGCTTATTCCAATCAAGTATCCAAAATGATATATTAATTTCCATTTCTAAAATTATGATTTTTGAGTTTCTTCTTTCATCAATTTCTGTACGATGATTATCATCTACAAGCATTGATTAAAGTAATCCCCTTTATGATGAAGTACCTTGCCATATAAAATGCCAAAAGTATTTACAACTGAAACTCCCAAGTTGAGACTAAAGTGATATCATGAAGTAGCACCTCTTGAGAGACGTTCATTTTTTAATTCATCAAGAAGTTGGCCATAAGCTATGCTTCCATGTTTCGATCTCAACCCCAGCACTTGATGGGGGACTGAACCTGTGGTGTTGAGGCAGTCCTCCGAGAGCACGAGCAACAGTTGCTGCTGCTCCTCGAGCTTGAACCCGCGCAAGGGAATAGTAAAACAAAGTAGTTGAACAAAACTAAAAACGACTAAAAGCTTACATCCGTGAAAATTAAACCACAAGCCCGTCAGACTTAACTGTCGCATAAGACAGCTTTTGACCAACAAAATGGCCCACCAATGTATTTTCCCATTCACTTTTCACTTCTTCCGAAACCTCCTTCGGGGCAACATTTTTACCCTACCATTATCCACCACAGGTTCCATAAATGTAGGAGACTGAGGGCCACAGGGGTTACCTGAAGTAGGAGCCAAGGCAGGCTTGGAGGAAAGCCGATCGGCTCCAACGTAGCTCAAACCGTCGGACCTGAGGAACCAAAGCTAGCTCTGCCAACTCTTCCACCGCCACCTGACCGAGGAAAGTTGAGAACTTTGCCGCCCCTAGTGGTAAAATCACCACACAGCTGAGCCCTAACCTCAGCTAACTCCTGAAAATCATCAATTACTGTCCTAAGCCCCTCTGAGGAAGAAGGGCCAGACTCACACTCAGCAACAGGACGAATGTCCTGAGAGATCTTACCAACAATGGATGAAGCCCCATGCTTAAGAGCCGAATCATGGGATTCAGTCACACCAGCCACAGTAGAACAGAAATCCGAAGAGCCATACAATAGAATGGCAAGGTCATTCTTGGTGATGATACAACTCATAGTAACAAAGGAATTGGTTCAATTTCAGTGATGATGCAAGAAAGGAGACAGCGCGCATCAATGATGTGCTGTAAGTACTAAAGTGGAAGAGGAGTCTTTTTCAGTAGTGAAGATGGGGACTCAAGTTTGAGTTCGAAGAAATGCCGGATTAAGGACAGGGCAATGAACTATAAGGCTATATCCAGAGGATTCAGAGATGAAGGAATATACATCTTGGAGGGAAAGTCTATTCAGGCTCAGGCAAATCAAATAGGTACTGAGCCTAATCTTTTATGGCATTACAGATTGGATTGGGGCATCTTAACTTCAACAGCTTAGTGAAGTTAAGTAAGACAGGCTTGGTTAGGGCTCTACCTCCTTTATAACCGCACTCCTCAACGTGCGAAGGGTGTATGCTAGGCAAGCAGGACCGTACCCCTCTTCCAAAAGAATCCAAGTGACTAGCATCAAGGCCTTTGGAACTGATTCATACCGATCTCTGTGGACCTATGGCAGTTACCAGCATTGGAGGTCAAAGGTGCTTCAAGGTTTTTAACGTTTTACAGGCTGTAAGCTTAAAGTACGTTGGTCAGATCGTGGAGGTGAGTTCTTACCTAAGGACTTTTTTGGCTTAGTCCCCACCCCAGCCGAACCACGACTCCTTCACAAGAAGCCTAGCTAGATGAAAGTTATCCCAGTTGAACTCAGACTGTGCCATAGCCTTACATAGAATATAAGTAACTAGAAATCATTAGCTCCGGTAAAATTGTTTGAAAACACGGGAGGTAGCATGGGTGCAATAAAAGCGGTTCATCAAAGAGAATTCCGTTTATCCAAGTAGGTAGATCAGAGAAAACCTTCTTTTCCGTACGCTAGGCAGGTACTGTCAGTAATTACGGGAGGGGCAGCTAGGCTCACTAATCTTTCTAATCTTTTCTTGTTGCGTGCACGTGTAGCAGTCATTGCTTGGTCACCGCAGTAACCTCCTTCTGTTTCGGTAGTCGGCTCATATAAATCATGCTGTTTTCGGTGGTTCAGCTTGTGATTCGCTAAAGCTTAGAGAATGTCTTCTTTCCCGTCTTTTTTTATTCTAGTTCAGGAAAAGCAGAAGCTTGACTTCAATCCGGGATCAGAGAAAAAGAAAACTATTCTCTTTCGGCCTTTAGGATCAGAGAAGGAACACTAACCGTAGTTACAGGGAGCTTTAAGGTCAGGGCAACAGCCGGTAGTCGGACTCCTTTTTAAGCTTTTTTAAGTTAGCTTGTAAAGTCCCGCTTTGTATAGAAAGAAAGAAGTCCCATACTGGTGTAGGCGGTGGTAAACTCTGTTAGGTTTTTGAATATGGGATGGAAGAGGAACAATGATATGGAAGAAAATTGGAAAAATGAAGAGGGAAGGTTGGTTGAGGCAAACATCAAACACATGGTGGGTAGAAAGTTGAAGACTGAAAAACAACTTATAATAGAGGAAGAAATTCTTCCTTTTATACAACCAATCAAAGTTACAAAGGGACACAACAAAGGAAACTCAAGAAATTGCAATCTTTTGAATTTACATAAGCACGAACTAACACATACAACAATACTTGAGAAGAAAAGGAAACACTCATGGTTTAAGCAACAAAGGGAGCAACTTGGAACTGCCTTTCCTAGAGAACTCTAGCTGGAGGACTCTGTTCACTCTCTTGCTTCACTGTCTTTTCTCTACCGTTCTACTCCTCCATGTGCTCCATGGTATTTATAGCTTCATAAGGTCGACACTTCCTTGTTGTTCAAGAGATACATACTTCAAGCTTGTGATTTGGAGAGAGCTTGATGTTAGAGATCTTTTCTTGGTATCAAAAGATAATTTTCTGATGAAGAAAAAGCCTATAATGTTTTCTAGTTTTTTTTGTACATTTCCATTGTCGAGAGAATGGAGAAGTGAGAAGATGATGAATAGTATTTATAGGCCATTTTTGCTTTTGGGCTTTCTTCTTTTATTTGGGTTAATCATGTTTAAACCTAACAATCTCCTCCTTAAACTTGATCAAGCCCAAATTATATCTTAGTCTTCTAAACTCTTCAAACTTCAATGGCTTGGTAAATATATCTACTAATTGATCTTTCACTTCTACAATAAGTCAACTTAACAATTCCCTTCTTTACTTGGTCCCGAAGGAAATGAAACTTCATCTCAATGTACTTACTTTTCTCATGAGAGATTGGATTCTTCGAGAGTGATAGTGCTAACTCGTTATTCACATAGATCTCTACAGGATCCTTTTGTAGGCATTCCATCTTTGTCAGCAAATTCCTTAACCATATTGTTTGACAAGCACAATGAGAAGTCGCGATATATTTCGCTTCGCAAGTTGATAATACTATCATGGATTACTTTTTATATGACCAAGAAAAGACTGTTATCTCTAGACTAAAAGCATATCCAAAAGTACTTTTCCTTTCATCCTCATCTCTTCCAAAATCACTATCTGAATATTCAAATAACTAACATCTTTATAATTTTCATAAAGCAAACCATAGTCTATAGTACCTTTAACGTACCTTAATATCCTCTTTGCTGCCTTAAAATGAGCTTGCTTAGGAGTCTCCATATACTTGCTTACCAAATCCACTGCATACATAATATCTAGCCCTATATAGGTTAGATATCTTAAACTCTTAATAGGACTTTTAAATATTTGCGAATCTACAGCTTTTTCCACTGAATTTTGTACTTCCATCAATTGGTGTAGAAATTAGTTTGCAATGAGTCATTTTAAATTTATTTAAAACTTGGTTTGCATACTTCTGTTGTGAAATAAAAATGCATGCTTTTCCTTGAACCACTTCTACTTTAAGAAAGTAAGACATCATTCCAATATCAGTCATTTCAAATTCTTTAAACATACAGTTCTTGAAGTATTGAAACATACATGGACAATTGCCTATAAATATCATATCATCCACATATAAGCATACCATCAACATTTCTCCAACCTTATTTTTATTCATGTATAAAACATGCTCATAAGAACTTTTCACAAAGCCATTCTTTACCAAATACTCATCAATCCTTGAATTTCATGCTCTTGGGGCTTGCTTTAATCCATATGATGCCTTTTTTTAACTTATACACATTTTCTTCCTACCCTTCTTTTATATATTCTGGAGGTTGTTCTATATACACTTCTTCTTCTAGATACCCATTAAGAAAAGATGATTTTACATCCATTTGGTATATTTTCCAACCTTTTGTTGCAACTAAGGTTATGATTAATCTAATAGTATCTATCTTAGCAATTAGAGTAAACATTTCTTCATAATCTATTCCATACTTTTGCTTATATCTTTTTGCTACTAATCTAGCTTTATATTTTTCAACATTTCCTTCTTGATTTGTCTTTGTTTTATAAACCCACTTAACTCCAATTGCTTTGTAGGTTTTAGGTAATTCTACTAACTCCCATATATCATTTCTTTTTATTGCATTTATTTCTTCATCCCTTGTCCCTTTCCATTTTTCACTAGCTGCAGCTTCTTCATATGTAATTGGATCACATTAAGCTAATAGGCAATACAATGGGTAATTAGTTACCTCTAGGGGTTTTGTTTCCTCATAAATGTCTCCCAAACTTATGATCTTTGTTGAAGTTTCTCCTAGTCTGCTGCCTCCTCCTTATCTCAATGAAGTTTGTTCACTTGCTATTGATTTTTGTTGACCCCTTTTTTCTCCACTTTTGTAGAATAGGTCTTTGAATAGCTTGTCTTCTTCACTCCATTCCTATTATGCTTCTTCATTATAATCCATGTCCCTTGATACAATTAGCTTCTTTTCGTTTGGATCATACAACTTGTAGGCTTTTAAGACTTTGTTATATCCTATGAAGATGCACTTGATTCCTCGATCATCTAACTTTTTTCTTCCTTATTCTGGGACTTGAGCATATGCTATGCGGCTGAACACCTTGAGGTCACTTACAACTGGTTTGCTTCCACTCCATGCTTCATTTGGTGTTTTATCTTGCATGCTCTTGGTAGGACAATGATTGATCAAGTAGACTACACAATTGATTGCTTTAGCCTAGAAACTCTTTGGTAGATCCTTGCTCTTCATCCTACTTTGTGCCATGTCGAGTATTGTCTTGTTTTTCCTCCCCACAACACCATTCTTTTGTAGCGTGTATGCTGTTGTGAGCTAATGGATGATTCTTTCCATCTTGCAGGAATTTTTGAACAATTTGGAAGTATATTCTCCTCCTTTATCTAACCTGATTATCTTTACAGGCTCTCCGGATTGCTTTTCCACCATAGCCTTGAACTCCTTAAACTTCTCTAATGCCTTTAATTTTTCCTTTAAGAAATACATCCAAGTTTTTCTACTAAAATCATCAATGAATGAGATGTAATACATGTTTCCGCCCAAGGAAGTAATGTCGAATGGACCAACAATGTCAGTATGGATAAGTTGTAGTGGCCTCTTTGCTCTCTAAGAATTTCTAGCTTCAAAAAGCCTCCTGAATTGCTTCCCTTTTACACAAATCGTCTAGATGATTAATCTTAGGCAAACCTTTAACCATATTCTTACTTGCTAGTATTTTTAATCCTTTGAAAACAAGGTGTCCAAATCTTAAATGTCAAAGCCAAGATTCATCATTCATAATAGAATTTAAACACTTAACTATTTTAGTTTGAAGGTTAAGTGTAAAAAGTCTATTTTTCTGCATTTCTACTTTGGCTATTAACACCTCTTCTGAATTTCTAATTGTTAAACCTCCATCTATGAGGTTTATCTCATATCCTTTCTTTAATAGTTGTCCAAGACTTATCATATTGCTCCTTAAAGATGGTACATAATAGACCTTATTGATAAACTTTTGTGTTTTATCCCTAGTTTTAACCATTATTCTTCCTTTTCCTTCTACTAGTATTGTGGTATTATCTCTAAATCCTACTTCTCCTTTAATCGTTTCATCCAATTCATTAAATAGCTCCTTATTCCTAGTCATATAATTGTTGGCCCCAATATCTAAATACCAAACATTTCCCTTTATTTTCCTTTCTTCCTTAGAAGTTAATGGGACAGTTTATTCATTTCTTGATTCCTTCTCCTTTACTAAGTGTGTTTTTTTGTTTAAGTTGGTTTTACAGTCTCTACTAATATGCCCATATTTTCCACATTTATAACATTGTGGTCTATTATTCCTTTGTGTAGAACCTCCTTTATCATTTATTAAGGAGAAACCTCCTCTACCTCTACCTCTACCTCTTGGTCCTTGGGCATTATCTTGATCCATATTATTACCTTGACAATTTTTTCCTCCCAATCTACCTTTTCCTCTATATCCTCCTCTAAAGTTTTCTCTATTTCCTCTTCCTCCACTGTGACTTAAACTAGTTCTTAACTTACTCTAGAGAGCTTGCTTTGAAGTCTCTTCTTTTTCATCTTGTTTGATTTTAAATTCATGGGCCTTAAATGATTCTAATAGCTCTTCAATACTTAGTTTGGAGAGGTCTTAGATTCTTTAATAGATTCTACTACATAATTAAATTTCTTATGTAAAAACCTCAAAATCTTCTCTATTACCTTTTGTTCAATTATACTTTCACCATTTCTCTCCATTTCATTTACTATTGATCGCACCTTTGTAACATAATCATCTATTATCTCTCCATTACTCATCTTTAATGATTCAAATTCACATTTAAGAGTTTAAAGCAGTACCTTTCTAGATTTCTCCACTCCTTGGAAAGACTTTTGCAGAATCTCCTAAGCTTTCTTTGCACTCTTTGCTCCGAAAATCTTCTCAAAGGTTGCTTCATTGACTCCTTGGCAGATGATGGCTAATGCTTCTTGATCCTTTTGCCTTTCCTTTTCAAGCTTTTTCTTTGCATTCTCTGACAAGGTTGATACATTTACTAGTTTGTGGAAGCCATCTTCAATGTAATTCCACAAGTCATGAGAGCCAAGGATCACTTTCCTCTGGGTACTCCAATTCCCATAGTTGGTTTAGTTGGTTTAGGATAATTTGGGTACTTGGACTTGGACAATGTTAGACGTGTTTTAAGTGACCCTGGCTTTGACACCACTATTAGGTTTTTGAATATGGGATGGAAGAAGAACAAAGATATGGAAGAAAATTAGTAAAATGAAAAGGGAAGGTTGGTTGTTGCAAAACGCCGAACATGTGGTGGGTAGAAAGTTGAAGACTAAAAAAAACTTATAATAAAGGACGAAATTCTTCCTTTTATATAACCAATCAAAGTTACAAAGGGACACAACAAAAGAAACTTAAGAGAGTTGCAACCTCTTGAATTTACACAAGCACAAACTAACACATACACCAACACTTCAGGGAAAAAGAAAACATTCATGGTTTGATCAACAAAGGGAACAACTTGGAACAGCCATTCCTAGAGAACTCTCACTGGAGGACTCCATTTACTCTCTTGCTTCATTGTCTTCTCTTTATCGTTTTGCTCCCCCATGTGCTCCATGGTATTTATTGCTTCACAAGGTCGATGCTTCCTTGATCTTCAAGAGATACATACTTCAAGCTTGTGGTTTAGAAATAGCTTGTTGTCAGAGATCTTTTCCTGGTATTAAAAGATAATTTTCTGGTGAAGAAGAAGCCTCTAGTGTTTTCTAGTTTTTTCTGTACATTTCTGTTGTCGGGAGAATGGAGAAATAAGATGATGAATAGTATACATGGGCCATTTTTGCTTTTGGACTTTCTTCTTTTATTTGTGATGATTATGTTTAAACCCCAACAAACTCCTCTTTCCTTAAAGGGAAGCTTGTCTGGTAATAAAAAGTGCAAGAATCCTCGAGGCTACAGAGCTTTTACTTCTAAGAGCGAGTGTAGCCCATAAGGAGAAAAACGTTCAAAGCTTAAAAACTCAAAAAGCGGGAGTAGTTTCAAGTATAGGTCAAACGGTTCATAGAATCAATCCTTTTCGTCTAGTGTAGATAGTTATGAAGACGGAAGTTGGACTAATATCAGGATGGGCTTGGAAGGTCGAGGAGAAAAGTTACTTAAGGAAATAAAAGCGTTGTTCAGTTCCAGACATAAAAACTCTACGAAATAGTTCTCAATTGGTTCTCACTTGGAAAGCGGCTCATAGAAATGACATAGTTTTCACTTCGGCAGTTCTTAGATTTGCACTTCTACGAGCTGAGAGGAGCGTCTAAATTGCCTTCATGCAAAAGTTCGGATAAATCGAGACATGCCTTTTTTTTTTTGCATATTTTTGCATCTTGTATTTGGTAGCACATCCAGTTAGGAAGAGGGCATATTGTAGTGGGAGTTTTGAAGGTCCGAAACAAGAAAAATGCTTGTTGAACACTTGATTCTATTCAGTTTCAAAAGAGGAATACAAGTTGTGGAAGTGTTTTCCTACTGAATGACCAAGGAAAAAGTTCCAAACAGCAAAAACAACAAGCAATTGTGCTACATTTAAGTAAAGTGTGAAATAAAGACTATACGCAAACAAGTAAATTGAAGAAATCTGTATATAGATTAAAACAAGCAGCCAAACAATGATATACTAAGTATTGTTATATATAGTGGTCGATGCAACTGTATATGAAGCCATTAAAAAGCTAGGAGAGGCTACGGCATAGGCACGGGTAGCCA
The DNA here is from genome assembly GCA_028551485.1 of Casuarina cunninghamiana. Taxonomy (NCBI): domain Eukaryota; kingdom Viridiplantae; phylum Streptophyta; class Magnoliopsida; order Fagales; family Casuarinaceae; genus Casuarina; species Casuarina cunninghamiana. The sequence goes on along the minus strand of CM052363.1, from coordinate 17,118,788 downwards.
TGGAAGCAAAGCATGCATCCCCTAACAGATCGAGAGCCAGTTCCAGATCTATATCTAGGGATTTAGCTAAAGAAAAAGAAACTGCCTATCTCTTCAAAAAATTTATACCCAATTTTTTTTTTTTCGGGCGACAAACAAATACCCTTGGAATCATCTGAATCGACATGACTCGATGAATGAATTCAGTATACTATAGGAGCTTGTGCTTTAATCTTGGAAGCATTAAAACTCCTTCCTTGTTTATGGTGGCCCACCTTTTTCCAAGAAGTGTCAAAGATTTAGAGGTTCTTTTTTTCAAGACTATGATTCCCACTCATAGAGCCACTCCCCTATCATTGTGTGCGGTTCTCCAGGCAGCGCCGCCCCCTACTTGTGTGTGTGGAGCCCAGGCTCCTACTCACATTCATTCGTGGAGGGAAGCGATTGTTTGTGCTTGCCTGCCTCCCATCCATAATCGGTAGGACACCACCTCGTTGTTGAGCTTCGGACCGCAAAGTCACTACTCAACTTTTCTACACCTTGGAATTCAACTAAAAAGTTCCATCAAGTTATCAGAATCGCGCCAACCCTTTCTCTACATACCGAAGGCGCCAAACGTGTACAGTGCATGCAAGAGTTGCTGCCTACTCTGCAACGAGACCTCAAAGATGCCAGCTACAACGTAACACAAGTCCTCCCACCAGGCCACAATTCATTTGACGGTCTGAACTCTTGACTTGACACCACGCCCTTGCTACCAAAATTGTCTGAGGTGGTGGCAACTTGGTATGCGGAAGGATCATCACATCCAGCTGTTGGCTCTCAATCAGGTAGGGTTTATGACTTCGTTAAAGAGTCTTTTATAATGGCTCTAGGATTCCATGGATTGGCATCCGAATCGGGCAGCTTCCGCATATCCCTTACTCCTAAACGGTTTTTATGCAACACGTTCTTTCTTCCAGAGATTAATCTTGTGATATAACTTCTTAAATCTGAAATGAGAAACAAACAACAGTAGAAAATAAAATAAGCCAGTGTTTCTCTAGAACAAGCTTTCTGGATAGGGCGGCTTAAAGTTATCCTAGACCACGATGATATCCATGCCTTGTGATTTTCATTTTTTGCATTACTTTGTGTTCATTGGGTCACAGTCAAACAGCAGTAGAAAATAAAATAAGCCAGTGTTTCTCTGGAACAAGCTTTCTAGATAGAGCGGCTTAAAGTTATCCTTGACCACGATGATACCCATGGCTTGTGATTTTCATTTTTTGCATTACTTTGTGTTCATTGGGTCACAGTCAAAGTACAGAAGTGGGTTTTAATCATCCTAAATTGACATCAATTGGGATGAAAAATTGATAGTGAAGAAGGATGTATGCTCCATGTAAAAAATTAGTTTTGCAGTAGTTGAAAAAACAAAATAGTTTTGCGGGAAACATCTAAATATTCCGAAGCCTTGTGCATGAGGTGGAAGAACACTTAGGACAAATTAGTGACCATTGCAATATTAACACTTAACATGAGTTGAAAATCAGAGTTTGGTAGGTTTATTGAACATGACAACATGCAACCTTCTATTTCAAGCTTGAGGGGTTTGATTTGGTGAATAAAATGAACCAATAAGAAAGCTTTGAGAGGTATAAAAGTTGAGTTCTATAAACACAAAACTAGATCAAGGAGTTAGACAAGCTACAATGGAATAGGAAACTTTAGGTTTTGTAACTAAAGATGAAAGAGAGAATGTAGGAGTAAAGAAACGAATAGACTATAACAAATAGGTGAGAGAGTGCTGAAGAGAAAGATAACTACAAAAAGCAAAAGCCTAGAATATGTTTGTGTTGGGGGAATTCAACAAAGTCGCATCAACCACACAAAGATAAGAATGCACACACCCAAACACAACAGATTTAAGAGGTTCGGAACATCATAATGTTCTACGTCCCCTGTAGTCGTTTCTCATTAGATTTTCTCTCATACATTCCCTCTTCTCAAATAAATATCTCATGGATTCTCTCATCAACTAGAATCCATGAGAGGGGCCTTCTTCAACAATTAGCCCCCCATGGGGACTCTTTCAATTCGTCCAATAGGTTTTTGTATACTTCCCATATTTATAAAGAAACTCTAAAGGAATCCTAATCGAATACCACTAGGAAAACTTACTTCCACATAAGGATAAGAATCCTAACTCAATACTACCAGGAAACCCACTACGTCTAGAAGATATTTCCTAGTTCCACAATTACATAAAGACCCTTATTGGAATGACAATTATACCCTTTAACCTAATTGTTCCACCAATCCTAACAATCTCCCTCTTGGAACAATTTGGTGCAACATTCCTACACCATATGAAAGTATAGAAAATCTCTTCAAATTATCAACTACACAAACATAATCTTTGGAAAGAGAAAAATTGGAGAAACTCTCATAAACTTCCATAGCTATAGTCTTTGAACAGAGAAAGAGTAAGAAAACTCTCTTCAACCATAATCTTTTGAAAGAGAAGATTGCAAAAAACTCTCTTCAATTTCTACAGCCACAATCTTTTTAATAGAGAAAGATTGAAAAACTCTCTTCAATTTCTGCAACCATGATATTTTTAATAGAGAAAGATTGGACAAAACTCTCTTCAAAACAAACCCACATCAACTGTGCCATCTTGCCTTTTCTTTAAACCACACCTCTCTTAGGTCATACCTCCTTAGGCACTTCCACTGCAGCCTCTTCTAGGTTACACCTCTCCTAGGCCGTGTTTCTCTCCAAGCATCTGCACATCGTCATGGGCTTTTTCCATCTAAATGTGTCCTCCACCATAAGGCCCTCAATAAAAGTAAAAATCATAAGACTTCCACAACAATTGAGATCACTCTTCAAAATCCCCAACGAAGAGTCCACCTCCTATCCAGAATTGTTGGTGCTTCCCTGGAACCAACCATCAGAGTCTTAATACACCTCATCTGAATATCGACAAACTTGAAAATCCAAAACTTTTACTTTATCAATCACATCAACATAGGAGCATCATGTCAACATCACATGCTCCCCCTCAATCAACAATTGATCAACAAAATCAACAAAGTGCTCCCTCTTAAACATCAATCTATCTTCAAACATCAATATCTCCACCATTCTCTGTCATCTAACGCCACAACTTGAGCCAAAGAAACACAACAATTACCACAAACAATATGATCAAGCTGATCTTCAATCCATCAACTTTAAAAATATTGATCATCTTCGAAACGTCATGTTCTTCAACACAAATCTTCAATTTTTGACTTATAAATGCTTAGATATAGAGAGAGAGACATAGATATGCACTTTGCAAACCTTAACCCAACAACATCTTCTGGTTGATCTACATCAATATCATCCAAAATCAAACTGGATTTAGGCAAAGAGAAAATCTCACCTTAAAACACATCAATTTGCTTCTTTAATTGCATTCACCATGTTTGATCTATCATCTATGGTCCCGATCTTGCACGGTCTATGCTCACCGCACCACTTGTTAGGAATCCAAGCTTGTCTCCCATACCACTTGTTGAGATCCAAACCTGGCTTCGATATCACTTGTTGGGGGAATTCAACAAAGTCGCATCAACCACACAAAGATTGAACACACAAATATAAGAACGCACACACCCAAACACAACAGATTTAAAAGGTTCAGAACATCACAATGTCCTACGTCCCCTATAGTCTCTTCTCATTAGATTTTCTCTCATACATTCCCTCTTCTCAAATAGGTATCTCATGGATTCTCTCATCAACTAGAATCAATGAGAGAGGCCTTCTTCAACAATTAGCCCCCATGGGGACTTTCTCAATTTGCCCATTAGGTTTCTCTATACTTCCTATATTTATAAAGAAACTTTAAAGGAATCCTAGTTGAATACCACTAGGAAAACTTACTTCCACATAAGGATAAGAATCCTAACCCAATACTACTAGGAAACCCACTACATCTAGAAGATATTTTCTAGTTCCACAATTACATAAAGACCCTTATTGGAATGACAACTATACCCTTTAACTTAATTATTCCACCAATTCTAACAGTTTGAAACCATGACTATAGGGCCAATGGTCCTACTACAACTCTACACAAAGAGGGACATAAACTGGGATTGAATTGAATTGGGTGTTTTTCCACTTACAAACATACTACACGCCCTTTATTGATACACAAAAGAAAACATTGCAACTTGCTGCCACTTGCAACATAATTTATTTTGGACAAGACATATAACAGTTGTGATAAGATAAAACTTGCCGAGAACTAAGGCAAGTGAAGGGAACATTAGGTCCGTAGGACCCCTTCATAGCCTTTCGCACGCCATGATGAGTTGATCTGAATGATTCATCAACCAAACCTGCACCTTCTTGGTTTGGTATTCGGTTTGGGATCCCATACCAGCGATTGCAACTTGCTTAAAGATTTGACATGAAACAACAAGTTGATGTGTGCGAGTCCCTTCTCTCTTCCGACTCCATGGTGCGTCTTCATACATGTGTAAAGTAATATGTGCCTTTGCATGATCAGAACATCCATTCACCTTCAACCCTGCATGTACCAACGGATTTCCACAATCTCATTACAACTTGTTACAAATAAATGGCCAATTGAGAAAAGTTCATTGGCACACTGAACTGGACACGAACAACTTCCTGGAACACCTGCTCGTGCAACAAGTTTGTTTAGAATAATAACTTTAACACATTCCCTCAAACTTGGCATGTTAGTGACAAGTTTGATAAATCAGTAACTTTAATAACACGTCCATTCTCTACTAAGGCTAATTAACATCTTCTTGTTGTAATACAGGTGTGACATAGTTTACGTCTAAGTTGATGTGTTTCTAAGATCACAAACTTGGACACGTATGTTTTAAATACCAATATTATGAATTGTCGGCTTGAACAGCAAAGCTATACGCAAAGAGATATCCGTACACGTTGTAAGTTGTGGGCAAGTGGCATGTAGGCCCGTAGCCTTGTGGCCTGTGGCAGTCAAGCTTACCTCAAACTCTTATCGTTCTTATCCACGCCTTGTAACACCCACTCTCCTGTTCCATAAATGTAGCAGAACTTACCTCCGAGCTTACAATCCTGTTGCCTGAATCTTCGGGACATTGCATCTCAGTTTAATTGATCGCCGGAAAGAAAGCTCAGATTTGCTTAGATAACTCCAGTAACTCCATCAACACAATAATATAAATCATTCGCAGTCGACATAAGTTCGGAAAACTCTAAATACCGACAAATAGATGCTTAAAATAGGCAATTGACACAACTGACTTACATGGATTTAGAATTACCAACGTGAAACAGATAAACAGATCATCTGCTACAAAATCCAACGTAACAGCCGCCCAAAGAGAATCATTTGACTGGCGCACCATGTGGGCGGCATAAAAAAAATGTAGTAAAATCTTGACACGTCTTTCTTCTATATGTGTATATATGTATGTGAAGATTGCACAACATGGAATGTACTACGGTAGCTTTGATAGATTGCTCAAACTAAGGGACGAAAAGAGAAAGGGAGAGGAAAGTAGATGAAAGAAACCCAAAGAGAGATGAAATGGCACCACGAAGAAAAGCAGGCGGAAGCAGATATCTAGAAATACTTCTTTGGGTTTACGGAAATTTCTGTAGTCAAGTGTGACATCGAGCTCGGGATAGCTGATGCCATTGAAAGCCATGGAAGTCCCATGACACTATCCGAGTTGTCCTCGGCTGTAGCATGCGGTCCGTCTCCACTCCACCACGTCATGAGGTTCCTCATGCACCGTGGAATATTCAAAGAGGAGCTGACCAACCACGGCTCCCCAGGTTATGCACAGACGAGTCTATCTCGCCGTCTGATGAGACATAGAGAACAGAGCATGGCTGCTTTTATTTTGATCAATTCCAGCCCAGTGACGGCGGCACCATTGCAGCATCTAAGTGCCCGTGTTCTAGTTAATGGGACGTCACCATTTGAGATGGTTCATGGCGAAGATGCATGGAATTGGAAATCCCTCTCTGAGCCAGCTCCTCAACGAGGCAATGGCGTGTTGTGCCAGGTTTACGGTGCCTGCGATAATTCAAGATTGTCCGGAGGTATTTGATGGCCTTAACAGTTTGGTGGACGTGGGTGGAGGCAATGGAACGAATTTGAAGATGCTAGTGAAGGCATTCCCATGGCTTCGCGGCATCACCTTTGATCTTCCTCATGTAGTCTCTGATGCGGTGGAGTTCCCCGGAATTGAACGTGTTGGGGTTGATATGTTCCAAAGTGTTCCAAAGGCGGATGCTGCTTTCCTAATGGTAAGCGTAATGCGACCCCGGCTGCAAGAGAACTCGCCACAACATTTGGTTCCAATCTTTCCATTCTTCCATAACCTTAGAGTTCGCCTTCAATTTTGATTATTTTATACTTTTTGAAATACTATAAAAAGCTCTTTTTATGACTTTTTTTTGTTAGATATTGCATATTTACAGCGTCATGTGAAATCTCTCACTCAAAATCACATACAAAGAATTTAAAGAAAAAGATTGGAAGTGAACCAATATAGTAAGTGAAAATTGGTCCAAGTCTAACCTACTTGTTTTTAGGAAATAAATTATTACATTTAATAAATCCTATAATGAGTTACCCCATAGAATATAAAAGAAATTTATAATTTAATTTGGCACCCTTTTTATTTATTTTCTCACCCTTAGTTACATTTTATTATCTTATATTTAAAAAAATTTGGAGGTCCATATTTAATCATATTATCAGACTCCTTTACAACCGCATGTATTGTGACGCTAAACAATATAATTTTAACTATCTTTACATAGTAACATTGGTAACAAAAGAAAACTGCTCAAACTTAAAAAGACCAATGACTCTTTCATTTCAAACCATCCCGAATGGTCCACCTTCTTTTCAAGTTCCTTTACAAGGTAAGACCAATAGCAGATAACCTCCATTTATTTTTATTTTTCTTGTATTGTATCATTAAAATTCTTTTACTGAAGTAGAACACTTTTGAACCCTAATATATTTTTATATCAAATATAGTCCAGTACATTTATATTCAAACTTTTTTTAAGGTTGGTTGAACTAATGCTATTTGCTTGTATCAATATTAATGGTACTTCAAGGCCAAAAGAGCGTGTGTTATGTCCTAGTGTGCCAAAGTCTAGGTTTTTGTTGGAATATTTACATACAATTGCAAGAAATATATAGCAATATATACCATTTCTGGCCAAATAGGAGAGTACAGAAGTTTGGAATGGGATTCCTGCGGTGGCTTCCTTACTATTGTACGCAATTGCAATTGCCCATAGGCAGCAAGGAGCTCCCATTATGATGCAAAAATTAGTTTTTCTCAACCAAGTTCAGAGTAGACCCAAACTGATGTGCATTTTTTTGCTTGACTAAACCATCTGTGTGAACGGTAGTGGATTCTGCATGGCTGGGAGAATGATTGTGTCAAAATTCTTAAGAAGTGCAAAGAAGCTATTCTTTGGGACAAAGGGAAAGTTATCATCGTTGAGATCATGATTGAGGAAGCAAAAGCTGACATGCTAACTGATCCAAAATTATTGCTAGACATGTCAATGATGGCTAGTACGAGTGTAGGCAAGGAAAGAACCTTGAAGGAATGGGAGTTCGTCATTAGGGGGGCTGGCTTTAGCAGATACATAGTGAAACCAATCCACGCCCTACAGTCAGTAATAGAGGCAATTCCTTAGTTTCTGTAGTAGTTAAGGATCGTTCATGGATTTCCAGTCTTAACATTCTGTTTCCTTTCTATAATAAGGGCTCCTCTATAAGTAGAGCCACCTTGTGGATGTGTGCTTAAGATGTTTTGATTGAAGTCTTTAAGAAATAAGGTTATAACTACGGGCATTATCTAAGGCTAACTGACAACTAATCACACAAGAGATGGAAAGAGATGAATCATTCCATTTTTTCCCCGCTAAAACTATTTTCAAAAATTAGTTTGGGAATAGTTGTCAGAAGGTGTAAAGCACAATTAATGGGAATGCACTGGATGGGACTGTAGCACACCTAGGAGGTGTTCTAGTTAAGGACTGAAAGACATGGTTTTCTCATCTACTCTAGGCAGTGTCATGTGGATTATTTCTGTTATGGACAGGCATGGCTCTAATCCTTTGGTCTTTGTATTTCAGTGCAGAAGTATAGTCTTTACTACTTTTGTTTTACTATCATTACTTGCCGTGTAAGAGAGGTTAAGTCTCACTCTTTTGTATTTAAGTAGCATGTACTGCTTTGTAGACTCAACCATCTCAATCCTTGTATTCTCCTTCGAACCAGTAAGTCTATTCAATGAAAGGCTAAGTACCACTCGTTTAGACCAATAGCTACTCCATCTCCTTCAGCTCTAAACTCTCTCACACTTTGTTGCCTTTTACTTGTTAAAAATCTATTAGTGGCATCACAACCACGGTTAGAAGTTAATCCTATTTCCATCTCCATTTTCTTCTGAGTCATGGATTCAGCACCATCTGGTTCTTCAGTCTCTTCCTCAAACTCCAGCTCCGCTTCCTCTCACAATATTCAATGGCAAAAACTATCTGTACTGGTCTATAAGAATGACCACCTACTTTAGATGCCAAGGTGTTTAGGAGTTGGTAGATAAAGGCTTACCAAAACTCACTAATGAAAAAGTTCTTGCTTTGACACCAGAAAAACGTGAAAAACACAAGAGGGCGTAAGATAGGGAACTAAAAGCTTTGGTGGTGATGTAGATGGCCGTGACTAAAGAGGCCTTTGAGCGAATAGCTTATGCAACCACAGCTTATAAGGCATGGACTCTACTGAAGAACAAATTCCTTAGCATACCCAAGGTAAGACAAGTAAAAGCTCAAGCCTTGAAAAGAGATTTTGAATTGTTGAAAATAGAAGAATATGAATTTGTTATGGAGTATTATAGTCGTGTAAATTCTGTTGTTGGCCAAATTAGGTCTCTGGGTGAAGAGTTGACAAATAGTAGAATTGTGGAGAAGATGCTTGTAAGCCTAACCCCTAAGTTTGACTCCACGATTACTACCTTAGAAGAGACAAAAGACTTCACAACCATACCGATTAGTGAACTAATGGGGTCTCTTGAGGCTTTTGAAAAAAGAACCACTAAAAGCAAGGAGAAAAGCCCCATAGAGTCAGCATTCAAAGCCAAACTCTCCCTAGAACCCAGAAACTTTAAAAAGAAGAAACAAGGGGAAGATGGAAAGGGGAAATATACCCCTTGCAAGGTTTGTAAGAAAACAAATCACCTTGAGAAAAACTGCTGGATAAAAGGGAAGCCTAAGTGCAATTTTTGTTCCAAGTTTGGACATCTAGAAAAGGACTTCCATTCTAGAGAAACTGTTCGGTGAATTCTATATGCAAGTGAACATGTCGAACAAGTAATATAATGATAAGAAAGATATCATCCTACAGAGATTAGTGATTACTAGACCAACTAATTACCAACGGTGAATAACTCCTAGAATTTATCTAGCAAACCAAATTGATAGATGATAGATTAACTAACTAAGTCTAAGAAAACTAAATACAAGAAATATGTTAGAGCATCCGATTCACCATAGTTACTAGGTATTAATATTGATTATTTATGCTTGCAAGAAAGACAATATCTATGTGATGGCGGAACTTCCTAATTTATTTACTATCCTATGTCTAGGTATAGTAAACCTACTTAGTTCATTAATTTACTATATCTCTATACGTGAATTGAAACAAACCAAATGCATTAGGATCTATGAACATTCTCAGTTTACACCGAAAGCCACACAAATAATATGGTATATGTCTATCCATATTTAATCTATGGTTGCATATTACAAGAAGCAACTGCATGCTATTTCATGTTGGTCTCTAACATGCAAATCAAGTCATCTAAGTGGTAGCTAATCACCTAAAAGCATTAAACTCCGTAATATGTAACTTCACATAAATAAAATATCTTGCAAAACATAATAATCATAAGATTCGTACCATCATAATTAGGTTACATCATAGCTCTAACAAAAATAAACTAAAACATAAAGAAATAATGAGGAAGAATGATAATAAGAAATAGAGAAGGCATCTTGAATCCAAGAACAAGAAGTCTGTCACCTTTTTTGTCTTCTCTTCAAGAAAACCTTGAATTCTTGGCCTCTTTCTTGAGTTGTGCTCAATTTCCTCCTCCTTCCTTCTTTTGCCTCTTCTCTTCTCTTAAATAAGGTTTATTTTGAGACCTACCTCCTATCTTAATAGAATTGGGTTTTAGAGATCTAAAACAATTGGGTTTTGAACTTCTAAATTAATTAGGATTTGAATTCCTAACATGACTGGGTTTTCTAAATAAATAAAAAACCCAATAACAATAGAAAATCTAATAACAATCATCCAAAGCCCAAGCCCATCTTGACTCTCTTGATCTTCATATTACGATTTTGCCACACAATAAGCATCAGGTTCTCCATGTTCATTCCTTTTCTCCTTGCCTCCTTGTGCTACATAAACAAGATAAATTTAGGTAAATAAAAAGGAATTCAAATATTTTCTCATAAGCATTGCATTGCTTATTGCCTAAAAATAGGTCAAATAACTCTATAAAAATAGAGTTATCAGAAACCCAACAAGCCAACCTTATTGAAGCCACCCCCACTGAACCCGAACCCTCTTTGTTTTATGCCAATTATTCTACTATTACAAGGAATACTAATTTATGGTATTTAGACAGTGGGTGCAATAATCATATGACTTATGATGACCACATTTTCACCCATCTTAACAAATCATTCACAACTAGAGTCAAACTTGGCAACTCTACTTTCATTGAAGTTAAGGGAAAAGGGGAGATTGTTGTGCATACAGGGAAAGGTGTCAAAACAGTGAATGAAGTGTTATGGGTGGCAGAACTGAGTCATAACCTGCTCAGTGTTGGACAGATGGATGAAAATGGGTATGTTCTAATATTCAAAAATAGAAAGTGCACCATCTATGAACCTCTAGACTTCTCAAGACCATTGGCAGTGGTTGACATGGAAAATACTCGTAACTATCCCATTAAATTCGAATACTCCTTACCTATTGCACTAAGCACCATATTAGAGAACTCATAGTTGTGGCACAAGAGGTATGGGCATTTGAACTTTCCAGCATTGAAGAATTTGAATACTGAAAAGATGGTGGAAGGCTTACCACAAGTGAAGGAGGTTGTAACAGTCTATGGAGCATGTCAGATAAGGAAAAGTCATCAGCTACCCTTCAAAGGTGACAACAACCATAACAGAGGAAAGGATGAGCTCTTGAACCTGATCCATACATATATTTGTGGTCTCATGAGAACCATTACAACTCAAGGTAACCGGTACTTCATTTTGTTCATTGATAATTGTACTTGGATAACTTGGGTGTTTTTCTTGAAAGAAAAATTACAAGCACTAGACATCTTTAAGAAATACAAAAACTAGGTTGAAAAAGAAAGTAGCAAACAAATAAAGAAGCTACGATCAGATCAAGAGGGAGAATACCTCTCCAAAGAGTTTGAAGTCTTCTGCAATGATGAAGGAATAGAAAGGTAGCTGACCATGGCCTATAGTCCACAGCAAAATGGAGTAGCCAAGAAGAAAAATAGGACTGTGATGGAGATGGCACGCTGCATGATTGAAGAGAAAGGGATTCCTCACATCTTTTGGGCAAAAGCAATACACATTGCTATGTAATTACTCAACAGAAGTCCTACAATAGCCTTACAGCAAGTCACACCTTATGAAGCATGGTATGGCACTAAACCATTTGTTCAACATCTAAGAATTTTTGGTTCTTTATGCTATGTACATACTCTTACGTAGCTCAGACACAAGCTTGAAGGGAAGGCCAAGAAGGAGGTCATGCTAGGGTATAGCCTAAACTCTAAAGGCTATAGAATTTTTCTCTTGAATCAAGAAAAGTTATCCATCATAAGGGATGTAGTCTTTGAAGAATCAACCTATTGGAGTTAGGACAAGAAGACAGAAGTTTATAAGTCCCTTTCATATGCTCGAAAGCATAACAAGTGGGAGGAAGTATAAAAGAAGCTGATAATGATTAGCTCACTCCAGCAAACAGCACTAAGCTTGTCCAACAAAATGAAAGGTCCCAACACTTAGACACACAAGCTAGAAGGGGCCCTTTTAAAGGCACACCAATAAAGATGTGACTCCTTAAAGACATCTATGAGTGTTGCAACCTAGCTACACTTGAGCAATTTATTTCCAAGAAGCAGTCATAGATGAAGGATGGAAGACAACAATGGAGGAAGAGATAAATCCCATAATTCAAAACCAAACTTGGGAGCTAGCAAATCTTCCCAAAGGCAAGAAATCCATAGGGGTCAAGTGGATCTACAAAACTAAACTTAACCCTGATGGATTTGTGCAGAGGCTCAAGGCTAGACTTGTGGTGAAGGATTATACACAAGTGGCTGGGGAAGACTATGGAGAAACTTTTGCACCTGAGCCAAGTTAGAAACTATACGGTTAATTATCTCCTTGGTTGTTCAAAATCAATGGAAACTACACCAATTGGATGTCAAAGCAATATTTCTAAATGGTGAGCTTAATAAAGAAGTCTTCATCAACCAACCTCAAGGCTTTGAGGTCAAAGGGCAAGAAGAAAAAGTCCTAAGACTCAAGAAAGTTTTATACGGTCTCAAGCAAGCTCCAAGAGCTTGGTTCAGTTGAATTAGCTCTCATTTCTCAAAAAATGGCTTTGATAGAAGCCCAAGTGATCCAACTCTATTCCTGAAGCATCGAGGTGAAGTAGTGTTAATAGTTTCCATTTATGTTGATGATCTTGTGTACACAGGCAGTTCAAATAGCATGCTGGCAGAATTCAAAGCTAAGATGATAGCCAATTTTCAGATGAATGCTCTCGGGCTCATGAAGTACTTTCTTGGCTTAGAAATATCTCAAGAAGAAAAAGGAATTTTTGTAAGCCAGTCCAAGTTTCTGAAAGAGTTACTTGTTAAGAACACTTTGATCAAAGCCAATTCAATGCAAACACCTCTTGTCCAGGGTGAAAAAATTGCATATAAGGATGATTATGGTGAGTTCAATCTAATCATATACCAAAGTCTAATTGGCAGACTACTATACTTGGCAGCAATAAGACCAGATATCTTGTATTCTATGTCTCTCTTGTCCAGGTTTATGAAAAGGCCATTCTGTTCTTATTTTAAAAGAGCTAAAAGAGTGCTAAGGTATTTACAAGGGACTCTAAACCATGGCCTATTCTATAAAGCAAAGAAGAAGATAGAGTTAGTTGGATACTTGGATAGTGAGTGGGGAGGTAGCTCTAAAGACTTTAAAAGCTCATCCGGGTATGCTTTCTCTCTTGGTACTACAACCTTTAGTTGGAGCTCAAAGAAACAAAGCTCAATTGTATTATCTACGACTGAGATAGAATATGTTGCTGTCTCAATAGCTACAAGTTAGAGTGTTTGGATCAAGAAAGTGTTAGCAGAAATTGAATTTGAGCAATCTAAGTCCACTAAGCTCTATTGTGATAGCAAGTCAGCCATAGCTATGACTTGCAATCCAAGCCATCATTCCAGGACAAAACACATTGCAATTAAGGTTCATTATGTGCATCAAGTTGTAGAAGAAAAAGAAGTTGAATTAGTGTACTGCTGGAGTAAAGAGCAACTAGCTGATATCCTAGCCAAGGGTTTGGATTTTCTCTAGCATGAAAAGCTCATGAAAGAGCTTGGAGTTACCATGCTCCCTATTAAGGGGGAGTGTCAAAAGGCCTAAAGCACAATTAATGGGAATGCACTAGATGGGACTACAGCATGCCTAGGAGGTGTTCGAGTTAAGGACTGAAAGAGCTAAGAAAGTTTGCCAATAAGGTTGAAGTCATAAGAAATTGTTTCCTTTACTTGAAACTAGACTTCAACATGTGTACGATCATAGAACCTTTTCATATGCTCTTGCACATTTTGAAACTAAATTTGAAATTTTTTAAAAGCTTTGTCTCGATCCTATAACTCTCAGTTAACCATAATAAACCCTAGTATATGAGAAAGAAATGTGGGTAAAGGCTGACCGAACAAAACTTTATATGGCATCTTATTGGTTGACGCATGCTCACTGGTATTCCAACAATACTCAACCCATGCCATCCACTTTTTTCACTCCTTAGGCTTGTCACCCATAAAACACCTCAAGTACATCTTAAGTGTGTTACTATGACTTAAGTCTGGTTGTCCATGTACGAATGGTAAGATGAAGAAAAGTTGAAATACTTGTCCCCCGTGGCCAAAACACTAGTAGAACAACATAATAAAGCTCTTTCTTTTGTCCTCCAAACACCTATAAGCCAACTAAGAGGATTCAAATATTCAACTATAAGCTACTTTACACCATTACAAAAAGAATGAACCCATTTAAATTGGTATGTTATAGCCCAATTTTGATAAAGAATATGCTTTGTTATTGTTTTAATTCTTTTGTTTCTTATGTCTATCATAGCTAAAAGCACCTGTAATCAATTTACATTTTATTTGTTTTGATGGTGGTCCATATGAAGTAAACCCAAGTTATGGGAACCCTAATGAATATCCATCATTGACATTGTTAATCCCATTGAAAAGGCCAACTTGAACTAGGATCATTGAATTTTGACAAATCATTACTTCAAGCCTTTTATTAAGGATTGGATAAAACTTTTAAACACCATAAAGATTTTTATATCATTCAATATCATATGGCTTTTCATTAGTATCAGTGGATTTAGCACCATACTAACCTGCAAAGTCATCAGGGATAAGTTAACAACCATTAGTAGATTTTGCATCTTACTTACCAATACCCCTTCGTGGCATTTTCACAAATAGCATACAATAACATGTTGTAGCACTAAAGCTGAATTCAAATGTCTCGTTAATAGTACTATGAAATATGTCTTGCTAATACCTTGATAATTGTTTTTTAAATTAAATAAATAAATAAATACGGGTAGTACCCTGACAAGGTACTCTTTGTATCTTTTGCTATGGAGCTAACCTGATCTTTCTAAGTCTAACCTGATACTTTTGATGATGCCTACAATTTCAAGCTAAATAGTTCTATAGTAGATCCTTTTGTATCTCCAAAATTGAACAATTTTTTTCAAACTTCTACTATGTCTACTACATGTAAAATTTTACATCAACAATTGGGTCACCCATCATTTAATGTCATGCGTCATATTTTGTATATTCCTTCCACTTTAATGCATGACGTTAAAGTTTGTACTATATGTCCTCCTGCTAAATATGCATGATCCTCTTTTCCTAGTAGCACCTCCACGACATTTGATGCCTTTGAACTCATACATGTCAACTGATAACTCTATATTTTATAGAGTTATTATTAGTATTTTAGGTAATGTTTAATATAGTTTTTATTTAATTATATTTATGTATATTTTGTTATTTTATGCAGTAAACTTAAAATAAAAGAAAAAGAAGAAAAAGAAGCAATAAATCATGCAAAAGAAGGTGATGAATGTTCACCATTTATCTATGAAGCATGTGAGATCCCTGACAAAGAAAAAGAAGGAAAAGAGAGGAAACACATGGGACCCTATGTTGAAGAGAGAATTGTTGAAGGAAGGTAAACGTGATCAGCAGGACCAAAAAAGACTAAGGAACGATGAGTGGAAAACACGTGGGACCAAGAAAGAGAAAATATGAGTTGATTGTCGAGTAGTAGAGAACAGGAGAGAAGCTGAAAGGAATGAGAGAAAGAGGTCGCGATTGAAGGGCGGTCATGCGAAAGCCGACCGACCCAGGGGAGAGAAAGTCCATTTCCAGTGTCATTTTCTAGCGAGAAGGAGGGAGAAAAGAGAGACCGGCAGTGCGAATGCCAACCGGTCTCTTCTGCTTGGAATTTGTTGGCATTTTCAGTTATAAAGGGACCTTAGAACAAGCGAACGCCGTCCAAGTCCCGTGTCTCTAATTTCTTACATATTTCTAGTGGCCCTCAATCCATTTTCCGTCAGATCTACATGGTTCTGAGGTGGATGTGCATGATTTCTCGACAGATCTGCAATCTAGGCATCTCGATCTACCTTTCCTGAAGTTTTTGTGAAGACCGGTGGCGGACAGCGGTGGCGTGTGTTACCGGTGCGTGGTAGTGCATGCGAAAGCGCATGATGGCACATGTCAGCTCGCTTTCTTCCTGTTTTCCAGACATTTTCATTTCCTCCCCTTGATGTGCAGATTTGTGCGGCCTTTTTGGGATTTGAAGACATTTTTGGTGATAACTTAATGTTTTTAATTTGCAGAATGTGTTGTTTAATTTCCTGCACTGTTCTTAACCCTAATGAGTGGCAAGCAAGTGGGAGACAATGATGTTGACAATGAGATTGTTGAAGATATGGATAAGTATGTCAACATGCAATTTGAAAAGGCAACTAGGAGCAAACTAATTTCAGAAAATCCTATGTCCTTTATGCCTCTAGCTCCATCTCCCCAGCAACGCAAAAAAGATAAGCAATTTTTAGCATTCCTTGATATATTGTTAAAATTGCACATTAACATTCCTTTTGTAGAGGCTCCAGTTCAAATGTCTAGTTGTGCAGAATTGTTGAAAGAGATAGTGGAGAACATCAACATTTAGGGACCTTACAGGGCCCTCAACCACTCTAGTGCCAGGTATTGTTTGACCATTGATGACAACTTCACACAAACCACTTGGACCTATCTCATGCATCATAAGATGAAGACCCTTGATTATTTAATATCATTCTTCTTTATGGTCACTACTCAACTTGAATGCATGTTAAATGCATTCGAATAGATAATGCATAGGACTTCTTTAGTTCATCATGTATTTCATTCTTTGAGTCGTAAGGAGTCATGAAAGCTCATATTTGTACGCCCCCTAACAAAATGGGGTGGTTGAATGGAAACATTGCCACCTATTTAATGTGGCAAGGGTACTAAGATTTTAATCTCATTGCCTCATTTGTTTCTGGAGTGAGTGTCTTCTTACAGTTACATATTTGATTAATCAAACACCTACTTATGTTCTTCAAGGGAAGACACCCTATGAGAAACTTTTTGGTAAAGAGCCATCTCTCAATCATATTAGGGTGTTTGGTTGCTTATGTTATGCCACCAATCTTACACAAAAGGACAAATTTGGATGTTGCTCCATTCCTTCCATTCACATGGGATATTCATTTGCACAAAAGGGATATCATCTTCTTGATGTTAAGAATGACAAGTTTTTATGAGTTGTGATGTGATTTTCAGTGAAAATATATTTCCTTTTGATACAACTTCATCACCATTACTATGGCCTGATCATATGGATATCTTATCACTAGTTGCTGACGTACTTGCTTCATCACCCACACATTAGATTTCCATGTATCCATTATCTACTACTATTGATATGCAAGACCTTGATTCACTTGTCATTGTACCCTACATTAGATAAGCTTTGGAGTCATGTTCACCTATTTTTGCAAGCAAAAACGTGCCACCTTTGACACCTCCTTATCATTCAAGTAGGATACCTAAACCATCCATTTGCACTCATGACTATAGTTGTTCTCACAGGATGCCTCTCATCTTATTTCTATTGCGTATCCTCTTTCTCATGTCATATCACATCATAGACTATCTAAGGAGCATAATCATTTCATTTGCTTTATTTCTACCTTCACTAAACGCTCCATATATTGTGAGGGAGTCATAGATCCTAAATGGCGAGATGCCATGGCTGAGGAGATTAGGGCATTAGAGTCAAATAATACATGGGAACTAGATTCTTTACTTATAGGTCATAGAGTTATTGGGAATAAATGGGTGTGCAAAATTAAACACAAGGCTGATGGTACAATTGATTGCTATAAGGCTCACTTAATGGCTAAAAGATATAGTCAATGAGAAAAGGGTTGATTATGAGGACACTTTTGCCTCCAATGGAAAATTAGTCACTATGTGGATCCTCACTACACTAGCTACCAACCTTCATTGGGACTTGCACCAAATGGATATGCACAACACTTTTCTACAAGGTGATCTAGATACAAAAATCTACATACACCTCTAAGAAGGTTTTCGAGGCAAAAGGGGAAGTAAAGTTTCCAAGCTTAAGAAGTCATTATATGGTCTTAAGTAGGCCTTTTGATAATGGTACAAGAAGTTCACCAATACCCTTTTTCGAGCTAGGTTTCATCACTCTTAACATGATTACTCATTATTTCTCAAGCAGACACAAAAAGGACTTTTGATTGTTTTCCTTTATGTGGATGATATGATCATCATAAGTGGAAATGAAGAAGTAATCAAGCACCTGAAAAGGTACTTATGTTCTACCTTTAAGATGAAAGATCTAGGCTTGGTAAAATACTTCCTAGGGGTCGCGATGGCATGTTCTAACTTTGGATTCATCATGAACCAAAGAAAGTATGCCCTAGAGCTTATTTCAGAGTATGACCTTTTTGGATGTAAACCTACAAATACCCTTATAGAATAGAATGTCAAGTACACCATCGTAGATTATGACAAAGTTTTACATAAGGAAAAGGACACCCCCTTTAAGGACATCACAGGCTATCAACGGCTAGTTGGCATAATAATCTATCTTATAGTCACTAGACTTGACATATGCTTTGCTTCACACTTGCTAAGTCAATTTATGCATGCTCCTAAGGAGTCTCACCTTAAAGTGGCCCTTCGAGCTATCTGGTACATTAAGCACTCACCAAAATAGGTTTTGTTGATGAAATCTCAAAAGTCTAGAAGTACGTGCTTATTGTGATGCCATTTATGGATCATGCCCTATAGGGTGAAAGTTAACCACAAGTTTCTGCATTATGCTAGGTGATTCTCTAATATCTTGGGAGAGCAAAAAGCAATCCACTATGTCTACATCCTCCACAAAATTAGAATATCGAGCCATGGCATCAACGAGATCATATGGTTTCTTAGACTTTCTAGAGACTTATAGGTCCCATTGACTTATAGGTTATCTCTCTTTTATGATAACAAGGTTGTAATGAAGAGAACAGTTAATCCAATATTGCCTGAAAAGACCAAGCATATAGAAATTGATCATTACTTCATCAAGGAAAAGATAGCAACATGCATAATTTGCATTGCCCATATATCCACCTATGATTAGCCTGCAAACCTATTGACAAAGGCTCTAAGAATACAACAACACCATTTTCTTCTTAACAAGTTGGGTGTCTATGACCTTTACTAACCACATTTTCTTATAGTTGTTGTTGGGTTGCATACAAAAGGCCTATTAAGGCCCATAGGCATGTAAATACTTAATAACTATATTTCTTCTTTAAGTTCTTTGTCTCATACAATTGCTGAGCTGAGTTTGAGTATACATAGTCGAATCATTCAATGGACTTTCACAATTTCTCCAGACTTTCATCTTTTATCAAAAACAAAACTTTCACATAATTTCATTGTCTTTCATGATCCTAAGCTTGCAAGTTAGGATAATGCTTTAAGGCGAAAAGTAACTCTAGACTTGTAAACAAAACCTTCCATCTATCAATGTGCTTAGTGAATGCTTTAAAGGCTTTCATACTTTTCGAGTATGTATATCTTATGCACATAAGCGTTTCATGTGTAGCAAAAGTAACATGAATGCTCGCACAAAAGTTAAACATGATGAAAAATAAGTCGTATACACATTTAACAAATATTTCTTTTATATTAATCCTTGCATTAGAGTTTGGCTTAACATAAAATTGTTTAGCTTTAGAAGGTTGAAGGTCAACTATTAATTATACATAGGGACAAAAAGTCTTATATTATTATTTAATTGATGTTATAAACATAAATGAGTTCACTAAATTTTTAAGTCTGCTTTAATAATAATTCAAAACTTATGAATTCGCTCTATTAGCTTCTAGTATTAAAATCTATGGTTCAAATATTTTTACACATTTTACCTATAAAAAAAAAAAATTAGTGGTGGTTTATGATATGCTATCACTAAATTAAGTTGATAAAAAAAATTGGCATCTACTCTTAAATTGACATTCATAATTAAATTTTTGATTGTTAAGGGTAAGTTTAGCATGAGTTATGGTGTAAAATAATTCTCAATAAATCAGAACTTAGAACGTAACATAGGCACCCACTTTGTGGTAACTATCTTTATAATAGCTCATGTTATAATAAGAAGCTTTGTAGCTTGAAAACACTAAGTCTAATTTGTGTTCCATATTATACTATATTAGAATTCCAGATAACATCTCAAAAGTATACACATGGAAAAAGGATGGCTATTAAGGTTGATATAATGAAAGTGAATAATATGATAGATTGTAATGCAATCTTAAATACATTAAAAGTTTTGAATTTTTTAGACAAATTCATATATTAGATTAAAAGTTGCATGACTACTGTTAGATACTCTGAAAACATAAATGGCTCTCATAGGTCTTTTCAAAGGGGTTAAAGGTCTTAGACATGGAGATCCTCTCTCACGTTTTCTTTTTGTCATTGTAATGGAGATCTTTAACAAACTTTTATGTAAGAAAGTATCTTCAAGAAGGTTTAAATATCATTGAAAATGCTCTCTAAAAAGGAGATCACCCATCTATGCTTTGCTAATGACCTTTCTTATTTGCTCATAGAGATATTGAATCTATATATATTTGCTAAATGCTATGCAAGATTTTAAAGAAATCATAAGATTGAAGATGTTTTCACAGAAATGTCAAATTTTCTTCTTAGGCTTGTCTAAACAAGATAAAGATCTAATATTTGATCATGTTCCTATTCAAGAAGGTTAAATTTCTATCAAGTACTTGGGAGTTCCTTTGATTACTGAAAGACTCTCCAATCTAGATTGTGCAATTTTAATAGATAAAATAGTAAGGAGAATTGAAAGATGAAAGCCTAAATATATTAGCTATAGGGGGATATTGCAACTAGCAAAATTTTTTTATTTTCTTTGCAAAAAAAGGATTAAACTCTTCCTATGGGTAAGAAAATTTATTGGATGATATGTAACAAAAGTGGCATGGAAGGAAATTTGTCAACCTAAAATTTTTAAAACATTGGGATTAATAGAAATTCACATTTAGAATAAGGTGGCAATTGGGAAACTATTATGATTTGTAGTGCACAATAAATCAAACTCATTATGGGCTAGATGGATAATATTAGAAAATTGTAAAAGAAGAAGTGTCTTAAAAGTAGAGATGAAAAAATCATTAGCTTAGAGTTGTGGGAACATTTACAAGTTAAAAGTGAACTCTTACAACTAGTGACTAGATCATACTATAATATTGCCAAAAACTATGCAACACTAAGCTAGAGTAGAGAAAAAACTGAATGGACAAGACTAGTATGGAAAGGAAGAGTATCAAAGTATAATTTTATTTGTTAGATTATTTTGAAAGATAAGTTAACCACATTAAGTTGAATGGTAGTACAGAATAACTTAGTAGACTTATAATGCAATATTTGCCAACAAGAAAAAGAATCACATGAACATTTATTTGTTAATTGTAGGTTCATTAATTATATTTGGAGGGCTTTGCTAGGTATGAATGGATTATCTTGAAGAATTAAAGAATAAAGAGTAAAATATGTTAGACAATCAAGGCTATTAAATGTAAAAGTTTTGTAGCATCCTTGTTCAATATATCATTCAAAGTTGCTTTATATCACGTTGGAAGAAAAAAAAATAGAAGAAGATTTAATAATAAAAGTCTAGATAGATCAACCATTATTGTTAAAGTCAAGAAGGATATGAGAAATAAGATTTTATCAATCAGGGGAGTGAAGTCTATAACTTGAGCCTAAACAAGGATGTTGTAATTGAACAATTGTAGTTTTTTTAGTAATATATAATACTTAACCTTTCAAAAAAAAAGAAAAAAGAAATCTTAAAAGTATGCTATCTCAAATTTTAATGACAATAGTTTCATGTGACATACTTACAACCTTAAACTTTGAGATGTATTAAAATGGTAAGTGATTTAGGTAGTTAGAAAATGAACCTATCACATTATATTGTATTTAACTAAAATTAATGTTGTCAATGGCAAATTACAGTTAATATATTTGTTTAATTTCCTAATATTTGTGTATCTTAGTTTGAAGCTCTTCAAGGTAAGGGGTATCATTTTTTTATTTTTTTATTTTTTCTTGAAATTCTTCAAATATTGCATTTCGAAGGAGAGAATGTCCATTACTATGATTTAAGCTTTGTCGATTACAATGGTTTGAAGTTTCCATTGAGAGAATGTTATTTTTTGCTTTAGTCTATTATGGTCTCATTTCAACTCCTATTTTCTATCATTTCGAAATTAATTCTCCAAAGTAATTTGTGAATTACAAATTGAACCACCTTCCCTCTCCTTCTTGTAGTGATTTTGAAAATTCCCCTTTCATGAGAAGTTATAGACTTTCCATAGCATTAGACAAACTCATAGTCCGTTTCATACAACCTAATCATATGATCTTTTATGAAGTCTAGTAGTTTCTATGAATTTGTACAAACATGTCACCCTTTACAGTATTTATTAATCTTGAAAAGGTTTACATGTACATAAGTTTTGTGAAGGATACCAAAGCCCCTACTCTATGCATGGTAACTTAACAACTCTTTTCTTTGTCTACGTCGTATGTTGCTAGAAATTCTTTTATAAGTGATATTTAAAGGCTTCTAACTTCTATCTTTTCTTAACTCTAGTAATTTTTATAATGCTGGTGTTTAAGTCTATACTTCTATATACTAAATTCTATTTATAAAAACTTACCTATTCACAAAAGATAAAAATAAAAGTCTTTTATGATGACCTTATAGGACAACGCCTATAGGCATTAATTTATTCACACAATCCATTAAGTCATTTTAGATATCTACATAATTGTGATAGAATGTAGCCCTTCAGTGAGGTCATAGTAGCTTGAAAGACTAAAGCCCAGTGCTTTACCGAGGCTACAATCATTGATTCTTTGTAACCAAATCATAGTTATGTTGATGAAGAATTGCTTTCTTGCGAATTTCCTCCAATTAGGATAAATGATTCATCATCATATTCCATAGGTGATACCTTAATTCCGATTTAGATTATTCTTCAACTTCTTCTTAAGGACAAAAAACTAAAACATGGAGTTAAATGTGATCTTATCTTGAGCACTTTTTTCTTCTCTCCTCATTGAGATCATGTAATGTTGGATACACCTTACATTTTTATCCTAACAAGGTATATTTTGCAGCCCAACTTATTTTTATTAATAAGAAATATTAGAGTACCGTCTCTATTTTTGAAAAAGAAAAAGTAATTATGACAAAAATCTTAACGTTATTTATTTGAGAGCTTTTCATAAAGAATTAAGTTTTAAGCAATGGCTATGATAAAGCAAATAAGCTATCACTTACGGCAACTAATTGCTTTACTACACCTTGTTGCTCCTATTCCACTTCTAGGATGATGCTTTTGATCAATTGCCTCTCACCTCCTACTCTTAGGGGCATCTCTTTCTAGCATGCTCTATTTCATACAAACATGGATATTCCCTACTTATGAGTATTATGGCTGCTCCACCTTTTTCTATTTCTACTCATATACACCACATAAGCCAGTACTATGCTCTCATTATTGTATATTTTTAGGAAATCCTTCTAACTATAAGGGTTTCATTGTTTTGATCCTTAAACTTAGAAGACATATGTAGTTATTGATGCCTCCTTTGGTAAGTCATTATTTCCTTTTCACAAATGGTCTGCCTCTAGGTTTTTTACAATGCCTCCTTTACCTATTATCGGTTTATGAGCTTCTTAGCTACTTGCAACTACTCGATCGAGCTTAGTTTCACCATCACTGGACCTCTGCACGCCCTCCACAAACATCATGGTATGTTGGCTCAGTCTCCACCAATGTATTCTTCAACTTTGTCACAAGTCTGACATTGGTTATAATGGGATATTTAGCCTAGTCACTAAGCAGTTATGATTCAAACGGCCCTGGCTCTCTCATATTCTTGTGGTTGGTCTCTTCACCAATTTGATGTGAAGAACATGTTTCTAGATGGTCATCTCACTAAGGATTTTTTTACAAAATAGTCCCTTAACTTTGTTGACCATGGTTTGTAGCCTTCCTAAATTTCTGTATGGCCTTAAACAAGCGTCATGTGCTTGGTATTAATATCTTAACTCTTTCTTACTCACCATTGGCTTTATCGTGTCTCAAGCTAACTCATCCTTCTTCATTGTGTATCTATATATATATAAATTCTTTTTAATATCATTGTAACTATGTCATCGTAATGAACTCTCCCACTACTCCTATCTCCTTGCTTCTAGCTATTGTGTAGCACAAGCTTGCAATTAAGGCTTTAAGCCTCTTCATTATTTCCTTATTATTGAGGTTCAGTCAACTCCACAACGTCTTCTGCTTGATCAAGCGAAGTTTATCTTGGATATCTTTGCCACATAAAGATACTTGTCATTTGTGATGTTTTTGCCCCTTGAACTCCTTCACCCTTTATCCATTACGGGAATCCCTTTCCCAAATTCATTTTATATTGGAATATTGTTGGTGCACTTCGGCACCTCACCCTTACCAAGTACAACATCCTCTAAGTGATTAATATCACCTCCTAGTTTATACATACTCTCACCAATCATCATTGACAAGCTGTCACAAGGATTTTCTATTTTTTTTCTTTTTACTAACACTCCCCGCCATCATACCATCTTAACTAAGAGTTCATTTCTTGATGTCATGCTTTCACGCTTTCATAAATGAAGGATGGGCTAGTGATTGTGATGATTGCTAATTAGTTGGCAACTTTCTGTGTTTTTCTAAATACCAACCTTTTTCTGGGTTTGGCAAATAATACACAATCTCTATTTTTAATATTGAATTTAAATGTAGTTCTTGTTAACACCATTGCATTTGGCTCAAAATCATCCTTAAGGATCTCCAAGCCTCACACTCAAGCTTCTCACTCTTTTAGATGACAACTTGTTTGTTATTTATCGTGCCCCCAACGCCATGTTTCAGACTCCCATCAAGCATATTATAATCAATTTGTACTTTACTCGGAAGGTACAGCCAGGTGACGTATGTCATACTCACGCCATATTTCGCGCGATTTTTAGCCGTTTCAAACATCAAATCGCTGACATATTTCCAAGCGCACGTCAGCCCCTCTTGGCGTAACTTGCAAGTCGAAAACCGTTGGCCGATGTTACCCAAGCACAAGTCAAAACCACTAGGTGAAACCACAGCAGATGATGACCCAAAACCATCAGAAGCATGCCGTCGAGTTTTTTTATTTTTTTAGTAATCTGAAGCATGCCGTCGAGTTTTTTTTTTTTTTTTTAAGTAATCTGAGTATTCTTTTTCCCTATCTACTCACCTTGTTTATGATCTCAATGTAATGTTTTATACAAACCAAAGTCCTACTTTCCCGCTGGACAACACATGCACTTGCGTGTGCACTCCATCGCTTGTATGGGAGGTCCCGGAAGTCTCACCTACTATCCATAATATAACTCTTCTGAGGTTCCAAGTTAGACCATCCGGGTGCTTCCACGAAAAGTCGTCGTACAACATTTTTCCTTAATTTGTTACTTAGTCATATGTCTTGTTGCTCATGTAAACAGTCTTCTATAAATGACAATCTCAAACTAGGAGAAGACCAGCGAACCAGGTTAACATGGCGAGTTTAATGTTCCATTTCTCTGTTTTGGTTTTGAGCGCAGCCCTTCTCCTCCCAATTACCCACTGCCAAGGCCAGCTATGCCTGCCAAAAGAACATGCTTCCTTGTTCATCTTTGGGGATTCACTATTCGATGTTGGAAACAATAACTATATCAACACCACCGACAACTTTCGGGCAAATTTTTACCCGTACGGGGAGACCTTCTTTAAGTATCCCACCGGGAGATTTTCTGATGGTCGCTCAATCCCAGATTTTATTGGTAAGATATTGCTACATCTCACTTTCTTTAAATGTTTGATGCTGATAAATTGATGCTGAAGGTCATTTGCAGCTGAGTATGCAAACTTGCCGCTAATACACCGTATCTATTTCCTGGTTGTCAACGTCACACTGATGGGGCAAATTTCGCATCAGGAGGAGCTGGTGCTCTCTCTGAAACTTACCGAGGATTTGTAAGTGATCTTTCATAATAACGATTTTCCTTCTATCTAATAACAGAGGGTTTGTTATGCGACAAGCTAAACCGATTCCAAATCCTTGCATATGCCTTCACTTGCTTTAACTTGCTTATGTTGCAAGAACATGTAAGTTGTTAACAATTCTTGAATATTTTTTCTATTTCTTCCTTCAGGTGATTGACCTAAAGACTCAAGTAAGTTATTTCAAGAACTTGACGAGGTTATTGAAGAAAAACTTGGGTGATACAGAAGCCAAAAGTTTATTGAGCAAAGCAGTTTACTTAATTAGCATTGGAGGCAATGATTATTTTTTTCGGTTCACTAGGAATTCTAGTGTCTTTCAATCAATTTCTCGAGAAAAATACGTAGATATGGTGATCGGCAACCTGACAATTGCTATCAAAGTAACGAAATTCACATTACTACGAATTTTCCTTGAAATATCCTTTTGTTTTAATTGTCTCTGACTTCGCTTTAACAAAATCTTGACATGCTAGGAAATATATAAGACAGGAGGAAGGAAATTCGGATTTCCAAACATGTGGCCACTGGGTTGTGTACCATGATGGGAAAAACGACGTATAAAGTTTCCCACTTGATTGAACCTATGAGGAAATACTAAAACACCAACGATGTATTTGAATCACAAGTAAAATAATCAAATCACAATCAACACAAAAGAATTTCTACGTGGAAAAACTCCTCCAATGTGAAGGATAAAAAACCACGGGACCGATCACGGAGTCCACCCAAATCTCCACTATATCAATCATTAGGATACAACCCAATCAAGTCCTTAACAATAGCAACAGAACAAAGATTTACTGATTCAACAACAATAGAATCACCAATAAATAGTGAAGAACAAGTTGTAAACAACAACTTAACCAAGAAAAGTTGGAGAAATATCACCCATATTTTCGACCACAATCTGCTGACTTCAAGAGCTCCAAACGACGATCCAACCGTTCACAATGAAGAACACCCAATCCCGAACCTGCTGACAAAAAATCAGCTCAATCGGACCACGGATCGACCTTAATCAGACATTTGATCAACTGCTGCGCAGGGCCTCTAATTCCTGCGAAATTCTGCTCTTTTCTTTTCTCTCTCTCTTTTCTCTTTGACGGCCACACACCTCTTCTCTTAAAGAAAAAACCCTATATTTTTTCTTTTAAACCTTAGGGCCACATTACCCTAATTGGACCCAATAATAATTCCCCAAATATGGGCTGGACCAACCCAACAATTCTCCCCCTCCAGCCCAAATGAGGGAGATTCCATATGTCCATTTCTCAAGCACAATCCAAACCGGCCTCATGCCGACAAAACTCAAACTTTTCTCGCCATAGAGCCTTTGTCATCATATCAGAACCATTATCCTCAGTATGTACCTTTTCAAGTGCAACCTCTTTGGTTTCCATGATATCTCGTATCCAATGATACCTTACATCAATGTGCTTTGCTCTTTGATGAAAAGTAGAGTTCTTAGCAAGACGTATAGCACTTTGACTATCACAAAATAACACATACTTTTCTTGCACGGAACCAAGTTATTTTATGAATTCTTTCATCCAAAGCAACTCTTTACATGCTTCCGTTGCTGTAATAAATTCTGCTTATGTTGTAGATAGAGCAATACATTTTTGTAATCTTGATTGCCATGCCACAGCTCCCCCTAAAAACTTAATCAAGTAGCCTGAAGTAGATCTTCTATTATCAATATCTCCTGCCATGTCAGAATCTGTATATCCCACAAGAATAGGCTTATCACTCCCAAATGAAAGTTTCAAACTAGAAGTGCCTCGAAGATACCTTAGAATCCACTTCACTGCATTCCAATGTTCTCTTCCAGGATTAGAAGTAAATCTACTAACTACTCCAACTGCATGAGCTATATATGGCCTTGTACAAATCATTGCATACATTAAACAACCAATAGCCGAAGCATAAGGAACTCTTTCCATATCTTTTTTGTCTTCCTCATCTGTAGGACATTGTTTCTTACTAAGCTTAAAGTGTGTAGCAAAAGGCGTGCTCACCACTTTAGCTTTATCCATACAAAACCTCTGAAGCACTTTCTTAATGTACTCCTCTTGAGACAACCATAACTTCTTGGCTTTTCTATCACGACTGACTCTCATACCAAGAATTTGCTTCACTGAGCCTAAGTCTTTCATTGAGAATGACTTACTTAACTCTTGCTTCAACTTTTCAATTCTTGCAGCATTCTTACCAACTATAAGCATGTCATCTACATAAAGTAGCAGAATGATAAAATCATCATCTGAGAACTTCTACACAAACACACAATGATCAGAATTTATCTTCTTATAGGCTTGCTCCCCCATAAAAGACTCAAATTTTCGATACCACTGTCTCGGTGCCTGTTTTAAGCCATATAAACTTTTCTTTAGCTTGCAAACATAGTTCTCTTTACCTTTTTCTTTAAAACCCTCTGGTTGCTCCATATAAATTTCTTCATTTAGGTCACCATGAAGAAAAGCAATCTTTACATCCATTTGCTCAATTTCAAGATCAAGACTGGCAACCAATCCCAAAACCACTCGAATTGAGGACATTTTCACAACATGTGAGAAAATCTCATCATAATCAATTCCCTTTTCTGACTGAAACCTTTAACAACTAGTCTGGCTTTGTATCGGGGTTGTGAAGAATTTTCATCATGCTTCAATCTATAAATCCAACGATTCTTCAAAGCTTTCTTGCCCTTAGGCAATGTCACCAACTCAAATGTTTGATTATCATGCAAAGATTTCAACTCATCTTGCATTGCATCAACCCATTTTTTCTTATCCACATCCTCTGTTGCTTCTTCAAAGCTCTCAGGCTCACCTGCATCAGTCAACAATACATACTCCTCAGTGGAGTATCTAGAGGATGGATGGCGACCTCTAGTAGACCTCCTCAATGGTGGAACTGAAGATGGATTCTGCTGAACATCAACAACATTATCTGTCTGAGTGTCACTATTATCTGCAACATGTTGGTCATTCTGAACCTGATCCTGAACATCATGCTAAATATCACTCTCAACTTTTTCTGGCAACTATCGCTGTAAATCATTTGAAGGAATTAGATCAATATCAATACCAATCTTAGAGCCTTGTGACATATTCTTCTCACTCTGGCCAATATCTGTCATATTTTGATTCTCAAAAAATACAACATCACGACTCCTCACAATTTTCTTCACAGCTGGATCATAACACCTGTAGCCAAATTCATCAGAACCATAACCAAGAAATATACATTCTCGTGTCTTGACATCTAACTTAGAGCTCTCATCCTTTGGAATATGAACAAATGCTTTGCAACCAAATACTCTTAGATAGTTATAGGAAACATCCTTGCCAAACCAAACTCTATCTGGCACATCACCATCTAAAGCAACAGTTGGAGATAGATTGATAACATAAGCTGCTGTAAGTAATGCATCACCCCAAAATGTCTTTGGCAGGTTAGCATTTGAAATCATGCATCTAACTCTCTCAACCAATGTCCTGTTCATTCTTTCCGCTATACCATTCAACTGAGGTGTTTTTGGAGGTGTCTTCTGGTGTCGAATACCATATTGCCTACAATACTCACCAAATGGTCCAATGTACTCACCACCATTGTCTGATCGAATGCATTTCAACTTCTTTCCAGTTTGCCGCTCTACTGAAACTTGAAACTGCTTGAACACATCTAGCACTTGATCTTTTGACATCAAAACATAAACCCAAACCTTTCTTGAGTAGTCATCAATAAAGGTCACAAAGTAGGATGCTCCACCAAGCGTCCTCGGGTTAACTGGGCCACAAACATCTGAGTGTACTAACTTCAAGAAATCTGATTTTCTTGAAGGAGGGTGACTATAGAATGAAACTCTTTTCTGTTTTCCAGCTAAACAATATGCACACTTCTCAAGTTTTGCACTCTTAATCCCATATAACAAGTTTTTCTTTGCCAACACATTCATGCCCTTCTCACTCATGTGACTTAACCTTTTGTGCCATAAAGCACTTGCATTCCCATCTTCCACTACATTACAAATGTTCTTGGAAATCTTGGCCTGAAATAAATACAAAGAAGACTCTTTCTTGCCTCTAGCAATAACTAATGACCCTTAGTAAGTTTCCATTGTCCATTATTGAAGATATTGCAAAAACCTTCATCATCAAGTTGTCCGGTAGAAATCAAATTCAAGCGAATTTCTGGTACATGTCTAACATTCTTGAGAACCAACTTGGATCCATTACGAGTCTCCAAGTATACATCTCCCATACCTGCAACTTTAGCCAAGCAATCATTACCCATCTTCAATGTGCCAAAGTTTCCAGGAGTATAAGAAGTAAAGAACTCCCTCTTGGAAGTAATATGAAGAGAAGCACCACTATCAATTACCCAACTTGTCTCATTGCTTGCAAAATTCACATTATCATCATAGCACACAATAACAAGTTCATTAGTAGCTGCTGCAACTCGATCATTATCATTGTTGTCCTTCTTCTCCTCACTTTCATTAACTTTCTTCTTTTCATTTCTACCTTTACCATTTTTCTTTTCATTTTTCAGCTGGAAGCAATTTTCTTGATATGACCCATCTTGCCAGAATGATGGCACTCTACATTTTTATGCCATGATCTGGACTTACTTCGACTTTTGTTATAACCTCTCGGACCTCTACTATGACTTCTCCCCCTATTTTCAACGACCAAAGCTTCAGAATGAGACAAAGAACCCTGACTCTTTCTTCTCATCTCTTCATTCAAAATACTAGTCTTGGCAAAATCCATAGTGACAATTCCATCGGGAGCAGAGTTACTCACTGACATACGAAATGTTTCCCAAGATTCTGGTAAAGTACCAAGTAACCAAAGTCCTTGTACTTCATCTTCAAACTTCATATTCATGCCTGAAAGTTTATCTAACATTCCCTGAAACTCATTCAAATGATCAGATATGGATTGCCCATCTTTGTATTTCAAGCTAATAAGTTGCTTCATCAAATACATCTTATTATTTCTAGTCTTTCGAGCATACAAAGATTCAAGTTTATTCCATAGAGTCCGAGCATGTGTTTCTTTACTAATGTGATTCAAAACATTCTCATCACAAATTGTCGAATGAACCCACATACAATTTTATGCTCAAGAGTCCAATCGGCCTCACTCATGTTATCTGGTCTAGTTTCACTAAACACCGGTAAGTGCCAACGCTTCACATAAAGCAAATCTTCCATCTTACCCTTCCAAACATGATAGTTTCTTCCATTCAAACTAATCATCCTGTTAGTGCTTAGTTCCATCGTTCAATCAAATCCAAAGATAAAACAACCACAACCTAAGCTCTTGATACCACTCTGATGGGAAAAACGACGTATAAAGTTTCCCACTTTGATTGAACCTATGAGGAAATACTAAAACACCAATGATATATTTGAATCACAAGTAAAATAATCAAATCACAATCAACACAAAAGAAGTTTTACGTGGAAAAACTCTTCCAATGTGAAGGATAAAAAACCACGGGACCGATCACGGAGTCCACCCAAATCTCCATTATATCAATCGTTAGGATACAACCCAATCAAGTCCTTAACAATAGCAACAGGACAAAGATTTACTGATTCAACAACAATAGAATCACCAATAAATAGTGAAGAACAAGTTGTAAACAACAACTTAACCAAGAAAAGTTGGAGAAATATCACCCATATTTTCGACCATAATCTGCTGACTTCAAGAGCTCCAAACAACGATCCAACCGTTCACAATGAAGAACACCCAATCCCGAACCTGCTGACAAAAAATCAGCTCAATCGGACCACGGATCGACCTTGATCAGACGTTTGATCAACTGCTGCGCAGGGCCTCTAATTCCTGCGAAATTCTGCTCTTTTCTTTTCTCTCTCTCTTTTCTCTTTGACGGCCACACACCTCTTCTCTTAAAGAAAAAACCCTATATTTTTTCTTTTAGGGCCACATTACCCTAATTGGACCCAATAATAAGTCCCCGAATATGGGCTAGACCAACCCAACATACCATTTAGGAGAGCACAAGGAAATAATGGCGCATGCGACGAGCAAATGACAGAAGTAGCAATACTGCACTCCAAAAGACTTTCTAAAGTCCTCCAGAATCTGGAAAGCCAGCTCAAGGGATTCAGATATTCACTAGCAAATTTGTTCACTGCTGCTAGTGAAAGAATAGATAACCCTTCAAGATATGGTATGCCTTGGATATCTTTCTTGTACAAAGTAATTTTTTTTCCCCTTCTTAAACTCCTGTTTGAGAGATTAATAGTAGCATATTTGCTGTAATTATGTTGAAAAGGGTTCAAGGAAGGGAAGACTGCGTGCTGTGGAACCGGTCCGTACAGAGGAATTTCAAGTTGTGGAGGGAGGAGATCTGTGAAAGAGTATGAATTATGCGAGAACGCCAGCGAATATGTGTTCTTTGACTACGGCCATCCCTCGGAAAGGGCCAGCCAGCAACTTGCTGAGATAATGTGGAGTGGAGCTCCCGATGTTACTGGGCCTTACAACTTCAAAACTCTATTTGAACTCTGAGGACTGAAGATTTGATGAACAACGAGAGAAGAGAAAGAAGTAAGAAAAGAAGCATAAAGAAAGTAATAACGGATCGGATCACACTTACCGACCGATTTTACTATGTTTGGTATTTCCAATTGTCGTCTAGTCAGATTCCCGGCATGTGGAATGTGAACATGAATAATTTGGACGTAAGTGTTTATTGGTATTCTGTACGTCCAATCTGATGAGGAACCCAAAAAGAATTACATGCATGTGGATGAATTCAACAGTCAAATTTTCAACTTCACACCTGGAGAATGGTCGTTATCATCTTCTACTACTCAAATAATCAACCATCTCTAGTCAGCTAACTCAAGTAGTAATCTAATGGAGAATCTGACCATAAAGTCTGGTATTCCACATCTCATAAGTGGTACATGTGTTGTAATAAAAAAAGTAAAAAAAAAAAAAAAAAACAAATCAATCAACCCCAATTCTTCGGTTGAAAAAGGGGCATCCTCACCCAACAAGTATAGGGTATTGTAACAGAAGGACAACTGAATAGTATCATTTTACAATTATTAGTGATACAAGATAATGTCTTGCTGCCCAAGCTTAAACACAATTAGTTGAAAGGTCTGTTCTCTCAACGTAAACAATGAAAAGGGAAGTCAAATGAGATACGTTGTTATTCTTCCCCGTGATAAACTTGATTTAAGTTGGACAAAAAGTAATTGAATATGCAGCCAGCAACATCATCATCTTATTCAACACGTTGACTAAGATTAGAGTACAGGCTGTGACCTTTCATCGTACACGACGTTTATTGTGATAGGGTCTAGGTTCTCCTATTCTTTAGAGAAGTATGAGTAAAAAGAAGGACAAGTGAATCGTATCATTTTACAATTATTAGTGATACAAGATAATGTCTTGCTGCCCAAGCTTACACACAATTAGTTGAAAAAGTCTATTCTCTCAACGTAAACATGGAAAGGGAAGTCAATCTAAGCTAAGCATGATATTCCATGCTGTTCAAATGTGGCTCATAATTTACATTCTCTCTCTCTCTTGGTATTTAGTGTAGGGACTACTATTAGATCCACTTAACCCTCTTACCTACTATCAAGAGAAAGCCAACATCTCTAGATTTTCCTACTCCAAAAGTCTCTCTTCCATCATCAAAATTGGTGGGTGGGTGTGAGAGTCTTTTCTTGGATGGTAATCTCAGAATGAAAAAACAGAAAAAGAGAAAGAGAAAAGAGAGTTGGCAATGTGAGAGAAAAACACCAAGAAAGAGAGTTTGTGTAGCCATATTTGTGTAGATTTGAATGTAGAGTGTAGTATAGTATTCAATGTACTGTAGATTAGCGTGTAATGTGTGTAGAACAGTGAAGAAGAGAATGAGATCTATAAGTTATTCTTTTTTAACTCTTGTGCACTTCCTTTTATTCTTAAAAGAATGTTTGAAGTGTGTGTTTGGTAAAGAATTTTTGTGAAAAAAAAAAAATTATATACTCTCAATTACAAGTAGTGAAAGAAATCTTTCCTAGCTTTATCCATGATTATAGGTAATTACTAACCCAACCACATAAATTTGTGTATTCTCTTATGTGATTTTATATTTTTTCATTTATTTTTTGTTTAGTCAACATCCAAAACAATATCTGTTTTTTTTTTTTTGGTGAAATGTCAAATTATATATCACCCGTAAAAAAAATTTACAAGATTGTTCGATTACAAAATATCATCATTTAAGCTCAAATATTGCGCTTGGCAAATTCCAAAGCTCTTGTAAAAATTTATTACAATTTGTAAGCTTGACTCCTCTGGTAGATGAAATCTTCCCTCTTATATTCTTCTTGATTTTAGCAATTATGGTTGAGTTATCTAGACTTGTATCGCTGAATCTTCTTCTATTCCTTTCTCTCCAAATGTGATACAATACGGCCTTGAAAGATATATTAAGCAAAGTTGCTGCAAAGCTCTTCCTCTTAACAGTCTTGATCATCCAACATATTTTAGCTGTCCAATGTTCAATTCTTTGAGTTAATCCATTCATGCCTAGCAAAGCCTTCCAGATGTAGTTTGTAAACCTGCACTTAAAAAATAAATGTTCTTGTGATTCTTCTTCTTGTTGGCAGAGGTTGCATTGTAGATCCACTGAACTATTTCATTTAGCCACCCGATCTGCTGTGGATAGTTTGTCTTTCAAAGTGATCCAGCAAATAAAATTATGCTTTGGTATTCCTTCTTTCTAGACAAGTCTTGCCCATTCAGTATCTTCTCTGTTCTCTCTTAGTGCTACATAACTTTTGGAAATAGTGTATTCTAAGTCCATCACCTGTTGCGTAAGTTCATTTCTTACTTATAAAATATTTCTAAAGCTCCAAGCTAGTGATCCTTTCATCTCAACTTTTAATACATTCCTTTCTTTCAAATTTTCTATTATCATCCATTTAACCCATAAAGAGTTTGTGTTAGGGTGCACAAAAGACCATAAGAGTTTTCCAATTGCCGCCTTATTCCAAGTATGAATGTCTATCAAACCCAGTCCTCCAGAAATTTTAGGCCAACAAACTTCTTTCCATGCCACTTTCATTACACATCGTCCATTAGATTTACCTGCCCAAAGGAAGGTTCTAATCCTTTTTTCAATTTCATAAAGAGTCTATTTTGGCAATAGAAAAATTTACATCCAATATGTTTGCAATGAGAACAAAACACTTTTTGCTAGCTGCAGTCTCCCCCCATAACTAATATGCTTAGACTCCCAACCTTCAATTCTCCTCAATATCTTTTCTGTCAAGATAGTACAATCCAGGTTAGAAAGTCTTTTAATAATCAATGGAACTCCCAAGTACTTTATGGGAAGTTGACCTTCTTGGATAGGAATATGATCAAGTATTAGAGCCTTTTCCTATTCAGACAAGCCTGAAAAGAAAATTTGACACTTTTCTGGATGCATCTTTAGACCTGTTATATCTTCAAACTCTTGCATAGCATCTAGTAAACACAATATTCTTGATAATTAATTTAGGCTTAATTCTTGACAATATTCTTGATATCTTAAACTTGGTGAAAATTTTATTTGATAATTAATTTAGGCTTAATTAGAACATTACACTAACATTCTTGCTACAACAATGCTTGCGGAAAAGCTATGTAGTTGGATGGCTTTGGCCTATTGCTTTTTTGGCTTAGATGGACCCATTACCTTACGTCTTCGTAGATGATGATTGACCTTCCTTCTCATGTAGTTGTAATACTTCCCCTTCCTTAACACCACGATCATGCAAACATAAAATTTGACTTCCCTTTTAGTATAGTTATGACTTTCCTTTCTCACCACCAACATCATGTAGATGTAACACTCCTCCTCCCTCAACGTGATCCTTGTTCTCATGGTCTAGTTTAGGGAACTATTGTCCAAGGTCTTGGCATCTATTAGTGTTAATCCCTTCCAGTGAACTAAGACCTTAGCTTTTTTCTTGCACATCATTCTATTAATAATGGATTAAGAAATAGGGAATAAAGCAACGCTTGACTTAGTCAACTTCAATAACCCTAGCAATGGTTGAGAACTTGCTCTAAGGGAACACTTGAGGAATGAAATATAAAAGACCGAATGTATTTTGGACTCCTTAGGCAATTTTAGCTTGTAGGCTACTAGACCAACCTTTTCTATAGTTTTATAAGGACCATAGAACTTAGGTGAAATCTTCTACAATTGGCAAAGAGCTAAGGAAATTAGCCAATAAGGTTAAAGCTGCAAGAAAATGTTTCCCCTACTCAACTAGACTTCAACATGCTTACGATCATAGAACCTTTTCATATGCTCTTGCACATTTTGAAACTGAATTTGCAATTCTTTAAAAGCTTGGTCTTGATCCTATAACTCTCAATCAATCATAATAAATCCTAGTATATAAGAAAGAAACGTGGTGAAGGCCGACCGAACAAAACTTTATACGGCATCTTATTGACTGGTGCATGCTTGCTGGTATTCCAACAATACTTAACCCATGCAATCCATTTTTTTCACTCCTTAGACTTGTAACTTGTAAAACACCTCAAGTAAATCTTAAGTGTGTGATTATACCTTTAGTTTGGTTATCCCTACGTGGATGGTAAGAGGAAGAAAAGTTGAAATACCCTATGGCCAAAACACTTGTAGAACAGCATAATAAAGCTCTTTCTTTTATCCTCCAAACACTTGTGAGCCAACTAAGAGGATTCAAATATTCAACTATAAACCTCTTTACATTATTACAAAAAGAATGAACCCTTTTAATTGGTATGTTATGTTAGAGTGTGAGGACTCATCCCAAAACCTTAAGACATTAGGTAGGGAAATCTCATAACTTATAAGCTCAAGGGCTCATCCTCATGCTTTTGATATGAGACAACACCTATCTTTAACACTCCCTCTTACTTACATGTTGATACAAACATTGCAAGTGGATTGAAGCCCAATTTTGGGGCATAGGAGATTACGAAGTGGAAGCTCATCCTTGGCTTTGATATCATGTTAAAGTGTGAAGGTTCATCCAAATATCTTACTACATTAGATGGAAAAATCTCATCATTTATAAGCTTAAGGACCCATTCTCACACTTCCAATGTATGACAACACCCATCTTTAACATGTTATACCCATTTTCATAACAAACAAACAATATGCTTTATTATTGTTTTAATTCTTTTGTTTCTTATGTCTATCACAGCCAAAAGCACTTGTAATTAATTTACATTTTATTTGTTGGATGGTGGTCCATATGAAGGAATTCCAAGTTGTGGGAACCTTAATAAATATTCGTCATTAACATTGCTAATCCCATTGAAGAGGCCAACACAAACTAGGATCGTTGAATTATGACAAATCATTACTTCAAGCCTTTTATTAATGATTGGATAAAAATTTTAAACACCTTAATATTTTTATATCATTGAATATCATATGGCTTTTCATTAGTATTAGTGGATTTAGCACCATACTAAATTGCAAAGTCATCAAGGACAAGTCAACAACCACTAGTAGATTTTGCATCTTACTCACCAATACCCTTTTGTGGCATTTTCACAACTAGCACACAATAGCATGTTTCAATACTAAAGTTGAATTCAAATGTCTCGTTAATACTACTATAAAATATATCTCAATAATACCTTGGCAAGTTTTTAAAAAAAAAAATGAAAGAAAGAAAGAAAGAAATAAGGATAGTATCCTAAGAAGGTGCTTTTTGTATCTATTGATATGGAGCTAACCTGATCTTTCAAGTGTAACACATTTTGAACTAAGTTGTTTTTACAAAACCATTGGACATTAACTAACCATTTCTCCTGCTAGTGGCAATATTCAAGTATTAATTATGATATGGAAAAAAGACGTGAAATGAATCCCTTCAAACTATGCAATTCCTCACTCCCTATGTTACCGTCTTGGTTAGGGTAATTGGTACTGGTGGAAGGAAGGATGGTTCTAGGCCATAGTAGGCAGCATTAAGATAAAAAAAAGGAACCTAGACGGTCCATGAGAAAGGAAAGAAGCTCAAGAAACTAAAAGCAAAGTTTCATTGATACCCAAAAAGCTTCCCTTACATGTTACATGCATTGTAATATAAAGGAACACTTAGGCCTAGATATAAGCCTATAATTCTCTACCAAAACAATCAATCACAATAAAGAAAATGATTGGTCATTTAGACAAATTGTGAACTCTACCGAAGAACAAAATAGTAGGCCAAACCAGTGAAAAATAAAAGAATAGAGAACACAAATGAAAGATTGAAAAAGCTATAATTTGGTTGATGATTAGTGTTGATGTAAATAGATTCGAGTTGATGTAAATCATCTAGAAAGCAATACAATTTGAATCCTACAAAGTAGATTGACAAACAATTAGCTTACCA
The DNA here is from genome assembly GCA_028551485.1 of Casuarina cunninghamiana. Classification (NCBI taxonomy): domain Eukaryota; kingdom Viridiplantae; phylum Streptophyta; class Magnoliopsida; order Fagales; family Casuarinaceae; genus Casuarina; species Casuarina cunninghamiana. Next base: position 17,080,203 of record CM052363.1, on the reverse strand, counting down.
AAGAAGGAAGGAGAATTAAGGCTACCAAACCTCAAATTTCGAAATAAAGTCTTTTTGAAATGTATGTTGTAGAATCTCATTAACCTCCTACACTTTTCATTATGGAATAAATGAATTCATAGTACAAAATAAACAAAAAAAAACTCCAATAATGCAACTTGATATAAAAGGTTTTATGATATAGAGTTGGAAATCCCTCCTCAAACTAAGGCTTACCTTACCCCATTCTATCTAGGTCCACTTATTGCTACAAAAACATTTGCAACAACCTCTGACTAGTTGATAAAAAGTAGATTGGTATAATCTAATTTGGACTGATAATATTAACAAACATGATTTATTATATGATTAGTTTGTTAAAATAGATTTTCTAAAGTAGAAGAAATTGCATAGTGACCCACTCTAGTTAACATATAGTGTGATTTTTGTCAGTTTCACATAGAAAATAGAAGTCATCTCTTTTTAAAATGTGTATGGATAAAGATGATTTAGAAGATTATTTTTACTCAGCATTGAATTTGTTGTTATATTGGAAGATGGAATGAAAAACTATAATGGATTATTAGAGCAACTAAAAAAGAGGGATTTAAGGGCAAAACTTCTTAAAATATCCTTTTTGGCTTGTATTTACTATATATGAACTGAATGTAATAAAATATGATTTCATATCAAAGCAACTAAATAAAGAGATTTAACTACTAAACTTTTAAGATATCTTTTTTTTATCTTATATTTACTGTATTTGGACTAAACATAATAAAATATGCTTTGAAAGCAAAACAAGTAAATTCCAAGCTTGTTAACAAAAGTAAGGAAAAGTGGATGAAGAAGAGTTTCAATGTCTTTAAATGTAAAATTCTTACAAGAAAAGGTTATTTTGAGTGAGATTTGGAAGCCTCCAACATCCATTTTTTTATAACTTTTGTAACACTAAAATATGCCTCTATGCCTTTTGTTGGAAAATATGATTAGATGCTTGCTGGTGAATATTAGAATTTCGGCATAAATAAGATAATGGGAACAAAACAGAAGATAAAGAAATAAAAGGGGAAATGAAGAAATAAAAGAATAAAAGTAAAGGAAGAGGAATTGTCATTATCATAGGGCCAACCAACCTTGTTACAATATCACATAAAAGGAAAGCATATCTTCGAGATAATTTCATTCCTTGTTACAAAACACAACCATACACTCCTGTTATACACAATTTTTAACCAATACAATAAATGATAATAAATTATGGTAAGTGTGTTGATTGGTAAAAAATCTTGGAGTCTTTAATGTGTGAATCTATACCGGTAGTAAAGAATCTTGGGTTGTAATCTCTTGTCATTTGCATGCACATAATTTCCTTGTTTCTTCATATCTAATACCTCTATACACTAGATCCTATTAACTCAAACTTTTTCACAAAAAAAAAAAAAGTCTCCAACTATCAATTTCTATTATTTCCACAATCCTTAGAAAATTTGCTAGGTCGTCTTAGATACTATTAGGAATAAGAGAAAGTGTAAAAACATCTTAAATTTATAATTTATAAACAAAGTAAGGAGAAATCACTTTTACTTTTGATTTCAGGTTTGCCCTTTTCTTGATATTTTACATCCTTTCTTTTATAATCCATCTAATCTAATAAGTGGTCTTCAGTGTTGAACACTACTAGTTCATTTAGATGGAGGACAACCAAATTAATTGGTGAGCTTTTGCATTGCCTCCAGCCATCTCACACCAATTTAATTCAATTTTTTATTTTATGTAATTCAAAAAATTCCACTAAGCTAAATTATAAATCCAAGACCCACTTATGAAAAGTAAGAGCTCTTTTTTTTTGTGTTCTTTTTTTTTCTTTTCTTTTTGGTTGGGGGGGGGGGGTGGGGGGAAGAAGGGGAGAGGGAGAGAGAGAGAGATTTTGAAAAAAAAAATTAATTTAATTATTTATTTCTATATGATAATGGATTTAGTTGTTTTTGAAAATAAACAATGAGATTGAAAACCCAAGATCTACGTAGTTGGATCTCAAATACTAAATAAACATTAGAAAAAAAAAGATAAAAAATAAGAAATCATATTATTCTTTTATCCCTTATGAAGATCCTCAAAGGTGGAAATCGATCTTTAAGTTAGGTGAATATCCTTTATTCTCATTCCAAAAGCATTAGCTCGATGAGAGAAATTAAAGGGTTATGGCTTTACAAAAGAAGCCTCTCCTTAACCCCAATGCTCTAAATAGTATGCTTAAATATTATGAGCTAAAGAATAAAACTTAACCCTAACCTTATGTGCTACCAAATAGGTCCACTCATCATGGCCCTATTTAGCAAGCCATGGCCCATACTAGCCAATCTATAGTCTAGAACCCAATCTCACTTTATTAAGCCAACATTAATATAAGCGCACCTTATGGTAAGCTTTACAAAAATAAGCTAACATTCTCCCACTTGGGCTATATTAATGTGAATAAAATAATAATAATTATAATAATTAGTATTTTAAAATAATTATATATGCGCACCTATATGTTGATCTATAGATTGTTCTAAACAATATTGCCATCATATAAGATTTCAAGCTCTGAATCATGATAGACACCATATCTATTAAGTGATATAACACTAATCATGACCACAAAAGTTCTTAACCTCATTAATATGGATGAATATGGTAGTGTGGCAACCATATAACACTATCTACTTTATATGTTATTTATGTTGTTAGTCCACTTCTCTCTCCCTCGATGACAAAATGCCAGCATAGAATATACTTTATGGTTCTAGTAGACCTTTTCATATCTTGTACTTAATAACTCGAGTTTAACTTTATGTGTTACAAGACGTGCTTTATGGCTAACTACTGAATGCCCCAACCATTACTTAAGGTTTACACCTCCCTTAAGACTTTAATATATATACACTATGCATATATATACATCTGTCAACACATACAGCACACATGTGCTAAATACAACTGGCATAATTTATGACAGGTAATCTATATTTCAACAATTTACCTCATGGTAAATTAATTCATATATAAACTTTATATTATAGCGCTCCCATTAAACAATAGCATTTGTAATGAAATTCTAAATTGTGATGTCACCTTTCTTAAGTTTGTCATTTACTACTCAATATTTGATTTTTACGTGTTTAGACCATGTGAAACCTTTATTTATTGTTTAACAACAAGACAACTTATTATCACAATACAACTTGATAGGTCTCACAAAGAAATTAAACTTTGTCAACCCCTCAATGAAGTTCTTTAGACAAATCACTTGAATATTTGCCTCATAGCATATTACAAAATTTTGCCTACATAATTGAGGAAGTCATTGGTTTCTGTTTTGTACATTTCATGATACTATCCTATTTACTATAAATGGTATCTTGATGTAGATTTGATCTATTATTTTTATAGCTTACAAGGTTTAAATCTGTGTATCCCACTAGCTGTAACTTATCTACACATTTATAAGTCAAATAATAAAAGCTATCTTTAAGCACTTGACAATCTTTCGGTAACAACGTAATAATCTTGATCAAATTCTGATAGACTCTTATTCAAAACCTTATTGAAAATAATGTAAGGCTTAGTGCAAACTTAAGTATACATGGCACTTCCTCATGCACTAAAATATGACACCTACTTCTTGGCTCTATCTATACTTTACTTTCAAGGTACTATAATAGGTTTAGTCAATTACCTTCAAGGATAAATACACTTTTACATATGCAATCTTTATAAAACATTATTAACATGTCCTTTGAGAAAGACTCATTAATCATTGACTATATTTCTTATGGATTACCAAATAACTGTATTATACCCTGAAGTAAACTTTAATCATTGCTCGCAAGCAAGATATCATCCATATTAGTATACTCCCATTAAATTAAGTATATGTTCATGTAAAGAACTGCATAAAGGTATACACTTTCAAATTTCAAGTACTACTTTTGAAAAACATGCTTTAATCCATAAATAAACTTGTTATATTTACATATAAATTATTATATGCTTAAGATTGGATCACACCTAGACCTTTGTATTCACAAATGGTCTTCATATCCATATGGTATAATTTTTTACCCACTAGTGTGGTTTTCAACCTCTTAATCTTTCTTATAGAACCTTTTTAGACTTCTTGTATACATTTGCTACCAACAAATAATTCAACAAGCTTTCAACATTTAGAGAATTAAACACAATCACAAATACCATAAATGATTCATCAACTACATTTTATCACTCATTACATGTAATTAAGGAATAAAAATAGCATCTTTATAAGTAATAAGGTGCACCACAGTATCAATGTCATAGTCATCTAAAAGACCCAATAATATGAATGAACAATAAGCTTACTTTACGTTGTGAACCTTCAATAAAAATACCATAAACAGATCTTGGACCTATGGGACCTTATTTAGAACTTTATTAATAATTAGATGAATTACCTTAGTAGGTCTCCACTTAAGTGTCATAAGTTCTATATAAATCTTACTCTGCCATATCGAGCTCTAGAAACTTTTTAACTTTACTATACATATCATATCATATACCAAGATGTTCTAAATTCAAAACCTTACATTCTAGTGCAAACCACATTAAATTTAGACCTCACTTACACCCTTATGCACCATTAGAAGGTCTCTGGTCAATTTTGTTAACTTTTGCCGATTGATCGAATGTTGACCATTAACCGGATCAGGTTGACTGGATTGAGTTAACCATTCTGAGTTGATCGGATTAGGCCTGAATGGGCTGGGATGAGCCCAAATGGACCAGACCGACTGTTGTGGGCCGAACCCAAATGGGTCAAACCCTAATGGGCCTAACCCTTATGGGCCTAACCCTTATGGGCCAACTTAGGCCAAACCCCAATGGGCCAAATTAACTGGCTCGGATTCGTATATGAGCCTACGTTGGCTATCAAACCTAGCTGACTTGTGAACCGAGTTAGCTCTTGCAATTTGGGTCATAAACGACCCGAATGAATCGCGAATGAAATTCATTCGTGATTTTCCAAATTGTGCAATTTTGCACAAATCGGCTGCATAAATTGGCACAAAAATGCTAGAAGACCGCTATAGAGGATCAATTTAGTTCGATTAAGTCCTAAAATCAACCTAAATCAACAAATGAAAAGCTAGGATTTTGAAAATCGCTAAAATCACAAATTGGAGCATTTAGATCGAATAATCTTGATCCATGTTAGTCAATCTTTACTCCTTATGGCTGATTATAGTAGAAAATATTGAAAGAAACTGAATTGAATAAAAAATTTGCTCAAATTTGGTCCGATTGAATGATTTGGGAATTTTTTTTTTTTTTTTTTTGAAAATTGTGATTTTACCCGTGTAAATCCAAAAACTCTTTGCTGTTGACAAATTGATGCTAAAGGTCTTTTGCAGCCGAGTACGCAAACTTGCTGTTAATACCACCGTATCTATTTCTTGGGAATCATCGTCTCATTGATGGGGAAAACTTTGCATCAGCGGGAGCTGGTGCCCTCTCTAAAAGTCACCAAGGATTTGTATGCAATCCTTCACATTAGCAATTTTTACGTCAATCTAATAGCAGAGGGTTTGTTTTGCAGCAAGCTCTGTCAATTTCAAATCCTTCCACAGGCCTTAACGTGCTTTAATTTAGTTATGCTGCAAGAAGATATAAGTTGTATTTCCTAACAATTTTTGAGAAGTTTATTCTTTTTTTTATTCAGGTGATTGACCTAAACACTCAAGTAAGTTATTTCAAGGACTTGACAACATTATTGAAGAATAACTTGGGTGATACAAAAGCCAAGAGTTTATTGAGCAGAGCAGTTTTTAACATTGGAAGCAATGATTATTCCGTTTATTTTAGTAGGAATTCCAGCGTCTTTCAATCAATATCTCAAGGAAAATATGTCGATAAAGTAACGAAATTAATATTCAATTTTATTACGAATTTTTTCTTCCTTCAAATATCCTTTTGTTTTAATTGTTTTTGGCTTGGCTCTAAGAAAATCTTGTTCTTCTAGGAAATACGTAAGGCTGGGGGAAGGAAATTCGGGTTTCCAAACATGTGGCCACTGGGTTGTATACCATCCACCAGAGCAAAAGGAAAAAATGGCGCATGCTTGGAGGAAATGACAGAGGTAGTAAAATTGCATTACAAAAGTTTTTCTAAAGTCCTCCAGACTCTGGAACGCCAGCTTAAGGGATTCAAATATTCACGAGCAATTTCGTACGCTGCTGCCAGTGAAAGAATAAATAGCCCTTCAAGATATGGTATGCCTTGGATATCTTAGTCGTACCAAGTAAATTTTATGGTTCGAATTTTTGTTTACTTGCATTCCTTTTTGAGAAATTAATAGTAGCATATTTGCTGTGATTATGTCGAGAAGGGTTCAAGGAAGGGAAGACTGCATGCTGTGCTGTGGAGTGGTCCGTACAGGGGAATTTTAAGTTGTGGAGGAAAGAGGCCTGTGAAAGAGTACGAATTATGTGAGAACGCCAGCGAATATGTATTCTTTGACTCGGGCCACCTCCGAACGGGCCAACCAGCAATTTGCTGACATAATGTGGAGTGGAACTCCCGATGTTACTGGGCCTTACAATCTCAAAGCTCTGTTTGAACTCTGAGGACTGAAGATGATATAAACAATGAGAGACGAAGAGAAAGGAGTAGAAAGAAGGTAATAATGGATCGGATCACACTTACTGTCCGAGTTTGAAATGTTTGGTATTAGCAATCGTCGTCCACTCAGATTTCCAGCATGTGGAATGTGAGTGAATAATTTAGGACGCAAATGTTTGTCAGTATTTTGTATGTCCAATCTCATAAGGGACCAGAATTACATGCATGTGGATAAATTCAACCGTTAATTTTTCAACTTCAAACCTGTAGAACAGTCGTTATCATCTCCTGCTCTTCAACCCATCGACCCCAATTCTTCGGTCCAAAAAGGGACAACCCCATCCAAGAAGCACAAAAGGATAAGTGAGTCGTATCATTTTACAATTATTGGTGCTTCAAGATAACGTCTTGCTGCCCAGGATTCAACGCAATTAGTTGGAAAGTCTGTTCTCTCAACGTAAACAATGGAAAGGGAAGCGAAGTGAGAAAAAACAAACGTCATTATTGTGACTGAGATTAATATGCAGCCAAAAACATCATTATCTTGTAGAACATGTTGACTGAGATTAGAGCACAGGCTACGACCTTTCACCGTATACATTGTTTTTCGTGATAAAGTCCAGGTTCACCTCTTCTTTAGAGAAGTCTGGGTAAATCCCTCCATTTGCCTTAGCTCAATCGTAATAATGACTTAGTCACATTTTCAGTAAAATACCAAGTTTGAATTACGAGAAAATGTTAGGCTAAAAAAGTCCTATATCGATTAAGGGGGAAATTATGATATATTTTATTAGACTAGATAATTGTCAAAAAAATAAAATTTGCAACAAAAGGGAAAGTCACCTCACATCAACTCATGCGTCACACATGGTGAACACGTGTAGGACCCAATCATCTCTCACACCTTAACACTCCAATTTCGCACCTTCTCTCCACGGCAAGACTTCTCTCACCCGGTACCAACAATCCGAGACCCATGAAGATTGCTGACACCATAAAACCAAATCTGAATAGAAGCGGCAACATCTCAACACAAAAAAACCCGCCCCACTCACTTTTGACCGGAGAAGGAAAGAACCAGAACCTATTTCAAAATTCTCAACCGGAAATCGGAAACTTTCCTAAATAGCTTCCAAGAATTCCAGCAACTCTGCAACTTAAGAAACTTTTCGATTCTCACCTAATCTTTTGAATTTAATTCTCCTTCCATGTTTATACGAACAGGATGTCTCTATAAACTGCTAAACTATACTAACAAAATCATTGAAGTGGAATATTTCTCTTTGCACTTATCTTTGTGTCTATCTAAGGTATTCTTAGATTTGCTGAAGGATTAAAGAGATTGTTCAATCTCTTTTGTCTTTCAGTAGATTCTTAACTTTATCTTGGTATCATTTGTCAACTTGACAAAAGCCGCTTGCTTCGATCCTCTCTTCATCACTTCTACTGCAACATTCTGATGGAAGCCGCTGCCGCTTCTACACCTGCTCCAACCAATATCAACATCCTAGTTGTGGGCATCAAGTTGGAAGGGCCAAACTATTTAGTTTGGATGGCTCGCCTAACTCCATACCTGTGAGCTAGGGGCCTGCTCAACATACTGGATGGAACTTATCCCTGTCCAGATGAATTTATCACCGTCACCAATGAGCAAGGTGCCAATGTTCAGGTTCCAAATCTTTCAAATCCATGATCAAATAGCCTTAGGATGGGTGTTGAACACCTCATCTGATGCCATTGTCTCTAGGCTGTCCCCTTTTAAGCGTTTCAGTGACACCTAGAATGCTATGCCTGCTGATTTTGTAGCGCAAAGCACTTACAAACGCTACTGCTCTTCAACTCCATCTTCTGGTAGTGACCGAGGGTCATCATTCAGTCACTGAATGTTTGCAGGATGTTAACTCTCTTTTAGATCAACTTGTCTCCGTCGAACAACCTATATCAGAATGAGTTCTTAAGTCATTTATTTAGAGGCCTCGGTCCTCAGTATTCTAGCCTTGCCACAGCAATCTCTGTCCATTCCCGACATGCAACCATGAGTTGAAAGGACTCGAGGGGCCTTCCTTTAACACATGAGACTACACTAGAGCTTGTTGAACAGTCAGCTGCTACTAACCCACCAACAATTTTTGTCTCTTGATGATCATCGCAACGCACGTGGTCTCCACCACACAATTTCTCCCATCGGCAAGCATCCACCGGACGATCTAGAAATTCAGCCTCACCAACAAGCGGATTGGCCCAAATCACTCGCTCCCACACTTGTAGAATCATATGCCAAATCTGCAATTACTCTAACCGCCGTGCCACTAGCTGTCGTTCCAGGAGGCTCATGTCACCAACTATCCTACACCATCTGCGGTCTCTAATTGGCCTGGTATTTGGACAGTGAAGCCACAAACCACATTACAAACAACATGGCCAATCTTGACAATGTCACCCCATACCCAAGTTAACATCACGTCACTATTGGAGATGGGGTAGAGCTACCAATTACACATCTTGGTAAACTCAACAATTCCTCTCTTCCCAAAATCAATGATATTTTAGTTGTTCCAAATATAACTAAAAATTTAATTTATATTTCTCAATTAACCAAACAGAATAATTGTGTGATTATATTTTACCTTGAATTTTGTTTTATACAAAGCCTCCACACCAGCAAGTCTCTTCTCCAAGGCAAGAATGAACATGGGCTTTATCACCTCAACCAGCTAGGCCCCCAACAATCACCCATTGTGTCAATGGCCTCCACAAATAACTTAGTCTCCCAGCACCATCAATTGAACCATGCAGCCTATGATAATGTAATAAGACTACTACTCTCTACTAGAAATAAAATTGTTGGATCAAGGCCCACATCATGTAATAGGTGCTGCACTTCCAAAAGTATACGTTTGAGCTACCCTAGTACTAAGAATGTAGCATGGGCTCCACTAGATCTAGTCCATTTTGATATTTGGGGCCCTACTCCTATAACGTCATCCATTAATAATAAATATCATATTTTCTTTATGGACAACTTCTCTAAATTCACTTGGATCTATTGTTTACCCTCACATGATAAATTCCTCTCAATTTTTAAGTCTTTTCATATTTTCATCGGGGACTTGCAGCTTCTCTCATAGCCCTATTAAAAAAGAATAATTTCCAATGGAATTCGGCAGCCAAGAAAGCATTTCAGGAGTTGAAGAAAGCAATGGCCTTAACACTAGTATTAGCATTACCCTACTTTGAAAAGGAATTTATGTTGGAATGTGATGCTTTTGGGGCTAGAATTAGACCGATGCTCTCTCAAGAAGGGCATCCTATAGCCTTCTTTAGCCAAGCGCTCTCAGGAAGAAATGCACTTCTATCAACTTACGAAAAAGAATTGATGGCAATGGTAGTGATAGTAAACAGGTGGAGGAATTATAGAATTACCTTCTTAGGTGGAAGTTCATCGTGAAAACCGATCAAAAGAGTCTAAAACATCTTTAGGAACAAAAGATTACCACACCAACTTAACAAAAATGGTTAGTGAAGTTGATGGGTTTCGATTTTGTGATTGAATACAAGCTGGGTCATGAGAACTAGGCAATTGATGCACTTTCCTACAAAGGAGAACTACTTAAGAGTAAAGAAACACAATGGAGTTTACAAGCTATTTCAACCCTCATTCCTCGTTAGGTGGAACCTATTCAAGATGAAGTGAAAACAAAACTAGTAATGCAAAGGTTAGTCCATCAAATACAAGCAAGCATGATTAAGGTTCCATGGTAGTATAAGAATGGGGGCATGTTCTACAAAGGAAGAATGTACTTATGCCCTGATTCAGCTCTCTCCCGACCCCTAGTTGAGGAAATTCATAGGGAAGCCCACAAGGGAGTACATAAAACTCTTCAGCGAGTCAAGAGCTCCTTCTTTTGGTGCAATATGAAGAAATTAGTACAAGAAGTAGTGCAAGGGTGTATAATTTACCAGAAGAATAAGAATTTAAACATTGTACTAGTAGGACTAATGCAACCATTACTTGTACCTCATGAGATATGGACTGAATTGTTTATGGATTTTATTGATGGGCTGCCTAACTCAAAAGGAAAAACATGCATCCTAGTTATTATTGATAGACTATCGAAGATAGCTCATTTTATGCCTCTTAGTCACCCCTACACTATAGTCAGGATAGCAGAGGTTTTCTTCTAGAATATTTATAGGCTATATGGATTATTTAAAAAGTTTGTTTCTATTAGGGACAAGGTCTTCACTAGTTTGTTCTGGCAAGAGTTGTTTAATTTGCAAGGAACAAGGCTTAATTACTCTACTGCCTATCATCCTTAATCAAATAGACAAACAAAGGTAGTAAACTAAGTTTTGGAGATGTATTCAAGTTGTTTTATTGGTGACCATTTGAAGTATTGGGTTAAGTGGTTGCCATGGGCCAAATTGTGTTATAATACTAGCATACATAGCTCTTCAAGAAAGAGCCTTTATGAGGTGGTGTATGGACACTCTCCTAGTTCCTTTTTAGATTATATACTAGGAGCCGCTTCCATGGAGGCAACAAAAAAAGAATTGCTTGAAAAGGATCAAGTTGTAAAGGTACTAAAGGAGAAGCTCATAGACTCCCAAAACCGAATCAAGAAGGTTTATGATAAAGGGAGGACAAATAAGGAGTTCTAGGTAGGGGAGATGGTTTTCCTACGACTGCAGCCTTACTATTAGTTGTCAGTAAGTATGAAGCATACATATAAAATTTCTCCTTTATATTATGGCCCCTTTAAGATTCTAAAGAGGATAGGAGCCTTGGCATACAAGCTCAAACTACTGAAGACTTTAACGATTCACCTGGCATTCCATGTTTCGTCTTTGAATAAGTGCTTGGGCAAGGGAGTTCAAATGCAAGCAAAACTTCCAACTTATGTAGAAGCATAGGGTGTTGTGTTAGCTCAACCTTAAACCATTCTCTAGACTAAGACGAGGAAAGGCATAGAAGAAGTGTTGGTTCTGTGGAAAGGATTACCTGCCATTGATGCTACTTGACAACCTATGGATCAAATGTGCTTGAGGTATTAGATTTCAACCTTGGGGACAAGATTTCTATTTGAGAGGGGAGTTACTAGGGCATAACTCTTGCAGGTTATGTTTGTTGTATTAGTTGTTTTGTGGGCTCATATGTGAACCCTTGTAAAATACGGTTTGGGTGAGACTAAGCCTAAACACCCTTTTTGTGTGTATGAAGTGTAATAAGTAAAAGGCATAGTAGTAAATGCCTAATACTATTGGTAATTAAGGGATTCATTCACAATGAACCTTAGAACCTTCTATGCAGAAAATTGTATTGAGCTGCCAGTGCTGTGTCCCTTGCCAATGCAAGAGTGTTATATCCTCTAGATGCAAGTATGTTGTGCCCACTTGATATAGGTATGTTCCCTTAACATTGCTCCTGAATGTTTGTGGTGTTGTTATGTTTTTAGTTGCAAAGATAGCTAGAAAGAAAAGGAAATCGAAGCCAAATCATAGTTTAGATTTCCCTTGCAATTCCATCAGCCATTAGGAGGGAAGTTGGTTTTAAACCATGCCAAAATACTTAGGCCGAATGAAGTAAATTCTTGGTATGAGAGTTAATCATGACCCAAGAGTCAAGAGATTATAATTGTCTCAAGAGGAGTATATCAAGATGGTGCTTCAAAGGTTTTATATGGATAAAGCTAAAGTAGTGAGTATGCCTCTTTCTACATACTTTAAGCTTAGTAAGAAACAATGTCCTATAAATGAAAAATAGGTCATAAAATTTCCTTATGCTTTTTTTGTTAACTATTTAATGTATGCAATGATTTATACAAGGCCAAACATAGCTCATGTAATTGGAGTTACTATCATGTTCACTTCAAATCCTGGAAGAAAACATTGAAATAAAATAAAGTAAATTTTAAAATATCTCTAAGTCACTTCTAGTTTGAAACTTTGAAAGTGAAAAGCTTATACTTGTTAGATATACAAATTCAAACATGGTAAAGGATATTGATAACAAGAGACTTACTTCAAGTTGTTTGGGTAAGTTTTAAATAGGAGTTATCGCATGGCAATAGAGATTACAAAAATGTATCGCTTTAATAAAAACATGTAAAAAGTTGATCTTTAAGGGTAGCTATGTAATTGTAGAATTAAGAGTTATCTTCTTGTTGTAGTAGGTTTTTCTAGTAATATTTGAGTAGGATTTCCTTGGGATTAGTTTATAAATAAAGTAAATATAAAAAATCTTAATAGGCATATTAAAAGTCTTTTAAATATAGAAAAACTTAGTGGGCATATAGAAAGTCCCTTTAAGGGCTAGATGTTGGCAAGAAACCTTCTTATGGATTGTAATTAATGAGAGAATTCATGATATACCATATGAGAAAATATAATTAAAAAAAGGCTACAAAAGATGTGGGGCATTATATTGGTTTAAACCTCTTAAATTTATTATGTTTGGGAATGTGCATTCTTATGGTTGTGTTTGATTCATATATGAGTGATCCATCTTGTTAAATTTTTGTCACATAAGCTAACCATGATATTTCATGCTCACTAATGAGTTATGCAATTGGATAGCTTTATGGCAGTTTTGCATCGCCTTTTCCTATAACATTTCATCTTCACGTATGATGGTTGACCTTCATTCTCATATGGTTATGATGCTTCCCATTCCTTAAGCACCAAGATCATGCAAACATAACATTTGCCTTCCCTTCTAGTGCAGTTCTAACACTTTTCCCTCAGCATAAACATCATGCAAATGTAACACTCCTCCTTCCTTAACATAATCCGTATCCTTAAGGTCATGGCATACTCCAGCATGGCATCTATCAAATCCCTTCTAGTGAACAAAGACCTCAAATTTTTTTCTTATGCATCATTCTACCAAGAATGGTCTAAGGAACTAGGAATAAAGCATCTTATAATTTAGTCAACTATAGTAACCCTAGCAATGGCTAAAAACTTACTCCAAGGGAATGCTTAAGGAATGAAATGTGAAAGATTGAATGTATTTTAGGCTCTTTAGGAAACTTTAGCTTATATGCTACTAGACCAACCTTTTCTATAATTTCAAAAGCATTGTAGAACTTAGGTGAAAGCTTTTGTTATTGGCAAAGAGCCAAGAAAGTTTACCAATAAGGTTAAAACCATAAGAAAATTTTTCCCTAACTTCAAATTGGACTTCAACATGCTTACAATCATAAAAAAATTCATACATTGTTGCACATTTTGATATTGAAACTATAACCTTTCAAAAGCTTGGTCTTGATCTTGTAACTCACACTCCACTACTTTACCCACAATAAACCCTAGTATATAAGAAAGAAATGTCAAGGCAGGCCAACCAAACAAAACTTTGTATGACATCTTTACTGGTTAATGTAGGCTCACTAGTATTATAACAATACTCAACCCATGTCATCCATATTTTCAATTCCTTAGGCTTGTGATTTGTGAAACACCTAAGGTACATCTTAAGTATGGGATTGCTGACTTCAATATGGCTAGTTGTTTATAGATGGTAGGAGGAAGAAAAGTTGAAACTTGTCCTAAACACATATAAAATGGCATGGTAAAGCTCTTTCTCTTATCCTTTAAACACCTTGAGCTAGCTAAAAGGATTTAAACATTCATCTATCAACTTCTTTGCATTATTGCAAGAGAATGAAGGCCTTTTAAATTGGTATGTCATAGCCTTCTTCATCATATAAGTTATAATTCATTGTTATTGTAATTCTTTTCTTTCTGATGTTCATCAGAAGTAAAAGCACTTTTAATTAATTTACATTTTCTTTGTTATGACAATGGCCAATATGGAGGAATTCCAAGTTGTAAGAACCTCAACAAAAATCTGCTCTTTCACATTGCTAATCCCACTAAAATGGGCCAACCAAGAACTAGGATCATTGAATTACAACAAATCATTAATTCAAGCCCTTTATTGACAATTGGATAAAAATTTTAAACACTTTAAAGATTTTTCTATCATTGAATATCACATGGCTTTTCATTAGTATTAAAAGATTTAGCACTATATCAACTTGCAAAGTCACCAAGGATAAGTCAACAATTGTTAGTGGATTTTACATCTTACTTAGATCCAAACTCATTTAGTGGCATTTTCACAAATAGCATACAATAGCATGTTTCAACACTAAAGCTAAATTTAACTATCTCAATAATACCATTATCCAAAATGTCTCACTAATGACCTAACAAGCTTTATTTGATTGTATCTAAATCTGATATCATGTTTAATGTGTGTTTGTGTTAGATATCAATTTGATCTAAAAGAATAACATTTAATGGCTGTTAAATGAATATTCAAATATTTGAAAGACATAGCTACACTAGGAATTTGGTATCCTAGCAACACAACTCTTGACTTGCATGCGTTTAGCAATTCTAACTATGCTGGGTGTAAGATAGATAGAAAAAGCATAAGTGGTGCTTGCCATTTCTCATAAATATGTTGATTTCTTGGTATTCCAAGAAATATATTAGTATAGCTCTTTCCTCCACTAACACTAAATACATAGTTGCTTCTAGTTGTTGTGCTCAGATTTTATGGATGAAACAACAATTGGAAGATTATGGTGTTTACTCCATGTTCCACTAAAATGTGATAATACACAACTTGTTGATATCTTTACTAAGCCATTGGATAAAAAAAAAAGTTATACTTTTCGGCAAGAGCTTGGCATGTGTATCTGAAAATACTTGTTAAACTTCATGTTCTATTATTGGACTATAGTTTTTGCTTTTGCACAACTTGTACATACATTTGTTTTAAGGGGGAGCACCATGAAACTCTATCTACCTCACTAGGTCAACTACCTTACTCCCTTACTATTCATATCTTATTCATCATCTCTATTCATGTTATCATATGCTCTTTTTGATAATGACAAAAAAGGGTAGAGTATTGTTCCACATATAAGTTCCATTTCTGACTACCTAGTGCAGAAAGTGGGATGACTCTCTAACACCTTGAAAATATGTTGCAAATATGTGTTCAAAAGGTGTTATTGCTGAATATTGATGACTAATGAATGTTATAATATATATTGTTGTTGGCTGATGAGAAATAGATTGAAAATAACTATTGTTTTACTCACTTCATGTGAAAATTCTACTTTATTGGATGTCATGAAAAACATTTGATATAATACACTTTGCTCACTTTGTCGATGACATGTGCTATTGTATGCTTAAGTTATGTAAATTTTGTCATCATAAAAAAAAAAGGGAGATTGTTGGAAAAAATATATATATGTTTTGCTGTGACAAATTTTGTTGATAAATGTTTATAAATATTTTTCATATATTGGTGTGCAAAATAAAACTAAAGGAAGTAAAAGGTGTGTAAATTATAATATTAATAAATGATATTATAAAGTAGCCACTTTCCTACATCCTTATATATTGCAATCTTATCCAAATCTCAAAATAATATTTCTTAAAGTAAAGAGAAAATATTATTTGCATAATATTCTTAGTAAAGAGAATTTGATGTTGGGATTTTATGTTCTTACAGAAGAAAAAATTCTTATGCAAAGGCCATCCAACCTATTGTGATTTGCAAGCCCAATTTGAATTTATGACATGTGGCCTAAGCATATTATGTGCAACCTAATCAAGATCTAGGCCCACAAAGTGCAAGCCCAATACAACACTTAAGTGATCCAAGAAACGTGTGTTGCAAGCTCACCAAAACAGCATCATTTGACTAAAAGTTGAATGCCCTAAATCAATCCACCCCAAGAGAAGCCTTAGCTCTTAATTCGATCGAGAAAACAAGAGAAGCTATCCTTTTCATAGCCAATTGTCTACTCTCTCAACAATAAGAAATGCATAGAAGTGATTGTTTGTCAGAATGGCTAACCAATTTGACTATGTGATGACTAAGAGTTTGAAATGAAGCCCTAAGTGATGATATAGCTTTCTTTCTTAGCAGGAAGAAGACTCTGATTTCATCAAGTTTGGTAGAAACCTCAAATTAACTATTATTATTTGAATTTCTTATAAAAGCTTCCATTCTATGTTTCAAGAGATAGTTTTGCATGAGTTTGATTAAGAAAATTGAAAAAGAAAAACGAGATTGCTTGGTGTTGTAATTCTGTGAAGATCTTCAGTGATATTCTTTAAAGATCATATTTTTGTGATTGTACTCATATATACTCTTGCTTATGTGTTGATTGAACTCTAATTATTATTTGCACATAAACTTGATTGTAAATCCAAAACCCTAATTTTTTTAAATTTCAGGGTTTCGTGATTAGAGCTTGGATTATTACTTTAGATCTCTAGAAAGCTCTCTGGTTATTAATCTCCCTCACAAACTATTCATTATTAGGGATTTGCTCTTGTAACAAGGTTGAAATAACCTTTGATTGTAACCTTATAGTATTGTAATTCCTTTGAGAAAGAATTGGAAGGGTTGGTAGAACGTTTTCTCCTAATTAATGAGTAAAGTGAGTGTCGGACCACCGTGGTAAACCTTGTGTTTGTGTTTGCTATCTATTATTGTTTGTATTTGTTGTTTATTGATACTCATTGTTGTGTTTTAGAAAACCAATTAATAGAAAACTTTTGGCTGAAGGTAAAGTGAAAGTATTGAAAATACCTACCGCTGAGAATCTCTCTGATATGCTCATGAAAGTCCTCCCTACCAAGAACTTTCAAACTTGTATTGACTTGGTAGGGCTGTATGTAAACAAGTACTGCAGAATGGTACAACAGGAAAGAAGATGATTGTGTAAAGAGTAGTAATTATTTGTCAAGGTGGAGAATTGTCGGACTTTTTGACTCATAATTTAGTTGATTAAGGTTACACAAACTTCTTTATCCTAATGACTGGCCAAGTAGGTGATGCAGCAGCTCGTTTTTATTCATAACAGCTGAAGCGGAACAGAGTGAAGCAGCTGCTGATATGTCAAGATTAGAGCTACCAGTGCTGTTTGAAGTTGCTGCGACTTGCCTATACACTTTCCACCTCATGCTAGACACATCGGTGGATTGTATATATGTATGTCATTCAAAGAAAAGGAGAAGAAGTACCTAGAAGACGTGAAGAACCAAGAGACAACAAATTCTGCAGTTCCTATAAAGGTAGAACCAGTGCAGAGAAGTCATCAATTCTATTCCAGCTGTGAAAAAGTTATGAGAAGGTTAGTAGATTGAGTTGAATATTGTGGTACACTTCTTGATACACACTAGAAGGATGTTGTAGATGAAGAACTTGAGCTGATATCGAGCGTAACCTTCCGTATTACACTTTGGACAGCTAAATAAAATTCTCTCCCGCTTGTCCTCTTGGCAAAATTTTGGCAAAATTTTGGCAAAACCACGTTAAATCTCTTGTGTTCTGATCTTGTTTATTTTCTGTTTTAAAGTTCCATTATCTACTAAGCTAAGAGAATACCACTGAGAAGAAGAAAATAAGAAGCAAACGACCTAACTAAATCTACTGCAAAAGCTTTTTTAGTTATGTACTCTGCATACCAGTCTAACAGTACTTGTAACTTGTGATGTTTCTGCCCCTTGAACTCCGTCACCTTTCATCCATTACGGGAATCCTTTTCCCAAATTCACTTTATATTGGACCATTGTTGGTGCACTTCGGCACCTCACCCTTACCAAGTACAACATCTTCTATGTGATTAATATCACTTCCTAGTTTATACATACTCTCACCAATTATCGTTGACAAGCTATCACAAGGATTTTCTATTTTTTTTACTGACACTCCCTGCCACCATTCCCTCTTAACTAAGAGTTCATTTCTTGATTTCATGCTTTCATAAATGCGGGATGGGCTAGTGATTGTGATAATTGCTACTTCGTTGGTAACTTCTGTGTTTTTCTACATGCCAACCTTATTTTTGGCAATTTTGGCAAACAATACACAATCTCCCTTTTTAATAGTCTAAATATAAGTCTTGTTAACACCACTGCATTTGGCTCATAATCATCCTTAAGGATCTCCAAGCCTCACACTCTAAAGCCTCTCAATCTTTTGTGGGACAACTTGTTTGTTATTTACCGTACCCCAAACGCCATATTTCATACTCCCATCAAGCATGTTAAAATCGATTTGTACTTTATTCGGAATGTACAGCCACGTAACATATTTCATACTCACGCCATATTTCGCGCGATTTTTAGCCGTTTCAAACATCAAATCGCTGACACATTTCCAAGCGCACATCAGCCCCTCTTGGCGTAACTTGCAAGTCGAAAACCGTTGGCTGATGTTGCCCAAGCACAAGTCAAACCCACTAGGTCAAACCACAGCAGATGATGACCCAAAACCCTGAGAAGCATGCCGTCGAGTTTTTTTTTTTTTTTTAAGTAATCTGAGTATTCTTTTTCCCTATCTACTCACCTTGTTTATTATCTCAATGTAATGTTTTATACAAACCAAAGTCCTACTTTCCCGCATACAACACATGCACTTGCGTGTGCACTCCATCGCTTTTACGGGAGGTCCCGGAAGTCTCACCTACTATCCATAATATAACTCTTCTGAGGTTCCAAGTTAAACCGTCCGGGTGCTTCCACGAAAAGTCGTCGTACAACATTTTTCCTTAATTTGTTCCTTAGTCATATGTCATGTCTTGTTGCTCAAGTAAACAGTCTTCTATAAATGACAATCTCAAACTAGGAGGAGACCAGCGAACCAGGTTAACATGGCGACTTTAATGTTCCATTTCTCTGTTTTGGTTTTGAGCGCAGCCCTTCTCCTCCCAATTACCTACTGCCAAGGCCAGCTATGCCTGCCAAAAGAACATGCTTCCTTGTTCATCTTTGGGGATTCAATATTCGATGTTGGAAACAATAACTATATCAACACCACCGACAACTTTCGGGCAAATGTTTACCCCTACGGGGAGACCTTCTTTAAGTATCCCACCGGGAGATTTTCTGATGGTCGCTCAATTCCAGATTTTATTGGTAAGATATTGCTACATCTCACTTTCTTTAAATCTTTGGTGTTGATAAATTGATGCTGAAGGTCTTTTGCAGCTGAGTATGCAAACTTGCCGTTAATACCACCGAATCTATTTCCTGGTCATCAACGTCACACTGATGGGGCAAATTTCGCATCAGCAGGAGCTGGTGCTCTCTCCGAAACTTTCCCAGGATTTGTATGTAATCTTTCATAATAGCGATTTTTCCTTCTATCTAATAGCAGAGGGTTTGTTATGCGACAAGCTACGGTGATCCCAAATCCTTGCATAGGCCTTCACTTGCTTTAATTTGCTTATGTTGCAAGAACATGGAAATTGTTAACAATTCTTGAATATTTTTTCTATTTCTTCCTTCAGGTGATTGACCTAAAGACTCAAGTAAGTTATTTCAAGAACTTGACGAGGTTATTGAAGAAAAACTTGGGTGATAAAGAAGCCAAAAGTTTATTGAGCAAAGCAGTTTACTTAATTAACATTGGAAGCAATGATTATCTCGTCCGGTTCACTAGGAATTCCAGCGTCTTTCAATCAATTTCTCGAGAAAAATACGTAGATATGGTGATTGGCAACCTGACAATTGCTATCAAAGTAACGAAATTAACATTACTACAAATTTTCCTTGAAATATCCTTTTGTTTTAATTGTTTCTGGCTTCGCTTTAACAAAATCTTGATATGCTAGGAAATATATAAGACTGGAGGAAGGAAATTCGGATTTCCAAACATATGGCCACTGGGTTGTGCACCATCCGTGAGAGCACAAGGAAATAATGGCGCATGCGACGAGCAAATGACAGAAGTAGCAATACTGCACTACAAAAGATTTTCTAAAGTCCTCCAGAATCTGGAAAGCCAGCTCAAGGGATTCAGATATTCACTAGCAAATTCGTTCACTGCTGCTAGTGAAAGAATAGATAACCCTTCAAGATATGGTATGCCTTGGATATCTTTCTCGTACCAAGTAAATTTTTCTCTTCTTAAACTCTTGTTTGAGAGATTAATAGTAGCATATTTGCTGTAATTATGTCGAAAAGGGTTCAAGGACGGGAAGACTGCATGCTGTGGAACCGGTCCGTACAGAGGAATTTCAAGTTGTGGAGGGAGGAGATCTGTGAAAGAGTATGAATTATGCGAGAACGCCAGCGAATATGTGTTCTTTGACTCCGGCCATCCCTCGGAACGGGCCAACCAGCAACTTGCTGAGATAATGTGGAGTGGAGCTCCCGATGTTACTGGGCCTTACAATCTCAAAGCTCTATTTGAACTCTGAGGACTGAAGATTTGATGAACAACGAGAGAAGTGAAAGAAGTAAGAAAAGAAGTAGAAAGAAAGAAAGTAATAACGGATCGGATCACACTTACCGACCATTTTAATATGTTTGGCATTTCCAATTGTCGTCTAGTCAGATTCCCAACATGTGGAATGTGAACATGAATAATTTGGAGGTAAATGTTTATTAGTATTTTGAATGTCCAATCTGGAGAGTAGTCGTTATTATCTCCTACTACTCAACCAATCAACCATCTCTAGTAAGCTAACTCAAGTAGTAATCTAATAGAGAATCTGACCATAAAGCCTGGTATTCAACATCTTGTGTGCGTGAGTGGTACATGTGTTATAATAAAAAAATTATAAAAAAAAAATCAATCAACCCCAATCCTTCGGTTGGAAAAGGGGCCCCCTCGTCCAAGAAGTATAGGGTATTGTAACAGAAGGACAAGTAAATCGTACCATTTTACAATTATTAGTGATACAAGATAATGACTGTTCTCTCAACGTAAACAATGAAAAGGTAAGTCAAATGAGAAACGTTGTTATTCTTCCCCGTGAGAAACTAGTTTAAGTTGGACAAAAAATAATTGAATATGCAGCCAGCAACATCAGTATCTTATTCAACACGTTGACTGAGATTAGAATACAAGCTGTGACCTTCCATCGTACACGACGTTTGTTGTGATGGGGTCCAGGTTCTCCTATTCCTTAGAGAAGTCTGAGTCAATCCCTTTATATGATTTAACTCGATCTTAAAGTCACCTTTTCCGTAAAATGCCAAGTTTGTATTACAAGAAAATGTTAAGCTAGATAATCTCCCTTCTCATAAATCCTTTTGAAAAAAAGGTTGACTTGTGTTATGTGCGGCTGAAACCGGACTCGTAATAGGCTGATTCAAGAGTCGGTCTTCAAAAAACATTGAAAAAAAGGTTGATCTGTGTTATGTGCGGCTGAAACTGGACTCGTAATAGTCTGATTCAAGAGCTGGTCTTCAAAAAGACATGGAAGAAACAAAAATATCAATTGAACGCAATAGAAAGATATTTTTAGTGCAAAACAACTAATATTCCAATTATTTTAGTAAAAGTAAGAAAAATTATACAAAGAATAGCTTCTTTGTTTTCAAATGCAAAATTTTTCAAAAAAATGTTATTTTAAATGAGATTTGAAACCTTCTAACATCCATCTTTTCATAACTTTTGTAATATTAGGATATTGCCCCTATGCTTATATACATTAAATTTTATTAATGCAAACTTATCTTTTTTAAAAAAGAAAAAAGAAAAACTATCCTATAAATTAGGATGAATTTTTAGTAAAGTTAGAGCCAATTTTCATTGGAGGGGATAACCCACCTCAAAGTTTAGGGATACAAAATACCCAATGCTAGTCCTTCTCTCTTGTTCCTAATATAACCAACTCCTCATAGCTTGCAAGGTCACATCACATCCCTCGTACAAAATACCCAACTTACATAACATTGGAAATATCTTGGTACATACTTTGACCTAACACAATCTAAGCTAAGCATGACATTCCATGCTGTTCAAATGTGGCTCATAATTTACATTCTCTCTCTCTTGGTATTTAGTATAGGAACTACTATTAGATCCACTTAACCCTCTTACCTGTTATCAAGAGACATGTGAGGAGATTTTTTCTTAACCACTAACACCTCATGCTATCATCAAAGAATAAGTTGTTACACGTGTGATTTTGGGAGAGAAAGCCTACATCTCTAGATTTTCCTACTCCTTAAGTCTCTCTTCCATCATCACAATTGGTGGGTGGGTGGGTGTGAGAGTCTTTTCTTGCATGGTAATCTCAGAATTAAAAAACAGAAAAAGAGAAAGAGAAAAGAGAGTAGGCAATGTGAGAGAAAAACACCAAGAGAGTTTGTGTAGTCAAATTTGTGCGGATTTGAATGCAGAGTGCAGTGCAGATTTCAATGTACTGTAGATTGGCGTGTAATGTGTAGAACAATAAAGAAGAGAATGAAATCTATAATTTATTTTTTTTTAACTCTTGTGCACTTCCTTGTATTCTTAAAAGAATGTTTGAAGAGTGTGTTTGGTAAAGAATTTTTTCAAAAAAGAAAAATATATAAATATATACTATTAATTTCAAGTAGTGTAAGAAATCTCTCATAGCTTTACCTTTAGTTATAGGCAATTATTTACCCAACCACATAAATTTGTGTATTTTTTTATGTGATTTTATATTTTTTTCATTTATTTTTTATTCAGTCAACATCCAAAACAATATCTTAAACTTGGTAAAAAGTCTATTTGATAATTAATTCAAGCTTAATTAGGACATAACACTAACATTCTTACTACAACACATGCTTGCGGATAAGCTATGTCGTTGGATGGCTTTGGCCTATTGCTGTTTTGGCTTAGATGGCAATTCTAGATAGCCCTTCCCCATTACCTTACGTCTTCATAGATGATGATTGACCTTCTTTCTCATGTAGTTGTGAAGCTTCCCCTTCCTCAACACCACAATCATGCAAACATAACATTTGACTTCACTTTTTGTATAGTTATTACTTTCCTTCCTCACCACCAACAGCATGTAGATGTAACACTCATCCCCCCTCAACTTAATCCTTGTCTACATGGTTTAGTTTAGAGAACTATTATCCAAGGTCTTGGCATCTATTGGTGTTAATCCTTTCTAGTGAACTAAGACCTTAACTTTTTTCTTGCACATCATTCTATTAATAATGGATTGAGGAACAGGGAATAAAGCATCACTTGACTTAGTCAACTTCAATAACCCTAGCAATGGCTGAAAACTTGCTCCAAGGGAACACTTAAGGAATGAAACATAAAAGACCGAATGTATTGTGGACTCCTTAGGCAATTTTAGCTTGTAGGCTACTAGACCAACCTTCTCTATAGTTTCATAAGGACCATAGAACTTAGGTGAAATCTTCTACAATTGGCAAAGAGCTAAGGAAGTTAGCCAATAAAGTTGAAGCCATAAGAAATGTTTCCCCTACTTAACTAGACTTTAACATGCTTACGATCATAGAACCTTTTCATATGCTCTTGCACATTTTGAAACTAAATTTGCAATTCTTTACAAGCTTGGTCTCGATCCCATGACTCTTAATCAACCATAATAAACCCTAGTATATAAGAAAGAAATGTGGGTGAAGACCAACTAAACAAAACTTTATATGGCATCTTACTGGTTAGTGCATGCTTGCTGGTATTCCAACAATAGTCAACCCATGCCATCCATTATTTTCACTACTTAGGCTTGTAACCTATAAAACACTTCAAGTAAATCTCAAGTGTGTGATTATACCTTTAGTTTGGTTATCCATATGAGGATAGTAAGAGGAAGAAAAGTTGAAATACTTATCCCCTATGGCCAAAAGACTCATAGAACAACATAATAAAGCTCTTTCTCTTATCCTCCAAACATATATAGGACAACTAAGAGGATTCAAATATTCAACTATAAACCTCTTTACGTTATTACAAAAAGAATGAGCTCCTTTAAATTGTTATATTATGTTAGAGTGTGAGAGCCCATCTCAAAACCTTAAAGCATTAGATAAGAAAATCTCATCACTTATAAGTTCAAAGGCATATCCTCATGCTTTCAATGGAAGACAATACATATCTTTAACATTCTCCATCACTTACATTTTGATACAAACATTGCAAGTAGATTAAAGCCCAATTTTTGAACATACGAGATTACGAAGTGGAGACCCATCCTTGGCTTTGATACTATATTAGAGTGTGAAGGTTCATCCCAAAACCTTATAACATTAGGTGGGAAAATCTCATTATTTATAAGCTCAAGGGTTTATCCTTACACTTCCAATGTGCAACAACACCCATTTTTAACATGTTATACCAGTTTTCATAATAAAGAATATGCTTTATTATTGTTTTAATTCTTTTGTTTTTATGTCTAGCACTTGTAATTAATTTACATTTTATTTGTTGTGATGGTGGTCCATATGAAGGAATTCTAAGTTATGGAAACCTTAATGAACATTCATCATTGACATTGCTAATCCCATTGAAAAGGCTAACATGAACTAGGATCGTTGAATTATGACAAATCATTACTTCAACCTTTTATTGAGGATTGGACAAAACTTTTAAACACCTTAAAGATTTTTATATCATTGAATATCATATGGCTTTTCATTAGTATTAGTGGATTTAGCACCATACTAACTTGTAAAGTCATCAAGGACAAGTCAACAACCACTAGTAGATTTTGCATCTTACTCACCAATACCCTTTCATGGCATTTTCACAACTAGCACACAATAGCATGTTTCAATGCTAAAGTTGAAATCAAATGTCTCGTTAATACTACTATGAAATATGTCTCATTAATACATTGACAAGTTTTTTTTTAAAAAAAAGAAAGAAATAAGGATAGTACCCTAACAAGGTGCTTTTTGTATCTTTTGATATGGAGCTAACCTGATCTTTCGAGCATAACACATTTTGAACTAAGTTGTTTTTACAAAACCATTGCACATTAACTAACCATTTCTCCTACTAGTGGCAATATTCAAGCATTAATTATGATATGGAAAAAAGACGTGAAATGAATCCCTTCAAACTATGCAATTCCTCCATTTACGCACTAGGCAATTCCTCACTCCCTATGTTACCGTCTTGATTAGGGGTAATTGGTACTGGTGGAGAGAAGGATGGTTCTAGGCCATAGTAGGCAGCATTAGGATAAAAAAGGAACCTAGACGGTCCATGAGAAAGGAAAGAAGCTCAAGAAACTAAAAGCAAAGTTTCATTGATACCCAAAAAGCTTCCCTTACATGTTACATGCATTGTAATATAAAGGAACACTTAGCCCTAGATATAAGCCTATAATTCTCTACCAAAACAATCAATCACAATAAAGAAAATGATTGGTCATTTAGACAAATTGTGAACTCTACCGAAGAACAAAATAGTAGGCCAAACCAGTGAAAAATAAAAGAATAGAGAACACAAATGAAAGATTGAAAAAGCTATAATTTGGTTGATGATTAGTGTTGATGTAAATAGATTTGAGTTGATGTAAATCATCTAGAAAACAATACAATTTGAATCCTACAAAGTAGATTGACAAACAATTAGCTTACCAAAGAAGGAAGGAGAATTAGGGCTACCAAACCTCAAACTTTGAAATAAAGTGTTTTTGAGATGTATGTTGTAGAATCTCATTAACCTCCCACACTTTTCATTATGGAATAAATAAATTCATAGTACAAAATGCACCTAAAAAAAAACTCCAATAATGCAACCTGATATAAAAATTTTTATGATATAAAGTTGGAGATGCCTCCTCAAACTAAGGCTTAACTTACACATTCTCTTTAGGTCCACCTATTGATACAAACAAAATTACAACAACCTCTAACTAGTTGATAAAAATTGAATTGGTATAATCTAATTTGGACTAGTAATATTAATAAACATAATTTATTAGATGATTAGTTTGTTGAAATAGATTTTCTAAAGTAGAAGAAGTTGCACAATGACCCACTATAGTTAACATATATTGTGATTTTTGTCAGTTTCACATAGAAATAGAAGTTATCTCTTTTTTAAACGTACATGGCAAAAATGATTTAGAAGATTACTTTTACTTAGAATGGAATTGTTGTTATATTGGAAGATGGAATGAAAAACTATAATGATTATCTAAGCAACTAAAAAAAGGGGACTTGAGGGCTAAACTTCTTAAAATCTCCTTTTTGGCTTGTATTTACTATATATGAATTGAATGTAATAAAAAATGCTTTCAAATCAAAGCAACTAAATAAAGAGATTTAACTACTAAATTTTTTAAGATATCATTTTTATCTTATATTTACTATATATGGATTGAACATAATAAAATATACTTTCAAAGCAAAACAACTAACATTCCAAGCTTGTTAACAAAAGTAAGGAAAATTATATGAAGAGTTTCAATGTCTCGAAATGTAAAACTGTTATAAGAAAATGTTATCTTGAATGAGATTTGAAAGCTTCCAACATCCATTTTTTCATAACTTTTGTAATACTAAAATATGACTTTATGCCTCTTGTTAAAAAATATGATTAGATGCTTGCTAGTGAATATTAGAATTCTAGCATAAATAAGATAGTGGGAACAAAAGAGAAGATAAAGAAGTAAAAGAGGAAACGAAGAAATAAAAGTGAAATAAAAAAAGTAAGGAAAAGGAATTGTCATTATCACAAGGCCAACTAGCCCAGCTACAATATCACATAAAAGGAAAACATATTCTTAAGATAATTTCATTCTTTGTTACAAAACACAACCATACTCTCCTTTTATACACAATTTTTAACCAATACAATAAATGATAATAAATGACGATAAATGCGTTGATTGGTAGAAAATCTTTGAGTTTTTAATGTGTGAATATGTGCCGATGGTAAAGAATCTTGGCTAGTAATCTCTTGTCATTTGCATGCATATAATTTCCTTGTTTCTTCATATCTATTGCCTCTATAAACTAGATTCTATTAACACAAACTTACTTTTTCACAACAAAAAAAAAGTCTCCAACCATCAATTTCTACTACTACGATCCACGATCCTTAGAGAATTTGCTAGGTCATCTTCGATACTACTAGGAATAAGAGAAAGTGGTAAAAACATCTTAAATGTATAATTTATAAACAAAGTAAGGAGAAATCACTTTTACTTTTGATTTCAAGTTTGTCCTTTCTTGATATTTTACGTTCCCTTATTTTTTAATCTATCTAATATGATAAATGGTCTTCAGTGTTCAACACTACTAGTTCATTTAGATGGAGGATAACCAAATTAACTAGTGAACTTTTGCGTTGCCTCCAGCCATCTCACACCAATTTAATTCAATTTTTTACTTTATGCAATTCAAATAATTCCACTAAGCTAAATTATAAATCCAAGACCTACTTTTCTCTTCTTTTTTTTTTTTTTTGTGGCCGGCAGGGGGGGGGAGAGTGAGAGAGTGAGAGAGATTGAAAATGGGAAAAAAATTAATTTAATTATTTGTTTCTGTATGACAAATCATTTAGTTGTTTTTGAAAATAAAAAATGAAACACGTAACTTAAATGCTTTTCTAAGTATTGCACAAACTTTTCATTAAAATAAGAGAGATGCAAAACCGTTTACGCTTCTCAAAAGGCGTGGCCAATTTTTTTAAAAAAAAATTGCCTTAAACCTGTTATTCGTTATTGATTTTACGAGTAACTATTTTTCACTATTATTTCATAAGCCTCAAAACATAGAGAACAACAGAAAATATATTTAAAAATATTTGACGTCAAAACAAGTACAACTAGTGTTTAATGGACTCCTTTGTGAGAGAAAGGAGCATACTTGCCTAAACCTCGCAATTAGAAAGATTGAAGCTTTGAAATCATGTTTCCGTGTATCTCATACTCTTTGGTTCAGGCCCATCCTGACAGCAACACAACGAACTCTGCTTGGATACCACCGGGCTCACCGCTGAAGCCCAGGCAGAGCGGGTACATCATGCTGGCCAATGCATCAACTATCGGCGGATTCCAAACAAAACCACACCTTGAATTGAGACTTTTTGCAACCTGTCGGGCCCTTATTTTACTGTGCTTGATTGAAAGCTTCGTATCCAAGGAAAAGAAAATTGCAAACCCATGAAGTAAACGACAGAGATAATGGATGCTTTCGTGTTCTTGTTTGTTTATTAATTCGACCAAGTATGTGGTACACCTTTATTCACCTGGCAAAGGTGAACAACTAGGTCCAAAAATCAAAGTGACAGCTATTGTGGAAAAATGTTCCTTTGTCTTTGGCAGCCAAACCACAAGAATCTTTTGCATAGCTGGGTCGCGGTAATGTCACATCATATGAGCTTGATTTTGATCGAAGAACCTACATTTGTTTGATTCCAAACACAAATCGTAAAAGTGTAACAGCGTGGTTTAAGAGGCATGGTTAGATTAGTATAAGGGTGTTAAGAATGATAGTTTTACATTTAAAAGATGTTAATGTTGAGAAATACTTACATATAAATATATTATTTTTTACTCATAAATTAACTTTTGTATTAAATATTTAATTTTTTAATATGATATCAAAACCTATTTTCATCTATCTTAGTTCTCTTTCAGCTTGAATTCTTTAAATATGTTCAATATAGTAGAGAGTTTTAAAAATGAAGTCCTACACCAAAAAGTTCCGATTCTTGATAATATCTAAATATGAAGAAAAGAAATTATTTATGAGTCAATTTTTGAATTAAATTTTATACTTTTGAACCAAAAGATGGGGGAGCAGGAAGTTCATTGATGCCTTAGGAAAAATATTTTGGTTTCTTGCTAAGGCTACGTTGTCCAAACGACAAAATGGCCTGGAGGTCCAAAAAGTCCACCAAAAAAGTCTTGAGAGTAACTTTCCTGTGGAAGTCTTGCTATCCTTGTCTTTTATTAGCGCCTAGTGTGTCCGCATATATAACTTCATTTGTTAAGCGCCTTGGAAGCCACTCCCATATGTAATGTATTAGAGGCTTGGAAAGTCCCGTCTTCTTACAAAGTGTTTGAGAATATTAAGCTTAACTCTTCTAATTGTCATACTATATGTAGGTCTCCAACAAAATTTTGAACAAATTAGCCATCCAACACTTTTACGTTGTCTCACTCATTATAATTTTATATTAACTTAAAAACGAAATTATCATGATTATGTTTAATTAGAACTATCAATTAAACTTCCATATACCGAAAAGGAATGGAAGTGTGAGAAGCTATGGCCAGATCCATAGCTTAAACTAACGGTAGACCCCATGTCATAGATCTCATGTCCATATGAAAATAGAAGACTAGGTCATGAAAACTCACAATCATGCATCCACAACCAAGATATGATGGGCTTTTTTTCTTAACTATTATTTTTAATTAGAAAGATATAATCATAGAAAATTGAGTTATTAGTATAAGTTAAAAGATATTAGTTCAACCCAAAAGTTAGATCAAGAATTAAACGAACACTTTTTTTATTTAAGTTTTATTATAAAAAAATCATACTTTCGATATAAAACTTTCATCCTACACATAATAAATTAGTTTTCAAAGCTTTGTCAAGTGATATTTTATCATTTCATCTTCTTCATTTTGAAGTCTAGTTGATATGATTATGTGTATCTTACTACTTTTTAGTAGTTAAAAGTTCAATCACTATTAATAAGATTAGACATCCCCAAATTCCAAATTAAATTGTGCAAAAATCTTAAGTTAGGGATGAAATACTAGTCCAAGCACAAAAAATTAAGCTAAAGAGTATAAGATGATTATAAGTCTGATATAGAAAAATGGTTAAGATTCTTTTCTAAGTAAAAAATAAATAAAAATGTAATATGTTATATCAAAACCTAAATGGAGGGCCTATTAGATTCCCAACAATGACTCAAAACCTTATTAAACTAAATTTTGAATTCCATAGTTGTGGTAGATTCGTTGGCCCTAATCATTGTTTCCAAGGTTCAATGGCTTGATGCCTCGATAAGCTCGCTTACAGCTACTGGGTGCAGATTCATTTGCCACCATCAAAGGCCTTAATATCACCGTCTGGCGGAGAAAACATCTCAAGAGATGCTAGTCGGTGACAGCTTCGACATAGGCAAACCAAGCCAAACTTGATCTTAGGGTTAAAGCTTTCGGTCGTTTTCGTAGAGGGCTAGTGGGTTTTGGACGGAAGAAAAGAGGATGGTGATATTGTATTCCATTGGAAACCATGTTGCTCTCGTTGGCGGAGAATGGAAGACTTTGATAAGTCCAACAAGGAGAGGAGCCATTAACGGAGACAAGTTGCTTAGATAGGACAGAGTTAGACTGCAAAAACCAAGAACGGAAAAGGACAACCAGGAGAATGAAGTAGAGGTGGAGAAGAGAAGTGGGAGTAGTGGTAGATCTGGTCAACCCAAACATGGATATATGGCTGTACTCATAATGGCGAGATTCCATTATCCAATTGTCTTTATCTGTAGTTGTATTGATGTGGATGGTGCTGAATTTTTGCTCAACCTTCTTTTAATACTATTTTTCTATAAAACTTTTCGCCTAAACAACTTTCTTTCTTATTCATGGGCATGCTACCTTATATTCTCTAGGAGTAATATGACGAGATTTGGACGGAATAAGCATGCTCAAACAAACCAAAACTTCCGGGAAGAAATTGATTAAATTTGAACTTTATGGACTACAATAACAATAAACCCCATAAAGATTACAAATGTCGTTTTTGGCCTGGTTTAAGCCAGTACTCATAAGGAAACATGTGTGAAGTTACTCCAATAGCTCCTATGGCTTTTGGCCAAATCACTCATCATGGTTCACATTACTGAACAGACTCCTTTTGTTAGCTAATGGCAGAGTTGATATATGCAAACTTCACCACTGATCCACTAAACCGTCCACTCCTCTCATAAAGGATGTCTACCTTTTTTTATCCGAATTAGAGGTGTATTATTTGGTGGTAATCAACCCCATCCTTGGATGGTCTCCCTCCAAACTTGAAGTGGTCGACACCACCCACTTTTATTTACTGTGTATTTGACTTCCCATTACTCGTTTGTATAGTTATCGTTTAGAAAAAGTTAGTGATCATGATTACTCACAAACCCAAGATCGAAAAAGTATGTGCAATAGAGTCTTAGTATATGCTAATTGTCTAGTTCCTAATAATTTCCATCCAGAATCAGTTTTCTGTACTAGTGGAGTTCATTTAAATTAATAGAAATTTTTAACTAATAAAGTTGACTTACATTTTGGAAGAGCATGTTGTAATGATAAATTCTCCATACAATTTTATTTTCTCACATGTACTTTGATTTTGCACACCTATATGCAACATTTTGATAGCTCATCTTGTGAAATAATATTTGCAAAGAAAGAAAGAGAGAGTTTGAGGGTTGAAATATTTTTTAACTTGATTTAATTGATCAATTTAGTCTTATTTATAGATGTACAACTCATAATACAACTATGAAACAATAGGACCCTTCTAGTATACTAAAGCTTATGATAAGCTAGAGGGGCCATCAATGCTAGTTGAACAGGCCGTGTCAAAAAATCACGCTTCCCGTTGAATTTCTTTCATTCCCCATGGAGGACGGTGCATATTCACAATGGACAATTTGATCATTCAGTAAGTCAGCATCCCGCATTCATAGTGCGTGAGACAATCAAAGACCTCAAGATATTGTACCATTTCTAATTATTTTTGCCAATTAACGTATTGTACTAATTCGATCCACTACTTCAAACACTCATCTAATATAGTACATACTCCCAATAATTGAATTAGACAGGGAAACCTCAAGGTTTACCTAGGATGTAGTAAGTTTGGCTTGCTTTAATGTCATATGTATTTCAGGGGCAAGCAAGTAGTTCTGGGCGTTTCATGGCATAGTTCTATTTATACCCAAACTTTTAGACTCTTGGAAAAAGTTATGTTGTCACTTGCATTACCTTATATCATTTTTCTCTAACTCGTAGGTTCAGGTATACATGGTGACCTACGCATTCTATGCCGTGTCTTATACCCTAAAAAGCAATAACGACGTCATCATAATTTGCTTTCATGTGTCCTCTCAAAACTTCTGCTATCACATGGACTAGAAGTGAAAGTTCCATGTCATGTCATAAATGCTGTTGCGTTAACTCACTTGTTTTCTTGTGTTATTTCCCTTCTAAAAATAACACCCCCTCTGTTCTGCTGTGACTTCCCTTCACGTACTCTGCATTCTGACATCGACTGACCACTGCTTGTGGTATGTTTTCTTTTTCTTTTTCAGCTCTTCTTTAGTCCTGACCTGACAGAGGAGAGGTACACCCTTATTCCCTTTCTGGGTTGCTTTCTCTCGATCTTTCACTGCTGACGATGAAAAAGATGAAAAGATAAGTACTTGCCATCCTATTCTTATACTGCTGCAACTACCCAACATTTATTGAGAAGCATTTTTCTACAACTACCAAGCTGTGATAACTTGTTGGAAACGATAACTGGCTGGAAACCATGCTGGAAGCACATTTTTTGGGATTTTATTGGTTTGTTGAAAATAGTGCAACACGATAAGTGGAGCCACAACAAACTTCAATCTTTTTAACCCATTATCAAATGTAACTTACTTAGCTTATCTATTACGTAAGACTCGTTATTTGTTTCTTATTAGGGAAAGTAGTTTTTAATCCGGAACAATAAAACATGACTATTGCCTATTGGTGACCAGTAGAGTTCATATCATGAAAAATGTGAATTAAAATAGAAAAGACTATTACAAGTTCAATACCAAGTAAGGTTAATAACATTTATAAAACACTAGATAAGAAAAAGAAAAATATGCATACTTATAAAACCTGATTATTCCTGCTAACAAGGTAAGTTTTTGCAAGATGGTAAGTTTTTATATACAAATGCAAAAACTTCATTGGGAAGTATAAAGTAATGGCTTGCATGATTACATTGGTTAAAAATTAGTTGATCTTAATGCTTATAAAACACTTGTTTATTTCTCGTAATAAGGTTAATTTTTTGAGTTGAAAACTCGAAACGTGTAAACAAGAAACTCAAACTGTCAATAATAGTTAAGTTAATAAAAATATAAATTTAGATAGAAGAGAATGTTACAAATTTAATAAAAAAAATTAATAGTAATTAGGTAACATTACAAAAGAATAAAGAAATTTAGTACTAATAAGGTAACTTTTTACAAGATGGTAAGGTTATATGACTGTTTCTTATTTTTACTTTTTTTATGCAACCCCGCCAACGGCCGCTCCCACCCTTCTTCACTCTTTGAGGCCCCGAAGTAAGTATTCGAGTTAAGTATTCGGCTTGACAACACTACAGCAAAAGTCGTCGTGTTAAGTTTTGGAAAAGAAAAGCTACCCAGACCCGTGACTTAGAATTAGCAAGGCAAATAACAAAACGTGACTTAGACGGCGAAAAACAGAGCCCCGACCCGTCTCCTTACTGAAGTAACGGTAAAGTCTGTAGCTTTTGATTGCGGAAATTGACACCATGCTCAGCGGAGCATCCAATCCAGCGTTCCCATAAATAGAGGAGGAATCTGCAAGTGAAAGTAACAGAATCTGAGAGAAGGAAAGATACACTTTTCGATTTCTCAAACTCTGTTCTTCACGATCTATTTTGGAAGCTCTCTGCGGCGTTGTAAGCATTATTTACAATAGCTGTTGTTCTTTTGTTGATGTTGTAAATGATATTTTAAGCTTATATTGTGGGGCCCATTACAGCCCCCCCCCTTACCATGTACCTATATAGGTTTTGCTTCCGTTCATTTTGTTCTTCGAACATCTTGTAGTTACCTTGATTATGAATCAAAGTGGTTTCATCGTTTCCACTCAATCAAGTCTCTTTGTTCCTTTTAACATGGTATCAAGAGCAGGAATTTTTTCCTGATCTTTATTTCTTCCGCTGCAAAAATTTTTTTTTCCATGGCTCACAGCTCCGATTCTAACAACTCTCCCCGGGGACGTTCCCGTCAGCGGCACCGTTCCAGAGACCGAACTCGCCGTCACAGAAGGTCCCGTCCCCGAGCTTCTACACATGTTTCTGTTCCTCCCCCTCCTCTCCCAGCTTTCATCAAACCTGGAGACCCTCTCTACCTCTATCCTCAAGACCAAACGGGCA
The DNA here is from genome assembly GCA_028551485.1 of Casuarina cunninghamiana. Taxonomy (NCBI): domain Eukaryota; kingdom Viridiplantae; phylum Streptophyta; class Magnoliopsida; order Fagales; family Casuarinaceae; genus Casuarina; species Casuarina cunninghamiana. The sequence continues at coordinate 17,045,661 of CM052363.1, read as the reverse complement.
TGCTCCTTGTCTCTGAGAAGCTTGTAGGTGCTGAGAATTTTGCAAGTTGGACCCGGGATATGCGGAATGCTCTTTTGGGGAAGAACAAATATGGTATCGTTGATCCTTCGGTGCCCCAACCCACAGCTCTTTCTCCTTATTTTGAAGCTTGGCAACGGTGCAATGGCGTCGTCCTTTCCTGGTTGCTCACTTCCCTTTCCCATGAAATTTACACTGCCTTCACATATTCAGATGATGCTCGTGAAGTATGGACCCATCTTCAAGAGAAATTCCAGCGAGTGGGAGGGAAAGAAATTTCCAGTGTTAAACGTGCTCTTGCCATGGCTACCCAAAAAGGAGACTCTTTGGATCGTTATGTCTTCCGTTTGGAGCGACTATGGCGCCGTCTGGATTCTTACATTGCAATATGTTACCCGGAACTTTTGGCTATCAAGTCTTTCCGTCGTTATCAGGATGATGGAAAAATTGTCGAATTTCTTAATGGCCTCGACGAGGTTTACACAACTGCCCGGTCTCAAATCCAAAATACTAAGCCTAACCCTTCCCTTTCAGAGGCGATCTCCATGATTAGGGACGAAGAATCAGCTTTACGGCCTTTTTTTGAGCAAAACCGGACGGATTCTACTGCCTTCGCGCTCCACTCTGAATTTTCCGGCCTCTCCCTGACCGGAAATTCTTCTGCAGGCGACCCGCATATGAGCAGCCCGCGCGCATACATGGCCGACCAGCGCGCGGGCCATAGCATACTGGCCGACCAGCGCCCGGGCCAGAGCGCGCATCAGCGCGCGCTGCTGGCCGACCAGCAGGCACGAGCACTGGCCGACCAGCGCGCGGGCCAGAGCGCGCATCAGCGCGCGCTGCTGGCCGACCAGCACGCGCATCAGCGCGCACTGCTGGCTGACCAGCGCGCGTCAGTGGGCAACCCACTCGGGCACCCTTTTTGCCCGGGTGGGCCCAGCCCCTATTATGCGCCCAATGGGCGCCCACTTTTTGCACCTGATGGGCGCCCACTATTTACCCAGCCCGCGAATGCAAACGACTTGCCGTTTGCATCGCAGGCCTATGCAGTGGCCAAACTGCAGCCATTTCCCTCCCCTGCTGACGTGGCACCCAGAGGTGATACCTGCAACCACTGTAAAAAACGTGGCCATCAAATTGAAAATTGTCTCCTTTTAACTACCTGCGGTCATTGTGGTATTATTGGACATACCAAGGAAAAATGCTATAAGCTCCATGGTCGTCCCCAAAAAAAGGGAAAAGGGCGTGCTGCTGCTAATCAAGCTGATGTTGATGATAATTCCAGTTTGGCTTCCACTTTCACTCGTGAGGAGAGAAATGAGATCATGGCCTTCATGCGGAACAATAAAAAATCCACCGCACACTTTGCCCATCCTACTCCTCCAGTGAAAGGTATTCCTCATAACCGAAATAATTCTTTAAATTGGCTTGTAGACTCAGGAGCCAGTGATCATATCACGGGCGACTTTAATTGCTTGATATCTCCTCGGTCATGTATTCATGAATCTAGGACTGTTAAATTGCCCAATGGAAAACGCATCCCAGTCACTCATATAGGTTCGGTGATCCTTAAAAATACATATTATCTCTATGATGTCTTATATGCACCTGACTTTACTGCCAATCTGTTATCAACAACTAAATACACTCGTGACAATGATTGTGCTATTATATTGCTTCCCACTTTGTGCCTTTTTCAGGACCTATGGACTGGGACAGTGACGGGAATTGGTAAAGTGCGACGTGGACTTTATTTCCTGGTGCCTGATTTTGATAGCGCTTGCAAATCCTTATTACATGAATCTGTAATGGATAATTTTGTATCTTCGAAGTTGAACATTTCATGTCATACTTCCCATGTATCCACAGATTGTAATATTTTGCACAAACGCTTAGGGCATCCTTCCTTTAATGCTATGAGACTTCTTCCTAATATTGATATGTCATCATTACATGATATTAAAACATGCAATATTTGTCCTTTAGCTAAACATGCTCGCACACCTTTTTCTCTTAGCACTTCACTCACACATACACCCTTTGAGTTGATTCACGTCGATATTTGGGGACCATACAAATCCCCCTCTCACTCCGGTGCACGATATTCTCTCACCATTGTGGATGATTACACTCGTAGCACCTGGTTATATCTCATGACTCATAAAACCGAAACACTGAATCACCTTAAGTGTTTCATTGCTATGGTACACACTCAGTTTGGGACACTAGTCAAAAGCATTCGAACCGACAATGCCCAAGATTTTTTTAGCTCTACATGTGTTAATTTCCTTGATTCTCAAGGTATTACCCACCAGAGTTCATGCCCTTACACTCCCCAACAGAATGGGGTGGTGGAACGCAAACATCGACATTTGTTCAATGTTGCACGGGCCCTTCGTTTTCAAGCCCATTGTCCAATCCGTTATTGGAGTGAATGTCTTCTCACCGCCACATACTTGATCAATAGGACTCCTTCTCGTGTGCTTCATGGGAAAAGTCCTTTTGAAAAACTTTATGGTACATCTCCATCCCTTCATCACCTTCGAGTCTTTGGATGTCTTTGCTATGCTGCACATCTCACTCAGAAGGACAAGCTTGGTCCTCGTTCCATTGCTTCTATTTTTATGGGATATCCATCCACTCAGAAGGGATATCGCTTGCTTGATATTGCCACAGGTCGACTCTTTGTTAGTCGAGATGTTGTTTTTCACGAATCTCATTTTCCTTTTACTCATTCATCTCCATCTACATCTCTTGGCACTAACTTGCAGAGACCCAACTCACTTGCCATTGTCCCGTACACTGATCCAGCTCTTGGGTCCACTCCTGACACTGCTCATGACACCCCCATTCCTGTGATGGTGCCCTCTCCGTCCATTGCCTCCAGGCCAGGTAGAACCCTTAGACCTCCTATTTGGACTCGCGACTATATATGTTCACATTCTACCTCTTCCACCGCACACTCTATATCTGAAGTCATGTCATATCATCGACTCTCTAGTCCTCATAATCATTTCGTATCATGTATTTCTGCCCTTATTGAGCCAACCTCTTACCAAGAGGCTGTTTTAGATCCTAAATGGCGGAATGCCATGACTGAGGAAATTAGAGCATTAGAGTCAAACAAGACATGGGATCTGGTTTCTTTGCCTGCAGGTCGACGAGCTATTGGTTGCAAATGGGTCTACAAAATCAAGCACAATGCTGATGGCACCATAGATCGCTACAAGGCTCGCTTGGTAGCCAAAGGATACAGCCAGCGAGAAGGGATTGATTATGAAGATACTTTCGCACCTGTTGGGAAGCTAGTTACAGTTCGCATCCTCACTGCCCTTGCTGCTATTCGACATTGGAATATGTACCAAATGGATGTTCGCAATGCCTTTCTTCAGGGTGACCTTGACACTGAAATATACATGAAGCTTCCAGAAGGCCTCCGCCACGAGAGAGGGAATAAAGTATGTAAATTAAAAAAATCCCTTTATGGTCTCAAGCAAGCATCTCGACAATGGTACCAAAAGTTCACAGAGGCCCTTCTCAAAGATGGTTTCAGCCATTCACAGCATGACTATTCCCTTTTCCTTAAGCAAGGTAATCATGGCATCTTGATTGTCTTCCTTTATGTTGATGATATGATCATTACAGGAGGAGATGAAGCGGCAATATCCAAGCTTAAGAAATATCTTTGTTCCACTTTCTCCATGAAAGATTTGGGCATTGTCAAGTATTTTCTTGGAGTGGAAATGGCACGTTCCAAACATGGAATTGTGATGAATCAGAGGAAATATGCACTAGAGTTGATATCAGATTATGGACTCTCTGGATGTAAACCTGCGGACACTCCCATGGAACAAAACACCAAATTTACTAGTGCTGAATATGATGATTTCCTACAAAAGGAAGGAGATACTCCCATTGAGGACATTACAAACTACCAACGCCTTGTTGGACGTTTGATATACCTCACAGTCACTCGACCTGATATCAGTTTTGCGGTACGTCTTCTAAGTCAATTCATGCATGCCCCAAAGGCTTCTCATCTTGAAGCTGCACTTAGGATAATCAGATATGTTAAGCGAGCTCCTGGTCAAGGCTTATTGATGAAATGTGAGAGTCGTTTGGAGTTGATTGCTTATTGTGATGCAACTTATGGTTCTTGCCCCATGGGCCGACGTTCTACTACCGGGTTCTGCATTAAGCTTGGCGATTCTCTCATATCATGGAAAAGTAAGAAACAATCTCATGTTTCCCGATCATCCACAGAATCTGAATATCGGGCTATGGCGTCTACTACTTGTGAAATTATCTGGTTACTTGGACTTTTCCGAGATCTGCAGGTGCCCTTAATCCGACCGGTTACACTTTATTGTGATAATGAATCAGCCATGAAGATTGCGGCTAATCCAGTCTTGCATGAGAAAACCAAACACATTGAGATTGATCACCACTTTATTCGAGAGAAGATAGCTGCACGCATCATTCGTACTGCACACATATCAACAAGGGATCAACCTGCTGACTTGTTAACCAAGGCACTAGGCATACAGCAACATCATTTCCTTCTTGACAAACTAGGTGCATTCGATCTATATCGTCCACCAGTTTGAGGGAGCCTGTTGTAAATGATATTTTAAGCTTATATTGTGGGGCCCATTACAGCCCCCCCCCTTACCATGTACCTATATAGGTTTTGCTTCCGTTCATTTTGTTCTTCGAACATCTTGTAGTTACCTTGATTATGAATCAAAGTGGTTTCATCGTTTCCACTCAATCAAGTCTCTTTGTTCCTTTTAACAGTTGAGATAGATCCTATACTGTGTTGTGATTCACGTAGAACTTGCTCTGTCTGTCTCGGAGTTAACAGCTATTATTCCAGATATTGATTCATCTGTTCATATCGTCTTGGCTAAACGATGATTCTATTAGAAAACTGTTTGAGTATGACATTGTTTGATTCTGTTTTTTGTATTAGATCTGAAAATTATTGTACAAATCCTGTTAGCTGAATTTTAATCCGAAGGACACAACACACCTAACTTGACGGTGACTTAGGACCACACACTTTATATTCTTGTTTAAGAAACAGAGTTATCTCAATCTCAGCTGTATTTATATCTTCATTGTAGCATGCTTGCTTGCTTAATTGAAGAACTGGATCACTGACATCGTTGCTCTGTAAATGGGAAAGTGTTGTGCTGTTATTTTCTCTGTTCTATTCTTTTCTCCTTTGTTTCTGGGGAAAACAATAGTTGCTGCAACAACCCAGGATGGATTAGAGGACTGGGGATATGTCGAAGTCAGACCCAGTAAGTCAATGATTCATCATTGCATACCGCTTTGTTCTTATTTCTTTTGAATTTTCTCAAAACAGAGTATTGATGATTTGCTTTTGAATTTTCTCAAAACAGAGGCCCACATGTTCTGGTGGCTTTACAGAAGTCCCTACAGAGTTGAGAATCCTTCCAAGCCATGGCCTATCATCCTCTGGTTGCAGGGCGGGCCTGTGAGTATTTCTGATACTGGTCTTGAAAACTCATAAATCTACTCTTGTTGAGAATTTATACTAGTTTCTTCATGCTCAAATGTGAATGCCAAGGTACCTTTCAAACAATTTTATTCATTGTCCTCATTTGTATCTAAGGTTTATTCATTTTTTCTTAAAAAAATCAGGGTGCTTCAGGAGTTGGGATAGGGAATTTTCAAGAGATTGGGCCATTGGACACCAATTTGAAGCCGAGGAATTCGACATGGTTACGAAAAGCTGATCTTTTGTTTGTGGTAAGTCAACAGTAATTGGAACTCTGCTTTTTGAATTTTAGGATTTTGTTTTTGGTTTTTTAACCAATTATATGGCCTTATATAGGATGCTCCGGTTGGAACGGGGTATAGTTTTGTAGAGGATGACAACCTGTTTGTCAAAACCGATGAAGAGGCAGGAACGGATTTAACCACATTGTTGGAAGAAATATTCAATAGAAACGAAAGCCTTCAAAAGAGTCCCCTGTTCATCGTGGCAGAGTCTTATGGTGGGAAATTTGCAGTTACTGCTGGCCTGTCAGCACAAAGAGCCATAGAAGCCGGCAGATTGAAACTTAAGCTAGGAGGTAATCTCTTATCAATCAACCTCTCTAAATTAGTGATATCAAGAAAGTGATTGGTGATTTTCATTGTGTTCGATCTATTAGTAATTTTGTATTGCAGCTTTATTTCTGAAGTGAAAGCTGAGAGTCATATGTTGTTTTCCATGTTTCTTCAATGTTTAGGAGTTGTTTTAGGAGACAGCTGGATTTCCCCAGAAGATTATGTGGTACATGGTTGTTGATTCTACGAATACTGTATGTTATAAGGTTCTCCTAAGTTCAGTTGTTGATATGTTACTTTCAAAAATGCAGCTTTCATGGGGTCCTCTTCTCCAATATGTCTCGCGGGTTGATAACAATGGGCTGCAGAAGTCAAACAGGTCTATGATATCTACTTTTAACTAAAATGTAAAAGAAAATTTTTACCCATGTCTTTTCAATTTACTAACGAAGGCATTTCAGAAGACAGCCTCGCTCAGAAGATTAAGCAACAAATTAAGCAAGGTAAATTTGTTGATGCAAGATATTCTTGGGAGGCGCTCGAGGGTGTGATTAGCAAGAGCAGCAATGGTGTGGTATGGTGCTCTTGTATTCTTTTTGACAAATTACGTGTTCCTAGATCTAAGTATAGCGTCGTACTTGGATTTTTGACAACATTTATGGTGTTGCAGGACTTCTACAATTTTTTGTTAGATTCAGGGTCAGATGAGCCGTCCATTACAGGCACAGAATCAACAGAAGGGATTCTAATAAGAAAATATTCAAGATATTTAAGTTCCTTAAGGTCTTCTCCTGGTGGCGAAGGCGATTTAGATAGCTTGATGAATGGAGAGATTAAAAAGAAGCTTAATATTCCAGAAAAAGTGACGTGAGTTTTCTTCTTTCTAAACCAGAAAAATTGTTCAAGGTATGAAGTCTATCAAAGAATATGAGTGTTTTTTTTTTTTTTCCAGGTGGGGAGGACAGTCTGACGCTGTTTTTACAAATCTGGAAGGCGATTTCATGAAACCCAGAATTTCTGAGGTAAGAAAATGAGATTTGAAACCTTAAGAAATATGCATAAGATAATCATACAGATCAACTTTTTATTGAGCATCAATCAGTGGCATAGAAGGTATGATCTATATTCCATGAAAGTATGATGAGCTCGCTTCAACTTCAGCATGGCATTCAAGCTGTATAGGGATATTATTCCCATTTCTAGATTGTCTGTCAATGTTCCTTGATGTTATTTGATTGCCTCAGAAGTAAAGGTTCTCTTTTGCCGACATACAATCAATAGATAGATCAAACTTCTCATCAAATATGATACTTTATGGCAGGAAGGTTCCTAGTTTCTTTTTGCCATTGACTTATTAATTGCCTTACGTTTGTCTAGAAAGCAAAAGTTAGATTCTTTAGCTCGATTTGGCTATCTCATCAACCCAAAGTCGTCCTTTCCCATCATTTAAGTTCTCACATGGGAGCAAAGGTGTTTGCATCTCATTATTAAAGTTCACATGGGAGCATGAATCTCATTATTAAAAGCTCACATGGAAGCAGCTGTGTATTCCTTTGTTTACCTTTTACCCTATCCATGGAGATGGGCGTGAACTTTTTTTAAGATCTTGCATGATTGATTGCCCATATCGTGTTCTTTTATAGGTTGATGAGCTCCTTGCTAAAGGGGTGAATGTAACTGTGTACAACGGACAAGTAAGATCTCTCATCTTATCTTGGAACTCTCTGGCTTTGGAAAGCATTATTAGACTTAAAGGGCACCATTTAGCAGTTCCCAGAAAAAATTGTATGATTAATTTCTGACTGTTGTTCATCACTTTTACTTCTGGGTATTACTAAACTGCCTAGATTGACATTAATGATAAGGCTGATGGTATTCTTTGGCTGGTTATTGCTTGTAGATTGATCTTATATGTGCAACCATAGGAACAGAAGCATGGATTGAGAAGCTCAAGTAACTCTTCCTCCCTCTTCATTAGTTGTCCTTACGTTTCCTTAACCTCTAATTATGGACTTGGTTTCTGCTGTCTAACACTGTATGTGCATAAGGTGGGAAGGGCTACCTAATTTCCTAAGCCTGGACAGAACCCCTCTCTATTGTGGGCATGGAAGCACCAAAGCTTTCACCAAGTCGTACAAAAACTTTCACTTCTATTGGATTCTTGGAGCAGGCCACTTTGTGAGTTAAAACTACTTATACCACTCTCCTCATTTCTCTTTTATCAATTTCATACAACAGACCTTATGTTGTATCATTAACCTCCCCCAGAAGCAAAGAAAAAAAAGTCATGCTTCCTTTTCTCTGTTTTCTCTGGCAATGGCCCCATTATGAACGTGAAAGAGCAAGGACTCCTCAAAGTGGCTTCTATAATTTCTGGTAGTAGTAGAGATGTCTGCATCATGAGCAGTAAATAGTCTCTCACAAAGTCAACTCTTATAAAAAAAAAGGTCCCATGATGAGACTGGCTGTTCTAGTTTAGTTGAGGGCCATCATTGTTCTACTTTAGTTTACTTTGCAGCTGTGTAAACAAAGTGAGAGGGGCTCAGACATGTCTGTCAGATCAAAGCTCGTGGGTGGGGGCATTTAGAGACTCTAAGTTCCTAAGGAACCAACCCTTTGCTGATGATAATTGCAGGTACCTACTGATCAGCCCTGCATGGCATTAAAAATGGTGGGTGAAATCACTCAGTCACCGGCAATTTCTTCATAGAAAGTGAAGCACTGCAGAAAGTACAATAAGCAGAGAACAAAGAGTTCCGGTCAAATGGTGCAGAGACAAAGTAAATATGGGAACCGGCAGTGCAGACAGAGCCGTGAAGTGAAACATCTCGTTATGTTACAGTATAGTCCATTAACCTATTTACTCATTTACCTTTCTTGGCTTTTCTCATGAAAAGGTACATTCAGTTTATATCATAACTCAAAGCAAAAAAAAAAAAAAAAAAAAGGAAAAATCAGCCATAGTAGCATTTCAATTAATAACAAAAGGGATCTTTTGCAAGAGAAATTAGAATCAAAACTTGACTATTTCGTTGTAAACTCATTATTTCATTTATATGAGTTACAAAATTATAGTTAATTTTCCTGATCATATTATCAGGACATAAGAAGATGTATAACCTCAAATCACATTCTACACAGTGAAGGGAGATCAGAACATCCCAAGTGCATTATTTACACAAAAGAATGCAATTAAAATAAAGTTCTATGCCGGCTCACTCAATCTTTTATCGCACAAATAGCCTATTTTTTCTCTTCCAACCTTACATTGTTGCAAAAAGGCTGATCAACCCAACAATTTGACTTTTACTGTATTTCAACAAGGAAAAATGTATTTTCATGCAATATAAATTTATAAAAATAAAATAAAATGCAGGTAAGAGATGTTTTAGTTGGCCTTGCCCCCTATTGTATGAAGCTTATAACTACTTGTTTGCCCTTCGTAAACCCAGAACATTGAACCTAACCAAACTTAAGAGCCTTGAATTTGGAGCTAGGAATGACCACGAGTTTGTGAAAGTTGGTGGATGGGATTGGTATAATATGTTAATCAGCAAAAAGCTTAGAAATATTTTGCTGGCTTTGATTGTCTCAAGCAAGAATCAAAGCAACACTGACTTATGCAGCATCTGTAAAGATTTCTACCAAACCAAGATTTAAGCAATAAGCCTGACATCTAGGCTCAGTAGTTAAGTTTTTTTTTTAAGGATTAGGCTTATATCTTGTTCTAATTTTTCAAAAATTAGGCTTATATCATGTTCTTTGTATCTTAATAATTTATAGTTTTTTGGCCCAACTTTATTTTATTAATAAAATATAATTGGATTTTGCCTTTTTTAAATAAAAAAAAACTATAACAACATCCACATGCTAGTATTAAAGAAATAGTACGGAATGAGAATAATATAAACAGCCGATCAAAATCCAAACCACAGTAACTTGCAGAGGCTGAAGATGAGACTAACAGCAATTCACACAATACCAAACGTTCACTCCTCAGGCTTCGCGGCGTGGATGCACACAGTCAACATACCTAAACACACAAGATGTTAGGTTTTCCATGTGGGACTTGGGGCACAACTAAAATGGGCTGGGGATGTTGTTGGGTCGGCTGACTGAGCTGAAGGAACTGACCTAAGCTTGACTCGCAAAAATCACTGGCCGATGGGTTTATGTTAAGACCACCTTGATAAAGGTAGATTTTGTCCTACATTATAAATGTTAAAACAAGCTGTTAGCATTATAGTCTATAAATTTTTTCACTTAATATTTTAAAATTTTAGAATGTACCTTTACATTTTATTATAATATTGAAGTTAAAAATGAACTTTTACTTTGTAATATCTCAAGTTCAGAAATTAAACTCTTATCTATATATAATACTTATATCATCATGTAAATGAAAAAAAGTATTAAAAATAGGTGTTATCTTACATTAGAAACATGATGATATATTTTTAACTTAATAAGTAAATTTTTTTTTTTTTCTCTAACATCTTGAAGTTTTAAAATAAATTTTCATACTCTAATACTTCACAATTATGAATAGCACAAAAGAAGCTGGATGGTTAAGCTTCGTAGAAACCTGTGTTTCAATCAATTACAATCTTTTACTTCCTATCAAGGCAAATAATAGCCTAACTCCCGATAGCTAATCGAGTTACACTCAAAAGGAAGCCATCATTCCACCGTCAGTTAACGTCGCACTTCCCAAGAGACAGTTAATTTACCCTACGATCAACCAGGCAGTTAATTGCAGGTCTATAAAATTACCGCAACCACAACTTAATGGGCCCATATCCTAAGCCTTCCAAAAGCCCAATGGTCCGAGTCGTTATTTCCCCACAAAATCCCTAGAACCCGTGACAATTCCTCTCCACTTCCCACAAAAGCCCTCAAAGTTCGGGTAACGCAATTTGACTTGCTCCACTAGCTCCCACGTTGTATCTGACGTGGCTAAGTCCATTTCAATGCACAAGCAGTTCTTCCCGATTCCTGCCAGACCTCGTTCCATAGTGGCTTGTGGCTGTGCATGAGAGATCCTTGCGGCTCCATAAATTGCTATCATTCAAGGAAAAGATGTGGAAAACATGGTGTATTTTTGTTCCCAAGTCCTTATAAGTTTATAAAGACTAGGAACACACCAAGTTTATAGGGGCTAATGAGTGCTAAGTATATTAGAGTAATTAAGCCTACTATGCTAACAAGTTTAGGTCTTTTTGTTAGTTGGTCGAGTTTGTTATAATTGATATGAGAGTTAAGTTCTACATCTTAAGTTCAAACCACAAAGAAGAACTTGGAAGTAATTACTAGCTTGCAAGGGAGAAGAATCTAAGAGGGAACCTGGCTATACTAAGCCTATGCGGAGAGCAATCCAAGGGTAATTTCTCCATTTGCTTGGATAACAGCTAGGAGCTCTCTCTCAAACGTGGAAATAGAGCACTTTTCCCTTGAGCATTTAGCTAAAATAAGCTACTGATATTTCCCTTGCGATAACACAGCCTTGACAGGAAAAGGCATCACATTCTAAAAATAAAGTGTAAGTTAACGTTAGATAATGCAAGGATTGGTGCTGCTACCATTGTCCATTTAAGACTTTCAAAAGCTAATATAATGTTTGAACTCCAACAAAACTATTCTTTTTAAGTAACTCAGGAAGAGTTATAGCAATCCTTCTGTAGTTGGCAATAAATCTTTTGCGATATCATGTAAGCCCCATAAAACGCCACAGCCCTTTTAAGTGCACAGGTTATTTTCTATTCGACAATTGAACAAACATAAAAAGGAAATCCAATTAGAGATGCTGAGCTGCCACCAAACATACGGACCACATAAACTATTTAAATCAGGGCAAACCTACTTTATTAAGACAACAACCTTATGAAAGTACACACATCAAGGTAATACCAATAAATAAATAAATCTTGTCCTGATCAAGCATCAACACATTCTATCTTATCTTAACTTATCTTATCTCATTTTATCTTATCTTATCTTTTTTAATATTTATGAAGTTTAAGGCCAAGTTCATAGTGTCAAACACCAATTTAAAGGCTAAAATGAGATTTTGATATAGCTGAAATGAAGTTTCACATTGCTTTCAAACCTTAAGGTATGACCATCCAACATTTTGATACCACTTACAACAAAATGATGAAGTTGTACGAAGTTATAAGGCACTTATGAGACAATCATAAAAGCACTTCAAGAGTAAATAGGCTTTTGAACTCGAATCAATAGCTTGCTAGCAAAGTTCCTGGCCGAAGACAAATCCTGGGTTCTATCACCCATTCCTCTTTATCTAACAAAAAGAATTTTGTACTCTTAATAAAACCTAATGGCTATTTATAGAAAGAACATAAGCAAATGGACAATCTGCTATGTATGTTGTATCTAACAATATTGAGACTTTAATGAATAATTAATCTAATCAATACTTGTTTCTTAGGAGATTATCCCAAAAAGGCATAACCTTTTTGAAATTAGAGATATCTCTAAGGGGAAAATAATCATAAGGTTTTTAGCAAAACAGAGAAAGAAAAGAAAAAGAAAAAGAAAAATTTCCCTTCTTACAAAAAAAATGTTGTGATAGAATTTAAACGGAAATTAGATATTTTATCCTTAAAATAGATCACTTGAACATCATATTAAAGACGTAAAGTATTTAGAGTTTTGATTTTAATTATATTGTTAAATTTTTTTAGCTTCAAAATCATACTATCAATGACTTATGGTTCGTAATTCTAAATAGTCTTTATTCAAGTGAAGATTATAATGCACGATATCCTTTTTTTATTTCGGAATAAAATACTGGCAAGCATTTGGTCCTCCGAATGTTTTTTAAAATATCTTTCGCTTTAGTTGGCGCTTGAAGGGGGCGAAGGAATTACAAAACCAAGAAATGATTACCTAAGCAAGATGTACATTGTGTGTAGAAGTATTGTAAAATTATAGGAAAAACTAATTTCACCATATATAAACAACAAAATGGAAAAAAAATTACTTAAATTAAAAAAAATTAAGTACTTTCAAACCAAAACTTTAGAATAAAAATTTACAAAGAATTTGGTTTTCAATCTTCTATAAATTTTTTATATCGGTCTTCAAAATCTTTTTTTTTTTTTTTTTGAGAAAGTAGGAAGGATCATCTTAAAAAAATCAAAAGATTACCGTCTCATGATGTTTAACGGTACAATGAGAAATAGATCAACAAAGAACATACATCATTCTTTGTACTAGGCATAAATAGATACTAAGCATCAAGTCTTTTAGTAATAAATAGGTAATAGATAATAAAAAATAAAAACCTTCTATGCACCTTAAAGATTTTGTAATTTTTTTCCCCATCTTTGAATATAGTTGCCTTTCCAGAACGATCTGATGTCCTTAGAATATTTGCTAAATTGTATTACATATTGATTAATTATAAGAGGGAGAAGAAGTAAACAAAAAGGAAAAAAAAATCGAAATTCTCATTTGTGAACAAGATTTTTATAGCCTTCAAGTGTTTTAGGAAGGAAGGGGATAAAACTTTTAAAAGCGTTAAAGACTTTTATATCTTTGAATTTTGCATGGCCTTTCATTTGGATCGCAGATCCTTAGAGAATTTGGTAGATTGTATTGGGTACTATTAGGACGAAAGAAAAAGAAGAAAACTTCTGAATTATGTTATTTGTAAACAAAGGAGGGAGAAGCTATTTGACTCTTAATTTCAAATTTTACTTTCCTTTCTTTCCTAATCACTCTAATCTAATAAATGATCTTTGGTGTTAAGCACTATTAGTTTGGAAAACAACCAAATTAGGTAGTTTTTTAGTTAGATTATAAGTTTTTTTCTAATATAGCGTCAAAAACCCAAGTTGATCTACTATAACTCATGTTCAACTTTGAGTATTTAAAATATGTTTAGTATGTGAGAAATATCTATTTCACCTTATTCAACTTTAAGTTTAATATATGCTTAGTGTTTGCAAAATGTTAGACAAAAATTTTACATTAAAAAGATAATATATTTAGTAATATTTAAATATAAAAAAATTAACTAATGAAATAATTCTTAGGTCAAACTATAAATTTTTTTATAATAGATTTTAAAAAGAGAGAGAGAGAGAGAAAGGCTTTTGAAACTTAGAAGTTCAAAATCTATGCTTTAACAAAAAGCCAAGCCCTAGGTGTGAGGTCTTTCGTCTTGGCAACCTCATTGTATATAGGAGTGTCTGGTCATGGGTAGAAAGTTTCTTGCCCTGAGTTCTTCACATTTCCTTTACCCATAACTATATGTAAAAGCAGTATTCAAAGTTACGAAGGATCTGTACGAATGCACATTTCAAGTCGGAATATATTATATCCTCACATTGTGCATTAAAGACACTCACATGCACAGATGTGGCGAGAGTCGCATCTCCTTTTGATCAAGGTGGGTATGGTCAAGCCAGGTACTGATGCCTGGTTAGTGCACTTGGAAAAGCAGCTTTGTAATAGCATTATGTAGTCTTTATATCATACAAGCATGTTTTATGCGCTTCTATTTTATTCCTCCTTTTTTTCCCTTCTGGTCAAAATTGGGTCCTGTTTGGTGAACATTTAGTGCCGACAAGAATCAACGAAAGACAAAAGGCAAGCTTTTGAATATCAGAGGTAAAAAGATATTAAATCGATGCCACATTTCCCACATGGAATATATCCTCGAGGTAGAATATTTGTTAAAAAAACTTGGTCGTACTTTCATCATGGGGAATGACAATTTTTCTCAACTGAGAAATGACTATTCCTCCCCTGATGAATCACGTTGTGTTTACTTAAATACATGCAAAACTTTATAGCATGTTCCGAAAGGCATAAGTACGATTAGCCTCTAAATTAATCTCAAGATTCTTTTACATTTTCTATGTAACAAGTAACAGAATTAAAAAAAATGCGCATTATGTAATATTTTTTAGTTTACTTCACAAATCACTTGATAGAAATGGGATATCTAAACTACAACAACATTTTTTTTAAAGATTAATTAAACTAAAAACTCATAAAGGGTGGTAAAATATATCATTAGCTAAGATGATTATGAAATGATGAGAATGAGTGAAAATGTATCCTTTTGAAGAAATAATGTCTAGTAACATTTAAGTTTTAAGGTCTTTAAAATTTTTATTCATCTATCTTTAAAAATCTTGAAGAACTATATTAAGTCCAAAAGACATTACATTCTAGTGACAATGTTCTTTTTGAATGCTAAATGCAATTAATGGTTTTGATTCCTCTATTAGCAGTATTTGCCAAAATCTAGACTTATAATCAAAATTACAAAAATATTTTGATCTATTAGTTTGCTTAACTAAAACAACTTTTTATGGTATAAAATAGCCATTAAATTATAATTGGTCATTAATCTTTTATAATTTATGATTATTCTAGCTTTTACTCTTTTCATTTTACTTGTGACCATGGTAACATTTGTTCGGTGAGGGACCTCTTCTCTTAAAGTCACAAGACTATTTTATCAATAAAGTGTTCTATAAATCTATTTATCTCCAATTCTCTTCATTTTGACCTTTCCAAAGGTATCTAAACTAGGTATACGATTAATCCCGAGACAATAATTTCTTCTTCTTTTTTTTTTTCAAAGGTTGAACATAGGTCTCTCCAATCGGTTTGGTCCACGTCTCCATAGTATGACACGTACTAGGCTCTCTTAGTGGTAATCAGTGATGCATTTCAGTCGACATCAATTAGTCTTTCACGTCAATCAATTGAACTGTGACTTGAGAGAGGACAAGAATTAAAGCACATACCTAATCTTTATATTAACTAAAACTTTTTGACTTAACATAGACCAAAACCCAAAAATGACCCTTAAGTCTAATCACATCCTATCAACAAATATCATCCTTCAATGCTTTTGAAAGATAGCTCAAAGTTACATTCCTATTTGATCTAGAAAAAGAGTTTTCTCGGGTCTGCTAAATTTTCTTTTGGAAACAACTTAGCTACTCAACTTAAAAATTCAAATAACTAGTATATGAAGCATTACAAACTTAAAATCATGGAAAACTAAATAAGTTGATCTTAGAAAACATAAATTTACGTGAAAAAGGAAAAAAAATATTAGAATACAATGTTTAACGGCAGTCATTTGGCACTTAAGAACGATGTTGTTATAGCAATCATAATAAGTCATTTTGTGAAGGGAGGAAGAAAAGTTCAAATATGTTTGGGAAGCGAGAAAATCGTAGATAATAATTAGAGATTTCGTGGTTGTTTTAAAATGACAAGATTTACGGATAAATATCAGTTTGTCTAGAAGTATTTTAATTAAATACAATTTCATAAACTATTTGAATTTATAATTTTGTAAAAAATAAAGATAATTAAGAATTTAGAGTGAGAATTAATAAGACTAGTTTAGTCCTTTTGTCATATGGAAGTGAGAATATATATGTAAACTAACTATTATATATTATCTTTTGAATTAGTTAGTAGGTATATTTTATTTTAAATATGTTTTCAATATATCTTGGACTTATCCGTGGTATATCTTAAATATATTTTACTATTATTCTCCTCTCTATTAGTTTAGAAAATACAAATGGTTGGATATTAACTTCACTTTTTTCCCATCATATAACTTAAATTACCCTTAACAGCCATATAATAGACTCTTTTTCATCGGCAGAAGGATAAATATGTCATTTTATTTTTAACAGGTCTTCCTCTGGCTCTCATTTTACACTTAGAACTGCCGCCCTCCCTCTTCTGAAGGTGGCTGGTCAGCCGGTGACAGCGGACGCTCGTAATCGAAGATGGTCCACCGCTACGGTCAAAATTAAGCTGTACCCGTGATGGCTTCTTCTGATATGCGGTGCTTGCCGGTGACCTGGGTTGTGAATTATGGTGGCTTGCAGTGATCTGCTGCAATCTTTGCTTTTGTTGTGGCTATATTGATTTGCAGGTGCGGTAGTTCTCCATGGCTTGCCGTGGGTAAGTGATATGAAGGTAAAATTTTGACAGAAGCATCTTGTCACTAAGTGTTTAGTTTAGTAGTGAATATGTTAGAGACTGTTCCATCTCGATTCCGGATATTGAGTTCCTTAATTTTATTAGTAGTGATATTCTTATTTATTTTAAAGTATTTTTTGGATAAATAGACCCACTTTTTATATGGTATCATAACAAGTTTGGTTTTGAACCATCTTGGTGATAGTCCTCCCCCAGTTAGAGGGTGTAATTTTATTAGTAACAAGGATATTTAAAAGTATATGAAACGCTTAGTTCAATAAGGTGCAGAAGCAAAAATGTCAATGGAGTTTGAAGATAAGAAGTCGCAATGATTTCCAAGAAGCAAAATGCCAAAAACCAGAATGGGGATTCTGTCGGTCAAAACTGTATGGCCATGAGTTATTGACCTTCTGTCTACGTGCATAATAGTTTACTTCTGACACCTAACTCATGGCTTATATCATATTCAACGTAATATATATTGAATCCAACACTTATTTCAAAAAAGATTTTCCAAATCCAATAAAAAAAGCAGAAATTATTTGCAGAATACGCAACCGTATCTTTTTCTCTAACCTTTATATATATCTTCCTCCGTTTTCTCAGGCTCAATACACCTCTTTTTCCTCTCTCTTTCTTTGCTTATAGAGAGTCAAACTCATGCCTTGACAGCTTAGAAGCTGCGATCTCAAAGCGTGGCGATGCACGCTCCGCCGGGAGCTCTCCAGGCCGGAGGAGAAGCAGCAGAACTCCAACCCGGTGACCGGAAACTTCCAGCAGATCCACGTCCGTCGCAGACCAGCCCCAGTAAGCCAGCAGCACAGAGCTCCGAGGACGATGAGGTGAATATTCAGAGTTTCTTGTTTAACTTTCTTTTTCCTTTTTCTTTTCTCACTGTCGAAAAACCATCATTGGCGGGCCGGTTGACTTGGGAGAAAACAGTAACAAAACCGACCAATATCTTTGGCAGAAAGATCAAAGGTTTACAACGGTGGTCATGCAGGATTTGCATGGGTTTAAGAGATTAAAAAAAAGAATCCGGTGTGGGACGGTAGATGAAATCCCAGGGTTCAAGTCTCTAATAAAAGATCAGTGACATGCTGTTTTCTTTATTTGTGTTGTGTCTTTATATATCATATACAGACTGTACTTGTCTGGATTTTCCCCTCCATTCTTATCGCATTTGCATGTCGGAATAAAGAACAAAAATTAATGATTAAAAAACGTGAAGAGAATAAAGTAAAAAGTATTTGAACCCACCTCCATAATGCTTGATATTTTGAAGGTCGTCTTCTTTGATTGCTGGGATATGTCTTTTCTGGGTAATGTAGCCACTTGCACGCATCAGCATATGGAACAAAATGGACATCTGAGTCCGACATGAGATGGGAACTATTCTCTTGCTTGCTGATTCGTGGTAAAGAAAGGCTAAAAAGGAAAAAGAAAAGATAAAATCTATTTAGGGAAAGGGGTGATAAGATAATCTTCTCATTTGGGATGATTCGACTACCCCTTGAAATAGATTTTGAAGATAAGTATACGATTCTCTAGCTTGAAAGTTGGTCCATTCTTACAAGACTCTTTAAAGGGTGATGTGATTACCTTTTAAGGTAGAAGCTGATTGAATCATCCTTGGAATCTTTTCTAAAGGAGAAAATTGTTCGAACCATCAAGAATTTCCTAAAGAAATGGTGTGATTAGCTTTACGGAAAGGGTTTGTCTAATCAATCTCATTAGTGGGGAAGGAATTGCTACACTTTCCATCCCACATGGTTTTGTTTTTGTTCATTTTTTTTATTTGCAATTTTTTTTTGTTATAGTAATTTTGTGTAATTGGTCGATCTTTTTCTTTACTTGCCAAGCCAATAGGCCGAGGATTTGATACCTTTCTTTTTCAAGTGCATGAGTTAAAAAATAAAAAATAAAAGTATAATCAATACTCTATTAGTTTTATGTTTTTCTTTTTAAATAACTCATGTATCCGAAAAGAGAGAAGAGGAAACTCGAATCCATGACTAGTGATAATAATTTGTTAGATATTTAAGAGTAAATGATCAAAAATATTAAATTTATAAATTATAACAATTAATTAAATTTAGGAGTTTATCAGAAACATAATGTGAAGGACTCTTAAACTAATTTTAGATTTTTTTTTTATGAATTTACTCTTTTATTTCTATTTCTCTATTGTAATGGCTCTCCTTAGTTGCAATATGTTTACATCATCAATATCTGAGTTACACGATTACATCTTTTAATTTTTTTTAAAAAATTTTACTCTCACCCATTACATATAAGTGTCAAATTTGAGATTTTTTTTTTTTATAAACTCATGCTCAAGATGTCGAATTTGAAACTTCTTAGTCTTAAATGGTATTTATTCACTATTAAGTTAGGTACTTATAGATCTTACTTCTAAATTTATCACTTAAAGTGGTTAGATACGCATTAAAATATAATAATTCTGTTTTCAACCTAAAAACTGACTCTGGACATCTACAGTGGTGAGAGATAGGAAATGTTAATCACATGGTTGAAAAGATGAACAATGACGAAAATCCGTGGGGAAAAAGTAAGGGAAGAAAAGGTCCTGTTCTTTACCAAATTGCCAGCCCCCAGTTCCTTAATCTGCCGTAGAATAAGTACCCACGAGAAAAATCCCCCCATCCAAGAAGCGACAATCTTCAAATTGCCTGGAAACTGGAAACCCCAGCAGTTCAAAGGGAAAGTAGATGCCAACACAAGTGTTTGTTGCAGCCGCGCGATTTGTCTCGGAATCTCGGAATATGTGTTCATGACAATCTCGTGCTTCCCCTCTTTCCTTCTGTCTCTCTGAGTGGAAGCGGGGGGTTACTATGGCGTGAGCTTTTTTGGTGGAGGTTATCTGGTCGACCCCCTTAAGGAATCGCATTTCTTTCATGGTTTGTCCGATTTTTAATATCTTCTGTTGTTCTCCTCGTTTCCATTTTTTCCCGTCCTCGCTGTTCTCCTTTTGGTGCTTCAATTGCTTAGAAACGCACTCTGTTCATTGCTATGTCTACTCTGTCTGTGGTGTCAAATGACAATGATTATCAGGTCTCTCTTTCCTTTGTTTCCCATTTGGGTTTTGCGTCTATAATCATGTTTTTATTTTGCCTCATTTTACGGCAAATTTGCGAGTGACCCATCTATGTTTCTGATGTCTTTTCATTTCTTTTAATGTCTGTTTCGTTAATTACCATGTTTGATTTCCTTTCCATTGTTTTGCCTGTGATCTTGTAGAACCCATTAGGGAGTATCGTGCATATTGCTCCTAAATTTCGCAATTCAATTGTTCATGTGTAAATATGTAGTTTTGGTTCTGAGATTTGTTTATTTCAACCGAGTCTTTCTTTTGTTAAGTGCATAATATTGACTGCAGAAATTGAGGAACACTGCAAGTAGACAAACTTCTGTTGCAATGGAAGATTATAATGGTGATGCATATGTGTCCGTTGGTGAAGTTCCTTTTCCTAGGGCAGATAACTTGAAGAGAGTTT
Source organism: Casuarina cunninghamiana (assembly GCA_028551485.1). NCBI lineage: Eukaryota > Viridiplantae > Streptophyta > Magnoliopsida > Fagales > Casuarinaceae > Casuarina > Casuarina cunninghamiana. The sequence continues at coordinate 17,025,052 of CM052363.1, read as the reverse complement.
CGGTTCTTCCCCTTGTCTTCCTAATCTTCTATGAGGTTTCCGGGGGCCCATTCGGGGTGGAGGATGCTGTTGGTGCCGCTGGTCCTCTTTTAGCCCTTCTTGGGTTCTTGGTTTTTCCGTTCATATGGAGTGTTCCCGAAGCTTTAATAACTGCGGAGATGGGTACCATGTTCCCCGAGAATGGAGGTTATGTGGTTTGGGTTTCGGCTGCTTTGGGTCCTTACTGGGGTTTTCAGCAAGGTTGGATGAAATGGCTTAGTGGGGTTATTGATAATGCTCTCTACCCGGTTCTGTTTCTGGACTACTTGAAGTCAGCAATCCCGGTTTTAGGTGGTGGTTTACCAAGAGTCCTGGCAGTGATAGCTTTGACTGTTATCCTCACATACATGAACTATAGGGGCTTGACAATTGTGGGATGGCTTGCTGTTCTTCTAGGGATATTCTCAATCCTTCCCTTTGTGGTTATGGGTCTTGTGGGAATTCCAAAATTGGAGCCCTCCCGGTGGTTAGAGGTAAATCTACATGACGTGGACTGGAATTTGTATTTGAACACTTTGTTTTGGAATCTAAATTATTGGGACTCAATAAGCACACTTGCTGGTGAGGTGGACAACCCAAAGAGAACTCTTCCAAAGGCTCTGCTTTACGCTTTGATATTGGTAGTTCTTGGGTACTTCTTCCCTCTTTTAATTGGTACGGGGGCTGTCCCAGTCAACCGTGAGTTGTGGACTGATGGGTACTTCGCAGATATTGCTAAAATTCTTGGAGGAGTTTGGCTGAGTTGGTGGATCCAAGGAGCTGCAGCCATGTCAAATATGGGAATGTTTGTGGCTGAGATGAGCAGCGACTCATTCCAACTTTTGGGCATGGCAGAACGAGGGATGCTGCCGGAATTCTTTGGCAGAAGGTCTCGACATGGAACTCCTCTTATAGGGATTTTATTCTCAGCTTCAGGTGTCCTCTTGCTATCATGGCTGAGCTTCCAAGAGATTATAGCTGCAGAGAATTTCTTGTACTGTTTTGGAATGATTTTGGAGTTCATAGCTTTTGTCTGGCTACGGATAAAGCACCCCACTGCATCTCGGCCTTACAAGATACCTGGGGGGATAGTTGGAGCGATTCTTTTGTGTATTCCCCCAACAATATTGATTTTTGCTGTATTGGCTCTTTCTACACTCAAAGTCTTTCTTGTAAGTATGGCCGCAGTGGTGATTGGCCTTGTGCTGCAGCCTTGTCTCAAGCACGTGGAGAAAAAGAGATGGATTAAGTTCTCTGTTAGTTCTGACCTCCCAGATCTTCATGGTAACATTCAGGACGGCAATAATTCCTTAATAGATTGATGCATTCAGGTCTAGCAAAGAAAGTAAAGGGAGAACAGACACAGGGGTGACTGGGATCGAGCAGATGAATCAGTTCATGTTGCCAATGTTTGAAACAATTTCTCACAGACATAGCACGGACAATATTCCATTCTGGTTCTACGCTTTTGAGTAGTAATCTTTGTGCCATGATGACCAGTTTGGCTGAGTTATATTGCAACAAGAATCCCAAGGTGGCATTCTACCTTATTTACCCGTTGTACTGTTTTGATACTTAGCCATATGTGGTTACTTGCCATTTATCATCTTTGTTTTTAGTCTGATGGTAGATCAAGGTTATGCTTTAAAATTTAGGTATTACCGAATGTGAGAAAATTTCAGCATTTTGTCTTCTATAATTAATTCCAAATTCTCATCAGTGTGGGGATGAAGGTTTGCTGTTCTGTTGATCTATGAAACAAGCTATTACATACTACAGAAGCATTGTAATTTTGTTATCCCTATTGGCTTCAAGTTAAGTTTCTACTCAAATGCACTCTTGGTTTCAGAAATTCATTTTACCCATGGAAGGTAAAAACTTCTAGTTTCATACATAAAAACGGTGTGGAGAGCAGTAATTTAGTCCTTTTGTCCATCAGACACAACATTCTTTGGTTGGAATTCCTGATGTGGTGAACAGAGGGATAAGCAGGTGTGTTTATAATCATTATGGCATGTTAGAAAGCCAATTTAATAAACACATACAGGGGACACTGTCATTTTACCACTTTTTCTTCTCCCGAGCTGGCATATCAGAGGATCGAGGGCATGCAATTTCAGTATTTAGTTTTATTTTCATTTTACTCTGATTGAGTAAAAAACAATCTCCCTCCTGTCCACCCTAAACCCCACCGTTAGAAATGTTATCAAACATCTTCCTTCTTGGTAGTGTTAACGGTCTTATTAGGGCTGAGATCAGAAGGAAGCATGAACGTTCCCTTCTACTCCTCAGTTGCCTCCCCAGTCCTCCTTCCTCCATAAGTGGTCGCTACCCTTGTCCACCCATCCTTATTATCAATGTTGTCTTGTTAAAGCCACTCAACCTTGTGTTTGCCACAGCGTCCACCCTTCAGAGTGAAGCTAATCCATCAACCCCGGCCCTGCCCTGTCGATTATGGTTACCTTTTTACTCATTCACTGACATGTGATGCTATATATGGTCTTTTAATATAACATGTTAATAAAAGAATTTTCATTGTCACTTGCACATGTCCTTAATTCACTTTCTAATGTTCGTGTAAGCTACTAACACCATGTCCGAATTTGCTACATCGGCAATTCTAGTAACTGATTCTCCAATCTGATGGATGGAATGATTAAACTGATGCCATTTAAATTGTTTTAGGGATGATATGTTACGAATTGAAGCATTTTAAATATTAGGAATAAAACTTTAATCTATCAAATTTTCCTAAGAAATGAGAGCCCAAATTTTTGTTTGGGAACAATTATTGTATCATCTCTTTTACTGGCCGAGGAAAAACTGGTCTCGGTTCACAGTTTGGCTGTCGTTTTCTTCTTCTAGCAATGCATGAGATGAACTTGACTGGTACATTTGACTCAACAAATTTGAAAATGGTACAAATTTCAGCCATATCCCACTATGATCATTGTGCTGCAATTATGGGTACGTGGTTCGCAAGCCATTTTAAATGTCTGGTTTATTGTAAAACCAAGGGAGCTTTTTTGGCTACAATCCAATGCAGAGGAAATTATTAGTATTTTTTTCTTAATTTTTGTTTTCAAAAAATCAACAAGTCAGGATATTTCTTGACATTTTTTCTTTTAAATTCTGCTGAAGGTCCATTGCAAAGAAACTGTGAACCGGCATAAGTAAGCTTCAGATAAGCAAGCTTTTATGAGTTGAATTTCTAGATTTGGGCTTCTATTGTGTCCACTAGAATGACCCAAACCGATTTCCGGCATAAGGCAGTGAGGCACCTTGTAACCATTGGATAAAACTTGATGGAGCAGTTGAAGAGTAAAAACCCTTATCATCAGCTGTAGTTATAAGGTTGAAGGAGAAAAATCTGTGTTGCAATTGACTGTTCTTTTCATTTAGGTAAGGAGACCAAAGCTATGACTATTTTTTCTTTTCCTTTTTTTTAACACACCCAGTTAAACTCGCATACCTACCTAGAGTCAAGCCTAAAATCAAGAGTTGTAAACAGTACTTGCTTCCAATTAAGTGGGCAATTGGACAATATTTGTTTCCAATTAAATCATTTGGGTAAGACCTTGAATGTTGAAAGAGCAAATAAGGCACAAATCAATAAAGTTGAGGAATACACTAAAGAATGACTCCAACCGTCTTCCCGTGTATCACGTAAGGCCGAGATGCAGTGGGGTGCTTTATACGTAACCGGGCAAAAGCTATGAACTCCAGTATCATTCCGAAACAGTAAAAGTAATTCTCTGCGGCTGTAATTTCTTGGACACTCAGCCATGATAGCATCTGAAGCTGAAGCTGAAGCTGAGAATAAAGTCCCTATAAGAGGACATGGCTGCAGCTACTTGGATCCACCAACTCAGCCAATTAAAAGAAGGAAGAAGTACTCAAGAGCTACCTTTATCAAAGCATAAAGCAAGCCTTTGAGAGAGTTTTTTTTGGGTTGTCCACTTGGCTGTTAGTGTGCTTTTTTGATCCTACTAATTTAGGACCTGAATACAAATTTTAATGTCAAATAAGTGTTTGATTCAATGGGGACCATGAGTTGTTTGTAACCTTTAGGTTACAGGTTCGATATTTGAAGGGTGATATAAATTTAGGTGTACTTAAAAAAAATACAAACTCAAAGTTCATAGAGTTTTGTTCCACATATGGCTGTTATATTGACCCACTTATTATTCAAGTAATAGTATTAAGAAATCAACAATAAAAATCATGATAGTTAGTAGAAATCATAATTTCTAACAAGAGTAATTTTTTGCAACTTTCATTATCACGAATCTTGGCTCTCTTGTTTTGGTGTCATTGTTGGTTTATAGGTCTTTGATATCATTCTGAAACATGGTAAGTTTGGATTTTAGCTCTAAAGAGGCTGGGTTATAAAGTAGGTGATAGGTCTGGTGGATTGCACAGGTTTTAAATAACTTGTTTTTGTAATTGCAAGGAATTAAATAAACTTGTTTTGCTGTAGTAAGGAATGGACTCTTAAAGAGACTTTAGTAACTTAAAATAACTTAATGACTAAATAATAATTTAAATCTAAAATAACTATTTGATCCGTACAATCATGTAGTTTTGCTCCACATATTTGCGTTGAGATATATTCTTTTATATAAATCTTCTATGCATCTTGAGGCCATTATACTGACCCACTTATTATTTAAATGATAATATTAAAAAATAAACAATAAAAATCCATAATAATTAATAGGATACTATTAAGAAGACAAGAGGAAGAACCGAAACTCTATTCATGTTATTTGTCCTAGGAAGAGGGAATTCACCAACCAATACATATCCATTACCATTATAATCTTCAATGTACATTAGTTATAATCTCACCTTATCTCACCTTCCGAAAATAGCACCTATCCTAGGAAAGATTTTTTTTTGCTAGCTTGCTTAATTGTCTACCTAGCTTTTGCCTCTTGTATTATTGTTTGCCTAGCTTGTAAGGTGCTTTTTTTGATTCCCAATAATTTAGACTCCCAATATAAATTTGACTGTCCATAAATGCTTGGTTCAGTTGGGAGCATGTAACACATGTAACCTTTAGGTCCCAAGTTCTATTCTTGGATGTATGAGCATGTTAATAACTTCTAACTTAATAACTAAATAATAATTTGAATTTGAATTTATATTTAAAATAATTTTTATTTTAACTCTTATTTATTCATTATCTATGTTAGGCCAAATGTTCATGCAGTTTTACTTTACATATTTGGCTGTAATATTGATCCACTTATTATTTAAGTAATAATATTAAAAAATTAAGAATAAAATTTCATGACCATTAATGGGAACACTAAATTCCACACCCCTTAATAGAAACCTAAACCTCCAAGTCTAAATTCTTCAACTTCCGGGATTAGTCTTCCTCATCGGGCCCATAAGTAATAATATTAAGAAATTAAGAATAAAATTTCATGACCATTAATGGGAACACTAAATTCCACACCCCTTAATAGAAACCTAAACCTCCAAGTCTAAATTCTTCAACTTCCGGGATTAGTCTTCCCCATCGGGCCCATAATTTCTAAGAAGAATAATTTATTGCAACTTCCATTATCACTCTCATCCTGGCTCCCTTGTGCTTTTGCCATTGTTGACTCTTAGATCTTTGATACCATTCTTTAAAGTGTCAAATTTGGATTTTAGTTCCAACGAGTCCGGGTTATAGAGCGGTTGATGGGTCTTGTGGGTTGCACGGGTCGATAAGATCGTCCCAATGACATGATTCTCTTTTCCCCAATGATGATTGTGTTTGCGATTATCGAAAGAACAAGAACTACTATAAAGAGATAAAATCTAGCATTTTTAGAAGAGACTGGAATTTCTTGAAACCTAGACTTTTTAAGATAGGATTCGAACTTTCTGGAATAAAAGACTTGCTAGTAACTTAAAACAACTTAAATTATATGGAATGAACTCTTAAATATATTAAAATTTGTAGCTTAAAACAACTCAATGACTAAATAATAATTTAAATTTAAATTTAAAATAACTATTTGACCCTTAAAATTAGTTGTAACCAAAGTCCACACAGTTTTACTCCCCATATTTGCATTGAGATACACTTTTTTCAATAGATCTTTTATGCGTCTTGCTACTATTGTATTGACCCACTTATTATTCAAGTAATAATATTAAGAAATCAATAATAATTAGTAGGAACGTTACAATTAGGAAGACAAGGGGAAGAACCAAAATTCTCTTCATCTTATTAGCTCTAGGAAGAGGGACTTCACCAACCAACACATATCCATCACCATTACAATTTTCAATATACATCACACTAATAAAGAGTTTTTATGAGATCACATGCAAAACCATGGTAGAGGAATCACACATTGTAATCAACAAACTAGACATTTAAAGAAATGAAAAGACATCAGAAATAGAGATGGGTCATTCGCAAATTTGCCGGAAAATGAGGCAAAATAAACAAGATTATAGATGCAAAGCCCAAATAGTGAATAGAGGGGAAAGAGACTTGATAATTTGTCACAACCTAGGATACATCACTACCAAATTGTACAAAAGATTTAACACGAACAACAATTTCCAACAATGCCTCTAGTATTCTTTTCATAAAGAGCACCACAAGATATTTAATACTTCACTCTAGTCCGAATACAATCATAAAAAATTGCAAATATAGATTACTACAATAACAAATACCAAATACTATGGTTACACTACTTTGCTACTCTACGACATACCACATGTGGCTACAGCTAACTGATGTTTTTCACTCAAAATGATCGGTGACCCCTCATTTTGCCGAAGGTGTTGCGGTTTTACCTCCTTGATGTGGACCCCTGCTATAGGCCTTACTAGCTGATGGCTTGGGCTGCTTGAGTCAATTTTACCCCTTCACCAAATCCTTATTCTCAAGTGTTGATTTGAAACTCTAAGAATCAGGCACAAGTGTACTCTCTATCCTCCCATCTTGACTCATAGTCTGAGTGTTCAAACTATTGTATTAGTAAATTTGCTCTTGGCCCATCCGTGCAACTCACTAGTTGCCTTACAGATTGATGCAGATTAGGTGGCCTCTGCTTGGGTTTAAGGTAGTTATTTTTGCAAGTTTTTCTGAGTTTTCTATGGAAGAAGGTGTGTTTGGGTTGAAAGAAAAAGGGAAAACAAAAATTCAAAGATGGAATAGATAGATAAACAAGAAAACTAAAGGATAGATGCCAAGATAGACTCTAAGATGTAAAGGCTACCCTACCAATCAAGAAGGTTCTCACCACCAATTTTGGACAAAAATTGAGTAAATGAATCACAAGTTGAATGAACAACTTGGGGTTGCATTGCAAACATTGTAGTAGGCTCAACCAATAATCTTCCCTCACTATCTATCAACATCATTTGATCACCTTCAATTGAGAGATATAAAATACTAGGCAAATCAACACATCAAGTGGTAATGCAAGCTTATAAGGTGCCTAGCCAATGCATCACAAGATCATGAATGGCCTGCAAAAATAAGGCACTAGCTTGTAATATTTCTTTTTAAATAATGTCAATTATCAATAAGGTTGCACCTTTAAGTAGATTAAGTCACCTACCTTAAATTCTCATTTTTACTCCTTTTGGTAGCATACAATTCAATATGAACTTGGTTGAATTGTAAATGTGTCTTAATCATTTGTGTTTTGGAACATGAGGAACTCATTTACTTCATGCTCAATTATCATTTCAAAGTTGTAGTTGACTTGACTTATACCCATATAGTGCCTCAAAGAATATCATTTGAATGGACGTACAGTAGTTAGTTTTTTACCATTGTTAAGCTAAATTTAACCCAAAAACACCACTTCTTAGGGCCTCTCCCTACTAAACCTCCTACCTAAGTAGTGTTTTTCAATTAAATTGATCAATGACTCCCTTGTGCCAAAGGCATACATGAGTGGCAAAGACCAGAAAAAGTGGAAGTGAGGAGAACAACATAAGATATTGAAAATCGGACAAACCATGCAAGAAATGTGATTCCTTACGGGTTCGACTAGATAACAACAACCTAAAAGCTTGCTTATTTGTAGGCCTTTGCGAGCTTTCACAACTTATTTCATATTCTAAAGATCTCTTGATAGAGATTGCAAGGGTCTAGGACCTCAGTTTGAGATTATCAATGGAATTCAGCACAATTAGAGCCTGGTATTATGCCTAATCATGAAAGTACATGGAAAAGATACAAGTTTTGGGATTACTTTGAGGGAACCCGAGACCTCTCTCTGGCAATCAACTATTAACATGGAACTTATAAGGTGACATGGCTACTGCACTTTTCTAGACTGCTACATACCTTTCCCCTTAAAAATAACCTTGTCCTCAAGGTTAAGCTTAAGGAATGCTCCTCACACGGACTTGGTGCTGGCTGCCAAAATAACCTTGCCGCTTGCTTCGATTCGGAAGAGTTTGATGAAACACTGGAGTTGTAAAGTACAAGAACCAGGCAACGATTCACCAAAATGCTTTGGAGTAAGACCACCCATGCCTTGGAAAAACGCCACCTCAATTTCCATTTGCAAGTGGGCGTGCAACTCCTTTGCACCTTCCATTAAAGAATCTCTGTCCATTTCTGATTACCATCTCTGTTATTGCTTAGCCAAAAAGAGATCATGAAATCTATCCACTTGCTTTTCATTAGACTTAAAGTCGTTTTGCTTTATCTCAGGGAACAATTGAATAGGAAATCCACCTAACCTGTGAAAGGCATAAACCATAATTGTTGTGTTTGATGAATTTACATTCTTCTGCAACCCGGGATCAAGAACTTCACATGCATTGCTTAAATCCCCACAGTTTGCATACATGTAAACAATTGAATTTAATGTAAAGGTATTTGTAGTAAGTCTAAATTCCCTAATAAAATCCAGCTTTTTTCCTCCCCTAACATGTGCTTCTGCGAGCCATTTCCCTCCAAGTAATGCAATGTTCATTCCTTGCTACTTCTCGCCCCTTGACTTTACTGCTAGAGCTAATTTTGCACTTTCACCGTAATGGAGTCTCTTCTTATTAATATTCGCTACCACTTTCCCTTATCATTAAAGGTAGGGTCATTAGGATTTCTAGAAACCGTTGCAACCTCTATCTATAGTACAAGAAGTTTTGTTGACCTATGAAGATAGGAAATAACCTCCATGTGTGATATAACACCATTTTTCATAGAAATTACATCACCCCCAAATGGATTGCCAACTTCCATAAGGGATACTTTTTCCCTGCCGCCCTTAAAAAATGGAGGCTCAAACTTCACAAGTGTTATGTCATTACAGTAGAGGAGTTTCATCAAAATGGTACACTCTTTTGGCATCCTATCTAGAATCCTTATCAATTGAATTAGTGTCCAAACCTTTTTACAAGTTGAACTTCTCATTTGATCTAGAGTAACTTCAATTGTGGAATTGTGCTTGAATGTCCCCCCTTGTTTCTTTCTTTCAATGGGATTGCGAGTCATGGAAACCTTTTGTCTATCAGAATTCAATTAATCAAAAGAAAATGCATATACCTTAATCCTTGGTCCTTCAACCACCTTTCTACCCGAAAACAGAAGTGTTTGTAGATACTTCTTCTGCAGCGCATTGTACACACCTTTTTCCATCCAATCAAACAGCATGCAAGACTTTGCATCCATAGGCATTGACCTTTTGATTTTCATCTCCGTGTCTTTCCCTTTTTGTGCAACCACCATGGTTTCAACACTTCCATATAAAATTGGATAATTGAGGCTAGAAAGAGGGGGCAATTCAGTGTAGTTTCTTTGAAAATTGGAATGGGCATTAAGTGAACAAAAATTTTCTCAAGAGAATGTAAGGTAGTCGGTCCCATTCCGGTGGTCAACCGAAGTGAGTAAAATCATATCTAATGTGAGGAATGCCAGGTACATTAGACACTGACTCTCCCTTCAAACAATAGCACCTTGTTTGTGGTTGTTTCCTTCGTGACAGCTCGATTTGCTAGAAACAAATCCCATTATGGTCCATATCACCAAGTTTCTCGATCTTACGTAGCATGAGGTTGCACGTCCTTTTCACGTCCTTCTCGTCATTGGAATCGAGCATTGTCTGCTGCCATTCGTCACTGGATTCGATATGATCTCTATCAGAATGATCCATCTCGAAAATCATTTCAGATTTATTTAAATCAAAGAAATGATTTTCAATCAGCAGGATACTAGCCAGGCATTGGTTGGTTGACTCCTTTTCTCCGACTTGTTAGTCACCGGACTGAAGGTGGCCGAAAATAGATAGAATCCTTTCGGTTTCTTTCTTGCGGATAGCTTCACGCAAGTCATTCAATGTAGCCATCATAATGTTGTAAAAGATCTTCAAATCTTCTTTGATATCAGCCAAGTCCTCTTTCATTGGATCCATTCCGCAGGACAAACATGGCTCTAGATACCACTTGCAGGGGTCTAAGAACTTAGTTTGAGATTATCAATGGAATTCAGCACAATCAAAGATTGGTATTATGCCCGATCATGAAAGTACATGGAAAATATATGAGTTTTGGGATTACTTTAGGGGAATCGGAGACCTCTCTCTATTTCTACACAGAACTGAATTACAACAAGCTTTATGACTCACTTTGGGTGCTTCTATTATCTATAGTTATTGGCTGGTTGTTGAAACTAACTATATGTGCTTACCAACCTTATTAACAAAAGCCAACAAAATTAACAGCCTCTTAATTGCTTAACAGAAATAATTATATGTTACTGCATTTTTTTGGACTGCTATAGAGATATAGGAAGGGATTGGGTTTTGAACCCTTAGCCTGGTAGACTTGCAGACCAAGGACTCCTTACTTTTTGCCATTAAGTCAAAGGGATGCCCGACTCAAGTTTTAAATTTGCTTTTAATGTCTAACAAAACTTTTGAGAGAATTTCTTTTTCTTTTATGTAGACTTATTCCAAATTTCGAGAAAATAAAATTTTACCACAAAAAGGCATGTCAAGACACTAATAATTATGTCTTTTTAGGAAGTTTGGGTGTTTCATAAAGAAATTTGAAAAATGCGTAATTTTACTTTTTTATACTTTATAGGTTGATTTATTTATTTATCATTTTGTAATATGTCTCATATAAAGTAAGTTAAGGGGTTAAGGCTACGTTGCTATTCAATCAAAAGAAAGAAAAACAATCTAGTTCGAAATAACAAGCACATAGTATTGAAATTATAAAATTTACCCAAAACTTAATAGGATTAAAAATTATCCTAAGGAATTTGTTTGACTGAAACACGTAAAAAAGACAAGGAACTAATTATTTTTTATTTTTTAAACACGACTTAGACATTATAAACCATAAAAGATATGTGGATATATAAAGAAATTAATTTTTTTTAAAATAGTTCTTGATACAGGAAGAAACAAATTGTGATATTATTATAACATTATTGCTAGAATAATTTTAAAAAAATCAGAGATTCTTTGGTGAATAAGAACAAGCTAAAAGACACGTTTAAATAGTGCAATATTTCAATTTCATAGAATGTTGAAGTGAAACTCAACCAAGCCCAATAGATTAACTAACTCACCCGCCATTGTCATCCACAAACTGGAAGGGCGAACGTCGGAACTACGAAATGGCCGTACCTACCACCGTCCGAGCTCCGCTGCTCCTCGACACCGTCGACGGTGCCGTTAACTTCAAAGGTCAACCGGTCTTCAGATCCAGCTCCGGCGGCTGGAGATCCGCATTCTTCATCATAGGTAACGCTGCAACGAACTCATCTGTTTCCGTTTGGTTAAGCATCTGGAAATTCCTTGTGTTTGATTATCAGATGCGTGTGAGTCTCAGGCGTGGAAGTGGCGGAGAGGTTCGCGTTCTACGGGATCGGCTCCAACCTCATAACGTATTTGACTGGGCCTCTTGGCCAGTCAACGGCGGCCGCCGCCCAGAGCGTGAATGTGTGGTCTGGAACAGCGTCGTTGCTTCCGCTTCTGGGAGCCTTCGTTGCCGACTCCTTTCTCGGCCGCTATCGCACCATCATCTTAGCTTCCCTCATCTACATCTTGGTCCGTCTCTTACCATTTTTATTTTTTACCTTTTTAAGAAATTAATATTTTTACAAGGGTTTAGTGAATTTTTCGTTATCAATTTATTATTATTGTTGCAGCAATTTAAAGCCAAAACTTTTGTATAGCCTTAAGATTTGTGATTAATTTTTCATATGGGGGAATTGCTTATTTAATCAGTCATTATCATTAGCTTTTTATAGAAACCTTGGTGCTTTTTTTCCTCTGGTTTGTTCCTTTCCCGTGTCATTTCGGTGCTAGATTGCTGTGACTTGTGAAGACACGTGCAACCAAAACTAGAAGCCACTTGGAGAACTTCAAACTTGTCTTCTACTTATTTCTACGTGAAAAGAATGCCCGAAATGGTGCTTGTTTGGATTTTTTCTTGATTAACTTTATATATAAAGCTTGGCGCGTTGCCGTGGTTTGTTCCTTACTCGTGTCTTTTCAGTACTAAAGAAGCTGTGACTTGTGAAGACACTTGTAACTAGAACAAAAAGGCCAGTTTGGAGAACTTCGAACTTGTTTTCTGCTTATTTTTATACGAAAAGAATGCTTTAAATGGTTTCTGTGTCGATTTTATCTTGATTTCTTGAGAAAATTCGGCTAACGGACTTGATGGGGACGGGGATGAATCACAGGGACTTGGCTTATTGACACTGTCAACAATGTTTACTTCTATCAGCTCTCCTGACTGTCAAGGGAGCAGTGAATTTGGTCCATGTTCTCCTCCCAAGCTCCAAGTAATGTTATTCTTCTGCTCTCTGTATCTAGTAGCATTGGGGCAAGGTGGGCATAAGCCATGTGTTCAGGCTTTTGGAGCCGATCAATTTGATGGGCAGGATCCAGAAGAGTGCAAAGCCAAAAGCTCATTCTTTAACTGGTGGTATTTTGGTATATGCGGAGGTGGCTTAGTAGCACTTTCAATCTTAAACTATATACAAGACAATCTTAATTGGGGTCTTGGTTTTGGAATCCCTTGTTGCATCATGGTGGTCGCGCTGGTTACTTTCTTGCTTGGAGCTAGGACTTATAGGTATAGCATTCGAGGGGAGGAGAAAAGTCCATTTGTGAGGATTGGGCGGGTGTTCATCGCTGCAGTGAAGAATTGGAGAACCACCCCTTCTGCAATAGCTATTGAAGAGGAAGCTCGTGGAACCTTGCCTCACCGAGGCTCGGAAGAATTCAAGTAAGACAAATAACTTTCAGCCTTGTTTTCTGGATTAGAATATTTCACATTGTTTCAGTTACCCCCTCCTGCGTCTGATCTAACCCAATCCTAAAAGTGCGCTAGTGCTTAGTCAAAAAAAAAAAAAAAAAAAACACATTGCAGGGAATATTGGACAAAAGGTGCACAAATAAAAATAAGAGTACTTGTAATGTGCCTTATAAATTTAAGTAATTGCTACTGTCAAAGTCCTTTGAGGAGAGGGGAACCGTTGCTTTGATAAGAACAAATTGCTCCCTCACATTACAAGTTAGTTTTGATCTCACAAGTTAATTTGAAAGACAAAATGGGTTTTCAACATGATATAGGACCTTTTAGGTGAATAAGATTTGGTTGTGACCTATGATTTAGATGCAAGTTCCCATATTATTCACAAAATCTTTAACTTCATCAAATGGTAATTGTGAGGAGTTCTAGAACTGTCTCACTATGCTTTAAATTTGTTTAAATTCTCTATATGTGAACACATTGTTCCTCCCTTTACTAATTAATTTAAAGAGAAAATTTAACATACTACTTTCATTTTAACTTCTGTGAGGGAATCCTCTATGTACGATATATGCTCTCAGACATACTAATAGCTCTAAAGGAGCTTTCATCAATATAATTCATGACTCCGACCACCTTACTATCTTTGTAACTATTGGAGAATTATTGCGCTTTGTGTAGGCAAACCAATGACAACTAACTTGCCAGGACAACTTTTAGTTGCTTGTTTGCATGAAAACTCATCTCTAACAGTGATACGATGCTCTGATATGGTAGATTCCTCAACAAAGCGTTGCTTGCACCAGATGGTTCCAAGGAAGATGGAATGGTGTGTAGCATCAGCGAGGTTGAAGAAGCAAAGGCAGTTCTTAGGCTTTTTCCAATATGGGCGACAAGCTTGGTGTACGCCATTGTGTTTGCCCAGTCCTCGACTTTCTTCACCAAGGAAGGAGCTACAATGGACAGAAGAATCGTGCCGGGCTTTGATGTGCCCGCCGCTTCTCTTCAATCCTTCATCAGTCTTGCCATTGTCATCTTCATCCCCATATACGACCGCATTTTCGTGCCTATAGCCAGAACATTCAGCAGGAAGCCCTCCGGCCTCACAATGCTGCAGAGAATTGGAACCGGCATGTTTCTCTCAGCCATTTCCATGGTGATCGCAGCTTTGGTTGAGAGCATGAGGCTCAAAACTGCTGAAGAACAAGGGTTGATTGATTTGCCAAATGTGACAGTCCCGATGAGCATATGGTGGCTGGTTCCTCAGTACGTCTTGTTTGGAATTGCTGATGTTTTCACCATGGTTGGTCTGCAAGAGTTTTTCTATGACCAGGTCCCAAGTGAACTGAGAAGCGTGGGTCTTAGCCTCTACCTGAGTATCTTTGGCGTGGGGAGCTTTCTCAGCAGCTTTCTTGTGTCTGCCATTGATGAAGCATCTAGTGCTGGTGGTCGAGATAGTTGGTTTGCCAATAACCTGAACAGGGCACATCTTGACTACTTCTATTGGTTACTTGCTGGGCTTAGTGTAGCAGAACTAGCCGCGTACTTGTATTTTGCAAAATCTTACATTTATAATAGAGGAAACACTGTATGAATGTAGTCCTCTGCATCTGCGATTGTTGTAATTCAACAAGTTTAGGCCAACTTAATTTATTTGTAAATACAATTTTTATTGCATGAAATGGTAATTTCAAACTAAATAATTCCTTGGGCTGAAGCTGTCCAAAATTTAATGCCCATTATAAATAGTATATCCTTCTATAATAACTATGTAGTCCTCTACATCTGCTTCCCTTTTACTTTTGTTTAACAAGTGGAAAGAGTCAAATTTAAACTTGATCATATCTTAAACTCAAAGTTGAAGGAGATAAAGTAGATAATCTTTATATACTAAATATATTTTAGGAGCTTAAGAGTAAACAAAAACTATAGCAGATCAATTTAGTCGTAATATTATGTTATAAATAAATTTGTAGTCTAACTCAAAAGTTAACTTATGAGTTAGGGATATAATTTTATATTTAAACACTATTCAGGAATTGTATTATTTGAATATAGGACTTTTGTCTTTAATAGAATTAATTCATAATGAGATATCATACTTGAATTTGATTTATGATGTTGTGTTAAAAAAAAAATAACTTTTCACTATCAAATTGGTTATTAAAAGAAATAAATACTTAAATATATAAGTGTTATTATTATGTCTAAAGGAGGATACATGCCATCGGAAAACAAGGCCAGAAGCTCCTTCATCAATTGGATATGAGAATGAGGAGAAAAATGGAGCGTCCAACAAAACATTGAAGTGAAGCAGCTGATATCTTATAGCCGGAAAAAACTGTTCTGTCCATGGTAGCACTTTGTTTAATGAAAACAAGTTAAGGTTTCTTCGAACTCAACAGCATATCCCGAGCATGTGATCCATATTGGAACAAGGCCAAGAGCTGTCTTTGCTTCCTTAACCTCACTCAAGGCACAAATGTTACCTTTAAGAGTAATCATGGCAAAAGGAACTATATAGAAGATCCAAGATAATGTAATAGGAGCAGTGAAGTAATAACACTTTATGTAGCCACAAAGTTTACAATTTATGTTACTTTATGCACAAATTAAAGCTCAAATAATTGAATAAGCTACTCACTTTCAAGAAAAATAAATTATCTTCTATGAAATGCTCCATAACACATATCGAAGTTGTTTTGTTTTAGATGTCTTTTGAAAAATGATAGATTGAGCAGTCTTAGTTGTAATTCCTTAGTATTCCTAAATCTTCTTAAAGTTATGAAGGGACACCATCAACTTAGTGAAATCACTTTTATAGTATGTTAAAAGTAATGTAGAACATTTTTAACATCCCTTCATACCTACCATGATGCAAAGTTATGCTTGAAATTTGTATTTTAACACTACATAGGATTTAAATTAATTTGTCAAAAGTATGACTAGTCCACGCAAATAAAATTTCATTACAAGCAACATGGGATTACCAATATCATATACCATGAAAATCATTTCTCTTACCTGAATTGCTGAGAGCTATCATGTGGCAGGATTTCTTGAGATTCCTCTTCCGTAGCAATCGCCGAAGGGGTAGCTTGACAATTTCTCACTGTGTTTACAAAGACTTGACCAATTCTAAGAAAGGGATACGTGCAGGATCTGAGAAGAAACAATCCAATGAAGCCACCATCACCATGCAGGGGAGGATCTTACGCACAAAATTTGGCTAACCCACCAATTGTAACTTGTGCTCTGCGTACCTCTTGTTCTTGGTTTGGAATCTGAAAGAGCTTTATTGTATTTATTTGGCAAAGGGGAAGTAGAGAGAAAGAGCAGTGCCATTTACATCTTAAATAGACGTAAGTTGTTACTTTTTCTATACTAATTTAATAATTTACTATCACTAAATCAACTATTTTTGAAACTTGAAGCCTGAAGCCTGAAGCCTTGAATTTGCTTCAACCAAATGATTTGCCATTGTATGTTTAATGAAATTAAGAAAATTGTCTAAAACATTATTGACTTTAGTCTTGATTGATGAAAAGAAAATAAATTTTTAGTTTGATGACTAACATGTACTGACTTCATGGTAAAAATTATTTCATCATATTTCAATTCAATATTGGAAAAAATAACTTGATATTGTTTATCATATACAAGTCATACTAATAGAAATGTATTACATATGTTTAGATTTATGCAAACAATTATGCTAAAAAAAGAAAACAAATTATAAAATGCATCCAATTAGTTAATGACTTTGCTTTCTTTTTGTCATTTTAGAACTGAAGTCTATCTTTACAACTTTTATAGATTAGTAAGATGGGAGAAAAGTTCAAAGATGTTTAACTAATTCTATAATTAGAAAAATTGGATAGTGGTGCTTCTTATTTTTCTCAGAAGTACCCCTATCTAAAGTGATGAAAGTCATTTAAAAATGAGTATAAGTCTGGAGTAATTAGTTTCATAAGATCTAAAGAATTTCATTTCTAACTCTAAAGAGGTTGGAAAAGCTTTCAAGATCGACTCCTTTATGTGGTTGAGTTAAAAATTTGTTGGTAAGTTTTCTCTCTTTTGCAAAACTATTTGTACATATAAGTTTCAAAAGAATTATTATAAGAAACTTTGCCAATTACAAATATTCTTCTCTTTTTTTTATCAAGTGAAAGTATGAACTCAATTCTTACTTTTTGAATGTCCAACTTTAATGGATGGCACGATATATGTGCTAATAGAACCCTAAATCAAATCTTGCTTTTTTGCAGTTGGTGATCGTCGCTCTCAAATGGCCTTCAGGGTGAAATTTTGGTGGCAATCCCGGCTTTGTTTCTGGGCCTGGTAGCAGATTAGCAGGTGCTGTTTGTGAATGGTAATATGCATAAAGCTTCGAAAATCTTCCCCTGCCAGGGATGTGACTTGCCATTGCTGGAAGCTTGTGGCAAATGCTTAACTTGGTAGGTCTTATGTTATTCTCCCTCTTGAATAAAAACATTGTTATTAGAGGTGTTTACAGAATTTTTACAAATATTTATTATAATTTATAAATCTTATTCCTTCCAGCTACCGGATGCATGCATCATTGGCTTTTTTAGATGCCAAGATCCAAATCAATGCTTCATGGTGTAAACGTTAAGCATTTGCAAGTTTCCTGCAATGGCAAGTCACATCCATGGCAGGGGAAGATTTTGGTAGCTTCATGCATATTGTCATTCTTAGCCATTTATCTCCATTCATAAACATCACCTGTACAAATAGTTTTTTGAAGGAGAGAAAACTCACCACACAAATTTTTGACTCAATTAGATAAAGGAGTAGGTCTTGAAAGTTTTTTCAGTTTCTAGAGGATTCGAAATGTTTTTTAACGGCTTTCATCTCTCTAGATGAGGTAGTTTTGAGAAAAATAAGCTCTATTACCAATTTTCTAATAATAGAATTAATTAAATATCTTTAATTGTTTTCCTAAATATTCATGTTTTTATACTAGAATTTTGATATCATTCCAGACAGGTAATTTATAATTCTTTTTCTTTTTACTTCTTAATTAAGAATGATAAAGATAAAGTCACACAGATGGCAGGGGAAGATTTTGGTAGCTTTATGCATATTGCCATTATTAGCTGTTTATTTCCATTCATAAACGTCATTTGCACAAATAGTTTTTTGAAAGAGAGAAAACTTACCAATCAAATTTTGACTTACACAAAAGAGTAGGTCTTGAAAGCTTTTTCAATCTCTCTAGGATTTGAAATGTTTTTTAACGGCTTTCATCACTTTAGATGGGGTACCTATGAGAAAAATAAGCACTACTTTTCCAATTTTTCTAAGAAAAGAATTAGTTAAATATCTTTGATTTTTCCTCGAAGACTCACATTTCATATTAGAATTTTGATCTATAAAAGTTATAAAGATAGATTTCAGTCCTAAAATTACAAAAATGAAAGCAAAACTTTTAACTTATTGGATCCATTTTACAATTTTTTTTCCTTTTTTAGCATATTTTTTATTTAATATGTTTATGTAAATCTAATTATATGTAAAATGTTTATGTAAGCATGCTATCTATATAATGAACAATATCAAGTTATTTTTTCAGTACTGACTGAAAAGTATAATGAAATAACTTATTTACCATAAAGTCATCAAACTAAAAATTTATATTCTTTTTATCACTCAAGACCAAAGTCAATAATTTTTAGAGAATTTTCTTAATTTCATTAAATATAAAATGGAAAATCATTTAGTTGAAGCAAACTCAAGGCATTAGGCTTCAAGTTTCACAAATAGCCGATTTAGTAATAATAAATTATTACATTAGGATAGAAATGGTAATAACTTACTCAAAAATAAATAGTTTTATATTAGATGATGGTGATAATCTATTTTGATGATCAAAACAATACATATCATCTATTTAACAAATAAATGGCACTGCTCTCTCTCTCTTCTTCCCCTTTGGTAAACAAATACAATAAAGAAGTTCTTTCAGATTCCAAACCAAGAACAAGAGGTATGTAGAACACAATGAACAATTGGTTGCTTAGCCAAATTTTGTGCGTAAGATGCTCCCTTACATGGTGATGGTGGCTGCATTGGGTGGTTTCCTGTTTAGAACCTGCACGTATCAGTTTGGTACAAAAGAGAATGATAAAGATCCCTTTCTCAGAATTGGTCGAGTCTTGTAAACACAATGAGAAAAAGCCGAGCTATCACTTCGGCGATTGCCATGGAAGAGGAAGCTCAAGAAATCCTGCCACATGATAGCCCTTAACAATTCAGGTAAGAGAAATGATTTTCATTTTATGTGATATTGGTCATCTAAAGTCACATTTGTCAAAATATCTCACATTGCTTGCAATGAAGTTCTATTTGTATGGACTAGTCATATTTCTAACAAATTAATTTTAAGGAAAAAAAATAGATTTCCAACATGGTATTAGAATCCAAAGTTCAAGCATAAAGCATTTCCTTGTATATTAGTCATGAATTCATGACTTTACATCAGAGTAATAGTGGAGGGATGATAAAAACATTCTATGTTACTTATAACATACTATAAAAGTGATTTCACTAAGCTTATAGTGCCCTTTCATAACTTCAAGAGGATATGAAAATACTGAAGAATTACACTAGAGCTACTCAATCTATCATTTTTCAAAAGGCATCCAAAATAAAACAACTTTAATTTGTGTTATGGAGAATTTCATGGAAGATAACTTATTTTTCTTGAAAGTTTAGCTTGTTCAATTATTTGAACTTTAATTTGTGTGTGCCAAACTTAAATTATGAATTTTGTTGCTACATAACGGTGTTATTGCTTCAATGCCCCAATTACATTATCTTGGATCTTCTAGTTAGTTCATTTTGGCATGATTACTCTAGAAGATGACGCACAAGGATCCTTATATATCAACTACTCAAAGCCCTAGTACCATTTCATACTATCTTCTTACAAGAAAGCCCTTAGGTCACTGTCTGATTTAGCATTGCAGGTTAAGAAAAACAACTTGTGCTCGCCCAAAGAGTTGGGAAAGGTACCTTGTTAAGAATTTCTGTCATGTTTAAAAGTGGCAATGACGCTACTTGTAGTGATATCGAGTACCGACAACCCTTGCTCTTCTTTTAGTCAAAATCATGGAAGCAAAGATGCCAAAACACCTTTATGTTGATTATGTTGATCAATCTCCTACAACATAGCAATTTGGTGTTGAGGGATTAATCTAGTAGCACATGCACACACAATAAATATAAGAACATCAATGGCTTATGTCATTCGAGATAGCTACTCCTTAACATGCACTAAAAAAAAAACTTCAATGTTTCATTATTTAGGGATTTTACCCATAAGAGTTTTTAGAGGAAATTTTTTTTTTCTCTCTCTTTGGCAATCTTTCTCTTTGAATACTAAAGTATAGGATTTCCTATCTCTTATATTGATAGGTAATTAGGGAAACCCTAATTATAAAATTAG
The DNA here is from genome assembly GCA_028551485.1 of Casuarina cunninghamiana. Lineage (NCBI taxonomy): Eukaryota > Viridiplantae > Streptophyta > Magnoliopsida > Fagales > Casuarinaceae > Casuarina > Casuarina cunninghamiana. Next base: position 17,004,309 of record CM052363.1, on the reverse strand, counting down.
TTTTTTTCTCTTGCCCTTGATTTGACTCCACAACTAATATTTGGTTCCTCCAATGTTGTACGTTCCCTATAAGACATTGCTATCCCCCTATGGTTTGAAAGAAGGTAACATTCGTGCCTTGAGGGAGGTCAAGGAAGCTATGTGGAAGATAAAAGTTTTATATTAGAAAATAAGATCTATGAAATGAAGTATAAATTAAAAGAGAATTCTTTAACCTTTAAGTTAACTTTTGAATTGAAATTTTAAGCCTTCTAACTTGGTATTAAAGTCTAAGTTAAATTTATTTCATCTCATATAACTTTGAGCCTAATGATGTTGGTGAGGCATATCTTTTAATTAGAAGAGGATTCTTTAATCCTTAAACTAACTTTAAGTTGGGCTCTTAAGCCTTCTGATTGAACAAACCTTTAACTATTTGAGTTGGGCTTTTGAGTTGGGATATGTTTTTGAGTTTGAACAAACCTTTAACTATTTTCATTAAGAAAGAGCTACCATGGACAGAACACTCTTTCTGGGCTATAAGATACCAGTTGCTTCACTTCCATGTTCTATTAAACTCTCCATTTTCTCCTCATGCTCATATACTACTGCATCTTTGTTCCTATTGCAAGGTCTTTCATGAAGAAACCTTCTGGCATCACGTTGTTGCAGGAAAATGGAATTGGGATGCTTATATCCATCTTTACCTTGGTAGTTGGAGCTTTGATCAAGATGAAAAGGTTGAAAACTGTGCAAGAATATGGAGTTGTTGATCTGTCGGATCTAACTTGGTTGTTTCCCCCATATATCTTATCTGGAATTGCTCATGTTTTCACCATGGTTGGCCTCCTAGAGGTCTTCTACAATAAGTCCCACTTGATTTAAGGAGTAAGCAAATATGCAGGGTGGAGTTTGAAACATGAAAAATGCAGCGTAAGCATGCTCTCATTATTGCTATTGTATAGGATAAAGATAAATATGAAAGTTAAAAGAACCCAAGTTATTATGACAAGAGAGTAATTTTTTAGTCATCACGAGAATTGAAGGGTGAGAATTTGGTAGAAGGATTGTAAAATTTTAAGTTCCAAGAAAATAATTTTTTTTTTTTTTGATAAGTAACTTTTCAAGCAATACTAATATCAACTGAACTTAATACTTGTCGATTTGACAAAAGTAAACTACTATTTCATGTTTGTTGGGTTTATTATTCTTAAACATTTGTAATCTTTCCTACTTGGTTATATATGATTGTTATACTATCATTTATCTCCCACTAACGACTTGGAGAAAAAAAAATTCATAAACTAAATGGATAGATATTTGTTTGATGAGGGACTCAAACTCGAGCAATTTTGTGGAGTTTTCCTGAAAAGATCCCGCCACTAGAATGCCAGACTATAAAAGGAGCCCCTCCCAATTCAAAATTCCCAACTCTGTGCCAGAGACTTGAGAGCAGCGAGAGAGATGAAGAAGAAAGGGAATAGCAAGTCCTCGGCTGCTAAGCTTCTGGAAACGTCACTGGGAACGGCGGCTTCTCCTTCTCCTCGACACGAGTCGCCGAAATCGGAATTTTTCATCGGAAAAAGGAGCACGCTCTCTTCCTCAAAGATTAAGGAGGATAAGCCCTTGCCTACTGCTCTGAATTCCCTGAGCAGCGTCTCAGATCTGAAGGAGCTCGCCTCTTCGCGCGTCGAAGATCTCAAGCGCCATGTTGATCGTTCTCATACCGAGATCCTAAAGGACCTCGACTCTTCCCAGTCTCGCCTCCACAAACGCTTCAAGGTCTCTTTCTCTTTCGCTTGCTTGCTGGAATCAGATTGCTATATGGATTCTGTTTATTGGTGCTTTTGAGCACTAATGTGAAAAAATTTTCTTGAAATTCTGGAAAATTTTCTATACGTTTCTTTCATTTTCTGAGCTGCCAAATAGATTATTGTAGGAAGCAGTAGTTCCAGGAATAGTTGTTAAGTACCTTACGATTTATGATTTTCCGCCACTGAATTAGTCTACCGGTGTTGCTAACTCGTTCAAAAGTAATCTCGTAGATTTGGCTGTGTTTGTGTGAACTCCATTCTAGATTGTTATTAGGCAAATGCTGGTCAATTCCCTATGTTCTTTGTGTCTACGTGTCCCTTATTGAATTGTATTGCTATGTTACTGCTGCTAATCAATAAAACTTGATTAAGCGTTTTGATTCTCTTCGATCGAGTATTTGTCATTAATAGACACAGAGGATTTTCTTTGTTCTGCCATCACTGCGCAATTGCTGGATCGGCAATTGCGTATAAATACATGAATTGTGGTTGCAGTTACTCGAAGATAGAACTAGAGTAGAAGGTCGTGCCAATAGGACTCAGCAAGTGGTTTTTTCCTTCTGTCTAAGTATTTTTGGAACTTCCAGTTACATTCTTTGGCACTCTTTCATGTCCTCAAAATCGTGTTGATTGACATACAAACGAAGAATTATTTTTGCATTTCTGTCCACTACTTGACAGTGGCTTTTCTTCTCTTCCTACGTTGCTGAGTCACTCAACTTCGAATCTACTTTTATTGTTCAAACTGTATCATGCGTTACTAACCGAATGATTTTATTTACTATGCAATCTCCATATTGCATCTTAGTCCATTTATACTGTGCCTCAGTCATGATTGTTAGATTTCCAACGTCTCTGATTTTTGCTTCTAGATAAAAGTACCTTAGAATTTCGAGTATCTCAAAATTCTTGCAAGGGTTCAATTGCTTTTACAGTTGAAGTAAGCTTGAATTCTGGAACTTGAATTTTTCAATTTGATATTTTGCTTATGCATTGTCAAATTCCACAAGTTTGAATGAAGTACTTTACTAAAATGCTAAAAACGTCCATAGAAAGGTCCAACCCAAAGTGCCTGTAAAAAAAGATAGTTCTATCTTCTTTTGGGGGCCCAAGCTTTCTTTTAGTTGCACATTTTTGGTTCTCTTCAGGTTTTGTGATTTTTAAAGAGTTCATTATCTTCTTCATTCTCGGTTGGTTGCTCCAGACACCTGTTTCCTTTTGATATTTCAATTTATTTTTTAAATCTCCATTCAGTCTGCTCTATCACCTGGTTGAACAGACAAAGGAAACAAATGCCAGTCCTTTTCAAAATTAATTGTCCAACTTCTGAACCATATAATATCTTTAGATTTCTATCAGGGATTTTTCAGCTAATTATTGGGATCTGTTTTTCCTTTTCCCCCCATAGATTCAGACTCAAACATGCCAACGATTGATGGATGAAGCAGAGAAGGAATACAAGAAGATGTCTGAACAGATTAGTGAAAGCCGGGATGCAATGAAGGTGTTGTGCTGGTTCAAAACACTAGTTGAGCTTTTCTCATATCTTTTAGTGATTTCTCAAAGGTGACCTTATGTTTCTTTGCCAGGTTTCCTATGCAGAATTTATTGCAGATGCACAGGCCAGCGCATCTCGTGGTATGTTAAGGACTGCTTACATAATGATACAAAAGAAATGTGACCTTGATCAGCTAAAAAAAGCTGATTATTGTGCTATATTGTTATATCTAACATAACACTTGAAATACTGAAATTGCTAAATAGTTTATAAAATGTTTACAGGTTATTTAAGACTTGGGAATCCCAAATCTGGAGGTTGGATTTATAGTTATATTATGAGATTGCATTTACATAAGAGCACGTACTCATGCACATGTTGACTGTAATTAGAAAAAATTTCTACTCTGGGGGGCGTTTTGTGCACGTGATCCTGTAGCATTACCATGTAGTGATGGATGAGAAAAAGAATATGCAATATTCTTCAAACTGATAGTAATGAGATCAATAAGCTGAAACAGGATTACTGTCATAAAAAAGATCAAATATAACGTTTGGTATGTCAATAGGTGTAAAGGATAATGATAATTTAACTACTCAAAGGAGGTATTACTGATTTTGTCTCTGCAGTTCTGTTTATCCTGTCCCTTTCAATGCATCTTTTTTGCTTCATTCAAAATTTTCAGCTTGCAAGACATCCATCACTGAGCTGTCACAATCCTGTGAAAAAGCCATTGATGGTCTCCGAAGTAAATTTGGGATCCCATCAACTTAGCCATCACCTGTCCATGCTACTCAGTAACCATAGTTTTAAGGTGAGCGTTTCATGCTTGACATGTTTCATTATTGGTGTCTTTGGTAGTGGTCATGCAATACATTTCTCCAAGAAGTCACCTCTTTCCTGTATTTAGCACCGTTCTGTAATAAAAGCGTGTTGACCAAAATAAGTCCATGGTTTAGGTTAAAATCAAAGGTAAAATTTCATCTTAAAAATAAGACGATGATATATAAATTGGAAAAACTTTGAAAATAAGCTTGGGCCACGTGCATTGTGCTCTTATTTCTATAGTTGTCTAAACAATTATGCTTATTTCTTTTGAATTAATTTTCATTTGTAGATAATCTGTAAAAGTTTATCTTAAAAATTAGATGACATTTGGATTGGAAAATATTTCAATCTTGAAAATTAGAAAGAGCTATATATATTGTGCATTGTTACTGTAATTCTGTAGAAAAATTACAGTTGTTTCTTTTGAATTAATAATTGATTGTAGATAATCCCTCATACCACCATTTATGACACTCAAGATTCTTGTACTACAATTTCCTTATAGTTGGTGCTTTCTATTGGCATTTGGCACTCAAGTTGATAGAAACTATGCTACGCCACCAACACATGCTAATTTGTTATTTGAAATACCTTAAATACTCGACCATTGAAGTTACAATGTCGTATTTAACTTCTGGATGGTAAAAATAAAAAAGATGAAAAAAATCAAAAGGAAGAGGGAGATGATGGGATCATTCAGCTGATTAAGGTAACTAAAAAGATTACTAAATCCTTTCTGCAGCCTCGGGTTAGTTGGCCACTCTCCTAGCCCTTAGCATGAAGGGGATAGTTTAGATTATCCTTCTTAACTTCAGTTTTTTTTTTTTTTTTCGCCTTTTTTCTTTATACATCCATTTCATTTTTTGTTTGGTTGATAGGTAAATTTGGGCATTTCAAGTAACAAATTGCATGTGTTTTATCAATGTGTAACTTCTTTTTAATACTAAAGACCGATGAAAAGTAATTGGAAATAAATATAATTTAAATAAATCAAATATATAAATGATAGTTTTAGAAGGTTTCATGAAGACTTTCCGCCTTTGGGTAGTTTCAATTTCGGGCTATTAATGAAAATAAAGGGATCAAGTGTGTTCGACCAAATACTTCAAAAGGAAAGAATTAGTCTTAGGAAATTCCTCAACCTATAACGATTGTATGTTCCCAGTAATATTGCTGTGTTTGAGAATCTCCCCAGAGTTGCTATTGCAACAATTTTACTTTCTTGAATCACTTAATTTAGGGCATTCCTCGAATCTTTATAGGAGTTACACTTTTTACTGAATTTTACAATTTAATGAAATGCTATGGTACCAAGATTGGATAATTTTGTGTGAAGATGTGTCTTCTAGGAATTGATCGATGCCAAAGAAAGTCCTTCTGGATTGGCCATGTTCAGATGGGTGTTATGACAACAACTACGGCGGCGTTTCTGATGTTTACTTTATGACGACGTGCTCTTTCACCGGATTAAGGTGCTGTTTCGCAAAGCATTTCTGATATTGTAATGAGTAGCAGTGAATACTTCGGGCAAGGAGTTACATTCTGGTCCGAAAGAAATGAATATCTCGAGTGTTATAGCATTGTAACTCCGATATAATTGTCCTTTTAAATGGTAATCCTACATTTGTCCATATTTCACCTGTGACATGAATAACACCGCCGCCACTGCGAGTCGAAAAGGCAAACTGGTGATGCTTTGAAGTAATTAAACTAAGCATAAATCAAGCTTGAGGTGACCCAGAACGTTATGAATGCATTTCATAAGGAGGGGAAGGTCTCCTTTCCCAGCATCCGTATCTTAAATTCTTGTGGTTGTAAATTTCAATATTCATATCCATTATAACTGTTATAAATAATAGATTTGTACATGATGGATGTATATATAAGATAGATTTTATATGCTCAAAATTAAAACTTTTATTATGTTTAACGAAGTTATAAGATATGATATGGGTAGTTTTATTTCATGGCAAAAGAAAAAAAAAGTATTTGATTTATATGGACACAATGTTGTGAAGTCCATTTTTATAAGATTAAAAATAGATATTAATTTGCATGATAATATGGTTGAGGGAAGAATCCGCACGAATTGGATTTAACAATTACTAATAGCTCGTATGAATTTCCTAATATATATATAGATCATATTATTAGCATTGAATTTCGTTAATATATTTATTTTTAATGATAATATGGTTGGGGGAAGAATCTGCACGAATTTGAATTTAACAATTACTAGTAACTCGTATGAATTTCTTAATATATATTTATATATATCATATTATTAGCATTGAATTTCGTTGATAAATTCATACGAGTTATTAGTGTGTGTATATATATATATATATATATTATTTTAATTATATCTCTAATTATTGGCCAGTGATAAATTAGTAAATTATATCATTTTAGTTGTTTAAATAAGCTTGTGGTATTTATAAACTTAGAAGAAAAAAAAGAAGCAAGAGTGGTATCTTCAAACATATTGTTAATCATTGGTTATGCAAATACAAAAAGGCAGAACATAAAATTAACCCTTGGAAAATGAAACTGAAAAACTTAAATATCAAGTTCTTAGTTAGAGTACACATTTTGTGAAAATGGAAATACAAAGAACTGCAAATGAGCACAATTCTGTACCTAATTCTTGAAAAATTTGTACCTCAAGAACATGATGGACATGATTTATTAATTCATTCGCACCAAAATTCCCTTCTTTGTGTCGAATTTTGGTGTGCAAGGGGACTTCTTCAACCTTGTATTTCCAGCACGTCATATATAATGTTTGTATCACAAAGAAAAATGCATTTTATTTATGGCTCAGCATGCATATACTTATTTATCTTGGTTCATATTTTTTAAACATTCAACTTATAACAATCATAAAAATAATTTTATCTCATTTTTAACTAAAATATTTCTATCATAAAAAATAAAACATGCACAAATCTTAAAACTTACACCGACTTATGCGTTTGGTAAATAAAATAAAGGAAAAATAATTGAAGTCAAATAAATTCTTCAAAGCAACCTCTCCGCCCAAAGCGTTGTCGTTTTGTCGGAAGCCTGCCTCTCGCCAGACCCTTCACCTGCTCGTAGAAGCACTCGTTCGAACGGGGGTTGAATTCGATTTGAACGCGAGAAAAGTCCTTTATTCTTTCTAATTGTCGAGGCGAAGGCGAAAAATGGGTAATCCTCAGAAACCCAGTGCTGGGGAAGATCTTCACGCGGCGGCTCGGTCCGGCGATCTACATGCGGTGCAGTCAATGTTGAGTTCGAATGCTTTGGCCGTCAATTCCAGGGATAAGCACTCTAGAACTCCGTATCCTTGTCTCCCACCTTTTCATTTGTTTAGTATGATTTTCTTGTGCCTTGTTTGGTTCCTGAGAAAATGTGACAGTAGAATATGCGACTGGGTACTCGGAAATATTTCTTTAGATGAATAAAATTCTGAAGTTTATGCGTGACCATCTGGTGGCTGAGTAAAAATTTCATATGACCTAGTTCATAACTTCTTTTTTATTGGATAATACAGTAGCTTACAGGTTTTATTTAGTATTGAGATTGAATTTCTTCGGCGGCTCTGCTAATCTTTGTAGCATCTTCTTTTTTTTTTTTTTTTTTTTTTTTTTAAATCTCCTTTCTCGGTTTTCGTTTATTAGTAAAAGTTTGAAGGTTTTAGCATCTTTAGTTTCTACACCATAACTGTAATTTTCTATGACTATATCATTTGCGAAATGCTATCCATGGGTTTTAGTGTTGTATGTTCTCGTCATGTATTCTTTGTGGGCACTGTAGGCTTTCTTTCCTCTAATCACTTAGTTTTGACATATGGTTTGCGTATCCACGGGCTTGATTTCATTGCAAGTTTACGAAATGAAAACTTTTAAGGATACTGAACTTATAAATGATAATTCCAAATCCAAACACATTTTGCTGCTGGGAATGCTTGAACTAGGACTTCTTATTTATGTGTTAGTGTGGACTAGTGGTTAAGTGATTAGATTTACCATTTTCAAGGATTTTGGAACCGCTGGTAATTTATTACTGTATCAAAGCCAGATTGACTTGAATCTGAGCTCTGATTCTGGCTTACATCCCATATCAGTTTTGGAAGTTGCTACTACTTTATGGGTTGGTGGGTATCTGCTTTTCAAGGTTGTCTTCCTAGGCTGCGGATTGAGGGTACCACCGCTGGCTCGTGTTCTTTTTCACTTAACCAAAATATAAAAAATAGAACAGAAGACCAGCCCGAGTCATCTTGCTTGCAAGTCGACTTCATCAAATTTTGCTATGTTTGCTCATTTTCCTAGCATAGGCGGTCTATCTAAATGTTTAACAACATAAAAAAAGAAATGGTTTCACTCCTTGTGCTGCTTTGGACATTTGGTGACTACCTCTTAGGTTTGATGCCCCTTTATTTATATCTTGATGCATACACAAGGAATACAAGGAAAATTCAGATCGAATACCAAAAGATTGTAAGTTGCAGTCTGGTTTTGCTATGGAACTCAATGGTACATTCACAAGAAAACTAGACCAAAAACCAAAGATTGAACAATTGTGTCTCGATTTTGATTTGTGGTCCAATGGGCATCCTTCATTTTCCAGTTAAGTAAGCATTGAGCCTTAGATTTAGTTTCTGTATGTCAATAAGTTGCTAGTTTAGTTCCAATTATCCTCTTTTTTATTTTATTTTTGTCAACCGGTTACACAGTTACATTCCTTTATTTTGATTTCAAAAGGTGTTGGATTTCATATTGAAGGCTTAATGAGAGGTTTGGGGAAAAATAAAATAAAATAAAATCATGAGTACTGAAGCATGTTTAGATCGTCTTGATCTAGTCTGGCTAAATACTTCAATTTCGTTATTCATGGTTGTTCTAATTTGAGGATGGGAATCTTTTCCAGTTAACAAATGATAGTAACTGATCGAACAAAAGGCAAAAAGAAAAAAAGTCACTGATGATACTGCAAACTACATAGTTTTCACATCCTAAGAGGATACTGACTGCAGTCTTCTGTGTTAAACAACAATGGTTGAAGGAATAAATAATCTCTTAATGAATCATGTCAGGTCTTCCTGTTAATCTCCCCATGTATCAAGCAGTATACAGTCTTTCATATTCAAAAGTATTAATCAGCTGTAGTGGTAGCCAATGAAATGCCAAATTGCTTTGTTTTGGGATATGAAAGAGCTCACTCATGCTTCATTGGGGAATCTACTTAGACATCGATTTATCTTTGTGGATTAGCTGCGCATCAATGGATTCTTAAAGGGGTGTTGTGATGAAAATGTTGGGTTCTGAATCATATTTTCTCAGGATGAATATCAGGGCATTACATTATGCACTTGCCATGCTTATATTATATCTATCATTGATTATTGTTATTAGATGACTGGAAAATGCCATCATGTTCCAGACCAACTTGCTTGTGAAAAAACAGTTTAAACTAAATATCTAGTTTAAACTGTCCTGAAAATTGGCCCTGATTTCCTTCTGAAATTTGGACTTTGGATGCGTACAAATTCTTTTTTGAAATTTCTCATTTTTTTTTCTCATCTTAATTCTATTATCAAAATTAAAAGGAAAAAAATTTAGTCAGTACAAAGCTTAGTATTTCAAGATGGATATGATGGGGGTCGGGCAACTAATCATGGCATCAGCATTTATTAAGTACTCCTAACGGGTGTGACGTTTCCTTCTTAATTATTTTCATTGTTTGCTTCTTGTTGTGGTCTTTTGTTTGCAATATCAGCTAGTCAGATGATTGGATCTGCTGTCTTCTCTTAGTTTCTCAGTGAGAGATGTATCTGTTATTAAGCATCCTACCTTTCAGATTTTGTTTCTTTGACACAAAACTCTGACCATAGACTACATCTAGCTGCATGGTCTGGGCATGCAGAGGTTGTGAGTTATCTCTGCAAGAACAAGGCTGATGTCGGTGCTGCTGCCATGGATGACATGGGAGCAATTCACTTTGCTGCACAAAAGGGACATTTAGAGGTCGTTCGAGCTCTTCTTTCTTCTGGGGCCTCCATTAAAGCTTCTACCCGCAAGGGCCTGACTCCACTACACTATGCCGTCCAAGGATCCCACCTGGAACTTGTGAAGTACTTGGTAAAGAAAGGTGCTAGTCTTAGTGCGAAGACAAAAGCAGGGAAGACTCCACTTGATCTTGCCAGCAATGACGAAATCCGCTCCTTCCTTGAGGAAAGTGAAAGGGCGGCTACGGAAAGAGATTTGAAGAGTAGAGAGAAGGCAGAAGAATCTGATGCAAAGCAATCCGAGCAGGAAAAAGAAGAAAACACTGGCTGTGAAGACTCTTCGGTTGTGCATGAACCAGATGGTGAAGGGTTGAAGAGGAAGGGTGATCAAGATGCTACAAAGGAAGCTTCATCCGGACCAAAAAAGGCACGAGTTGCACTCAGTCACCTTCTAAGTACAGATGACACACAAGAAGGTGAAGAAAACTTGTAAGGATGGTAGTATTAGTTGTAAAAGAGTGACTATTTGCCTGGAAGCATGACTGCTTAGGAGTAAGCTACATCGACTATCTCTTCTTGCCTTGTTGTATAACTTTTGTGCTAACTGGGACTGCTTCCTTGTATGACTTTCTCAAATAGTTCTGGGTATTTACTTTTTAATTGTTGTCTCTCTTTTTGATTCTGCTTCCATCTTAGGCTCCTGACAAAATAATTATAATGCTTTTGGTAACTCTCACTGATTACCTGTGATTTAGCTCCGCAATTTGTTTTTAAAGAATGTCCACCTGTCCAACTTGGCGAAAAAATGTGATAAGGCTTGGCCAAGATGCATGCTTACTTCTTTGATCTCATTCCAATCCATGCTGCTATCGGCATCCGAGAGGTTGGTGGAAATTGGCAATTACCGCAGAGCACTTCCAAAAAGAATGCAAGTAAAAGCAAATCAAATACTCCGGTTAAAAGATCTCGTTGAAAGACACTAAAATTTTCGGAGATTGACAGCCTATAAACCCTCGATGTCCTCTTCAGCCCCAAGAATTTCAGTGTTTGTTAAGTGTTCTGTAAATTGTTGCCGTGAAGAGTCTGGCTAAATTAGAAACATGCACAAATCTCTTAATCTCAAGTTCCGGCACCAAGTGCACTTGACTAAATTAGAAACAAGCACAAACCTCTTGATTCCAAGTTTGAGACCAAGTTTGTAAACTTCAATGTGTAAAATGTTTGTTAAACTTTGAATTAATAGCATTAGTTGATTCCATACTGTTCAAATTCCATGTCGAACGAGATCCATCAACTTTAAGAATGGCTTACTATTTGGCTTAAAATGTTTATTCGTATGGATAAGAGTTCCATGCGTTCATGAGTCAAACATGTAAGTTCGAAGAAAGTTAAGGAATTTAATGAGTAAAATGTAATTAATTTCTTGCTGAAGGATTGCAATTAAATTGAACCACGTGATCACAAATGGTTAGGTGCTCTCACAAATTCAACATTATCGAGAATTTCAACAAATCTTCCATGCAAGATCTTCAATTTAGAAAATTGCATGAAGCCCTTCTTGCAGGATCCCAAGCTGCTGGACACAAATATGAAGCAAAAAGTGATGTTCCAGAGGGGCCTCGCCTTCTCACCTGCAATTGAATTCTTCCTCTGTATTTGAGTTTTGTCTTTCATATCTTAGAAGTCAACTCTTCTAAGAAGCACGGCATAGACATTTAAATTTTCCCTCACTTTCCATTCTTTCCCAACTTTTCTTGGTAACCAAATAAGAATGTTAAAATAGGAAATCTTCAGCATAAGTAAAGACAAAAAAGGTAGAAGCACAAAGAAACATTTAGGATACCAAGAACACACCAGCTGCTCCCTGTAACTCCAACCTCAAAACCACATCAAACCAACATATATAGACCTTCTTATGGTCTTCGAAAGACCACATCAGACCAAAGAGGATTTCAATTTTCAACTAAGAAATTAGTCTCAAAACAATTACCGCTATTATCCCAACAATATCCATACATCTGTGGCCAAAATGTTATAAAATAGATCACTGATGCATGTAAATATGAGTTCAACAAAAGACTAAGTACAGATGATTAATGTAATTCGAGTTTATACTAGTGGGGCTACGCTGTAATGTGAGATGGAATCAGTAGACAAACAGCAATCGAAGCCGTTCATCTGTGGATCCATCGTAGCAGTTGTCTGGCTGCTTCTACAAAGTTCTTGATTTATGCACCTTCGCTCAAAGGCCAATCTATCGAAATGAGAGAGGCCTACGATACAAGTGCATAAGCACCTGGTGGATGTGAGATGGAATTAGTAGGCATGAGGAAGAATAAGCCACAAACCTGTGGATCCATCTGCACATCTGAAATAACAGAAGCTGTTACTTTATGCACCCTGCTCAGGCCAACACTACCAGATTCAGAAAGGCTCATGATTTAGGTGCAAGTTTTGAGAAAGCACTACCATTTTACGACTGGTTTTCTTATTGGGTCAGTTGTATCGAATCAAGAGGGAAAACCCAGAAACAAAAACTGGAGATCTTTTACTCGCGAAAAGAACAGGAAGAGCACGAAATAGAACATTAAATCGCTACACAGAACTCAGACCAACAACAGAGGGAGGGAGACCAGAAAGCAAAGTCGCCTGCTTCAGTAGCGCATAGGTATGGAAGATAAACTGGAACTGCAGCAAAGACAGCTGCAGTCCGCACCTTCTGGAACGATCTCGAATCTACCCCAGCATGATGCCTTCTTTTTTTATAGGGTCACCTTTTTTCTTTCGGTTCCTCACATATCTCACGCAGTCCTTCACCCTTCAGTTAAAATCATCATTAGACGAGAAGAAAACACATGAACCTTTTCACTGGTTCTATGTGGTTTTAGAGGTTTGCTAATCTGTGTTAAGTGTATGTATATAAGCATATACAAGAGCGTGCTTAAGCTTTAAGCATGGCTTCTCCAAATAAAAATCTCCAGGATATCTCATTGTTTTCAAAAGGTGCCAAATGGAAACAACTAGGCGTCTCAATCCGATGGTTAACATGGTCTTTGACATTCCTAATTCTCATGTCTTTATACAGTTCTTGTTTATAAGCTTGTTTAAATATTTTTCTCGTTTTTTGTGAGGCTTTTGTCTTTTCGTGGACATGTTGGCCTAAAGTAGGTGTGATCATTTCCTTTATACTCCAATGTTTCAAAAAGATAATAACGGTATATGATGTTTAGTTTTAATATTTGATTAGACATTTTTCTTTTTTATTTTTATTTTTAACTCATATATTCTTAAAATGTTAAATATGAAATGAAGAAATTTCAAATATTTGCTTATTTGATAAATTTAATTTGATATCAGAATCCATTTTACTTTCCATTCTAAACTTTTTAAAACCTGCAGCATTTGTTTCAAATGGTTGAATAACCAACCTATCCCTTCCCTTCTCAAGTTAATGTATCCAACTTTGTGATTGATTGATTGAATCCAATTTATTCAAGGCCTTAATCAAAACTCAGAGGCTTTAGCAAATTTCTCACAAGAAAAGTTAAGCCACCTCCTCCAACCATTACGAAGGTAGGTGAAGAATGGATCGAACTAAAAGAAAAACCCAATTCAATCCTTCCTTCTTGGTTAATCCATATTTAATATAATAAAAATGGATGTTTGAACATCTATAAGTACTATTGAAAATGTATTGATTTTCACTTGAAAATCTGCCTTATACTGGCGTTGCGGACACATGCGCATGTGCTAAGCCAGAAAATTCCTTGAGGGAACCAAAAAGAGACCTTTCTAAGGCTTTAAAAGGAAATGCCAAGTTTTTAAGCTTGGAGGAGGCTTTAGTGGGGGATGTAGCTATTTATGGTGGGCAGTGAAGAGAAGGGGATGGGATGGAGGAAAAGATTCTTGAAAGTGATACTAATCAATGTGGGATCTCGAATTGTCTCCAAACTTCTCTAGGGTATTTAACTCATTGATAGTTTTGATCAAACATCGAAGTTTCTGCAATATAGATTCTAACTTTCTAGAATACATGATGGTTCTAGAATTGGACAGACAATCCAAGCCGGTCCACCTAGTTTAGTTTGCCAACCAGTATTTGTGCAGATTGATCATGAAAAAGTTCTAGTCATTGCAAAGAGTTATGCTGAAAAGGAAATAGATGTACTGCCACCTGACCCCTAAAAGAGGATTAGAAAAGTGGAGGGCTCCATTTTTTAAAAAAAAAAAAAGAAAAAGGAAAAAAAAAGGGACTAGAAATCCTTTTCCTTTATTTATAGATTATAAATTACTGGGATTCTGGCTTGGTTCAGTAATAACCCAAAAGGTATTCTGACCAGCAAATCCAACAGGTTGGGACTTCAGAAAACCATAACTTGGGATTCAGACCTTTCCCCTTCCTTTCCTCCCAATAAATAAATAAAAAAACAAAAAAAAAGTGTCTCTCTTACAATATTAATATTTGATTTGATAATTTTTTTTCTACATAATATTACATTCTAACCTTATAGGCAATCAACATCTTATAAACTGATTCTATAAAATGGGAAATTAAAATTTATTGTAACCATTGAAATTACTAATAAAAATAACTCTACACAAACAACTTTGTACTAAAAAAATGCTCATTGATATAGAAGTTGGTTTAGGCTGAAAGGAATTTAATCTCCTTACTAGCCATCCATTCCTTTACTCCCTTAAAGCTAAATGCAAACTTTCTTAGTCACGATGATTTCCTAAATTAAATCTTTTTTCTTTTCTTTCTAAAATTGTTATTTTCCGATGCCAACTTAATTTCTAGCTACATTAATTGGGCAATCATAAATCATGAAATGATATTTCTAAGTTGGGTTGTTCCAAGTTTGAAAGCTCCATTGCCTTTTGCCAATACTTCTCTACGTTTCTTTTTTCTTTCTCCCTACCCAAAATTCTTTTGCCATTCTTTAATTCCCTTGTAGAGGGAGAAGAGATATATGAAGTGAGATAAATTAAGAGAAAAGGAATAATAAGTTCATGAACACAAGAAGGCCACAGATGGGTCGATTCTTATGCTTTCCCATTGTTGTCACAGGTTATAACACATTCATTGAATTAGACAACCAAATGAAAGAAGAAAAAGAAAAAAGAACAAGTGGAAATGATATCAGTAGAAAGAATAAGGAAGAAAAAGAGGATGAAATGATCATGTAGAAGATTATAGAAAATCACGAACCTTTTTTTTCTTACAGTCACACGTATCTCTAAAATACAAATTGTAAGTAGTTCATAGAATCACAAAGATCAACAAAGCAAAACCGTATTCAAAGATATTAGACACCTCTGTTTCTGGTCCCAGACAATGTCAATTTAATTTTGTTAAGCTTAGCAAGCACTTCTTTGATATCGATTCTTGCATCCGGTAACTCCTCAGAGCATTTTAGGCCTAAGTCCAAGATGGAAGAAATAATATTTTGCATGGAAACCGCTTCTCTTCCAGCTTCAATTCTTAGTAAGCCATCATCAACAACTTCCATCATCTTTTCAGGCAGTGATGCGTTTATCCACTCCCTCAGAGTCAATCCCCCAGCAAACATGTCACTGGTGGGTTTCTTCCTTGTGATCATCTCCAACATTATGACACCGTAGCTATAAACGTCCCCTTTGATGGATACTCTTCCTTCTGAACCATACTCTACACAGGAAACAAAAAAATAACCCACATATTCCAACGTAAAAGACAAGCCAAACCAAAAGTGGTTGCATTTGCGGATGGTTAGCATTTAAAGATGGACTAAATGGAAGTGAGAATGCATGTACCTGGTGCAATGTAGCCAAGTGTACCAAGAGTTCTGGTTCGTGTCTCATCCTTGTTTTCGAGCAAAATCTTTGAGATGCCAAAGTCACTCACATGTGCAACCATGTTGTCATCCAAAAGAATATTAGTGGGCTTCAAATCACAGTGCACCACAGATTCTGATCGACCGTGATGGAGGTAGTCCAAGGCTGATGCAACATCAATCATAATATTTACTCTCTGCAGAAGATTCAAGCAGTAATTGTAAGAGTATAACCACCTTTCAAGGCTGCCGTTCGACATATACTGCAGAACCAAAGCTCTGAATTCAGGATTGGAACAACTACTTATGACTTTAACAAGATTCCTGTGTCGGATTGCCCGCAACACCTCGCATTCTGTATCAAAACTTTTGAAAGCACCAACCAACTGCAAATTTAAGACTTTGACAGCAACAACAGCTCCGTCAGATAGAATTGCTTTGTACACAGAACCAAAACCTCCAACTCCGAGCAAGTTGCTTTCACAGAAACTGTTTGTCCCTTGGCAAAGTTCTTGATATGATACCATTCTATGCTCCAATGCAGGAAATGATTCTGGTAAACTTGAAACAGGCGAGTTACTTTTCCGGTGTCTTCTCAGCATATAAACTAGTGCCAGAAATATTATTATTAAAGCAATGACAGGAAGAAAATATTTGAGGAAAATTTGTTTTATCCTTGATTCTCCGGGGCCTGGTTTTGGACAAGGTGATACTCTGAAAACTGGATTCCCACAGAGTGCTCTGTTGCCTAAAAATGATTCAGCTGTGAAGTTCGCAAATGGCCCACCTGATGGAATCTCTCCTGACAGCTCGTTGAAAGAAAGATTCAAGTACTTGAGATGTGTAAGTGTTTCAAGAGACTTAGGAATTGCACCTGACAGATTATTGTGTGAAAGGTTTAACATATCCAATCCTTTTAAGCTCCCAAATGACTCTGGAATGAGTCCTTGAAATGAGTTGATGGATAAGTCAAGATAGTTTAGACTCTCAAAGGCTCCAAAGATTCTTGGAACATCTCCAGTAAGTTTGTTTCGAGACAAATCTACATGTTCAATTGTCTCTGAACTTTTCATGTCTGGGGACAAATATCCACCAAGGGAATTCATTGACAGATCCAAGGACAACATGCTTTCAAGGCCCCATAAACCTAATGGTATCGATGATTCCAGTCTGTTGTTACTGAGGTTCAGCCTTTGCAAACGACTAAGATTTCCAGTGCAATTTGGGATAGATCCAGACATTTTGTTATTTGATAAATCTAACTCTCCCAGATTCCTTAGCTGACACAGGACTTCTGGAATGAATCCTTCAATATTGTTGTTCTCAAGATACAACCTTTGGAGGTTCTTCAATCTTGCAAATGTTGACGGAATGTCTCCATGTAAGCTGTTATTGCCCAAATCAAGCAACAACAAGCCTTTCAAGGAACCAATTCCCATAGGGATGTGACCCTGAATTTGGCTTTCAGCAGCAAAAAAGGTGTTCAGAGAACCTGAAAAGTTTCCAATGGAATCCGAAAGTGTAATATTCAAGGGATTGTAACCTATCCACAATTCTTTCAAAGATATGCAATTAGATAAAAATGAAAGGAAACTATAATTCTGATCTCCGGGATCCTCTTTTAGCTGATTATCATTTAGAAACAGTTTTTCTAGATACTGCAACTTTCCAAGACTTTTGGGCACTGGTCCAGAGAACAAGTTTCCACCAAGACCTACGTCGACGAGATTGGAACAGTTGGAAAGACGCGATGGGATTCGACCACTAATTTTATTGGCAGAAATGATAAAATAATATAGATTGGGGCAGAAAAACTCTGTATCTGATGGAAGATTCCCAGTGAAGGAATTATACGCCACAGAGAATGCCATTAGAGAGGAAGTATTGAAAACCTGTTTAGGTATTGCCCCTGTGAGTTGGTTCCCTTCAAGCTCCAGTATCATAATATTCGGAAGAAGCCATAGATCGATCGGAATGCTTCCGTTGATGTTGTTAATGTCAATTACAAACTCATATAGCCTAGACAAATTACCTATGGTTGCAGGTATATTACCAGTCAGCATATTCTCTCGAAGACTTAGGCTTTCAAGCTTTTCCAAACTACCAAAACCTTCCGGAATACTCCCATGAAATTTATTTTGTTGTAGATGTAAGTATTTAAGTTCTCTACAGTGATTCATCCGTGAAGGAAGTCGGCCGCTGAACTCATTATCAGAAAGAACCAGTCTTTGAAGATTAGGACAGTGACTGCAAAGATCCATTGGAAGACTTCCGGACAAGTGATTTGTGTATAGACGAATTTTGATCAAAGAAGATATGTTAAATATGTCAAAAGGAAGTGGACCCGTGAGGCGGTTTGAACTAAGATCTATTTCTTGAAGTTTCTGACAACTATGCACTGTTGGTGGAATGCTACCTTCCAATAAGTTGGATGACAGCCGGAGCCTTCTTAATCGACGGAGATGACTGATCTCAGGCGGAATAATATCAAAGAAGTTGTTGTTAGAAAGATCAAGGGAGACCAGGAAGGAGAGGTTACCAATCTCAGGGGAAATGGTGCCTTGGAGTCCCATGTCAGAAAGGTTCAAAGCTGTCACTCTCTGCCTGCGTCGGCTACATAAGACCCCAATCCAACTGCAGAAGTTCGTTCCCGTGGACCAGTTACCAGCCAAGACAGTTTCGTTTGGACTGGAACTAATTTTAGACTTGAAGGCAACAAGAGCTGATTGATCAGTAAAGCTGCTGGTACTTTGGGCCGATTGAAGCATGCATGACAGCATTAAAATGAGACACAAGACTAGAGGAAAGGATGGCCCTGCCATGAATGCCATGAGGGTGCACGATACACAGAAAGAAGGGATCGAGTTTACCAGTAAACCTGCTTATCATGTGCAGTTGAAACAGTGCGCCTTGAAGTCTTCGTCGGGGAATGGCTTGGGTCAAGTCTTTGTCTACACCAGAATTTGTACTCTTGTTTAACTTTCCCTCTTGAATAGTTAGTGAAGACTCTGGGATGTTTAAGCAACTCATGTTCTTGAATCCCACTCCTGTCAACGTAAACCGAGAAAACAGCACACGACAAAGAAGTGGCCAAATTTATTCACGGGAGATGCATGGAATCTGGCTTGACTTGGTTTTGCTTATGCTGCACGCTCATTTACTTTTTGGGTGTTTCATCATGAACCATTCTTGGAGTTCTACCTTTTCTGAAAATGCAGGATTTTAATTTCCAAGAAGTTTCTCTGGACTTTTTTTTCAGACAACGCGCATACATGAGCACACTTAAGGCCTATAAATTATCTTTTGCACGCCGAGCATAGTTAAAGAACTCAAAGTCTAATGAGGTTTAAAATAGATCAACATGGGCTATAATACTATATTATAAAACCTGAAGTTGAATACAAAAATTAATTCATGAATTAGTAGAATATTTCTACACTTAAGGATTATATTTATATTGTATTTTTTCAATGTAAGACTTTTATCCCTATATTATTAGAACAACTGAATTTGTTAGGCCAACAAAAAGGTAAAGTGTTAATGAACACTTGAGAAATCAAGAGATATTGAGAATGACTAAGAGATTTAATTATGTGTATTCATACACCAAAAACAGGCTTGCTATTGGTTTTATAGAGGGTTTCAGGCAAGAAGGATAGTCTCATTATTATAGAGTGTCGAAATAAATTTTTGAAGTTGTAGGTCCACCTCTCCTTGAAAAAGTCTCAAAGGAGAGAGAGGTATTCAAGACTTATAAGACATTTCATAGGGGTTTTTCTATTTAAAAAAAAAATGTATGGGAATGTGTATTATCCTCATAGTTTGAGTTTAGTCCTATTTTTCCAACGACAAACTAGCCCAACTTTGAGATTTGAGTTAGGACACATAAAAAAAAGGCCAAGTTTTGATACAATCTTGAAGGTCTATGTCTACCTCTTTCCCAAAAAATCTCATTAGAGAGTGGGTGTTCAAGGCTTATTATGCACTTCACAGGTACTCTTCTTTCTAGTGTGAGATTGAGTATTTAATATAATGATAATGCCAATGTGATTGAGCTTCCAGATGAGATGACCCATTTCTTCTACATTTAGTTGTTAATATGTCAAGGATTCACCAACATTGCTACCTTATTAAGTCTGATACTTAGGTGCATATCCTTGTATTTATTGTCCATATTTTCCTTTCCATGATTAGAACAATTTTGTAGTCTATAAATATAGACCAAACATTGTACATAATAGACACAGCAATACAAAATACATTTTGCTCACTCGAAGACTTTCTTTCCATATTCTCCCTTTCTTACATAGTATTGCATATTTATTTGAATATCACCTTGAAAGCCATGTAATCCATAGCCAAATTCAAGAAAAAATTTTACAAGTGGGGAAGGTTGAAGCAACATCTAACATTTGTTAGAAATTTATGTTTTTATTTTTTTCAAGGAAGAGCACTCCACAAGTAATATACTCAGGTTGGATAGTAAAAGCCTTAAGAGTACTCATTCTTGTTAAGAACAATGTCCCCAAGTTCTTTTATTTTTTTGGTTTTAAAATTGCTCTTAACTATTTGTTTTCTTCATTTCCACTATATCATTGAGTATTTAGACATATAATACTAGCAATAATTTTAGCCAATTCTCAAACAAATTGATAAACATACAAAGCATCAGTCCTTCAAGAAAAATTGGTGCTCCTTTGTTGTTTCCATTTGCTTCCACCCATAGAACTATAGCAACAGACACTTTCACTTTTCAATCCCTTCATATCTTATAGTCATGGCATAAGTTTGTTTCTTGTGCCTCTTTTGAAACACCAATCTCTTTTATGAAACTAAAACTTTTGAATCCTTGATGATAAGCTTCACCATATAAAGCAACAAAAGATGCAAAATTAAAAGCAAGAGAAGGATTTGAGCAATTATAGTGGGTTGATCTAGCAATGGTCATGAATTGATCCTTGCTAAAGTTCATAGAACATAACAAATTAAGATAACTTCCATAGTTGCATCATAAATCAAACCCAAATAAAGTGCAAAATTATAATTACATATAATAATGAAAAAAACTTCTTGTGAGAAAACTTTTTTTGTTGGAATATTTACTCATAAACGAAGAGGTTTTATGCTAAATTTTGGTTTTAATACTATATTAAAAATTGTTGAGATCCAAATGGCTCCAACATCACTTGTTAGAGTGGAAGTGTTGCATCGCACATTCATTGGCGTATAAATCAAGCAATAAAGGCACGCAAGACACACGTTTAGAGTGGTTCAGCCAAAACTTGCATACATCCACTATCACTGTTAAATTTATAGCCTTTTTTTTTGCATTAAGAAAATCATTGAGAGTACAAGTATTATCTTTCACTCTCTTAATCTAGTTATTCTCTTTATCGAGCTCTTAGCTACTTGCATAACTTTGGTGTTTCCTTTCTTTGCAATTCAAAGGCTTTGCAAATCCCAACACTATCCCTTCATGCATTAAGCCACCAAGCCACGCTAAGACATATAAGGCTTTGAGTTGTAAGGCTTCTCAACCTTTTTTTGAGCTGCCAAGCCAATTTCATGTTGCCTTTCTTTATAAGGTACACAAAACCCTAAAAATAAACCAAAGGAAAAGGTTACAATATTGCCTTTGTCACCTATTATAATTCTAAATACATTAATGAGGTGAACAAGACACTATTGCCCTTACTAATTAGGACAAATTACAACAAATCTTTTCCTATTTGGAATAATTAATGCAACAACTCTGCAAAATAGGTGATTAATTGCATACAAAACTTTTCAATAAGTCTTCCAACAAATGAGTAGTCAATTCTAACTCTACTAGGAATCTTCGTAGTCCCATGAACTCCATGACCCCCATAATCACAACTATCTCCAAACTCTTGTGGATAACACCACTCTGATTATAGCTCATCCAGCTAATCTAGTTAATAAACCAATTGTAAAACAACTTAAGGTTATTGCTAAGTCCATGTCTATATCTCACTGCAAAGAAATTACAATATAATTGTATCTATTTGCTACTCATGTATGCTCTAGAGGCAATATCCAACCTCATATAAGCCATAGGGTCTAGCATACCCTGAATCCATTGAGTCTCACTCAACTTAAGTTAAAACACTCTCTTTACCAAGGTCAACTAGCCAATCCAATCATTTGGAATCCAAACCAAAGAAAAATCATTTCTACCTCCTCTATATAGTGCAATGTTACCTCTTAGAAATGATCAAACATTCTCCAAGAATTGACTCTAATCTTGAGCTTGTTAGTGATTCCTCAATGTCTTGCTATCTCCCAATCTCAACAATGTAAGAACACTACTTGAGATTTTTCTTTTTCTACCTCTTGCCCCTAGTATCTCACAGCTTTGTCTCCTCTAACCCACCATTATACACTAAATGTATTAGAAGCACCAGATGAAGAGTGCTCTCCCCCTCAAATCCTATTAGCCTTTACCTTTGATGCCTATACCTATGAGATCCTAAACAACCATAGAATGAACAAACTGTATCCCTTTTACCACTATCAAAAGACAACACTTAAGGCAATAGATGAAGAGCACCTTTTGCATCCCTATTCATAAGCATAGTCCCTAGCCCTTTAAAAATTAACCTTCACCTTTGGAATCATTCCCTGACCAAACACATGACTAGTAGATCCCATATATCTAGTAGAGTATATAATTAACTAGAAAAATCTAATCCAAAGAAGTTCACTTATAAACTTGCAAAGACATTCTTATCTTATGGCCATTATTAGAATTGAAAAATTAAGACAAAGGCATCAAGCAACACCATGCACTAAACTCCATCTTTATCATCCATGGTGGCATATCAAACAATTACCTTCTGCCACATTTAGACATGGGTTCTCCAAAAAATTACATTTTTGAACCTCTCTTAACCTCATATTCACAATTCAATTATACCATTAAACACAACTCAAAATTTTATCCAAAACTAGCTAAAAAATACCTAGAAATGTTTTTACCAGCACATGTGATTCACACACCATAACATCTATCCATGTGTGGGCTTTACGCACCCCATGTATGTGTACATCACGCACCTTGCGTAGTCCACCATGTGTGTATCTCATACGCCCGACAATAGTCTCGTAGGTTGACCCATCTCATAACCTGACTGTCATTCCACCATTCTCCATCTTTTTTTTGGCTGATTTTCATTGCCAAATGGTCCCTCCTTGGCTAGTGCATCATTTTGATACCTTGGTTTCTTTGATCTATAGCCGGTTACTAGATTTTCATGGCCATCTGTGACATTTACAACCTGACTTGGCATTTTCGACCACACATCACCACCAACGACCATGATTGTTCCATGATTATTATTGTAATCAACCGTAAATCATCCTAGAAGTCTTTTCTCGCTCCTAGACACCATCAATCAGCACAAATCCACCAAAATCTTCTCTCAGCCATCCATCCATAATCTAATGGATTTAAGAGTTCAGGTTAAACCTAGCCCAACTCAGTAGCTCAACTAGATTCTTTGGCCTGACTCAATGGACTTAGGCCTATACTTGACTGAATTCACAACCCATTTCCAAAGCTTGTCTCTAGTGGGCTTGGCCTTTTTTTCCATGGGCTTGATCTAGCCCAACGTAAGGCTTGTTCAATCTTGGCTTAACTTGGCCCAAACTCAAATCCTACTGACTTGGTCCATTTCACCAATCTATACCTGGATCTAACTTGCCTTACCCAATTTTGTTTGCGTGTGTAACAATGCACCTGATCCAAACTTAGATTGCCTATGCCTGGATTCGCATCCAACGCGCCCACTTCTTACCTAGGTTTGTATGCCTATTTATTTCACCATTCAAGTCCCGAACTGGGTAGCATGACCTGATTATATGCTTTGTTAGTGCTGCCTTCAGTGGCTACCTAGTGACTTTCTGGTGACTATTTTTACTAGAAACTTTGGAATTATAGATCAAAGAGCCCTAATTCCTAATTTGAGCTCATTTTCTCCAAAAACACCTTCCTTTGCTATTTATGAGCTAAAATGGTTTTGAAACCAGGTTTTCTCCAAGCCATACAAAATCCACTCAAAAAACTTCGATTCCAAGTTCAAATCTTCACTAGAAATATCAAGGAAAAGTTATTTACCTCTTCAAAAGCATTGATATAGCTCGATTTAGCTTAAAATCAATTGTGCAAACTTCCAAGCTTTAAACCCAAAACTTAAACTTCACCGTGCATTGCTTCTAGCTCCAAACTAATGAACCTTGGCTCCAATACCACTTGTTTGAGTTCCTTGAGCTAGGATCCAAGCAATAACGGCACACAAGATACATATTTAGAGTGATTTAGCCAAAGCTTGCCTACATCCACTATCACTGGTAGATTTATTAGCCCATTTTCCTTTTCTATTAAGAAACTCATCGAGAGTACAAGTATTATCTTTTACTCTCTTAATTTGGTTGCTCTCTCTGTTAGGCCCTTAGCTACTTGTATAACTCTAGTGTTAGGTTTCTCTGCAATTTAAGGGCTATGCAAATCTCTTGCATCATCCCCTCACGCATTAAGCTGCCAAGCCACACTAAGCCATACAAAGCTTTGAGTCGTAAGGCTTCTTAGTGTCCTTCTAAGCCACCAAGCCAATTTCATGTTGCCTTTGTTTATAGGGTGCACAAAACCTTAAAAATAAACCTAAGGAAAAGGTTACAATATTGCCCTTGTCACCTATTCTAATTCCAAATACATGAAGATGGTAAACAAGACATTATTGTCCCCATTAACTATGACAAACACAAAAAAAAAAGTATATTTAACTTGAGACTAAAAAATATTAACTGAATGAACTTATGTCTTTATAAACCATTCTTTTAAAGTATTATGTTTACATACATGAGACTTAACATTGAGTACTAGGTTTACATTACTATAGGGATCTTTATAACTAATTTTTAGACAACATTGATAATGAAATAGTAATTACAAAAATAAAATAAATTCAAATATTTTAGATTATAATAGGAGTCCAATAAATGATGCTAAAATACTAAATGTAAAACAGTACAATGGCATATCATAAATGCCTAATTTTTTAGAAAAAAATATGATAAAAGGATTACCAACAAGTAATAAGTTTTATCATGACTTTTTTTATAGTCCTATATAAATGTAATGACTTGAATAGCCATATCTTGCACATTCTCCAAGGAGATTGATTGATATCTTGAGACATTTCAAAGCCCATCTTGCCTTTGTCTCACAGTTTTCATTTCACTTTCGTCTCTAGACAAAGCCATGGATTTGTTCTCGATCTTAACCTTTTCTTCATCTCCTTTGCTACTACACTTTTACTTTCTCATTAGTTTTGCTCATTCAAGCCCCCAAAACCCTCCACACTTAGGGCCTCCTGTCACGAGTCTTACTTGCATGTGTATTTGATTGGTGATGGGCCTTTGAGGCTAGATGAAATTATCATAATTTGTTCAAAAGTTAGACCTCTTGGATCCTTAATACAATGGAATATCACATATGCAAATTATGGGCTATTCTTAAAAGAAAGAATGCCTTAGGATAGTATGCCTTAATTTAGAATGTCTAAGGTAAGAACACTTGCTAGTGCTTCCAACTTTAAAGGATTTATTCAATTCAAAAGGCATCTTTGCATATTAATAGTTGATACTTATTATGTTAAAGTGTGTTTGATACAAAAAAACTTATTAGGTGGGCCTAGTAGTGTTCCTCCATTAGCATTCATGAGAGAAGAGAGACACCAACTTATATAAGACTTCAAGAATGGAACTCCACTTTTGGTGTAGGACAAAATCCTACCATGCCCACTCCATGCCAAAAAGTGATAGTCAACCAATATGGAAGGCCTCTTTGGCTATTGCCTAGAAAAAGGAAATGGGGAGGGGGGGAGCTTGCTTTGTTACCATATTAAATGGGTCCAATAGTATTTCCCCAAAAGTGCTTATAAGGAAGAGAAACACTAACTCATATAAGGCCCCAAGAATGAAACTCCACTTCCAATGTGGGATGAAATCTCAACAAAACTCCTTACTAACATAGAATTTGAATAAGCCTATATTGCATTTGAATTATAATTCTCTTGTTTGCTTTAGTGGCTTTTAGAAACACTTCTTCTATTTTGTTACTATCTTTCATTGTTTTTGTTGAATTCTAAATTTGCTTTTGACACAATCTTTATTATTTTGCCTTTCTTATGGTTTGATTCGATCCTCCATAGCATGGAAAGCTTCCATTAACTTAAGGAGTTTCTTTTCAAACTTTTGCAACATATTTATATTGTTTTACCCTCCTGCCAAACCATCCTTTCTTGGTAGCATTTTTGGCTCATTACTAATGGTCACCATCTTCTCCCACTAGCACCTACATGCAAAATAGAACTCTTTGCTTGCTCCTTGTCAACTTCTTTCACATCCATTTCTCCACTATTTATCTATTAGACAAATTCTTTCCATCTACTTTAAATAACATCTTGAGATTAGCAAAATCTCAAAGATTTTTTAATCATTGAATTCCCAAAACTAAATTAGTCTCCATAATTAACATAAGAAGACATTGATATACATTACTTACCCATTGTAGCAAAACTTCAACCTTTCTACATCACCTTTTATTCTTTCTCCATTTGCCACCTTTATATCAAATTTCACCTTCTTGTTTACCAATAAACCAATTTACTTTACCATTCAAGTGTGCATAAAATTATGTGCATTCTTTGAATCTACCAAACTTTTCACTAGTTGGTCCTTCCACCTCATCTTACTAATTGTTAGGATTTGTCCAACACTAAATACAAATGACCAGTTTTATGGCCTTATCAACTATTTGGGATGTACCACCTTTAGACACACGTTTTAGGGATGGGCCTTGGTTTTAACATGGTATTGAAGAAAGGTTATGTCTAGGTTAAGCCTTCTTGGTTACTTGGGTTCTTTCATGTATAGGGCCTAAAGATTATTTTCCTAGGTAGGGTTCTTCCTACTTAGCTTATAACTTTCCAAAAAGGAATGTTAGGATTTGTCCTACACTAGATATGGATGACATGTTTTGTGGCATTATTAATAAACAGGGGTGTACCACCTTTAGACATGCATTTTAAGGATGGGCCCCATTTTAATATAGCATCAAAGCCAAGTTACATTTAGGTTAAGCCTTCTTGGCTACCTAGGTTCTTCCTCAAACAAGGCTTAGATGTCTTCCCAGGTTGGGTTCTTCTCACTTAGCTTGTGGCCTTCTAAAGGAATTATATTATGATTTGTCCTATATTTGATATGGATGCTGGTTTTACATCCTTATTAATGGTCAAGGGTAAACCACCTTTAGAAGTACATTTTGAGAATACACCCTTATTTTGACATGGTACCAAAGCTAGGTTACATCTAGGTTAAGCCTTTCTCGGCTACCTTAGTTCCTTCCCATACAAGGCTTGGATATTGTCTTTCTAAGTTGGGTTTTTCTTATGTATTTTATGGCGTTCCAAAATAGGTATATTCAAATTTGTCTCACATTGGAAATGGATGGCCAATTTTGTGGCATTATTGAAGGCTAGGGGTGTACCACCTTTAGACATGAATTTTGAGGATGGGTCATGGTTTTGACATAGTATCAAAGCCATGTTACATTTAGGCTAGGCCTTCTTGGCTATCTAGCTTCTTCCTTGAATAAGGCTCGAATATTGTCTTCCTATGTTGAGTTCTTACTACTTAGCCTGTGGCCTTTCAAAATGGGTATGTTAGGATTTGTTCCACATTGTATATGGATGGCTAGTTCTATGGCCTTATTAATGGCTAAAGTTATACCACCTTTGAATGCACGTCGTGAGGATGAGCCTTGATTTTAGCATGGTATCAAAGCCAAGTTATATCCAGGTTGGGCTTTCTTGGTTACCTTGGTTCTTCCTTGTACAAGGCCTAGATATTGTCTTCCAAGTTGGGTTCTTTCCACTCAGCCTATAGCCTTCCAAAATGGGGTATGTTAGGATTTGTCCCACATTAGATATGGATGACCAGTTTTTTTTCCTTTCTAATGGCCAAGGGCGCACCACCTTCATATGTGTGTTTTAGAGATGGGTGCTAGTTTTAACATGATATTAGAGCCAAGTTACCTCTAGGTCGGGCTTTTTTTGGCTACTTGGGTTCTTCCTTAGGTCTTTCCCACTTAGCATGTGGCCTTCCAAAAGGGATATGTTGGGATTTGTCCCACACTAGATATGGATGGTCGATTCTGTAGCCTTATTAATGGCTAGAGGTGTACCACCTTTAGATGTGCATTTTAAGGATAAGCCTTGGTTTTAACATTTAGATTAATATCTAGGTTGGACCTGCTTGACTATCTAGGTTTTTCCCTGTACAAAGGTATACTATCTTCAAACTCGTGTTTTGAGGATAGGCCCTAGTTTTAACATTGATCACCTTCACAATCCTTATCATTCAATTTCTTAGGATTGACTTTCCGTCATTGTTTCATTTGATTTTTCCTCCATCTCTACATTTAAGTCATCATCCTCTTCAAACCAAACTCCATCAAGTGTGAACAATGACTTACAATAATGTCTAGCTTGTCACAATAGAAATAAAGGCCATGCAATTTCTTCTTTCTCAGTTTTGTATGGAAGATTAAATGGTATATTTTTTTACCTAAATAATGTCCAAGATTTAAATTGTCAAAACTAGAAATATAGTTCTCCATATGTTACATAGGCAAAGTTCAAGGGCTTATAGAATTTATAAAAATTTACTATAATTTTTAGAAGATGATTTTCGTCACTTGCTGCTAGTTGGAAATAAACTTTCCCCAATTTGTCATACAATTTAGTATGAATTCATAAACTCTAATAGTAGGGTTTTGAACGGAAACAAGCTCGCATAGAACAATCCTTTAAATATGGTAAACTGCATTGAAATGAGATGGCACAGGTATTCGTCTACCATTCGGTATTAACTTTTTTTTAATAGTAATTGAAAAATAACCATAAGAGGTTATACATTGCCTATATATAAGTTAAATATGATTCTTACAGTACATTATGCAGTAAACTGCGTGCACTTCTCAACATTCAAAGAAGGATGCTTTAAAGACTGCAGGAAAAAATCCAAACAAAACTGCATGTGAGCATTACATTTATAGGTAAAAAACAATACTTACTGCCCATCCAACTACAATAGGTAGAACAACATGAGAAATCCAAACCGTCCATAACATTCAATTGGACAGAAATCTTAATTAGTTTCATAGTTGGTGTTTGAGATATTTGTATGTCATTTAAGATCAACTGCTAACCTCTTATTATCACTTAAAAGTTGTCATCTTTACCTGAATAATCGTGACATCAGCAATGTGAAGCTCTCCTCCATGAACGAAAACTACAGTTAGGTGCACCGCTATTTAATCTCAAATCGTGCATGTGGCTGTAGCATAAATCTTTCCCGCAGTGGCAGAGGTGCCCATTCACGAAATCCCTAGCTTTTGTTACATGCTTGTGAAACAAAACACGTAACAAGTCATCCCAAGTTCATCAATTTTTGCCTTTATGTGGATGATCTATGGACGTTACCAAAATCAAAAGAACTTTACAAGAATTTTTTTTTTTTGAATCACAAGTAAACTTACAAAATTAGAAAGCAAATATAATTTGTTCTTTGCCTTCGTTTATAAACCTTGCCTCTATTTCTACCCATATTTTCCCATATTTCTAAAGGAAAGGTTTTTCAATCCATAATTGAATTCTAAAAATGAGGAAAATTATTTAAATTAAACTAATTTAAGAAAATTTGACCATCACTTGAGTTATAGTTGTAAATTGAGAAAGCTAACTTTTAAAGATATCCTATACTCATTCTATTCAAATTCAAATTCAAATTCAAATTGTTGTCATTCTTATTGAAATTCCATTAAGTCTCACCAATCTCTTTCAAATCACGTCCCTTCTTTCTCTTCTTTCTTGCTAACAATCCTCTTCCGCTAGCTTTCTTGATTGTCAACGTGGCTCCCACATTTTGCATCAGCTTTCCTTTAAACTTGAGCAAAACCCCAATGGCACCTTAGCTCCATCTGCTTTCTACGCGGCCTTTGGTGGATTCACGTGTCTCGTAATCAGCAACTTAACCACAACCAATCGCTGGAGGTTAACCAAAACCAATTGCCGGAGGAAAATGGAAGCCAAGGCCCTCCAAGCCTTGGGTTTCTGGAGGCCCACAAGAGGGTCCGAAAGTGAGATGCAGCTGCTCCCGTTACTGGGTTTCGAAGTCCAAGCAAAGGACCAGAGATTTGGGAGGGTCCAGGAGCGAGTTGCGAACGAAGGCTCAGAAGTTACAGGGTTTTGGGGGCTTGAATGAGGAAAATTGGTGGGAGGGTCTGGAACGGGAGAGAAAATGAGGGCATCGTAGCGAGGAAGATGAGGAGTGAAGTTGAAGAAGAAGAGTATTAGCGAATAGAAGGCAACTCTAATTGCTGTGTTCCACACTGACAGCTATGTTCCTGTTGCCGTATACTTAGATGCTGACGGAGGTTTTTTTTATTTTTTATTTTTATTTATTTTTTATGTAACTATATTTATCCGGTTGCATACGTTCATGTATTTGTATGAGAAGTAATTTTAAAATGGAAATTTCTTTGAATTTGATAACTTGTTGATCTTGAATTCAATGAAGCCTGTTATTTTCCTCTGTTTGTGGCCCTGCAGAGACCCAAAGCTCCTTTAACGAACGTAACACTCTAGTTCAGCCTGCAGATATTGCTCTTTTCCAATCTTATACTTATTCCATATGCAACTATCCAAAACATTTAGCAATTGATTACGCACCTAGAACTCCATTTGAAATGGCTTGTCCAACATTTTACTTCTGCCAACGTGAAGGTTAGCTCTACTTCTACGCTCGTGGTCGGTTCAGTTTGCCCAGAAAATTTTCTTATCCTGCAATAATTGCTTCTAAGAACCTAAATTCTTAAGTAAACAATAAAGAAAACAACAACATAGAGAGAAGTGGAGCCGCTGTCATAATTGTTTCTTGTCAGCCTTGGTAAATGAAGAGAACCAGATGGAGAGAGAAAGCGAAAAAAGCCATCTCTGAAAGATCAAGGGTGAAGAGATGGTAGGTATTTGGTGAACGGAAAGGCTTGATAAGAATAGATGGTGTTTTGTGTTAGAAGGATTGGGAGATTTTGGGCAGTTACCATTGCAGATAAGAGGGCAAAAAAAAGTAATGAACAGATCAGCAAAGCGCAGACACATGCACGGAAAAACACTGCTGCATGTGATCATAATATTTTTGTATGAGTTAATAAAAAGACTCACTGTCCACCCATTTTGCATATTACTGTTTTCAGCTTCAGGTTCATTTTGAACCATATCTAAGCTTTACTTTACTGGTTCATTTCTGCTTGTGGATTTCAAAGGTGATTAATGCCCTTCCTCCATGGTAACTCAAAGACTACATGGGATGTAGTCTTTGATGAGTTACTAGGGGGACTGAAGATGTTCCACTGCTGTAAAAGACTACGTGGGATGGCAGGTACTTGCCTTGCAAGACAAGTTTTTTTGTTTCAGTAAGCCTTTCTCACATGAAGAAGTCCATGACTGACTCCAATACGGTGAAACTTTGTCTCTCATCTTTCGGCTAGATATTAAAATTCGGTGAAACAGGATTTATACGTTCTAAAGCCGCCATAAAGGTTTCTAAGAACAACTTGACCCGGTGTAAGACTGAATCAAGCTCTGATACCACTTTCATAACATAACAGGTTGACTGAAGACAAAACAGAGGACAGTTTTTATGCAACTACGGATTGAAAAACTAGTATATCACACACGAACCATCTTGAACCTAATGGTTCTTTTCATTTTCATGACTGCATAGAGCTTTTATAATGACAAAAGACCAGAATACAAAAGAGAAGTTCAAGACCTCAAACGAAACAGAAACTTCATTCTAGTGCATATACTAAGCAGAATTTAGGTCATGTCTACGCACCCCAGTTTACACATATTGCAATAACTTCCACCTTCTGGTCCATAAGAACAAGGCACGTCCAACAAATTTAGAAGAAAAACCAGCAAATTTCAAAGATTGGTAGCATCTCAGAACTTGGCAACTTGAAGAAACCAAATTAGTCACGTCGCTTGATGTCATGACAATTCTCAGAACAGAGCAAAATAAAATAAAATCCATGCATAATGGGCGGGTAGACGATTCCTTGTTCAAATATTTGTCAGAAAGCAAGACAAATTCCGTGTTCTACACATCATTAAGTTCCTACCTTGCACAACGCCGGCAAAGAGCAAAAATGCACTTATGTATCCAACTTAACTTCGTAGTTTTAAAGACGTGGTCAACAGAACCGATAAACCCGTCCTGTGCAAGGGCGGCAAACTTATTTGGTGCACGGTGTTGCTACGTCAAAGCCTCTCCCTATATAAGGGAAGTTGTAACAGTTCTTCACCTACAACTCTAATCTTAAGTGCTCTAACTTGTTCTCAAACTTCTACTCTCATCAATTTAAAGCTTCTCCAACATTGAGCTTTGAAATGGCTGTTCCAGTTTCCTTTATAGGACTTTTAGCTCTCTCTTTTACTGTCACCTCGGCATCCGACCACAGCCCACTTCAAGATTTCTGTGTCGCAGATAGGACAAGTACAGGTAATAAGTGAGACTGAAGCATGTTTCTTTTTATGTTACTATTTGAACCGTTGATTTTATAGCTAAATTGAAACACGGTTCTATAGCTTGGCAGGTCAGTTTAAAAACAAGGTCATTTAAAGTGATTTCGACAGCTAAAAAGTCCTCAAGTATTATAGCATATGCACTGAAACCTAGGTGCTGCCTTTAGATTCCTTTGTTTTACGTGACTCTTTTTAACGTGTGGCAGTCCTAGTGAATGGTCTAGCCTGCAAGGATCCTAAACTGGTTGAAGCCAATGACTTCTTCTTCAGTGGACTTCACATGGCAGGCAACACGTCGAACCACCTTGGATCCAAGGTGACACTGTTGAACGCAACGCAGGCAGCAGGACTCAACACTCTTGGCATCTCCATTCCCCGCATCGATTACGAACCTTGGGGTATCAACCCTCCTCACATGCAGCATCGAGCCACCAAAATCTTAGTATTCCTGGAGGGTTGTATAGAAGTCGGTTTTGTCACATCCAACCCTGAAAACAGACCATCACGAAAGTGCTACATAAGGTTGATGTATTTGTATTCCCCGTCGGCCTCGTGCTTTGCCA
This sequence comes from Casuarina cunninghamiana, assembly GCA_028551485.1. Lineage (NCBI taxonomy): Eukaryota > Viridiplantae > Streptophyta > Magnoliopsida > Fagales > Casuarinaceae > Casuarina > Casuarina cunninghamiana. The sequence goes on along the minus strand of CM052363.1, from coordinate 16,971,152 downwards.
GAGAAATGCAGGGTATGGTAACACTATTGCCATTGTAGTGCAGTGTTTGGGTCTACACCAACTATTGCTAGTGACATTCTTGCAAAGGCTTTCCAAATGGATAAGAACGTAGTCGATTCCATAAAATCCAAGTTCTTGTCTATTCATTGATTCATGTGTAGTTACCTTCCTTTCTCTTTTCGTGGACAATTCATTTGGATTCACCTGCGTCTAATCTGATTGATTATTTTTTAAGTTCCTCTATATTACTTTGCATGTAATTTTTTCATTTTGGTTAAATATTTGTTAAACTATCCAACAGCACGTGTATTTGTTGCATTGTGAATCGAACATTTGGTTTTACTTTTGTGGTGACCTAAATACTAAACAATGGACTCGGTGGGTCAATCCAAACCAAAAGGAAATGGGTCACAACTAAATTCTAGAATTGAAATAGACATTAATATTTAACATAGATTATCGATTGAAACAAACATATTATATATAAATGTAATTGTCAATATTCTCAATTGTTGAGCATATATTAAGTTATATATCTTTTTTGGTTGTTTCAATGTTAATTTAAATTCATTCAATGATCTTGTGTTTTCATAGAATACCTTTCATTATGAAAAGGTTATCATGTGTATGATTTTAATTTTGGAAAGTTCTTCATCAATCATGATGTTACATTTTATGATTTCTTAGTTGTTCCTTCATTGGTATCCTCCATAAATTGAGCTACACCTAGTGCAGAGGCTATTCAATAGGACAATTCAATAGCAATTACATTGGAACCCTTTCTAGGACCCTCTGTATCACCATTTGATTGTATAATTTTCATAATCCACCTTTTATGGATCCTCTACCTGAATCATCATTAGACTCAGCACCCATACTAGTCAACCTTACTCATCCGTATCCATTTCCAACACCAACCAATCAACCATCAAAACCTACACCCTTAATTCGACAATCCATACGTACCACATGACACCTTATATGGACTTTGGATTCCATATCTAACTCTTTAACTTTTAGATCTAGTACCACTTTTTATCCCATTTCAAACCATGTATACATTAACCACTTTGCTCCATGGTATTATCATTTCATTACCTCTATGTAAACTATTCTTGAACTTGAAACCTATTATCATGTTTTTAAAGACATGCATTGGATAGAGGCCATGAATAGAGAGTTGGCAGCCTTTGAGGCCAATCATACATGGTTGCAACCTTATTGAGACAAGTGGGTATACAATGGGAAGTACCTTGCAAATGGGACAATTGAGAGGTGCAAGGCCCAATTAATGGGCAGGGGTTACTTAAAGAAATGGCATAAACTATGAGAAGACATTCTCCCTAATGATCAAGATGATGATAGTTTGTTATGTGATGAGCATTACCACTATTAGTCATTGAGACCCCCCTCCACTAGATGTTAAAAATACATTTTTGAATGGAGATTTTTGGAAGAAGTATATATGAAGCTACCATAGGGTTGAGCACATTAGATGGAGTATTAAGTTTGTTGCTTATGAAAGTTATTATATGGACTAAAACAAGTATTGATATAATGGTATGCTAATTTTGTTAAAGCATTTCTTGTGATTGGGTTTTAGGTGTACCATCATGACTATTCCTTGTTTATGAAACAACATAGAGATTCTCTCATTATCTTCTTGATTTATATTGATTATGTTCCTATTGTTGGGAGTGATTCTACCTCCATCTTAGAGACCGAAAGGTACTTGAATTTGAACTTTTGTATGAAGGATCTAAGTCAATACAAATATTTATTAGGCATTAAAATAGCTCACTCACTAGGAGGCATTTACCTTAGCAAATACAAGTATACATTAGAGGTAGTTTCTAAGGTTGGCTTACTAGCTTAAAGCCTACAATTACTCCCATGGAAGAGCACTTAAAGCTCACAATTCCTGAAAATGATGAAAGAGAACTAGAAAAGAAATATGACCCTTTTTTAGTTGATAAAGCCTCATTTAGAAGGTTTTTTAGGAGATTGAACCTACCTGACAAATACAAGACTAGATCTTAGTTTTGTGATATAGTATCTTAGTTAATTTAATCATGCTCTTAGATGCTTTCACATGGATGCAACTATGAAGGTAGTCAAGTACATTAAGGAATCTCTTAGCCTTAGGATATTTTTATCTTCTTCATCCATTTTAGAACTAATAACTTATTATGATTCTAATTATATAGCTTTCCTTATGTTGCACCACTCATGTCATGGGATATTATGTCAAGTTACACGATTTTCTCATCTCTTAGTTGACAAAGAAATAGCCAACTATCTCTAGATCATTAACAAAATTAGAATATAGCGTAGTGGCATACACAATTTGCAAGATTGTCAAGCTCACTAGTGTTTTCAAAGATCTTGGAGTTTATTATGCCACATCCAATTTGCTTGTATTGCGATAATGAGGTGGCATCATATAGTTACAAACCTAATCTTTAATCAAAGGACAAAGTACATTGAACTAGATTGTCACTTTGTGTTAGGAATTGTCCCATCATGCCACATCAAAAGTGGATGCTCCATTCTTTAGCCCTATTAATGGGTGGTTACACACTTCCCATGAGGCATCTTATAGGGAGTCACTTAGGCCTAAGTTAACATGGTATTAGAGCAAGTTAGGTTCTTTCCCCTTTCCATGACCTTTTGGATACCTTCTCCTTCAGGCCATCTTCATAAAGGGGCATATTAAGAACCATCTTGTCATCCCACACTAGAAGTGATCTATGGCCTTATTAATAGGTGGTTCCACACTTCCCTTAAGGCGTCCTTTGAGCAATCACTTGGGGCTAAGTTAGCACTTTGTGAGAGAGAAACTATAGAGAGGCATTATTCGAACTTAGTGCATACATGCAAAGCAATAATCAACTAATTTATTCATTAGGGCTTTGGGTAGCAAACAATGTTAGTATTTATTGTCTAAGCTTGAAGTCATTTATTTGTACAAATCTATAGCTTTGAGCGGAAGTGTCACTTGTTGTTTTACGTTTTATGTTCTAATGAGTTTAGAACCAAGTCTTTAGCTCCGGTCCTTTTTGTTTGTATATGTTGTGAACCTCACGTTGAGAATATTCTTTGAGCAAGCATGAATAGATGATTTGTTTGGCCGTGGTTGGCAAAATCAACCATACTATTGTTGCTTGATCTCTTACATGTTCTTAAATGTCATCTAATACTTGTTGAATCGTTAATAATTTTTTTTTTCAAGAATAGGATTTTTCAATTACCACCCATTGATAAAGTTAAAACAAATTGATAACATAGTACTGATAGAGATAGTATACAAAAAGCAGCTACATACAAAAATTACTTTAGTTTTTACCCTACTAGAACGAAGCTTATGCGGACCAGTTCATAGGGGCCAATAAGTCTCTTTTGAGAAATCATCTTGAGTAAAAATACAGCAAAGTAACTCATCCACGTATGAAAGAGTACCATAGCATTCAATATGTCATTTAAAAGGAAAAATATTATGCTAACAAAACGTTTAATAATATACAGTTCAAATACGTATCATATGATATGTAATTTATGACTTTCAAGGTAAGAATTTTTAATGCCTTATCTCATTTTGTTAAGAACAAAGAGAAACTTTGTACATACCATTAATGGCGGGATTATTCTATATCAATACCTTAAAAGCTCCGAATACTTGAATTATACTTAGCAAAGTGAAGAATTTTTGTAAATTTTCTAATAAAGTTTAAAATTACAAATCGTGTCACTATGCCATTGGGAAACTATATAGCGTCATAAGTTCTTAGTCTTATTTTTTGTCGTTCACATTGTTGAACTGGACATTACGCTATTAAGCACTTTATTTGTATAATAGTTCATGTTACGTTATTCATTGTTTTGAAAAACAGCACTAAAGAGGACCATGTCTATAAATCTTAAATGCTTAATCATTTTAGTCAACTCGTGCTACTTCCCTGTGGATCTTAGTTTGAACAAAGTTCATCATTGAGCTTCTGTGTGATCTTACAAAATGAGTGTTTTTGTTAGAAAATATATTTTCTTATTGTTATTGTTTTAGGTGAATTAGGTAGTTGACTTGTTTAATTTGATTTAATTTCTTTGTCAGGTTCAATTATTAATAAGAATGAAAATGTAAAAGGATATTAAGTTAAGAAATTAATAATATTGGATAGCATAAAACACATATGACCATATAAGATGACTCGTTCATTGGTGATGAGACTAGGAGATGGAAAAAATTTTTAGGAAATGTGAGGTTTATATTTAAACTTAAATTATGATATTATATTGAAAAACTTTATGAGATTTATATTTATTTTAATATAAGAATTTAAATAATGTGAAACAAATTTATAGCATTTTTAACATCTTGATTGGTGTACTGTATTTCTTGGATGTTTACGTTTAAACTGCAAAGTTTATGATGCAAGCTGAATTTTCTCGCCCAACTAAGAGTAATTGATCTAAATTGGTGCTGGGTTTTGAGACGAGGGTCTACAGAGGAACAATTCTTACTTTATGACTTTTAAAGTCATATATAATTGCGTTGTGCCGGCAACAACGTGGCTGCTAGAAGTATTTGTTATGTTAGGTGAATTATGTAATTGACTTTTAAGGCCGAATCTATTTATTTATTTGTCATGGCAACATCACTTTCTATTTCTGGAATCGGACCAAATTCCACACGGAATCGGATATCATGTCTTCTACTTTTTATATGTTTATTTGTCATGATTACCAAATTGAAAGTAAAAATAAACTTCAATAAAGTAGTAAGCTTTATTTTAAGAAATATAAACAGTACAATGATAAATTTTATTATATCAATAAAGCTAGGAAATAGTAAGTATTAGAAAATGTAAAATTTAACCAAAACTTATTTCTAAGTCGGACAGAAAGTTTATATTTTTATATTACTTTGAATTTGTATATTTTTAATATGAAACTTTTATTTTTAATATTTCTCATGTATTAAGTATACATTGGGTTTAAAAAATAAAATCTACTTTGCACACGAAAGAAGAAAAAAAAAAAGAGGCGTTGATAGACGAACTAATAACCGTACACGTTGTAGTGATGAGATGTTTAATTATTTGTGAGCCCACGCACTGCAAGATGTCACAATGAAAAGACTATTGGCGTGGGTTTGAAAGGATTGGAATATTTTAGGGTCAAAAGAGAGATTTACGCGATTTGGACACATATGAAAACGTGGATATAACCCAATAATTTTTGTGGGTACCTCAAAAGGCACAGATTATTCCCAGCTATACACATGAAATTAAATAAAAAATATATCTTAAAATAAAATTTACAGTGACGAGGACGAAGGGAAAGGTAATTAGAAAGAGACTTTACTTTTTGACATGTATGAAATAGGCCGGCATGCCAATTTTGATGACCCACCAACTTTTGTCTGCCCACTTACGTTTTAAGGACGCTGAATATTTCTAGCTAAACCCATTAGCTTTTCTTTTCAATGAAAAAAAATATTGAATTAACTTTTGCATTGATCAGACAATAAATAGAAAGAAAGAGAATCACTTCAATTTTTGCTATATTTAAAAATAACTTCCAATCAAATTTGGATGAACATCTTATTTTGGTCTAAATCCCAATGTTTCAAAAGATTGTATACTCTTATCTAAACCCACTAAAATTTTTGAAAAGAATATTAAAACAAATAAATAAAAGTATTAAATGAACACAAAAAAGTACCACAATCTAATCCTTAAATGTGAAAACAAATTTGTTGCTTAACTAGTTAATTTAATAATAAGATAATAAATATTCTAATGAGTTCTTAGTTTAACTTTGGTAAACAAACTATTTATGCACTATGGCCATAAAGCTTCTTGGGAAGTGCTGTATATTTGCAATTCAAACCATAAAATTGAAAAAAATATATCTCGAAATAAATTTTGCAGGGACCTTAAGAGTAATTGAGGGGTCACACCACTAGCTAGTTCTGGCTTTTGGCTTAGTGGTTCCCTCATTACAATTTGGTATCGAAGCAGGCACTCGTTCCGTGGTTCGATTCTTGGGAAGCAGGGTTCCTTGGGATTTTCCTAGGAGGCTGGGGGGCAACTGGGGTGGGAGGCACTCGAAAGAGCGTGAGTCCGCCAGGAGTCGAGCTGCGGAGCGTGGTAGATTGTTACGGGCTTAAGAGTAATTGAGGAGCGTGGTGGATTGTTAAGCCCGTAACAGCACGATACACAAAAAGAGAGGTTTAAAAAGATCAACTCGGGCTATAATATTATATTATAAAGCCTAAAGTCAAATGCAAAAGTTAGTTCAATTAGTAGAATATTTAAAAATATAAGCATTAGATAAAGATTGTATCTTTTCAAAGTATAACTTTTGTACTTAACATTATTAATACATTTTAAAAAATGAATTTATAAAGGATAGCTAATTCTATTAGGCCAACGATAAGAGAAAAATTGTTGATCAAGTAACAATCATGAACTGATTGTTGCTAAAGTTTAAAAAACATAGTAGATTAAGATAATCTTCGATAGTTGCATCATAAATCAAACCCACATCAGGTGTGTAATTATAATTACATATATAATTTAACACATACCTCACCCTTAGTGTCGAGAAAAAAAAAAAACTTTTTTTATGAGGAAACGTTTTTTATGGAAATCTTTACTTATGAATAATGAGGTGTTACACTTAATCTTGGTTTTGACACTAGGTTAAGAATTATATGAAAAAAAGATCTATATTTCATTTAAGACTCAAAGATATTAAGTGAAAGGACTTATGTCTTTATAAACCATTCCGTTAAAGTATTATATTTACATATACGAGACTTAGCATTGAGTGTTGGGTTTACATAATTATAGGAATCTTTATAAATAATTTTTATAAAATTATTAATAATGAAATAGTAATTAAGAAAATAAAAACAAATTTAAATATTATAGATTATAATAGTAGTCTAATAAATGATGCTAAAATACTAAATATAAAATAGTACGATGGCACATAATAGGTGGCTAATTTTTTAGACAAAAATATGACAGGAGAATTACTAATAAGTAATAAGTTTTATTATAACTTTTTTGATAATTGCATATAAGTTTAGTGTCACGAATAACCTTACGTCGTACATTCGCCAAGAAGATTGATTGATATCCCAAGCCCTCCACCCTTAGGGCCTTCATTCGCGAGTATAACGTGCACGTGTAATGGATTGGGTGACGGGCCTTTGAGGTTGGATGAAATGTTCAGAATCGGTCCAAAAGTTAAACCTCTTGGATCCTTGTACAATGGAAGTCACATAGACAAATTATGGGCTTTCTTTGAAGAAAGAATGCTTGGGGATAGTATGCCTTAGTTTAGAATGTCTAGAGTAAGAAAACCTACTAGTACTTCCAACTTTGGGGAATTTATTTAATTCAAAAGGTATTTTTACATAATATTAGTTTGATATTTATAGTGCTAAAGTGTGTTTGAAATAAAAATCTCCTAACTAACATAGTCTCAATCAGCCTGCATTGCGTTTGAATTTTACTTCTCTTGTTTGCTTCCAATGGCTTTTGGAAACACTTCCTCTATATCGTTACTATCTTTAGTTACTATCTGTTGAATTTTGAATTTGCTTTTGATGCAATCTTTCTCATTTTGGCGTTATTGTGGTCTGATTGGTCCTCAATTGCATGGAAAGCTTCCCTTAGCTCAAGGAGTCTCCCGTCAACTCCAGCAATCTATTTATACCACCTTCTCCCAACACCACCTACGTGCAAAATAGAAGTTTTTGGTTGCTCCTTGTCAACTCCTTTCCCATCCATTACTCTTCTGCCCATCTATTAGAGAGATTCTTCATTTCTTGTAATTTGATTTTCTTTCCATCTACTTCAAATGACATTTTGAGATTAGCAAAATCTCACAATATCTCTCTGAGAGTTTTTATCTGTTGAATTCCCATCCACTGTAGCAAAACTTCAATCTTTCTACATCACCCTTATAGGGCATTCTCTCTCCATTCACCACTTTCACCTTCCTGTTGATCAGCAACCTAATTTACTTTATCATTTAGGGGTGAATAAAATCATGTGTGCTCTTCAAATCCACCAAAATTGTCAACAGTTGGTCCTTCCACCCTAACTTACCGATCACCTTCATAATCCTCAACGTTCAAATTCTTGGAACTATCTCTCCGTCATTGTTTCATCTTTTTTTTCCCTCCATTTATGCGTTTGAGTCATCCCTTTCCTGCAACTAAACTCCCTTGATTGTGAGCAACCACTTGCAATAGTGCCTGGGAACAAAGTGCTCGTCACAATGGAAATAGAGGCCACACAATTTCTTCCTTTTCAGTTTTCTATGAAAGATTAAATGACATATTTTTCACCTAAATAAAGCTCTAGGTTTAAACTATTAAAACTAAAAGTATAGTTCTCCATTTGTTATATAGGCAAAGTTGAAGGACTTATAGAACTTATAAAAACTTACAATAGTTTTAAGAAGATGATTTTGGTTACTCGTCACTAGTTGGTTGTCAATTTGCCCCAACTTTTCATACAATTTAGGAATCAAAATAAAATATGTATGGAATAAAGATATTCCAACCTCCCAAGTCAAGAATAGTTACAAATAATGAAGGTTGGATTCCCTCCTCCATTTTTGAATTCATGAACGCTAAGAGGCAGAGTTTTGCAACATAAATGATAACAAGATCGCATAGAAGCATCCTTTAAAAAGGTAAATTGCATTGAAATTAGATGGCAAGGTGTTTGTCTGCCATTTTAGTGTCAAGTTTTTGTAGTAATTGAAGAATAACAACAAGAGATTATACATTGTCTATATATAAGTGAAATAGTGATTCTTACAGTCCATTATGCAGTAAACTGTGTGCACTTCTCATCATTTAAAGCAGGTCTAAATAGTGTAGAAAAAGGTCCAAACATGACTACATGTGAGCATTACATTTAGGTAATAAATAGATCAGCAAAGTGCAGACACATGCACGGAAAACACTTTTGCATGTGACCATAATATTTTTGTATGAGTTAATAAAGACTCACTGTCCACCCATTTTGCATATTACTGTTTTCCGCTTCAGGTTCATTTTGGACCATATCTTAGCTTCACTTTGTTTCTTATCTTTGTGGGCTTAAAAGTTTTGGCTCCTGATCTTGTTTTGGTCAGATATAGAGATTAGGTAAAACAAGATTTATACGTTCTGAAGCCGTCATAAAAGTTTTGAAGAATAACTTGACCCTGTCATGACGCAACAGGTTGACTGAAGACAAAACAGAGGACAATTTTTATGCAATTAGGGATTGAAAAATCTTGAACCTAATGGTTCTGTTCGTTTTCATGACTGCATAGAACTTTCATAATGACTGGAGACTAGAACACAAAAAGAGAAGTTCATGACCTCAAACGAAACAGACTTCATCTGCTGCATATATAGGTAACATATAGGCACCCCAATTTACACATATTACAATAACTTCCATCTTCTAGTCATGAAGTACAAGGCACCTCCAACAAATTTAGAAGAAAAAGCAGCAAATTTCAAAGAGTGGTCTACCACCAAATTGTATAATAAAGTTACTTCTTTCTATTGCAATGTTTAATAAAGTTCCTCGTGGGTCTTTGACTGCAGTGTAACAATAAATGAAGAAGGAGACACTGCCACTGCAGTCAAAATACGATTCTGAAGATACATTGGACTGTAATACAGCCCTCGTGGGCCCCTTTAGATGAGCTGGACTCCATTGTCACAGTAAATGAGGAAAGAGAAACTGTCTCTCAAGTAAAAGCACGCAAAGTAGCTGCAGTAAATGCTCTCCATAGAAAGCTGAATAGTCTTGACAGTCACAGCTGTTCCCATTAATTATCCAGTTGCTCTTTCCTTACAACTTTCGTATTATGTCATAAATATGTCCTTAGTTTATGCCATAAACAAATTATTTATGCCACTCTAACCATTAAGCTGTTTTGGAAGTGCTGAATATTATCAATTAAATTCATCAAATTGAAATAATATATGTATTAACAAGACGACAGACAAAGAAAAAGAGCTTTATTCTAAACTTTTGATATTTATTAAAAAAAAAAGAGTGGAATGCAAATTTGGATTACCAACACATTTCGTCAAAACTAAGCACGGTAAGCTAAAATATCGATGTTTCAAAAGAAAGTGTGCACTGATGAGGACAACGGAGGAAAAGAAGGCGCTCCGCTTCCAATTTTTTTGTGTTTATGAAAAAAGTGACTTGACATATGTTAAAAAAGGTGCTTGCAAACTTTGATGATACACTAATTTTTCTCCAACCTCATGTCTGAAAAGCTGTCGAGTATTCGTACCAAACTCATTAAAGTTTTTATAAAATTATTGAAATAAATTTTTCACTGATATAGACAATAAATAAAGAGAATTCTTCAAATTTTGGCATCCTTGAAGAGGGCAGATACGCAAATTTGGAAGACAATCTAGATTTTCTCCATTAAATTAAGTTAACAAGAAAATATTGCTAGTTGTGCTTTTGTTTATCCAACCAAAATTTTAGGGTAGGCAACAAAATTCCCTAACATACCTGCTATACTACGATTAATTCTAGCAATCACCTTTTTTTTTTCAAATTTATTGTAATCGTTTTGAAAGCGTTGGGAAAATTTAACTGACAGAAATTAAATTAACTATAATACTTTCGTGAGCTTAAAGTCAAAATAAATTACATTAAATCCTGATAAGTTTTAATGTAGTGTCAAACCGAAACCAGATATAAACATCTTTCTTCATTTGTCTGATTCTTTCTTGCTGTTGTTGCCCCAAAAATCTGGCACCTTTGTCTTCACCACGAGCAAAACCCAGAAAAACGACAGCTTTTCAAGGTGCAGAGAAAGAAATCTATACGTTGAGTGGGAGAGAATTTGATTGATAATTTTTTCTATCAATTCCAGCCTTTGCGTTGTGTGTGCTGGCATCAGAGAGAGAATGGACGAATGGCGGAAGGTGTTCGAAAGCATGGGTCCCGGCCACAAACAGCAATTTATCTCCGTTGAAGATCTGAAAATTGATGGAGAGAAGGAAGCAATTTGTATGAGATGCGGGGAACCACCATCCATTCCCTACCTTAAATGCTCCTTATGCAACTTCAACTTGCATAAATCATGCCAAGACGCACCCGAAAAGATAGAACATCCCTTGCACCCAATCCACTCCCTTAATTATTCAGCACCAAATCGCACTCGTTTCTGTCATGCTTGCGGTAAACATTGCTGAAAGAGCGTGTTTTACGCTTGCAATGACTGTAATTTCTTCCTTCACATTAAATGTTCCTCTCACCGGCCAGCAAATAAGGACGATGGTCACCAGCAAGCATTCGTTCAATTCCTGAAAGACAGTCAGTTCACTTGCGAATTGTGCGGCGAGGATGGCAAGGACATCAGATGCGTATGCAGCATATGTTATCTCTTGGTTCACGCCGATTGTGCTTGGTTTTCGGACACTATCAAAATCTTACTTCATCCTCACTCTCTCGTCCTCACATATTCTGTTCCCCAGTTGAAGGAGCAGGCCGACACAGTATGTAAGCTCTGCTCTTTAAAGCTGAATACCGAGTATGCAGCCTATTATTGCCAACAATGTAATTATGCTACACACTTGATGTGTGCAAGAGAGTATCAACTTTTTGAGGACGGGGAAGCATTCGATGATTCAACGCCCGGGGAAATCAATCAATGGTTTAGTCAAGGATTTGTAAATGGCTTAATCAAGGATATCAATTCTGAAGTGAGAGAAAGAAGTCTGCCTCCAAAGATCAAACATTTTAGCCATCAACATGCTTTGATTCTCAACTATAAGGAGACTTCGGATGATCAAGTTTGCGAGGGGTGTATGCAGTTAATCTCAATTCCATTTTATAGTTGCATAAAATGCAACTTTTTTCTTCATTATCTTTGCACTCAACTACCAAGATGTTTTAGATTCTTAAGTTTCCCATGGACTTGCAACTTGATGTCACATGCACTTTCCTCTGATGGCACGTTCAAATGTGATTTGTGTAAACGTCGTCGTCATGGATTCGCTTATAGATTTCAAAGAGGAGACAATAAGTGGGTCTCAGATGTCCAATGTTCTATAGTCCAAGAAAGGTTTCGGCACGAGTGTCACCCACATTCCTTCTTGCTGATACTGGACCAAGATCTGACGTGCGAAAGTTGTGGGCGTAAGGGATTTTTGAAATGCTCTCGCTGTACTTTTGCCATATGTCATAGATGTGCAAGTTTTCCAACAGAAGCAACTCATAGGTACGACAAGCATATCCTCAAACTTACTTATACCTGTGAAGATGAATTTGGAGAATATTATTGTCTAATTTGTGAAAAAGAAAGAAACCCAAGGAAGTGGTTTTACTGCAACTTGTGATTTTACTGTTCATCCCAAGTGTGTTATTGGAAAATATCCATTTCTTAAGTTTGGAAAACTTATAAAGATAGAAAACATCGATATCCTCTTACTTTTATTTAAAAGACAGAAGATTTTTCTACATGTAATGTCTGCAACATGCCTTTTAATGGAGTAGCCTTACATTGTAAGGAATGCAAATTGAATGTTCATCCAAGGTTTGAGTTTGACTGCCTCGGAGAGGAAGAGGAGGAAGAAGAAGTTGAAGAAGAAGAGGAGGGGGAGGAGGAGGAGGAAGAAGAAGAAGAAGTAGAGGAAGGAGAGGAGGAGGAGGAGGAGGGGGAAGAGGAGAAAAGAGAAAGGAAGAAGGAAAGGTCTGATTGTCTTGGAGAAGAGCCTCGGGTTGAGCTGAAGGAGAAGGAGAAGGAGGAGGAAGAGGAAAAAAAAGAAGGAAATGAACTTCAACGAAATCTGAAAATTAATGGAGAGAACGAACTTGTTTATGGAAGGTAAGGTCTATGATGGGTGAATATGAACAATCATGATTCTATTTTATATCTTTACATGATGTATTTTAGTTTTTTGAAATATATGTGCTGAAATTGCCATAAAAGCTAGATATGCACTTTTCTTAATTGTTTACCCAAGTTGTGATCAATGTTTATTTTCTAAACATTATCGTTGTGAATTTGCTTACTAAGGGAAAAGTGAGTTAAGGATCTAATGTTTTCCAGTTCAAGAAACATTTTAGAATAAGATTACAAGCACTATATTTTCTTTAAGCAAAAATTGTAGGCAAGATGGTCTTTGGTATGCTTTATTGAGATTTTGTTTCAAATTGTAGATGTGTAGTTCTTTTGTTTAATGTCAGTAATAAATGTATGATAAACATTTCTCCAAACTCAATTATGTTGATAAAAAACACATTTACAAAATTTCATTGTGTGGTTTATAAAAAAAATTTGAACTATTAACTCCAATATTATATGAAATGTGATTGTTTTTGTCATAATTAATATCTTAAGAAAGTATCCACATAATAAATTTTTGAAAAGGTTATAATGATAAATATCAAGGTAATTACTGGATGAAATAATCTAATAAGTAATCATTTTTATTTTTACTTTAATTCAACTAATTTATTCTTTATAATTGCATATAAATTTAATGACATGAATAACCTTACTTCGCCCATGACACCAAGAAAATGGAATGCTAATCTTAAGTCGTTTCCAAACCCTTTTAGCTTTCCTCTCACACTCGGGGTTTCGCTTTCTTCTCTCAGACAACGCCATGGACTTGCTCTCACTCTCATCCTCTTGTTCATCTGCTTTGCTACCATGCCCCTAACTTGCCGTCCCGTTCCAACCCCTCCCACCAATTCCCCTCATTCAAGCCCCCAAAACCCTGCAACTCCTGGGTATTAATTCGCAACTCTCTCCATAAAGCCGCTCCCAGACCTCCTAAATCTCTGGTCCATTTGCATCCTCAATTCCGCATTTCTCAGATCGGCACAGTCCAGGAACTTTGGTGCGGGAGGCGATGTGGAGCTCGGGGTTCAAATAAGAGTATCTAATGACCGTTTAAATTCACCCTTGATCAATCTTGACCATATTCTCTGCTTTATACATTGTTAATGGCGAAATGATCTTCCAATAAACCATTGTATTTCTTTTAAGCAAATATGTTGCGTAAAAGTCTGAAATAATCTTCCCAGGATCTCTGATGATGGCTGAGTTTTGAACTGACAAACCACCTCGACATTAATTTGAACAATCCTAGCACGGGAGTTGGATTTTTTAGCTTCTCATTTCCTGAGAAACCATCACATTGATTGATATGCGTAATTACAGAAAGGAGGAGTTTAGCTTTTCCCCTACCTCACACGCTCCATGTTCTTCTTAGCCAGAGCTCTGGTAGTTATGCCGCTGTCTTTGAAGCTAAAGCTTTCTGGCCAAACACCAATGACAACGTTTTGACCATAATCTGCTGCAAGCCAAAGGCCAAAGGAAGAATTAAGGGAAATGACTTCAGGTTTATGAGTGTCATCAAGCACAAGAGTAGTCTCGCCATAAGCTGAGGGAAACCTTTGAGACTTATCTAAAAGTTTTGGTTCCCCTCAAGAGAGAACAATAGAGTACTAGGTTTTGCTACTGGTCTTTCAAATAGTTAAAGCACTTAGAAAGTTTCCTATTTAAAAAGAAAAACACAGGTTTCTTGCACCCTAACTTAAGTGATGATAGCCAAAAGCAAGCAAACGACGTGACTTAGCATTGTCACAAGCTATTCATCACCTTACAGACCATGCTAAAACACATCAACAAACGGGGTTGTCCCTGAAATCACCCTGCTCTGCTCTACTTATGTACTTAAAGACACTCCTGATCTTGTTGTACTTGGTTGCTTCCTGCACTAACCAAGCCAAAACTAAGTTACACAAAATGGACCATTTTTTATGGTCAGTAAAGGCTTTGGACATAAGTGACTTGTTCATGTGGACAATATACGTTGTCCTCTCTGCTAATGTTACCTTAACCTGGAGAATTAACAGAAACAATGCAAGAAGAACAAGTATGGAAAAGAACAATGCCCAGGAAAGTCGTTATTTCTTTAACACCAAATTTTCTTGCTTAGAGAATGGTTGGGTCTATGATCCATGTATGATGGTTCGTGACTGCGGAGATATAAAATGCTAAGGCTTATATTGTTTTCTTTTCTGTGTAACCATTTATCATATAAAGTTGATGTTCCTGGAGAAACAATCTTAGAAATAAAATTAATAAAAAAAAAATCTTGCATTGCATTTCAAACTTAATAAAAAGAAGAACATGATCTCAACTGAACCTTGTAGTGGCTAATGCTGCTACTGCTGACAGTACATCCCCTCCTCCCAAATACTAGGTCGCAAATGTTTTGTTTGCTGTATACGAGCCATCTGGTTTCCATGAAAAAGGCTGGAAAAGATGATTTAGCAGTTTCAATATGGTCCAGCCTCTTTGGAATGTAAGCTTTGATCATGTTGGTTTGTGACAGAACACCACTGAATTGGTGCAACTGCATGCCAGGAACTTCTTAGGTACATAGCTAATCATCTACCACACGATCTAGTCCCTGAGCAGTCGCTAACATGGTGGTATATCAACACCTTATGACCCTGTGCATCTCCTAGGTTATGGAATTAATCAAGTAATATACAATACTACCATACCCTTGCTCACGGAATTAAACTGGTGTGCGAAAATGCAGTTGATCATATTTGCATCATTATTCAGGCATTTTGCGTTACATGTTTTGTCCATTCTAAGGATTAAAAGCTTGAAGTGCCATGCATTACCTCATGCATTGCATTGGATAGATGCATCTCTGACTGATTATATCAAATTGAAGTTAGACCTGAAATAAAAGTGCTTTAATCTTTCAATTGGTCTTTTAGGGTTGAAATAAGAACTGTTTGAAGTACTTTTATTTGCTGGTGTAGTTTTATAAGCAGATATCAAGACTCAAAACTACATCCAGTGGTTAGTTCTGGTAGTTAGATTATAATTCCACTCGTGGACGTGATTGTAACTTGAAAGCATGGTGCAGGGGTACTTTTGTATTGCGTATATGTTTTGGTTTTACAAATTAACTTCACGAATACTTCTCCATCTTCTTTTCCTAGTTCTGATTGAAAGTAACACATATATATAGAATGGAACTAAGAATCGAAGATGGAAGCAGTGCTGAGATTTTAAAATTGTGTTAAGTAAGGAGATGAAGATAAACAAAGGACATATTCCTTCGTAATTAGGCAATTCTGCCCAGTAATAACAGGTATATGATTTGGTGAATTTGAGTTTCTATCAACCAGAAGACTTCTTTGCTAGTAAGGCTAAAGAAGAAACATAAAAGAAGAGTTTTTTACTGCTTGTATAATCGAAAGGATTAACCCTTGAACTTGTAGAAACATAGGGAAAAAAAAAAAGAAGAAAAAGGTCTTAGCGCATCTTACATGGCAAGAAGAACCAAAAAAGGACCTCTTTCTTGATAAGTTTTCACTATTGAGTTAAAACCAATCTTACTTGGCTAAGGCTAATACGAAATGATACTGTCAATTTACATTTTTGCAAGCATATGTAAACATACCTTCTATTTACTTGTTGTTTATTTAGTTTTCAATGATCCTTATTAACTCCTAATGAAACAGCAATAATTCAAGAAAACATACATAAAAGGGAACAACAAAATGCCTCAAGAGGTCACATTGGGTACAATGTTCGACTCCAGCAGGAATTAGACCCCTCAATAGTCCTATCCTCCCTAAGCCATGACGCACAGGCAAGAAAGCTGTGCAGATGAATGACTTTTGAAGTAAATGAACAGAAACAACAAGACCCTACTATCATATGGAAGCAAAGTTCAATAGTGGTAACAGAAGTATGAAATATGCTTCTGTCAATATATATTTTTTGTTTTTTTGGGAAACTATGTCCACTCTAACTGCATAATTGGTACCCCACTAAAAGTAATGAAATCTAGGGTTGTCACTGTAGGTAAGTTTAATGGGACTAAAAGGCTTCCTATTCTAGACATTTGAACTTGCCATTTAAACGATCTAAACATAATTTGGGCTATAATATTAACATTGGCCAGCATCTGGTAATTATCGTCTCTGCATATTTGGGATTTTGTGATTCTTTCCTCTATTTTCCACACATCCAACTAGTGTTTAGGGCCAAATTATCGTCCTAAACATGTCCCTTGGGCCTCAATTATACTTAAGGAGAGAAGAAATAAAGCAATATGCAAAACAATTGAGATTCATACAACCGACACTATCCAACTTGTTTTCTTCCAATTTCTTTCTCTCTCTTTCTCTCTCAGCTTTCTTTCTTGTTGGCCAAGTGCTTGACTTTGAAAGACAATAAAGTTTGCTTTACAGTCACTTAACAAAGGTTAGTTTAATTTTAGTTAGTTTCACTCTCATTCACTAAATTTGGCTTCCTTAATCTACTTAAATAATCATTTCAATAATATTTTGCATCATAAAAGAGGTAGGTGTTACTTGTCATTGAGTAGAAAAGACTAGCTACGAGACCTACCAACCCAACTTTCCTCCTTTGGATAACAGTGGAGATTGGGAGAACCTCTACAACCATCTTTGCAATAGGCCCGACAGCCTCTATTAAGGGTATGGTTGATAAAGGTTTTGCAGTTCTTCTTCAAAATCATTTAGATTTCTTTGTCACTCTATTCATGTATACATCATTATTATAACTACATATGGTAATCATTGGATTGTATTTAAGTATAAAGGAAGACCTACTAATTCATAAACTAACATTTTGAATTAGACTTTGAATGTATTTTTAACATATTATTAGTGCTAGGTTGATTCCCTTCAACTTTCATTCAACTTTTAGTGTGTAAAAGCATCTATTTCAACCCATTAGCCTTGGGCCCAAGATACAAGGAAATATTGAAATATTGAAATATTGAAGATAAAAATCTTGTAAGGTAATAATTGTTTAATGTATAGTAT
Source organism: Casuarina cunninghamiana (assembly GCA_028551485.1). Taxonomy (NCBI): domain Eukaryota; kingdom Viridiplantae; phylum Streptophyta; class Magnoliopsida; order Fagales; family Casuarinaceae; genus Casuarina; species Casuarina cunninghamiana. The sequence continues at coordinate 16,953,258 of CM052363.1, read as the reverse complement.
TTAAATATAAAAAATATTCTAACAAGTTTTCGAGTTAGATTTTGAATTTATCTCTAACATAAAACACATTTTTGGTAAATATTTTTGTTTATGAGTGAAGAGGTACTAAAACTTGTACTCTTATATTATATTAGAAATTATAAAAAAATAATTTATAAACAATTTAATCCCCTTCACAAACTATTTTTTCAAGCTCTTATATTACACGTGTGACTTAATAGTAAGAGTTAAGTCTATATGATTGTGGCAATAATCAATCTTAATAACTAATTTTTTTATAATTCTTAATATTAGAATCATATTGCAGTTATAAAATAAGTTGAAATGTTATAAATTATAAAATTGGTCTGATAAATTATGTTAAAATACTAAATATAAAATAGAACGGTGTGCACATAAAAGTTCCCTAACTTTTTTAACAAAAATTAGACAGAATATAATCATTTTTATTTTTTATTTTTTATTTTTTAATGAAACTATTTTTTATTTTTTGATTAATTGCATATACATTTAATGACATGAATAACCTTACTTCGCACGTACGCACCAAGAAAATGGATTGATAATCTTAAAGTCGTTTCGAAACTCATCTCGCTTTCCTCTCGCACTTGGGGGTTTCGCTTTCACTCTCTCAGACAACGCCATGGATTTGCTCTCACTCTCAACCTCTTCTTCTTCATCTTCTTCGCTACTATGCCCTCACTTTCTCTCCCGTTCCAAACCCTTCCACCAATTCTTCTCATTCAAGCCCCCAAAGCCCTGCAACTCCAGGACCTTCATTCGCAACTCTCTCAATACAGCCGCTTCCAGACCTCCTAAATCTCTTGCCCTTGGTTTGGGCTTCGAAACCCAGCAACTAGAGCAGCCGCGTCTCACTTTCGGAGTCTCTAATGGGCCTCCGCAGACTCCCGCAACCGCCATGAGAGGCGCCGAGGCCGATGCCATGGGGCTTTTGCTCAGGGAGAGGATCGTGTTCTTGGGGAGCAGCATCGATGACTTCGTTGCGGACGCTATCATCAGTCAATTGCTGCTCTTGGACGCTCAGGACCACACTAAGGACATCCGGCTTTTTATCAATTCCCCTGGCGGCGCTTTGAGGTAAAAGGAAAAAGAAAAAAAATATTTTCTTCTATCAATTTCCATTTGGTCGCCCTAGAAAATGCATTAGTTCATCTCGTTAGATTAGATGAAATGGTAAGTGGGTAAATTCACAGAGCTAAAGATGCTCTTTTTTCTTTCTAGTCGGTTAAGTAAATGAAGAACTTTCACCGTTTAAATTCGTCCTTGATCGATCTTGATCATAGTCTCTGCTTTATACCTAGTTAATGGCGAAATGATGTTGCAATAAACCATTGTATTTGTTTTAGGCAGATCTATTCCTTTATAGTCGAGATGATCTTCCTGAGATCTCTGATGATGGGCGAGTTTTGAACTTAGGAACCATCTCCACCCAATGCACCCTCTTGACTCCTGTAGGCACCTTAACAAAGCTTCAAGGGCATGTAGAGGGCAACAATTTGAACATCCCTGGCACGGGAGTTGGAACTTTAGCTTCTCATTGCCTGAGAAACCGTCACATTGATTGATAAGTATGTATTAACCAACAAATGCGCCATTGCCTTTTTCTGGTTGTTTTGAATTCTACACTCTTGTACCCTTCTGCATTCTTGAGTTTGCTGCTGTTAAAGCAGAAAAGAGTCTGCAAAAATCTCTTTGAGAGAGGGAAAGTGCAATCTCCTCTCCCCAACTAAACAAGGAAATCAGACTGTTGGAATGTTTGAGATTTCCCTTTGGTGATGCAACAGTCTGTAACTCTTTCTTCAGGTAGTAGATTCTTCTATGGCACACAGAAATAAAAGGAATAGAGAGACTACACGAGGAGGAGGAGGACGAGAGAGAAGGAGGGGGGTGGCTATTGTGTGGGAGGGGGGCGGGGAGAGGAATTGGGAGAAAAGGAAAAGAGTAGGTTCAATCTTGCTTCTCATTTCTGGGCTCCTTATCAATTTAAGTGCCTACCTCACAGCCAGATTGGGTCTGAGCCTTACTCCAAAATGATTTTGATTTGGGTGGAAATAGATTTACCAACCTCACCCCAATAGAAACAGAAAATCAAACACCATTATGGTTAAATGCAAAACCTCATTTTCTGTTATGTAGTCTTTCAATATGAAACATGTTGGAGAATCTATTCTCAGTGATGCCATATGAACTGCAAATAGAATGAAAAATAAGAGTGATCTGGTGTAAATGTTCTCTGATGTAGGTTGTATTTTCTTCTTTCTTCCTTAATGGTTAGTATTTTCTTCTAAGAAAATGCAGGATAAAAGATCCTGGACCCCCTGTACACCTCAGTGAAAGGATCACAGCTTAAAATAAGGAGTCATGTAATTGATGGGTCTCACGTTGTTTCTTGTTATTTCATATGCACAGATAATAGGTTATTTTTGGAAATGCAAATCATAATGTCCTTAATGCGTGATATAAGAGCTTGGTGTTTCATATGGTGTGATGCTGCTAAGGCATCTATTGCCAACATCATGACACGTTCACATAGTTAGACACTATGTAAAATTGGATAAGGGAAATGCAGCCAACTAATTGTTTTTTTTGATTATTTATTTATTGTATTTTCTTTAGTAATTTTATTTATTTATTGTATTTTCTTTAGTAATTTTCTTAAGTAAACTTTCTTAGCTGGTACCCAAACCATGGTTTTTATCTTGGTGTCTAGAACACTTCAGGAATAGTTATTTAGTATTCTCGACTGCCATTGGGCTCTGGCTTCTGATGCACAAAGGAAGGAAATGTTTGTGTTAGTTTGGACTGATTTTAGGGGTCAGCCTTATCTATCAGAGTTTGGAATTTCTAGATATGAGTTGTACTTGTGGCTATGGATCTTATAAAGGTTATCATTTTTGATTTACTATAATATCCATTGGTCCATCTACAATGCAAAGATTACTGTCACTGGTACTGCCACAAACTAGGAATAGTAACAAAATTCAGGTCAACCTTTTTGTCCAGTGACAAGGATACAATTCAAGGAATTAGGGAGCGTACAATTCAACAGGTTCAAGGTCGTGGAAAAGTTTTCTGCATCAGGAGAGAATAGTGCAGGCAAATAAGAAGTTGATTTTTGGCACAAGTCCTTGGTGGCTTGGTGGTACCCAAGGGCGTTTCCATCCGAGCAACTGGGGTTCAAGTGCCCCTTCCCCCCAAATTATTTAAGAAGAAAAAAAGAAAAAAAGAAAAGAAAAGGATGAAAATAAGAAGTTTATTTCATTGATTTAGAGTTCTGACAATTCATGAATTTTAAGACGTTCAGATATGGGTTGTGTTGTGGCCATGGGTCTTATTTTTGCTTCACTAGTTCTTACTTGTAAGGTGTAAGATTTTTCAGATAAAAATGGTGGTGCAGACCACCTTTTTATTAGCCTCCAAGCTTACTGAATCAAAACTGCTAATTCCTGACTTTGCTGTTTATAGCCTAGAATAGTCAGGGAAGAACTTGCACTATGTTTGGTAGCATTTTTGGAACGTGTTTTTAATTATTAAATACATAATTATTCAAGCAAGTTCTCAGATATTGCTTGCATGCAAGAGTCTTTTCGATTTCTATTTTCGAGGGTGCTTTTCAAAATAGTTTTTGAAATGTGAAGACGAAATACTTTTGGTATCTTCATATGAAAATACTTTGAAACTGTATGTTCATTTTTGCAAAACAAGTTAAAAACACCTTTGAAAACAAGATTCAGTCTTCCACTGGAAATAAATGTCTGGCTGTTCTACCCATGGTGAAGGCTGTTGTTCATTGGAGTCAGGCAAGATGGTTTCGTGTTTGTCCCCTCCCCCACACTAATAGAGCCAGCAATCTTCGCTGAAACAGAGGATGGCTTATAGCCTTCCACCCCCATTAATTATTGTCTTCACTCTTTTTTTAATTTTTTTTTTTTATAAACTGATATGATTGCAATCCTTATGAGTTTCATGAGAAAATGACTGACAAAATCTACATGAAATTTGTAGAGACTACTGCTTTGATGATGGGAAATAAGCTAATGATAAGCTAATAAGCGTGAACGATAAAAGTAGAGACTCATCAACCTTTTTAATAGAAAATCAAGAAGTGATTAAATAATTTTTTTTTTTTTTGGTTGTCCTTTGAGCATTTAGAGAAACTGTTTCCAAGATTATGTCCAAAAATATTTTTCGTTTTCTTTTTCTTTTTTAAGTAGTACCTTTCTAATTTAGTTATCCAAATAAGTTTTTAGTTTTCAAATTCTGAAACAGATTTCAAAATACCAGGTAAAGTCATTTTTAGTTGAAAGCAATCTTGGGTCCTTCTTTATTCACATCCTAACCATATCTCCTGTCCTTAACCCTGTCTGAAATGCAAGATTTTTCTAATATCTTCTAGCTGGTTCCACTACATGTCTTATTCTGAGCTATTTCAGATCCTATAGACAAAACTGAGGACATGTGTAACATTCTGCCTTAAAAAAAAAAGAAATTAGAATACTGGATTTGGTTGGCCCGCCTGTACTAAGCTACATAAGTATGGTCATATGCAGAAGTATCTGCAGAGAACTATGTCTTGGACCTTAACGGAAGCTAGTTAGGAGAGGATAAATTGTGGAGATTTTACACACTGTCAATCCCTATCTGCTTCAGCTGAGTTGGTGGGCTTCAATTTATGTCAATCCTTCTGTCACCATGTAAAAACAAATAGTCAACAGGACTAGAAAGTCGGCGGATGGCTTGTTCATCTGGAGACTGTATACATGGTAGAAGTTAAGCCTACCTGAGGAGATCAGGAGAGGGAACGAAGGGTAAGTTAAGGAGGGGGAACTATTGAGCAGTTGAAGCCAATCTATGATATATTTTAAGCTAGAATCATTAGGAAATCGAGCAGGGTTTTTGGGCCTTCAGGGTCCTGCATCCTTCGTGCATAGAAGAAGCCTCTCTAATCGAAATTGATACAGCATCTATCACATGGCTGAACTGTATTTTGGCTTCTGCATGTAATTTGCGTATATACAAAACAATCTGGGGTTCCCCCCAGATATGCTGAATATGTGGGGTTGAAATTTGAGAACACATATTGGTGGAAAACAAGCAAGACTTGAGGACATGTGAACCTATAGCGCATGTTTTGACTTTACATTTTTTGAGTGTCTTGTGTGTGTGTGTGTGTACACATGTGCTTGTTTTTTGTGCTCATTTTTTCACTCGTGTGTATGAAAAGATGTTTGCAAGTAGAGAAGCATCTCTAATGGTCCAGTGGGGATACATTATGTGCTGTGCATTCTGATATCTAAAATTTAAAGGTGCTCCTTATATGTCCTTCTATGTCCTTATATGATTTCAAAAATGCTGTACTAACTATTCTCTGTAGTGTACAGTTGAGATCAAAGCATCCATCTAATCAGCAGAAACTCAGTTAATTATAACCTAGAAAAAAAAAATATTTTTGTGGAATTCTCACTTTTGTTGCCATGTCATTTGTTATTTTGCTCTTTCTATTTGCTTATTTTCTTTTGCTCTTATTATCTGTTTCAGTGCTACAATGGCCATCTATGATGTGTTACAGCTGGTGAGGGCTGATGTTTCCACAGTAGCACTTGGCATAGCGGCATCAACAGCTTCCGTCATACTTGGAGGTGGCACTAAGGGCAAGCGGCTGGCAATGCCCAATACACGGATCATGATTCATCAACCTCTTGGAGGTGCTAGTGGCCAAGCAATAGATGTGGAAATTCAAGCTCGGGAAGTCATGCATAATAAGAATAATGTCACAAGAATTATTTCAGAAGTCACTGGTCGCTCGTTTGAACAAGTCCAGAAAGATATTGATAGGGATCGTTACATGTCCCCTATAGAAGCAGTTGAATATGGAATAATTGATGGGGTCATTGATAGAGATACCATTATTCCTCTAGTTCCTTTGCCAGAGAAAGGGAAATCAAGACTGAATTATGAGGAAATCGCGAAAGATCCAAAAAAATTCTTGACTCCTGATGTTCCAGATGATGAGATATACTAGCTTTGAGTATAGGTATTATATTCTCACTGTCATTCCTTCATGTACTATTCATCCTAAACTCTGTTTGAGCTAAAGCAACTTTCAATTAAGAGATTCAGCAATTGTAGTGAGGAAGCCTTGTCAAATTTGAAAATTTTAGAGTTATTTGCTTTACCATTTTGACTATTGAAGAAAGTTTCTGAAATTACCTATTGTTGTTTTCGTTTTTATCTTATGGCTGGCAACGATCGGCCTCCTCTCTGGCCTTCAGCAGTGGATAAAGCAAGGGGCATTACGCTGTAAGGACTTGGTATTTACATGGATCTTGTGAAGCTATGAATTGTTGGCACAACTTAATTGTTTCTTTGCCATTTGATTGCCCAAAGGATTAATATTTAGTGATGATGTATCTAACCATTCATGTTGTCTTCAGGTAACAATTCTTGATGAGTTTGAAGGTAAGCAAAACAATTTTATATCACTTTGGTGTTAACCATCGCTATTTTAGAATATTGGTTGTTAACATGTGTTTCTCGGACTCGGTCCATATGTCTGAACAATGCTACCAATTGCTGCCTACATTTCAACCTTTGGTATTTTTTGTATGCATACTAGTATCTTGATTTTCAGCTTCTCCCTCATTTTGATAGAACCAAGGAAAAGGTGTAGTCTCTCTTCCCAATTGTTCAGGCACATCGATCAACATGTTACGCCTCTGACAAATAGAATGCGGAAAATAATTCCATTGAATGGTGAGTAAAATGGATGCAAAACTTGAGAATAGTTTACAATATAGCCTGCCTGCATTAGTACGTCTATGACTTTATTTCTACTCACGTACGTTCAAATCTCAAAAGGAAACATTTAAAAGAATCCATTCAAAAGGAAATAGAAAGGGAAATAATGACCAAGGAAAATGGCCTTATCTTGCTAACCCTGACTGAGGAGATATGAGATGGTCAGCAAATCATTTTGCCTGCTGTTGATAATAATGCTCAAATAATGCTAAATCCGCAAATCACTCTCTTCGTCAATATCATAATGATGATCCATAATTACTGCTCGTTTCCATGCTCAATAACAACCCTGCGAAATTATCTTTCCCAGTCAGCCCTACTGCACGCTTTCGTGCCCGCTTCACAAAACACAAAAATTATCGCAGGAAAATCCTTCTCCTAACTACGAATTGCAACTTACGTCGCAACCTATGCTTTTGAGAACTGATCGTCTTGCCCTTGTTAGGAAGATATTGGGCTTAAATCATTAATCATTAGATTCCATAACTTATTAAAGACCAGACAGTTCCCTGAGAGGAAACAAAACATCAAGTGTTAACATTATCCCATGGAAACACAAATGCTCTAACATTTCAAAGAATAGAGTTAGAATATATAGCCTTTTGCATGTATTAGATATAGCAAAACGTGTTGCTATTTAGAAAAAGAAAAAAGAAAATCCATATACACTTCTAAGAAAGATTGAACCAACTATTTACAGATTGAGTTAATTACCTGACCTTCAAACGTTCAACCTGGTTGGATCAAAGGTTCTTTTTGCCTAACTTTGCTTCTTGTAATCGTGTCCAAAGGCCTTTGATCTTCAGTTAATTCAAACATCTTCCGTGCAGCTAATGAAACAGAAAGAATGAAAAATTTAGATAATGTTAAATTAAAGAAAAATATTGAGACTAATAAAATATCTTGACTAGAAAAAAGAAAATTAGGAACGTTATCAGAGAAATATATTTGCTATTAATGGGTTCAAAAGAAGTATTACCAAACTGTTATAGCTGAAATATGGTTCTCACCTTCATGAGCGGATTTTATACCGGAATATACAACTCGTTTAAGCCTTTTTAGCTCATTCAATATATTCATAATCAATAAATAAGTCAACACTGTCGGGTATCTTTCGCTGTTTTTGTTTTTTTTTTTTAACCTTTCTTGCTCTGCAATTGCTTCTTCAACAAAGGACATGTCCGGATCCGAGTAGTAGAAAGTGAGGCGGCCAACTTGTTTTCTGGTATGCACTTGAGGTTAGCACAGTCTTGAAGCAGCAATTCTTCAAGAGAGATAGGTGTTGAAGGCCTTCCTTGTCAAAAGATTTCAAATTTCGAAATCCCCCAAGGTAAAGTTCGAGCAGAGTGGAAGGCAGCAACCGTGGCTCTGGAAAGGACACCACATCATCTGTTGTTACATAGATTTCCAAATATCTAATTGAAGGGACCAATAAACCCCATCCCATCCGGTTGGCAAAGAGTTTCTCACACAGACCAAAATATGACTCAAATTGCATGGACAGCCCACTTGGGAAAACGAATTAATTTCTGGACACAGCATGATGGAAAAGAATTTAAGGTTGGGAGCACGAAGCCGCTGTACTGGAAAAGATAAAAGATTAAAGCAGCCAATGATTTTTATTTCTTTGATCGCTAAATCACGTGGATTTTTTGTTCTGGGATCCCAGATTCATACAACCGTTGATATCGATGGTGCAAAGCCTTAGAGATAAATCTAATGAAAATGACTGGAGGGGTGAGAGCTCTAAATTTTTGAGGGATGAGAAGTGTAGGTGTGTTGAAAGCTCTAATTTCATGTAATTCCCATATCATTTACTCTTGAAGACCATTGCTGCAATTGACCACAACCTTTGCGGGGCATTGTAGTTGACATCTAATGAGACGCACCAACCACGCCCAACCAAAGTGACTTGGTTTAATTTAGACAACAGCATGATTTGAGGGTAAAAACTAAACACCAACTGCGTAGGATATTAGATTGAAGTCTTATTGAGCTTTAATTGCATACCTGTGATTCATGACAAAATCTTACATGATTGTAAGGCTTGTCTGGCATGATTTAGTGGAGTATTTCAACCTTTGACTTAGCTGGAGTCATGTTCACCACATCTTTCTCGTAACATTAACAGCTTGCAAGAGGTACCACGAACTAAAAGGAAAATAAAGCCAAAGGTATTTCATATTACAAGAGAAATAGGGATAAAACAGACTTGAAAGAATAATTTCATTTGAAGGAATAAAATAAATAAAAATTTGTTTCATATTAAAAAGCCCAAAACATAAGTGACATAATGTATTCACTTGTCACTTTGCTAATAATAATCACTTATGATATTGTGAAATGCACTCACTCCCTTCTATTGAAGGCTATTGGGTTCCATTGACATATACCAATTTCACAAGAGCTAACATGTCCTTTTTCACAAAATTAAAAATTTTCCATCAAGTCTTTAAATGCATAGATACAAAATCTTCAATTCCGTCAATATCACTTATATAAATATCTAAGGTATAATTATCTAGGATTGTTACTCATGCAATTTAGCACTATATTTTTCTAACGGAAATAGATAGGAAAAAAAAATGTTGTTGCTCTCAACCCAACAATTGCTTCCCTCCAAGTAAATCATTACAAGATTGACTTTCAACTGGAATAATATGATTTTTTTTTTACATTGTGTCTTATCTTGCTAGTCTAGAAAATGGGTGATTAGTATTCTTAAGTAAACAAAAAGGAAATGCAATACAAAATTGATTTCAAAGGCATCTGCAAGTTCTTTGTTTAATTGCATTAAGGCGATCATCTCCATAAAATTCAGCATAAGTTTACCAAATCAACTTTCTTTGAGCAACATTTCTATGTCGCAAGATGGAGATAACTAACAACTCATTTATCCCTATCTTGTACTAAATTGGTTGAAATTAGTTTTTAATGTTCAAGTAGAAAAGAAAAAATGTATAGAAGCAAATGCAATAACGTCACCATCATTTAAACTACATAAAGAATGTGAAAAAAAATGTTGCTTACCCTATGAAAAAGTGTCAGCTCTGTAGAGAGCGTGTAAACTCGAATATATTTGATAATAAAATTCTTGTAACTATATCTCCTTTCCATGTACACATCAAGGCAAATCATGTAAATTTAATATATCTTGTTTTTCTAATTTATATTTTTTGTGCATTCCAATTTTTTCTTCTGCCACAATGTACCCCTCACAAGAATAATAAAATTTGTCTTGAAATAAAGTCGCAAATTGCTAACTAAGACAACAAACAAAATCAAATTAAAAATAACTTTTAGATAGTTGGCAATCAAGAGACATTAACTCTAGGGATAAAAATTCTCAAACATTCTCAAGAATTTGGCATGTTTTGTGCCAAATAGACATAGTAATTGATACCTTTTAACATAACTTTCATGATTCAATGTCTTATATAGATGGCTTAAGCTAGGAATGTGTAGTTTTAGTTGATAAGACTTGATAAATCATGTGCATTATTGGCCTAGATTGTGGATCAACATTTAAACAATCAATTGCTAGTTGTGCAATTGTTATAAGTCCATCGTCAACTTGACTTGTTGGAAGTGGAAGGCGATGGTCGAGTACATTCTTTAAATTAAACTTTCTTTTAGTTGATGAAGATGATAGTATAGTGATCAAGTCACTAGGATGCTTCCCCATCATGACTTCAAATGCCAAGACTCCAAAGCTGTACACATCACATTGTTCAGTGACTCTCATTGTATATGCAAACTTTGGCCCAAAAAAAAAAAAAGAAAGAAAGGAAAGAAAAAGAAAGAAAACTAAAATCAATATGTATGCCATAAATGTTAATCTAGAATTAGACAATAGGAAAATACATTCACCTGGTGCTATATACCCATATGTGCCTACAAGAGAAGTCCAATTAGATGAGTTTAAGTTCAAAAGTTTTGCTCTATCAAAATCTGAAACATGAGCCTCATATTCAGAATCCAACAAGATATTTTTGCTTGATATGTCTCTATGAACAATGGATCGTGAGCAACCATGGTGCATGTAGCTCAAGGCACGAGCTATACCTTTCACAATGTTTAACCTTTTACTCCAATCAAGTACTCTAGCAGCTTCTTCATTCATTAACATTGAAGCCAAGCTACCCTTTTCAAGATACTCATAAATTAAAAATGAATGTTTGGCATGTGAACAAAAACCATAAAGTTTGGTGATGTTTCGATGTCTTATCTCCATTAATGCCTTTATCTCATTCAAAATTCTTTCTTAAATGTTTTTTCATTCTCTTGTTGAGAGTAAAGTTTCTTCACAGCTATTACCTCAGTTGAGGACAACTTTGCTTTGTAGACCTTTCCAGATCCTCCTTCCCCAATGACATACTTTTCATCAAAAGCCTCAGTTGCTTTTATGATTTCATCATAGATTTTCCTCCCATCAAAGGTCAACACCGAAAGAAATATCTCTTCATGCTTGTCATTTTGTTTTGATTCTAGATTTTTCTTTCTTTTATTCTTGATGATAAAAATTTGAAATAAAGCAAATAGGATCCAGAGTGCTCCTAAGATGGGTAAAACAATAACCAGCATAATTGTATAACCTTTTTTATTCACATGTTTGTTTATCATGGAAGCATTACAAGGTTGCAATCCTTTAATGTTTCCACACAATCCCTTATTCCCTTGTAATGCTTCAATGGAAGCATTTAGAAATGCTATGCTATTGGGAATAGGACCTTGCAACTCATTGTAGGATACATCAACATATAACAAGCCATGCATTTCTTCAAAGGCTTTTAGAATGAAACCTAAAAGATAATTATGGGAGACATTCAACTCTTCCAAGCTTTGCATTTTGCTAATATATGAAGGTATCTCTTCATTTATAAAGTTAAAGCTGAAATCTAGTTTAGAAAGATGGACTAGATTTCCAAGCTGACTTGGAATCTCTCCACTAAAATTGTTGCAACTTAAGTTCAAGTGGTACAATTTCAACAAGTTCCCTAAATTGCTTGGAATTGCTTGGCTCAACTTGTTTGAGGATAAATAAAGATAATCTAGATTAGTCAATGACCCAAGTTCCAAAGGTAAAGCATCAGAAAGTTGATTGCCATTCAACATCAACTTCTCTAAAAAATTCAACCCACCAAGTTCTTTTGGAATCACCCCAACTATACCATTTATAGAAAGATCAAGCACTTGTATTTGAGTCGAATTTCCAATCTCAGGTGGTATGCCACCGGTAGTATTGTTTGCACTCATTTTTAGGGTTCCTAGTTGCCAACATTGTGCCCAGTTGCTTGAAATTTTTCCAAAAAACCTATTTTGACTTAGATCCATATATCTCAAGTTTGGATAGATACCAAAATCTTTAGATGTATCTCCACTAAGTTGATTATTTTCCAACCTAATTCTGATTAAGCTTGTGCAGTTTTTTAAGCTTTTAGGAACTTTGCCAACAAAATGGTTATTTGCTGCAGAAAAATTTTGAAGTAATTCACCAGCACAAATATTATATGGCAAAAAACCAGTAAAATGATTCCAACCCAATTGAAGGAAAACTAACTTTAAACTATATCCAATTTCTTGTGGAATAGGACCAGAGAATTGATTGTCAGAAAGATCTAGTGCTTCTAATTTGCTTAAATTAGCAAATGAAGTTGGAATGAAACCATGAAGTTGGTTTTGGCCTAACCCTAAATCATTAAGATTTTTCAACTTTCCTATCTTTTCTGGAATGGATCCAAAAAGGTTGTTGCCCTAAAGATATAAGACTTCTAATTTGCTCAAATTAGCAAATGAAGTTGGAATGAAACCATGAAGTTGGTTTTGGCCGACTTGTAGATTTTTAAGATTTTTCAATTTGCTTAAATTAGCAAATGATGTTGGAATGGAGCCAAAAAGGTTGTTGTTTGAGAGACATAAGACTTCCAATTTGTTCAAATTAGCAAATGAAGTTGGAATGAAACCATGAAGTTGGTTTTGGCTTACTTGTAGATTTTTAAGATTTTTCAAGTTCCCTATCTCTTTTGGAATAAAGCCAAAAAGGTTGTTGCCCCAGAGATATAAGACTTCCAATTTGCTTAAATTAGCAAACGAAGTTGGAATGAAACCATGAAGTTGGTTTTGGCTTACTTGTAGATTTTTAAGATTTTTCAAGTTCCCTATCTCTTTTGGAATAAAGCCAGAAAGGTTATTGCTCCAGAGATGTAAGACTTCCAATTTGCTTAAATTAGCAAATGAAGTTGGAATGAAACCATGAAGTTGGTTTTGGCCCAACCTTAGATCTTTAAGATTTTTCAACTTTCCTATCTCTCTTGGAATAGAGCCAGAAAGGTTGTTTCCCCAGAGATATAAGACTTTCAATTTGCTTAAATTAGCAAATGATGTTGGAATGGAGCCAAAAAGGTTGTTGTTCGAGAGACATAAGACTTCCAATTTGTTCAAATTAGCAAATGAAGTTGGAATGAAACCATGAAGTTGGTTTTGGCTTGCTTGTAGATTTTTAAGATTTTTCAAATTCCCTATCTCTTTTGGAATAAAACCAGAAAGGTTGTTGCCCCAGAGATATAAGACTTCCAATTTGCTTAAATTAGCAAATGATGTTGGAATGAAGCCAAAAAGGTTGTTGTTCGAGAAACATAAGACTACCAATTTGTTCAAATTAGCAAATGAAGTTGGAATGAAACCATGAAGTTGGTTTTGGCTTACTTGTAGATTTTTAAGGTTTTTCAAGTTCCCTATCTCTTTTGGAATAAAGCCAGAAAGGTTGTTGCCCTAGAGATATAAGACTTCCAATTTGCTTAAATTAGCAAATGAAGTTGGAATGAAACCATGAAGTTGGTTTTGGCTTACTTGTAGATTTTTAAGATTTTTCAAGTTCCCTATCTCTTTTGGAATAAAGCCAGAAAGGTTATTGCCCCAGAGATGTAAGACTTCCAATTTGCTTAAATTAGCAAATGAAGTTGGAATGAAACCATGAAGTTGGTTTTGGCCCAACCTTAGATCTTTAAGATTTTTCATTTTTCTTATCTCTCTTGGAATAGAGCCAGAAAGGTTGTTGCCCCAGAGATATAAGACTTCCTATTTGCTTAAATTAGCAAATGAAGTTGGAATAAAATTATGAAGTTGGTTTAGGCCTATTTGTAGATCTTTAAGATTTTTCAAGTTTCCTATCTCTTTTGGAATGGAGCCAAAAATATTGTTGCTTGAGAGATATAAGACTTCCATTTTGCTCAAATTAGCAAATGATGCTGGAATGGAACCATGAAGTTGGTTTTTGTTCAAACATAGTTCTTGAAGATTTTCCAAGTTATCTATCTCTTTAGGAATGGAGCTAGAGATATCATTGCTTGAAAAATATAAGACTTCCAATTTGCTCAAAGTAGCAAATGAAAATGGAATAGAACCATAAAGTTTGTTTTGGCTTAAGTCTAATATTTTAAGATTCTTCAAGTTTCCTACATCATTAGGAATGGATCCAGAAAGGTTGTTGTTGTGGAAATTAAGAAGGGTAAGATTTCCTAGTTTACCTATTGATGTTGGAATTAAGCCATAAAAATGATTTCTTTGAAGCCTTAGTTCCACAAGGGATGTCAAATTTCTTATTTTAGAAGGAATGAAACCATTCAAATGGTTTGTATAGAGGTTGAGGACCTCAAGATAAGCTAAAAGACCAATCTTTGAAGGGATGTTTCCAAATAAATGATTATGTGACAAATCAAGATAAATGAGTTTGGATAAGTAATTGATCTTGGGTGGAATGGCACCAAAGAAAGCATTTTCACTAAGATCAAGATATGTAAGATTGAGGAAAGATGAAAAAGAGAGTTCATGAAGTGTACCTCGTAAATTAGAATTGGTGAGGTTCATTCTAGTGACACTTCCAGCAGCATTGCAAGAAATACCAAATGAAGTGCAAGGATTTGTGCTTAGTGCTAAATTGGCTAGAGAATTGATAGGAGTAACGGAATGGGATGTTGGTGAAGGTAGATGAGATTGGGCTTCCTTTTGAAGGTTGTATTTCCCTTTGAAAAGAGCATTAGCTTGTACTGGAGATGTAAAAACAAAATCAGTTTTTGGAAATGAAAGGAATAGAACAAGCAAAGTGAAGGAAATAGAGCTGTGTAATTTCTTAAAAGTTGATGAGTCCATTGTTTTTAGTTCGTATAACATCTAACAGCCGAGGGCTGTATTTATAACTCGTTATCCCTTCTTTTTTTCTTGGTCATATCGATACTGCAATAGGCAAAAGTAAAAGCAAAAGCAGCCTTGGAAAGTTAAGCGAACATAAAAAGGAAAAGATAAGACAAAGAAGAATAGGGTGCACACTTTGTTAGAAGTTGATAATCCTCATTGTTTTCGTTTGAACAACATCCAAAGTACTTTTTGATAAAATAAAAAGAGTGAAAATACCCATTTGTAAGAGTATTGTATTCCTTACCTTTCATCCGTATCTCTGACTCTTGTCTGTTGGAAAATGGCATTTGGATTGTGTAATGGCATCCAAAAAGTTATAGTACATAAGCTAAGACTCACAACGTACACAATTTTAATGATAGAATTGAAATTTATCATGGAGTAAAAGAGCAAAGATGTTAACGTTATCTTGAAATATGACTCAAAATCAACAATCTTTAAGTTGTCTAAAAATAAATCCAACACACCTAAAATCATGAAATATCTAAAATATCAACTAGATGGTTTTTTGGAGTCTTCAAAGAGTATTGTATTTGAAAAATATTGGATGTGGCTTAGAATTCAAAGCAGCCGATCCTTCCTTTTAGTTAATTTTAGTTTTCTTTAGGTGAAAAAAAATCCTGGAATGGAAATCAAATGATTACCAAAAGCTAACTTTTTTCTTGGATTTGTATGTCGGCTTTTGACAGTTTTATGAGTGGTTTGATTGATATCCCTTGTGTGATAACTTGTACTTTTGACAAATTTGTTGTTGTTTGATTGATAGGTTCTCTTTTTCTTTTGTCTTTTCTTTTGAAATATTGAAAAGTAATCTTGATTTAGATTCAATGATGTGGCCTTCATTGTGGAAAACTTTACAAAATCACTTGCATTCCCTAATTACTTAAGTACTTTCGCATTGTAAGTCTTCATGGGAATAGACTTAAAAAAGTAGCTTACCTTTAACAATCTTCTAAGCATTTTCACTTTGTAAGTCTTCATTGAGGTAGACTTCACAAAATTATTCACATTCCCCAATCATCTTGACACTTCTACTTTGTAAGTCTTCATGATTTTTTTTTTTTTTAAAAAATCATCCTCTTTTACCAATTACCAGAGAAATTTCACTTTTTAAGTTTTCATTGTGAAAACTTGAAAAACTTGTTTACATATTCCAATCACATGAGCACTTTCACTTTATTAGTTTTTGTTTGAATTTTTTTTGTATTCGACAATCACCCATGCACTTTCACTTTCAAGTCTTTGTGGTGGTAGGCTTTAGAAAATTGATCACATTCCACAATTTTAACAACCGCAATAACGTGACCACTGCTCGACTATGAAAGCCTAACACGAGAGTCAACTACTCAAGAAGACTTCAAAGGTCATTATTGTGGTTGTTAAAGACTAATATTATGGTTGTTAAACTCGTGGAATCAATTTTCTGAAGTCTACCATTACAAAAATTTTATTCACATTTCCAATCACATGACCACTTTCACTTTATAAGTCTTCATCTGAAAACCGTTCAAATTCTACACTTACAAATGCACTTTCATATGCATTTTTCTAATGGTAGAATTCAGAAAATTGATTCCACGAGTTTAACAACCATAATATTTGTCTTTAACAACCACAATAATGACCTTTGAAGTCTTCTTGAGTAGTTGACTCTCGTGTTAGGCTTTCACAGTCAAGCAGTGGTCATGAGGTAGGACATAACACAAGAATAACCTTATATAATCTCAGTGGCAAATTCATTTGTAGTTACAGGTCTTGCAATTAGTGCTAGTTTATGTAAGAACGCTGTGAATTTGCTGAAATTCTAAGTGGTGACTATTAGTATAGGAGCTTAGAGACCCAGAAACTACAACTTGAGAGATAAGCTAACACCAAAAATTGAAGGGAAAAAAAAATACTTCAGCATTATTTGAATATCTATTAAACTCAATAAGTAGTTGGATGAGCTGAACATCCATCTAAATTGGGTTCCGTTTTAATCTCCAAGGGGAAAACTCAGACACTTGGGCTCCGTTTACCAAGTTTTGGGAGGGTGACTCCATTGAAATTTACACAGATACTCGACACCATGAACCAAAACGATAATTGGGGAGCTTGAAAATGACTATCACCACAAACAAAAAGGAAGAAATAATTTATAATAATGACTTATCTCTCCGTGGTCATGCTCCAACTTTTCTTGATAGCCGCATTTTCAAGATGATGGAGTTTCATTTGTTAGATGCCACCAGAAAGTACACCTGGGGTATTCCCTGAGCTCCCTTCATAGACTTGTTTATCATCAGAACTATGTTTTATCATCAGAACTATCTTTTATTTGAGTTTTACCTCAATGATTTGCACTTTTGATATAGAACTTCCTGTACATACTTTCCTGCACATTAATCATTATTGAGTTGAAGTTCACATGGCATAAAGCATATTCAAGTTGGGTTTTGATACCATGTAAAAAGGTCTAAAGGCTAAGTCTAGAATCTAGCTCAAGGATTAGAGGACCTATCTTTCATTTAATCTTCATCTTAAGCATCTTAATCTCTGCTGTAAAACTTTCATCATACACACATCTATTAAGTCTTTTTCATGATATATTAAACGTAAGTCAAATGGTATAAATTAGGCCATCGTGAATTTCACAAATTTGCTAGTTCTTATTAGTCATAGATGGCTTAGATTTCACGATGACAACGACCTTTAGTGCAAGAGAACCTGGTGCAAGGAAGTATAAACTAGTAGACAACTTTTTCTTTCTCTTTCTCTTTTTTTTTTTTTTTTTTTTTTTTTTTTCATGTTGGGAGTTGGGGGCGCCGGGGGGTCGGGGGAAGGAGATGCGTGGTTTGTTGTTGTCGCATTTTAAACACTACCTGATTCCAAACAAATTTAGAAAGAAGGGAATGAACGCGATAAAGATTTATCGCCCAAAAGCATTCTATGAAAATTTTATTTCACAAAAGTACACAAAGTTGTCCTGCTCATGAGAGCCACAATATCGAGTATAAAATCAAATTAGAAAGTTGAAATCTAAAGAAACTACTTATCAAATATATGCTATTATCTCTATACGCTAATACAAACATTAACTTGCTACTAATAATTAATAAAGATCACAATGTTGAGACATTGTACAGATGAAATCAATTTGCTAGTTCTTATTAGTGCTGGTTTCATCATTTTGGCTATCTTGTGTGCAGAATTGGGAGTGAATTGCGATTGATACTTGCGAGTATTGGATGTGGGTTACGAAGGTTTGATTGACGCAAAGTAGAAACCAATTATGGAGTGTGGGGGCTATTTTGAGGAAAAGAAATTAGAATCCATCATGCTGTCGTAATAATTCATAAAGTCTCACACTTTATAACTTGGGAAGATGAATGATCAAACATTTTTGTATGATTGTTTCGTTTCCCACACTTCTTTATATCTTATCTCATGTACAGTGGCTTTTTGAATAAAAGAAAAGCTGTAACCCAAGTCTCTAAATGAATAAATGTAATAATACTATTAAAAATTGTAAGGCAGAATACAAGTGAACAAAAAAATTCTACATTGAAATATTATTCAAATTAACCTTCTTCAAGTTGTCTTTCTTGTAGCTAAAATGATTTCTTTGTAAGTAAGAAAACATTATTTAATGCGAAAAGAGATACAGAATGTGAAATTGGGTAAGATAATTCTTTCATTGATTTATTATAACGACCAAAAGAAGGAAAGGTTGGTCACACAAATTCAAAGAGCTGAATTTGAAACGTGATGGACATGGCCCCAGAATTAAAAGTATCCAATTCTTTGTTTAATGAATCTTTGTTTCCTTTAGATAAAGAAGCTACTAAACAAATCAAACCCTTTTCTTTGATGTGTCTGATGGCTTTTGACAGCTTTACGAGTAGTTAATCAATATTTTATCTATGCCAGATTTTTCTTTTTAATAAATGGAAAGAGGAACGAAAATACCCATTATTGCGTCCCACCTTTCATTCATGCCTCCGTGGCTTGTCCATTTGCAAATGCTTTTCGAGTGTGTAATGAAGTCAGAAAAGACAGAATACAAGTCTCGAAGCGGAGACTCACAACATAATGTAATAACAATACTGAAACTAGTTAGGTAGTATAGAAGCAAAGATGTAAACTCCATCTCGAAATATCATTCAAAATAAAAAAATCTTCAATTTGTCTTTTTTTTTTTTTCTAATAATCAGAGTGGTCCTTTTATAGGTAAGATAAAATTCGTTAATGATGAAAGAGATACAAGATGAGGAAGTGGGTGAGACAATTGTTAGTTTATTTGCAGACCCAAAAAAAAACCTACGTACTTAAAATCAGGAGGAACCAAAAAACGTCGAATAGATGCTTTTTGGAGTTTGCAAAGAGTGTTCATTTGAAACATGTTGGATTTAGCCTTAGAATTAGAAGCAATCAATCCTTCCATTTAATGAATCTTAGTTTTCTTTACATAAAAAACATCACAGAATATAAATCAAATTGTTATCAAAGCCAATTTTTTTTATTTTTATTTTATTTTTTTATGTGTTTTGGCTTTGACAACTTAAAAGTGTTTTGATTGATGTCCTTGGTGTGCTAACCTAAACTTTTGACAAACTTGTTGTTCTTCGATTTATAGTCTTGTTCTTTTTCTTT
This sequence comes from Casuarina cunninghamiana, assembly GCA_028551485.1. NCBI lineage: Eukaryota > Viridiplantae > Streptophyta > Magnoliopsida > Fagales > Casuarinaceae > Casuarina > Casuarina cunninghamiana. The sequence goes on along the minus strand of CM052363.1, from coordinate 16,933,614 downwards.
CTCATTTTCTTTTGGAATATTGAAAAGTGATCCTAATTTGGATTCCAAGATGTAAGCTTTTACAGTAGACTTTCAAAAATCATTCACATCCACCAATCACCTAAGCACTTCCACTATGTAAGTCTTCATAGTGGTAAACTTATGAAAATCATTCACATTTACCAATAACCTAAGTACTTTCACATATAAGTACATTTACTGGGGAGACTAAAGAACATTTTTGAGATTTAACAATCATCTTAGTACTTTTACATTGTAAGTCTTCACAATGATAAGACTTGAAAATATTGAAAATATTCACATTTCCTAATCACCCAAGTACTTCTACCTTGTTTTTTATATTTATTTTTTTATGAATATATAAGTTTATTCATAGATTTAAAAGAATATAAGTTTAAGTTCATTTCCTAATCTTACAAAACTCATTTATCCATGTAAGAAAACTGAGGTTGGAAACGTCCAATATCACTCAACAAGATATCTACATAGGAGAATTTAATGTTTCTAGATAAAGTTGCTCTCCCTTATACTACATCTCTTATTTTTGTGAATAGGATTAGGATATCAATTGCCTTATTTTGAAATTTTCTATAGTTATGCTCAATCCATATATAGTAAACACATTCTAAGAAAAATAACTTAAGAAGTCTCCTAGCCAAATATTTTCCCTTTTTTGCTTTCATTGTCCATTACAATTCAATGTTCCAATCTTCAATAGGCTTGTGGAAAACCATGTTGTGCAAGGATATTGAGCCATACATGCCATTCCAAGAACATTGAAAGAAAAGGTGAGACCCATTCTTAGCATGCCTTTTACAAAAATTATAGTATAAAGTCTATCAAAGGGAGCCATCAAAATAGAACTTTTGCTATAAGGAATCTATCTCTACAAATAAGCTAGTGAATGAAGTTGTTTTATTGATACACTAGTCAAAATCAAATCATGCTACCCAGCCATATTTTTGCTATATAATTTTTTAGAATGATAAACTTTAGAAAATTGTCCTAATTCACTAATTGCTAAAGACTTTTACTTTTTAAGTCTTCATAAGGATAGACTTCAAAAAATTGTTTATATTTTCTAATTGCATGAGCACTTTCACTCTATAAGTCTTTTTCTAAAATATGTTCACATTTTTCAATCAGCAATGTAGTTTCACTATCATGTCTTTGTAGTGGTAGACTTTAAAAAGTTGGTCACGATCAACAATTTTAACAATCACAATAATATCCTTTAAAGTCTTCATAGTGATACATTTTATCACATTAACACTTTCACTTTATAAGTCTTCACCTTAGAATTGTTCAAATTCTACACTCACCCTTGCACTTTGGCTTTAAGTCTTGTAATTGTAGGCGTTAGAAAATGAATCAAATTCCACAATTTTAACAACCACAATAATAATCTTTGAAGCCGTCTTGAGTAGTTGACTCTGGCCTTAGGCTTACACTATCAAGTAGTGCTCTTCAAGTGGACCATAACTAAGAATAACCTTGAATAACCTTAATGGAAAATTTAAATGTAGTTATAATTCTTGCAATAATTTCTGGTTGATATAAATCATTATGAATTTGCTGGAATTCTGAAAGACGACTATCATTATAAGAGACTCAATCTTGAAATACCATTCAACATTAACAATAATCTATTTTCCTTTTTATAGATAAGATAAAAATAGTCAATGCTAAAAAAGATGCAAATGAGGAGGTAGGTGAGAATATTTCATGTTAGCTTATTTGTTTAGGAAAAACATAAAGAGTGAGAAAACCAACACGCTTAAAATCAAGAAAAATCTAAAAAAATCAAATAGATGCCTTTGGAGTTTCCAAAGAGTGTTGCATTTGAAACATGATGGATTTTGCCTTAGAACTAGAAGTAGTAAATCCAGTCCTTCCTTTCAATCGATCTTGGTTATTTTCTAGATAAAAATCATCAGAAAATGCAAATAAAATTATTGTCAGAAGTTAATCTTTTATTAGATGATGTTTTGGTTTTTAACAACTTTAAATTGTTTTGATTAATTTCCTTGGCACGATAACCTAACCTTTTTAACAAATTTATTGTTGCTTAATTCATAGTCTCTTTCTTTTTCTTTTTGTTTTTCTTTCCAAATATTTAAAAGCAATCCTAATTTGGATTCTAGGTGTATGTTTTCATGGTAGAATTTAAAAAATTATTCTTATTTACCAATCACCTAAGCATTTCCAATTTTTAAATCTTTGTAGTGGCCAACTTATAAAAATTATTCACATTCACTAACCACTTGATGCTTTTACTTTGAGTCACCATGGTGGTAAGATTTCAAAATATTCTCATTTCACAATCACCCTCGACCTTGTGATTCTTCCAAATGATAAGCTTTAGAAAATTGTTCTGATTCACCAATCACCTTAGTGATTTCACTTTTAAGTCTTTGTGGTGATAGACTTCAAAAATTTGTTCATATTTTCCAATCATGTGAGCACTTTCACTTTATAAGTCTTCCTTTGAAAAGTGTTCACATTCTTTAATAAGCCATTTCACTTTCAAGTCTTTGTGGTGATAGACTTCAAAAATTTGTTCATATTTTCCAATTATGTGAGCACTTTCACTTTATAAGTCTTCCTTTGAAAAGTGTTCACATTCTTCAATAAGCCATTTCACTTTCTAGTCTTTATGGTGATAGACTTCAAAAATTTGTTCATATTTTCCAATCATGTGAGCACTTTCACTTTATAAGTCTTCCTTTGAAAAGTGTTCACATTCTTCAATAAGCCATTTCATTTTCAAGTCTTTGCAGTGATAGACTTGCAAAAAATTAGTCACATTCAACAATTTTAATAATTACAATAATATTCTTTCAACACTTCCACACATAAGTCTTTATATTAAGAAGACTTACAAAAATTGTTCATATTCACCAATTACCTAAAAAATTTGGCTTTGTGAGTCTTCATAGTGGTAAGACTTCAAAGTATTCACATTTTCCAATCAGTTAAGTACCTTGACTCTATAATTCTTCATAATGATAAACTTTAGAAAATTGTCTTTGTTTGGCAATCACTCAAGCACTTTCACTTTTTAAGTCTATGTTGGTACAAACTTCAAAATTTGTTTATATTTTTCAATAATACATACACTTTCACTTTATAAGTCTTCCTCCAAAAGTGTACACATTCTTCAATTAGCCATGCAATTTCACTTCCAAGTCTTTGTAGTGGTGGGTAGAAAAAAGAATTAGTTACATTTAATAATTTTAACAATCACAATAATATCTTTTGAAGTCTTTGTAGTGATAGATTTCAAAAAGTTGTTGCATTTCCAATGTCATAATCTCTTTCACTTAATAAGTTTTTTTCTCAAAATTGTTCATACTTTATGCTTGCCTATGTACTTTGACTTTAAGTCTCGGTAGTTTTAGGTGTTAGAAGATTAATTGAATTCCACAATTTTAACAATCACATAACAACCATTGAAGTCTTCCACCGTTGTTGACATTTACCATAGGCTTACACTATCAAGTAGCGCTTTCCATGTGGGACATAACCTCAATGGCAAATATACATGTAGTCATAGGTCGTGCGTTAATGTTGCTTGACATAAAATATTGTGAATTTGCTAGAATTCTAAAGGATGACTATCAATATAAGAGACAAAAGCCTTAGAAATTATGAGTTAAAAAAGCAACTTAAAAAACATTTAAATGAGAAAAAAAATCATTTCAATCATTCTTTGAATAACTATTCAACTAAATAACTAGTTAGATGAACTCGACATCCAATGGATTTTGCTTTCCATTTTAATCTCCCCTAGGAAAGCCTATACACTTAAGCCTTGTTTACCATCTTTTGGGATGATTAATCCATTACTAAGCTCCTCCTTGCATGAAATAACATCTGCAATCTTATTTTCTCTACTTGCCCTATACTCAACAATGAAATCAAAACCCATTAAATTGACTAACCATTTTTGTTGAGTAGGAGTGACAATTTGTTATTCCCATAGGTGTTTGAGACTCTTTTGATTTGTCCTCACATTGAATGTTCTTCCTAATACATAGCTCCTTCACTCCTTTACTACCAATACTATAGCCAATGACTCTTTTTCACAAAGGAACAACTAAACATTTATCCCTTTAAATTCCTAACTAAAGAACACTATGGGATGCTCAATCTATGAAAGCATTGCTTTAATGCTTTCCTAGAAGCATTGTGCTCAAGAATAAAGTCCACAAGTAGTGGAATGGAAACCATGGTTTTATTTAATTCCTCAAATGTTGATTCTATTGCTAGATTCCAATGCAAGTTGTTCTTCAAGAGTAGCATTTTGAAAAGGGTAGAAATCTTCCCATAGTTGGCAATAAGTCGCTTATAATAACCATTGAGTCCTAGAAAACTGCTTAACTCCTTAACTATATTGGCCTAACCCAATCCCTCATGTTCTATACTATTTTTATATCTATTTACATGCCCTCTACACTAATTATATGTCCCAAAAACTTCATAGTCTCTTGCCAAAGGAACACTTATCCTTTTTTATTGATAACTTATGGGCTCTCAACTCTTCAAACACTCTTACCACATGACCTAAATTTTCTTGCTAATTTTTATTGATTATTAGGATGTTGTAAAAGAAAAAAAGCATTAACCTTCTCAGGAAGTCCTTGAAGATTGATTTCATCAAAGCTTGGAAAAAGGAAAGTGCATTGCATAACTTGAAAGGCATGACCAAATACTCATAATACCTTGATGTGCTTGAAAGGTTGTCTTATATATATCACCATGGTGCATCCTTATTTGATGGTAACTTGATCTCAAATCAACTTTAGTGGAAAACCTTGCCATGTGCAACTCATCCATCAATTCTGCCATTGTAGGAATGAAGGATCTGTCCTTGATAGTCTACTTGTTAAAAATGCTCTATAATCAACTCTTAATCTCCAAGACCCATTTTGCTTCTTAAACAATAAGACTAAGGATGAATAAGGGCTAGCACTTGGCCTTATTACTAAAAAATCCAATAGTTGCTTAATCATTTTATCTAATTCTCCTTTCTCATAGTGTGAGTATTTGTAGGGCCTTGAAGTAGTGGACTCTCTTCTTTCCTTTAGGGTACCCTATGATTGAATTCCATGGATGGTGGGAGTCTTTTCAAGCTTCTTAACTAACCCTTTATAATCTCACAATAGTTTTTGGAATCCTACCCCAAGTTGCTCACCATTGTTGCCTTAACTGGGAATAATTCTCCAGTTGCCAAAATGTTTCCCTTTGGCATTCTTGTTGTCAAACCAAGCACTTAGTGTACTTGCAACAAAAACCCAATTTCTCATCTATTTCAATTGCTTGCAATACCACTCCTTATCCACCAACAAGTTTTCCCCCACTTTTATTCCTTACAACATTACTACCATCTAACTTACTTTAATCATCTTTTATAGTGTGAAATCCTACAATATAAGCCCAAGAGTTTGAAGCCACTGTGCTCCTAAAACGGCCTCTATACCAAGGATATATAGTAAAAAGGAATCCAACTTCATTCTTTGGCCTTGTACAATCAAGATCAAAGTCTTATACTACCATTGCTTTTCATCTTATCGCAACTAGCTACAAAAACCTCAAGTCCCTTCCACCATTCAGTGTCAAGCCCATTTTCTAGCCACATGAACTTGTAGAAAATTATGTGTGAGCCTAAAGTCAACTACAAGACACTATGTTCTTCTTTCCACTCAAATTTCCTACCACTCTTACGGTTTTAGGGCTAGTAGAACCATACACTGTGTTTAGAGAAATCATTAGAACTACATCAATCAATTCTTGTTCATTCTTTACCATCTTAGGAACTACACTTCATTATCATCTTCTATGTCCATCCTAACTTAGACAAGTAGTTAATTTTTAGAATAGTACCCTAGCATGTAACATTCATTGTAATTAAAACAAAGACCCTTCTTCCTTCATTCTTACACTTTTGTTGGAGTCAATTAAAAAGGCACCAAATTCTTACTCCTATTGCCTCTAGAAAAAGTTGTTTTCTTCAGGGAAATAGGTCTCTCCTTCCTCACCACCACCCTTTTGTCATCTTATAAATAGGCTATCCGAATGGCTTCAACTAGAGTACCTAGTTCCCTAGATTAACCTTTTTCGTAAAGCCTTCTTTTTTTTTTTTTTTTTTTTTTGATGAATATGTGAGTTTATTCATCGAAGAATAAAAGGTAATACAAGAGCTTAGGGGCATACCCCAGCATTACAATTCATCTAGGAAAAAATAGAGTTTGGAATTCTCCAACTAAGACTCAACAAAACATTTGCTTGAGAGAGTTTAATATTTCTAAATAAGGAAGCTCTTCCACGGACTACTCTCCTGATTTTAGCTAACAACATTGAAATATCAATAGACTTATTCTGAAAACATCTACGATTACGTTCTAACCATATACAATAAAGACACGCTAAGAAAGAAAGCTTGAGAAGTTTTGCGGCTAAATCCTTTCCCTTAGTTGCTTTAATCATCCATTGCAATTCAGATTCCCAATCAAGGATGACCTTACGAATACCTTGTTGAGCTAGAATACTTCTCCAAACCTGGTTAGTCCAAGTGCACTGAAAGAACAAATGAGATCTATTTTCATAGTTAGATCCACAAAAATCACAATGCAAATCAATTGAGGAAAGCCATCGGGAAACCACTGCAGCCGTAGGTAGTTTGTCTCTACATATGAGCCAACCAATGAAGTTATGTTTGCTGATTCCTCCTGACCAGATCAAATTATACCATTCAACCTCAGAGCTCACTTGACGTAACTCCTTGTACGTTTCCTTACAACAATAGGAAGGCTTGGATAGAGTAGAGGTTAAAGTTTGGCGTAACTTTAGAAGACCTCTCCAACTCCATGCCATAGTTCCCTTGATGTCAAGATCCATAATTGAATTTCCCCTGCATTTAGTACTATGAATCCACTTACTCCATAAAGATGAATTAGGGCAATTTATGAGATTCCAGAGAGATCGTCCCAATAAAACTTTATTCCATACTTTAAGGTTTAGTAATTCAAGACCCCCTTCCTTTTTTGGTGAACAAACAACTTGCCAAGCAACCTTATGAGTTTTATGATCTGATGAGTGGCCTGCCCAAAGAAAGTGTCTTATCTTCTTCTCAATCTCATAGATGGTTTGTTTTGGGAGAAGGAACATTTGCATCCAAAAAGTACAGATAGAAGTAAGAACTGTTTTAGCCAATTGTAGTCTTCCTGCATAGCTAAGGTATTTCATTCCCCATCCATCAATTCTTGCCATGATTTTCTCTGACAAAACTTTGCAATCCGTGTAGGTAAGTCTTCTTGTGATAAGAGGAACACCAAGGTATCTAATAGGAAGTCTACCTTCGGAGAAGGGGATATGGTCTAGTATCAAAAGCTTTTCTTGTTCAGTAATCCCTGAAAAAAATATCTGACTTTTTCGTAAAGCCTTCTCTCAAGCCACAAAAAACATGCTACTTCTTGTTCAGGAGTTAATTGAGCAACTCTTAACATAAGTTTAGAAAAATCTAACATGATATTCCTCAACTATCCTCGTTTGTTGTACCTTGAGTAAATTCAAGAAATGATCTTGGTAATGTGTTGGGTCATAACCTTCGGTCAGATCTTGGGTCAATAAAGACTAAGTTACCGATTGTTCCCATGATTGGTTTTGGGGTTCAAAGCAAGTCTGGGCGTCTCCTTCCAATTGCCAAGGCACAATGTCAACCTTGCACTTTTCAATATTCTTGTGAAAGCAAAACTATTGGCATGATTGATCGTTGAGTTGGGTCAACTCCCCTTTTTATATTTGGGGAAATCTAGCCGCACTACCTTTGGTTTAATTTGTCCATTAAAGTTCATGTTTAGCCCTTCATCAGTTTTCATATTAACTCCTTTACCTTATTACCTTAACCAGAGTTCATTTCTCCACTTGTCGATTCTTTCTTGCCTACCATGGATAGAAATAGTCTTTGCATTGTGTCTGTTACCTTTTGAAATTGATATCCATTTCTGCCTAAGTCGCATGTAACCCGAATCAGGCATCTCAGGATTTGGTACCAAGCTATCACGGTGGGGATTGGTTATTAGAACAGTGGACTAACAAGGTTGCTAAGCCTATCAAAACCAAGCCAAGCCTTCTACCTTTTCTTCCTAGTAATTGTTAATAGACAAGAAAAGATACTCAGACACTTCACTAAGAATTTGAACTTAGGGTTTATAGTTTTTGCCCTAAACCCACGATTTCCCTGCTTTGAACATTTGCTTCCTTCTTGTCAAACCAATGACTTTCCAAAAGACCAACTGGCCCTTACTCTATCTTACAATTCCATAAAAGCCTTTGGCTTGGTATACATAGGCCTTACATGTTATCAACACAAGAACACTCCTATGACATACTTACACCTACTGCATATAACCTAATACAGTTAAGTTATGCTAGAATTGGTGGAACAATTAAGTTAAAGGGTATGGTTCTCATTACAATCAAGGGTCTCTATGTAATTATGGAACCAAGAAATATCTTCTAGATGTAATGAGTTTCCTGGTAGTATCAGGTTAGGATTTTTATCATTTTGTGGAAGTAGGTTTTCCTAATACTATTTGACTAGGATTTCTTTAGAATTTATTTATAAATAAAGGAAGTGTATAGAAACCTAATGGGTGAGTTGAGAGAGTCCCTATGGGGGGTTAATTGTTGGAAGGGCCTTTCTCATGGATTTTAGTTAATGAGAGAATCCATGAAATACCTATTTCAAAAAAGGGAATGTATAAGAAAATCTAATGAGAAAAGACTATAAGGGATGTAAGACATTATGATATTTTGAACCTTTTAAATCTACTATGTTTGGGTGTATACATTCTTATATTTATGTGTTTGATCTCTATGTGGATGATGTGACTTAGTTGAATTCCCCTAACAAGTGGTATCAGAATGCAAGGTTCGATTCCTAACAAGTGGTGCGATGACTGTGGAAGATCTGGACCATAGAGGATGGATCCAACATGGTGAACGCAATTGAAGAAGCCAATAGATGTTTTGAGGTGAGATTTTCTTTTCCCCTAAATTTAGAGGTGAAAAAGGGCAAAAATTGATTGTCAAAAATCGTTGGACGACTCTTGTAGGCAATGAAGCTTAGAGTTGGGTCACGGGACTCAATTTGGGACCCAAATCAGAGATTATGGATCAGGCACATGGATTAGGCCAAACGGGTCTAAAGTGGATTGAACTCAGATCATGAACTTGGATTGTGGATGTGAGTCGCAAACATCCAAGTCACGTATAGGTGGATGCAAATCCAAATTGTAGATCGAGTTGAGCCCTCTAGGAATGGGCTGAATTGGGTTATGCTTTTGGATTAAGTGGGTCTAGCCCAAACCTAAGAACCTATTTTGGTGGCAAATGAATGGTGGAGACGTTTCTTTGTAAATTGGCAATGACTTATGGAAGTAGGTTTTCCTAATAGTATTTGACTATGATTTCTTTAGGATTTCTCTATAAATAGGGAAAGTATAGAAAAATCTAGTGGGCGAGTTAAGAAAGTTCCCATAGGGGGCTAATTGTTAGAGAGGGTCTCTTTTATGAATTCTAGTTGATAAGAGAATCTATGAGATACTTATTTGAAAAAAGGTCATGTATGAGAAAATCTAATGAAAAGAGACTATAGGGAACTTAGGATATTATGATTTTTCAAACCGTTTAAAATTGTTGTGTTTACGTGTATGCATTTTTATATTTGTGTATTCAATCTCTATGTGGATGATATGACTTAGTTAAATTCCCTCAACAAGTTATTACTCATAACGTAGCATACAACAATTGATCACAAAAATAAAAGGATCTTTCCTTGCACTTGAAAGCTTGCAGACATCAATGAAATGACAAGCCCAGTAAGAAAAAAAAAGCTAGAAAATGATAATATAACTCTACATTTCTTCTTCTAAATATACTAAAAGTAGCATTTTTAAGATTCCTCCTCAATGAGGAATGATATTTAGAGAACTCTCACTAAGGCCTCAACCGTAAAAGAAAAATTTTACTTTAAACAAAAGAAGTCAGTGCTACTTTCACCATTTAGACAATAAATAACCCCATTGGATAATGCTAGTCCCACGTAGCTAACGAAAAATTTGGTTGGGCTACTACCTACAACAAAAGCCAAGTTTTGTTTTTGGGTTAGTCTAGCCCATATTTGGGACTTATTATTAGGCCCTATTAGGGTTATGTGGCCCTACGGTTTAAAAGGAAAAATATAGGTTTTTTTTCTAAGTGTGTGGTCATCAAAAGAAAAAAGAGAGAGAAAAGAAAAAGAGTAGAATTTCGCAAGAATTAGAAGCCTTACACAACAGTTGATCAAATGCGTAATTAAGGTTAATCCGTGATCCAATTGAGCTGAGTTTTTGTTAGTAGGTTTGGAATTGGGTGTTCTTCATTGTGAACGATTCGAGCATCATTTAGAGCTCTTTAAATCAGCAAATCTTCATAAAAAATCTGGGTGATTTTTGTCCAACTTTTCTTAGTTAAGTTAATGTTTACAACTTGTTTTTTATGATCAATTAGTGATTCTATTGTTATTGAATCAATAAATCTTTGTCATGTTACTATTGTTAAGGACTTTATTAGTTTATAAACCTAATGATTTATATAGTGGAGATTTTGGTGTCCGTGATCGGTCCTATGGTTTTTAATCCTTCACATTGGAGGAGTTTTCTATGTAAAAATTCTTTTGTGTTGATTTTGATGTTTGCATCTTTTACTTGTGATTCAAATACATTGTTAGTGTTTTAGTATTTTCTTATAGGTTCAATCAAAGTGGGAAACTCTATACATTTTTTCCCATTAGAGTGATATCAAGAGCTTAGGTTATGGTTGTTTCATTTTTTAGATTTCATTGAATGATGGAACCAAGCACTAATAGGATAATTAGTTTGAATGGAAGAAATTATCATGTTTGGAAGGGTAACATGAAAGATTTGCTTTATATGAAGCATTAGCACTTACTAGTATTTAGTGAAACAAGACCAGACAACATGAGTAAGGCTAATTAGACTCTTGAGCATAAAATTGTATGCAGGTTCATTCGACAATTTGTAGATGAGAATATTTTAAATCACATTAATAAAGAAACACATTCTCAGACTTTATGGAACAAGCTTCAATCCTTATATGCACAAAAGATTGGAAACAATAAGATGTATTTGATGAAGCAATTTATTAGCTTGAAATTGAAAGATGAGCAATCCATATCTGATCACTTGAATGAGTTTTAGGGAATGTTAGATCTACCTTCAGCCATTAATATGAAATTTGAAGATGAAGTACAAGGGCTTTGGTTACTTGGTACTTTACCAAAATCTTGGAAAACATTTCGCATGTTAGTGAGTAACTTTGCTCCTAATGGCATTGTCACTATAGATTTTGCCAAGACTAGTCTTTTGAATGAATAGATGAAAAGAAAGAGTCAGGGTTCTTTGTCTTATTCTGAAGCTTTGGTTGTTGAAAATAAGAGGAGAAGCTAGAGTAGAGGTCTGATAGGTAATAATAAAAGTAAAAGTAAGTCTAGATCACGGTATAAAAATATAGAGTGCCATTATTGTGACAAGATGGGTCATATCAAGAAAAATTGCTTCTAGCTAAAAAATGAAAAGAAAAATGGCAAAGGTAGAAATTAGAAGAATAAAGTTAATGAAGGTGATGACAAGAATGATAGCAATGATGATGATTGAGTTGTTGCAGCTACTAATGAACTTGTTATTGTGTGCTATGATAATAATATTTTTTGCAAGTAATGAGACAAGTTAGGTAATTGATAGTGGTGCTTCTCTTCATATCACCTTTAAGAGGGAGTTCTTTACTTCATATACTTTTGAAACTTTGACACATTAAAGATGAGTAATGATTGCTTGGCGAAAGTTGTAGGTATGGGAGATGTATGCTTAGAGACTCGTAATAGATTCAAGTTGGTTCTTAAGAATGTTAGACATGTACCAGAAATTTACTTGAATTTGATTTCTACCGAACAACTTGATAATAAAGGTTTTTGCAATATCGTTAATAATAGACAATGGAAACTTACTAAATGTTCTTAAGTTATAGCTAAAGGTAAGAAAGAATCTTCTTTGTATTTGCTTCAAGCCAAGATTTCCAAAAACATTTGTAATGTAATGGAAGATGGGATTGCAAGTGCTTTATGGCATAAATGGTTAAGTCACATGAGTGAAAAAGGCATGAATGTGTTGTCAAAGAAGAACTTGTTATGTGAGATTAAAAGTGCAAAACTTGAGAAGTGTGCACATTTTTTAGTTGAAAAATAGAAAAGAGTTTCATTCTATAGTCACCCTCATTCAAGAAAATTAGATTTTTTAGAGTTAGTACACTCAAATGTTCGTGGCCCAATTACTAAGAGGACGCTTGGTGGAGCATCCTACTTTGTGACCTTTACTGATGACTACTCAAGAAAGTTTTGGGTTTATGTTTTGACGTAAAAAGATCAAGTGTTAGATGTGTTTAAGCAATTTCAAGTCTTAGTAGAGAGGCAAACTAGAAAGAAGTTGAAATGCATTTGATTAGACAAAGGTGATGAGTACATTGGACCATTTGATGAGTGTTATAGACAACATGGTATTTGACATCAGAAGACACCTCTAAAAACACCTCAGTTGAATGGTATAACAGAAAGAATGAATAAAACATTGGTTGAGAGAGTCAGATGTATGATTTCAAATGCTAACCTATCAAAGACATTTTGGGTAAGGCATTACTTACAGCAGCTCATGTTATCAATTTATCTTCAACTGTTGCTTTAGATGGTGATGTGCTAGAGAGAGTTTGGTTTGGCAAGGGTGTTTCCTATAACTATCTAAGAGTATTTGGTTGCAAAGCATTTGTTCATATTCTAAAGGATGAAAGGTCTAAGTTAGATGTCAAGACATAAGAATGTATATTTCTTGGTTATGCTTTTGATGAATTTGGCTATAGGTTTTATGATCCATCTATGAAGAAAATTGTGAGGAGTCGTGATGTTGTATTTTTTTAGAATCAAAATATGACAAATATTGGCCAAAATGAGAAGAATATGTCACAAGGCTCTAAGATTGATATTGATATTGATCTCATTCCTTCAAATGATCTACAAAGACAATTATCAGAACAAGTTAAAAGTAATATTCAGCATGATGTTTAGGATTGGATTCAAAATGACCAATATGCTACAGATAATAATGGCACTCATATAGATAATGTTGTTGATGTTCAACAGGATCCATCTTTAGTTCCATCATTAGAAAGGTCTACTAGAGATTGCCATCCATCCTCTAGATACTTTACTGAGGAGTACGTATTGTTGATTGATGCAAGTGAGTTTAAAGCTCTGAAGAATCAACAAAGGATGTGAATAAGAAAAAATAGGTTGATACAATGCAAGATAAGTTTAAATCTTTGCATGATAATCAAACATTTGAGTTGGTGACATTGCCTAAGGGCAAGAAAGCTTTAAAGAATCACTGGATTTATAAATTGAAACATGATGAAAATTCTTCACAATCCCAATACAAAGCTAGACTAGTTGTTAAAGGTTTCAATAAGAAAAAAAGAATTGATTATGATGAGATTTTCTCACTTGTTGTGAAAATGTCCTCAATTCAAATTGTTTTAGGATTGGCTGTTAGCCTTGATCTTGAAATTAAGCAAATGGACATAAAGACTACTTTCCTTTATGGTGACTTAAATGAAGAAATTTATATGGAGTAGCCAAAGGGTTTTAAAGAAAAAGGTAAAGAAAACTATGTTTGTAAGTTAAAGAAAAGTTTATATGGCTTAAAATAGGCATCGAGACAATGGTATTGAAAATTTGAGTCTTTTATGGGGAAGTAAGCCTACAAGAAAACAAATTCTAATCATTTTGTATTTGTATAGAAGTTCTCAGATGATGATTTTATCATTCTACTACTTTATATAGATGACATACTTATAGTTGGTAAGAATGTTACAAGAATTGAAAAGTTGAAGTAGTAGTTAAGTAAGTCATTGAAAAGTTGAAGTAGTAGTTAAGTAAGTCATTCTTAACGAAAGACTTAGGCTCAGTGAAGCAAATTCTTGGTATAAGAGTTAGTCATGATAGAAAAGCCAAGAAATTATGGTTGTCTCAAGAGGAGTACATCAAGAAAGTGCTTCAAAGGTTTTGTATAGATAAAGCTAAAGTGGTGAGCATGCCTCTTGCTACACACTTTAATTTAGTAAGAAATAATGTCCTCCAAATGAGGAAGAAATAAAAGATATGGAAAGAGTTCCTTATGCTTTTGCTGTTGGTTATTTAATGTATATAATGATTTGTACAAGGCCAGATATAACTTATATAGTTGGAATAGTTAGCATATTCACTTCCAATCTTGGAAGAGAACATTGGAATGTAGTGAAGTGGATCCTAAGGTATCTTCAAGACACTTCTTGTTTGAAACTTTTGTTTAGGAGTGAAAAGACTATTGTTAGATATATAGGAGTTGTTAATAATAGAAGATCTACATCATGTTACTTGATTAAGTTTTCTAGGGGAGCTATGATATGATAATCAAGATTACAAAAATGTATTGCTTTATCTACAACGGTTTTGTAAGCAAAATTTATTACAGCAATGGAAGCATGTAAATAGTTTCTTTGGATGAAAGAATTCACAAAAGAACTTGGTTTTTAACAAGAAAAGTATGTGTTATTTTGTGATAGCCAAAGTGCTATATATCTTGTTAAGAATTCCACTTTTCATCAAAGATTAAAGTATATTAATATAAGGTATCATTGGACACGAGATATCATGGAAACCAAAGAGATTGAGCTTGAAAAGGTACATACTAAGGATAATGGTTCTGATATGATGACAAAGACATTTTGGTGAGAAAAATTTAAGTTTTATCAACATGTGGCTGGCTTGGATTTTGCTTGAGAAATTGACATATGGAATTTCCCTCATTTGGGCTAAAGGGGGAGAATTGTTGGGTTAGTTCAGCCTATATTCGGGACTAATTATTGGGTCCTATTAGGGTTATGTGGCCTTAAGGTTTAAAAGGAAAAATATAGGTTCTTTCTAAGTGTGTGGTCATCAAAAGAAAAGAGAGAGGAAAAGAAAAAGAGCAGAATTTCGTAAGAATTAGAAGCCCTGTGCAGTAGTTGATTAAACGCTTGATTAAGGTTGATTTCTGGTCCGATTGAGCTGATTTTTTGTTAGTAGGTTCAGAATTAGGTGTTCTTCATTGTGAACTGTTAGATCATCATTTGGAGCTCTTCAAATCAACATATCTTGGTAAAAAATCTAGGTAATTTTTATCCAACTTTTCTTTGTTAAGTTGATATTTACAACTTGTTCTTCACTATCAATTGGTTATTCTATTATTATTGAATCAATAAATCTTTGTCTTGTTGCTATTGTTAAGGACTTGATTGGGTTGTAAATGTATGAACAAATAGAACAAGTAAAAAAATCTAGACATTGTATTTATTTTTCATGTGAAAAGTAAGTTTTTTAGGAACTATGCTCGAGTCTATGATGCCACAAAATGTAGCTACTATTATAATTAACACTAGGTGAACTATTCACATTCATACAACCCCAAAAAGGAATCGATAGTGCTGATACAATGAGATAAGTCATTTAGGATAGGTTGCAAAAAATACAACCCTTGTTTTGCTTAACCTAGTTCAATTACCCACCCAATCGTAGAATCATGAAAAATGCAGAAATCATTGAAAAAAATAACAATGCAATTGCGTTAGAAGTTAGTTTTTATTTTTTATTTATAGATAATAGGTTAAATTTCAAACGAGGAATAATAAAACTCAGTTTAAATGAAACATCGGGGTAAGTTAAGCTTGTCCTATATGTGTGGCATATACAAAAGTGTCATCAGGTAACTTAATAGGTAGTGATTGAGGTGTGCATGAATGTCAAGAATATAAGCAGTTCAAATCACATAAGGATATGACCACTTACACCTGAATCTATAGTCCATGGATGTGTAAATGATAAGGATTGAGAAGTTTTCGATGTACTTGGGTGATTTCCTGAAAAGTCCATCAAGGGTGCCAGATTGTGAGCATTGAACATCCCTTGAAGTTGATCCATGATAATTGTTAGAGGTTGCATCATTTGACCCATGGGCTAAGTCATAAATCCAGCAAAAGGTGAACTTTTCACTTGCTACATCGAGTTTGGCTACTTAACATGAGGTGACTGTTGAGGATGTTGAGTCGAGGATCCATAAAGGTTTGGTCCAAGCTACTGTGGGAACCCATGAGAACTTTGTCATATCGAATAGGAATTGGGCCATGAGCACTTAGGTAAAATATGTGCGGCACTGATGAACCAGTATATTGCCCTAGTGTTTGTCCTACTCTAGAGAAGTGTTGTCCAACTAAGCCTACAAATGGGTTATTCTAAAGATGTTCAGGCGCAGCACCTTCAACTTGGAAAACCTATCCAGATTGTTTTCCCTTTCCCTTGGGGGTCTAACTAGGAGGAAACCCAACCAATCTATAGCATTTGTCTTTACTATGCTCGGGCCTTTGACAATGAGCACAAATAGCTCGTCCTTTGGAGTCTATTTTCACTCCAGTATTACCGACAATAACTGGTGAGGGTAGATTTTAGGTGCAGGAAGAGGCAACCAAAGTAACATTCTCTTAGTTTTTGCTTCCAAGTTTATTGCCAAGACGTTGGTGCTCATCCTCTTTTGCCAAATTAAAGGCCTTGTTAACTGATGGAAGTAGATCATTTGACAGTATATTAGTCCTAAAATTCTGAAAAGCTTCTAGCAAACCCAACAGAAAATCCATCAAGTTGTGTTTTTCTGTTCTCTCTTCTAATCTCTTATTTGCTCTACAAGTACAGCTCCTATAATTACAATGGACTAGTTCCTCAACAGTTTGTATCTCATACCACAAATTAGAGAGTTTTGAATAGTATTCAGTAATGGATGTGATAGCTAATTGGCTTTCAAATTGCTTTTGGTAGAGGTTATAACTTTGGGTGGAGGTAACTTTCCCAAATCTCTCCTTATAATGCTCTCAAAAAATTTTTACATCCCTTTTCCGAGAGATGAACAAAACAAGAGGCGGTTCAACTAATTTCTCAAACCAACTAACAAGGGCACCTTGAGATTGGTCCCAAAGAGCTTCTTTTTCTGCATCTTTCTTTGGATGGGGAAAATTTCTATCAATATAGCCCCATTTGTTCTTTCCTAATAGGTAATTTTGCATCTGACGACTCCATAGAGCATAGTTGGAGTCGTTTTTGAGCAAGGTGGTCACTAAACTAGTTCCAGGCATATTTGTGGAGGAAACATATTATGGGTCACGATAAAGATTGTGATTGGAGGGCTGGTTGGAGGAGGGAGAAGCAGCCATCGTGAAAGTGGGTGCTTGCTGGTCGGATGGCACAAAAAGGTGAATTCGAAACTAAAGGAAGGGTAGAAAAGTTGAAAACAAGTGAGGTATTGGTGGGGTAGGTGGGCTGTCATTTTGGTGGCAGGAAATTGGACAAAATGCAAGTGGGCACTTGGACGCATGTATTGTGCATTTGTTTTCTGACCCATGTTTGACCAATGACTTATGTTCCCACAATACCCTTTAGTGCAGCAACTAACGAAGGAAATAAGAGGTAGCGGAAAGCAAAAAAAATATTCTAAACTAGGAGAGAAGACGAAGAAAGCTTACATCTTTTAACCTGTTTGTAATACCACGAAGAAAGTTGAAACAATGGACAAACATCTCAAAAAGAATCATGTGTCTTTACAAGATAATAAGGAAAGAAAAACGTGATGGGCCGAGACCAACATTTTGGTCTCAGCCCGTTACAATATATATGAAGTGAGGCCTATAAACCAACAATTTTAACACATGTCCCACCAAATATTATCTCATTGACCACTAGCTTCCATAACTAATTAAAGACTAGACAGTTCCCTAAATGAACAAAACACCAAGTGTTAAGATCACCCTATAATCCAATTAACCAAAACCATACTTATCCCAATAGAAATACTAGTACTTTAAGGTTTCAAAGACTATTAAAGAGTTAGAATATTTAGCCGGTGTACATTCTACATTTTTGTGAGTACTAGATACAACAAAATGCGTTGCAATTTTAAAAAAGAAAAAATAGAAATACCCCTTTACCCTTGTAGGAAAAAAAGAACCAACTATTTACTGGTTGGGTTAATTACCCTACCTTCACACATTCATCCTAGTCAGATCAGATATTCTTTTTGCCTGACTTTGCTGCTTGTAATTGTGTCCCAAGACCTTTGATCTTCAGTTACTTAAATCATCTTCCATGTAACTAATGAAACAGAAAGAAAGAAAAAATTAGATAATGTTAAATGAAAGGGAAATATTGAGACCAACAAAGTAGCGTAAACTAGGAAAAAATGAAAAATTTAAGAACGTTATTATCGAAAATAACAGGAACGTATTTATTATAAACGGATTGAAAAGAAGTATTACATAACTAAAAGCTGAGTATTTGATTCTCCTTCGTAATGACGGGGGATTTTATAACAGAAAATGCAACTCGTGGAAGCCTTTTAGCTCATCCAATATATTCATTATTAATAAATGAGTCAACACTGTCAGGTATCTTTCGCTGTTTTCTTCCTTTCTTGCTCTGCAACTACTTCTTCAACAAAGGACATCTCCATATCCGAATGGTAGAAAGTGAGGCAAGCAACTCGTTTTCTGGTCTGCACTTGAGGTTAGGACAATCTTGGAGCTGCAATTCTTCAAGGGAGATAAGGTGTTGAAGTCCTTTGTCCAAAAATTTCAAATTTTGAAAACCCCCAAGGTCAAGTACGAGCAGACAGGAAGGCAAAAACCCTGGGTCCGGAAAGGATAGCACATTCTCTGATCTTACATGAATTTCTAGATATCTGATAGAAGGGAGTTCCGCCAAACCCCATCCCATCCATTTGGCAAAGAGGTTCTCACAATATCTGACCCGAATGCAACTGAAATTGCAT
The DNA here is from genome assembly GCA_028551485.1 of Casuarina cunninghamiana. Taxonomy (NCBI): domain Eukaryota; kingdom Viridiplantae; phylum Streptophyta; class Magnoliopsida; order Fagales; family Casuarinaceae; genus Casuarina; species Casuarina cunninghamiana. The sequence continues at coordinate 16,914,619 of CM052363.1, read as the reverse complement.
GGACGGCCCACTTAGGGAAACAAATTAACTTCTAGACATTACGTGTTTAAAAAGAATTCAAGGTTGGGGGCACGAAGTTGCTGTTCTGGAAACGATACAAGATTAGAGCAATCAGCGATGCTTATTCCCTTGATTACTAAATCACATGGATGTTGTTCTGAAATTGTGAGCAATCTCATATTCCTGCAACCATGGATATTGATGAAGCTAAGCTCTGGAAATAAATCTAATGGAAATGACACCAGGGAATCACAATGATACAATTCTAATGTTTTCAGGGATGAAAAGTTTTTGTGCTGAAAGCTCTAACTTAATACAATTTCCGATATTCAACTCTTGAAGAGCACTGCTGCAGTTGATTAATACATCAGGAAGACACTCTAGTGAGTCAAATCCGTGGATTCTCAACCTTTAATAGTGTTAGAACAGTCAGCCGCCATGTCGCACGCCACGTCACACCACGTCAGCCCTACAGCCACGTCAGCCATCGTCTTCGCTCCCGCGTGCCACCGCACCTACCGCGCCGCTCTCACCTGTCGCGCCGCCCGTCACCAGAAAACTTTCCAAAATAGATTCTGTATAATTTTATAAAGTCTCTGATTTGATTTTGTTCATATTTTCTTACCAAGTATAATCTGTGATTAATCATGTATTTAATCGAATCAAAATCAATGAAATTATCATTGGGAAATTTTCAGAAAAATAGGTTTGAGTAAATTAGGGTTTCCTTGATTTTCTGGCGATCCATCGACGGGACTGTGAATTCTTTCATGGTATCACAGGAGCCGACGGCCCACGCCCCCCCACCGGAAAACCCCTCTCTCCACATGTCGAATTCGGAAAACCCCTCTCTCCACATGTCGAATTCGGAAAACCCTAACCCTAACCCTAACCCGCCTCTCCCAACAGTTCCGGCGCAATCTTCGTTGTCGATGATGCCCGCCCCAACGACCACTGAACGCTTCGACGACACCAATTTTGTCGTCTGGAAGATGTGGCTCCTCCCGTTCCTCATCTCTCAACAGCTACTGCCTATCCTTGACGGCCGCGAACGAGCACCGCCCGAAACACTTGTCGAGCCCGATGGCTCCAAATCCCCCAATCCCGCCTACCAATTGTGGCTCCTCCGCGATCAGGAGGCCCTCGGGTGGATTCTGGCCACATCGACGAACACTGTCGTCACCCAATTGACCAATCTTCGGTCCTCGGCCGCCGCCTAGTCACATCTCACGCGATCGTACACAGCTCAATCATCGGCCCGCTCCTTTGCTCTCCGCCTCCGGCTTCATACCATCACCCGCGGCACCAGATTAGTCACCGAATTCCTTCACCATGTGAAGGAGATTCTGGACCAACTCGCCGTGATCGGAGTGAAGATCTCCGATGACGAATACCTGACACACGTATTCCGTGGCCTCAGCGACGACTACGACGGATTGGCCACCTCCGTCTCCGTCCTGCAGCAAACCCAGCAGCTCAACTGGGAGGCCATCCACAACCTCATCCTCGCCCAGGAAGGTCGCTTCAACGGCCGTAGCTCCGCGCCGATTGACCCCGCTGCGTTCGCAGCATACTCAGGTCCTAAGGCGGGTCACCCGAACCCTCACTCAGGTACGGGCTCGGGCCAATTTGCCCGCGCGGATCCAGGCCCCTGGTCCAGCCCGTGCGCATCAGCGGACCCAAGCCTGTGGTCTAGCGCGCGGGCATCAGCGGACCCAGGCCGGTGGTCCAGCGCGCGCGCGCCCGCGCCAATTGGGCGCAATTACACCCAGGCTGGATCTGATGGGCTTCTACCCAGCTCCTCTGGGCCCAAAGGCCCAATTCTAATGGCCACCGCCGAATTGGGCCCTACTGCCATCTCTGCCGCAAGCCGGGCCACCATGTCTTGAACTGCTGTGAGCGATTTAACCCTAATTTTAGCCCCCCTCAACACCAAAATTCACCTCAGGCCCATATTTCCTACCCCAATGGCCTACTCTCTTACTACCCACCTCAGGCCAACTACACTTAACTTCCCCCCCCACTTAGCCATTATGGCCCCCCCAATCCCCCCCCTTCCGCTTGATAACTCTATTTTTATAGAGTTATTTTAACTATTTTAGGCAATAAATAACTTTAATAATTGTGAGAAAACATTTGAACTCTTCTTTATTTACCTAAATTTATCTTGTTTATGTAGCACAAGGAGGCAAGGAGAAAAGGGATGAACATGGAGAACCTTATGCTTATTGATGGCAAAAATCATAATATCAAGATCAAGAGAGTCAAGATGGGCTTGGGCTTTGGATGATTGTTATTAGATTTTCTATTGTTGTTGGGTTTTCTAAATAATTAGAAAACCTAATCATATTAAGAGTTCAAAGCAAAATTAAATTAGGAGTTCAAAACTCAATTGTTTTAGGTCTCTAAATCCCAGTTCTATTAGGATAGGAGGTAGGTCTAAACCTAAACCCTATTTAAGAAAAGAGAAGAGGCAAAAGAAGAAGAGGAGGAAATTGAGCACAACTCAAGAGAGAGGCCAAGAATTCAAGGTTTTCTTGAAGAGAAGACAAAGAGGGTGACAGACTTCTTGTTCTTGAATTCAAGATGCCTTATTTATTCCCTATTATTATTCTTCCTCATTATTTCTTTATGTTTTAGTTTATTTTTGTTAGAGCTACGATGTAACCTAATTATGATGGTATGAATCTTATGATTATTATGCTTTGCAAGATATTTTGTTTATGTGAAGTTACATATTACTGTGTTTAATGCTTTTAAGTGCTTAGCTACCACTTAAATGATCTAATTTGCATGTTTGAGACCGACAGGAGATGATATGCAGTTGCTTCTTGTAATTTGTAACCATAAATTAAATATAGATAGACATATACCATATTATTTGTGTGGCTTTCGATATAAACTGGGAATGCTCATAGATCTTAATGCATTTGGTTTGTTTCAATTCACATATAGAGATATAGTGAATTAATGAATTAAGTAGGTTTGCTATACCTAGACATAGGATAGTAAATAGATTAGGAAATTCCGCCATCACATAGATATTATCTCTCTTGCAAGCATAAATAATCAATATTAATACCTAGTAATTATGGTGAAGTCATATGCTCTAACATATTTCTTTTATTAAGTTTTCTTATATTTAGTTAATTAATCTACCATCTATCATTGGATTTGTTAGATAAATTCTAGGAGTTATTCACCATTAGTAATTAGTTGGTCTAGTAATCACCAATCTCTGTGGGATGATATCTTTCTTATCATTATATTACTTGTTCAACATGTTCATTTGCATATAGAATTTCACCGAACACCGCTCTAGATGTTGCCTCTTGGCATCTTGACTCGGGGGCCTCCCATCATGTCACAGACTCTTCCGCTGCCCTCTCCGGTGTCTCTCCTTACACTGGTACCCAACAACTCACTGTGGGTGATGGAGTGTCTCTCCCCATCACCCACACAAGTAATCTCCATACCCCCTCCTTCAAATTAACCAATGTTTTAGTCGTTCCTTCTATAACCAAAAATATTTTATCTATTTCCCAATTTACCTTCGACAATAATTGTTATTTCATTTTTTCTGCCACTCATTTTTGGGCTATCTCTTATCTTTCGGGACAGATCATCCTCCATGGACTGCTTGATCGTGGTCTTTATCGTTTCCAGTCCTCCGATGTGTCTCCTCGTGCTTTTGTGGCGTCTCGTTCTAGTCCTCTCCTCCTATGGCACCATCGATTGGGTCATCCATCTCCACCAATTTTAGTTTGTCTTTTAAATTCGAGTCATGTCCCCTACACCTCCCCTTCCTTTCCCCCATGTAAGGCATGTGCTCTCAGTAAGAGTCATCACCACCCCCACCCCCCTACTTTGTCTAGGTCAAGTCGTCCCCTTCAACTCATCCATTTTGATATTTGGGGTCCATCCCTCGTTGAGTCCATCAATAAAAATAAATATTATGTGTGTTTTATTGATGATTTCTCTCGTTTTACATGGCTTTATACTTTCTCTCACCGCTCCCAATTTCTAGCCATTTTCTCCACTTTCCACAAATTTGTTGAGAACCAACTCCAGTGTTGCATTCAGGCCATCCAGTGTGATGGTGCTCCTAAATTCCTCTCGGCACACTTTCACCATTATCTCCAAACCGCCGGTATCTATCAGTGCGTCTCTTGTCCCTATTCCCCGTTTCAAAACGGTGTTGCCAAACGGAAACATCGACATATCATTGAAACCGGTCTCACTCTTATGACCCAAGCCGCTATTCCCCCTCGCTTTTGGGACTTTGCCTTTGAGATTGTTGTCTTCCTCATCAACCGCCTTCCCACCCCTGTTCTTCACAATGTATCCCCATGGCAAACATTGTTTCACCACCCCCCAGATATTAGTCGTCTTCGTGTCTTTGGGTGTACCGTCTTTCCCTATCTTTGTTCTTATGCCCCCCACAAACTAGCTCCCCGGTCTAGCCCTTGTGTCTTCCTTGGCCATCCCCCCAGTTACCATGGTTACCACTATTACTGCCCCACTACCCATCGCATCTATATCACTGCCGATGCCGTGTTCCATGAGGAGAGCTTCCCGTTTCACCCCAATCCTCTTCCTCCCTCCCCCTCGCCCACCTCTACCCCTGATACAGTGCTACCTTTGGTCCCGGTCTTATCCCCTAACCTCTCCCCCTCTTCCCCATCCACTGACCCTGACCCTCCGGATTCTCCTCCGGACTCTCCCCTCTCCTCTTCCTCACCAGGCCCCACAGCTCCTCCCCCACAGCCTTCTCGTCCTGTGACTCACCTCCAAGATGGCACCATCCCTCGCCGTCACTTCACTCGTGACCATACTATAGCCCTCATTGCCTTTCCCTACCACCTCCCCCCCCCCGAACCCACTTGTTTTTCTCAGGTAGTTCGGGAGCCCCATTGGCGTGATGCTATGGCTGTGGAGTACATTGCACTTCTCCACAATGGCACTTGGGTTCTGGTACCTTCTCCCTCTAGAGTCAAACCCATTGGCTGTAAGTGGATATACAAGGTCAAGCTCAAATCTGATGGTTCCTTGGAGCGCTACAAGGCCTGCCTGGTGGCTAAGGGCTTTCATTAGCAGGAAGGTATTGACTACACTGAGACCTTCAGTCCCGTGGCTAAACCTATGACTATTCGGACCGTTATTGCTCTGGCCTACTCTCGAGGGTGGCCCATTCGCCAGCTTGATGTCTCTAATGCCTTCCTTCATGGGCATCTCTCTGAAGTTGTCTACATGGAACAACCTCCTGGCTTTGTTGATCCTGAGCGTCCCCGCCACGTGTGCAGCCTCTACCGCTCTTTGTATGGGCTAAAACAGGCACCCCAGGCCTGGTACCAGCAACTGAGCTCCTTCCTTGTCTCCCTCGGCTTCATCATCTCATTGGCCGACACATCCCTCTTCATGTTGCATACCCTGCGGTACAGTTTCATTCTTCTAGTTTATGTGGATGATATTATCTTGACAGGTTCTCCACAGCCGCCTTTCTCGGCCTTACTCCAGGCTCTTCACCATGAGTTTGCCCTCAAGGATTTGGGTCCCATCCACTATTTCCTTGGCGTTGAAGTTCAGCGCACCCCCAGTGGCATCATCCTTCATTAGGCCAAATTTACTCTGGACATCTTAAACCGTGCCAAGATGCGTGATGCTAAGGCTATCTCCACTTCGTGCTCGACTGATGAGCCTCTGTCTGTCCACTCTGGCGAACCTATCCCGGATGCCTCTCTTTATCGCAGCATTGTGGGTGCTCTCCAGTATCTCACTCTCACTCAGCCGGACATGCTTACTCCGTCAACACTGCCTACCAGTTCCTCCATTGTCCTACAACTACACATTGGCAAGCAGTCAAGCGCATCCTGCGCTATTTGACAGCCACTCCCAGGCTGGGTCTTCTTCTCAAACGTGGTCCTTCACTTTCACTACATGCCTTTTCTGATGTAGGTTAGGCTGGTGATCGTGATGATTGCCGCTCTGTCGGTGGCTTCTGTATCTACCTTGGTCGCAATCTTATCTCTTAGAGCTCCCGTAAACAATGCACTGTTGCTCGCTCAAGCATAGAAGCTAAATAGAAATCCCTTGCTGACACCGCACTGGAAGTCATGTGGATTGAGTTTCTCCTTCGCGACCTTCGTGCTCTTCCACCTCATCCTCCGACTCTCTAGTGTGATAACCTTCTGCTCTTTACTTGACAGCGAATCCGGTGTTTCATGCTCGCATGAAGCATATTGAAATTGACTTTCACTTTGTTTGTGAATGCCTCGCCCGGGGCCAACTCTTCATCCAATTCATCTCCACTCTTGATCAACCGGCTGACATCTTCACCAAAGGTCTCTCTTCGACTCGGTTTAAGCTTCTTCGATCCAAGCTCATGGTCCATCCTGCCCCATCAACTTGCGGGGGGATGTTAGAACAATCAACCGCCACGTCGCACGCCACGTCACACCACGTCAGCCTTAGTGACATGTCAGCCTTACATCCACGTCAGCCATCGTCTTCGCTCCCGCATGCGACCGCACCTACCGCTTCACTCTCACTTGCCGCACCGCCCGTCACCGGAAAACTTTCCAAAATAGATTCTGTATAATTTTGTAAAGTCTTTGATTTGATTTTGTTCATATTTTCTTACCAAGTATAATCTATGATTAATCATGTATTTAATCGAATCAAAATCAATGAAATTATCATCGGGAAATTTTCAGAAAAATAGGTTTGAGTAAATTAGGGTTTCCTTGATTTTCCAGCGATCCATCGACAGGACTGTGAATTCTTTCAAATAGAACCTTGTTACAGCTAGTTATATGCAAATTACAAGTAGCCATACCTCTTGGAAGTGAAGCTACCACCTGTTGGCATTGAGAGATCTCAAGTTTGACGAACGAAGGAAGATGGGTGGGCAACCCTTCCCTTAGCTTAATGCAAGATATAACATATAGTTCTTTAAGTTGTGGAAAAGTTCCACCATCATTTTTAGCTCCAAAAGCATACCATTCCTCTCAATTCAACATTTGCTTGAACTTAAGAATTTTTAATGCTTCAAATGGCTTAGTTGACCAAAAAACATTGCCATAAAACTCAACATCCACTTTAACAACTCCTTTTAATTGAAAAATCAAGAGTTTCTGTAAAGAGCATAGTTGGCCAAGTGGTGGTAAGCTACCACAATATTTACAATTGTGTAGGCAAATGTTTGTTATCCTAGAGAATGAATGATGTCTAATCCAATTTGGAAGACTTTTAGCACAATAGTTTTTAATGACGAGACTTTTCAAGTTTGTGTGAGGCTCGAGACTCTCAAGTATATCTTTTTGACCTTTTGAAGCATCTAGTGCATCCCATTGAAATTCCAATTCCTCAAGGTACTTCTTGTGTTTCAACCTTGCTTCAAAGCATCCATAGGAGATACAATATTTTGGAGCTCTTAAATAGAAAGTGTTCCTAGAAGATTTGTAAGTTTGCCCAATATTTGAATGCAAGATCTACTATGTTTGTTGATGATAAATTTACGTAATGTTTGTAAACATTGTAATTGACCCAAATCTATTTGCATCTCCTTAATGCTAGTTCCCTCAATATTAAGGTGATGCAAATTAATGAGCCTTCCCAAATCGTTTGGTAATGCAGCGAGCTTCACACGATATGCCAAATTCAATGTTTGTAAATTGCATAGTTTACATATTGAATTAAGCAGCATGGTAATATACCAATCCTAGAAAGATTCAAATATTGTAAATGCTTCATTTTGGCAATCGATTTAGGTAACTTAGTACAAATTCTTTGTCCACCAGAAACAAATGGCGAGTCTTCTTTGTAATTTGAAGAGAATAACCACCCACTAATCTACCAACAAATTGCCCATCTTGCCAAGTCGATGAAAAGGTCATGCATTCTAAAACGTGGTACTGTATCTATCAACTCACCAGCAAAGTCTTGCATTCCCAAAAATGATTGATCCTACTTAATTTTTCAAAGAAAGACATGGATGCCAGTGTAATGAAACACTCTTGGCCAACTTCTTTCAATGTTTTTGTTTGTAGTTTCTTTTACAAAACCTTCAGCAATCCATAACAATGCTATATACTCTTTAAGGAAAACACAATCTTTAAACATTGAATAATAAGCAAAATATTATTTTAAATTTGGAGAAAGATATTTATAACTCAATCTTACACTTGCATGAATTTCTGTTTTCCATGTGACAAGCTCCATATAATGCTCTTCAATATCTTCTCCCATTTATCAACCAGTAAATTCCAATGCAAAAGACGTCCAATTGCCTTAATCGTTAAAGGCAGACCATCACACTTCTTCACAATTTGTCTACCAATAACTTCTAATTCGGGATGTATCTTAGTGTTATTATCATCAAATGCATGTTTCGCCAATAAAAAGCAACAAACTTCTTCTGACAACCTATTTAGAGATGACTTGGAACCATACGCATGATTGTGCAACGCTTTCATTGCAAGTAGTTGTGATCACTGCACTTCCTTGTGCGCCGGATTTAAATGTTCTACTTAAGAGTTCCCACTTGCTTGGATTCTCATCCCACATATCATCTAAAACAACTAAAAATCTCTTCTCCCTTAATTTCTCACGTAGATCTAGTTGTAGCCTATTTAGGTTATCACTGCCCCCAGTAGTTGGCAAACCTAATGCTCCCAGAATTTCTTCTATTACACGTTGTACATCAAATTCTCCAGAAACACATACCCATTCTTGAAGGTCAAAATACTCCGTCACACTCTCGTCATTGTATACAAGCTGAGCAAGGGTGGTTTTGCCAATCCCCCCATGCCAACTATGGCAATCACCCTCACTTTCTCATTGCGATTTGCATCATTCGAGAGCAACAAGTTTGTTATTTTTTCCTCATCATCACTCCTACCAAAAGTATAAGCTTCTTCAACCAAAGAAGTGGTGAAAAATATATTGGATGGTTTTCCGTCGCCAACTTCTTTCAGACCTAAGTCATCCTTCTTTCCTGGCAAAGCTTTCAGTATACGAAATACTTCTTTTATCTTTGGCTCTATCTTCTTCGTAAAAGGGCTAAGAAAATCAGAGATGCAATTTCTTACCTTACCTGCAGTGCCTTGAAATTCAGCATCCAACTTACATTGCAAGGCTTTAGTAGCAATCTCGTCCAAGATGTCCCTCTGCATCATACACAGCGTCTTTCAGCTCTTCAAGCCAATTTTCCACCGGAGTCTCCGCAAGTTGCTTGTCCTCTGCATCTTCCACCAATTTATTAACGGAGATCAATTTCAAGTTGAGCAAGAGGTCCTCATTGGGTTCTCGTCCACGAAAGCGGTCAGCAAACTCATGCGATAGCAGCCTCTGGAATAGCACTTGGAGGAAGGGAGAGAGCACTGGACCTGCAATCTCAGCCATGTTTGGTTTCTGGTGCAAAGCAAAGGAGGAAAAGCAAAAGTGACTGCAGATAAAAGAGCAAAGTTAGAGATGTTGCATTCTCCGTCTTTCTTTTTACACAACAGAACTTAGAGGCCGGCATGAACCCACTGGCCCCTAGACCCACACGACCACCCATAACATGAATATTAAAAAAATGGCGGAAGCACAGAGGAAAAAGCTGGAGTTTTTCTTGTTTTGTTCCTAACTTGAAGGCCAGTTGTTACTTCCATTAAAATAATTGGTTTTGTTGTTGGATGTGTTTGGATATGGGGATGACGTCTAATAAGGAAACTACTTCTCGACAATTGCTCAGCAACAAGGAGTGCAAGGCCACGCCAACCCTCCCGTCGTCTCTTCAACATCCCAATGTTGACAAGACTCTGAACACGCACGCACTGTACCAAGCCAAGCACTAATCAAAGGACCAAATAGGGTATGTTCTAGAAGACCCAGTGCGTCGGTATTCCTCTGCCAATTCCATTAGCATCTAAGTGTTCCTTTATAAATCCGAGCTACATCTAAAAATATTCCTCTGTAAAAGCGAATTACAAAATAGCTTAGGATAACACTGTAAAGTTTTGAGAAATCTAATATAAAAATTCACGGTTCCGCAGTAGTTCTCTATTCTCCTCTGTTTTTCAGCTTTGCTTGCAAAACATTGATTGAATTCTTTACCGAGCTGGTGCAGAGGACAGATAATTTTTGCTAGAAGATGGTTTGTCTTTCTTGTTGTTCTTGTTCTTCTCTCTCTTTTCTTTTCCCTCCGAGGCCTTAGAGTGAACTAAGAGATGCCGAGCATGAAATTTTAGTTCATTAAGGGCAAAATCGAAAAACGGGTAAAATAAAATATAAAAGATATGCTAATGTTTTATATAGAATAAATAAATAAATAAAATTGAGAATATTGTATTTGGTTGGGCCCAGTTGTACTAAGCTACACAGGTATGATCGTATGCAGAAATATTTGCAGGAAACTATGTCTTGTACGTTAATGAAAGTTAGTTATCTGGGGATAAATTGTGGAGATTTTAGACATTGTCAATCCCTATCTGTCTCAGGCAAGTTGGTGGCCTGCAATTTATGTCAACCCTTCTGTCACTGTGAAAACAAATAGTCAACAGGACTAGAAAAGTGGAGGAGATGGCTTGTTTAGGTGGAAGCTAAGCCTCTTTGAGGAGATTAGGAGTAGGAACGAAGGGTTAGTTAAACGGGGGGAACTATGAAGCAGTTGGAGCAAATCTATGATACATGTTAGGCTAGAATCATGAGGAAATCGAGCAGGGTTCTTGGGCCTTCAGGATCTTGAATCCTTCATGCTTAGAAGAAGCCTAACCTAAATTGATACAGCATCTATCACATGCCTGAACTGCATTTTGGTTGCTGCATCTAATTTGCCTATGTACAAAACAATCCTCCAGGATATGGTGAATATGTGGTGTTGAAATTTTGAGAACGCATATTTGTGGAAAACAAACCAAGAGTTTAGACATGTGAACCTATTGCACATGTTTTCACCCTACGTTTTTTTAGTGTATTTTGCATGTGTGTGTACATGTGCTGGAGCACTTCTGGGCTAGCGATCGGGTTATTGGACCAGTTTGAGGAAAATCCTTTCTTGGAAGTTGGTTTCCCTTTCTTCGACTATTCCCATCCTTTCTTGGAGTTTGCTCCACGCGATAGCAGTTTAGCAAATCCCTCTTGCTGGTATGCTGTTGTAACTGCTTAAACTGGAATTAGTTAAGACTTTATTTAGGTGCTAACCATAATCCACTAAGCCACTCCTCTCCTGATGATGGAAACTCTTGGCTGACGTGTCCCTTACTCTGTTTTAGTGCGTGTCATGTGCTTACTCTTTGTCTGTCTTTGGCTTTCCTACTTCCAATTGCATTTATTTACTCTTATGTACGGAAAGGAGCTTGAACATAGAGAAGCATCTCTAATGGTCTAGTGGCGATACATTATGTGCTGTGCATTCTGATATCTAAAATTCAAAAGTGCCTCTTATATGTCCTTATATGAATTCAAGAACGTTGTACTAACTATTTGCTGTCGTGTACAGTGAAATCAGAATATCCATCTAATCAGCAGAAACTCAGGTATGCACTTGAGGTTAGCACAGTCTTGAAGCTGCAATTCTTCAAGAGAGAGAGGTGTTGATGGCCTTCCTTGTCAAAAGATTTCAAATTTTGAAATCCCCCAAGGTAAAGTTCGAGCAGAGTGGAAGGCAGCAACCGTGGCTCTGAAAAGGACACCACTTCATCTGTTGTTACATGGAGTTCCAAATATCTAATTGAAGGGACCAATAAACCCCATCCCATCCGGTTGGCAAAGAGTTTCTCACACAGACCAAAATATGACTCAAATTGCATGGACAGCCCACTTGGGAAAACGAATTAATTTCTGGACACAGCATGATAGAAAAGAATCTAAGGTTGGGAGCACGAAGCCGCTGTACTGGAAAAGATAAAAGATTAAAGCAGCCAATGATTTTTATTTCTTTGATCGCTAAATCACGTGGATTTTTTGTTCTGAGATCCCAGATTCATACAACCGTTGATATCGATGGTGCAAAGCCTTGGAGATGAATCTAATGAAAATGACAGGAGGGGTGAGAGCTCTAAATTTTTGAGGGATGAGAAGTGTAGGTGTTTTGAAAGCTCTAACTTCATGTAACTCCCATATCATTTACTCTTGAAGACCATTGCTGCAATTGACCACAACCTTTGCGAGGCATTGTAGTTGACATCTAATGAGACGCACCAACCACGCCCAACCAAAGTGACTTGGTTTAATTTAGACAACAGCATGATTTGAGGGTAAAAACTAAACACCAACTGCGTAGGATATTAGATAGAAGTCTTATTGAGCTTCAATTGCATACCTGTGATTCATGACAAAATCTTACATGATTGTAAGGCTTGTCGGGCATGATTTAGTGGAGTATTTCAACCTTTGACTTAGCTGGAGTCATGTTCACCACATCCTTCTCGTAACATTACAAGCTTGCAAGAGGTGCCAAGAACTAAAAGGAAAATAAAGCCAAAAGTATTTCATATTACAAGAGAAATAGGGATAAAACAGACTTGAAAGGATAATTTCGTTTGAAGGAATAAAATAAATAAAATTTGTTTCATATTAAAAAGCCCAAAACATAAGTGACATAATGTATTCACTTGTCACTTTGCTAACATTACTCACTTATGATATTGTGAAATGCACTCACTCCCTTCTGTTGAAGGCTATTGGGTTCCATTGACATATACCAATTTCACAAGAGCTGACATGTCCTTTTTCACAAAATTAAAAATTTTCCATCAAGTCTTTAAATGCATAGATACAAAATCTTCAATTCCGTCAATATCACTTATATAAATATCTAAGGTATAATTATCTAGGATTGTTACTCATGCAATTTAGCACAATATTTTTCTAACATAAATAGATAGGAAAAAAAATATGTTGTTGCTCTCAACCCAACAATTGCTTCCCTCCAAGTAAATCATTACAAGATTGACTTTCAACTGAAATAATATGATTTTTTTTTTTTACATTGTGCCTTATCTTGCTAGTCTAGAAAATGGGTGATTAGTATTCTTAAGTAAACAAAAAGGAAATACAATCCAAAATTGATTTCAAAGGCATCTGCAAGTTCTTTGTTTAATGCATTAAGGTGATCATCTCTATAAAATTCAGCATAAGTTTACCAAATCAACTTTCTTTCAGCAACATTTCTATGTCGCAAGATGGAGATAACTAACAACTCATTTATCCCTATCTTGTACTAAATTGGTTGAAATTAGTTTTTAACGTTCAAGTAGAAAAGCAAAAATGTATAGAAGCAAATGCAATAACATGTCATCATCATTTAAACTGCATAAAGAATGTGAAAAAAAATGTTGCTTACCCTATGAAAAAGTGTTAGCTCTGTAGAGAGCGTGTAAACTCCAATATATTTGATAATATAATTCTTGTAACTATATCTCCTTTCCATGTACACATCAAGGCAACTCATGTAAATTTAATATATCTTGTTTTTCGAATTTATATTTTTTGTGCATTCTAATTTTTTCTTCTGCCACAATGTCCCCCTCACAAGAATAATAAAATTTGTCTTGAAATAAAGTTGCACATTGCTAACTAATACACCAAACAAAATCAACTTAAAAATAACTTTTAGATACTTGGCAATCAAGAGACATTGTCTAGGGATAAAAATTCTTAAACGTTCTCAAGAATTTGGCATGTTTTATGCCAAAGAGACATAGTCATCAATACCTTTTAACAGGACTTTCACGATTCAATGTCTTATATAGATGGGTCAAGCTAGGAATGTGTAGTTTTAGTTGATAAGACTTGATAAATCATGTGCATTGTTGGCCTAGATTGTGGATCAACATTTAAACAATCAATTGCTAGTTGTGCAATTGTTATAAGTCCATCCTCAACTTGACTTGTTGGAAGTGGAAGGCGATGGTCGAGTACATTCTTTAAACTAAACTTTCTTTTAGTTGATGAAGATGATAGTATAGAGATCAAGTCACTAGGATGCTTCCCCATCATGACTTTAAATGCTAAGACTCCAAAGCTGTACACATCACATTTTTCAGTGACTCTCATTGTATATGCAAACTCTGGCCCAAAAAAAAGAAAGAAAGGAAAGGAAAAGAAAGAAAAATAAAATCAATATGTATGCCATAAATGTTAATCTAAAATTAGACAATAGGAAAATACATTCACCTGGTGCTATATACCCATATGTGCCTGCAAGAGAAGTCCAATTAGATGAGTCTAAGTTCAAAAGTTTCGCTCTATCAAAATTTGAAACATGAGCCTCATATTCAGAATCCAACAAGATATTTTTGCTTGATATGTCTCTATGAACAATGGATGGTGAGCAACCATGGTGCATGTAGCTCAAGGCACGAGCTATACCTCTCACAATGTTTAACCTTTTACTCCAATCAAGTTCTCTAGCAGCTTCTTCATTCATCAACATTGAGGCCAAGCTACCCTTTTCAAGATACTCATAAATCAAAAATGAATGTTTAGCATGTGAACAAAAACCATAAAGTTTGGTGATGTTTCGATGCCTTATCTCCATTAATGCCTTTATCTCATTCAAAAATTCTTTCTCAAATGTTTTTTCATTCTCTTGTTGAGGGTAAAGTTTCTTCACAGCTATTACCTCAGTTGAGGACAACTTTGCTTTATAGACCTTTCCATATCCTCCCTCCCCAATGACATACTTTTCATCAAATGCCTCAGTTGCTTTTATGATTTCATCATACATTTTCCTCCCATCAAAGGTCAACACCGAAAGAAATATATCTTCATGCTTGTCATTTTATTTTGATTCTAGATTTTTCTTTCTTTTACTCTTGATGATAAAAATTTGAAATAAAGGAAATAAGATCCAGAGTGCTCCCAAGATGGGTAAAACAATTACCAATATAATTCTATATTTTTTTTTATTCACATGTTTGTCTATCATGGAAGCATTACAAGGTTGCAATCCTTTAATGTTTCCACACAACCCCTTATTCCCTTGTAATGCTTCAATGGAAGCATTTAGAAATGCTATGCTATTGGGAATAGGACCTTGCAACTCAGTAGGATACATCAACATATGACAAGCCATGCATTTCTTCAAAGGCTTTTGGAATGAAACCTAAAAGATAATTATGGGAGACATTCAACTCTTCCAAGCTTTGCATTTTGCTAATATATGAAGGTATCTCTCCATTTATGGAGTTAAAGCTCAAATCTAGTTTAGAAAGATGGAATAGATTTCCAAGCTGGCTTAGAATCTCTTCACTAAAATTGTTGCAACTTAAATTCAAGTGGTACAATTTCAACAAGTTCCCTAAATTGCTTGGAATTGATTGGCTCAACTTGTTTGAGGATAAATCAAGATAATCAAGATTAGTCAATGACCCAAGTTCCAAAGGTAAAGCATCAGAAAGTTGATTGCCATCCAACATTAACTTCTCTAAAAACTTCAACCTACTAAGTTCTTTTGGAATCACCCCAACTATACCATTTATAGAAAGATCAAGCACTTGTATTTGAGTCGAATTTCCAATCTCAGGTGGTATGCCACCGGTAATATTATTTGCACTAATTTTTAGGGTTCCTAGTTGCCAACATTGTGCCCAGTTGCTTGAAATTTTTCCAAAAAACCTATTTTGACTTAGATCCATATATCTCAAGTTTGGATAGATACCAAAATCTTTAGATATATCTCCACTAAGTTGATTATTTTCTAACATAACTCTGATTAAGCTTGTGCAGGTTTTTAAGCTTTTAGGGACTTTGCCAACAAAATGGTTATTGGCTATAGAAAAATTTTGAAGTAATCCACCAGCACAAATATTATATGGCAAAAAACCAGTAAAATGATTCCTACCTAAATAGAGGAAAACTAACTTTAAACTATCTCCAATTTCTTGTGGAATAGGACCAGAGAATTGATTGTCAAAAAGATCTAATACTTCCAATTTGCTTAAATTAGCAAATGAAGTTGGAATGAAACCATGAAGTTGGTTTTGGCCCAACCCTAAATCCTTAAGATTTTTCAACTTTCCTATCTCTTTTGGAATAAACCTAGAAAGGTTGTTGCTTGGGAGATATAAGACTTCCAATTTGCTCAAATTAGCAAATGAAGTTGGAATGAAACCATGAAGTTGGTTTTGGCCTAACCCTAAATCCTTAAGACTTTTCAACTTTCCTATCTCTCCTGGAATGGATCCATAAAGGTTGTTGCCCCAAAGATGTAAGACTTCCAATTTGCTCAAATTAGCAAACGAAGTTGGAATGAAACCATGAAGTTGGTTTTGGCCAACTTGTAGATCTTTAAGATTTTTCAAATACCCTATCTCTTTTGGAATGGAGCCAAAAAGGTTGTTGCTTGAGAGATATAAGACTTCCAATTTGTTCAAATTAGCAAATGAAGTTGGAATGGAACCATGAAGTTGGTTATGGCTTACTTGTAGATTTTTAAGATTTTTCAAGTTCCCTATCTCTTTTGGAATAAACCCAGAAAGGTTGTTGCTTGGGAGATATAAGACTTCCAATTTGCTCAAATTAGCAAATGAAGTTGGAATGAAACCATGAAGTTGGTTTTGACCAACTTGTAGATCTTTAAGATTTTTCAAGTACCCTATCTCTTTTGGAATGAAGCCAAAAAGGTTGTTGCTTGAGAGATATAAGACTTCCAATTTGTTCAAATTAGCAAATGAAGTTGGAATGGAACCATGAAGTTGGTTATGGCTTACTTGTAGATTTTTAAGAATTTTCAAGTTCCCTGTGTCTTTTGGAATAAACCCAGAAAGGTTGTTGCTTGAGAGATATAAGACTTCCAATTTGCTCAAATTAGCAAATGAAGTTGGAATGAAACCATGAAGTTGGTTTTGGCCAACTTGTAGATCTTTAAGATTTTTCAAGTACCCTATCTCTCCTGGAATGGATCCAGAAAGGTTGTTGCCCCAGAGATATAAGACTTCCAATTTGCTCAAATTAGCAAATGAAGTTGGAATGAAACCATGAAGTTGGTTTAGGCCTATTTGTAGATCTTTAAGATTTTTCAAGTTTCCTATTTCTTTTGGAATGAAGCCAAAAATATTTTTGCTTAAGAGATATAAGACTTCCATTTTGCTCAAATTAGCAAATGATGCTGGAATGGAACCATGAAGTTGGTTTTTGTTCAAACATAGTTCTTGAAGGTTTTCCAAGTTATCTATCTCTTTAGGAATGGAGCCAGAAAGATTATTGCTTGAAAGATATAAGACTTCCAATTTGCTCAAATTAGCAAATGAAAGTGGAATAGAACCATGAAGTTTGTTTTGGCTTAAGTCTAATCTTTTAAGATTCTTCAAGTTTCCAACTTCATTAGGAATGGATCCAGAAAGGTTGTTGTTGTGGAAATTAAGAAGGGTAAGAGTTCCTAGTTTACCTAATGATGTTGGAATTAAGCCATAAAAATGATTTCTTTGAAGTCTTAGTTCCACAAGGGATGTCAAATTTCCTATTTTAGAAGGAATGAAACCATTTAAATGGTTTTTATAAAGGTTGAGGACCTCAAGATAAGCTAAAAGACCAATCTCTGAAGGGATGTTTCAAAATAAATGATTATGTGACAAATCAAGATAAATGAGTTTGGATAAGTAACTGATCTCGGGTGGAATGGCACCAAATAAAGCATTTTTACTAAGATCAAGATATGTAAGATTGAGGAAAGATGAAAACGAGAGTTCATGAAGTGTACCTCGTAAATTAGAATTGGTGAGGTTCATTCTAGTGACACTTCCAGCAGCACTGCAAGAAATACCAAATGAAGTGCAAGGATTTGCGCTTAGTGCTAAATTGGCTAGAGAATTGATAGGAGTAACGGAATGGGATGTTGGTGAAGGTAGATGAGATTGGGCTTCCTTTTGAAGGTTGTATTTCCCTTTGAAAAGAGCATTAGCTTGTACTGGAGATGTAAAAACAAAATAAGGTTTTGGAAATGAAAGGAATAGAACAATCAAAGTGAAGGAAACAGAGCTGTGTAATTTCTTAAAAGTTGATGAGTCCATTGTTTTAGTTCGTACAACATCTAAAAGCCGAGGGCTGTATTTATAACTCGTTATCTCTTCTTTTTTTCTTGGTCATATCGATACTGCAATAGGCAAAAGCAAAAGCAAAAGCAAAAGCAAAAGCAGCCTTGGAAAGTTAAGCGAACATAAAAAGGAAAAGATAAGACAAAGAAGACTAGGGTGCACACTTTGTTAGAAGTTGATAATCCTCGTTGTTTTCATTTGAACAACATCCAAAGTGCTTTTTGATAAAATAAAAGAAGAGTGATAATAGCCATTTGTAAGAGTATTGTATTCCTTACCTTTCATCCGTATCTCTACCTCTTATCTGTTGGAAAATGGCATTTGGATTGTGTAATGGCATCCAAAAAGTTATAGTACATAAGCTAAGACTCACAACGTAAATAATTTTAATGATAGAATTGAAATTTATCATGGAGTAAAAGAGCAAAGATGTTAACGTTATCCTGAAATATGACTCAAAATCAACAATCTTTAAGTTGTCTTTGCTTTAAGGGTAACAGTGATCTTCTTATAGTTAAGTTAAAACGCAAAAGAGGGTAAGATAATTTTCATATTAATTTATTTATAAAGGAAAAATAAATAAATCCAACACACCTAAAATCATGAAATATCTAAAATATCAACTAGATGGTTTTTTGGAGTCTTCAAAGAGTATTGTATTTGAAACATATTGGATGTGGCTTAGAATTCAAAGCAGCCGATCCTTCCTTTTAGTTAATTTTAGTTTTCTTTAGGTGAAAAAAAATCCTGGAATGGAAATCAAATGATTACCAAAAGCTAATTTTTTTCTTGGATTTGTATGTCGGCTTTTGACAGTTTTAGGAGTGGTTTGATTGATATCCCTTGTGTGATAACTTGTACTTTTGACAAATTTGTTGTTGTTTGATTGATAGGTTCTCTTTTTCTTTTTTCTTTTCTTTTGAAATATTGAAAAGTAATCTTGATTTCGATTCAATGATGTGGCCTTCATTGTGGAAAACTTTACAAAATCACTTGCATTCCCTAATTACTTAAGTACTTTCGCATTGTAGTCTTCATGGGAATAGACTTAAAAAAGTAGTTTACCTTTACCAATCTTCCAAGTATTTTCACTTTGTAAGTCTTCATTGAGGTAGACTTCACAAAATTATTCACATTCCCTAATCATCTTGACACTTCTACTTTGTAAGTCTTCATGAATTTTTTTTTTTTTAAAAAAAAATCATCCTCTTTCACCAATTACCAAAGAAATTTCACTTTTTAAGTTTTCATTGTGAAAACTTGAAAAACTTGTTTACATATTCCAATCACATGAGCACTTTCACTTTATTAGTTTTTGTTTGAAATTTTTTTGTATTCGTCAATCACCCATGCACTTTCACTTTCAAGTCTTTGTGGTGATAGGCTTTAGAAAATTGATCACATTCCACAATTTTAACAACCGCAATAACATAACCACTGCTCGACTATGAAAGCCCAACACGAGAGTCAACTGCTTAAGAAGACTTCAAAGGTCATTATTGTGGTTGTTAAAGACTAATATTATGGTTGTTAAACTCGTGGAATCAATTTTCTGAAGACTTCAAAGGTCATTATTGTGGTTGTTAAAGACTAATATTATGGTTGTTAAACTCGTGGAATCAATTTTCTGAAGTCTACCACCACAGAGCAAGAGCAGATGCAAAGCAAAGGAAATGCAGGCATTAGATTGTAAATAGCAGAGCAAAATGAACCACTTGTTTGTCATTTTATGTACTCCGTAGGGCCCACTCAAAAGTCACGCGCACAAAGCAGCACTGATTAAATCTTAGTGGAGGTCCAGTCGTCTAATAAAAAGGAACTGCATGAGAGGGGATGCAAGTAAAGCAACTCGTGATTCACGTCGACGTGCTACTATTTAATTTAATTTTGTTAGTGCAGAAAAGCTGAGACGAGCAACATGAAAGGAAATCGAAATTTGGGACAATTTTTATAGATGTATATTCGTACTTAGATTAGATTATTTTAAACTTAAGTGCTAATACTTACTAGAGTTTTCCTCCTAAAGATGAAAGTTTTCCTTATAAATTATTAGGATCACCGTTATATTAAATGATTTATAAAAACATCACTCTAAGTTAAAAGAGGAGTCTTGTTCAACACCACTTAATTTGATTACTTATATACTTAAAGGTTTGCTTTGATTACAGTTATATGATTAGAATTGGCAACCAAGAAATATTTTCATAAGATCTTCAAATAATAAGTTGTTATTTTTGTTTTTGCATTGGGTAGGTAAATTCGTTTACATAATTTTGAGTAACCTTGATGAAAGCCCAATACTATCCCTATAGGAAATGATTGTAGGAAAATGTTTGTGATCTTTTATTTCGTTGTCATTGAGATTTTTCTAGTCATATATATGTCTTCGTCAATCAAAAAATAACTTTAATTTAAAAAAATAAAACATAATAAAATCACAAATCATAAAAATGATAGAAATTAAACAAAACATCTTAAATGAAAGAAAAAATATGAAAATTGTTATCACATTGTCTTCTTCTTATTTTATAAATCAAATCAAAATTAAAAATAATTTGAAATAGAGGTAAGTTGTTGCACTTTTTTTATTTTTATTTTTTATCTCTCTCTTTCATCTCTTACTCTTGGTTTCGACGGCACCTTTTCTCTCCCTCTTTTACCTTTCCTTTTCTTCTTTTTTAATTTTTCTTTTTTCTTTTCTCTCTCTCTTCTTCTTCCTTTTCTTCTTTCGTGCGGCGCGCCTCTCTTTGACGTTTTTCTCTCTCCTTTTATTGTTGTGCGGCAGCCCTAGATTCTCTCTCTTCATAATTCTCACCTCTCCCTTCTCCTTTTACTGTTTTGTCTTTTTTGCATTTTTTCTTCTCTTTTACACGTAGCTTTTTCTTCTTCTTATTTTTCTTTTTTTTTTTCTTTTAATCCTCTCGTGTGCCTTGCTTCTTTTCTTTATATCTCCTTTATTTATCATGCTCTTTTAGGATTTACTACATAAATAATAAAAATTTAAATAAATATATAAAAACTTAACTATTATCTCATAAAATTTATATTATTTGTATTTTAAAATAGTCAAAATAATTTTATAAAAATAAAATTATCATGATACAAGAGGATTTACTATCAAACGAATTGTAGTGTGTCACTTTAAGCTAGACTCCACTCAAAGATCTAGAGCTTCAATTAGGGTCACATTTAGTTGAGTCCAACTAAACTTCATCTGGAAAAAATTACCCAAATATGGTAAGCATGCAGGTTATTGGAAAAGAAACCCAAGATTTGAGACATGTAAACCTTTAGAGTATGTTTCACTCTTGACACCTTCCAACTATATTTGCCAGTAGTTCTGGGGTGTGTACATGTGCTTATACTTAGTTTCCTTCGATTTTCCCGCTTTCAAGGTCTTTTTTTTTTTTTTTGATGAATATGTGAGTTGATTCATCGAAGAATAAAGAAATACATAAGCTTAGGGGCATACCCCAGCATTACAAATCATCTAGGAGAATATAGAATTTGAAATTCTCCAACTATGACTCAACAAAACATTAGCTTGAGAGAGTTTAATGTTTCTAAATAAAGAGGCTCTTCCACAGACTACTCTCCTGATTTTAGCTAATAACATTGGAATATCAATAGACTTATTCTGAAAACGTCTACGATTTCGTTCTAACCATATACAATAAAGGCAAGCTAAGAAAGAAAGCTGGAGAAGCTTTGCGGCTAAATCCTTTCCCTTAGTTGCTTTAATCATCCATTGCAATTCAGATTCCCAATCGTAGATGACCTTACGAATGCCTTGTTGAGCTAGAATAGTTCTCCAAACCTGGTTAGTCCAAATACACTGAAAGAACAAGTGTGATCTATCTTCATAGTGAGAGCCACAGAAATTACAATACAAATCAATTGAGGGGAGCCAAAGAGAAACCACTACTGCTGTAGGTAGTTTGTTTTTACATATGAGCCAACCAATGAAGTTATGTTTGTTGATTCCTCCTGACCATATTAAGTTGTTCCATTCAACCTCAGTGCTCACTTGACGTAATTCCTTGTACGTTTCCTTACAGCAATAAGAAGGTTTGGATAGCGTAGAGGTTAAAGTTTGTCGTAACTTTAGAAGACCTTTCCAACTCCATGCCATATTTCCTTTGATGTCAAGCTCCATAATTGAATTTCCCCTGCATTTAGTACTATGAATCCACTTACTCCATAAGGATGAATTAGGGCAATTTATGAGATTCCAGAGAGATCGCCCCAACAAGACTTTATTCCATACTTTAAGGTTTAGTAGTCCAAGACCTCCTTCCTTTTTTGGTGAACAAACAACTTGCCAAGCAACCTTATGAGTTTTATGATCTTCTGAGTGGCCTGCCCAGAGAAAGTGCCTTATCTTCTTTTCAATCTCATAAATGGTCTGCTTTGGGAGAAGGAACATTTGCATCCAAAAGGTACAGATAGAAGTGAGAACTGATTTTGCCAATTGTAGTCTTCCTGCATAGCTTAAATGCTTCATTCCCCATCCATCAATTCTTGTCATGATTTTCTCTGTCAACACTTTGCAATCCGTGTAGGTAAGTCTTCTTGTAATAAGAGGAACACCAAGGTATCTAATAGGGAGTTTTCCTTCGGAGAAGGGGGTATGATCTAGTATCAAAAGTTTTTCTTGTTCAGTGATCCCAGAGAAAAATATCTGACTTTTGCTAGGATTATACTGCAAACCTGTGAGTGTTGCAAATTCCTCCAAAGCTTCTGTGAGACATAATACTGAATTAACATCCCCATGTGCAAATAAAAATAAATCATCTGCAAAACAAAGGTGGGTGATTTTCTCTTCCTTGCACCTCCAATGATATTTGAAAGTAGAGGTGGAAACTTTCTCAATAATTATCCTATTAAGGATCTCCATGACAAGCACAAACAAATACGGGGATAAAGGATCTCCCTGCCTTAACCCATTAGTGCCCTCAAAATAACCTACATGCTCACCATTGAAATTCACAGAGAATCTAGTAGTAGTGATACATTGGCTAATCAAATCAAGTAAAGTTTGAGGAGTATGAATAGCTTGGAGAACCCCCAATATAGCATCCCATTTAACCATGTCATAAGCTTTCATAAGATCAATCTTAATGGCAACACGCTTTCCTTTATCTCCTTTATGATAGTTATGAAGCAATTCTTGACAAAGCATAATATTTTCAGAGATTTGACGACCTCTGATGAAAGCAGTTTGGTTTTGGCTAATCACTTCAGGGAGAATAAGACTTATTCTCTCAGCAAGTAGTTTTGAG
This sequence comes from Casuarina cunninghamiana, assembly GCA_028551485.1. Lineage (NCBI taxonomy): Eukaryota > Viridiplantae > Streptophyta > Magnoliopsida > Fagales > Casuarinaceae > Casuarina > Casuarina cunninghamiana. Next base: position 16,891,317 of record CM052363.1, on the reverse strand, counting down.
ATCACTTTATATAACACATTGCAGCAGGCAATGGGCCGAAAGTCCTTCATGCAACTTGGGTTAGGGGTTTTAGGTACTAGGCATAGCAAAGTAGCATTAATAGCTTTCAGTAAAATCTAGCACCGGATCTTCTATGTCATGACCGATAATTGACCAAGCTTTCTTGTAAAATAAACTATTGTATCCATCAGGACCAGGAGCTTTGAAATCATGAAAACCCCAAAGAACTCTCTTCACATCAGAGCGTTCAAAGGCAGGTAAATTCAACAATTCATTCACATTCTCATGGAATAATGAAGAGTACCTTCCAGTGAAAAGGTTATTAGCACGAGAACTTCCAAGTACATTTTGATAATATGAAATGATAGCTCTCCGCAAGGCATCATCATCATAAATAGTAGTTCCATCTTCTAGTACTAGGTGAGAGATTTTATTTTGAGCTCTTCTACGCATCAAAGATGAGAAGAACATTCTACTATTATTATCCCCCTCTTTTAGCCAAAGATTCCTCGATTTTTGTTTTAAAAGGATTTCTTCATGTTTACTCAATGCAATCAATTGTTCCATTTTCAGTCTTTCCTCAGAACGCATATCTATATCAAAGGGGTCAAGTTGTAAATTGAGTTGAACTTGTTCTAATAGTTCTCTCGCCACCTTTAGCTTCTGATGCAAATCACCAAATTGAGCAGAATTTAGCTTCCTAAGGGATAACTTTAATGCCTTTAGCTTCTTCACAACTTTGAACATTTTAGTACCACTGATCTCTTGCTTCCAAACATGATTAACAGTTTCCATAAAATCGGGACTAGCTGTCCAAAAATTAAAGAATCTGAAAGGAGCTTTTTTCCTTCTATGAGTGGTATCTAGCTTAACCAAGGAAGGAGAATGATCCGATAACAAGGGAGGTAAAAACTCAATTGAAAGTTTATCAAATTTGAGAATCCCTTCTGTGTTTAGTAAAGCTCTGTCAATTTTGCTTGCTCTAAGATTCTGAGATGAGCTTTTGTTTGACCAAGTGAAAACAGGACCCATAAAGGAGGGTTCCAACAATCCTAGTTTCCCAATCATATCATTTAAATCCTCCATGCCCCTAGTCCATTTAACATTTGGCCCAATACGTTCATCTACATGTCGAATTTCATTGAAATCACCCACCAATAGCCAAGGGATGTTTCCAATATTTTGAGAAGAGAAAGACTCAATATTTGCCCATAACTCCCTACGTTCAGATTCCAAGTTGCTTGCATAAGTAGCAGATAAGAAGAAAGATGGGAATCCTATCTTATCGATGCGACAATGTATGATTTGAGATGAAGTACCTTGGATTGAAAGTTGTAAGTCGGACATTTTCCATAAAATCCATATTCTTCCCACACTAGAATGCAAATAATTGTGAGAGTAATTCCAATCAGCAAACATATTCTTCAAAACAAAGCTAGCATTTTCTTCTTTAACTCTATGTTCTATCAAAATAATAACATGTGGATCTTGAGATAATACAAAATTAACAACTTCTCTTTGTTTGGGGCTTTTATTGAGGCCCCTCACATTCCAAGAAAAGATATTCATTGATCTGGAGGTTTATCCCCTATCTCCACTGCATCAAGGTTATCAAGAAGATCTGAAAGCTCATTATAAGTGGTTTGATTTTCATTTGCATTAGCAAGCTGAGAAAACCTATTTTCTGAGATAATTTCACACTCTTTATCCTTCTTCTTCCCAGGAGATTTTTTCTTATTAGATACAACAGTAAACCCAGAATTATTTCCTTGAGGAGGAGTAATATTAGGCTTAATAGTAATTGCTTGGTCAATACCATTATCCTTAATTACTAGTGAATTCTGATTATCTATTGTAATAGCTGGATCTTGGACAACTACTTTTTGATTTCCCTGCGGGCCTTTACTCTTTTTGGGGATCCATATATTTTTCTTTATAGTGCAATCTTTATGACCAAAGCAGTTACATTTCTTACACTTAGAAGGTATCCAACCATATTCCACAGTAATCTCAAATACCTCATTATTACCCATATCAACATCAAAGTTTTGGGGAAATTCACTATCAATATCCATTAGAATACAAACTTTGGCATATGATAGTCGGAGCTTTTGTTCAGTAGCTTTGTCCATATATAGAGGTTTACCCAGTACACTACTAACATGGCTCATACCAATCTTGTTCCATAGAGCATGAGGAACGTTAAACAACTTAACCCAAATAGGAACAGCAGAGATTTTGGCCTTTTCTAATCTGATACAAGGATGCCATTTTTGAAGGAACAAAGGTTTACCCGCTATGTCCCATACTCCAATTTCCATTACTTCTTCTAATTTTTGAGTATTTGAAAACCGAAAGAAGAAGAAGCCATCCTCAGTGGCAGTAATATCTAGTAAATTATCTTTACCCCACATTTTTTCAACAATTCCTTTCACTGCATAATACGAAGTATTCGCATTTAAAAAATAACCCACAAGACAATTGGCAAAATGACTTTTGCCCTCCTCAATTGCTTCTGGGGGGTTTCACAATAATTCTCTTTCCCTTCTCAGTAAGGGGAAGGTAATCTAATTTGGCCATCTGATTTATTGTTCCCATGGCTATTTGTTTCCAATTCGTTTCAACATTACTCGTCGAAATAGACACATTGGGAGTCATTTCATGCTTTTGGCTCTGCCTTTTGTTGTCTAATTTATTAGTTGAACCAACTTGAGAAGCAATTTCATCGAATACTACCTCAAATGAATTATTTAAACAAGGGGTGGCAGAGGTACCTGATTTCAAGACATCTAATGGTTCCAATATTGATTCTTCATTGCATGACTTTGGAATAGCCATTCCAATTTCCACCTTAGTTTTTGGAGCTGCAGAATGCACTTTCCCACTTCTAGTACCACCATGGAAGTCAATCCAAGGGAGGTGAGAGCCCGTCTTCGAGTGACAAATTTTGGACAAAATCTTCTAGCAACATGTACCATACGCTAAGACCTCGAGGAGTCTAATTGATGATTAAAGGTAATAGCAAGGAAACCTTCATTCACCATCTCCCACATGTAGGCCACTAGCAAGGTTAATCTAGTGCATGAGTGTAAGAGGGAGAGGCTCTGAGCCTTCACCGATTGCGATGAAGGCTCAGTGGGCTGATTCTAGAGGGACACTGGCAATGGGTATATGATTAGGGGGTTCTGGATTTGGCTTTGGGTTTAGGTTTTGGGTAAGAAAATCGTGAGGGAGATTTCAGATGGATAATGGTGGGTTTAGGGATAGTAGATTCTGGAGGATCTGAGATTTTCTAAGACAGCGGGAAGGAATAATACAGCAAGGTATAGGAAAAGGAGGGAGGGACAAGAAGATCTGGATTTTGGAGGAGGAAGTGGGGGATCTGGGACAACGGTAGGGATGATGGGGAGCAAAGAGGATTTGTGGACAGCGAGGAGGGACTACGGAAAGGGTAATGGGTAAAGGCTGCAGAAGCAAGGAGGGCGAGCTGGGGGGCGGGCGGGTGTTATGGGCGAGCTGGGGGAGGGGGGGGGGGGCAGGCGAGCTGGGGGGCGAACTGGGCGGGTGAGCTGGGGGGGCGAGCTGGGGGGCGATCTGGGCCGGCGAGCTGGGGGCCGATCTGGGCGGGTGAGTTGGGGGGGCGAGCAGGGGGCAGGCAGGCGAGGTCTGCGATCTGGGGTAGCGGGCGGGCTGGGCGGGCGAGCTGGGCGGGCTGGGCGGGCGAGCTGGGCGGGCTGGGCGGGCGAGCTGGGCGGGCGGATTTGGTGCTGGGAACGCTGGGAAGGAACGAGGGGGCGGCAGGCGAGCTGGGGGCGGGCGGGTGATATCTGCGAGCTGGGGGGCGGGCTAGCTGGGGGGGCAGGCGAGCTGGGGGGCGATCTGGGCGGGTGAGCTTGGGGGGCGAGCTAGAGGGGCGAGCTGGGGGGCGATCTGCTTTCAAGGTCATTTATTCAGTCATATGTGCATGAAAAGATGTTTGCACACAGAGAATCACCTATAATGGAGATGCATGATGTGCTGTACATTCTGATATCCAAATTTTTAGAAGTGCGGTTGGCTTGTCGTTGTGTGTCCCTTTTTCTGGTATGAATTCGAGAACGGTGTACTAACTATATGCTACAGTGTACAGTTGAAATAAAAACATCCATCTATCAGCAAAAATTCCGTTAATTATAACCTAGATAAAAATAATTTTTTATGTAATTCTCGCCTTTGGTGTCATATCATTTGTTACTTTGCGCTTTCTACTTGCTTATTTTCTTTTGCTCTTATTATATGTTTCAGTGCTACAATGGCCATCTATGATGCTTTAAAGCTGGTGAGGACTGATGTTTCCGCACATTCGCAGTTGGCATATCAGCATCAACAGCTTCCGTCATACTTGGAGGTGGCACTAAAGGCAAGCCTCTGGCCCAGTACACAGATCATGATTCATCAACCTCTTGGAGGTGCTAGTGGCCATGCATTAGATTTGGAAATTTAAGCCCGGAAGTCATGCATAATAAGAATAAGGTCACAAGAATTATTTTAGAAGCCACTGGTAGCACATTTGAACAAGACAAGAAAGATATTTTTTAAGGATCGTTACATGTCCCCTATTTTAGCAGTAAAACATGGAATAACTAATTGGGTTATTGATAAAGATATGGTTATTCCTAACAGAAAAGATATTGAGGAGAATTGAAGGTTGGGAGTCTAAGCATATTAGTTATGGGGGGAGATTGCAGCTAGCAAAAAGTGTTCTGTTCTCATTGCAAACATATTGGATGCAAATTTTTCTATTGCCAAAACAGACTCTTTATGAAATTGAAAAAAGGATTAGAACCTTCCTTTAGGCAGGTAAATCTAATGGACGATGTGTAGCAAAAGTGGCATGGAAAGAAGTTTGTTGGCCTAAAATTTCTGGAGGACTGGGTTTGATAGACATTCATACTTGGAATAAGGCGGCAATTGGAAAACTCTTATGGTCTCTTGTGCACCCCAACACAAACGCTTTATGGGTTAAATGGATGATAACAGAAAATTTGAAGGAAATGAATGTATTAGAAGTTGAGATGAAAGGATCACTAGCTTGGAGCTTTAAAAATATTTTACAAGTAAGAAGTGAACTTACGCAACAGGTGACGGACTCAGAATACAATATTGCCAAAAGTTATGTAGCACTAAGAGAAAATAGAGAAGATATTGAATGGGCAAGACTTGTCTGGAAAGAAGGAGTACCAAAGCATAATTTTATCTGCTGGATCACTTTGAAAGACAAACTATTCACAGCAGATCGGGTGCCTAAATGGAATAGTTCAGTGGATCTACAATGCAACCTCTGCCAACAAGAAGAAGAATCATAAGAACATTTATTTTTTAAGTGCAAGTTTACAAACTACATTTGGAAGGCTTTGTTAGGCTTGAATGGATTAACTCGAAGAATTGAACATTGGAGAGCTGAAATATGTTGGATGATCAAGATTATTAAGAGGAAGAGCTTTGCAGCAACTTTGCTTAGTATATCTTTCAGGGCCGTATTGTATCACATTTGGAGAGAAAGGAATAAAAGAAGATTCAGAGATACAAGTCTAGATAACTAAACCATTATTGCTAAAATCAAGAAGGATGTGAGAGGGAAGATTTCATCTACCAGAGGAGTCAAGCTTATAAATTGTAATAAATTTTTACAAGAGCTTTAGAATTTGCCAAATGCAATATTTGAGCTTAGATGATGATATTTTGTAATCGAACAATCTTGTAAATTTATTTTACGAGTGATATATAATTTGACCTTTCACCAAAAAAAAGAAAAAAAGAAAAAAAGATATGATTATTCCTCTAGTTCCTTTGCCAAGAAAAGGGAAATCAAGATTGAGTTATGAGGAAATCGCGAAAGATCCAAAAAGAGTTCTGTCACATGATGTTCTAGATGATGAGATATACTAGCTTTGGGTATAAGTATTATATTCTCATCATTCCTTCATGTACTGTTCGTCCAAAACTCTATTAAAGCTAAAGTAACCTTCAATTAAGAGATTCTTCAATTGTAGCAAGTAAGCCTTGTCAAACTTGACAATTTTAGAATTATTTGCTTTACCATTTTGACTATTGAAGAAACTTTATGAAAGAAGCTAGAGTTGCTTTCGTTTTTATCTTATGGTTGGCAACGATCGGCCCTCCTCCCTAGCCCTCAACAGTGGACAGGCCAAGGGTATTACAGTGCAAGGACTTAGTATATACACGGATTGTGTGGAGCTATGAATTTTTTCTACAACTTTTTCCTTTTTCAATTGTTTCTTTGTAATTTGATTGTCGAAAGGATTAATCTTTAGTGATATATTTAAAAATTCATATTGCCTTCAAGTAACAACAGTTGATGAGTTTGAAGGTAAGCAAAACAATTTTATATCGCCTCGTTGTTAACCATCGCGATTTTAGAATACTGGTTGTTAGCATGTGTTCCTTGAACTTGGTCCATATGTTTGAAGAATGCTAGGAGTCTTAGCCTACATTTCAACTTCTGGTATATTTTGTGTGCATAGTATTGCCTTGGCACTTAGCTTCTCCCTCGTTTTGGTAGAACCAAGGAGAAGGTGTAGTCTCTCTTACCTGTTACTTGGGCACATCAGTCAACTAATTATAATGGGAAAATCATGCATTGGCCATGGATTATTTGGCTTCTCTTGCTACGAACTGCAGCCTATGTTTCAACTTCTGCATTTGAGACCTGATCGTCTTGCTCTTCTCAGGAAGATATTGGACTTATCCTTCTTGTTGAAGTCGATGGGGAAGGAAGATAAGAATGTGAACGGAGCTTATGAAAATGGTACGCTACCTCACAAGAAGTCCAACGAGGGAACCATGATTGAAGAATCGACTTTTAATTACTCTCCTCACAGCTGTTCTGTTTTCTGCATTTTTTTGGAATCAAATAATAGCAAGCCAGACTTATCCTTCTTGTTGAAGTCGATGGGGAAGGAAGATAAGAATGTGAACGGAGCTTATGAAAATGGTACGCTACCTCACAACAAGTCCAACGAGGGAACCATGATTGAAGAATCGACTTTTAATTACTCTCCTCACAGCTGTTCTGTTTTCTGCATTTTTTTGGAATCAAATAATAGCAAGCCAGCCCCGTTCAAGTCCATGCCATCTAGTTGAGGCATTCTATAGGAGTCGTTGAAATCCTTTTGATTAATAATGTGGTGTGAGAGAATCATTTCAGTCAAATAATGAAAAAAAAAAAGAACAGTTATTCCTCAATCAATTTAATTTTCTGAATCATGCATAAGGGGCTTGTTGATGAGAACCATAAAGTAACTAAGAGAAAATTATCTGCTGGCATAAGTTCTATTCCTTCAGATTCTAACTTTCAGGACAAAGGATGCGAAATAGAGGTAACAAGTCTCCGATCAAATTTCCGTACCTGTTCAATAGATAATATCTAAATGTCTAAATCAATAAATAACATAACTTAAAATTTAGTTACTAAATTAACACATAATGCTAACTTTCTTTTTGACTGGATTATTTATGTTGAATAAATGATTAACTTTCTTTCACCAATAGTGCAACTCAGTCAATTGATATTATAGTTACATGACTGGAATTGTGAATTTCATGAATGTATGAGTGGATGAGGAACTAACCACCATTTAATTAGCTCCTATAACTCAATTGAAAACCATTGTTCTCTAAAATAAAATAAAAAATTCCTAATGTTAAGATTTAGCGCATCAAATTGATCAAAAACATACTTTTTGATGAGATACGCAAAGGTTTTAACTTTTAAAGGACTACTAACATGTTAGAATATTAAAGCAGCCATTATGAATACTAATATAAGAAGATTATATTAAGAATAGCAATTTTTTCCAATATCTTACACATGGTACATCTAACAATAAATGTATCATTGAAAAAAAAAATTCTATACTCTTTTAAAAATTATTATTAGCTTGTACTTACTCAATATAAAAAAGATGCAATTCAAGAATTAAAAACCAAATATTTAGTAGTTGGATTAATTATCTAAGCTTTGGGGCGTTCTTTCCTAGAAGGATTTTACACTTCATTTGCCTGCCTTTGTTTTTGGAATTACGAACCAAGCTCTTCATCCTTCAGTTACTTAAAAATCTTCCATCCAACGGACGAAAACAAAAGGAAAAGAAAATCAAATGGTGACAAAACAACCCAAAACATTCAAATAAAAATCAGTAAAAAATTGAATGATATTTCCAGAAACAACAGAATTATATTTATAATTAGTTGATTGAAACAAGCATTACCAAATTGTAGAAGCTGAATATATTGTTCCCAAAACAATGAATGGATGTTATATAAAAAAATATGAGTCTTGGCAGTCTTTTGGCTCATCTATTTTACTTATCATAAAAATAATATGTCAACACCAACTTGAAGCTTTACCTTCCCACCTTCCCCCCACCCAAACCCCACCCCCTCTCTCTCTTTCTTTCTTTGCATCGGCTTCTTTAACAAAGGACATCCATTGATAGTAATAATAGAAAGGGAGGTAGGCAACTCCTTCTTGGTATGCACTCGAGGTTAGAGGTAATGTTTCGAAGCCCTTCTGTGTCTAAAAATTTCATATTTAAAAATTCCCCAAGTTGAATTATGAGCTGAATGGAAGGAAATACGCTTGTTCTAGGAAGTACGTCACATCTTTTGATTTTGCATGGATTGACGAATATCTAAGAGATAGAAGTTCTACAGAACCCCATTCTATCCTAATAGCAAATGGTTTCTTACAGGACAAAACACCTATCATATTCACATTGTATGGAAAGCCCCTATTCGGTAAAGATGTAACTTGTGGACAATCTCTAGTGGAAAACGCTTTGAGAGAAGATAGTAGCATGTGCATCTTGTTTGGTAATGACCTTAATCTTGGACAATTCTCGATAGAGAGAAAAGTAAGCCTCGGAAAGCCAAGTTGCTCATGAGGAAAAGACAAAAAACTTTGGGCAATCAAAGATATTTAGTATTAAAATCACTAGACCTTGTCCATGTGATTTTGAAACTCTAAGAGATTCTAAGTTCTTACAATGGAAGATAATGATGGAATTATTAAAATCAAGAACACCATATGTCCACCACATTGTCAAGGATGCCATGTTATCACCACATGGCAAGGCCACATCTAGGTCACTTATCCATGTTAGATTGGCTGAAAACAAGTCATGCCTATATGGTCCATGCACATCACCCTAACCTCTCATTTGATAGCTTGCACACTAGTCATTCCACAAATTCATCTTTGGCATCAATCATCGAAATAGGAAAGGGAAGAAATCAATTCTTCAAATCATACTTATTCCAATTCTATCAAAATTGAAGAACCTTTTAAATCACACTAGCCCTTATTTGGTTTGTAATTATTTTTTCAAATGTTTTGTAATTCTTGATAAATCCTTTGTATTCATGGTAAATTAGAATCAATAGTGATTGCCACTAATTTCATCTCATTTTCCTAGTTTAGGTGTTTTTGTTCTTTTACAAATTTGTCGCTCTATTGTACATTCAAATCATTAAATCAAGCTATCCATTTTCTCATTGTGTTCTTCATACTTCTCTAGGATTCATACCTTGTTCTTGGAATGGGTTCACAAAATTCTCTAATTTTGAGTAATTAATTTCTCTAACTAGAATGAACATTTAGGAATAAATCTAATGAAATTGATGTGAGAGAATCAATGCCGTACAACTCCAATGTCTCTAGGGAGGAAAGTTCCAATTGTGTTGTGAGCTCTAATTTCACGAAATACCTAATGTGAAATTAATGAAGACGTGCTACAATAGATCATTACTTTAGGAAGGTATCTAGTGATTCAAATATATGATAGTTCTTTTAACAAAGCCTTATTACAACACCTTAACTCTAATAGCCCCAAGGAGTGAAGCCACTAACTATTGACATTCAAAGATCTTAAGTTTGGCTAAAGAAGGAAGATGGTCAGGCAACCCTCCTATTAGCTTAAGGAATGAAATTCAAGTTTTGGAAAAGGTTTACCATTGTTTTTAGCACCATAAGAAGACCACTGCTCCTAATTCAATATACTATTAAACTAAAGAAAATTCAATGTTCCAAACTTAACTGATAAAAAGTCATACCATAAAACTCAAAGTCAACTTGAACAACTCCTTTTGACCTAATAATAAAAAGTTCTTGTAGAAAGCTTAGTTAGCAACGCACTAGTGTTAAGCCAGGATGCAAATTGGCTAGCAAGGTCATCCTTTTACTGTTCTATCCACCATTGTGTCCATGTGACTACTGGTGACTATCTTGTTTCATAAGGGAGTAGCTTTTCAATAAAGCTAGCATCATCTTCCTAGAGAGAACTTGTGCAAAGGTTTTGGTAATCCTTCAATAAGCCCAAGGGTTAAATCCAATTGATCTCTCTTATGAAGTTTGCCATTTCCATCATAGATGCAATGACCATAGTGACAATGAATGAGCTTCTTGTGAGGTTTGATTTATCATTATAAGTCCTTCAAAAGGTTAATATATAATTCACCAATCCTAAAATATTACATCTTCCCTAAACAACTACTTATAGTTTTATAGGCGTAGGTATGTTATGTTATAGAACGAAGATATCCCAACCCATTCTAGAAGACCTTTTGCACAATAGTCCTTGATCATAAGGCTTTTCAAATTTGTATAAGGCTAAAGATTGTTGAGAACAAATCTTTGACTTTTTGAAGTATGGAGTTGATTCCATATAAATTCCAAACTCTTAAGGTACTTTATATGTTTCAAACTTGCTTCTGAAACTTTCTTAAAAGTCATAACATTTTGGAGCTCTAGAATAGAAATCCATCCTTGAAGATTTGTAAGTTTTCCCAACTTTTGAATAAAAATCCCATTATCTTTGCTAAAAAAAAATTCAATTAGGTTCTTTAATTGCTTTAGTTGACCCAAATTTTCTAGCATTCCTTTCATGCCAATTTTCTAAATGTTATGATAATGTAAATTAACTAGTTTGTGCATGTATTTTGGTAATGTAGTAAGCCCTTTTCAAAATGCCTAAATGCAATTCTAGCAAATTTCACAACTTACATAATAAATTAGATAGCTTGGTAATTTAGAAAAATTAAGTTTTAAGCAATGTAGATACTTCATTTGGTCAACCCTATTGCATATATACAATATTCTAAAGAGAGTAATATTAAATTTTTCATCATTTATAATAAATCATTTAGCATTGTCTTTGTTACCTAAATGTTAGATGCATTGCCTTTCTTTTTTTTTTTTTTTTTTGCTAAATTTAAAATGCGCAACTTTTAAGTAGTGTAAAGAACCTTAGACTTGTTCAAGTAAACCAAATCATTTGTCCTACATAGCAAATGGTAAGTCTTGTTTGTAATTCCATATGAAGAGACATCCAATAACATGCTAGTAAATTGTTTAAACTTGACTTTGCCATGTCGTTAACCAAGTCGTGCATTGTAAAATATCCTTTTTGCTAAGTTGTTTCTTCAATAAATGACAGTGATATTAAAGTACCAAAATAATCATGACCAACTTCTTTTATTATTTTCTTTAAAGTTTTCTAGTAAACATTTTGTCATCCATAAAGTGATTGTATTGGCTCCATAGAAAACAAGCTTTTTGGAAATTTAGTTAACTTTCTTAGCTATTTTAGCTAACCCAAATTTGTTGGAATCTCTTTATGCTAGTTTTCAAAGTATTAAAATAGTATAAGTTAGCTAATGTTTACATGTCTTTTGGTAATGTGGTAAGCCCTCTATTTTTTTTCTTCATAATTTCTCTAACTAAAATGAACCTTTAGGAATAAATCTGATGGAATTATGTGAGAGAATCACAACCATACAACTCTCATGTTTTAAGGGACAAAATTCCTAATTGTGTTAAGAGGTTTAATTTCTTGCAATACTTAATACAACACTCTTGAAGACTTGTGCTACATTTTTTCCCCCTTTCTTTTTTGAATCAACCAAAGTTTAATCATGTAGTAGTAATAAAATGGGGACCTATTGATGTACCATGTGTTTCTCATTACATAAACCTTTTTTTTTTTTTTTACCTTACAATTGATATTCATCAAAACCTTTGCAATTTGCATATCACATATTTAAGGGGGGTTATTCATTGGTTTGTCTTGGTCAAAACTAATGAGATACATTGCATTCAAAAAATCGTGTGGCATTATGCTTCTGAAATAGCTTGTTCACATTATATCCCACCATCTCATGTAATCATGCCAAATATGCTCTTATTATGCCCCTTTGGTGAGAGTCAAAATAGGAGTGAATGGTAATGACAGTCCCTTGGCATGTTGGCTTTCCATCTCAAGAAGCATTAAAGAGTTTTGTCTTTAATATCTATTTCTTTTTGCCGTAAGTGAAATTAAATTACAAGGTAAACCAAAGTCAACTATTATTACCCTTTTTGATGAAGAGCATGTATATCACTCGTAATAGAACAAACAAAACAACAAGGTAGGACAAGCCTATCATAATTTTACCCTTTGTAGATAGGCCACCATTTTCCTAGAATAGGGAACATTCAAGCAAGGAAAGGATACTACACAAACCTTTATTAATAATTAGATAAAAAGCTCCATCATGCACACCAATTGAATAAAGTTCTTTTGGTACTTGGCTCCTAGTAAGTTATCATTCAACAATAGCAATTATAGATTGGAAGAAGCTAGACTATCTAGGATGGACCCTATGAATTGATTGTATGACAAATCTAGTTGTACAAGAGATTTTTGACCTATCCTAGATGGTAAAGGACCCCCCCTAAAGAATTAGTACTTAAGTTCAGACTTATCAAGTTTGCCAAAAGGCTGATTTGATCACTAATATATCCTTTCAAGCATTAGCTTCTAAGATCTATGTGAGATACAATGAGGGTAGTTTCTTTGTTATTGAGACAACATGCCACCCCTCTCAAGCATCCCAACTTGTATGAGAACAATGATCACCATTTCAACCCATTCTATTAGGAATACAAAGTGAATCCTTCAATGCTCTCATAGAATTCACTTGTTTAGGCATTATGGAAAGATCAAGCAAAACTAGTGTGTAACTTTCAAGCCCACAAAGCACCAAAAGACCAACCACTGGCATAAGCCTCACATTCAGTGTCGTATGACTTAAATTCTTCAACATGTAGTGCTAAGTATAAGCTATGAAGCTTCCAAACTCTTTGTATATATCAATTTATCTCTATGAAATGGAACCATACCAAATAGTCTTGCTTTGCATGTACCATAAGTAGGTATTCTTGGACTAAGTCTCTACCAAACGTCATTGTCATCTATTACAAGTTCCTTAAAAATTAATTTAATGGCATGTTAGCCCTGCTTATGGAATTAGGTGTGGACAAAGTTTTGAGTATTTGGATCGAGGAGGTTGAGGCTGGATAAAAAAACCCATGTCGAACTACCAAGATCAATTAAATAGGTCGGTGACATTGGTGAACTTAAGTCCTTATTGGTTCGACCTGCAATAAGCCTATCATAATTAAAACAAAGGTTACAACACAAGGATTTCCTAAAAGGTCACCCATTTAAGAGGGTTTCCACTACAATTGATCATTACTTCAAGAAGGCACTCTAATGAGTCAAATCTTTAAATTTTCAACCTATAAATTCCAATTGATAGTTCTTTTAACTAAGCCTCATTAGAACACTTTAATTCTAAGTCTTGGATAATAGAATCCTCAGAGAGTGAACTACCAAATATTGACATTTAAAGATTTCAAGTTTGTCTAAAGAAGGAAGAATGGCATTCAACCCTCCTATTACCTTATGGCAAGAAATAATATGTAACCTTTCAAGATTTGGAAAAGCTCTACCATTGTTTTTAGCACCAAAAGAAGACCATTACTTCTAATTCAATATACGTTCAAACTAAAGAAAATTTAGTGCTCCAAACTTAATTGACAAAGAGTTATTACCATAAAACTCAAAATCCAATTTAACAAATCCTTCTAACCCAATAATAAAGAGTTCTTATAGAAAGCATAGTTGGTAATGTGATAGCACCAAGCCAAGATGCAAATTGGTTGAAAAGGTCATCCCTTTGCCGTTCTGTCTTGTTTCATAAAAGAGTAGATTTCTATAAATCTAGCCAAAAGGAATTTCTATAAATTGTCTCCTTGGAGAGGATTTTTGTGGAGGTTTTGGTAGTCCTCTTAGATGCTTAGGAAGAATTTTTAGGTCATATTTGATTGATCTCTCTTTTGAAGATTGCCATTTACATCACAGATGTAGTGACCATAATTATAACAAATAGGCTTTTTGTAAGCTTCAATTTGTCCTTATAATTATTTCAAAAAGGCTTATCCAATTCAGCTATCCTGAAATATTGCATCTTCCCTAAACAAGTATTTACAGTTCTTTAAGCAAAGGTATATTATGTTATGGAATGAAGAAAGCACAACCCACTCTAGAAGACTTTTCGCAAAATAGTCCTTGATCACAAGGCTTTCCAAATTTGTAAGAGGTTGAAAATTGTTAAGAACAAATCTTTAACTTTCTAAAATATGGAATTTATTCCATCTAAATTCCAAGATCCTAAGGTATTTTGTTTCTTTCAAACTTGCTTCCAAACCATTCCTAGGAGGCATAACATTTTGGAACTCTTAAGGTATTTCCCAACTTTTAAATGCAAGTCCCACTGCCTTTGTTAACAAAAAATTCATTTAGGTTCCTTAATTACTTTAGTTAACCCAAATTTACTAGCATTTCTTTATGCTAATTTTCTAAGTATTATGATAATGTAAGTTAAATAGTCTATACATGTGTTTTGGTAATGCATTAGGCCTTCCCCAAAATACCAAATGCAATTCTAGCAAATTGCACAACATAAATATTAAATTAGCAACTTGGTAATTCAACAAAATTAAATTTCAAGCAATGTAGATACTTCATTTGGGCATTTGATTCTGGCAACTTTATCACATTTTTGCAATGTTCTAAACAAAGTAATATTAGATTTGTCATCATTATGAGTAAATCATTTAACATTGATTTAGTTACACAAATATTAAACTAGTTGCATTCTTTCAATGAATTTAAAATGCCCAATGTCCAAGTTGTATGAAGAATCTTAGACTTGTTAAGGTAGACCAAATTATTTTCCCTGCATAGCAAATGGTGGGTCTTGTTTGTAATTTCATGAAAAGAGCCTAATGACTTGCTAGTAAATTGTGGAGATGCTTATTTTTCCAAGTCATTGATAAAGTCATGCATTATAAAATATCTTTTTTTTTTCTTGAGTTTTTTTTTGTTTGGTGAATTTTAAATGTAAGTGAACATATGAATTTCCATAGTTTATGCTTATAAGAATGATAATACCTATGTGATGGTAGAATTTTCTAATTTATTTACTATCTTATGTCTAAGTATAGTAAACTTACTCCATTTATTAATTCACTATATTTCTATATGAATTGAAATAAATAAAGTACATTAGGATTTATGAATATTCCTGGTTTATAATAAATCTTTTGATCATTTTATCATTAAAAGCCACACAAACAACATGATATATGTCTATTCATATTTAATTCATGGTTATATATTGTAAAAAGTAATTACATATTATTACCTCTCATTCTCAAACATGCACATCAAATCATTCAAGTGGTGGCCAATCATTTAAAAGCATGAAGCATAATAATATATAACTCACATAAATAAAATATCTTGCAAAGTATAGAAACTTATAAAATTCACATTATCATAGTTAGACTATATTGTTGTTCTAACAAAAGGAATTTAGAATATACTAAAATAATAAACAAAAAAATGGTAGAAATTAAGCAAAACATCTTAAATGAAAAATAAGAAAGTTGTTACCACATTTTCTTCTCTTCAAGAATTCTTTGCAAAACTTTTACAAATCAAACTAAAATTAAGAATTTCGTTGAGTCATTTCTGCACTCAATGACATTAATGTCAAAGTAACAAATTAATCATGACCAACTTCTTCCATTGTTTTCTTCAAAGTTTCATTTAGTAAACCTTATTTTATCTAGAAAGTGATTGCATTGATTCAAAAAAAAAAAAAAGTTTTTGGAAATTCAATTAGTTTCTTTAATTGTTTGGCTTACCTAAAGTTTTTGTACTAATAGATCATAGATACTAACTTTCAACAAAGTGAAATCACTATTTCTATCAAACAAAGGAAAATTATACTTTATTGTGTCTATTATTACTAATACTTCTACTTATATTAGGTCACTACTCAATAAAATAATTTACAAATAGTACTAAGAAGCACTCAAAGAAAATTTGACTTGAAAAAGTGACTAGCTAAACTGTTAATTGTGTAAAGCATGATCCTCGCTTAACTATCGAAGTTGCATAATCTGCCTTGATCTATGCTTTGCCCAACCCAGGTCTCCCCTAAGCTTTGATACCACTTGTTAGGAATTTCCTCGTAATTTCTCAATGAGAAATTATAGTGCACGTACACATGCATAAATACATGCACACACTAACACAAGAGGTTTTTAAAGAGGCTTGGATGAACAATATCCTACTCTTATATCTTTCTACTAATATTTCAACTATTATAACTTTAGTCTTTTGAATGAGACTTAGACTTCCAATCCATTTATAATTTAGACACCCAAATCCTGTTGAACTCTTTTGAAAATTTAAGTCATTCTTGACAATACATAACATCTTTCAACTCATCAAGCCATTCTTTCATTGGAATCTCCAAAAGTGCCTTGTCCTTTGCATCGTCCACCAATTTATTCATGTAGATTAACAAACTCATGAGATAACTACTTTTGGAAGAGTACTTAGAACAATGGAGGGAGAACTAGAGCAAAGTAAAGGAAATGAACGCAAGATGATTGTAAGCAGCAAATCGAAATGAGATCTACAAGCTTTGTTTTGATTTCTACTTCAAACGAGATTTTGCAAGCAAAGCCTCTGGCTGCAATGGACTTGCATGGCTTCCCTTGAAAAGAAAAAAGAAAAAAGAAAAAGGTAATAGAGTAGATGACTATCAACAAATGCCTAACTCAATTGGTAGTAAGTGCTATTTTAGACCTCTTGGTTTGAAGTTTAACACCTGCATCTATAAGTTGGGTATGTGCATAAAATAAAAAATATTATAAAAATGTAAAAAAGGAAAAATACATGGCTTAGGCATGAAGTAGAGAAGAAATAGCTAGCTTTTCTTTTTTCTTTTTTTACTATGAAAGCTAGATATTAGTTTAATTATGTCTCATTGGTTTTGTTTATTTTATGTCCTTGTTTCAAGTCCTTCAATGAATTATTATCTTGTTCACTATTGTCCTTTTTGTTGGGTAAAAGTGAAGTGAAGTAGAACGAAGTCTTCACACATGGCAATCTTTTTTTAATTTTTTTTATTATGTCTATGCATATTTTAAAGTAATGTGATTGATTTTAATGAAGTCCAAAATAGTAGTCGTACTAACTCTAATAAATTAATTAGAGGGTTATCCATGAGAACATAATTGGCCTGTAGGATTACGCATCAGCACATAAATAATCGTTGGTAGTGTTTGAATCAATTAGATTTCACTGATTACTTATTATAGCCACAAGAACGCATAAGCCGTAGGAAACAGATCTTTGGTCATAACCCTACCAAAGCCACTGCTAATGCGGCTTGTTTTTATAGGCCTAGAAAGAAACAAAGATAGTATTTTTAATAACAAGGATGATAAAATCTGTGTATATGACAAATTGTAAAACAACAATGATTTATAGATAAAAGACTATTAACCAAATGTGTGATATTTAAATTTTCTTGTATAACTTGAATCAATTGTTGAATATTTGGTATGTGTAATAATACAAATTGCACAATATATTTGATTGATATTATTGTAAGCAGTTGAGTTTCATCATATTTTCTCGAGCTTATATTATCGTTCTACATTGCTTGTATTCATGTCCAGCTTGTGGGATAGGCAAAGAAAGACCTCAAAGATTGAATAGAGCAGAACGTAAAATGGGTTCAATTAGTTAAGAAGGATGGTTGAGCGATAAGTATAGTTAATTAAAAAAGATGGTTGATGAACAAGTCGTATTGAGCATCAAGCTGCCACCCTTTTTGTTTTCTGCTTTAGTTATTTTTGGGTATGTTTCTTCTATGAATGTGTCACAAATTAGGAATCGTTGTATTTGATGGACTAAAAAAAGAAAAGAAGAAAATATATTAGTCTCTTCATTTGTGATACATTATATGTTGATGAGATTTTGCTAAGTAATATAAAAGAGAAAAAAACACATTTTAACTAAATTTTAAATCTTCTAGTAGGATTATTACATAATATGTTTGGTCAGATAATATGAATTATATTTTAAAATGTTGATAACAATTTTATTTTCTTTTTGGGGTTAGCTCTTACAAATATCACCGTGAAAGAATTCATGGCAAATCGTTGTGCGGATGCCAAATGAAGACACTAGACGGAATAAAATGACCATATCAAATGCCTACTTTTCTATAATGTGGGTGCTCCAAAAATAGTACTATTAGAAAGTCTAATCCTTCTACAAAAGTTTGTTCAAGAAAATACTTTTTAACATATAAACTACTTTACAAACTCACATCTTAGTAATGTGAGATTCATTGCTCACATGTTATAAGATATGGGCATTGTGGTGGGTACAAAGACTTTGTATTTTCAGGAATTATCTCGAGATATGAATTGTTTTGACAATAATTTTCTCATTTGTTCTTTGTAACTGTGAAAGAGGTGGGCTATGCAACAAAGTCCTGTTTATGCAGAAAAAGGCCCACAAGCCTTGATCTAGCTCCAAAAAGCCAGGACAACATCCATGGAGTAGAAGGTATGTATACCTACAGAGAAGGAAATCTGACTCAAAACACCGATTCGTACCTGAGTGAAGCCCAATACTACTGCATTGGCGGAGCGGTACAACCGAAAAGCTTAAAATAAAATGCACACAGTTGCCAACTTTGGGTCATATTATTTTATTTTAGTTGTAATATTTTTGATAAAATGAAATGCATGTTTATTTTAAAAAATAACTCTAAATAAAAAATTAATTTTTAATGTTATATCAAATTTTAAATTAAATTATAATATCTTTTTATTTCTTAATAAAAATATATGTGGACAGACTTTTTCCACACTTGAGACTAATGGATAAATTAAAAATAGATACACCACATATTATTTACATCTTATTTTGATATTTATAAAATAAAAATATTATTTCTATTTTTACAAATTGATTTTTAAGATATATGAACTATGCAACATATAAGAATGAAATACTAAGTCCCTTTTCAAGAGTTAAGAGTTTAGAAAAGTATTCATTTCTATATCATTTCATGACTAGCCAATCCTTTCATTGCTTCATCATTACGATTTTCAGTCGGCTTGAAACTTTTTACATAAGAATTTTAAGGTTATGATTATTAAAAAATTTTGAATGTATAACTTTAATTGACCCAAATATTTTCTCCAATCAAGACTGGATCATGGATGGGCATCTTATCATTTATCGTCATGACTTTTAGAAAATGCTTTTAGGTCTTAGCTCCCAAGAAACTACTCTAGACTTAAGAAAGCAAAATATATCTTGTAATAATGATTAATTTGGATAATATATATATTTTCTTTATGTGAACTAACTATTAAAGAAATGCTATTGATTTTTAACTCTCTCTCTTATACAACTTACTGGGCATAAAATAATTTTTTATTTTGGAGTCTAAAATGGAGTCTACATTTATTTTTTATGACATTTAGTCCCTTTGTACGCAAAGATGGTATTGTCCAAATAATGGACTGATTACGCCATCTTTGCACAAAATTATTTCCTAGTAAATAGGTGACTTCTGCGAGAAATAATGTGTACTTGTTGTCTTTTTAATTTGTTGACTATTGAAGGGATTAAAGGGCTATAGAATAAATAAATCTCTATGAAGCCTTAAAGTTTATTTAATAGTATTGAATGAATGAGTCTATTCTAATAAAATGTATTATATAAACTGATTTTGAAAAAAAAATTTATATATTGAAAAAAAAATTAATTGTTTGTATCAATCTATATTGTGTAAATTGAAAAATAATCGTATTAAGAAAAGAAATTTTAGAATTTTATCGTTTTTTAACACTCATCTTTATGACTTTTTTTTCTCTTCCCTTTCAGGGAATGAAGTTACTTTTTATTTTATATTTTTATATTTTTATATTTTTTTATAGCTATGTATGGTTTGAGCTTTTGTTATATTAATAACTACCTTTTTCTTAATCTATCCTTTCTTTTAACATGTGCTTTAATTTTTTTTTTCTTTTTTATTTTTCTCTATATAGCAAATTTATTTTGCTAATCAGTGGAGCAATCATCATATGATCTATCTTTTCACAAATTTTCTGACATACGGGGTTCTCCTTGTAGAGTTCCCGGACGGTGGAGTTCCAATCGCCTATCTTCTTGGAGAGCTTGTGGTAGCGTGGGACATCCTTGCCGTTGCTGACTGAAGAGGAAACTGTGCAGTTTCACGTTTAGGGCGTTTAGAACGGAAATGACTGAGCCACAAATGGCTTTTGTGATGGTTATATGATCAGAGAGGTTTTACAAAAGCTTAGTTGGTGAACAAATCAGTGTCTCTGTGTATGTAAATCATAGGTTTGCTCGTTGCTTAGTGAAAACAAAGCATCAAGAAAGTGAGGGATTATAGTTTGAACAGAGTTTGAAATTTTCCGTTTTGAATGAACGAGAGGGAACATGGAAGATAAATCGTCCTAGTCTAACACCATGTTGAATTCGGTGGAAAGAAGTGAAAACAAAGATTGGAGATCAACTGATTCCTTTCATATCTATTGAAAGTAATTGTTGTATATGAACAGTAATAGTCCATACCTGTATAAGCCCATCGAGGCCCATATGTATTTGATTCTTTGTCTCTATTCTGTGCTATATCAGCGTGTTGTGTGTGCTGCACAGATTTAGAACACTAGCTTTTCCTCATATTCATGTATATGAACTAAATCATCCATGAAAGCTGTTTTTAGATTTTCAGCCATATCATTGTTCTTAACATGGCATCAAAGCAGGAATTTCCTTCTTTCCTATGATTCTTCACGTTTCTGCACCTTTTGGACCCTTTTCTCTCCTTCTTTCTTCCCTATTCTTCTCTTAGCCATTTCATCAAACACCTTCTCTTCCTTCAAAACCCATGGCCAATAGTTGCAGTCCCGTGCGAGACTGCCACCACAGGCATTGATCTCACTCATGCCACCACTCTTGTGGTCGTTTCGGCCACCCACCTCTTCCTGAATCCTTAGTTCCACCTGGCCATGCCTTCTTTCTCCATCTTAGTGAACAAACCGGTGTTCTCTTAGTTTCTAAAAAACTCACCGGTGTAGATAACTTCGCTAGTTGGCATTGTGATATGGAAATGGCCTGAAATGGGAAGAACAAACAAGGCATTTGTCGACCCATCTGTGCCTCAACCTCCCCTGGAATCTCCTCTTTATCCCTTTTGGAAGCGCTGTAATAGTGTTATCCTCTCATGGATCCTCACCGTTCTAGCCCCTGAAATCTATCACACCTTCACTTATGCGACTGATGCTCGCACTGTATGGGTTCATCTCTACGAAAAATTTCAGTGAGTGGGTACTGTTCGGTGAAATTCTACATGCAAGTATACATGTCGAACAAGTAATATAATGATAAGTACAGATATCGTCCCACGAAGACTGGTGTTTACTAAACTAATTAATTACTAATGGTGAATAGATCCTAGAGTTTATCTAGCCAACAAAAATGGTAAAACATGAATTTAATAACCAAATTTAATCTAAAATTGATAAACAAAATGTGCTAGAGCTTCTGATTTCCCCTAATTACTCAGTACAAATGTTGATCATTTATGCTTGCAAGATTAATTCTAGTCATGTGATGGCGGAATTTCCTAATTTATTCACTACCCTATGTCTAGGTGTAGCGAACCTACTTAACTCATCAACTCACTGTATCTCTACATATGAATTAAATGAACCAAGTGCATTAAGATATGTGAATATTCCAGTTTGCACCTAAAGCCACACAAATCATATGGTATATTTATATCCATATTAATCTATGGTTGCATATTACATGAAGCAACTGCATATTGTCGTCGTTCGAACTCAAATATGCAAATCAAATCATTAAGTGGTAGCTAATCACTTAAATGCATTAAGATCAGTAATATGCAACTTCACAATCATAAAATATCTCACAAAACATAAATAATCATGTCATTCATACATCATAATTAAGTTCCATCTTAGCTCTAACACAATAAGTTAAAATAACATATTTACACAAACTAAATCAGTGCAAAAACGTGAACAAAATATTCTGGAATTTAAAAACATTAAAGCTGTCACCAAATGTCTTCAAATCACAAAACAAATTGCACAAATCTGCACATTAGGAGGAGAAGAAGAAGCTGTCTGGAAAACGGGAAGAAAACGAGCAGAGACGCGCCCTCACGCGCTTTCGCACGCGCTGACACGCTCCGGTGACACGCGCCGCCGTCCGCCGCCGGTCTTCACAGAAACTTCAGGAAAGGTAGATCGGGACGCCCAGGTTGCAGATCTGTAAAAATATCCAGCAAAACCGCCACAGAAACGCGTAGATCTAGCGGAATGGACAAAGTCGGCGTTCGCACTTCTTTGCCGGAAACCGCCGTAAACCGCCGCGAAACTGGTACAGAAAGGCTAGAAATCACTTTAGGACTAAAGATCTGCTCTCTCCTCGCCCAAAATCACCTAAATGTAGCTGGAAAAGACGAAAATATGGTCGGAAATGGGTCGTCGCCGGAGAAAGTGATGGATGGACGGTTGGCGTTCGCACTTCCGTCACGCTCTTCTCTGAGACCCGCGCTGTCGCACGCGGCCTCTCTTTCTCCGGCGACACCTCTGGTTCTGATCAAAGACTCCGACTCCCTCGGTTTCTTTCTCTCCTGCTCTCTCTCTGTTCGGTCCTCTCTCCATCTCTCTCTGTTCTTCGGTCCTCCTCTTTCGATAAATGGCCTCCTCCAGATAAAAGCCTCACGCGTTTTCTGCGGTCCCACACATTTTTCCACTCATGCAACCCGCTGTTTTCCACTTGGCTTTCTTTGTTTGACTTCTTTTGTTTATAAAAGACCTCTGCGTTGCCAACCAAGATAATTCACATAATGGCCTCACAAGTCTTCTACATAATAGCCTAATGGGTCCCATGTGTTTCTTCATTTGTTTGACTTCCTTTTGCCTTGTTCGTGAAGCTCCATCCTTTCTATTCAAGTCCTTTTCTTTCCTCACATGCTTCCACGTTTCCACGTGCATAACTTATTTTCTTTTATATTCTTTTTTCATGGTTTTCTACTCCTTTTTCTTCTTTTTCTTCCATTTTGGGTTTACTGCATAAAATAACAAAATATAATTAAATATAATTAAATACAAATATAATTTAATAAAAACTATATTAAATATAACCTAAAATAATCAAAATAACTCTATATAAAATAGAGTTATCAGGTACTCAAGAACTCACCACCGTGCAGAGCGATCTAGCCAACATTTCCAAAAATGGGGAGCCCGTATACCAGTTTGTTTTCTGATTGGAGTGCTTATGGAGCCAATATAACTCTTATATCGCCATTCTGTTCTTAAAGCTCGGTGGAATCTCGACTTTCCGATGATTTATGGACAGCGTGAAGGTGACCTAGTTTCTAAACGGCCTAGATGACCGTTTCTTAGCCACCTGATCCCAGATCAAGCACACTCGGCCTATTTTACCTTTTTTCAACGCCATTGCGATGATCCGAGGCGACGAGAAGCCTCCTCGGTGAGCTGGCTCCGGCAGCTAAACTGAATCGGTGACCTTCTCGATTTCGCGAAGCCTCTCACAGCTCTTACTGGGAGACGAGTCACGAGGGTTGAGCTAGCTCGAGGCAGGCCCCCTTGGGTGGGCACACGGGCCCGCACCCCTTGGCCTTGTCACTAATTTGTGTGAGGCCGAGTATCCTTCTTATGACCCGTGCGCATCTGGGCTCCAATAGCAGCCCTATAACATGCGGGCCTACTTGCCCACAAGCTCATCTTACACACCCATAAGCTCCTTTTTTCCTGCATCTGGGCTGCCACCTTCTCAGGCCCACATGGGCTTAGCAGATTTGCAAGCCTTCCTAAAAGGCTGCAAACACTATGGCAGAAAAGGCCACCACATTGATGACTGCTACCAATTGAACAAATGTGACCATTGTGGCCTCACTAGCCACCCCAAGTCCCAATGCTATAAACTCCATGTTGGTGCTCCTCCACAAAAGGGGAAAGGAAAATCAGTTAAACGCTAGTCAGCTCACCATGGCACTATTGACGATGATTCTGATGAAGCCACCGTTCTTACCAAGGAGGATCATAAAGAAATCATGAAATTTCTTCACAAGTAGAAACACTCCACTACTCAATCCTCTGTTATGAATTCCTCACAAACCACTACTCATATAGTAGGTATTTTTCCCCAACACTTTTGCCTTTCTCATTGGCTTATAAACTCAGGAGCTAGTGACCATGTTACGGGTAATTTTAATTGCTTAATTTCTCCTCGGTCACGCATTCATGAATCTAGGACTGTCAAATTACCCAATGGGAAACACATCCCTATCACATATATTGGTTCAGTTATCTTGCATGACAAATACTTTCTATATGATGTCCTTTATGCTTTTGCTTTCACCACTAATTTGTTATCTACTACTAAATATACTCGAGACAATAACTATGCCATTACCATGCTTTCCAAATTTTGTTTGTTTTAGGATTTGTGGACTGGGACAGTGATGGGAATTGGTAAAGTCAAGCATGGTCTTTACTTAGTTGTATCTGATTTTGGTAATGATGCATATGTGTTTAGCATCTTTCATCTTGTAATAGATTTTTTTGTACCCAAGGAGATGAACACTATTTCTAGTAATTCTTCTCCTTCATCTACTACTTGTAATATTTTGCATCAACAACTTGGACATCCATTTATTAATGCAATGCGTTATATTTATAATTTCTCCAAGTCTTCTTTACATGATATTGAAGCATGTTCCATATGTACCCTTACCAAACACTCTCGATCCCCATTCCCTAATAGGACCACGACTACCACTATTGTATTTGAATTGATTCATGTAGATATTCGGGGTCCTTATAAGACCGCTTCGCATTTTGGTGCACGTTATTGTTTCACCATTATTGATGGCCATACTCGTGCCACTTGGACCTTCCTCATGAAACATAAGACTGACACCCTACCTCATCTTGAATCATTTTTTTCTATGGTGACCACCTAATTTGGCCTTTCCATAAAACATATCCGCATGGATAATGCCTAAGATTTCTTTAGTACTTCTTGTACATCATTTATTGCTTCCCAAGGAATTATTCATGAGAGTTCTTGCCCTTACACTCCTCAACAAAATGGGGTAGTGGAACATAAACATAGACATTTGTTTAATGTTGCCCAGACACTTTGTTTTCAGGCTCATTGCCCTATTTGGTTTTGGAGTGAGAGTCTCTTGATTGCGACACACTTAATTAATCGCACTCCAAGTTCTGTGCTTAAGGGGACAAACTCCCTATGAGTGACTTTTTGGGAAACCACCCGTGCTTAATAATCTTCGAGTATTTGGATGCTTATGCTATGTAGCTCACTTGACCCAGCATGATAAATTTGGTCCTAGATGCATTCCTTCAATCTTCATGGGTTACCCTTTCAGCCAAAAAGGGTATCACCTTCTTGACATTGAGAGCGGTAAGTTTTATGTCAGTCATGATGTTATCTTTCATGAGTCCATATTTCCATTTGGATACACATCTACAGACTCATGCTCTGTCTCTGGAACTTCGCCACCCCCTAACACTTCTCTGTAGGACCCCACTTTGCTTGCCATTATCACTTATACTGGTCCAGTTCGGGAATCTCCTATTGAGGTAACTATCATACCACCACGCCACTCAGGTAAAATCACTAAACCTCCCATTTGGACCAAAGATTATGTTGGTACTTCTACAGCTCACCCCATATGTCATGCTATCTCACATCATAGACTCTCTAACACCTATGATTATTTCATTTGCTCTATCTCCACCCTTGTTGAACCCACCACATATAGTGAAGTTGTCTTAGACCCTCTGTAGAGAAAGGCCATGACTGAGGAGATTAAAGCATTATAATTAAACAACACATGGGAACTAGTTTCTTGACCTACAGGTCAGAAAGTTATAGGTAGCAAGTGGGTATACAAGATCAAATATCAGGCTAATAGCACCATTGACCAGTTCAAGGCTCATCTAGTAGCTAAAGGATACAGCCAACGTTGTGGAGTTGATTACGAAGATGCTTTTGCCCCTCTTGGCAAACTAGTCATAGTCTGAATCATCACAGCTTTAGCCGCCATCCATGGTTGGGATTTACACTAGATGGATGTTCACAATGCATTCTTGCAGGGTGACTTATATTCAGTTATATACATGCATCTTCCAGAAGGATTTCAACGCAAAGGGGGATCTAAAGTATGTAAACTCAAGAAGTCTTTGTATGGCCTCAAACAAGCCTCACGTCAATGGTATCACAAGTTCAAAGAAGCCTTGCTTCAGACTGGCTTTCATCACTCATAGCATGACTACTCCCTATTGTTCGATGAAATTCTACATGCAAGTGTACATGTCGAACAAGTAATATAATGATGAGAATGAATATCATCCCACGAAGACTGGTGTTTACTAAGCTAATTAATTACTAACGGTGAATAATTCCTAGAGTTTATCTAGCCAACTGAAATGGTAAAATGTGAATTGAATAACTAAATTTAATCTAAACTTGATAAACGAAATATGTTAGAGCGTTTGATTTCTCCTAATTACTACATATGAATGTAGATCATTTATGCTAGCAAGATTAATTCTACTCATGTGATGGCGGAATTTCCTAATTTATTCACTATCCTATGTCTAGGTATAGCGAACCTACTTAGCTCATTAATTCACTATGAGTCTGCATATGAATTAAATAAACTAAGTGCATTAAGATATATGAATATTCCAGTTTACACCTAAAGCCACACAAATTATATGGTATATGTCTATCCATATTAATCTATGGTTGCATATTATAAGAAGCAACTGCATGCTATCTCCTGTTGGTCTTAAACATGCAAATCATATCATTTAAGTGGTAGCTAATCACCTAAAAGCATTAAGATCAGTAACATGCAACTTCACATTCATAAAATATCTCACAAAACGTAAATAATCATAACATTCCTACTTCATAATCAAGTTCCATCGTAGCTCTAACAAACTAAACTAAAACAACATATTTATAGAAACTAAATCAGTGCAAAAACGTGAACACAACATTCTGGAATTTAAAAACATTAAAGTTGTCACCAAAAATGTCTTCAAATCACAAAAAGGCTACACAAATCTACACATCAGAGGGAGAAGAAGGATCTGTCTGAAAAACGGGGTGAAACGATCTGCACACGTGCCGTCACGTGCTTCCACACGCTCCATCATGCGCCGATGACACGCGCCGCCGCCGTCCGCTACCGGTCTTCACAAAAACTTCCAGAAATGTAGATCGGGATGCCTAGGTTGCAGATCTATAAAAAGATTGCGTAAATCCGCCTCAGAAACGCATAGATCTGACAGAAAAGCCCAAACGGCGTTTGCCGTTCTTCGTCGGAAAACCGCCGTAAACTACCATGAATCTGGTACAGAAACGCCAGAAATTGCACACAGGGCACAGATCCGCTCTTTTCTCACTGAATAACGCCCAGAAACGACTGAAAATATGAATGGGATATTGGGTCACCAGAAAACACCGAATGGTGACATTCGCCGGAAACGCCAGTAGAAGTGGCGTCGGGTCTGCTGTCGCACGACCCTTAGCCTCTTCGCCCGGGGCTCGGCAGATGAACTCCGGTCAGTTGCTCTCTCTCTCTGTTGCGCTGCCCCCTTTCTCCTTTTTTTCTCTTTCGGTATCTCCCCCGGTCTATTTGTTATTCCGCCTCCTTTTTCGTTTTTTATTTATTTTTCCTTCATCACGTGCTTTCCCTTGTGAGATTAATTGCTTCTTTTTCTCTCTTCTTTTCCTTCCAATTTTTGCTTCATTTCCTTACTTTTCTTCCATTTTGGCTTTGCTACCTAAAATAACAAAAACATACATAAATACAATTAAATATAAATATAATTTAATAAAAATTATATTAAATATAACCTAAAATATTAATAATAATTCTATAAAATATAGAGTTATCACCTATTCCTAAAGCCAACAAGTAAAGGCCTTCTCATTGTCTTTTTGTATGTAGATGACATGATCATCACTAGAGGTGATGAAGTAGAAATTAGCAACTTTAAGAACTATTTATGCTCTACCTTTCACATGAAAGACTTAGGGCTAGTGAAATACTTCTTGGGAGTTGAGATGGCACGATCCTCTAAGGGTATAGTTCTGAACCAGCGCAAGTATGCCCTTGAATTAATTTCAGAATATGGATTGTTTGGATGTAAGCCTGCTTAGAGCCCCATGGAGCAGAACATCAAATACACCAGCGTTGAATATCATGAGTTTCTCTATAAGGAAAGGGACCCTCCTTTTAAAGATGCAACTAGATATTAGAGATTAGTTGGTCGATTGATATACCTCACTATAACTCAACCTGACATTTGCTTTGTTGTTACACTACTCAGCTAGTTTATGCACAACCCGAAGGAATCTCATCTTGACGCAGCACTAAGAGTCATCAGGTATGTTAAGAAATCTCCAAGTCAGGGATTATTGATGCGATTTGATAGTTCCTTGGAGCTACGTGCATATTGTGATGCCACGTATGGTTCATGCCCTATGGGACAATGCTCCACCACAGGTTTTTGTATCATCCTTGGAGACTCTCTTATCTCTTGGAAAAGCAATAAATAGTCCACCGTGTCATATTCCTCAACTGAATCAGAATATAGAGCTATGGCATCCACCACCTGTGAGATAATATGGCTCTTAGGACTTTTCAAGGACTTGCGCGTCCCATTGTTGTAACTAGTTAGTTTGTATTGTGATAATGAGACAGCGATGAAGATCGCTGCAAATCCTGTGTTGCATGAGAAGACCAAACACATAGAAATCAACCATCATTTTATCAAAGAGAAGATAGCTGCGTGAATAATTCGGACATCTCATATCTCCACTCGAGATCAGCCAACGGATCTATTGACAAAAGCATTGGGGATCCAACAACATCACTTTTTTATGAGCAAGCTGGGTGTTTATGATTTGTATCGACTACCAGCTTGAGGGGGGATGTTGAAAGTAATTGTTGTATGTGAATAGTAATAGTCCATACCTGTATAAGCCCATCAAGGCCCATATGTAGATTTGATTCTGTCTCTATTATGTGCTATATCAGCGTGCTGTGTGTACTGTGCAGATTTAGAACACTAGCTTTTCCTCATATTCATGTATATGAACTAGTTCATCCATGGAAGTTGTTTTTAGATTTTCAGCCATATCATTGTTCTTAACAATATCGATTGAATCAAAAAAATTACAGCAAACTTAGCAAAGAGAAAGAAAAACCATAATAGACCACCTCAAAATTTTCCAGTGGAGATACACGTTGCCTTATACAAACAAAAGAATCCCGCTGCCAACAAGGAGACCAACTCCGGTTGATGGGTTGCAGGTGAGTCAAACAGCTACTTTTGCTTTGTTCAGCTCCCTTCCCTTTCAATGTAACACTGAGGCTGCTGCATGGAAGGAGAGTTGCTACTGCATCATAGGGTGTGTTCCCTTTGTTGACAATTTGTGAAGTGCAGAACAGAGTAATGGAACACAATGGAGAAAGTTTACATTTTGGACATTAACTAGACAAGTAATATTCATTCAAGCACTTAGTTTCAAATTTTACAAAGAGCTACAAATAGTTCATATCATTCAATAAACATTTGCTGCATAGACAAAATATTGCAGATCTGTGAAAACAGAAAACTTAAAAACTTCAGTGGAAGCACTAACATATTTATAGTAAATCGTTTAACCATAAGAGTCTTTCTCTCTCTCTCTCTCTCTCTCTCTCTCTCTCTCTAGAGGTCTACATGGCTCCTCTTTTCAATGGAGACCGTATCTCTCAAGCTTTTACTTTTATCACTTAACTTGTTTTCTTCTCAACATCTTTCTTACACGAAAGGTCCTTCTTTAAAGAGGACTGTCAACATGAACATTTCTAGCACTCAAACTTACTTCAATCTTAGCTGTTGCTTGCATGTAAATGTGGCTTCATCAGAGTGGTTTACTTTTAACCATATCCTTTCTTGGAAACCAACCGATCGGTCAGCCAGGGCAACCTAATGGCTGCCGCGTCTGACTTGAATGCCGAGCACCGGCCTTTAGTTACGAATCTCAATTTCCCAGGAGAACATGCCCTGCCACTTTCTCATCTGCAAGAATTTGAAAAATGCATGCTGCCTCATTGTCAAGAGTATGGTTTTGAACTGCAGAGTGCCAAATTTGTGAAAATTTTCATTTCCTAGGAGAGGAATCATATGTACCATACTAGGTCCTGGGTTGGGTTCTTCATCAGAAATGTAAAATTTGGGGTCATGGTGTTTTACATTGTTTGGCTTTTACTTCGTATTGGGATTCAGAGATCAGTGAAATTCTTTTTATCAGTAATGTGTATAAGTATCATTTCAAATCAAATAACCTCAAGAATGAAAAAGGAAACTAAATCAATTCAGTTTTCCAAATCATGGATAAGGAACTTATTTAAAGGGATCACAAATTTGAAAAGAGAAAATTATTTGTTACCATGGATTCCCTTTTGCAATGTTCTAGATTTTAGGAGAAAAGATGCTATCTAGCAGCATAAAGCTTCCACTTTAGATAAAAATGAAATACCATGATAAGAGTTCACACCACCTCGCACCACTTCGCACCATGACAAGTAGTCACAATAAACTTCCCATATCTACTCAATAGAAGACGACAAAACATCAATATTAGTGATTATAGTACGAACTTGAGTTACTGGATATCAAAAGTAATGCTTAATTTTCTTTCTCAGAAGAATAAGTGTTTTTTAATTTTGAACAAGTGGCATAACTTGTTTCGTCGATAGTGCAATTTAGCCAATTGATAGTGAAGTTTGTATGAAAGATTGTTCCTTTGAATAGGGAAAGATATAGAGTTATAAATTCTAGTTATATTCTAAAACATTGGATCTTTAACAGCTTGATTATGATGACAAACCATGGGAAAATGTTGGGAAACAAATAAATAGTACATAAACATGAAATAATCTGGTAGTGATCAAATAATCTGTTTGGTCATCAAACATCTACGCCGAAGAATGAAGTGCCTTATTCAAATCTTCTACTTACATGCTTGTTTCTACCTTAAGAAATAGTCAAACTCAGCAATTGTTCCGAAGTTGCAAGCAAGCCCAGCTCCAGTGGCACTCGAGAAAGGATCCCTTCTAAAAGAAATGTTCCCAAGGGAAAGAAGAAGGAAACTAGGAGACAGTAGCTGCACAATTTCAATTGTAGGCGTATGAAACTGGTTACTAACAGTAAAAGAAAACCCTCTAGAACGACACACAAGGAATATTAGGAAAGACAATAAAAGAGACCTCCAGAAACGTAAATCACAAAATCAAATCTTTAGATTCCGAAGCATTCAGGCATCTCTAGTTTTACAAAAACTTAGTACTTTTTGCTGGCAACAAAAAGAGTCTTATAGTCTTCTTTATTTAGATTGGAACAATGGATTTCAAGAAATAACAAGCGACAAAACACTTCCCGTCCAATATTACCACATTAATCATTAGCTTCCATAACTTATTAAAGACCAGACAGTTCCCTGAGATGAACAAAACATTAAGTGTTAACATTATCCCATAATCCAATTAACCAAAAACATACTTATCCAATAGAAACACAAATGCTTTAACGTATCAAAAACTATTAGAGTTAGAATTTATAGCCGGTGTTCAAATACCCTGAAAGACACTAAGATAAGAAGATTATGCCAAAGAAAAGCATTCTTGCTACATTTTTAGACGTACTAGATATAACAAAACATGTTGCTATTTAGAAAAAGAAAAAAGAAAAATCCCTGTATCATTTTAAGAAAGATTCAACCAACTATTTACAGATTGGGTTAGTTACCTGACCTTCAGACATTCAAACTGGTCGCTAACTTTGCTTCTTGTAATCGTGTCCGAAGACCTTTGATCTTCAGTTACTTCAAGCATCTTTCACACAGATGATGAAATAGAAAGAAAGAAAAATTTAGATGGTGTTAAATGAAAGGAAAATATTGAGACCAATAAAATATCGTGAATAGGAAGAAATGAAAAATTTAAGAACGTTATCATCGAAAGCAACAGGAACATATTTGTTATTAATGGATTGAAAAGAAGTATTCCGTAACTGTAAAAGCTGAAATATGGTTCTCACCTTTAGAATGATGGGAGGATTTTATACCAGAATATGCAACTCGTTTAAGCCCTTTTAGCTCATCCAATATATTCGTCATCAATAAACAAGTCAACATTGTCTGGTATCTTTCGCTGCTTTTTTTACTTTCTTGCTTTGCAATTGCTTCTTCAATAAAGGACATGTCCAGATCCGAATAGTAAAAAGTGAGACGGGCAACTTGTTTTCTAGTATGCACTTGAGGTTAGGACAGTCTTGGAGCTGCAATTCTTCAAGAGAGATGAGGTGTTGAAGGCCTTCCTTGTCCAAAGATTTCAGATTTTGAAATCTCCCAAGGTAAAGTTTGAGCAGACTGGAAGGCAGAAATCCTGGCCCTGAAAAGGACACCACATCCTTTGTTGTTACATGGATTCCCAAATATCAATGGTGCAAAGCTTTGGAGATAAATCTAATCAAAATGACACGAGGGTTGAGAGCTCTAAATTTTTAAGGGATGAGAAGTGTAGGTGTGTTGAGAGCTCTAACTTCAAGCAACCCCCAATCATTAACTCTTGAAGACGATTGCTGCAATTGACCATTACCTCTGCGAGGCATTCTAGTTGACTTCTAATGAGAGGCACAAACCACGCCCAACCAAAGTGACTTGGTTTAATTTAGACACCAGCATGATTTGAGGGTAAAAACGAAACACAAACTATGTAGGATATTAGATAGAAGTCTTGTTGAGCTTCAACTGCATACGTGTGATTCATGACAAAATCTGAAATGATTGTAAGGCTTGTCTGACATCTTCTAGTGGAGTATTTCAACCTCTGACTTAGTTAGAGTCATGTTCACCACATCTTTCTCCTATCATTATGAGCTTGTGAGATGTACCAAAAGCTAAAAGGAAAATAAAGCCAAAAGTATTTCATATTACTAGAGAAATAGGGTTAAAACAAACTTGAAAGAATAATTTCTTTCAAAGGAATAAAATAAATAAAAATTTCAAGTTTCATATTAAAAAACTCAAAACATAAGTGACATAATGTATTCACTTGCCACTTTGCTAATATTATTCACCCATGATCTTGTGAAATGCACTCATTCCCTTTAGTTGAAGGCTATTGGGTTCCATTGACATATACCAATTTCACAAGAGCTAACATGTCCTTGTTCACAAAATTAAAAATTTCCCATCAAGTCTTTAAATGCATAGATACAAAATCTTCAATTCTATTAATATCACTTATATAAATATCTCTAAGGTATAATTATCTAGGATTGTTACTCTAGCACTCCAACTCTCTAATGGAAATAGATAGGAAAAACAAATATATTGTTACTTTCAACCTAGCAATTGCTTCCCTCCAAGTAAATCATTCCAAGATTGACTTTCAACTAGAATAATATGCTTTGTTTTTATATTGTGCCTCATCTTGCTAGAGTTTATAAAATGGGTGATCAGTATTCTTAAGTAAACAAAAAGGAAATGAAAACCAAAACTAATCTCAAAGGCATTTTAAAGTTCTTTGTTCAATGCATTGAGGAGATCTCCATAAAATTCAGCATAAGTTTACCAAATCAACTTTCTTTGAGCAAGATTTCTATATCCCACGATGGAGACAACTAACCGCCCATTTATCCTTGTCGTGCATTAAATTGGTTGAAATTAGTTCTTAATGTTCAAATAGAAAAGCAAAAATGTATAGAAGCAAATGCAATAACATGTCATCATCATTTAAAATCCATAAAGAAAGTGAAACAAATGTTGCTCACCTTACGAAAATGTGTTGACTTTGTACAGAATGTGTAAACTCCAGTATACTTGATAATATACTTCTTGTAGCTATATCTCCTTTTTGTGTACACATCAAGTCAAATCATGTAAATTTAATATATCATTTTTTTTCTAATTTATCTTTGTTTATATTCTAATTTTTTCTTGTGCCACAATTTCCCCTTCACAAGAATAATAAAATTTGTCTTGAAACAAGGTAGCACATTCCTAACTAAGACACCAAACAAAATGAGCTTAAAAATAACTTCTAAATACTTGGCAATCAAAAGGCATAACTCTAGAGATAATTTTTTTTTAAAACTTTCTCAAGAATTTAGCATGTATTATGCCACATAGACATAGTAATCAATACCTTTCAAGCTAGGAATGTGTAGTTTTAGTTGACAAGACTTGATAAATCATGTGCATCGTTGGCCTAGATTGTGGATCCATATTCAAGCAATCGATTGCAAGCTGTGCAACTGTTATAAGTCCATCCTCAACTTGACTTGTTAGAAGTGAAAGGCGTTGGTCAAATACATTCTTTATATTAAAGTTTCTCTCTATTGATGAAGATGATAGTATGGAGATCAAGTCACTAGGATGCTTCCCCATCATGACTTCAAATGCCAAGACACCAAAGCTATATATATCACATTTTTCAGTGACTCTCATTGTATATGCGAACTCTGGCCAAAAAATAAAAAAAAGAGGAGAAAGAAAAAGAAAAAGAAAAAAAAAAAAAAACCAAAATCAACATGTATGCTATAAATGTTAACCTAAAATAAGACAACAGGAAAATACATTCACCTGGTGCTATATATCCATATGTGCCGGCAAGAGAAGTCCAATTAGATGAGTCTACATTCAAAAGTTTAGCTGTACTGAAGTCTGAAACATGAGCCTCATATTCAGAATCCAACAAGATGTTTTTGCTTGATATGTCTCTATGAATAATGGATGGTGAGCAACCATGGTGCATGTAGCTTAAGGCACGAGCTATACCTTTAACTATATTTAACCTCTTACTCCAATCAAGTACTCTAGCAGTTTCTTCATTCATCAACATTGAGGCCAAGCTACCTTTTTCAAGATACTCATAAATCAAAAATGAATGTTTGGCATGTGAACAAAAACCATAAAGTTTGACGATGTTTCGATGTCTTATCTCCATTAATGACTTTATCTCATTCAAAAATTCTTTCTCAAATTTTCTCTCGTTCTCATGGTAAAGTTTCTTCACAGCTATTACCTCAGTTGAGGGTAGCTCTACTTTGTAGACCTTTCCATGTCCTCCTTCTCCAATGGCATACTTTTCATCAAAATCCTCAGTTGCTTTTATGATTTCGTCATACATTTTCCTCCCATCAAAGGTCAACACTGAAAGAAATACCTCTTCATGCTTGTCATTTTGTTTTGATTCTAAATTTTTCTTCCTTCTATTCTTGATGATGAAAATTTGAAATAAAGCAAATAGAATCAAGAGTGCCCCTAAGATGGGTAAAACAATAACCAACACAATGCTCACATGTTTGTTTGTCATGGAAGCATTGCAAGGTTGTAGTCCTTTAATGTTTCCACACAACCCCTTATTCCCTTGTAGTGTTTCAAAGGAAGCATTTAGAAATGCTATGCTATTGGGAATAGGACCTTGCAACTCATTGTAGGATATGTCAACATACAATAGGCCATGCATTTCTTCAAAGGCTTTTGGAATGAAACCAGAAAGATAATTATGAGAGACATTCAACTCTTCCAAGCTTTGCATTTTGCTAATATATGAAGGTATCTCTCCATTTATAAAGTTAAAGCTCAAATCTAGTTTAGAAAGATGGAATAGATTTCCAAGCTGAATTGGAATCTCTCCACTGAAATTATTGCAACTTAAATTCAAGTGATACAATTTCAACAAGTTCCCTAAATTACTTGGAATTGATTGGCTTAACTTGTTTGAAGATAAATCAAGATAGTCAAGATTAGTCAATGATCCAAATTCCAAAGGTAGAGTACTAGAAATTTGATTGCCATTCAACATTAACTTTTCTAAAAATTTCAACCTACCTAGTTCTTTTGGAATCACCCCAACTATACCATTTATAGAAAGATCAAGCACTTGTATTAGAGTTGCATTTCCAATTTCAGGTGGTATGCCACCAGTAATATTGTTTGCACTAATTTTTAAGGCTTCTAGTCGCCAACATTGTGCCCAGTTGCTTGAGATTTTTCCGAAAAACCTATTTTGACTTAGTTCCATATATCTCAAGTTTGGATAGATACCAAAATCTTTAGCTATATCTCCACTAAGTTGATTATTTTCCAACCTGACTCTAATTAAGCTTGTGCAATTTCTTAAGCTTTTAGGGACTTTGCCAACAAAATGGTTGTTGGATGCAGAAAAATTTTGAAGTAATCCACCAGCACAAATATTTTCTGGCAAATAACCAGTAAAATGATTTCTATCCAATTTAAGCAAAACTAACTTTAAATTATCTCCAATTTCTTGTGGAATAGGACCAGAGAATTGGTTGTCAGGAAGATATAATACTTCTAATTTGCTTAAATTAGCAAAAGAAGTAGGAATAGAACCATGAAGTTGGTTTGGGCCTAAACTTAGATCTTTAAGATTTTTCAAGTTTCCTATCTCCTTAGGAATAGAGCCAAAAAGGTTGTTGTATGAAAGATATAAGGCTTCCAACTTGCTTAAATTAGCAAATGAAGTTGGAATAGAACCATGAAGTTGGTTTTCGTCCAAACCTAGATCTTTAAGATTTTTCAAGTTTCCCATTTCTATAGGAATGGAGCCAGAAAGGTTATTGCTCCCAAGATATAAGACTTCCAATTTGCTTAAATTAGCAAATGAAGTTGGAATAGAACCCTGAAGTTGGTTTTGGCCCAGACCTAGATCTTTAAGATTTTTCAAGTTTCCTATTTCTTCAGGAATGGAGCCAGAAAGGTTGTTGCCCCTAAGATATAAGACTTCCAATTTGCTTAAATTAGCAAATGAAGTTGGAATAGAACCTTGAAGTTGGTTTAGGCTTGCTTATAGATCTTTAAGATTTTTCAAGTTTCCTATTTCTTCAGGAATGGAGCCAGAAAGGTTGTTGCCCCCAAGATATAAGACTTCCAATTTGCTTAAATTAGCAAATGAAGTTGGAATAGAACCTTGAAGTTGGTTTAGGCTTGCTTGTAGATCTTTAAGATTTTTCAAGTTTCCTATTTCTTCAGGAATGGAGCCAGAAAGGTTATTGCCCCAAAGATAGAGGACTTCCAATTTGCTTAAATTAGCAAAAGAAGTTGGAATAGAACCATGAAGTTGGTTTTGGCCCAAACCTAGATCTTTAAGACTTTTCAAGTTTCCTATTTCTTCAGGAATGGAGCTAGAAAGGTTATTGCCCCAAAGATAGAGGACTTCCAATTTTCTTAAATTAGCAAAAGAAGTTGGAATAGAACCATGAAGTTGGTTTTGGCCCAAACCTAGATCTTTAAGATTTTTCAAGTTTCCTATTTCTTCAGGAATGGAGCCAGAAAGGTTGTTGCCTCCAAGATATAAGACTTCCAATTTGCTTAAATTAGCAAATGAAGTTGGAATAGAACCATGAAGTTGGTTTTGGCCCAAACCTAGATCTTTAAGACTTTTCAAGTCTCCTATTTCTTCAGGAATGGAGCTAGAAAGGTTATTGCCCCAAAGATAGAGGACTTCCAATTTTCTTAAATTAGCAAAAGAAGTTGGAATAGAACCATGAAGTTGGTTTTGGCCCAAACCTAGATCTTTAAGATTTTTCAAGTTTCCTATTTCTTCAGGAATGGAGCCAGAAAGGTTGTTGCCCCCAAGATATAAGACTTCCAATTTGCTTAAATTAGCAAATGAAGTTGGAATAGAACCATGAAGTTGGTTTTGGTCCCAACGTAAATCCTTAAGATTTTTCAAGTTTCCTATTTCTTTAAGAATGAAGCCAGAAAGGTTGTTACCCCAGAGATATAAGACTTCCAATTTGCTCAAATTAGCAAATGAAGTTGGAATAGAACCATGAAGATAGGTTTCATTCAACCATAGATATTTGAGATTTTTCAAGTTACCTATCTCTTTAGGAATTGAGCTAGCGAAATTGTTGCTTGAAAGATATAAGACTTCTAATTTGCTCAAATTAGCAAATGAAGATGGAATAGAACCATAAAGTTTGTTTTGTCTTAAGTCTAATCTTTTGAGATTCCTTAACTTTCCGACATCATTAGGAATGGATCCAGAAATGTTGTTGTTGTGGAAATTAAGAAGGGCGAGATTTCCTAATTTACCTAATGATGTTGGAATTAAACCATAAAAATAGTTTCTTTGAAGCCTTAATTCCACAAGGGATGTCAAATTTCCAATTTCAGAAGGAATGAAACCATTTAACTGGTTTTTATAGAGGTTAAGGATCTTAAGATAAGCTAAAAGACCAATCTCTAATGGAATTTTTCCAGATAACTGATTATGTGACAAATCAAGATAAATAAGTTTGGATAAGTAACTGATCTCAGGTGGAATGACACCAAATAGAGCATTTTTACTAAGATCAACATATGTAAGATTGAGGAAAGATGAAAACGAGAGTTCATGAAGTGTACCTCGTAAATTAGAACTAGTGAGGTTCATTCTAATGACACTTCCAGCAGCATTGCAAGAAATACCAAACACATTACATGGGTTTGTACTTAGTGCTAAATTGGCTAAAGAATTGATAGAAGTAAAGGAATGGGATGTTGGTGAAGGTAGATGAGATTGAGCTTCCTTTTGAAGGTTGTGTTTCCCTTTGAAAAGAGCATTAGCTTGTACTAGAGATATAAAAACAAAATTAGTTTTTGGAAGTGAAAGGAATAGAACAAGCAAGGTGAAGGAAATAAAGCTGTGTGATTTCCTAAAAGTTGATAAGCCCATTGTTTGAGTTTGTATAACATCTAACAGCTAAGGGCTGTATTTATAACTAGTTATTTCTTCTTCTTTTTCTTAGTCATATCAAAACCAAAAGCAAAAGTACTTGGAAAGTTAAGCCAACATAAAAAGAAAAGATAAGACAAAGAAGACTAGGGTGCACACTTTGAAACATGTTGGATGTGGCTTAGAATTCAAAGCAGCCAATCCTTCCTTTTAGTTAATCTTAGTTTTCTTTAGGTAGAAAAATCATGGAATGCAAATCAAATTGTTACCAAAAGTTAATTTTTTTCTTGGATTTATATGTTGGCTTTTGATAGTTTTAAGAGTGGTTTGATTGATATCCTTTGTGTGATAACCTATACTTTTGACAAATTTGTTGTTGATTCATTGATAGTTTCTCTTTTTCTTTTTCTCTAGAAATATTGAAAACTAATCTTGATTTAGATTCAAAGATGTGAGTCTTCATTGTGGAAAACTTTCTAAAATCATTCACATTCCCCAATTACTTAAGCACTTTCACATTGTAAGTCTTCATTAGGATAGACTTCAAAAAATGGTTTACTTTTACCCATCTTCTTAGCATTTTCACTTTATAAGTCTTTGTGGAGGTAGACTTCATAACGTTATTCACATTCCCTAATCATCCTAACACTTCCACTTTTTAAGTGTTCATGAAATTTTTTTAAAACAAAGGTCATCCTCATTCCCCAATCAACAGAGAAATTTCACTTTTTAAGTCTTCATTGTGAAGACTTGAAAAAATTGTTTACATTTTCCAATCACATGAGCACTTTCACTTTATTAGCTTTTGTTTGAAAATTGTTTATATTCATCAGTCACCCATGCACTTTCACTTTCAAGTCTTTGCAGTGGTAAGGCTTAGAAAATTGATCACATTCCAAAATTTTAGCAACCGCAATGATAAGCTTTGAGGTCTTATAAATTTAAAAAATTGTTCACATTTCCAATCATGTGAGCACTTTCATTTTATAAGTCTTCAT
The DNA here is from genome assembly GCA_028551485.1 of Casuarina cunninghamiana. Classification (NCBI taxonomy): domain Eukaryota; kingdom Viridiplantae; phylum Streptophyta; class Magnoliopsida; order Fagales; family Casuarinaceae; genus Casuarina; species Casuarina cunninghamiana. The sequence goes on along the minus strand of CM052363.1, from coordinate 16,851,181 downwards.
TTGAAAATTGTTCAAATTCTACACTCACAATGCACTTTCGTATGCATTTTTGTATTGGTAGACTTCAGAAAATTGATTCCACGAGTTTAACAACCACAATAATAATCTTTAACAACCACAATAATAACGTTTGAAGTTTTCTTGAGTAGTTGACTCTCATGTTAGGCTTTCATAGTCCAGCAATGGTCAGGAGGTGGGACATAACACAAGAATAACCTTGTATAATCTCACTAACAAATTCATTTGTAGTTACAGGTCTTTCAGTTAGTGCTGGTTGATATAAGAACGCTGTGAATTTGCTGAAATTTTAAGTGATGACTATTAGTATAGGAAATTAGAGCCCCAGAAACTACAATTTGAAAGATAAGCTAACACCAAAAACTTGAAGGAAAAAGAAAAACACGTGTTCAGCATTCTTTGAATATCTATTCGACTCAATAAGTAGTTGGATAAGCGGGACATACATCTGAATTTCTGTTCCGTTTTAATCTCCACAGGGAAAACTCATACACTTGGGCTCTGTTTACTAAGTTTTGGGAGGATGACTCCGTTGAAGTTTACGCAGATACTTGACACCATGAACCAAAACCATATTTGGGAAGCTTGAAAATGACGAATACCACAAAAGGGGGAAATAATTTATAATACTGACTTATCTCTCCGTGGTCATGAACCAACTTTTCTTGATGGCCACATTTTCAAGATGATGGAGTTTCATTCATTAGATGCCACAAGAAAGTACACCTGAGATATTCCCCAAGCTCCCATCATAGACTTCTTTATCATCAGAACTATGTTTTACCAAATAGAGACAAATGACTCCAAGATTTGATCCGATATAATACTTTTTAGACACAAGCCAAAGAAGGGGGTGGCCAAACCTTAGATAGTTCAAAAGCTCGATTGTTCTGTATGGAGACAAAGCGACGTCACATCCACAACATAGAAAGAAAAGGAGACTCACTACAATATCCAACATCGCAAGTGTCCTACAATTTAGACCTAGGGATGTTGGATATTGTAAAAAAGTTCAAAATATAATCTAAAAGCTATTTCATGAGTTGGAAGGAACAAATGATATTTAAAGATTATTGAGTCTTATATCTCTCTATTGTGAAATTATATTCCTTAACAACACCTACACACTAAAAGTGCTTCAGGTTGAATAGGATTTAGAATAAAAGTTAGCTAAAGAATTAGAGAGATATCTACATCTAAAAATTACCAAAGTCTTGTGTCTCACTAGTATAGGATTAAATTCATTGTATTTGAAAACTACCATAAATAAAATCTGGGCATAAATCATGACGAAAGAAAAAGATAGCCAAAGAAGCGAGAGAGCGTATACATGTCCGCTAAATTTCTTTATCAGAATGTTCTTTAACTTAGATTCTTTAAATTCATAAGGCAATTATTAACTTTACTTTTTTGTTGCTTACTTCCTATCCGTATCCACATTTTTCTTTCCACATATCGAGGAACTCCAATGGGTTTAAAACCCTTCTACGAGAGCACCTCATCAGGATCCTTCATTCTATAGACTTCACACTCTATAGACTTCACACTGGATTGGTGTTTTGTTAGCCGATGCATATGAGCACTCTAATTGATCTGGGATTTAGTGGTTCCAGGCAGCTATGTGTCTGATAACGAATATTTAAATGAGAGATTTGTCATGGTCTTGAAGGCTGTAAGAAAGAGCTCATCCATTTTGATAAATAGTGGTCACCCAAAGAATGCCCTTTCGTATAAACTAGTATAGCCAAAAAGTCTGCCACCTGATATATACGTAACTCTAATGTAGAATTTAACAAGTTTGTTTGTTCTTACAGGTGATAATGGCAACCCAATTAAGACACAAATCAGCGGAGATATTACACGACTCCCCTAAAGAAACTACTTATCTTATTACACAACATTATCTTGCTCATGAGAGCCACAATATCGAGGATAAAAAAATTAGATTTAGATATTTGAAATCTAAAGAAACTACTTATCAAATATATGCTATTATCTCTATCCGCTAATACAAACACTAACTTGCTAGTAATAATTATTAAAGTCACAATGCTTAGACATTGTACAGATGAAAACAATTTGCTAGTTCTTATTAGTGCTAGTTTCATCATTTTGGCTATCTTGTGTGCAGAATCGGGAGTGAATTACCATACACACGTGCGAGTATTGGATGTGGATTAGGAAGGTTTGATTGACGCAAAGTAGAAACCAATTATGAAGTGTTGGGGACGGGGGCGGCTAGTTTGAGGAAAAGAAATGAGAATCCATAATGCTGTCGTAATAACGTGGGAAGATGAATGATGATTCCTTTTTGTATGATAGTTTCGTTTCCCACCCTTCTTTATATCTTATCCCATGTACAATGGCATTTTGAATAAAAGTAAAGTTATAACCCAACTCTCTAAATGAATAAATGTAGTAATAGTATTAAAATTGTTAGGCAGAATAGAAGTAAATAAAAAAACTCCACATTGAAATATTATTCAAACTAAACATCTACAAGTTGTCTCTCTCATAGTTACATTGATTTCTTTGTAAGTAAGAAAAAATTATTTAATGCTAAGCTATACAGAATGTGAAAGTGGGTAAGATCATTGTTTCATTGATTTATTATAAAGATTAAAAAAAGGAAAGGTTGGTCACACAAATTCAAAGAGCTGAATGTGAAACTTGTTGGACATGGCCCCAGAATTAAAAGTATCCAATTCTTTGTTTACTGAATCTTAGTTTCCTTTAGATAAAGAACCTACTAAACAAATCAAATCGCTACTAAAAGCTAATCCTTTTTTTCGATGTGTCTGATGGCTTTAGACAGCTTACGAGTAGTTGGCCAATTTTTTATCTATGCTAGATCATGCTTTTTGATTAAATGGAAAGAAGAACGAAAATACCCATTTTTGCGTCCCACCTTTCACTCATGCCTCTGTGGCTTGTCGCTTGACAAATGCCTTTCGAGTGTTTAATGGAGTCAAAAAAGTAAGTAAACAAGTCTCGAAGCAGAGACTCACAACATCATGTAATAACAATATTGAAACTAGTTAGATGGTATAGGAGCAAAGATGTAAACTCCATCTCGAAATATCATTCAAAATCAACAATCTTCAATTTGTCTTTTTTTTTTTTTTGTTTCTAATAATGAGGGTCGAATTTTTATAGGTAAGATAAAATTAGTTAACGCTAAAGGAGATACAAAATGAGGAAGTGGGTAAGATAATTGTTAGTTTATTTGCAGAGAAAAAAAAACCTACATACTTAAAATCAGGAGAAACCATAAAACATCAAATAGACGCTTTTTGGAGTTTTCAAAAAGTGTTCACTTGAAACATGTTGGATTTAGCCTTAGAATTAGAAGCAACCAGTCCTTCGTTTTAATGAACCTTAGTTTTCTTTAGACAAAAAGCCTTTTTTTTTTTTTTTTATGTGTTGTGGCTTTGACAACTTTAAAGTGTTTTGATTGATGTCCTTGGTGTGATAACCTAAACTTTTGACAAATTTGTTGTTGTTTGATTGATAGTCTCGTTCTTTTTCTTTCTCATTTTCTTTTTGTTTTGAAATATTGAAAAGTAATCCTAATTTGGATACTACAATGTAACTTTTTACAGTAGACTTTCAAAAAGCATTCACATCCACAAATTACCTAAGCACTTCCAATATGTAAGTCTTCAAAGTGGTAGACTTACAAAAATCATTCACATTTACCAATCACCTAAGCATTCTCAGATAGAAGTATATTAATTAAGAAAATTGTTCACATTTTCACATTGTAAGTCTTCACAGTGGTAAGACTTGAAAATACTCACATTTCCCAATCACACAAGTTCTTCTACTTTGGATTTTTTTTTACTCTTTTTATGAATATGTAAGTTTATTCATAACATTAAAGGAATAGAAGCTTAGAGCCATTCCCCAACCTTTACAAAACTCATCTATGCATGTAAGAAAATTGAGGCTAGAAACCTCCAATATCACTCAACAAAAATATTTGCATAGGAAAATTTAATGTTTCTAAACAAAGATGCTCTCCCTTGTACTACATTTTTGTTATTCAACCACATTTTTGTTTTGTAATTCTTAGTAATTATGAACTTTAGAAAATTATCCTCATTCAACAATCTCCCTAGCACTTCCACTTTTTAAATATACGTACGAATAGACTTTAAAAAATTGTTTATATTTTTTTAATAACATGAGCACTTTCACTTTATAAGTCTTCCTTTGAAAAGTATTCACACTTTTCAATTAGCATGCTATTTCACTTTCAAGTCTTTGTAGTGGTAGACATGAAAAAAAAAATTAGTCACTTTTAACAATTTTAATAATCACAATAATATCCTTTGAAGTCTTTGTAGTGATAGACTTCAAAAAATTTTGTTCACATTTCCAATCACATTAACACTTTGACTTTATTAGTCTTCATCTTAAATTTGTTCAAACTTTACACTCACCCTTGCACTTTGGCTTTTTGTCTTGTAATTGTAGGCATTAGAAAATTAATCAAATTCTACAATTTTAACAACCACAATAATAACCTTTGAAGTCTTCTTGAGTAGTTGACTCTAGCTTTAGGCTTACACTATCAAGTAGTGCTCTCTAGGTGGACCATAACCAACAATAACCTTGTATAACCTTAATGGAAAATTTACATGTTGTTACGAGTCTTGCAATAAGTGTTGGTTGATATAAAACATTATGAATTTGCTAGAATTCTAAGAGACGATTATCACTATAAAAGACTTAATCTTGAAATACCATTCAAAGTCAACAGTCATCTATTTGTCTTTTTATAGATAAGATACAAATAGTTAAGGCTAAAAAAGATGCAAATGAGGAGGTAGGTGAGAATATTTTAATGTTAGCTTATTTGTTATGAAAAAAAAAAAGAGACAGAAAACCTACACACTTAATATCAAGAAAAATCTAAAAACATCAAATAGATGCTTTTGGAGTTTCCAAAGAGTGTTGCATTCGAAACATGTTGGATTTAGCCATAGAATTACAAGTAGTCAATCCAATTATTCCTTTTAATGAATCTTAGTTCTTTTCTAGATAAAAAGCATCATATAATGCAAATCAAGTTGTTATCAAAAGTTAATATATTCTTTTTAGATGAGTGTTTTGATTAATTTCCTTGACATGATAACCTAAAGTCTTAACAAATTTTTTGTTGTTTAATTCATAATCTCTTTTTCTTTTTCTTTTGGAATATTGCAAAGCAATCCTAATTTGGACTCTAAGGTGTAAGTTTTCATGGAAGACTTTAAAAAGTTATTCTTATTCACCAATCACCTAAGTGTTTCCAATTTGTAAATCTTTGTAGTGGCCAACTTACAAAAATTGTTCACATTCACCAACCACTTAAGCACTTTAATGTTAAGTCTTCATAGTGGTAAGACTTCAAAATATTCTCATTTCACAATCACCCTTGACTTTGTAATTCTTCCTTATGAAAAACTTTAGAAAATTTTACTCATTTATCAATCACCAAAGTACTTTCACTTTTTAAGTCTTTATAATGATAGACTTGAAAAATTTGTTCATACTTTCCAATCACATGAGCACTTTTAGTCTATAAGTCTTCCTTTGAAAAGTGTCCACATTCTTCAATAAGCCGTGCAACTTCACTTTCATCTTTGTTATGATAGACTTGCAAAAAATTAGTTACATTCAATAATTTTAATAATTACAATAATATTCTTTCAACACTTTCACACAAAAGTCTTCCTATTAAGGATACTTAGGAAAATTGTTCACATTCACCAATTACCTACACCTTGGCTTTATGAGTCTTCATAGTAATAAAACTTCAAAATATTCACATTTCCCAATCATTTAAGTAACTTGACTTTGTAATTCTTTATAATAATAAACTTTAGAAAATTGTTCTCATTCAACAATCTGCTAAGCACTTTCATTTTTTAAGTCTACATAGGGATAGACTTTAAAACATTGTTTACATTCTTGAATCACATGAGCACCCTCACTTTATAAGTCTTCCTCTCAAAAGTGTTCACATTCTTGAATTAGCATGCAATTTCACTTTCAAGTCTTTGTAGTGGTAGACGTGAAGAAAAAAAAAGGTAATCACGTTCAAAAATTTTAACAATCACAATAGTATCCTTTGAAGTCTTCCTTGTGATAGACTTCAAAAAAATTTGTTCACATTCAAAATATTTGCATTTCCCAATCACTAGAGTACATTGACTTGGTAATTGTTCAAAATGATAAACTTTAGAAAATAGTTCTCATTCAATAATCTCCTAAGCACTTTCACTTTTTAATTCTACGTAGGGATAGACTTCAAAAAATTGTTTACAATTTCCAATCACATGAGCACTTGCACTTTATAAGTCTTCCTTTGAAAAGTATTCACATTCTTCAATTAGCATGCAATTTCACTTTCAAGTCTTTCCAGTGGTAGACATGAAAAGAAAAACAATCACATTTAACAATTTTAACAATCACAATAATATATCTTTTGAAGCCTTCATAGTGATGGACTTTAAAAAAATTTGTTCACATTTCCAATCACATTAACACTATCACTTTATAAGTCTTAATCTCAGAATTGTTCAAATTGTACACTCACATTTGCACTTTGGCGTTTTGTCTTGTAATTGTAGGCATTAGAAAATTAATCAAATTCCATAATTTTAACAACCATAATATCAACCTTTGAAGTCTTCTTCAATAGTTGACTCTGGGTTTTGGCATACACCATCAAGTAGTGCTTATCAAGTAGACCATAACCAAGAACAACTCTATATAACCTCAATGGCAAATTTACATATACTTACAAGTCTTGCAATAAGTGCTGGTTAATATAAAACATTATGAATTTGCTAGAATTCTAATAGATAACTATCACTATAGAAGACTTAATCTTGAAATACCAATCAAAATCAACAATCCCCTATTTGTGTTTTTATAGATAAGATAAAAATATTTAATGCTAAAAAAGATGCAAATAGGGACATAGGTGAAACTGTTTTCATGTTGACTTATTTATTATGGAAAATAAAATAAAAAATGACAGAAAACCCACACACTTAAAATCAAATAAAATCTAAAAACATCAAACAGACGCTTTTGGAGTTTCAAAAGAGTGTTGCATTTGAAACATGTTGGATTTAGCCTTAGAATTAGATGTAGTTAATCCAATCCTTCCTTTCAATGACACTTAGTTCTTTTCTAGGTAAAAAGCATCATAGAATGCAAATCAAATTGTTATCAAAAGTTACTCTGTTTGTTAGATGAGTGTTTTGGGTTTTAATAGTTTTAAAGTGTTTTGATTAATTTCCTTGACATGATAACCTAAACTTTTAACAAATTTGTTGTTGTTTAATTCATAATCTCCTTCTTTTTCTTTTTCTTTCTTTGGGAATGCTAAAAAGCAATCCTAATTTGCATTTCCAATTTGTAAATCTTTGTAGTGGCAAACTTACAAAAATTGTTCACATTCACCAACCACTTAAGCACTTTTACTTTTTGAGTCTTCATAGTGGTAAGACTTCAAAATATTCTCATTTCACAAACAGCCATGGCTTTGGAATTCTTCCTAATGATAAACTTTAGAAAATTGTCCTCATTTGTCAATCACCTAAGTACTTTCATTTTTTAGGTCTTCGTAGTGATACATTTCAAAAATTTGTTCATATTTTCAAATCACGAGCACTTTCACTTTAAAAGTCTTCCTCTGAAAAGTTCTCACATTCTTCACTAAGTGTGCAACTTCACATTTAAGTCTTTGTAGTGATATACTTCTAAAAAATTAGTTACATTCAACAATTTTAATAATTACAATAATATTCTTTCAACACTTTCACACATAAGTCTTCCTATTAAGCAGACTTAGGAAAATTGTTCACATTCAACAATTACCTAAACACCTTTGTGGTGATGAACTTTAGAAAATTGTCATCATTTATCAATCACCCAAGTACTTTCACTTTTTAAGTCTTCATGGTGATAGGTTTCAAAAATTTGTTCATATTGTCACTTTCACTTTATAAGTCTTCCTCTGAAAAGTGTTCACATTCTTCAATAAGCTGTGCAACTTCACTTTCATGTCTTTGTAGTGATAGACTTGCAAAAATTAGCTACATTCAACAATTTTAGTAATTATAATAATATTCTTTCAACACTTTCACATATAAGTCTTCTTATTTAGGAAACTTAGGAAAATTGTTCACATTCACCAATTACCTAAACACCTTCACTTTGTGAGTCTTCATAGTGATAAGACTTCAAAATATTCACATTTCCCAATCACCTAAGTACCTTGGCTTTGCAATTCTTCATAATGATAAACTTTAGAAATTTGTTCTCATTTAACAAGCTCTCAAGCACTTTCAATTTTTAATCCTACGTAAGGATAGACTTCAAAAAAAATTTACATTTTAGCAATGTGAGATTTATTGCCACAAACTCAATAACCAATCAAGAGGATAATTGTTAACATATAAACTTCTCCACAAACCCACACTCTAGCAATGTGAGATTTATTGTCTACATCTAATAAGAAAAAAGCCCACAAGCCTTGATTGGTTATGGATCTAGCTCCACGCTTTGGGCCACTTACTTCCCGTTCAGTGTGAAACTCGGGCTGCTATATGAACGGAGAGTTACTGCTGCATCATAGGGTGTGGTTCGCTCTCTTTAGAACCAACCGATCATCCACCAGGGCAGCCACATGGCTGTCACGTCCGACCTGAATTCCGAGCACTGGCCTTTAGTTCCCAATCTCAATCTCCTAAGAGCACATGCTCTGCTACTTTATCAACTGAAAGAACGAAATGGTGCATGCTGGTTCATTGTCAGAGTATGGTTGTACCATAAAGTGCCAAATTTGTTGAAATTTTTCATTTCCTAGGAGAGGAATTATATCTACTATTCTAGGTCTTGACAACAAGCAAGAATACCTTGCAATCTTGAGTGAACTAATCTATAGGCAAATCTGAGATCAGTAGTTTACCACTACGTTTTTGGTGTCTTTACTATTGGTTGAAAATGACATCATTATACGTTTATACACTTCCTCCCTCTTTCTCCTAGGCTCTTTCAATGTGTTTGTAAGACCTGCTACTAACTGATAGCATCTGAAAAGAGGACCTTCCAGATTTCTCAGGTCAGCTTCTTGGTTGTAAGATATGTCGGGTCATGGTATTTTACGTTTTTGGGCTTTTACTTCAAAGCACGCCCTGAGGATCCAAAGATTATGAGATTCTTTTGATCAATAATGTATATAAGCATCATTTCAGGTCAAATAACCTCAAGAAAGAAACTATTCACAGAAATAAAAAATTACCAATAGAAAATACCTATTACCGTTTATTACATTTTCTCACATTCAAAAATTGGGGGAGAAAAGATGCTATGTAGCAATCTAAAACTTCACTTCAGACAAAAATGAAGTCTCTTATCTCGACTTCCAGCCACCTCAGAACTTCAGGTAATAGCTACCAAACTTTCCATACCTATTCAATAGAAATGACAAAGTGTCTATATCAGTAAATTAAGGTCAAATTTGAGTTACTAGATATTGAAGGTAATGCTTAATTTTTCATTCCACCTATAGAAGTATTTTCTTATGTTGAACAAATGGCTTAATTGTGAGCGAGAAACCATAGGAAAGTATTGGGAAACGAAGTGCCTAATTCAAATAATCTCCTTACATGTTTCTTTTTGCCTTAAGAAATGGTCCAAACTCAGAAAAATATTGGGAGGTTGCAATGCAAGCCCAGCTCCACTGACAGTAAAGAAAGGACCCCTTTATGAGAGAAACGTTCCCACCTAAAGAAGAAGACTCAGAGACAGCAGCTACACAATTTCAGTTCTGGGCCTATGAAAAAAGAGGTTCCCTACCATGAAAGCTAACACTATAGAACGAAATACAAGGAATATTAGGAAAGGCAATGAGAGAGAGACCTCCAAAAACATAGATCACAAAATCAAACCTTTAAATTCAGAAGCATCCAGGCATCTCTAGTTCTACAAAAACTTCTTTGCAATTTTTCCTGGCAACAAAAAGAAAATCATATAGTCTTCTTTATTTAGACTGGAACGATGGATTTGAAGAACTGACAAGCGGCAAACACTTTCCACTAAATATTACCTCATTAATTATTAGCCTCCATAAAGACTAGATAGCTCCTTGAGATGAACAAAAGACCAAGTGTTAACATTATCCCATAAATGAATTAACCAAAAACATACTTATCCAATAGAAACACAAATGCTTTAATGTTTCAAAGACTATTATAGAGTTCGAATATTTAGCCGGTGTACAAATACCCCAAAAACACTAACATGAGAAGATTATGCAAAAGAAAAACATGCTACATTTTTGAGCGGATTAGATATAACAAAACGTGTTGCAATTTAAAACAAGAAAAGAAAAAGGGAAACTATCAAGACTATCTTCCGTGCAACTAATGAAACATAAGGAAAGAAAAAATTAAATTAGTGTTAAATGAAAGAAAAATAGTGTGATTAATAAAATGTTTTAGACCAGGAAAAAATGAGAAGTTTAAGAACGTTAGTATAAAAAACAAGTAGCATATTGTAATTAATGGACCGAAAAGAACTATTACCTAACTGTAAAAGCTGAACATCTGCCTGTCGCCTTCAGAATGATGGGCGGATTATATAACAGAAAACGCAACTCGTGAAGCCTTCTAGCTCATCCAATATATTCATCATCAATAAATAAGTCAACTCTGTCAGGTATCTTTCGCTGTTTTTTTCCTTTCTTGCTCTGCAGCTGCTTATTCAACAAAGGACATATCCAGATCCGAATGGTAGAAAGTGAGGCAGGCAACTCTTTTTCTTGTATGCACTTGAGATTAGGACAGTCTCGGAGCCGCAACACTTCAAGAGAGGTGAGGTGTTGAAGCCCTTCCTTGTTCAAAGATTGCAGATTCTGAAATCCCCCGAGGAAAAGTTCGATCAGACCGGAAGGCAGTAACCCTGGCTCCGGAAAGGAGACCACATCCGCCGATTTTGCACGGATTCCCAGATATCTAATACGAGGGAGTTCCGCCAAACCCCACTCCATCCGGTTGGCAAAGAGCTTCTCACAATCGCTGACCCGAATACGACTCAAATTGCATGGACGGCCCACTTGGGGAAACGAATCAATTTCTGGACATTGCTCGATGAAAAAGAATTCAAGGTTGGGGACACGAAGTTGCTGTTCGGGAAAAGATACAAGATTAGAGCAATCACGGATATCTATTCCCTTGATGGCTAAATCACGAGAATGTTGTTCTGAAATTGTGAGAGATCTCAGATTCGAACAACCATGAATACGCATGGAAGAAAGCTTTGGGAATAAATCTAATGGAAATGACGTTAGAGAACCACAATTATACAACTCCAATATTTCTAGAGATGAAAAATTTAGGTGTGCTGAAAGCTCTAACTTCATACAATTCCCGACGGTCAACTCTTGAAGACTAATGCTGCAATTGACCGTTGCCTCTGCAAGGCATTCTGGTGAGTCAAACCCGGCAATTCTCAATCTTTGCAGTCCACTTGGTAATTCCTTCAATAGAACCTCGTTACAATGACTTAGCCACAAATCACCAATAGCAGTAGTCTTTGGGAGTGAAGCTACCAGCTGCGGACATCTAGTAATCTCAAGTTTGACTAAAGAAGGAAGATGGGCAGGCAATCCTCCTGTCAGCTTTGGACAAGATACAATATATAGCTCTTCAAGTAGCGGAAAAACTCCGCCATCATTTTTAGCTCCACGAAAGGACCATTCTTCCCAGTTCAACATTTGCTCCAACTTAAGAATCTTTAGTGCTTCAAATGGCTTAGAAACATTGCCATAAAACTCAAGATCCACTTTAACAACTCTTTTTAATCCAACAATCGAGAGTTTCTGTAGAGAGAGTAATTGACCAAGTGGTGGTAAGCAACTACAATATTCACAGTTTTCTAGGCGGAGGTTTGTTATCCTAGAGAATGAATGATGTCCAACCCAATTTGGAAAACTTTTAGCACAATAATTGTTGAAGACAAGACTTTCCAAGTTTGTATAAGGCTCAAGACTACGGAGTATACATTCCTGATTTTCTGAGGTGTCTAATGCATCCCATCCAAATTTCAAGTCTCTGAGATACTTCTTATCTTTCAATCTTGCTTCTGAAGCATCCATAGGAGACATAACATTTTGAAGCTCTGAAATAGAAAGTATTCCTTGAAGATTTGTAAGTTTGCCCAACATCTGAATGCAAGCCCCACTATGTCTACTAACAACAAATTTATGTAGTGTTTGTAAACACTGTAATTGACCCAAATCTATTTGCATTTCCTTTATGTTAGTTCCTTCAATATTAAGGAGATGTAAATTAATGAGCCTTCCCAAATCTTTTGGTAATATAGCGAGCTTTGTACAATATGCCAAATTCAATGTTTGCAAGTTATACAACTTACATATTGAATTAGGTAACTTGGTAATTCTAGTCCTTGAAATATCTAGATAACGAAGATGCTTCATCTTGACAATTGATTTAGGTAACTTGATTACAGTTATAGAAGCACGTAAAGAGAGTACTCGTAAACATGTCATCATTGGAAATAAATCATGAAGTGTTGCATTAGTTATGTAGATACATTCCTTAGGCCCTCTTGGCTGGAAAGTGTGCAACCGCTTAGCCTTATACAAATCCTTGGACTTCTTCATGATGACAAATTCCTTTTCATTAAAAGACAAATGACGAGTCTTCTCTGTAATTTGAGGAGAATGACAACCCGCTAGTCTACCACCAAATTGCCCTGACACTGACCTTGCTAGGTCACTGAAAAGATCATGGATTCCAAAACGTGGCACTGAATCTGTCAATTCACCAGCAAAGTCCTCCATTCTAAAAAATGATCTTTTCTGGCTTAATTTTTCAAAAAAAAACATAGATGCCAAAATAAAGAAATACTCATGTCCCACTTCTTCCATCGTTTTCTCTCTAGTTTCTTGTAAAAGACCTTCAGCCATCCAAAATAAAGTTATACCCTCTTTAAGAAAAATACAATTTTTAAACATTGAACAATAAGCAAAACATCGCTTTAAATTTGAAGAAAGATATTTATAACTTAATCTTAAACTTGGATGGATTTCTGTTTTGCCACATGGTAAATCCCATATGCTGCTTTCTAATATCTTCTCCCATTTATCAACCTCTAAATTCCATCGCAAAAGACGTCCAGTTGCCTTAATGGCCAAAGGTAGACCTCCACACTTCTTCACAATTTGTCTACCTATAACTTCTAGTTCTGGCCATATATTAGAGTTATTATTGTCAAATGCATGTTTGGCAAACAACAACCAAGAGTCCGCTTCTGACAGCCTATTCAGAGAGTGACTTGGAACCGTACGCATGATTGATGCAACGCCCTCATTGCGTGTTGTTATAATCACGGCACTTCGTTGTGCCCCAAATTTAAGTGGTTTACTTAAGAGCTCCCATTTATTAGGATTCTCATCCCACATGTCATCTAAAACAACTAAAAAAATTTTTTCCCCCAATTTCTCATGCAAAGTAAGTTGAAGCCCATTAAGGTTCTCGCTACCACCATCAGTTGGCGAACCTATTTCCTCTAAAAATTTTTTTGTTACACCATGCACGTCAAATTCTTCCGAAACATATATCCATGCTTTAAGTTCAAAATACTTCTTTACCCTCTCATCGTTGTACACAAGTTGAGCAAGTGTTGTCTTGCCAATTCCCCCCATGCCAATTATGGCAATCACTCTCATTCTCTCCCTATCACTTTCATCATCCGAGAGCAACGCGTTTATTATTTTTTCCTTATCAGCATCCCTACCAAAAGTACCAGATTGCTCAACCAAAGAAGTTGTGATCCATCTTTCGGACGATTTTTCCCCGGCAACTTCTTTCAGGTCTAAAACATCTTTCTTGCTTGCTAGATATTTCAATCTACGAAGCACGTCTTTTATCTTTGGCTCTATCTTCTTGGCAAAAGGCCTAAAAGAATTAGAGATGTAGTTTCGTACCTTACTTGTAGTGTCATGAAGTTCAGCATCTAACTTACGTTGTAAGTCTTTGGTAGCAATCTCGTCCAAAACGTCCTCTGCATCATACACAGCATCTTTCAGTTCATCAAGCCACTCTTCCACTCTAGTCTCCACAAGTTGCCGGTCCTCTGCGTCTTCCACCAGTTTACTAACAGAGATCAATTCCATCTTCAAGTCTAGTAAGAGATCCTTATTAAGTTTTCGTCCCCCGAAGAGGTCAGTGAAGTCACGGGATAACAGTTTCTCAAAAAGCACTTGGAGGAAGGGAGAGAGAACTATTTCAGCCATGTATTTTTTGCAGGTGCAAAGCAAAGGAAATCAAGGCTGTAGATTGTAAACAGCAGAGCAAAAGCAGGAGCGAAGCAAAGGAAATGAAGGCAAGCAGGAGCGAAGCAAAGGAAATGAAAGGAGTAGATTGATTGTAAACAGCAGAATAAAATGAGCCACTGCACGTTCTATTCTTCCTTTACATCACCGACCAGACACCAGGAAGAACCCACGTGACCGATGGACCCCATGAAAATAGAAAAGCAAAACAAAACAAAAACAAATGGACCCACAAACGACCGATGGGGAGCAGCGGTGGACCCGCCCGGCCAATAATATTCTTTTACTTGTTTGTCATTTTTAGTCCTTCGTGTGGCCCACTCAAACGTCACGCGCATAAAGCAGCCGTGATTAAATTTCAGTGGAGGTCCAGTCGTCAAATTAATTAGGCGAAACAGGGAGCTGAAAACTGTACTTTTGACGCCTCTATTATTGAAGAAAGAAAGCATAGAAGGTTTGCTCCAGCTAGCAATTTGACGCCTCTATTGTTGCAGAAAGAAAAATCGTTGAAACAAGACAGAAAGCAGAGAACTGTAATTTTAAGGTCTCCATTATTGGAGTAAGAAGACTGAGAAGGTGCCTTCCAGCCACCCGGATAACGATGCCATTCCGAAAGTTTCAAGACTCTCATACAGACGAAGTTGGTTCTGTTTTCACCATTCACACGGGATATAGCATGGTGGCGTACCAATGGACTTATGTTATTATCAAGATAAACTAGTAATTTCAAGATTGCGTTCACGAAAAGTACCGATGCTAAGGCACCTGGCTTTCTTGTCAGGAAAAAAAAATTTAATGGAAAAAAAGGCTTTCAAAATACCAACCAACCATCATTATCCTCGCAAGCGTCAAGGAATTTGCATTAGACTTCTATAGTTTGTGTGATAATTGCTCAATCGTCTTTTAACGTGGGCCCGTCCTTTGACTTAAAAAACCAAATGGATAGAAACCCAATCCACAGATGCCCCTAACACGAAGATAAGGGAGTCTCACGCCATTCATTCTGAAGTACTTAGATGGCAGATGGAGATATCCAATAATTGTTCAAGTACTTCCAAAACATATGGCTTGAAGATAAGGGAGTCTCAACGCCATTCATTTTGAAGTACTTAGGATGGCAAATGGAGATATCCAATAATTGTTCAAGTACTTCCAAAACATATGGCTCCATCATACAAAGCTATTATTATAGCGATCTCTTTAGGCAAACTTAGAAGGTGCGTGTAGTTAACCAGCTAGTAGTGGCATCAAACGTAACTTAGAACCAACCAGTCTTAATATCACCGGAGCTAGAAAACTCTTATGAATCTATCTTGTTCACAGTAGAATTTTACGAACTTCTTTTACTGTGTATACTATAATTAACACTTTTAATTTCAATACTGGTCTTTGATAAAGAATAATAGTAAAAGAATTGGG
This sequence comes from Casuarina cunninghamiana, assembly GCA_028551485.1. NCBI lineage: Eukaryota > Viridiplantae > Streptophyta > Magnoliopsida > Fagales > Casuarinaceae > Casuarina > Casuarina cunninghamiana. The sequence goes on along the minus strand of CM052363.1, from coordinate 16,835,382 downwards.
ATGGACGCTGAATAGAGATTCCTTCAACCAATTAATGATCATTAAAATCAAAAGGCATTGGGTTCACGGATTAGTAATCATTAAAATCAAACGGATTTGGGTTCATGAGTGATTCCAATGATAATTGCTTTTTTAAGTAGTATTTCTTTTAATTTCATTACTTTTTTTTAATATTCCTATCTCACCTTTTAGATTTACGATGATCATTAGTTTTAAATTAATGTATCTCTTGTTTCCAAATCTTTAATAGATTACCTTTGGTCGTCTTTTTCTTTGGGTATAAGGGGCTCCATTGAAACTGTTGACATAAATAATTTAGTTATCTTCAAATTCTATAGTTGGGAGAGCATAATATAGTCACATAAAAAAAGTGTGATAAATAGTCAAAAAAATATTCCAAGTAGTGAAACAACCTGTTGCCCCAAGAGGCCTAACAATCATCAGTCGATGTATGAGATGCGTTACAAAGCTGATTCAATATTCCGTGACCATCACCATAAAAGTTTGAGAGAAAATCATGAACAATGTTCACACAAATTGGCCAACTTTGTTTATGACATCTTAGTTTTAATCTCCACTTCTCCATTTTGTGTTTTCTGAACGTAATGGAATAAGTGTGAAGATTGGTTGGGCTTGCCTACAACAAAACGGTTTTTGGGTCTGTAGAGCCACTGGAGAAATCTGCAAAAGTATGCTTTTGACAGAGAGTTTGCAATCTTCGTTGGCCATAAACAATAGCGATGTTACTACCTTGATTCCCCTAAAAGGTTGCCCTTACTTCATTACAGAGCACACCACCTGGGTTTCTCAGCCGTTCGATGCCAAATGCAACTCCATAAATAGTTTGTTGTCAGCACCAATCCAAACACTAAGTCTGGCCGACGTTTGGAAAAGCCGCTAACCTCAGCGTTATAGGTTACATCAAGCAATTCAAGGCATTTTTAGTTTAATGAAGCTCTTTTTCCCTTTGTAATAGCTTCATCCAAGGGCCTGAAGCACCTCTCACAACAGTCCATGAAGCCCGGCTCCAACCAATACTCCTGCCAACACGTGGGCCCAAATCCATCTCCGGACCACGACCTTTTTTGATGCAAGAGGATTTGCTATCAAACAAATTGTACTGTGTCACTCTAAGCTGGACTCGACTTAACGATCCAGAGCTTCAATCAGGGTCTCCTTTAGTTGAGTCCAACTAAACTTCATCTGGAAAGAATTACCCCAGATTAAGCATGGTAAGCATGCAGGTTAAGATCTTGAGAACGCAGGTTAGTGGAAAAGAAACCCAAGATTTGAGACATGTAAACCTTTAGAGAATGTGTGTGCATGTGCTTATACTTTGTTTCCTTCGATTTTCCGCTTTCAAGGTCATTTATTCAGTTATATGTGCATGAAAAGATGTTTGCACATAGAGAATCACCTCTAATGGAGATGCATGATGTGCTGTACATTCTGATATCCAAAATTTTAGAAGTGCAATTGGCTTGTCGTTGTGTGCCCCTTTTTCTGATATGAATTCGAGAACAGTGTACTAACTATATACTACAGTGTAAAGTGTACAGTTGAAATAAAAACATCCATCTTATCAGCAAAAATTCCGTTAATTATATCCTAGATAAAAATAATTTTCTATTTAGTTCCCACCTTTGGTGTCATATCATTTGTTACTTTGCGCTTTCTACTTTCTTATTTTCTTTTGCTCTTATTATATGTTTCAGTGCTACAATGGCCATCTATGATGCTTTAAAGGTGGTGAGGACTGATGTTTCAGCATATTCGCAGTTGGCATATCAGCATCAACAGCTTCCGTCATTTAATCTTATCTATTTTTTTATTATTAAAAATATTTTGAATTCTAGGAATATCGGAAAGTTGAAGGCATTGTCCTAAAACTCCCTTTACCAGAATATGAACAAATTAATTTAGAAGCCTTGTCAACAATGATAAATTTGAGAGTGCTTTGGATTACTTACAAAACAATTGAGAAGGTCAAATGGTATGGAAATCTTTCAAACTTTAAGTTAAGCAACAAAAAGTTTTGTATTATGAAATGGTGGAGATGCCCTTTACAATCCTTGTCAATTGATACCAAGCTTGTGAGCTCAAATTGCCTTTTAGCTAGATTCAAAGATTATGGGATGGACAAAAGGTAATAATGTGCCTCATGCAAGTGTCAACTGTTTTTGTTTATCTTCTTTCCGCATTGTTTTGGTTGATTTAACAATTTGTTGGCTTGTAATGGAGTTTTGTAAAAGTAAAGTACGTAGACTTGAGTTTCTCATAAAACTTGACCAGGACACCCAACTTGAACCAAGTCTCAAAACTCAAGATACTATACCTTTTAGATTGCGTAAATTTGCTAACCTACGCGTCAATTGGAGACCTTAAATGATTCAAAAAATTGCTGCTAGTAGGTCATTATAATCTTTCGGAAGTTCCAATGTGATTAGCTCGACGTCCCTCGAAGTAGTTGATTTTTTTGAGCGTTCAAAGGTTAAAAAGTTTCTAAAGTTTGCGGTATCTTCATATCAGTGAGACTACAATAAAAGAGCTACTCTTTCCATCTGTGGGCGTTCATCTTCAGGGGAAATTCACGCACATCAAACTGATGTACGACTGGCTCCTTTTTTTTTTTTTGTCGCCGCGGGGTGGTGGGGGGGTGTGGAGAAACTCAAGTCTTACGCATTTTTCTAAAAGCTACACAGGTATGGTTTGAATTGAAGATAAGATTTTGGCTTAAGAAAATGCATTTTCTTCTTTTTCCCTTATGCTCTTGGTTGATCTATTTATTTCATTTACTCTATAACAGATATTTAGCAATTTAAGAAGCATGAAGTTGAGGGACTCGGAGAACTTGATCGAGTTACCAAACTTTGGAGGAATCCCAAAGTGTTGAGGAATTGTTTTCTACTATGAAATCACTCTCTTGCTATGGTGGTATTAGAGCAAATATAATTTGGTGATGGGGTACAAGTTAGGGGCAAGACATGATTCTAAGACATCTTTACCAGGTATTTTGGTTGCTAATATAACCATCATTGTGCTTAAATTTTGGCTTTTTTTTTTTTTTTTTAAAAGTGAAATCGGCTGTGGTCCCCATCTTCTCGCGAGCAACACATGACTCAACACGTTTGCATATATACGTGTTTTGAACATCTACATTGTAATATAGGTGAGGTTTCATGTTTTTGGTTAAGAATTAAAATTATAATATTTCTCCTTAGGACTTGGATATAAGAACTTGACTAGTCACAACTATTGCTAGATTTGAAAAGCTTATAATATTAATTATATCCATTTTTGGTTTGGTTGTTTGTCTTTTCTTCATTAGTGTTCAACTAAAATGAGGTTATTTTAGTGACGTGTTCAGTAAAATCTTACATGCAAGTGAATATGTTGAACAAATAATATAATGATGAAAAAAAGTATTGTTCCATAGAGATTAGTAAATACTAGACCAACTGATTACTAACATTGAATAACTTATAAAATTTATCTAACAAATCAAGATGAAAAAGGATAGATTAACTAACTAAATTTAAGAAAATTTAATACAAGAAATATGTTAGAGCATATGACTTTACCATAATTATTAGATACGAAAATCGATTATTTATGCTTGCAAGAATAATAATACTCATGTAATTAGGAAATTTCTTAATTTATTCAATATCTTATGTCTAGGTATAGCAAACTTATTTACAATTTATGAATATTCTTAGTTCATATTAGATAAAGCTTGGATACTTGATAAGTTTCTTAGAATTTTAATTAGGGAATTTTTCTCTTTTTTTAAAAAGTTCATTTTCTATAAAAGTTTTCTTGAGAAACCTAATTCAACCCACCTTTTAGGTTGCTATAGGATCCAATATCTACAAACCACATCCCCAAAATATGTGTGCCAAGGAATACCAACATGTTAATCAACTCAAACTTGAGCTATAAATATCACTTTTGGCTAAGTTGATCTTGAATCAAATCAATCCACCTCTTTCATAGATGTAAAAGCCTTTTATGTTGAAATATCTATTTAGATTTGCTTCTTTGTATCACACAAGACAAGGTTTTGTATATTAATTTTTATTCTTATCCTGAGTTTCTTTTTATTCAGGGGACGTTGTATGCCTAAATAAACATCTTAATCTTGGAAAAGCAACCAGTGAGGATTCAATTTTATTTCCAATCATAAAGGTCAATATGCATGTATAAATGAATGGAGAAAAATGTATGCATATGTGCAATAATTACAAAACCATTGAGTTTTAATCAAATAAGTAAATTAAGTATTGGTTAGTCATTCATCTTAATCATCTAATAGTTATGATTATTTTTAAAATATCAAGGATTTTGTTAAAACCTTTCCGAATCTTGTTTTGACTAAGTCTAAAATTCCGTGTTGAAATTTTGATTTTAAAAACTTCTTTTTTCAGCGTTTTGTAGCATTTAAAATTCACTTATTCTTCAACAATGCTTCTTCAAAAATCTATGGAACTATTTAGATTAGTACTTGGTGAAATTATTACGACGTGTTTCTCATTATTTGCCGTGTATGTGACTTAGATTGTAGTTTTATCCAATTTTAGATTATTATATGATTATTTATGACTTATCCTTTTCAAATAGGAACTATGAACTGAAAAACCTACCTAACAAGCTTAAATAAAATGATTTTTTGTGAAATGCAAGGGCATAAAAACAATTTTGTTTGAAACGCAGAGTTAAGTCCGGTGGGCCAATTGCTTTCCTCTCTAGCTAGTTATCGGCTTTAGGTCTTTAAAATTACTGGAATTGAGCCATCCCAACTTAGTGGTAGAGCAATTGTTTCATGATTTTATTTTCTATCCTCACTTGAGCACTTAAATTTATCTTGATATTTTTCTGGATAACTGTATTAATTTTGAATTATTTTCAAGGCTTCCATTCGAATCAAGAAAATTGAGACTAGGAAGTTTTTCATCGCTGGAGAGGTTTTATGAAGAAAAAGCAGTGTTGACTTAAGTTGAAACGTTAAGCACTAGAGACTGCACTTTTGTGGCGGCGTATTTTGGTTATGATAGCAAATCTTTTTCTTTTTTAATTATAGTGAAAAGTCAAATATTATATATCATCAAAGAAAAATACAAATTGGATCCACTAAGTATTGGATGGACGTCTATTGCTCTCCTTTTCTCTTCTTTCTAACCTATGTGTATTACATTGTTGCTGTTGTTTAATAGCTTATAAGTACTCACTCCATTTTGATGAATCTATCTTTTCTTTTCTTTTTTTTCAAGTTAGAAACATTCAGTATTTTAAGTGGCATGGGGCCGTACTTTGGGACCTGAAATCCCAAGGACGGTTGGAAACATAGGACGAGTTCTTGGGAACGAATTCTAAGTCACGTGTTGATCCTAGTTTTACCAACATGTATGGATTGACTTTGTTTGTGGTTTATACAGTCCATTTCAATTATGGGCCCGTGATTTACAATATTTGAATCCTGGAAGCTTTGTAGGTGCTTTTCATTATTGGCTTGGTTATGATAGTATGCATGTCGGCGTCCCAATAAGTAGCCATATTGAGCTTAGGTTGGTATTTCCAGTGGTAAGGGAGAACAGAGTATGGGTCCAGCAAGCCGATGGGCTTTAACACTTGGCAATGAATTTGAGACGTTATAGAGTGGGGGAAACAACCAAAAGAAAAGAGCTCCACAACCTAAAAGATTGGACATAGAGTAATTGGAGGAAAATAAAAGTAGTGTTCTAAAATTTTGTTATGTACATACATTTATACAACTGTATAAACCTAACAACGTAAAAGAAAAAGAATGGACATGGATTCTAATTCTATATTTACATTGTCATATTCCTAATTAATTCAAATATTCCTTAATTGATTCTAATTCTATATTTACATTGTCATATTCTACAAATAAGTCCTAAACTTTATTTGACAATGGAAAATCATGTTCTATTGAAAACATACAGCCTGATGTCAGACATGTTGCAATCCTATTTTAGTGTGCTAATGGAGTTAATTTAGTCATTAGGAGTACCATGATCAACAAGTGTTTCATTGCCTCAAAGCCAAGCAATTGCAAAACTTTGTAAGAGAAATCAAAAGATATTGATGTGGTTTTCAATGAAAAATTATGAACTTGCTTATTCTTTTGTAACCAACCATATCATCAGTCTAATAGAACGAACATAAATTGGTGGCCCAATAACTTGAAGTCTCGCGATTAAATACTTTTTCCTTTTGCAATTAACATAAATTATTTCTCCAACAATCCAATGTATGCTAATAAGTACGCTAAGCCTTGGTATTAAAATTTTGACAAATTAAAAACCATTGATTTACGTGACTCCCAAAGCTCAAGGGAGACACAAAACTTTGGGAAGGAAGTGATCTAGAGACTTTTCATATTCATTATAATAGTCAACTGTAGGGCTAAGCAATAAAGTTGGTAAGGGATACAAGAACTCTCATTTATGTGTTCCTATTTGCAAATCTTGAGGTACCATGTTACCTACAAATGATGCCGTAGCAAGCTTACTTGGTTATTCCGTATGCTGCTAGCTACACAATTATGCTCCTTCATATTGGGTTAAGAAGGTTCCTATTAAACTCAAAACTTTATAAAATGAATAGGTCTCTTGTTAGCCCTTCAATTTGAAATTCTTACTTTCAATACTAATAGAGAATACTTCCCAAATAAGAGCTACAGTTAGTACTAACCATATAATTGAACACATATTTTGGCTTGCCCAATATACATATGCATGGAGTCTCAAAATAGTATAACTAAATAAGTAGACTAAGGAATCACTATAAATGAAACACCAATATATATATACTACTTATATAAGAATGAGTTTATGTCTATCAAAACTCATGAATATTAGTAGGAAATAATCCATGCTTTATAAAGCGTAGATATTTAAGTCTTCATTCTAATGTGGGACTGACTCTCTCTTAACAACTTAAGCCTTAATATTGTTATATCACAAATCATGCTGCTTTTGAGGAAAGAAATTACCAAACGAGCATATAATTGTAGGCTTAGTTGTCCCGATTTCTATTTGAATCAGTCATTTTCTGTCCTTAACATCTACGCTGAACACAAGTGGTAAATCGTACTCAGTATAGCTACTGCCATGGCTGTGGAAACAGTACATCCATCTTCAATGTTGATGACTGAAGATAATGCAAATTCATTGCGGTTAAGTCTCTCTCCGAGAAAACTCACCTGCAAACTGGATACGACACATAGTGAATTTATTCATATGGCCTTGCACCGCCATTTCTTTCCTTCGCTTCTCACGCGTCTTGAAATTTCAAACTTTCCTCGGGGAGCTCGCCTTTGCAATGTCAATGAAAGTGACATAAAGAGAACCTGCCGTCGGTGCGGATAGAAATCTCGACCTTTCACGCAAACTACGTTGTGTCTTATGGCACAAAATGAACCGAACTTAAAAATCCATTTTTAGGGACGATTGAGAGTAAATGTTTATTTTCTTCTAATAGAAAAGATTTATAATTTTTTTATGAAATTTTTATTTTTAATTATATAAATAAAATCTGGTCATCCTTCCCTACTATTTTCTTCTGTAATTTTGAAGTATGCCAATTGAAATGTAGCTATGCCTAGAAATGCATAAATACATAATTTAGCATATTACAATAACAATTTAGTTCTAATTAAGAAAAATTTTGGAGTTAGCAATTTGACAATAAGAAATATCATATTTTTTTGTTTGGACAACTCTCTTTAGGATATGAAATATCAAATATCAGCTTTTCGTGCTCAAAGATCGACCTAGAGCATAAAAGCACTATAAAAAGAATTTGTTTATTTAATTTCATTATTTATTAGTTAAGAATAAAGTTTTAACGATGTTACATTCATTCATGAGGCCCACTCTAAAGCTTGAGTGAGACACTAATTTACAAGGTATCAAATCTTATTAGACTAGTTATAAGTGTCAGAGTTATGATGACTATTTGATAATATTTGTGTTTCAGACTAAGCAGGTCACGGAGCCACATGGAAGTCACTATCTTGACTCCTGGTAATATCCCCAGTCTCCTTTTAAACGCAACGCCATATTGTTTTTGTTTGTACTTTAAGAAAATATATTCTTTCACGAACTTTGTAAATAATAATGTGTATGCAGCTGATTGTTAAATATGCCTATCATCGGTTACGTGTCTTATCCTAAATGGCATGTGAAGTATGACTTTTCTAGCTTAACCCACTCCTTTAATTCTAAAGAAAAATGTTTTAATATATATTATATTATTGGAAAGTTTCATTCTCTTTCCTAACAAAATATATTAGCCTATATCAGATTATATTAGATATTCATTCACATTATTTTTAACAAATTATTTCAATAAATTGGTGTGTAAAACGTAGCAAAAATGTAAGTGATGTATTCTAATTAAGCCCGAATTAATTATCAAATACACTTTTCTCCAAGCTTAAGATATTGTTTCGGATGTTGGTTAAATGTGAATTTAAATGGGAAATATAAAATCACATAAGAGAACACACAAATTTACGTGGTTCAGTCAATAATTGCCTACATCCATGGGTAAAGCTAGGAGAGATTTCTTTCACTACTTACAATCAACAGTACAGAAGTTCTCATAGGAATTCTCTACCAAACAAACTTTTCAAGCACTCTTTTTAGGATACAAGGAAGTGCACAAGAGTTAAACAAGAATGGCTTACAAATTTCCTTTTCTTCTTCACTATTCTGCACACACCATACACCAATCTGCACTGCACTAAAAACCGCATTGCAATTTGTACTCAGATCTACACAAATCTAGCCACACAACTCTTTCTTGGTGTTTCTCTCTCACGCTGCCTCTCTTTCTCTATTCTCTCTTCTCTTTGTCTTGTGTCTCACGATGCTTTCACGATCGAAGCATCTTTTTCCAGTTTCAAAACTCAAACGGCTCCCACGTGTAACCATTCTCCCTTGAGAATAGGAGTAGGTGTTAATGGTTGAGAAAAAAACTCCCCATATTCCACTAACCACTTATGATAAGGTAGAGAGAATTAAGGAGTGGGAAACATACTAATTATGAGCCACGTCCAACAATCCTCCACCTTAGTGAATAATTAGCAAGTAGTATCTCCATAACTCTCCTTAGCTTTACCATTTCAACATCTTCATTCATCACTGCACAAACCTATCAAGTCCATACAATTATTAAACTTGATAGTAGGGATCACCTTGGTGAGCATGTCAATAGGGTTGCACAAAGTTGATATCCTCAACACCTTTACCTTTCCTCCACATACAATCTCTCTTATGAAGTGATATTTAATATCAATGTGCTTGGACTTTTCATGATGCCGCTTATCTTTTGTGAGGTGAATGACACTTTGACTATCATAAAAGATTTCATTTTTCTCCTACTTTACTCCTAAATCTATCACCAATCCTTATAGCCAAATAACTTCCTTGATCCCTTCAACAACAGCCATGTACTCAGCTTCTGTTATAGACAAAGCTATTGTGGGTTGCAATGTGGCTTTCCAACTTTTTGCTCTACCTGCCAAGACAAATACATAACCTGAAAGTGACCTTCTATCATCAAGGTCTTCAGCATAATCTGAGTTAACATAACCCACAACTTTCTTCTCTCCATCTCTGTTAAACGTCAGGCCATAGTCAGATGTTCCTTTTAAATATCCATTTCACTGCTAACCAGTGACCTTTACTAGGAGCACTCATGAATCTACTCACTAAACTCATAGCATGACATAAATCAGGTCTTGTACACACCATAGCATACATAATGCTACCTACTGCACTAGAATAAGGAACATTCTCCATAGCTTTCTTTTCCTCTTCAAAATTTGGAGATAAATCCCAAGATAACTTAAAGTGTGTAGCTAAGAGAGTACTTATAGGTTTTGCATCATCCATATTGAACCGTTGAAGTATCTTCTCAATATATCTTTTTTGAGTGAACTTCACAGTTCCTCTGCATCTATCATGGTTAATCTCCATTCCAAGTATCTTCTTTGCAGCTCTAAGGTCTTTCATCTCAAATTCTTTCTTTAATAAAGACTTGAGCTATTCGATTTTCATTAAGTTCCTTGCTACAATAAGCATATCATCTACATAGATAAGTAGATATATGCTAAAGCCATCAGCCATTTGCCTCTAATAAACACAACTATCATAGGAGCTCCTGCAATATCCGTGCTTGATCATGAATGCATCAAATCTCTTGTACCACTGTCTCGGAAATTGCTTCAGACCATACAACTATCTTTGTCGCTTGCATACATGATTCTTTTTCATTTGATCTACAAAACATTCTAGTTGCTTCATATAGATCTCCTCCTCCAACTCTCCATTTAAGAAGGTTGTCTTCACATCAAGTTGCTGCAATTCCAAGTCAAATAAGGCAACAAAAGATAATAATATACAAATAGAAGAATGCTTTATCACAGGTGAAAAAATCTCAGTGAAGTCTATGCCCTCCTTTTGTGTAAAGCCTTTAGCTACCACTCGAGCCTTGTATCTTTCTTCTTCACTTCCTGGTATGCCTTCTTTTCTTTTGAATATCCATTTGCAACTTACAACTCTTTTACCTGGAGGTAGTTCAGCAAGCTCCCAGGTCTTATTCTTCAGCAATGAGTTCATCTCTTCTTGCATTACCGCTATCCATTTATTAGAATATGGACTTTCTGTTGCTTCTTTGTAGGTTTCTGGTTCTTGATTTAGGTTAATCTCCACAGCTGTAGTGAGTGCATATGCCACCAAATCACCAAAGCCATACCTCTAAGGAGTTTTAATCTCTCTTCTTTCCCTATCTCTTGCCATAACATACTCTTGCACTCATTGTCTTACTAATGGTGAGTGCTCTAATTCTGTTTGTCAAGGTTCTGAATGAGCTCTCTCTGTGACAACTTCTTCTATATCTAAAGTGTTCACATCACTGGGACTTTCTGAGGTAATTTTGGATACCTTTGAATCAAGCTCAACCTCCACATTTTCCTCAGCATCCTTGACAGCTTTTGACTTCTGTTGCTCCACTTTTTCTTTTATCATTGGCATTTTATCAAAGATAACATCACGACTGATTAGAAACTTAGAAGTTCTCCCATAGAAAACCATAATCTATATCCCTTCATACCATTTGCATATCCTAAGAAAATGCATCTTTTGGATCTTGGTTCAAGTTTACCTTTTTAAACATGTATATATGTTGGACAGTCAAAAATCTTCAAATTTAAGTAGTCAGCAAGTCTTCCACTCCACACTTCTTCAGGTGTTTTGCAATTAAAGGTTATAGATGGTGATCTGTTGATCAAGTAACAAGCTATATTCTTTGCTTCAGTCCAAGATCTTTTTGTCAATCCTGCAGCAGATAACATACACCTTGCCTTCTCCATGATGGTTCTGTTCATCCTCTCTACCACACCATTTTGTTGTGGTGTGTGTACAACAGTGTGGTGCCTTGCTATACCTTCTTTCTTACAATAATCTTCGAATTCTTGGTTGCAAAACTCCATGCCATTATCAGTTCTGAGCCTTTTAACTTGTCTACCAATTTGCTTCTCTATCAAAGTCTTTCATTGCACAAACTTTCTAAACACTTCATCTTTGTGCTTCAAGAAGTACACCCAAACTTTTCTTGAAAAGTCATCTATAAGTGTTAACATGTATCTTGCTCCTCCTCTAGAAGATACACGAGCTGGCCCTCATAAATCTGAATGAATGTAATCCAATGTGCCCTTTGTTCTATGGACTGCAATGTTGAACTTCAATTGCGTTTGCTTACCATATAATCAATGCTCACAAAAGTCTATCTTGCTTAAACTTTTACCAACAAGAAGACCTTGTTTACTAAGTATCACCATGCCTCTTTTACTCATATGCCCAAGCCTCATGTGCCACAACTTGGTATTCTCCTTTTCTGACTTTGAAGTAGAAACTGTTGTTCCACTTATAATGATGTTTCCTTTAACCAAATACAACCCATTACATCTGATTCCTTTCATGACAACAAGAGCTCCTTTAAGAACTTCCAAGATACCATTCTTGGCTTTCCATTCACAACTATTTGCCTCAAGAGTACCAAGAGAAATCAAATTCCTTTTCAATTCAGGAATATGTCTTACCTCTTTAAGTGTTCTCACCAATCCATCATGTGTTTCAATCTAAACTGACCCTATGCCAACCACCTTGCGTGCCATATTGTTCCCTATAAACACCTTTCCACCTCTCAATAATTGATAGTCTATAAACCATTCCCTGTATGGTGACATATGAAATGAACAAGTCGAATCTAACACCCAGCTATCACCAGAAGAATTCTCTGAAACATTCAGAACTGAGCTTGCATCTGAATCTTCTTCTTCAGCTACTACTACAGACTTTTCACCCTTTGAAGTTGCTTTCTTACCCTTGTCTTTTCTACCTTTTCTTTCAGGACAATCTCTCCTGAAATGTCCTTCTTCATGACAACGATAGCACTTCACTTTTCTGGTTTTGGACTTTGATCTTGACTTGCCTCGACTGCTTGAATGCTTGCTAGTTTGTTGTCTTCTCTTACTAAATCTTCCTCTTACCACCAATCCAGAAGCATTGGAGTCATCAAACTCCTCAGACACCCTCTTCCTCAACTCAGTTGAGTTCAAAGAAGCCTTCACTTCTTCCATGAAAATAGTGTCTCGGCCATACAACAATGTGGTAACCAAATGATCATAGGATTTAGTCAAAGAACATAACAAAATAAGTACTTGATCTTCATCATCCACTTTAACATCTATATTTTGCAAATCCAAAACAACTTTATTAAACTCATCTAGATGCTTATCAAGTGGAGTTCCTTCTTTCATCCTAAGAGTGTACAACTATTGCTTCAAATACAGCCTATTGGTGAGTGATTTTGTCATATATAAACTTTTAAGTTTAGTCCACAAACCTACAAGGGTCTTCTCAAATGCTACCTCCCTTAATACTGAATCTGCTAGGTTAAGAATTATGGTGGCATAAGCCTTTTCCAGCATCTCATCTTTTTGTTCATCTGTCAAAGATTAAGATAGGCTATTCTTCCCTTTCAATGCTGCCAATGTTCCTTGATGACTTAACAAAGCTCTTATCTTTAGTTTCCACAAACCAAAATCATTCTTGCCATTAAATTGTTCTACATCAACCTTAATTGTAGCCATATAAGAAATTCTATACACCAAAAATCACAACCAAACAGCTTTGATACCAGTCTGTTGTGTTAAACAACAAATTGGTGTGTAAAACGTAGCAAGAATGTAAGTGATGTATTCTAATTAAGCCCGAATTAATTATCAAACAAACTTTTCTCCAAGCTTAAGATATTGTTTCAGATGTTGGCTAAATGAAGAATTAAATGGGAAATATAAAATCACACAAGAGAACACATAAATTTACGTGATTCGGCCAATAATTGCTTACATCCACGGGTAAAGCTAGGAGAGATTTCTTTCACTACTTGCAATCAACAGTACAGAAGTTCTCACGGGAATTATCTACCAAATACACTATTCAAGTACTCTTTTTAGGATACAAGGAAGTGCACAAGAGTTAAATAAGAATGATTTACAGATTTCCTTCTCTTCTTCATTGTTCTGCACACACCATACACCAATCTGCACTGCACTAAAAACCTCACTGCAATATGCACTCATATCTACACAAATCTGGCCGCACAACTCTTCTTGGTGCTTCTCTCTCACGCTCCCTCTCTTTCTCTATTCTCTCTTCTCTTTGTCTTGTGTCTCACGATGCTTTCACGATCGGAGTATCTTTTTCGGTTTCAAAACTCAAACCACTCTCACATGTAACCACTCTCGCTTGAGAATAGGAAGAGATGTTAGTGGTTGAAAAACAAACTCCACATATCCCACTAATCACTTATGATAAGGTAGAGAGAATTAAGGAGTGGGAAACATGCTAATTATGAACCATGTCCAACATAAACTATCAAATCAAGTTATTAGTTATAAGTTTTTGTATTAAAAAGACTTGTTACTTCTTTTAAAATTGGCGAGACTAAGTGTATGAAGCCTTAAGATATAAAAAAGAGTAGTTCTTTGATTCCATATTCTGTAGAGTGCAAATAAGTGTGAGATGAGACAGTAGATCTTCAAGAAGAGGAAATCTAATGAAGTTTCAAATCAATTTATATCAAGAACAGCAGGCATTGAAAGCAATAGCACATGTGATGTTTTTTCCTTGTTCCAGCTCGTTGGCGTAAATACGTTCTTGCCGACATTTCCAAACGCCAACTGTCATTCAAATGGGTCCCTGCCACCGGCCACTACTTATTGGTCAAGATGACCAAATTCAACCTTATCTTTCGTGGTCCCCATGCCCCCAATGTGAAATCGTTGTCCGATGGAGATTCACTTGCATATCTATTGTTTTAAAATTATACGCTATCTTATTATTAATAGATTTTGCAAGTTTTATTTTAACTTTAACTCGGTAGAAAAGTAATATTCATTGCACAGCCTCGCTTGATTCTGCAAGTGCTTAAACCAACCAGCAAGAATAGTAATTAATGATGACCTTCTTGTCACATTATCAACACAATTCTTTAGTAATTGGAACGGCAATCAAAGATTGTACTTTGTAGTGTTTAGTCATCTAGTTAATATATTAGTAGAGCCTCCATTATGGTTTGAAGTTGCGTAAGTTGAAAGTATATGTATTGTAATATTAAAAAAATAATAATTATTAGCGCGTAAACTTTCAACATACCCCACAAAGCAGTATACACCGTACTTGCATGATAAATGCAGCCTCGAATCTTTCCTTTTTACACTACAATGACAACCCACCACACAGTGACATAAAGAGAACACGCTTTTCTGCAAACAGGATCAAATAGGGACTAACGTTTAGCTTTATTCTTGACAGACAAACCTGAATGATGGCAACTCGAGCTAGCCCAGGCCTACACCTGCCCACACAGTCCCTCGTTATAGTTTTCTACTCAAAAAAGAAAAGAAATTACTTTTCACATTGCATTGACTAGTTGTAAATATGTATTTTATTTTCTTTATTAGTTTTAAATAACAATGTCTCCCAAAGTTTGAAATATGCCAAACATGATGTCCTTAGAAGTTATTAACAGTACCAAGAACCAATGACTTGTTGGCAATATTTATCATATCAGTCATTTTAAATAACTTAAGCAAAAAATTTTAGTCTTTTCTAACTATTGTTTTCTTAATTTTTTAATAAAGCTTCATTGGATTATACCTTTCGAATAGTAATTAGGCCTAAAATTTTCAAAATTTTTTCCCTAAAAGAAAAAGAAATGCATGCATATGTATTTTTCTATATCACAATGACATTGAGTGAAATTTCTGAAATTAGTAATTAAGTTTTTGTTAGTAATTCGATTAATCCACTTTGCTAGTTTTGATTAATTTAAAAACCTTGAAGCAAGAGGTCTTGATAATTAGTCAAACCTTTACTTTTCTAATATTAATCTAACTTTATTTAGAATATTTTGATTTCATTTATAAAAATTTTCATGGAAAATCTTATTAAGAGTTGCAAATTTTCCTTTCTTAGTACTAATTTTATAGAAAACTATGGAATTTTTAACCATTATGGCCTCCCAAGATTGATAGGACTTATGAAATAGACTTGTGACATACAAATAGAAGATCATGTTGCAAATCAAGAAGCATCCCCTTTCCAACATCCCAAAGTAAAAAGAATGGGCTACGAAATTCGCAATGCCCCACGACTCTACTTTTCAAAGGAGATGGAAAGAAGTTTCTTTCCTTCACTTTTGATGTGGAAGACTCGAAACTTCCTCGAAATTTCTTCACATTGACTGTTAGAAATATAAGCACATTACTTACCATAGTGAGTATGGGAATAGAATCTCCACTGCAATTGTTCAGCAACACAATAGCTGCACCAAGCCCTTCCTTTGCTTATGAGATGCAAGCTAGAGAGTTACGAGCCTCTCCCATGCAATGTTACCTGGCCATCAAGATAGCACCCCTCTACCTCGAGTCAGATGTAGCACCACAAGCAGATTACCTGTAACACACTGCAACACATGTCCTCCACACCTCATATAGCCAACTAGCAGTAAACCTAGGAACCTTCACGGTAAAGCATAATCATCCAAGTGAGCCACGTCACAACTTAGCATTTGTGGAGTATTTCCCAAGAAATGGTAAAGCCCAGTATGGTCACGATGTACCTAACTCATCCACCTGAAGAGAGTCAAGTAACCAATCATGTGGTTATATGAATTGGACTCAAGGAGAGTCAAGCAGAAGGAGCGATAGTGATTAAGCAGCTCACCTTACGGTAAAGAAGATCACCACAACATTCAGAGTTCCATGTCACCTTCCAGAGAAACACAACGTGCTTGAAAAACATAAGAAGAAGAAGACAACAGACTACTCTGACAACTCTGACATAGGAGGCACCAACTAGCTACATAAGGGACAAAGCTTCATGATGAAACTATTGAAGTTGACAGGATTTTCTACACAGCATGGACCCTTTGCAAGTGTTAAACACGCATTCTCCATTTAATGAAGTAAGAAGGAGTGCACGTAAAGTAAAAGTGAGAAGTGACTAAAGTATGGAGCTGAAAGAATTTTATGTAAGCCTAGTAGAAAGGCCAGGACTTTTGTGTAAGCCTAGTAGAAAGGCGATGACTTTTGTGTAAGTCCTATCGTATGGACACCTAGGATGTAGTAGGTAGGAATGCTATTTAAATATTAGCACGTAGGAATGTCTCCACAACGTGCTATCCTTTTCTGTTGTTCATTAAAGATCCTTGTAGCCTTTGTTTGCTGTTATTAAAAGATCTAGAACCATTCAGTTCAGTGCGTTCGTGTTCCTCCTACTTTCACTCACTCCATTCACTAGCTCAAACACTAATAGTGGTATTGAGAGCCGAAAGATTCCTGATATTGTCTGAAAGTCCTCACCGATTTCAGATATGGCTTCTACTCCCTCTTGTGCCTCCTCTTTAACTACCTCCAACTCTCAATCTACCCCTCTCATTCTTGGCTCTAATATTTCGCTGCCAATCTTTGATGGAACCAATTATCAAACTTGGTCCCTTCGAATGACTACCTACCTCAAAACTCAAGGAATGTGGGAAATTGTTGAAAATGGGGCACCTAGAACTCAATCTACATTTGAACCTACTCCTGCTGAGAAAGAGCACACTAGGAAGCAACAAGAAAGAGAGCTCCGAACTTTAGTGGTCCTTCAAATGGGTGTTGCAGACAGCGAGCTTCATCGAATCAGCTATGCAACCATTCCTCATGAAGCATGGTCCACTTTCAAAAATGAGTTTGTGGGTACTGCAAAGGTACGAGTAGTTCGATTTCAAGCTTTGAAACGTGATTTTGAACTACTTAAAATGGAAGAAACCGAGTCTATAAATGGCTACTACTCAAGGGTAAATACTGTAGTAAGCCAAATCAGAAACCTAGGAGAGGAGTGGCCTTAGACTCGTATAGTAGAAAAAATGCTTACTAGTCTTACTGAAAAATTTGATGCCATAGTTACCACTCTTGAAGAAACCAAAGCTTTTCTTAATATGCCAGTATCAGAGTTGGTAGGTTTGTTGGAAGCATTTGAAAAAAGAGTGAGTAGAAGAAAAGAAAAAGTCTTTGTAGAAACCGCTTTTAAGGCTAAGATGTATGGAGAAACCAAAAGTAGTGAGGAGGAAGGAACATTGGTTGAACAGTCCTCATAAGGGAGATCAAAATACCCTCAGTGTGGGATATGTAAAAAGTCTAATCACTTTGAAAAATATTGTTGGCATAAAGGCAAACCACAATGTAGGTATTGCCAAAGGTTCGATCATATTGAAAAAAACTGTAGATCAAAAGAGACTCAGCAAGCAAAACTAGTTGAAAAGGAAGAAGCACCTAGTGAACCTACCCTTTTTCTTGCTAGCTTGTCAGCCTTATGTTCAGATCATAGAGTATGGTTCATAGATAGCGGTTGTACAAACCACATGTCTCCTTATGACTATATCTTTAGCCAACTAGATTGCTCCTATAGGTCAAGAGTGAGACTTAGGGATGATCGCTTTGTAGAAATAACAGGTAAAGGAGCTATTTCAGTTCTGACCTCTCGGGGTGAGAGTCATTAAGGATGTGTTGCTAGTACCTGCTCTCGGTTCCAATTTATTGAGTGTAGGGCAAATGATGGAAGGAGGGTATGCCTTGTTGTTTAAAGGCAAATCGTGCAAAATCTTTGATGGCTCAAATACGGCAAGTGAAATTGCCACTGTTGACATGAAGAGCTCAAGGAACTTTTCAATTTCCTTTGAGTATGTGGCTCATGGGGCAAAAACCAGTGAAGAAGCTCTGAATGTTGAAGAAGATCAAAGTTGGTTATGGCATCACAGATTTGGCCATCTAAACTTTGATGCTCTTGAAGAACTTTACAAGTATGGAATGGTGGAAGGCTTACCACAAATAAAACCTGGAAGAGCTATCTGTCAAAGTTGTCAACTCGGGAAGAGTACTAGAAGACCTTTCTCAACAAGAATTGGCGAGAAGCTCACAACATTGCTCGAGCTTATACACACAGATGTCTGCGAGCCTATGACAACACTCACCAAAGAAGCAAACAAATACTTCTTGCTCTTTCTTAACGATGCCTTAAGGTACTGCTGGGTTTATTTTCTCAAAGAAAAATCTGCTGTGTTTCAAACATTTTTGCAGTTTAAAGCTCAAGTAGAAAAGGAAACAGGCAAGCACATCAAAACAATCCAATCTGATCGGGGAGGAGAATATCTTTTCTCTGAGTTCAACAAATATTGTGTCAAGCAAGGACTTCAACATCAATTCACAGTTAGCTTCACACCACAGCAAAATGGCACTGCAGAAAGAAAGAATCGGACCATGATGAATTTAGCTCGAAGCATGATGCAAGAAAAAAAATATTCCTAAAGACTTTTGGGGAAAAGCAATGAATACAGCAGTCTATATACTCAACCGAAGCCCTACTTCTGCCTTAAAAGGAATGACTCCATTTGAGGCATGGAAGGGCAGGAAACCTTCAGTTAATCATATGAAGATCTTTGGAAGTGTATGCTATATACATGTCCCTAAGCAACTGCAGACTAAGCTGGATACTAGAGTAGAAGTTGGAGTGTTTCTTGGGTATAGCCATGATTCAAAGGCATACCGTGTGTACAACCTACTCACAAAGAAACTTGTCATTAGTAGAGACCTTGTGGTTGATGAAGAAGCAACGTGGAATTGGGAGTCAAAAATACAGCAAGGGCATGACCCCTCTCTACCTTGTGTCATCACAAATGAAAATGAGAGAGTTGAAGAGAAGGAAGTGTCTGGTGAAGTGAACTCAGAACCATGCACTCCTTTTGACCATGTCAGTGACTCATTTTCTCCCTCCACTGACTATTCCGAAGAGTCAAGTGAGGTTGAACGAGAATTTTCTGATATGAGTTCTATCCAAATGAAGAACCTCAATGACATCTATGAAAGTTGCAACTTTGCAACATTGGAGCCTATGACTTATAAGGAAGCAAAACAAGATAGAAAATGGCAAGCAGCTATGGATGAAGAAATGAAGACAATCAGAAGAAACAATACTTGGTTTCCTGTTGATCTACCGACAGGGAAGAAAACAGTAGGCCTAAAATGGATTTTCAAAACAAAAACTGATGCTGCTGGAAAAATAGTTAAACATAAAGCCAAACTTGTGGCTAAAGGGTACTCCCAGATACCTGGATCAGACTTCGGTGAAGTGTTTTCTCCAGTTGCATGATTGGAGACCATAAGGTTGGTTCTTGGAGTAGCTGCTCATCATGGTTGGAAAGTTCTTCAACTCGATGTAAAGGCCGCCTTTCTCAATGGAAAGGTGGAAGAAGAAATTTATGTTGATCAACCAATCAGATATAAAGAAGCTAAAAACAAGGGGAAGGTTCTCAAACTTCGGAAAGCGTTATATGGTCTAAGGCAAGCCCCACGGGCATGATACAGCAAGATTACAAGCTATTTCCTTGAGAATGGTTTCTCACGTTGTCAAAGTGAACCAACACTCTTCACTTCATATAAAGGTAATTCATTTCTCTTGGTCTCCATCTATGTAGATGATGTAATTTTCACAGGAAATGATGTTGCACGTATGAAGCAATTCAAGTCTCATATGATGAAAGCCTTTGAGATGAACGACATGGGAACTATGAATTTCTTCCTCGGACTGGAAGTTAGTCAATCAGAGGTTGGTATATTTATCTCACAGAGCAAATTTGTTAATAGCTTGCTATCCAAGTACAGAATGGCAGAATGTAATCCTGTTAGCACTCCAATGGTGCCAAGTGAGAAAGTGATTCCTAATGATGGTTCAGGTGAGGCATGTGGGACTACCTATCGAAGTTTGGTGGGAAGTCTCTTGTATTTAACAGCCACTCGCCCGGACATTTTATTCTCTGTTTCCTTATTGTCTCGGCAAATGCAGAATCCAACTAGAGCTCATATGTGCAAGCTTAAACGCATTCTGAGGTACATCCGTGGAACTATTGATTTTGGTTTGCTTTATAGCAAAGTAGAATACTTTGCTTTAGTTGGATATTGTGACAGTGATTGGGCTGGAAACAAAAAAGATTCAAAGAGCACAAGTGGCTTTGTCTTCGGTCTAAGATCATCAACAATTTCTTGGTCCACAAAAAAGCAAAGTTCTGTATCCTTATCTACTGCAGAAGCCGAGTACGTTACTGCTTCTTCTGCTACTTGCCAGGCTGTTTGGCTACGAAGACTTCTTATGGAAATTGGACTTAAGCAGAAGAATGAAACTACAATCTATAGTGATAGCAAGTCAGCTATTGCAATGACTAAAAATCCCAGTCATCACTCGAGAACGAAGTATATCTCCATCAAAGTGCACTATGTTCGGGAATTAGTTGAAGCTAAGGAAATCAAGTTCAGCTTCTGTAAAAGTTGTGATCAGATGGCTGACTTGTTCACAAAGGGGCTCTCCCGAGATCAACATGAAGAGTTGAGAGAGATGATTGGAGTCACCACAAATCCTATCAAGGAAGGGTGTTGAAGTTGACAGGAATTTCTGCACAGCATGGACCCTTTGCAAGTGTTGAACACGCATTCTCCATTTAATGAAGTAAGAAGGAGTGCACGTAAAGTAAGAGTGAGAAGTGACTAAAGTATGGAGCTGAAAGACTTTTATGTAAGCCTAGTAGAGAGGCCATGACTTTTGTGTAAGCCTAGTAGAAAGGCCATGACTTTTGTGTAAGTTTTATAATATGGACACCTAGGATGTAGTAGGTAGGAATACTATTTAAATATCAGCACGTAGGAATGTCTCCGCAACATGCTATCTTTGTCTGTTGTTCATTAAAGATCCTTGTAGCCTTTGTTTGCTATTATCAAAAGATTTAGAACCATTCAGTTCAGTGCGTTCGTGTTCCTCCTACTTTCACTCACTCCATTCACTAGCTCAAACACTAACAAAAACTAGGTCTATGTAGTATTTCTAATTTCCTATAAATATGTACGCTCTGTAAAGTCCTACTCACGAAGCATTAGAAATAGTGAGAAGGCTTTTGTTATAACCAGTGTTTAATATAAAGCCTATCGTGTGCCGTTAACACCCAATTCTATCGGCTTATCAATTTTCTCTGACAACCATCTAAAGGGCGTGAAGTCGGTATTCAATTACAGAGAGTAATAATTCAAGACCATTTCTCAAATAGGCCTTGTGAGTTCATCGTCTGTAAAAGAGCGCTTAAGGGATGAAGATTGTGCCTTCAGTGCCTTCTACGGGCACTCAGCCAACCCCTTCAACTTCTTCTCCTTCTTCTTCTTTAATCCAGCAGCAGAAATATGAGGTTTTTCTCAGTTTTCGTGGTGAGGACACCCGCTATGACTTTACGGACTGTCTCTTTGCCAATTTGAAAAAGAGGGGGATTTCTGTCTTTAGAGACAAAGAGGGACTACAACGAGGAGAAGAAATTATTCCAGCTCTCGAGTTGGCGATAAAACAATCCCAATATGCAATCATCATTATCTCACCACGCTTCATTGAATCTAAAGCATGCTTGTTTGAGATGACCGTGATTATGGATAGTTGGCAAATGAAATCTCTTACCGTTCTTCCAGTATTCTACCGGATGGATCCCTCCAACATAGGAAAGCTAACGAAGGATTTTGAAAATCATTTCGTTAAACTTGAAGATGATCCTGAGGCTGCCAAAGAGAAGTGGGAATACTGGAAATCTATTTTGGGTGAACTATGTGACTACTCTACGGATTCTGAGCTTGACAAGGACCTGCTGCAATCATGTGGACGTGCTCTTAAAAAAGTGAGTGATATCTCCGCGTGGGTTGTACAAGAAAAAAGGTATCATCTTTGTAATTAGTTACATCAAACTGATAGATTAGCTGATGAATTTTATTTATTTTCTTAATTAGTTCAAATTAAAGCAACTTTTATTATGTTTGGACTTTGAATCTAATCAACATCTTTTTTTGCAGTCACATAAGTCCGATTATTGATGAAATCTGTCAAACGTTACAAGACAGATTGAGACATAAGTCACCATATATGTTTAAGTCTTTTGTTGGAATAGAACCTTCAAAGTCAAAAATCATGCAATTACTTGATCTAGAGGAGAAGAATGAAGTTCGCATAATAAGGATTTGTGGGATGGCTGGAATTGGTAAACAGTTTTGGCAGAATCATCTATGCAGAAGTTTCTTCTCAATATGAATTTGAAGCTCGGCACTTTATTCGTCTTATTAGAGAAACCACAAACAATGGTCTTGTCAGTTTACAAAAACAATTTGTTTACAATATTGTGTCCAAAGATGAAGCAAATTCATTCAAAGACGATTTTGAGGTGGCCCAAGTTTTACAAAACAAATTAAGTAGTAGAAAAGCTTTTATAGTTGTCGATAATGTCAACCATGAAGAACAAGCGGAAGCATTAGAACAAATTCGTGCTTGGCTCAGTCAAGGTAGTAGAATCATTTTAACATCCAAAGATCGTCATTTGCTTAACTTGTCTGGTGCTGATGCGAATATTTATACTGTTAAGGTACTAGAAGGTGATGATGCTTTAAAGCTTTTTAGTTATAAAGCCTTTAAGGAATCTTATCCTGAAAAACATTTTGAAAAATTGGCTTTGGATTTTGTGGAATATGCGGGAGGTCTTCCCTTGGCTCTTAGCATTCTTGGTTCTTTCTTACATCGTAGACCACTGTCTGAATGGAAAGATTACCGAGCTAAACTAGAAGAACATCCTCATGAAAAGATTTTTGGTATTCTTGGATTAAGTTTAGAAGGCTTGGATAATATGCAAAAAGATCTATTTTTGGATATAGCATGCTTCTTCAATGGATTTTCTAAAGATTCTGTTGTTCCTATACTAAAAGGTTTTGGTTTTCACCTCATCGATTTGAAAGTTTTGGAGGAAAAATCTCTATTAAACATCTCAAGGGGAAGGAGAACTATTGATGCATGACCTATTGGCAAAAATGGGTCGAGAGCTTGAGAGCCGCGGGGATCCCATTGGGCATAGGAGATTGGGGCGATCTAAAGATTTGATTCATGTGTTGAGTCACAAAACGGTAATGAATTAGTTAGTCATGACATGAATACATAAAAATGTGATATAGCCATTCTTCTAAGTTTTTGTTGAATATATTCATTACACTAATTTATTTTTCTTGATCTTTAGAGAAGTGATACAGTTGAAGCCATTGCCTTAAGATCACCAAGAAGGGAGAAATTATGTTTTGATGCCTTCTCAACTATGAAAAATTTGAGAATGCTTTTGATTTCTGGGTGTCCTTTTCATGTGCATAGTAATGTGCATTGGAAAGGGAATCGTTTGAAATTCAAGCTAACAAATAATTTATGTGTTTTGGAATGGTATAGATTTCCCTTTTCATCCCTACCATCCAATTTCCAACTACACAATCTTATTAAGCTCAAATTGCTTGAAAGCTCCATTAAATGACTGGGGATTGGATGTCAAGTAAGATTTTTACTTAGACATATAGATTTTTCGTTTTCGTTTCTTTTACTCTATTGTGTATTATTTATTTCATTCACTTACTTCTTAATGTATAACAAAGGTTTGATGCTTTGAAACGAATTGACCTAAGCCACTCGAAGAAGTTGATTCAGACACCAGACTTCCAAAGGATCCCAAACCTAGAGATACTAGTCCTTCAAGGTTGTGTTAGTTTGACTATGATTAACACATCTATTAAATTCCTCAAAAGGCTTAGACAATTGAATCTACATGGTTGTTTCAAAATTGGGAGCAATTCAAAATTACTCGGCGATTGCCTTTCAAGATTAAGCTCTTTAGAAATATTGGATTTGGGTTTTTGTGGTCTATTGGGTGGAGCATTTCCTACTAATGCTAGTGGTTTATGTTCACTCAAGAGTTTGTTACTACCAGTTAATGAGTTTACAAGAATACCAGATGCCGTCTGGCGACTTTCTAGCCTTGAAGTACTTTCGTTGAGTGGATGTCTCATTTTGGACCCTAGAAAACTTGACTTGAATGAGTTTCCGGAACTTCGCCATGAAGTGGCCAGACAACTTGAGTGGGATGGCCGGGAAAAGGTCCCAAACTTTGACTTGAATGAGCTTACCCGACTTCAAGCGGCAAGGCTCCCACTAACAGGTTTAAGGAGCTTAGTAGATCTAGATCTCGGAGCTCTCAATCTTCTGGATGGTGCAATTCCTGATGATATTAGTCTTTTTTCCTCACTAAGGAGGTTAGATCTTAGTGGAAATAAGTTTACGACAATATCAAGTAGAATCTATCAACTTTCCAACTTACGTGAACTCATCTTGAATGATCTTGGCAATCTGAAGGCGCTGCCAAAGTTGCCAATGAGTTTAGTCAGGATGGAACTAAGAAAATGTCTTTCGTTGAAAATGTCTTATATCACACCGGTTACATGGAATTCAAATGGAATATTGCATCCCATTGATTGCTCTGTCGTGGTAGGGAGTATTGATTATGAAGACAGAGCTTACAAGATTTTACATCTGCATCCACGATCTCTAGTATGGAGAGAACCTAGGGTGAGACTCTAAATTGTCCTTCCCAATATGCATTCAAAGTTTGTTGTTGCATGATAGCTTGAAAGTACTAAATTATTCGTCTATCTGATTTTTTTTTTTCTCCTTTTCCTTTCTGTAGGAAGTGAGATTTGAAGTTCCGGTTGCATGTGGTCCTCTCTTAGGAGCTGGAGTCTTAGATAACCAAAAAAGTACCGGTTTCTTTCGAAGAGTCAACAATCCTATAAATTTATGTTTGGACAATGATTTGGAGGATTGGAGTGGATATGCTCTACTTATTGTTTACCGTATCGATGATAATCTTACTTTTCCCATCTTTGGCTGTCAATTGGTTGTCAATGGATCTCATAAAGAAATTCCATTGAT
The DNA here is from genome assembly GCA_028551485.1 of Casuarina cunninghamiana. Lineage (NCBI taxonomy): Eukaryota > Viridiplantae > Streptophyta > Magnoliopsida > Fagales > Casuarinaceae > Casuarina > Casuarina cunninghamiana. The sequence goes on along the minus strand of CM052363.1, from coordinate 16,809,937 downwards.
CTTTTGTGTCCCCAAATTGCCTTCTTCTGGAGAGAATGGAGTTTGGGTGTACATACCAGCTTTGTGGTTTCGGAATCAATTGAAGAATTTGGACAATTATGGCAACTTTTCGGCTCCTATTACAATTTACGGTTTGAATGTGGAGGTGAGAGAGACTTGGACGCGTGTAGTAAGTAAGCAAGAAATGTTGGAATTCTGTGATGTTCTAAGTAGCATTAACGCAGATATCGTGGATTCAAAGAGTCTACAGAAATTCTTTTGTGGTTTGAAACCTCTCTCCTGCTTGGGCCCTATTAAGGCAGAAAACGCTGCAAGCGTCACATCGTCTGGAAGTGTTCTCTACCGAAAAATATTTTTTTCTGTAGTTCTCTCAGGTTTGCTTTCGGCTTTTGTCATTTTCCTTTTAGTGGACTGTTCAGGGGAAGATCAGGGCAAACTCACGACGCAAAGCTTGGATCGCCCATTCTCGTTAACGGAAGGCGGAAGGAGGGTTCCACCCGTCATTCCTACGGCTGGGTGGGGAGAATGTCACAAACGGCTTCTCTTGCATAGGAAAGGTAAGAGAGGATCTCAACCTTACAAGCGGCTTGATTATTTATTGTGTATTACATGATAATTTTAGTTAGATTTGATTCGATTATAATACGTTAAATTATAGTTTTTGATTTTTGATAGAATTTATAAAATAAAAGACTTGGTTGACAATCTTTACATAAAATGATTTACCATAAAATGCAAGAGTGCTAAATAGTTCTGGTTGAAACACACAGAGGTAATTACGGCATGTGCTTGTATTTGATTGGATAAATATTTTGAATCCATATGATCATTGATCTTTCTCGGTAATTGTCGATGGCCTTTGCATCTCATTATGCCAATAATTTCTAAGCAAACAGGATTGGGGGACCCGTCAACAAATAATAGGCCCTCACTGGAGCACTCATTAGTCGAATAGTTCCAGCCACATTGCACCAGTAATATCCGGACTTTCATATCATTTTATTGCATATCAATACAACAATCTGACGACTCCCCATAGAAAAGAAGGATCACCCCTTTTGAAGGCCTGACTTTTCCTACATGCTTTTTCGTTTAGAATATTGGTAAAAATAACCCTTATACAAAATCCAACTTGGGTTGCTTTTTTCGAAGGCTTTATAAGTCTTCAAAGCAAGGTTATCAGCTCTGTTTGTGGCACGCACATTTATCTTCGTATGTGTATTTGGCTCGTCTCTTTGCTTACATCTTATTAAGTCGATATAAGTTCATCTTATCGTTTATACAATTAGATACCATCATCAAGCCTTATTGGTTTGTTCACTTGCATTATTTACAAGTTTTGTTGACAACTATAGTTTTGTAGGTCATATCTTAACAGTTCTAACTATACTAAATTATTTGTAGTTTTATAGATCATATCTTAGCAGTTCTAATCATAATAACAACTTTAATTTTTTTTTATAGGTAATAAGGGTGAAGAGATTTGAACATAATGACTTAAGTTTTTTTTATTTTCTTGTTTTTTTTTTATAGGTAATAAGGATGAAAAGATTAGAATCGAGGACTTTAAAGTTAGAAGTCAATAACTTTTGCCACTAAGCTATCAACCAAGTTTAACTAATAACCTAAAGTTGTTTGTTAGAGTTCATGTATGTACTTGCTGCTATTTGAATGCTTTGACCGGCCTAGTTTCAATTTGAATTGGTTAGTTTCTGTTCTTAATGTGCATGCCATTGGACAGGAACAAAAGTGATTTCTATCTGAATTGGAAGCCAACGGAATAAAGTTTCTAGGTTTTGACAGGCCGAATCCTGTTATATTTGAACTCATGAGAAGACATATACTTTACATAATTGCAAGCACAACATGGGGGCATGAGGATTTTGATATTCTCGTCGAGTACGGAAAAATTCCGTGAATAAAAAGGTTCGTATCTTTTACTTGTCTTGTAGATTGTTTGACGATTACCAGTCTTTTAGTGTTTCTCAAAGAACTTTCCGTGGTCCAAGTTGACGACTTTAAGTATGCCTCTTTCACCCGTTATAATTTGTTAAATTTAGGGATTCTTAGAAGTTTAGTCTGAAATGTTTGTATTATTTAAATTTGAAATATTTTCCAATATTTCACCAAAGATTTTGAAATTAAAATATTACAGTAATATCTTGAATTAGAAAAACTCTTATATCATATTTAGAAGAGTCACTTGCTTTGCATATCACATCATCTGCTCTTATCTTTATCTGCAAAATACTATGTTAGAAACAAGTGGTTTGTCTATTGATGACAATATTTTTGAGTTTAGTAGGAGAGTCACTCTATTTCAACTTTTGTTTATTGTTACCTTAGTTTTCAATCAAGCTCTATATTTTTCTTCAATCCCCCAACTTTCAGAAATGAACAAGCCAATCTTAATATGTTTGCGTTGCAAGTATGGACTTGCGTTTTAGATAATATGAGTTAGGAATGTATCACATAAGAAAAGAATTTGCAAAGGTAGTCACAAAGAGTTGCAAGGGTTGGGATTTGTGAAAATTGATCTCACTCCAAGAATAGCCTTATTTACTATTAAAGTTTGACTCTCAAGTAATTGTTAAAATTTTGCATTCAAACCACGAGCAATATTGAAAATCTCAAGTTACCAATGATAGATGTGCATTTTAAATAACACAAACAAACCCAAGGATAGAATTGCAAGCCAATAGAAGCAAATGATAGATTGTTGCAACAACACCTTGAAAAGATTCCAAATGATGCAATTTTAATTGGATGGTTGTTATAGTAAAGAGAAAAGTTCACTGGGTAACGTCAATATCGGAACACCAGCAATATAACATTCAAAGACACTATTCTGTCTACTGCAGAATGGACAGACACAAGACTCCAAACACTTAACTAAAACAGCAAAGCAACATACTCAAGGCCTCTTCTCCAAATGGCCGGAACTATAGGAAAATTCTAGACAATGTTCATTGTAGACGATGGCTACTACTCCCTCTTCTCGCTGCCATATTATTCTTACACAAGTTACTATCTTTGGCCCTGCTCCAAAACAGACAGCATTGGTTTGGCGAAAATAGGACACAATTTCACATTTACCCCCTATCCTAAAGCCAGTTCATAACAATTCCTACCCCATCAATTAATCCTTGTCCTCAAGGATTGGCTTCAAAGATATTTCATCTTCCATCCAATATATTTGTTTAGTCTTGCACCAATGACCTTTAACCCATCTCTTATTGGTAATAACACAAGCCCTTGTCCTTTCATTCTCACATTTGAACATCGTTGTTATGCTGCACATGCCATTTGTTTTTCAAAGTAGAGGCTACTTTGTTCGAGCTATGTGTGGTCATCTCACTTATGATGGAGTCAGCAGGAAAATTTGATTTCACTGCAACTAAAGCATTTGATGACTTTGCTTCCAACATACGTTCATGGGTGTCTTGGGATCTACTTATAATTCTAGGGAGCACTCTTGGACTAATGTGAGGTGGTAATCTTCATTTAAAAATAAAATATTGAATTTCTTTTCAAGACTTAAGTGTTTAGAGAACCATTGTTTCTATAGCATTTCATGACTAGCCAATTCTTTCAATATGTTTAGTCTACTTGAAACTTCTTAGATAAGATTTTAAGATTATGATAATTAATTGATTCAAAAAAACATTCCAATTAGGACTAAATCGTGACTTTTGGACAATGCTTTTTAGGTCTTAGCCCCCAAGAAATTGCTCTAGAGCTAAGAAAGCAAAACGCATCTAATAGTAATGATTGATCTAGATGGTAATTGTGTTTTCTTTTCATGAATTGATAGTTAATGAAATGTTTTGATTTTCAACTCTCTCTCTCTCTCTCTCTCTCTCACACACACACACACACTCACACACACACAAATAGTGGAATGATTATGCCATCTTTGAACAAAATAATTTGATATGATGCCTTAAATCTTATTTAGTAGAGTGAATGAGTCTATTTTAATAATAAGTATGATATGACATGAAGTTGAAAAAACAATTAATTTTTTATATTAATCTGTTTATGTAAATTGAAAATAAAAGTATTAAGAAAAGAAGGTTTAGAATTGTATTTTTTTTTAAAACACTCATCTTGCTGACTTTTTCAAGGAATCAAGTAAAATATTTCCTTTATTTTTTCAAAATATTTCTCTTTTTTATTTTTTTCTTTATAGCAATTTTATTTTGTTTATTTTAAGAGCGCTCATCTTGTGATGTACTTAAGTTTTAGTGGCTAAGTGCCATCTTAGGGTTCTATCACATAGGAAGCTAGGATTTGAATCTTCTTTTTTCTTAATAAATCCGTTGACCTTCTTACTCCCAATCATTAAAAAAAATACAAAATAAAAAAATAAACTCGTCTTGTAATGTGTCCAGGAAACCGAGCAGTCACATGTTTGGCGCATTCAGAACGGAAATGGGAGAGAAGAATGAGCCACAAATGGCTTTTGTGATGGTTATATGATCATAGATGTTTCACGGAAGCTTTGTTAGTTAACAAAGCAGTGCCTGTGTATATGTAAATCAGAGGTTTACTCGTTGCGTGGTGAAAACAGAGCATGAAGAAAATGAGGGAACGCAGTTTGAACAGAGTCTGCAGTTCTCCGGTTTGAACAAACCAGAAGGTACATGGAGATAAATCGTCCCACTCTGCTACCGTGCTGAATTCGGCGGAACGAAGTGAAAATAAAGGCTGGAGGTTGACTGATTCCTTTCACATAGATTGAATCAAAAAAATTACGGCAGACTTTACAAGAAGAAAAAAACCATAGTAGACAATCTCGAAACTTTGCAATGGAGATACACGCTGCTTTATACAAACAAAATAATCCTGCTGCCAACAAGGAGACCAGCTCCGGTTGATGGGTTGCAGGTGAGTCAACGGCTACTCTTGCTTTCGGCCACTTCCCTTTCAGTAGGAAACTCAGGCTGCTGCATGAAACGAGAGTTGCTGCTGCATCATAGGGTGTGGTTCGCTCTCTTCGGAACCCATCGATCATCCAGCAGAGCAACCACATGGCTGTCACGTCCGACCTGAATACCGAGCACTGGCCTTTAGTTCCCAAGCTCAATCTCCTAAGAGCTCATGCTCTGCTACTTTATCAACTGAAAGAACGAAATCATGCATGCTGCTTTATTATCAGAGTATGTTTGTACTATAAAGTGCCAAATTTATTGAAATTTTTCATTTCCTAGGAGAGGAATTATATCTACTATTCTAGGTCTTGACAACAAGCAAGAATATTTTGCAATCTTGAGTTAACTGATCTAGTGGCTCCAAATTTGAGATAAGTAGTTTACCACTGTTTTTGGTGTCTTTACTAATGGTTGAAAATGACATCATTATACGTTTATACACTTTCTCCCTCTTTCTTCTAGGCTCTTTCAATGTGTTTGTAAGACCTGCTACTAACTGATAGCATCTGAAAAGAGGACCTTCCAGATTTCTCAAGTCGGCTTCTTGGTTGTAAGATATGTCGGGTCATGGTATTTTACGTTTTTGGGCTTTTACTTCAAAGCACGCCCTAAGGATCCAAAGATTATGAGATTCTTTTGATCAATAATGTATATAAGCATCATTTCAGGTCAAATAACCTCAAGAAAGAAACTGTTCACATAAATAAAAAATTACCAATAGAAAATACCTATCACCGTTGATTACCTTTTGTCACATTCAAAAATCTGGGGAGAAAAGATGCTATGTAGCAATCTAAAACTTCACTTCAGACAAAAATGAAGTCTCTTATCTCAACTTCCAACCACCTCAGAACTTCAGATAATAGCCAACCACCTCAGAACTTCAGGTAATAGCCACCAAACTTACCATACCTATTCAATAGAAACGACAAAGCATCTATATCAGTAATTTAAGTACAAATTTGAGTTACTAGATATTGAAGGTAATGCTTAATTTTTCATTCCACATATAGAAGTGTTTTCTTACGTTGAACAAATGGCTCAATTGTCGGCGAGAAACCATAGGAAAGTATTGGGAAACGAAGTGCCTAATTCAAATAATCTCCTTACATGTTTCTTTTTGCCTTAAAATGGTCCAAACTCAGAAAAGTGGTGGGCGGTTGCAATGCAAGCCCAGCTCCACTGACAGTAAAGAAAGGACCCCTTTATGAGAGAAATGTTCCCACCTAAAGAAGAAGACTCAGAGACAGCAACTGCACAATTTCAGTTCTGGGCCTATGAAAAAAGAGGTTCCCTACCATGAAAGCTAACACTGTAGAACGAAATACAAGGAATATTAGGAAAGGCAATGAGAGAGAGACCTCCAGAAACATAGATCACAAAATCAAACCTTTAAATTCAGAAGCATCCAGGCATCTCTAGTTCTACAAAAACTTCTTAGCAATTTTTGCTGGCAACAACAAGAAAATCAGATAATCTTCTTTATTTAGACTGGAACGATGGATTTGAAGAATTGACAGGCGTTAAACACTTCTCATCAAATATTACCTCATTAATCATTAGCTTCCATAACTCATTAAAGACTAGATAGCTCCCTGAGATGAACAAAAGACCAAGTGTTAACATTATCCCATAAACGAATTAACCAAAAACATACTTATCCAATAGAAACAAATATGCTTTAATGTTTCAAAGACTATTATAGAGTTCGAATATTTAGCCGGTGTACAAATACCCCAAAAAACACTAACATAAGAAGATTATGCCAAAGAAAAACATGCTACATTTTTGAGCGGACTAGATATAACAAAACGTGTTGCAATTTAAAACAAGAAAAGAAAAAGGGAAAATATCGAGACTATCTTCCCTGCAACTAATGAAAGAGAAGGAAAGAAAAAATTAAATTAGTGTTAAATGAAAGGAAACTAGTGTGATTAATAAAATGTTTTAGACCAGGAAAAAATGAGAAGTTTAAGAGCGTTAGTATAAAAAACAAGTAGCATATTGTAATTAATGGACCGAAAAGAACTATTACCTAACTGTAAAAGCTGAACATCTGGCTGTCGCCTTCTGAATGATGGGCGGATTATATAACAGAAAACGCAACTCGTGAAGCCTTCTAGCTCATCCAATATATTCACCATCAATAAAGAAGTCAACTCTGTCAGGTATCTTTCGCTGTTTTTTTCCTTTCTTGCTCTGAAACTGCTTCTTCAACAAAGGACATATCCAGATCCGAATGGTAGAAAGTGAGGCAGGCAACTCGTTTTGTAGTATGCACTTGAGGTTAGGACAATCTTGGAGTCGCAATTCTTCAAGAGAGATGAGGTGTTGAAGCCCTTCCTTGTTCAAAGATTGCAGATTCTGAAATCCCACGAGGAGAAGTTCGATCAGACCGGAAGGCAGTAACCCTGGCTCCGGAAAGGAGACCACATCCGCCGATCTTGCACGGATTCCCAGATATCTAGTAGATGGGAGTTCCGCCAAACCCCACTCCATCCGGTTGGCAAAGACTTTCTCACAATCCCCGACCCGAATACTACTCAAATTGCATGGACGGCCCACTTGGGGAAACGAATCAATTTCTGGACATTGCTCGATGAAAAAGAATTCAAGGTTGGGGACACGAAGTTGCTGTTCGGGAAAAGATAAAAGATTAGAGCAATCACGGATATCTATTCCCTTGATGGCTAAATCACGAGGATGTTGTTCTGAAATTGTGAGAGATCTCAGATTCCAACAACGATAAATACGCATGGAAGAAAGCTTTGGGAATAAATCTAATGGAAATGACGTTAGAGAACCACAATCATGCAACTCCAATATTTCCAGAGATGAAAAATCTAGGTGTGCTGAAAGCTCTAACTTCATACAATTCCCGATGGTCAACTCTTGAAGACTACTACTGCAATTGACCGTTGCCTCCGCAAGGCATTCTGGTGAGTCAAACCCGTCGATTATCAGCCTTTGCAGTCCACTTGGTAATTCCTTCAATAGGAACTCGTTACAATAATTTAGATGCAAATCACGAATAGCAGTAGCCTTTGGAATTGAAGCTACCAGCTGCGGACATTTACTGATCTCAAGTTTGGCTAAAGAAGGAAGATGGGCAGGCAATCCTCTTGTTAGATTTGGACAAGATACAATATATAGCTCTTCAAGTTGCGGAAAAGCTCCGCCATCATTTTTAGCTCCACAAAAGGACCATTCTTCCCAGTTCAACATTTCTTCCAACTTAAGAATCTTTAGTGCTTCAAATGGCTTAGAAACATTGCCATAAAACTCAAGATCCACTTTAACAACTCTTTTTAATCCAACAATCAAGAGTTTCTGTAGAGAACATAATTGACCAAGTGGTGGTAAGCTACTACAATATTCACAATTCTCTAGGCTGAGGTTTGTTATCCTAGAGAATGAATGATGTCCAACCCAATTTGGAAAACTTTTAGCACAATAATTGTTGATGACAAGACTTTTCAAGTTTGTATGAGGCTCAAGACTATAGAGTATACATTCTTGACTTTCTGAGGTGTCTAATGCATTCCATCCAAATTTCAAGCCCTTAAGATACTTCTTATCTTTCAATCTTGCTTTTGAAGCATCCATAGGAGACTTAACATTTTGAAGTTCTGAAATAGAAAGCATTCCTTGAAGATTTGTAAGTTTGCCCAACATCTGAATGCAAGCCCTGCTATGTTTGCCAACAACAAATTTATGTAGTGTTTGTAAATGTTGTAATTGACCCAAATCTATTTGCATCTCCTTTATGTTAGTTCCTTCAATATTAAGGTAACGTAAATTAATGAGCCTTCCCAAATCTTTTGGTAATGTAGCAAGCTTTGTACAATATGCCAAATTCAATGTTTGCAAGTTATACAACTTACATATTGAATTAGGTAACTTGGTAATTCCAGTCCTTGAAAGATCTAGATAACGTAGATGCTTCATCTTGACAATTGATTCAGGTAACTCAGTCACATTTATACAAATACGTAAACAGAGTACTCGTAAACATGTCATCATTGGAAATAAATCATGAAGTGTTGCATTAGTTATGTAGATACGTTCCCTAGGTCCTGTTGGGTAGAAAGTGTGCAACCGCTTAGCCTTATACAAATCCTTGGACTTCTTCATGATGACAAATTCCTTTTCATAAAAAAACAAATGACGAGTCTTCTCTGTAATTTGATGAGAATGACAACCCACTAGTCCACCACCAAATTGCCCTGACACTGACCATGCTATGTAATTTGATGAGAATGACAACCCACTAGTCCACCACCAAATTGCCCTGACACTGACCATGCTAGGTCACTGAAAAGATCATGGATTTCAAAAAATGGCACTGAATCTGTCAATTCACCAGCAAAGTCCTCCATTCTAAAAAATGATTTTTTCTGGCTTATTTCAAAAAAAGACATAGATGCCAAAGTAAGGAAATACTCATGTCCCACTTCTTCCATCGTTTTCTCTCTAGTTTCTTGTAAAAGACCTTTAGCCATCCAAAATAAAGTTATATGTTCTTTAAGAAAAATATCATTTCTAAATATTAAATAATAAGCAAAACATCGTTTTAAATTTGAAGAAAGATATTTATAACTTAATCTTAAACTTGGATGAATTTCTGTTTTGCCACATGGTAAATCCCATATGCTGCTTTCTAATATCTTCTCCCATTTATCAACCTCTAAATTCCATCGCAAAAGACGTCCAATTGCCTTAATGGCCAAAGGTAGACCTCCACACTTCTTCACAATTTGTCTACCTATAACTTCTAGTTCTGGACATATATTAGAGTTATTATTGTCAAATGCATGTTTGGCAAACAACAACCAAGAGTCCGCTTCTGACAGCCTATTTAGAGAGTGACTTGGAACCGTACGCATGATTGATGCAACGCCCTCATTGCGTGTTGTTATAATCACGGCACTTCGTTGTGCCCCAAATTTAAGTGGTTTACTTAAGAGCTCCCATTTATTAGGATTTCATTTAAGTGGTTTACTTAAGAGCTCCCATTTATTAGGATTCTCATCCCACATGTCATCTAAAACAACTAAAATTTTTTTTCCCTCCAATTTCTCACGCAGAGTAAGTTGAAGCCCATTAAGGTTCTCGCTACCACCATTACTTGGCGAACCTATTTCCTTTAAAAAAAAAATTGTTACAACATGCACATCAAATTCTTCCGAAACATGTATCCATGCTTTAAGTTCAAAATACCTCTTTACCCTCTCATCGTTGTACACAAGTTGAGCAAGTGTTGTCTTGCCAATTCTCCCCATGCCCACTATGGCAATCACTCTCATTCTCTCCCTATCACTTCCATCATCCGAGAGCAACGCGTTTATTATTTTTTCCTTATCACCATCCCTACCAAAATTATCAGATTGCTCAACCAAAGAAGTTGTGATCCATCTTTCCGACGATTTTCCCCCGCCAACTTCTTTCAGGTCTAAAACATCTTTCTTGCTTGCTAGATATTTCAATCTACGAAGCACGTCTTTTATCTTTGGCTCTATCTTCTTGGCAAAAGGCCTAAAAGACTTAGAGATGTAGTTTCGTACCTTACTTGTAGTGTCATGAAGTTCAGCATCTAACTTACGTTGTAAGTCTTTGGTAGCAATCTCGTCCAAAACGTCCTCTGCATCATACACAGCATCTTTCAGTTCATCAAGCCACTCTTCCACTCTAGTTTCCACAAGTTGCCGGTCCTCTGCGTCTTCCACCAGTTTACTAACAGAGATCAATTCCATCTTCAAGTCTAGTAAGAGACCCTTATTAAGTTTTCGTCCCCCGAAGAGGTCAGTGAAGTCACGGGATAACAGTTTCTCAAAAAGCACTTGGAGGAAGGGAGAGAGAACTATTTCAGCCATGTATTTTTTGCAGGTGCAAAGCAAAGGAAATCAAGGCTGTAGATTGTAAACAGCAGAGAAAAAGCAGGTGCAAGGCAAAGGGAATGAAGGCAAGCAGGTGCGAAGCAAAGGGAATGAAAGGAGTAGATTGTAAACAGCAGAATAAAATGAGCCACTGCAAGTTCTGTTCCTCCTTTACACCACCGAACAGACACCATGAAGAGCCCACGTGACCGATGGACCCACAAACGGCGGATGGGGAGCAGCGGTGGACCCGCCCGGCCAATGGTATTCTTTTACTTGTTTGTCATTTAAGTCCTTCGTAGGGCCCACTCAAACGTCACGCGCACAAAGCAGCACGAGAGGGGATGCAAGTAAAGCAACTCGTGATTCACGTCGACGTGCTACTATTTAATTTAATTTTGTTAGTGCAGAAAAGCTGAGACGAGCAACCATGAAAAGAAATCGAAATTTGGGACAATTTTTATAGATGTGTATTCGTACTTAGATTAGATTATTTTAGACTTAAGCTTACTAGAGTTTTCTAAGTTTTCCTTATAAATTATTAGGATCACCGTTATATTAAATGATCTATAGAAGTATCACTCCAAGTTAAAAGAGGAGTTTTGTTGAACACCACTTAATTTGATTATTTATATACTTAAAAGTTTGCTTTGATTACAGTTAGATGATTAAAATTGACAACCAAGAAATATTTTCATAAAATCTTCAAATAATAAGTTGTTATTTTTGTTTTTGCACGGGTAGGTAGATTCGTTTTCATAATTTTGAGTAACCTTGATGAAAGCCCAATACTATCCCTATAGGAAATGATTATTGGAAAATGTTTGTGATCTTTACTGTTTTGATTTCGTCGTCAATGAGATTTTTCTAGTCATGTATATATGTCTTCGTCAATCAAAAAGCAAGTTTACTGATTGTAGAATAGAAGATAATATAAGCCTTGGATTCCGTCAGTCCATTGATATTGGCAAGGGCTGTGCTGTCCACATTACATCATGACTGTATTAAAGTAATTGAACGAAATGGAAAGCAACAAACTGTACTTTTAACGCCTGAATTATTGAGGAAAGAAACCCTAAGGTGAGTTCTAGCAATGGCTTCTTGAGAGCTTCTGGGATTTCTTGTTCAATACTACTTAGAGCGATTAATTGTTTATTTGAGGTTTCGACTTGATGAATACTGATTATAGTCTAATATTAAAATCTAAATGATGAGAATTAACAGTCAACTAATATTTTCGTAGATTTTTGAAAAATACGTTATGTTATATTTATTTCTACCCGGATCTAGGAATTGATTATTGGAATACGTTCATCATTGTTTACTGTTGCGATTTCTGTGGAATGGTGATTTGTTGGATTCCAAGTCATTCCTACTTTTCTGCTGCAGCCAACCGGGAAGGTGACTTGCACTTGGAAATTTTAAAACTTTTCCTTGAGTATATCTGAAAGGAACACAATGTAAGCTTTGGATTCCATCTGTCCAGAGGGCAAGAGGTCGCCGTCCACATCGCATCATGGATTGATCATGGATTATGCATCAAATTAATTAGGCGAAACAGGGAGCTGAAAACTGTACTTTTGACGCCTCTATTATTGAAGAAAGAAAGCTTAGAAGGTTTGCTCCAGCTAGCAATTTGACGCCTGTATTATTGCAGAAAGAAAAATCGTTGAAACAAGACAGAAAGACAGAAAGCAGAGAACTGTATTTTTAAGGTCTCCATTATTGGAGTATGAAAACCGAGAAGGTGCCTTCCAGCCAACCCCATAACGATGTCATTCCGAAAGTTTCAAGGCTCTCGCACAGACGAAGTTGGTTCTGTTTTCACCATTCAGACGGGATATAGCATGGTGGCGTACCGATGGACTTATGTTATTACCAAGATATACTAGTAATATCAAGATTGCGTTCACGAAAAGTACCAATGCTAAGGCACCTGGCTTTCTTGTCAGAAAAAAAAGGCTTTCAAAATACCAGCCAACCATCATTATCCTCGCCAGCTTCAAGGAATTTGCATTAGACTTCCAGTCATAGTTTGTGTGATAATTGCTCAATCTGTCTTTGAACATGGGTCCGTCCTTTGACTTAAAAAACCAAATGGATAGAAACCCAATCCACAGATGCCCCTAACATGAAGATAAGGGAGTCTCAGCGCCATTCATGCTGAAGTACTTTTTTTTTTTAAAAAAAAAAAAAAATTTTTATTATAAACTCACACACCCGGGGGAGGGGGAGGGACGGGATTCGAACCCCTGACCGGTGGGACGGCCGGTCAGGGTTAGGCTCAGAGAACACCACTGAGCCAGGGCCCCCGCCCATGCTGAAGTACTTAGGATGGCAGATGGAGATATCCAATAATTGTTCAAGTACTTCCGAAACATATGGCTCCATCACACAAAGCTATTATCATAGCGATCTCTTTAGGCAAACCTAGAAGGTGCGTGTAGTTAACCAGCTAGTAATGACATCAAACGTAACTTAGAACCAACTAGTCTTAATATCACCGGAGCCAAAAAACGTTTATGAATCTATCTTGTTTATAGTAGAATTTTAAAAGCTTCTTTTATTGTGTATAACACTTTTAATTTCAATACTGGTCTTTGATAAAGAATAATAGTAAAAGAATTTGGATGAACGATGTATAGAGATTCCTTCAACCAATTAATGATCATTAAATCAAAAGGCATTGGATTCACGGATTAGTAATTATTAAAATCAAATGGATTTGGGTTCATGAGTGATTCCAATTATAATTGCTTTTTAAGTAGCATTTCTTTTATTTCCATTACTTTTTCCTTTTTATAGTTTGTGATTGATTCCAATGATAATTGCTTTTTAAGTAGTATTTCTTTTATTTTCATTACTTTTTTTATTTTATATTCCTATCTTACCTTTTAGATTTACAAGGATCATTAGTTTTAAATTAATGCATCTCTTGTTTCCAAATCTTTAATAGATTACTTTTGGTCGTCTTTTTCTTTGGGTATAAGGGGCTCCATTGAAACTGTTGACATAAATAATTTAGTTATCTTCAAATTCTATAGTTGGGAGAGCATAATATAGTCACATAAAAAAAGTGCGATAAATAGTCAAAAAAATATTCCAAGTAGTGAAGCAACCTGTTGCACGAAGAGGCCTAACAATCATCAGTCGATGTATGAGATGCGTTACAAAGCTGATTCAATATTCCGTGACCATCACCATAAAAGTTTAAGAGAAAATCATGAACAATGTTCACACAAATTGGCCAACTTTGTTTATGACATCTTAGTTTTAATCTCCACTTCTCCATTTTGTGTTTTCTGAATGTAATGGAAGAAGCGTGAACATTGGTTGGGCTTGCCTACAACAAAACGAACTTTGGGTCTGTAGAGCCACTGGAGAAATCTGCAAAAGTATGCTTTTGACAGAGTTTGCAATCTTCGTTGGCCATAAACAATAGCGATGTTACTACCTTGATTCCCCTAAAAGGTTGCCCTTACTTCATTACAGAGCACACCACCTGGGTTTCTCAGCCGTTCGATGCCAAATGCAACTCCATAAATAGTTGGCGTTGTTGTCAGCACCTATCCAAAAACTAAGTCTGGCCTACGTTTGGAAAAGGCGCTAACCTCAGCGTTAGAGGTTACAGCAAGCAATTCAAATCATTTTTAATTTAACGAAGCTCTTTTTCCCTTTGTAATAGCCTGAAATTCAAGGGCCTGAAACACCTCTCACAGCAGTCCATGAAGTCCGGCTCCAATCAATACTCCGGCCAACACTTGGGGCCCAAATCCTTCTCCGGACCACGACTTTTTTGATGGAAGAGGATTTGCTATCAAACGAATTGTACTGTATCACTCTAAGCTGGACTCGACTTAACGAGCCAGAGCTTCAATCAGGGTCACCTTTAGTTGAGTCCAACTAAACTTACCCCAGATATGGTAAGTATGCAGGTTAAGATTTTGAGAGCGCAGGTTAGTGGAAAAGAAACCCAAGATTTGAGACATGTAAGCCTTTAGAGTATGTCTTCACTCTTGACACTTTTCGACTATATTTGCTAGTTGTCCTGGGATTTGTGTGTACGTGTGCTTATGCTTTGTTTCCTTCGATTTTTCCCCTTTCAAGGTCATTTATTCACTCGTATGTGCATGAAAAGATGTTTGCACAAAGAGAAGCACCTCTAATGGAGATGCAAGATGTGCTGTACATTCTGATATCCAAAATTTTAGAAGTGCAATTGGCTTGTCGTTGTGTGTCCCTTTTTCTGGTATGAATTCGAGAACGGTGTACTAGCTATATGCTACAGTGTACAGTTGAAATAAAAACATCCATGTAATCAGAAAAAATTCCGTTAATTATATCCTAGATAAAAATAATTTTCTATTTAATTCCCGCCTTTGGTGTAATATCATTTGTTACTTTGCGCTTTCTACTTGCTTTTGCTCTTATTATATGTTTCAGTGCTACAATGGCCATCTATGATGCTTTAAAGCTGGTGAGGACTGATGTTTCAGCATATTCGCAGTTGGCATATCAGCATCAACAGCTTCCGTCATTTAATCTTATTTATTTTTTTATTATTAAAAATATTTTGAATTCTAGGAATATCGGAAAGTTGAAGGCATTGTCCTAAAACTCCCTTTACCATAATATGAACAAATTAATTTAGAAGTCTTGTCAGCAATGATAAATTTGAGAGTGCTTTGGATTACCTACAAAACAATTGAAAAGGTCAAATGGTATGGAAATCTTTCAAACTTTAAGTTGAGCAACAAAAAGTTTTGTATTATGGAATGGTGGAGATGCTTTTTACAATCCTTGTCAATTGATACCAAGCTTGTGAGCTCAAATTACCTTTTAGCTAGATACAAAGATTATGGGCTGGACAAAAGGTAATAATGTGCCTCATGCAAGTGTCAGCTGTATCTGTTCATCTTCTTTCCGCAATGTTTTGGTTGATTTAACAATTTGTTGGCTTCTTGACCAAGACACCCAACTTGAACCAAGTCTCAAAACTCAAGATACAATACCTTTTAGATTGCGTAAATTTGCTAACCTACGCGTCAATTGGAGACCTTAAATGATTGAAAAAATTGCTGCTAGTAGGTCATTGTAATCTTTCGGAGGTTCCAATGTGATTAGCTCGAAGTCCCTCGAAGTAGTTGACTTTTTCGAGCGTTCAAAGGTCAAAAAGTTTCTGAAGTTTGCGCGGCATCTTCATATTAGTGAGACTACAATAAAAGAGCTACTCTTTCCATCTGTGGGCGTTCCATCTTTAGGGGAAATTCATGCATATCAAACTGATGTTCTATTTATTTCATTTACTCTATAATAGATGTTTAGCAATTTAAGAAGCATGAAGTTGAGGGACTCGGAGAACTTGATCGAGTTACCAAACTTTGGAGGAATCCCAAAGTGCTGAGGAATTGTTTTCTAATATGAAATCACTCTCTTGCTATGGCGGTATTAGAGCAAATATAATTTGGTGATGGGGTACAAGTTAGGGGCAAGACATGATTCCGAGACATCTTTACCAGGTATTTTGGTTGCTAATATAACCATCATTGTGCTTAATTTTTGACTTTTTTTTTTTTTTTTTTTAAGTGAAATCGGCTGTAGTCCCCATCTTCTCGTGAGCAACACATGGCTCAACTCCTTAAGACATGACTCAACACGTTTGCATATAAACGTGTTTTGAACATCTACATTGTAATATAGGCGAGGTTTCATGTTTTTGCATTAAGAATTAAAATTATAATATTTCTCCTTAGGACATGGCTATAAGAACTTGGCTAGTCAAAACTATTGCTAGATTTGAAAAGCTTATAATTTTAATTATATCCGTTTTTGGTTTGGTTGTCTCTCTTTTCTCCATTAGTATTCAACTAAAATGAGGTTGTTCTAGTGACGTGTTTGGTAAAATCTTACATGCAAGTGAATATGTCAAAAAAATAATATAATGATAAAAAAAAGTATTGTTCCATAGAGATTAACAAGTACTAAACCAACTAATTACCAACAGTGAAAAACTTATAAAATTTATCTAACAAATTAAGATGATAAAGGATAGATTAACCATCTAAATATAAGAAAATTCAATACAAAAAATATGTTAAAGCATCTAATTTTACCATAATTATTAGATACGAAAATCGATTATTTATAATTGCAAGAATAATTATATTTATGTGATGACAAAATTTTCTAATTTATTTACTATTTTATGTATAGGTATAACAAACCTATTTATAATTTATGAATATTTTTAGTTTATACGGAAAGCCACACAAATAATATAATATATGTATATATACATTTAACTTATGGTTATACATTATAAAAAAAATTGTACATCATTTCCTTTCAATCTCAAACATGTAAATTAGATCATTTAAATTATTGTTAATCACTTAAAAGCATTAAACACAATAATATATAACTTACATAAATAAAATATTTTATAGAACATAACAATCATGAGATTCATATCATTATAATTAAGTTACATCATAACTCTAACAAAAGTAAATTAAAACATAATGTTAAAACAAACAAGAACAATGTTAAAAATTGAACAAAATATTTTAAACTAAAAACATGAAAACTGTAACCACTATGTCTTTATTTTAAGAAAACTTTGCACGACTCTTCACATTAGAAAGGAAAATAGAAACTGTCTAGATTAAGAAAACACGTATCACGCGCCGTCACGCTCTACCACCATGCGCCACCACACTCTGCCACTCATCACTGTCATGCACCACCACGTGCCACTGCTTTACGCACCAAAACTCACAGATCTTTTAAAGGGGAGCCTCAGGATGTCGATCTTCCAAAAAATCATGCCGATCTGCCACGAAAAACGCATAGATCTACAAGAAAACAAACCCAAACAATGTTCTCTGTCTTTCTTCACCAAAAGCCCACCATAGATGAACCTAGAACATAGATCAACCGAAAACTAGCACAGATCAGTTGGAAACATCAGCATTGAATGCAGACATCATTCAAGTTCTTCATCGGAAGAGAACATTGGGCAATCAGCTTTTGCATGACTGTCATGCTCTCTCTAAGATCCACGCTGTTGCGCGTGGCCACTAAGTTTCTGGTGAGTCCCCCCATTATTTGCGTTCTGAACAACACACCGTCCCTCTCTCCTTCCTCTTTCTTTTTCTTCCTTTTTTCCGTTCTCTTTCTCCTGTTTTCTGCTTGCTACTTAACCATCACAAACAATCTCTTCTTTTTTTCTTTTGGTCCTCTTTTACCACATGAGTCAGAATAACTCTATACAAAATGGAGTTATCATGATATGAGATTTTAGTGAATCTTTTGTTTGTGCACACCTTTATAGCTTGAATATTGAAACTAATAATCCACTCATGAATGTGTATTTTATTATTTCTTTTAAGTTTTTTTCTTCAATGCAATAGTAATTCTATTTGTTTGTTCTCTAATCAATCTTAAGATTTTATTTGATTGTTTATTCTATAAATATGGTTTAACATTATTGATTTGACACATAAAAAATTGCTAAATTGATCAATTACACTATAGCAATAATAGAGTTTCAGACACTTTTTTTTATTGAAAAAAAGTTCATGTTAGATAAAGCTTGGATACTTGATAAATTTCTTAGAATTTTTATTGGGGAATTTTCCTCTTTTTTAAAAAAAGTTCATTTTTTACAAAAGTTTTCTTGAGAAACCTAATTCACCCCACCTTTTAGGTTGTTATAGGATACAATATCTACAAACCACATCCCCAAAATACTTGAGCTATAAATATCACTTTTGGCTAAGTTGATCTTGAATCAAATCAATCCACCCCTTTCATAGATGTAAAAGCCTTTTATGTTGAAATATCTATTTAGATTTACTTCTTTGTATCACACAAGACAAGGTTTTGTATATTAATTTTTATTTTTATTCTGACTTTCTTTTTATTTGGGGGACGTTTTATGCCTAAATAAACATCTTAATCTTGGAAAAGTAACTAGTGAGGATTCAATTTTATTTCCAATCATAAAGGTCAATATGCATGTATAAATGAATGGAGAAAACATGTATGCATATGTGCAATAATTACAAAACCATTGAGTTTTAATCAAATAAGTAAATTAAGTATTGGTTAGTCATTCATCTTAATCATCTAATAGTTATGATTATTTTTAAAATATCAAGGATTTTGTTAAAACCATTCCGGATCTTGTTTTAACTAAGTCTAAAATTCCGTGTTGAAATTTTGATTTTAAAAACTTCTTTTTTCAGCGTTTTGTAGCATTTAAAATTCACTTATTCTTCAAAAATCTATGGAACTATTTAAATTAGTACTTGGTGAAATGATTACGACGTGTTTCTCATTATTTGTCGTGTATGTGACTTAGATTGTAGTGTTATCCAATTTTAGATTATTATATGATTATTTATGACTTATCATTTTCAAATAGGAACTATGAACTAAAAAACCTACCTAACAAGCTTAAATAAAATGATTTTTTGTGAAATGCTAGGGCATAAAAATAATTTAGTTTGAAACGCAGAGTTAAGTCTAGTGGGCCAATTGCTTTCCTCTCTAGCTAGTTATCGGGCTTTAGGTCTTTAAAATTACTGGAATTGAGCCATTCTAACTTAGTGGTAGAGCAATTGTTTCATGATTTTATTTTCTATTCTCACTTGAGCACTTAAATTTATCTTGATATTTTTCTGGATAACTGTATCAATTTTGAATTATTTTCAAGGCTTCCATTCGAATTAAGAAAATTGAGACTAGGAAGTTTCTCATCGCTGGAGAGGTTTTATGAAGAAAAAGCGTTGAAACGTTAAGCACTAAAGACTGCACTTTTTTGGCAGTGTAATAAGGATTAATAATACACAATAGATATAGTCTTCCTAATCAATTCAAATATACCATAACTGATTCTAATTCTATATTTACATTGTCATATTCTACAAATAGGTCCTAAACTTTATTTGACCATGGAAAATCATGTTCTATTGAAAACATACAGCCTGATGTCAGACATGTTGCAATCCTATTTTAGTGCTAATGGAGTTAATTTAGTCATTAGGAGTACTATGATCAACAAGTGTTTCATTGCCTCAAAGCCAAGCAATTGCAAAACTTTGTAAGAGAAATCAAAAGATATTAATGTGGTTTTCAGTCAAAAATTATGGACTTGCTTATTCTTTTGTAACCGACCATATCATCATGCTAATAGAACGAACATAAATTGTTGGCCCAAAAACTTGAAGTCTTGCGATTAAATACTTTATCCTTTTGCAATTAACATAAATTATTTCTCCAACAATCCAATGTATGCTAATAAGTACGCTAAGCCTTGATATTACTTTAATTATTTACGGGCTTATGATAAAATTTTGACAAATTAAAAACCATTGATTTACTTGACTCCCAAAGCTCAAGGGAGACACAAAACTTTGGGAAGGAAGTGATCTAGAGACTTTTAATATTCATTATAATAGTCAACTCTAGGGCTAAGCAATGAAGTTGGTAAGGGATACAAGAACTCTCATTTATGTGTTCCTATTTGCAAATCTTAAGGTACAAATGATGCCGTAGCAAGCTTACTTGGTTATTCCGTATGCTGCAAGCTACACAATTATGCTCCTTCATATTGGGTTAAGAAGGTTCCTATTAAACTCAAAACTTCATATGGCCTTGCACCGCCATTTCTTTCCTTCGCTTCTCACGCGTCTTGAATTTTCGAACTTTCCTCGGGGAGCTCGCCTTTGCAAAGTCAATGAACGTGACATAAAGAGACCCTGCTGTCGGTGCGGATCGAAATCTCAACCTTTCACGCAAACTACGCTGTCCTATGGCACAAAATGAACGGAACTTAAAAATCCATTTTTAGGAAAGATTGAGAGTAAAGGTTTATTTTCTTCTAATAGAAAAGATTTATAAGTTTTTTATGAAATTTTTATTTTTAATTATATAAATAAAATCTGGTCATCCTTCCCTATTATTTTCTTCTGTAATTTTGAATTATGCCAATTGAAATGTAGCTACGCCTAAAAATGCATAAATACATACTTTAGCATATTACAATACCAATTTAGTTCTAATCAAGAAAACTTTTGGAGTTAGCAATTTGACAATAAGAAATATCATTTTTTTTTTGACAACTCTCTTTAGAATTTGAAATATCAAATATCAGCTTTTGGTGCTCAAAGATCAACCTAGAGCATAAAAGTAATATAAAAAGAATTTGTTTATTTAATTTCATTATTTATTAGTTAAGAATAAAGTTTTAACAATGTTACATTCATTCATGAGGCCCACTCTGAAAGCTTGACTGAGACACTAGTTTACAAGGTATCAAATCTTATCAGACTAGTTATAAGTGTAAGAGTTATAATGACTATTTGATAATATTTGTGTTTCAACTAAGCACGTCACGGAGCCACATGGAAGTCACTATCTTGATTCCTGGTAATATCCCCAATCTCCTTTTAAACGTAACATCATATTGTTTTTGTTTGTACTTTAAAAAAATATATTCTTTCACGAACTTTGTTAATAATAATGTGTACGCAGCTGATTGTTACATATGCCTATCATCGGTTGTGTCTTATTCTAAATGGCATGTGAAGTATGACTTTTCTAGCTTAACCCACTCCTTCAATTCTAAAGAAAAATGTTTAATATATATTATATTATTGGAAAGTTTCATTCCCTTTACTAACAAAATATATTAGCCTATATCAGGTTATATTAGATATTCATTCATATTATTTTTAACAAATTATTTCAATAAACTATCAAATCAAGTTTACTAGTTATAAGGTTTTATATTAAAAAGACTTGTTACTTCTTTTAAAATTGGTGAGATTAGGTGTATGAAGCCTTAAGATATAAAAAAGAGTAGTTCTTTGATTTCATATTCTGTTGAGTGCAATTAGGTGTGAGATGAGACAGTAGATCTTTTGAGAAGAGTTGAGAAAATAAGGGAAATCTAATGAAGTATCAAATCAATTTATATCAAGAACACCAGGCATTGAAAGCAACAGTTCATGTGATTTTTTTCCTCGTTCTAACTCGTTGGAGTAAATACGGTCTTGCTGACTGTAACAGGCTAGATACGGTTCAACCTAAAAATGCTTGGTGATCGGATTTGGACTTTGAAAGGGAGACGATTTTGGCCTCATCAGAGGGAGACCAACACCTCCCCTCGGCCTCATTGGAGGGAGACCTGACACCTTTGGACTCATTCGAGGGAAACTCTACCTCCATGGAAGGAAACTTTCCTAATTTCATTCATCCAAAAGTCCCTTACAACTACATCATTCTCTACATATAACCTTTCCGACTTGGGCTTCGGGCTTAATACTAACTTGGGCTTGACCACTTTTAGGATCTAGACACAGGCCTGTAACATTCCATCCCCCTTAAAAATCCCCCTTAAAAGAAAGCTTGTCCTCGAGCTTTCCAAGTTTGAAAAGAATGAAAACCCAACTTAACCCAAAATTGCTAAGAACCCAACCAAAGAAATCTAGTAAAAAGCCTAATGCAAAATATAGTCCAATAAGATTCAAGGGACATAGAAGAAAATCCTTAAAACACCCCATGCACAATTCGGTCCTCACTGAAAAACTCCCCGTCCTGGCTGAAAAACTCCCTTTTGCTGCAATACTCCCCGTAAGCTCCTTCTCGCTTTGGTGGAGAAAATTGTCGATCCGTAACATGTAGCCTCTTCACGTGAATGTAGTGGAGTAAGTCGCTGGCCAAGCAGCGTTCCAAGTTCTGCAAGTCCCTCGATTCTATTGATGACTTCATCTGTCAAGTTCTTGAACCACTGCAGAACTTTGATTTCAATCACGCCGAACCCCATCATTGCAGACCATTTGTCAAACATATCCGTTATGCCTTTCGCCAGTACAGGATCCGGAAGTTTGAAATCTTTCACGCGTAAGGTGGGATTGATGATTTCAACCTCGTTAGACCCCACCATTACCGAAGATTTGTCAACAATAACAATTATTGCTGGAAAACTGTGCTGAACAGCCGTAATTGTTCTAAAAATTGAAAAACAATTAATCCCACCTTTCCCACTATTAACTTTGTTGACTCGGCTATAAACTCCTCGATAAAAGGCAATAATGCTCTTGGATAGTGTTTAGTCATTTAGTTAACGAGCTCAGTAATATATTAGTAAAGGCTCCATTATGGTTTGAAGTTGCGTATGTTGAAAGTACATGCGCTATAATATTAGAAAAAAAAAAAATTACTGGCGCGTGAACTTTCGACATACCCCACAAAGCAGTATACGCCGTGCCTGCATGATAAAAGCAGCCTCGAATCTCTCCTTTTTACACTACAAGGACGACACACCTCAAAGTGACATAAAGAGAACGCGCTTTCCTGCAAACAGGATCAAATAGGGACTAACGTTTAGCTTTACTCTTGACAGACAAACCTGAATGATGACAACCCGAGCTAGGCCAGGCCTACGCCTGCCCACACAGTCCCTCTTCTGCTCCCACGTTATAGTTTTTTACTCGAAAAAGAAAAGAAATTGCTTTTCACATTGCATTGACGAGCTGTAAATATGTATTTTATTTTCTTTATTAGTTTTAAATAGCAATGTCTCCCAAAGTTTGAAATAGGCCAAACATGATGTTCCTAGAAGTTACTAACAGTAGCAAGAACCAATGACTTGTTGACAATATTTATCATATCAGTCATTTTAAATAACTTAAGCAAAATATTTTTAGTCTTTTCTAAACTATTGTTTTCTTAATTTTTTTAATAAAGCTTCATTGGATTATACCCTTCGAAATGTAATTAGGCCCAAAATTTTCAAATTTTTTGCCTAAAAGAAAAAGAAATGCATGCATATGTATTTTTCCATATCAAAATGACATTGAGTGAAATTTTTTAAATTAGCAATTAAGTTTTTGTTAGTAATTCAATTAATCCACTCTGCTAGTTTTGATTAATTTTAAAACCCTGAAGCAAGAGGTCTTGATAATTAGTCAAACCTTTACTTTTCTAATATTAATCTAACTTTATTTAGAATATTTTGATTTCATTTATAAATTTTTTCATGGAAAATCTTATTAGGAGTTGCAAATTTTCCTTTCTTAGTACTAATTTTATAAAAATCTATGGAATTTTTAACCATTGTGACTTGAAAATTAGAAACAAAACAAAGCACGGCTAAGAAGAGCTTTGTTATTTTAGTAATATAAGTCTTAAAGGAAGTTGATACAAAACCCTAAGCTTAGAACTGGTCTTTAAATAGCCAGTTGCTCTTCAGTACAATATTCATAAAATATAAGTTCAACATGGACGGTCAGTCGGCTCCATATTTTCCGGAGATAAAGTCATCCACAGAAGACTTTTGGTTGATAGTTTCACCATGGGCGGTTATCTTTCTCCTTATCTTGTTCCTTGGGTGGGTGGGCGGTGGGGCACTTGTCCTTGGGATAACTTGCTTGGACGATTCTCCATGCTGGTAGTTCCTGAATGCTAAGTCACGGCTGAACTGGATACTTTGCTGTCCAGTAAGCTTCGGTATATACACATTTCCATAGCTTGCACGTGGTGCATGGACTGTATGAGCAGCTTCATCATCAACGTGCATGTTTGTACCATTGAGAGTTCTCACTGGATTTGGCAGTGAGCTCATCAATGTCATAAGAGCTCGTGTGCCTCTTGCTTCAAGTTCCTGCTGATCACGTTCAGCTTGTTCCATTAATGAACCTACGACTCCAACATTGTGGCCTCCCAAGATTGATAGGACTCATGAAATAGACTTGTGACATACAAATAGAAGATCATGTTGCAAATCAAGAAGCGTCCCCTTTCCAACATCCCAAAGTAAAAAGAGGGGGCTACGAAATTCGCAATGCCCCACGACTCTACTTTTCACAGAAGATGGAAAGAAGTTTCTTTCCTCCACTTTTGACGTGGAAGACTCGAAACTTCCTCGAAATTTCTTCACATTGACAACCATCTAAAGGGCGTGAAGTCGGTATTCGATTACAGAGAGCAATAATTCAAGCCCATTTCTCAAATAGGGCTTGCGAGTGTCGTCGTCTGCAAAAGAGCGCTTAAGGGATGAAGCTTGTGCCTCCACTGCCTTCTACGGGCACTCAGCCAACCCCTTCAACTTCTTCTCCTTCTTCTTCTTCAATCCAGCAGCAGAAATACGAGGTTTTTCTCAGTTTTCGTGGGGAGGACACCCGCTATGACTTTACGGACTGTCTCTTTGCCAATTTGAAAAAGAGGGGGATTTCTGTCTTTAGAGACGAAGAGGGACTACAGCGAGGAGAAGAAATTATTCCAGCTCTCGAGTTGGCGATAAAACAATCCCAATATGCAATCATCATTATCTCACCACGCTTCATTGAATCTAAAGCATGCTTGTTTGAATTGACTGTGATTATGGAGCGTTGGCAAATGAAATCTCTTACCGTTCTTCCAGTATTCTACCGGATGGATCCCTCCAACATAGGAAAGCTAACGAAGGATTTTGAAAATCATTTCATTAAACTTGAAGATGATCCTGAGGCTGCCAAAGAGAAGTGGGAATACTGGAAATCTATTTTGGGTGAACTATGTGACTGCTCTACGGATTCTGAGCTTGACAAGGACCTGCCGCAATCATGTGGACGTGCTCTTAAAAAAGTGAGTGATATCTCCGCATGGGTTGTACGAGAAAAAAGGTATCATCTTTGTAATTAGTTACATCAAACTGATAGATTAGCTGATGAATTTTATTTATTTTCTTAATTAGTTCAAATTAAAGCAAGTTTTATTATGTTTGGACTTTGATTCTAATCAACATATTTTTTTGCAGTCACATAAGTCCGATTATTGATGAAATCTGTCAAACGTTACAAGACAGATTGAGATGTAAGTCACCATATATGTTTAAGTCTCTTGTTGGAATAGAACCTTCAAAGTCAAAAATCATGCAATTACTTGATCTAGAGGAGAAGAATGAAGTTCGTATGATAGGGATTTGTGGGATGGCCGGAATTGGTAAAACAGTTTTGGCGGAAGTCGTCTATGCTGAAGTTTCTTCTCAGTATGAATTTGAAGCTCGGCACTTTATTCGTCTTATTAGAGAAACCACAAACAATGGTCTTGTTAGTTTGCAAAAACAAATTGTCTACAATATTGTGTCCAAAGAAGAAGCAGATTCATTGAAAGATGATTTTGAGGTGGCCCAAGTTTTACAAAACAAATTAAGTAATAGAAAAGCTTTTATAGTTGTCGATAATGTCAATCATGAAGAACAAGCAGAAGCATTAGAACAAATTCGTGCTTGGCTCAGTGAAGGTAGTAGAATCATTTTAACATCCAAAGATCGTCATTTGCTTAACTTGTCTGGTGCTAATGCGAATATTTATACTGTTAAGGTACTAGAAGGCGATGATGCCTTAAAGCTTTTTAGTTATAAAGCCTTTAAGGAATCTTATCCTGAAAAGCATTTTGAAAAATTGGCTTTGGATTTTGTGGAATATGCGGGAGGTCTTCCCTTGGCTCTTAGCATTCTTGGTTCTTTCTTGTATCGTAGACCACTGTCTCAATGGAAAGATTACCGAGCTAAACTAGAAGAACATCCTCATGAAAAGATTTTTGGTATTCTTGGAATAAGTTTAGAAGGCTTGGATAATTTGCAAAAAAATCTATTTTTGGATATAGCATGCTTCTTCAATGGATTTTCTAAAGATTCTGTTGTTCCTATACTAAAAGGTTTTGGTTTTCACCTCATCGATTTGAAAGTTTTGGAGGAAAAATCTCTATTAAACATCTCAAAGGAAGGAGAACTATTGATGCATGACCTATTGGCAAAAATGGGTCAAGAGCTTGAGAGCCGTGGGGATCCTATTGGGCGTAGGAGATTGTGGCGATCTAAAGATTTGATTCATGTGTTGAGTCACAAAACGGTAATGAATTAGTTAGTCATGATACGAATACGTAAAAATGTGTGATTTCCATTCTTCTAAGTTTTAGTTGAATATATTCATTACACTAATTTATTTTTCTTGATCTTTAGGGAAGTGATACAATTGAAGCCATTGCCTTAAGATCACCAAGAGGGGAGAAATTATGTTTTGATGCCTTCTCAAATATGAAAAATTTGAGAATGCTTTTGATTTCTGGGCGTCCTTTTCATGAGCATAGTAATGTGCATTGGAAAGGAAATCGTTTGAAATTCAAGCTAACAAATAATTTATGTGTTTTGGAATGGTATAGATTTCCCTTTTCATCCCTACCATCCAATTTCCAACCATACAATCTTATTGAGCTCAAATTGCTTGAAAGCTCCACTAAACGACTATGGATTGGATGTCAAGTAAGATTTTTAATTAAACATATAGATTTTTTTTTCTTTTACTCTATTGTGTATTATTTATTTCATTTACTTACTTCTTAATGTATAACAGAGGTTTGATGCTTTGAAACGAATTGACCTAAGCCACTCGAAGAAGTTGATTCAGACACCAGACTTCCAAGGGATCCCAAACCTAGAGATACTAGTCCTTCAAGGTTGTGTTAGTTTGACTATGATTAACACATCTATTAAATTCCTCAAAAGGCTTAGACAATTGAATCTACATGGTTGTTTCAAAATTGGGAGCAATTCAAAATTACTCAGTGATTGCCTTTCAGGCTTAACCTCTTTAGAAATACTGGATTTGGGTTTTTGTGGTCTATTGGGTGCAGCATTTCCTACTAATGCTAGTGGTTTATGTTCACTCAAGAGTTTGTTACTACCAGTTAATGAGTTTACAAGAATACCATATGGCGTCTGGCGACTTTCTAGCCTTGAAGTACTTTCGTTGCGTGGATGTCTCATTTTGGACCCTAGAAAATTTGACTTGAATGAGTTTCCCGAACTTCGCCATAAAGTGGCCAGACAACTTGAGTGGAATGGCCGGGAAAAGGTCCCAAACTTTGACTTGAATGAGCTTACCCGACTTCAAGCGGCAAGGCTCCCACTAACAGGTTTAAGGAGCTTAGTAGATCTAGATCTCGGAGCTCTCAATCTTCTGGATGGTGCAATTCCTGATGATATTAGTCTTTTGTCCTCACTAAGGAGGTTAGATCTTAGTGGAAACAAGTTTACGACAATATCAAGTAGCATCTATCAACTTTCCAACTTACGTGAGCTCATTTTGAATGATCTTTGCAATCTGAAGGCACTGCCAAAGTTGCCAATGAGTTTAGTCAGGATGGAACTAAGAAAATGTCTTTCGTTGAAGATGTCCTACATCACACCGGTTACGTGGATTTCAAATGGAATATTGCGTCCCATTGACTACTCTGTCATGGTAGGGAGTATTGATTATGAAGACAGAGCTTACAAGATTTTACATTTGCATCCACGATCTCTAGTATGGAGAGAACCTAGGGTGAGAATCTTATTTGTCCTTTCCAATATGCATTCAAAGTTTACTGTTGCATGATAGCTTGAAAGTACTAAATTATTCTTCTATCCAATTTCTTTTTTTTTCTCTTTTCTTTTTTTCCCCTCATCATATTTGTAGGAAGTGAGATTTGAAGTTCCAGTTGCATGTGGTCCTCTCTTAGGAGCTGGAGTCCCAGATAACAAAAAAAGTACCAGTTTCTTTCGAAGAGTTAACAATCCTATAAATTTATGTTTGGACAATGATTTGGAGGATTGGAGTGGATATGCTCTACTTATTGCATACCATACCGATGATAATCTTACTTTTCCCATCTTTGGCTGTCAATTGGTTGTCAATGCATCTCATAAAGAAATTCCATTGATCTTTTGTGTCCCCAAATTCCCTTCTTCTGGAGAGAATGGAGTTTGGGTGTACATACCAGCTATGTGGTTTCGGAATCAATTGAAGAATTTGGACAATTATGGCAATCTTTCGGCTTCTATTATAATTTACGGTTTGAATGTGGAGGTGAGGGAGACCTGGACGCGCGTAGTACGTAAGCAAGAAATGTTGGAATTCTGTGATGTTCTAAGTAGCATTAACGTAGATATCGTGGATTCAGAGAGTCTACAGAAATTCTTTTGTGGTTTGAAACCTCTCTCCTGCTTGGGCCCTATTAAGGCAGAAAACGCTGCAAGCGTCACATCGTCTGGAAGTGTTCTCTACCGAAAAATATTTTTTCCTGTAGTTCTCTCAGGTTTGCTTTTGGCTTTTGTCATTTTCCTTTTAATGGACTGTTCAAGGGAAGACCTGAGCAAACTCACGACCCTCTCGCTAACAGAAGGCGGAAGGAGGGCCCACACGCCATTCCAACGGCTTTGGCGGAATGTCACATACGGCTTCTTTCCCATAGGAGAGGTAAGCTCAACCTTACAAGCGGCTAGATTATTTATTGTGTATTACATGATAATTTTAGTTAGATATGATTCGATTATAATATGTTTATTTATAGTTTTTGATTTTTGATAGAAATTATAAAATAAAAGACTTGGTTGACAATCTTAAATAAAATGATTTACCATAAAATGCAAGAATGCAAAATAATTCTGGTTGAAACACACACAGGTAAGCACGGCATATGATTGTATTTGATTGGATAAAGATTTTGAATACATATGATCATTGATCTTTCTTAGTAATTGTCAATGGCCTTTGCATTTCGTTATGCTGCTAATTTCTAAGCAAACAAGATGGAGACTTGTTATAGACCCAACCACTGAGTGAAAGGAGAACTCTTTGTTAGGGAGGCAAGCCTAATAACTTTTAATATTGTAATGGGACCCCTCAACAAATAATAGGCCCTCACTGGAGAACTCATTCATTGAATAGTTCCAGCCACATATCACCAGTAATTTCCGGACTTTCATATTATCCGATTTTTATAGAACGGAGATTTTTTATTTGAATGATGTAGTTAGCATAATCGTTTGTGTAGATAGCCTACATATCAGTAAAACAATGTGACGACTCCCCATAGAAAAAGAATGATCACCCCTTTTGAAGGCCTGACTTTTCCTACATGCTTTTTCGTTTAGAATATTGGTAAAAATGACCCTTATCCAAAACCCAACTGGGGTTGCTTTTTTCGAAGGCTTTATAAGTCTTCAAAGCAAGGTTATCAGCTCTGTTTGGGGCACGCACATTTATCTCCGTATGTTACGTGCGGCAGCAGCGGCGGCTGTTTGGGATCTGGTTTTAGGACCTTGAACCCGGAAATCCTCCCTAAGGAATGATTGGAAGTGCTTACGACCCTTACCGATAGTGAAATAACAGAAACAAATAAACTTATTGGAAAACGCAGGTAGCGTCGCCGGAGAGAAAGAGGGTTGCGGCTGCAAACCATTGTTCACTGTTCATTGTTCTGGAATGAGACAGAACCCTACAAAAGAGCTGTCCTAAACGGCAGTGTTTTGACACACAAGACCCATAACATAACAAAGACACATAGACCCAGTACAAGAGAACATACACTCAACAAATAACAACCCAACATCAAGGAGCCCTTTACACGTGCACCCCGCTCCACCTTTTCCGTGGCTTAAGGCCAGTCTGTAACACCGCATGTGTGTTTGGCTTGTCTCTTTTGCTTGCATCTTATTAAGTCGATATAAGTTCATCTTATCGTTTATACAATTAGGTATCATCATCAAGCCTTGTTGATTTGTTCACTTGCATTATTTACAACCTTTATTGACAACTATAGTTTTGTAGGTCATATCTTAACAGTTCTAACTATACTAAATTATTTGTAGTTTTATAGATCATATTTTAGTTTTTCATAGGTAATAAGGGTGAAAAGATTTGAACATAATAACTGAAGGGTTATTTTTTTTAATAGGTAATAAGGATGAAAAGGTTTGAACCGAGGACTTTAAAGTTATAAGTCAATAACTTTTGTCACTAAGCTATCAACCAAGTTTAACTAATAACCTAAAGTTTCTTTTTGGAGTTCATGTATGTACTTGCTGCTATTCGAATGCTTTGTCCGGCCTAGTTTCAATTTGAGTTGGTTAGTTTCTGTTCTTAATGTGCATGCCATAGGACAGGAGCAAAAGTGATTTCTATCTGAATTGGAAGCCAACGGAATAAAGTTTCTAGGTTCTGACAGGCCGAATCCTGTTATCTTTGAACTCATGAGATGACATATACTTTTACATAATTGCAAGCACAACATGGGGGCATTAGGATTTTGATATTCTCGTCGAGTAATGAAAAATTCTGCAATAATCTTAGAAAAATTTTACTTTTAATGCTCTCATGAATAAAAAGGTTTGTGTCTTTTACTTGTGTTGGATCCTATAGCAACCTAAGAGGGGGGGGTGAATTAGGTTTATCAAAAATCTTTTGGTCTTTTTCGTTTTTCTTATGTTAAACAATAAATGCAGTAAGTAAAGTTATCACACAAGACAAAGACACAGATTTTTGGAAGGTGGTTCGGCCCAAGCCACCTCGGCACCTACTCCACCCCACTCTAGCAACAACCTGCTAGAGTCACTCTTCAATCAATTACACAATTGATTACAAGGGAGAACCAATCCCTCAATCCCAGTTACAAGGGAGAACCAATCCCTCAATCCCAGTTACAAGGGAGAACCAATCCCTCAATCCCAATTACAAGGGAGAACCACTCCCTCAATCCCAGTTACAAATTCTCTCCCCAAGAATTTAAACAAAGAGTAACAATTAAGTACAGTTTCCAAATTCAGTTTCTGTAAGATATGAATTTAAGTTCAGAAGCTTTAAACAAGTGCTAGTGACTTAATACAGAATGATATGGACAAAAGCCCCAAATTCAAATACACTCTAGCACTGTTCACTCGTATGAAATCAGCTCAATTAAGATATGAATTGAAGAGCAAACTGATTTCCTAAGCTTCAGATAAGTGCATATATTTGATCTAAAGTAGTATGGACAGAAGCCCCAATTTCTCAAATCGCAGCACTATTCATCCGAATCAAATTAGCTCAAATATGATATCAATTGAAAATCAAACTGATTTCCTAGCAAGAATATCAAAGCAGTAATGAGCTTAGAATAGAATCACCGAATGATTTTGATAGCTTGATGAACTTCATGAGCTTGAGAGAAGATTGATGAAATTCCACTTCAAGAACACTTAGCTTCTCTGATTTTCGTTATTCTTCAACAATCAAACTTCTATCTCTTATATAGCATCAAGAGAACTCACCTTTCTCATTCAAAAGAGCCGTTGCTCCAACATTCCCGTTGATTCCCCACCTTCTCTTTTTCTTCCCGTTTTTTTCTTTCCGTTGGAAGCCATTTTTGAGATAAGAGCGTCGGGCTGTGATTCTGTCTAAGTTTCGTTCAAAACCCTTATCCAAAACGCATCCGTTTTGGCTACGTCATTAAATTTGAAATTCGGATCCCGCGGAGCTAATTTCGGGTTACTGGGTCAGAATATGGGTTTCACTCAAATCTTCCTCAAAGCTCTTCAATCTTGAAGTAAATCATTGTAATTGCTTCACATACTGATAGATTAACTTCTTCTCTTCAAAAGCCCTATGAAATAGTCTTCAGAAACTCTTCAATCTGTTTCCAATTTCTGTTTTGAGCTGTTAAGGTACAAACTCAAAGAACTCCTTAATTTCTTCAAATTAATCTTCTCTGAGGAGTGGGTCTTTGATTTATCTTCACAGAAATGTTCTACTCTCTGTTAGCTTTCAAATGACACCTTTTCCAGCTTGAACGGAGTTGTTTCCGGTGACCTGTTTGAGCTTTAGGTAACAACGACGTTGAGCGGGTCGAGCTGGGCGCTTAAATTCGGATCGGGCAGAGCGCAGATGAATAGTATTATTCGTGAATAGTACTGTTTGAATAATGACAGTTTGGTGAACAGTAATTGAACCAATTTCGAATTTAAACCAACAACTAATCAAATAATGATTATAATATTCTCATATTATAATTCTTATTTCTCATCATCAAAATATTAATATATTCCAATTTCATTATAATATATTCCAACAACTTGTCTTGTAGATTGCTTGACCATTACCAATCTTTTAGTGTTACTTAAAGTCGTCGACTTGAACTTTCCATGGTTCAAGTCGACGACTTTAAGTATGCCTCTTTCACCCGTTATAATTTATTAAATTTGGGGATTCTTAGAAGTTTAGTTTGAAATGTTTGTGTTGTTTTAAATTTGAAATATTTCCAATTACTCCTTTTGTTTCACAATCGATTTTGAAATTAAAATGTTACAGTAATATCTTCAATAAGAAGCACTCTTATATCATATTTAAAAGAGTCACTTACTTTGGATATCGCATCATCTACTCTACAAGTAATTCATTTTTATCTTTATCTGCAAAATACAATGTTAGAAACAAGTGGTTTGTCTGTTGATGACAATATTTTTGAATTTAGTAGGAGAGTCACACTACTTCAAGTTTTGTTTATTGTTACCTTGGTTTTCAATCAAGGTATATATTTTTCTTCAATCCACTAAATTTTAGAAATGAACAAGCCAATCTTAATATGTTTTCATTGTAAGTATGGAGTTGTGTTTTAGATAATATCAGTTAGGAATGTATCACATAAGAAAACAATTTCCAAGTGTAGTCACAAAGGGTTGCAAGGATTGGGATTTGTGAAAATTGATCTCAGTCCAAGAATGGACTTATTTACTATTAAAGTTTGACTCTCAAGTAACTCTTAAAATTTTGCATTCAAACCACAAATAATATTAAAAATCTCAACTTATCAATGATAGATTTGCATTTTAAATAACGCAAACAAACCCAAGGATAAAATTGCAAGACAATAAAAGCAAATGATAGATTGTTGCAACAACCCCTTGAAAACTAAACACATGTTACACAACATATATTACCCGGTTGCTATAGAACATATTGTACTCTTCAATACTTAGATGTTAAACGTTTATATAATCTTAGAATTTTTGAAGTTTTATGCAATTAGTCAATTGAATCAAAAAATCTCAAGTTACCAATAGAAAAATGAAATTTAAGGAACCATAAGTATTGGTCATGATGGCACACTTACGGAAGCTTACTTTTGAACCCACAATATCTCCTATGAGTTACTTTTGATGAACAGGGGGGACACTAACTGTCCTTCATAGTACACATTATTGAAATAAACTAGTTATTGCTATGCGAGAGATTAAAAGTATTGCAATTCACATCTCCTCTTTTTAAATTTTTTTTCTTTCTTTTCATATTTGTAAGATTTAGAAATTGAAGCTATGGTAGCATACAGCTTTGTGCTAGAAGTAGGAGTTTCAAAGTGATTCAAGGAGAGAAACACCGGTTTCTTTGGAATTTTTAGAAGTTCTATACATTTGGATTTGAATGATGATTTGGAGAATTGAATGGGATATGTTTTATTTATTATTTGTCAAGGTCAAGCTAGTCCCAATTTTCATATTATTGTTTGTAAATTGAAAGTAGATGAATATAAAGGGTTCCCTTAATCGTTTTTGTCCCTGAACTACCCTTTGTTCGACAAAATAGGGTCGGATGTATATACCATCTATGTGGTTCGAGATGCAATTGATGCTTGTTAATACAAATGGCAATCTCGGAACTATAAGTAGTATTTATGCTGGTCGTGTAGATTTATAAAGTCCTGGGATATTCCTCTCTCATTTGGGACCTCTTTGGTGTAGGCCCATTACAGAAAAGGCATCTAATAATTCTTTTTGTCATACATTTTATTTTGTCTATTTTCTATCATCCAAATTCTCTCCAGTGATTATACTTTGTCTGAAGAATTATAGTTTTGTTCTTGTTTTGTTTTTGTTTGCTGATCTTATGTTGTCAAATCTTGGCTAAGATGTTATTGTTCTAATGATTGGATTTTACAGTATTTATTTTTGCACATACTATTAAAATACCCAATTGACTGTTATTAACCTACACTCATTTGAATATGTTTTTTTCTTTGTTGTATTCTTGAATATAGTACAATTTTCATTCTACTATTTGATAATTAATTAATTTTAAAATTTTATTTGATTGCATACTCTTTATATATGATTTCATGTCATTGATGTAATTTGTAAAAATTAGTTATATAATTAATTAGATTGCAATAATAGTGATGATTGAAAAAAATAAAGGAAGTCAGTTGTTTATTTAATAAGAATATATGCTCTATAACTTTGTTAGGAATATTTTTACTTATTGAATGATATTCTTTTGACAAAAACTCCAGAGAGATGTCAGTTTGAGCTGTGGGAATCAGTTTGCCTATTGTTGCCAGTTTTTGCGTCATTGCTTTTTCCTTGGACTTGGAAAAAACGTTTCTGCTACGTTGTCTTCTTATATGGCAAGAGGTGACATAGTTTTGTATTTACTGTTGTTTGTATAGGATAGTTCTTGGCCATACTTGTACAGGTCCAATATGGGCCATTTGTAACCCTAACCTTTCTTCTCCTTCTCTTATATCAGCCGGCTGTTTTGGCTTTCTTATTTTTTGATGTACATGTACACATAAAAATCCATTTTATCTATAGAAGTTGTTTTCATGGTACTCAACTCAAAATCGGTTTCTTAATAGGGTATCTAGAGCAGGACTTCTTTACGTTCTTGTTTCTTCTCACATTTATGCCTTTACGGTTTAACTTTGTTTTTTGTTTTGTACCCTCATTGGGACATTTCATCGAACACTTGGTACACATTTGGCATTTCACCCCACAACCCTTCAAATGGAGGCTAGCCACAGTCCCCAACCTCGTTGTGCACGCTGACATCGCAACCGTTACTGGGCGTGCCATCGTTCACGTGGGGCATTCCAGTAACCTTTATGCCCACGACTGTTTGGGTAACCTCGTTGCCTCTGCCTTCATTCAGCCTCATTCAATTGGGTCATATATTTTAACTTAGCCAAGTGAGCAAATAGGAGTTTTCATTGTCTTTGAAAAGCTTCTTGAAGTAGAAAACTTTGTGAGCTGGAGTAGGGATATATTTGGAGTCGTCTTTACCCTTTTTGGAAGCATTGTAACAAAGTGATTCTTTTGTGGATTCTCAGCACTCTTTCTTTGGAAATTTACTAGACCTTCACATACTTCTCTGATGCTCGTTGTGTATGGCAACATCTCCATGATAAGTTCCAGAGAGTTGGTACTAAGGAACTCTCTACAGTTCAGTGAGATTTTATCTTATTACATTCAAAATGGTGATTCTACCAGCTTAAGAGTTTGTGAAACCAGTTGGATTCTTTCATTACTATTCTATTCCTAGAACTCATTAGGCTTTATGCTTTCTAGCAATTTCAAGAAAGTGGCAAAATCATCCAGTTTTTGAATGGCCTAGACGATGTTGTAAGAAAGTGGAAACCTCGAGGGAGCTGAATAAACTTCTCTATTTCTGTGTTGATTTACAAACATTCTTGCTACATATATAGGGAGCAAGACTAAACTAATAAGGAAAGCCAAAATATGTAAAGTAATTATAGGGATATTAAGCCAAAATCGTGGGCTTAATATAACAGTAAGTTTGGTGAGATAGTTTTGCATTAACACTCCCTTTCAAGCCGAAGATTTGAACAAGTCAAATACTCTGAGTTTGGAGAAAAGGTACCAATGTTATTTGCTGCAAAGTGCCTTTGTCAATAAATCTATAGGTTGTTCTTTTGTGTAAACATGTCTTGTAGTAATGATTCCTTGTTGAAGCTTTTCTTGGACATAATGACATTCAACTTAAATGTGCTTAGTACGTCAATGGAAAATGGGATTAGCTACGATCTTCTCTGCAGCTTCATTGTCACAATGTAGTAGTGCAAGACGTTTCATGTAAAAACCAAAATTCCTTGAGTAGTCCAATGATCCAAACTATTTCACAAGTGGTGACCTGCATGGCTCAGTATTTTACTTCTGTAAAAAATGGTGAGACAATCGGTTGTTTCTCAGACTACCATGATATCAAAGAATTGCTGAACATAATACAAAATTTGGTGGTGGATCGTTTTGTCATAAGACATGTTTTGTAATTAGAGTCACAATAAGCACGCAACTCAAACTAAGATGATGATGGAAACATGAGACCAAGCCCTAGATAACTCTTGAGGTATTTGATTACTTTTAAAATAGCATCCATGTGAGACTAGTTTCAGATCATGCATGAATTGATTGAGAAGTTGGACTGGGAAAGTAATATCAAGTTTAGTGAGTATCAAGCAAATTAGTCGTCCAACAAGTTATTAATATACTGATGGATCAGTAAGAGGTAGATCATCCAACTTTTCTTCGAAACCCTCAGCATACTCAATGCTTGTGAACTTCTTGTTTTATTCCATGGGAATCAAGGATGGCTTGGATCTAGTAAGGGTTGCTTTAGAAATCAATTCTAGTCTGTCTTTTCGTTGACTCAATGCTATGCCGTCTAGAGATTATAGACTAGGTGGCAAAGGAACCATATCCCAAGTATGATTCACCTTAAGAGCAACAAGCTTAACATCCATGGTAGCAACCCAATTAGGGTCAATAATAGCTTCATGGTAGTAGGAAGGTTCTTGCATGGCAAAAATGGAGGCAATAAAATGTTGATAGAGAGGATGAAAATTGTAGAGGGAAACATAATTGGAGATGAGATATAGAAAGGTGCATAAGGAGGTAAGTAGGGTAGGACATAGATAGTTCAAGGTCCAAATAGGAGGAATGGTAGAATGGAAAGAGTGGCGAAGGGAAGGCTCAGAAGGAACAAGTGGTAAAGAAATAAAAGGATTGATAATGGGGATGGTGGAGGGAGGAGGGTGGAGTTAGTAGGTAATGACACGAGAAAGGTAGTTGGAGGAGAAGGAAAATCGGGAAAATTAAGTAGGTAAACTAGTAAGGAAGAGGAGATATAAATACCAGGATTAGAGAGAATCGAAGGCATTAGGGTCGACAAGCTATCTACGGTGGTCAAAGAATCAAAAAAAGAATGAGAAGAAGAAGAGAATAGGAAGACCATTTCATAAAAAATAACATCACGGCTAATAAAGAACTGGTAAGCAACAAGATCATATAAACGGTAACCCTTCTCAGAGGAAGGATAACCTATGAAAATGCAAGGAGTGGCATGAGGGCCAAATTTGTCACAAGTACCTAAGGTGGTGGCGTAACAACTACAACAAAAAACACGAAGATGATCAAGAATAGGAGGTTTGCTAACGAGTTTTTCAAAAGGGCTGAGACCATGAAGAGAGGAGGAAGGGAAACGGTTGATTAGATAAGTGGTGGTGAGGAGACATTCACCCCCAAAGAAGGAGAGATGTGAGCTTGAAACATTAAAGCTCAAGTGACATCCAATAGATGTTGATGTTTATGTTCAACAATTCCATTCTGCTAGGGAGTGTGGATGTATGAGAATTCATGTAAGATGCCAAGTTAAGAGAGAAAATATTGAGATTCAAAGGAAAAAAATTCGGTACCATTGTCAGAACCGATGCGTTGGACAATAAAGCCCAATTGGATTTGGACAAGTGAGATAAAGTATTGAATTTTAGAAAAAACTTGACTTTTAAATTTGAGAAGAAACATACAAGTAGTATGAAAAAAATCTTCTACAATGGTGAGAAAGTGTCTAGTACCATCGTGGGTGGAAGTCTAATGAAAACCCCAAACATCCATATGCACTGATTTAAAAATGGAACGAGTAGTACTATGACATGTTGGGAAAGGTTGACGAGTTTCTTTGGCAAAGGGACACACAATGTAGGTGAAAGAATGAGGACAAGTAATGGAATGACCAAAATAAGTTAAAGTTTTCAAAGAATAATGACCCAATTGTTTATGTAAAAGTTCATAAGAAATATTATTGATAGAAATGAAATTACAACTTGAAGGCTAAGTTAGAGTACAAAAATAAGTTTGAATGGAAGCTAAATAATCAAAAAAAACAAAATGGAAATAAGTAGGAAAATTAAAACAAAGATAATAGAGCTCACAGTCAGCCTTGTTGAGCCTGATCAAATCCTTAGTTATACGATCCTAAAAAACACAAAATTGATTGAAAAGAGAGCCACACAATTATTGTCATTGGTTAGTTTCTAAATGGAAAGCAAATTATGTTCCAAATAAGGACCATAAAGAACATTATTAAAGCGAAGCTTAGGACAAGGGCAATAATGGCCAATGTGGGTGATAGGACTAAAAATTTTATCAGGTAATGTGATGCTAATAGGTGCAATGTATGAAAAGACAAAATTAAGAACATGTAAGTTGCATGTAATGTGGTTAGTAGCCTTTGAATCGATAATCCAAGAAGATGAAATGGGTAAACAAGAGGATGTTGTACCTGTGAATGGATCAAAGGGACCTATTTGATTGATGAGGGTAAGGAGCTTGCGTTGTTGATCCACAATTAGCTGGAGCCTAGTGGACCCACCAAACACACTACCCGAGCTAGGAGGCGAATGGCCCAAAATACTGGTGCTTGGAATAGGTGAGTAGGGTGGTTGACCGGAAGGAGGCCCACTAAAGAGTCCAAGTGGGGAGAGTGTTAGGGCCCATAATTGAGAGGATGAGTGGTCCTAGTAGAAAATGGAGCATGAGACCCATGAGTAGAGGTAGTATGGGCTATAAGCCCATGGGAATTGGATCTATGTCGAGACCCATTGCGGGACTTGGGCCTACTACCAGTTTGGTAGCCCACAAGTTGATAGTAGCTCTCCCTAAGGTAACTAGGCTTATTGCAATGAGTGCAAATGGCTCTGGTAGAAAGGGCTTATGTGGACCCACCTAGCCTAATAGTTAAGGCCAACCCACTTGATGAAGTCTAACTTATGCGCGAGGAGAGAGTGCTTGACCCATAAACGAGTTGGGGAAAGCGCTGCGCCTTGAAGGTGATAGTGTCACCACCAAGAGAAGAATGACTATTAGTGGTAACACACTAGAATAGGTCCTACTTCGCCATCCAATAAAGCTTCTTCACGCTTAGCAGCTCATTGCAGGACAAGATAGTGGAGTGAAAAGTGGAGAATTCCTTTGGCAGGGTTAAGAGGAACATTAGTGATTGGTCTTCTTCCTCACGATGTTGGTGTTGTTTGCCATTTTCACAAGTGCCACCACAGTAACAACAGAGGAAAGGTTGTTAGGTGTCCAAATTGCCCCAAAGTTCCTTTAGTTGGAGGTAGAAGAAGGTTAGCGCGGCGCTAGGGGCATTGGGAGACAGGTGAAGGGTGTCGATGGCCTATTTTAAGGAGAATTTGTGGGTCCTAATAATTCAGTCAAAGCTATCTTAGAGTAGTTGCTAGACCTTGGCAACAGTGTGAGCGATGGAGACTATAGGCTTAAGCGATGGATCGACTGAGTGGGTTAGCCATGTTTTCACGATTGTGTGACACTGGTCCTAGCAGTTGGCAGCGTCACCTTCTTCAGCAAGTTGTGATAGCTTGCCAATCAGAAAACCCACGTTATTCTGGGCAAGGAACATGGTTTGGATTTGCTCGCTCCAAACATGCTAGTTGGCTTTGTTGGTGAGCTTTTGGGACATGATGCATGTCGGTTGGAGATCAACAAGTGTGAGGTGGTAGGGGTGGCAAGGGAGCAAAGCGATGGGGACAAAATTGGTAGAAAAGGAATGAGAGGTGCCATTAGGGAGGAAGATAGTGGCTAGGGTATTGAATTGGGGGGATTTAGGGTTACAAAATAAAGAATTTTAGGGTTTGATGAAATTGGGGATTTAGGGTTTAGTTAGAATTGGGGAAATAATTTTGGAAGTGAGGGATTTAGGATTGGGAATGTGAGAAATTAGGGTTTTGCGAATTGGGGATAGAGAATTTGGGCATTGGGAAATGCAAAATTCGAAAGGGTAATTTCAAAAAGGAAGGATGAAGTTGACCAAAATGGGAGAAAGATAAAAAGCAATTGTGAAGATTGAAAGTGAGAAGTCAGAATTCAGAAAACGTGAAAGGAACAAGACAAGTGTAAAAAGTAAATAAGTGAGGATGGTCTTAGGAAACAGGAATGAGAAAGAGAAAAAAGTGTGAAAAGTGAAAAGGGAATTTAGGATATATCGAAAAGAGAGGACAAAAACATGAGATGATTGTTTTTGGGAAATAAAAAAGGAACAAGACAAAAAGAGGAGAAAGAAGAATGGGAGAAAAGAACATACCAAAATGATGGAAGAAGTGGATTAAAAAATCAACTAGCAAGAGACTTATGACTTGATGGAAAAAGTTAGGAGAAAAAGATGTAGTAGAAGCTAGGATTGTACGGCGATTAATACCATGTAAAAAGTGAAAACCTCGAGGGAGTTGAATAAATTTCTCTATTGTTGTGTTGATTTGCAAACATTCTTGCATTACATATATAGGGAGCAAGACCTTAACTAATAAGAAAAGCCAAAATATGTAAAGTAATTACAAGGATATTAAGCCAAAATCATGGGCTTAATATGACAGCAAGTTTGGTGAGATAGTTGTGCATTAACAGATGTATACTTTGTTGCATGGTCATAAATTCAACACACTTGGTGCTTCCTTCATTATTGGAAGCTATTTCCATGATCCGGGATGATGAATCAACCTATCCATGTGTCGAAAACCCCATTCGCACTAACTCCCTTGCCTTTGCTCTTGAATCACCCCCCCACCTAGGACAACAACTATAGGTTAGGTTGCGGTTATTCCTCGGGTCTTTACATAAGGTCCACATGGCCCTTCGTTTATAGGGTAGCAAACCACAT
Organism: Casuarina cunninghamiana; assembly: GCA_028551485.1. Lineage (NCBI taxonomy): Eukaryota > Viridiplantae > Streptophyta > Magnoliopsida > Fagales > Casuarinaceae > Casuarina > Casuarina cunninghamiana. The sequence continues at coordinate 16,768,543 of CM052363.1, read as the reverse complement.
TTGGTTTAGGTCAACCATCTTACACGGCTAATTTGTATGCCTTAACCCCTTCCAACATGTACACGAGGCCTATGCAGTTGCCTTTTGGTCATGCCCACATAGGGTCTGTTGATGTAGAGTCTCAAGCGGCTTTCTATTCCCATTGTGGGAAGAAAGGGCACCTTATTAATGAGTGCACCTATTGTGGTCTTTTAGGCCATACTAAGTTCCAATGTCATAAACTTCATGGAGCTCTACCCAAGAAATAAGCTCAAGTACAAAGTTAATGGCATTATTAAGCACTACAATGCACACCTAGTGGCAAAGGGTTATAGTCAATGAGAGAGGGTTGATTACAAGGACACTTTTGCACTTGTCAAGAAGCTTGTTACAGTTCATATTATCATTGTCTTGTTGGGCATCCATCACTAAGATATGCATCAAATGAATGTTCACAATGTCTTTCTTCAAGGTGACTTGGTTATATAGATTTACATTGCGTTTTCCTTAAGGCCTTCAATGCAAAAGGAGATCCAAAGTGTGTAGATTAAAGAAGTCTTAATATAGGCTTATACATGTTTCTAAAAATGGTACTAGACATTCATAGATGCCGTTGTTCAAGATGGCTTTTGTCATTTGCAACATGACTATTCACTCTTCCTTAAGCAAACATATAAAGGGCTTCTCATTTTTTTAAAATACATTGATGACATGATTATAACTGAAGGTGATACAGATGGTGTTAAGAGATTGAAGCAAATACTTGTGTTCTAATTTTCATATAAAAGATCTTGGATTAGTAAAGTATTTTTTACGAGTTAAGATGGCTTGTTATTAGTTTGGAATTAATAGAAATATGCGCTTGAATTGATCTATGAATATAGTCATTCTAGACGCAAGCCCTTTAACACTCATATAAAGCAAAATTTTAAATACATGAGCATGGTTTATGATAAGTTTTTTCATAAAGAGGGGGACCCCCCTTAGGATGTCAAATGATACCAATTATTGGTGGGGAGATTAATTTACCTCACAGTAACTAGGCCTTATGTATATTTGCTATTCAACTATTGTGTTAGTTTATACATGCGCTTAAGGAGTCCCATCTTAGCAACTTTTCGTGTTATCAAGTATGTTAAAAGATCACTTGGCCAAGGCTTATCAATGAAATCATATGGTTCATGCCCTATGGGATGTTGTTCTACCATCAAATTCTGCATCATGCTTCGGGATTCTCTAATCACTTGGAAGAGCAAGAAAATCTCCACAATTTTTAGATCATCAATTGAATTAGAGTATCGTACTAGACATCTACTACATGTAAGATCATATGGCTTCTTGAATTGTTTAGAGATTTGCAAGTTCCATTGATTTGATCTAAAAACTTGTACTATGACAATGAGTTTGTCATGAAAGTAGTAGTTAATCCAGTATTACATAAGACGACTAATCACATTAACATTGATCACCAATTCATTAGGGAGAAGAGAGCTACATGCATTATTTGCATAACTCACATCTCCACCCGAAAGTAGCCAACAAACTTGTTAATGAAGGCTTTAGGGATACAACAACATTACTTTCTTCTAAGTAAGTTGCTTACTTGTTAAATAGTAAGGAAGAATGTTGAAAGTTATGTTGTTAGTATAGGATACTTCTTAGCCCATACTTGTATAGGCCTCATACAACCCATTTGTAACCCTAACCTCTCTTCTCTTTCTCTTATATTAACTTGCTATTTTGGTTTTCTTATTTTTTTGATGTACATGTACACACAAAAACCCATTTTATCTATCTAATTTGTTTTCATTGTTTTCAGCTCGAAATCAGTTTCTTAACAATCAAGACGATGATGCAATATGGAATTGTTATAGTAATAGAGGAAAAATTAGGTTTTCCTTGGTTTTAAGAAGCAAGATTTTCCGAACAAAAGCCTTGTTGCTCTTGTAATGTGTCTCAATCCCATGAAGCAACCATGGCGGAAAGACTACGGCTCATACAAAAGCATTTTCTTTTATTTCTTCTTTTTGAATTCAATTCATAATTGTTTATGGTATTTAACTATTTATTGATGTCTAACTTGGTTTTGACATACATTTGTCTTGATGACTCCACCGAGACTAATAGTCTCGATGGTTCCACAATTTGGTTTTCTAATCTTTCTTGGTTTTGGTTGTCTGATGCTTTTATTAAGCGTTGATTGTGACAACATTTGCTTTTTTAAATTTGGAATGTATAATGGCTGGAGATAAATTTTTTCATCTTGGAAAGACTAACGAGAGAGACCAACAAATACCTTTTTAACCAATAAGGATTAAATTTTTTCATAATCATACAGGGCCTATGTACACAGAAAATTAATATGAATATGTAGAAAGAGAAAATATGCATTCATAATGTGTGCAGTAATTACATACAAATTTAGTGAGGATAGAATAAGAAATAGGTATTTGTTAATTATTCAACCTAATAACTTGATAGTTTTGATTAATAAGTATTTTTGTAAAGTATAAGAAATTTTTTGCTGAAATTATAGATTAAGAAATTTTGTTTTGGTTCTTTCTAACATATACAAGTCACTTATTCTTTAATAGTAATTCTACAAAAATTCATGTACTAGCTTATCACATACTTGGTGAAACTAATAAAACCTACTTCCAATTATTTATTTCATACAGATGAAAAATGTAGTTAAATATGATTGCTAGAACTTGGTCATCTAAGTAGTTGGCCTTATGGGAAAGCTTTGTTAGCCTGAATCTATTAGATCGAGTCAGCTCCAATTCTTAAGATGCACATCTCCCTTCCTAACATTGTTGGGCGTCAAACATTCTAGAGCTCACTACAAATGCCACTAATAACCCACTTGTCGAAGCCCGCTGTGGAAGCCCGTGACATCTTCATCATCTCTTTGCCTGCACTTCAAAGCAGTCCACGCCTCAAATTTTATAAAATGTGCAACATCAACATAAAATCTGTTACGGGTTTGGGCTATGGGTATAGCCCATAAATAGTTAAGTTGGTTTGATTTAGGATTTCTTAAGATTAGTTGAATTAGTTTAGGATTTTTGAACCCTAATTAATGGTTTGGAGGTTGCCATCTCATTCCTCACAAGGAATGATCTTATCCGATACAAAATAGTATCAAGTGTTATAAGAGCCCTTCGATCCACAAACGGCTTACAATCCCTCTCCGTGACTATGGCTACTTTATGTTCCAAGGTGGATACAAGATGGTATTTAATTTAGGATTTCTTAGAATAAGTGGAGATAGTTTGGGATTTCTTGAATAAGATATAATTTCATTAGATAAGATAGGATTTACTTGGATAAATCCATAAGGACATGATCCTTGCAAGGGGAGATAATCTGGATTATTGGTTTGGTTATTTGTTTATCTTTATAATTTAGTTTATTTTATCCTTTCTTATGTTTTGGGGGTTCCATCTGAACTCCAATTAATGGTCTGGGGGTTTATCCATTGTGAGAAAATCGCTCACCATTTCTCACAAATAATGGTCTTATTCGATCCAAAATGGTATCAAGTGCTATCAGAGACCTCTGATCTGCAAATAGAGGCTCAACTTACAAAGTTGGGTTCCGACTTGCAATCCCTCACCGGGACTATGGCTACTTTGGGTTCCAAGGTGGATAACTTATCTGCACAATTGGCTACATTCGTGTCTTCCTCTCGTAATGGTGATACCTTGTCCACACAGGTGGCTGCATTAACGCCTTCCTTTTGTAATGGGAAGGCATCTAACCATGGTGTGGTCGTAGGGCAAGGACTACAAGGGGAGTCAACAGATCTGCAGATTCCCAATCTGAATAGCGGCAGTATTGCCAATGCAAGCTCCATTGTGGGCTCCAGCTCTTTGGTGGAGTCGTTATGGTCAGGATTCGGCATGAGAGGAGATCCTTCAGTTGAGCATAAAACATATCTGCCTCTAGCAAAAGAGGACGAAAAAGTTGAAGGCGCTTCAGGGGCTAAAGACTTGAAATTCGATCCTTTGGTTGAGCATAAAGTAGATCGGGCTCTAATGGAAGAGGAGGAAAGCGAGAAAAAGATACCAATACAGGCCATGGGCCAACAAAAGCGAGATAAATTGCCAATTGATCTATTTGAGGGGATGATCATTGGACAAACTTCTTCCCATCAAGTTAGAATGTCGAAAGGGAAAGTAAAGAGGGTAAAATCTCTCTACTCCAACCTTCGTAGTTGCTCGAGATGTGGACTTGATGGGAAGGGGTTGAGGATTCAAAAGTCGATGCGACCAAGCGGCGTGCAGCAGAAATTCAAGTTCAAATTCAAATTCAAGCTCAAATTCAAGTTCAATTTCAAGTTTAAGTTCAAGTTTAAATTTAAGATTAAGTTGTTATCAATTGTTATTAGGTTTCTTTTTAAATTGAAAAGCTTGAGGACAAACTTTCTTTAAAGGAGAATGGTATGTTACAGATTTGGGCTAGGGGTCTAGCCCATAAATAATTAAGTCAGTTTGATTTAGGATTTTTTAAGATTAGTTGAATTAGTTTAAGATTTATAAACCTCAATTAATGGTATGGGGTTACCATCTCAACCCCAATTGATCCCTTGTGAGAGAATCCTCCACCATTCCTCACAAATAATGGTGTTATTGGATCCAAAACGGTATCAAAATCATTTCTTTTTTCTATAATTCTTATCAAATTTTTAGCACGATTTTCTTCTGACAGCTGTTCGCAATCTTTCTTGTTCATGTGAAGAATTGTGCGCTCCAAACCTATGAACCAATCATTCTCCTCTTATAAATGCCACCAACTACTCTTGCCATCTTTTTTCTCATTTGCAACATTTCAAAGCAGTTCATGTAGGTTTGATTTTTTCTCATTCGAGCTCACCGTAGATGTGACAGCCATGTTACTACCATACTATTTCAACAATAATTAAAGAACTGGCTGCTAGTGGTGCCTGCTTGTTGCTTCATGTCGAGGAGTTCTACATGGGTGGGTGGTGTAAAAGAAGTCAAATGTGAGGATAAGGTTGGTTTTGTGAATACTATATTAGAACTGTACTAATCACATATGTAATTATGATTTTGAATTTCATTTTTACATAGGATTTTCCTTTTTGTTTTTACTTACTGTATAAAAATGGTCAACATCGCTCTAGCGAAAACCTTTATGGGACTCCTTAATGATCCACGTGAAATCTTTTAAGCTCTTTGTTTTCTTAAAAAATAGTAAATCTGAACTTACAACATTAGATGGACTTTTTCTACAATAATTGTTGCATCTCCACAGGATAAGGATTTCGGCAGATATTTTCTCCGGGGAAGGGAGCTGTGGCCGAGAAAAAAGTTGAGGCCGAAATTGCCCCTTGAAGGGCACTTGGCGTTTGGGCTGGGGTGGGCAAGAGATACTTCTCGCAGCTTATTTGCACATCATGAGATCTTTCTAGGATATGATACATGGATTGTAATTCGAATATTACAAGAATTATTATGAAATATTTCTTTTTAATAATTATGTTGTTAGAAAAATAATCGTATTCACTTGACAGGGGATGCATCAGCTTCAAGTGAGTTATAATTCAAACAAGCTCTTATCCAAAGCAACAAAAAAAAAAAAAAAAGGGAAGGAAAAAAGGGTCGTAATTAATGATGGTTTTTGGCCTCAAATTAGGACAGAGAAGTGACATATAAAGAAGCTGCAGTAAGGTGCAAATTGTATCAAAATCTCAGTATTTCATGTCAACGTATTACATAAAAGTCATTTAAATACAACCTTTCGCACGGCAAAAACAGAGCTTAAGTCCATTCCTATCTAAAATCCAAGTGTAAAGACTCTTTTTCTTCATATAAAAAACATTTCCAAACTAATGTCAAATATTTTAGCACATCGTATTCATCACATCTTTTAATCTTTATATCAAGTTTATACAGAATTTTTGGACTCAATTTTTTACAGCCCTAATTTTGAATCCAACACTTTACTAGAAATAACCTAGATTTCCTCCATCACTTCTTTCAAAACGTCCAAAAGTGGTGGAATTTTCGAATCAAACAATCCTTTTGTCCCCTTACGGGTTTCTTCAATCCATTTTAAGGACCGTTCATTCTTTGAAAAGTATAGAGTTGTAAAATTTTCTTAAAAGCGTTGCTGGCTAATTTCTGAATCAAACAGTTCTTTTGTCCTTGTTTGCATTCCTTCATCTCAATGCTAAGAAACTTGAAAATTTTCTTGGTTGATTCTTTTTTTTTTTTTTTTTTGGTGGAAAGGTAAATTGTATTAATAGATATTAAAGTACAAAAGCACAGGGGCATACTCTAGTATTACAAAAGTCACCATATCTATGAAAAGATGAAAGTTAAAAGCCTCTAAATCTCACTCAAAATAACATTGCATTGAGAAGATTTTATATTTCTAAACAAAGAAGCTCTCCTTCATACTATCTTCTTTATTTTCGCTAAGAGAATAGGGATATCCATTATTTTCTCCTAAAAACGTCTTCTATTTTGTTCAGCCCATATACAATAAATACAAGCTAAGAAAGATATCTTGAGAAATTTGGCAGCTAAATCCCTTCCTTTATTGCTTTAATTATTCATTGTAGTTCTGCATTCCATCCTCCAATGTCACGTCAGATTCCATTATGAGTAAGAATACTTTTCCAAATCATCCTTGTCCATGCACATTCAAAAAAGAGGTGACTTCTAGTTTCTAGATGAGATTGACAAAAATCACAATATATGTTTACCGAAGGAAGCCATCGTACAATTTCTGTTGCTATAGAAAGTTTGTCCCTACAAACAAGCCATCCAATGAAATTATGTTTGCTAATGCCACCTATCCAAATTAAATTATACCAACCTACCGTTTCTCTAACTTGCTGAAGATCATTATAAATCTTTTGGCAACAGTATATAGGACTCGAGAGAATAAAGGTAAGTGTGGGCCTTAACTTGAGGAGACCCCGCCAACTCCAAGCCATGGTACCTTTTATGTCCAACTGCATTACTGAGGTTCTTTTACATTTTGTATTGTGAATCCATTTACTCCATAATGAGGCTTTTGGGAGATTAATGAGATTCCAAAACATACATCCTAAAAGGACTTTATTCCAAATTTTGAGGTTCAGTAAACCTAATCCCCCTTCCTTCTTCGATGAACAAATAGTTTGCCAAGCTACTTTGTGAGGACGATGCATATCTATATTACCTATCCCATAAGAATTTCCTTATCTTTTCTCAATCTCATAAATAGTTTGCTTTGGCAATAGGAAGACTTACATCCAAAATGTGCAAATAGAAATAAGGATAGATTTCGCCAATTGTAATCTTCCTGCATAGCTTAGATGTTTCATTCCCCAACCTTCTATTCTTCCTAATATTTTATCTGTTAAACCCTTACAATCAACTTAAGTTAGTCTTTTCGTGATAAAAGGAACTCCAAGATATCTAATAGGGAGTGAATCCTTTGGGAAAGGAGTATGATCAAGTATAAGAAGTTGTTCTTGCTCCAATAACCCAGGAAAAGAAAATTTGACATGTACTTGGATTATACTTTAAGCCTGTAAGATCAGTAAATTCCTCCAAAACTTCTATAAAACATAGGACTGAGTTCACATCACCATGAGAGAAGAGAAATAAATCATTAACAAAACATAAATGAGTGATTTTTTCCAATTTGTAGCGCCAATGAAATTTAAACACCAATGTAGAGGTCTTTGAAATAATGATTCTGTTGAGTATCTCCATAACCAATACAAATAAATATAGGTCTTTGAAATAATGATTCTCAAGATACACACTTTTGCATATGATAATCGAAGCTTTTGTTCTGTTGCTTTATCCATGTATAGCGGTTTTCCCAACACACTACTTACATAACTCATTCCTGTATTGGTCCATAGCACATGAGGGACATTATATAACCGAACCCAAATGGGAACTGTAGAAATTTTTACCTTTTCCAATCTAATGAAAGGATGTCATTTCTGAAGGAAAAGTGGTCAACCTACAATATCCCATACTCCTACTTCCATAACCTCTTCCATTTTCTTAATATTTGAGAAACGAAAGAAAAAGAAACCATCTTCAGTCGCTAAAACGTCAGATATGTTTTCTTTTCCCCATAATTTTTTCACAAGTCCTTTCACTAAATAATAAGAGATATTATCCGTAAGAATTATCTCACAAGACAATTTTCAAAGTGACTTTTACCTTCATCAATAGCCTCTGGTGGAGGCTTTACAACAAGTTTTTTTTCCTTCATGGAAGGAGGATGATAATCTAATTTAGTTGCTTTCAGAAGATTACCCATTGCAATATGTTTTCAAGACACCCCATCTCCACCAATAAGTGCATTAGTTTTTTGACTATTTGTTGCAACTATAGACATATTCTCTTGAACTTTGTCAACAACACTAATAATTTCTGCTTGAGATAATCCTTTACTACTTTCAAGTTCACCAACATTATCCAAAGTATGAGTATCATTACTTTTACCTGAATCATCAATGCTTGATTTGAAAAGTGAAGCCGCAATTTCTATTGCCAACTTAGATTTTGTAGCATTTGAGACACTTCACCCATTCATAGGAACTTTATCACTTCGAGTACGTGCCATTAATTCTGCGTTTATAGAATCAATTGTTTGGGAAACTTGTCTTCTATTGATAGAGAGTAACTTGGGATCGATACGGTCTACCAATTTGACCATAGACAGATTTAAAAAGAAGACTGAATTGATATCTGCAACCACCTTCTCCTACTTTTTCTGCCTTTTGAATCTTTGTGGGCTCCCTTATCTTTCCATCACCCTTTTTATCATCCCTTCACCATTCAAATCAATAAAATTTGACAACACCGAAACCAGAAAATTCTTCCCTCTTTTAATTCTCCCAAAACCATACACACCAATCTATGTAGAAGGGGGAGGAAATCTCAACCCCGTCCTACCTAAATTCCGACGCCGGTTTTTTTTTTTTTCGTCTAATGAGAGAGAAGTCGCCTCTCAGATTTTTCTCCCAATGTCAAGCAAAACTCCTTCCAAAACTACTCGTTCAACCCGTTGCCACCCCAAGTTCACACCCACATGCCGCCATTCACCACTGCTTGCCATCATTCATTCACATGGTTTTCCTAGATCCGCCCCACAGAGATGCCAATCCACCCCACAGAGATGCCGATCTGCCTTTAGTGGAGCAACCAGCGTGGTCACTCGCTTGTCTGTGCTGCCAATCGCTGACTTTGGCTCCCCATGTTTTCACAATTTTCTCCCGCCGCTACTTGAAAGCCCCTGGTTGATTCTTTTGAAAGGCTTGCAATGATGGGATTTTCTAAGAGATGCTACCGACCAATTTTGAAATCAAACAATCTTTTTGTCATTAAATGCCATTTCTTTAACCCAATGCCAAGCAATTTGAAAGTTTTCTTGATCAATTCTTTTGAAAAGTCTTAAGGGATGAGATTTTCTCAAAAATATTGCCTCACAATTTCGAAATTAAACAATCGTTTTGTCATTATATACAATTTCTTCAACTCAATGCCAAGCAATTTGAAATTTTTCTTGATCATTTCTTTTGAAAAGTCTAAAGTGGTGAGGTTTTCTTAGAAATATTGCCGACCAATTTCTGAATTATATAATTTTTTTGTCTTCGTATGCAATCCCTTCAACCCAACGCTAAGCAACCAACAAAGGCTGCTTGACTCCTCTTTTTGTGCTTCTCCAGGCTTCATAGGTGATCTTCCATGTGATCTCTTATGGTCTAACGAGGATTTAGTCTTCTAGGTAATTTGCTTGACTTTAAAGTTAATATCTAGTTGCCTGACACATGGGTAATGTTTTTTTCGAACAAAAAGAAGAAAATGCAGATGAGAAATAAGGTTAATAAGTTCTCACAGCATGATTGACTGGATAAGGCATAGCCTCTGATTATCATGGCATTAATTGTACAAGTCTCTCATGGAACCATCACGTCATGGGGATGATCAAATGTGCATGAAACTTTGTTAGTATTTTAATACGGTCGTAGATGACATGATTTGCAGGTTCTGATATGATGGTTGTTATATATTGTAATATATATAGTGCTGGGACTTATTGGTCATTTCACCATTTGTTAAGTGAATGACCATTACACCGTGTGAGGTGTGGTGTGTGCTGTGCAGTGAGTGAAACAGAAGAGAGACAGTGAGCTGCTGCTGTGAGGTGGGAGTTTGTAACAGAGAAGCTTGGCTTCATTTGTAACCCACCGGAGAAGAAAGAGTTGCCCCCAAAGTGGAAGTAGGGTACCTTTTTAGGCCCAAACCACTCTATATACTTTTGCAAGTGTGTGTGCATTGTTGATGATCCTTGGAACCATCCTAACAACTGGTATCAAGAGCTCAGGTTCGAGTTTTTGCTTCCAAGGAGAGATTTTTCAACCGGAGCGTTTTGGAGCTAAACGGGGCATTTAAGGTGTGTATCTTCTTCTCTTTAACTAGTCTAAGTGTTTTTCGGCTTGATAATGGCCACTGGTAGCCGGAGATCACCGAAAAATTAACTTGAAGCTCACGGGTTACTGTTCACCCGCGTGGCCGAAAAGAGAAATTAGGATTTCTCTCTTTTTTGGACGGATTTTGGTGGAAAATCCAGTGTCATTGGACTTGTGGTGGCCTGATCTACATTTTGGTAGCTTTTGTGCCACTGGCAACAGCCGTGGAGCAGTTGAAATCAGCGAAAACCCGTCGAAGAGAGAACCGGGTCTGTTTCGATTTGTTTCTGTGAAGAAGAGCCGACTGGTCAACGGGTCAACCGTTGATCATTGACTAGTCAATTGTTGACCATTGACCAATCAATGTTGACTATTTGACTGAGTCCGATCCGGTTTGACCCAGAGATCCGACTTCGGTCCAAATTTGATTGACTCGACTTAACCCAGAACCCGACCCGGCTTGTGTTTGACCGTTTGACCAAAACCGTTGATTGTTGACCATTGACCGCGCGTACAGTACATGTGCCAGACCCCCACGTGCAGCCACACGTGCAGCACTGTTTCACGTGTAAATCAGCGCCGAAAGGTTTTTCAATTCAGTTTTTGGGGTATTTGTTCTAGTGCTTTGGTAGGTCTTCTGGAGGTTATTTGAGAAATTTTTGGACAAGTACAAAGGGGTATTTTTGGTCATTTTAGCTACTGAAATTGAATTTTAAAAGGGAGTTAGTCAAAATGACGGAAGGCCTTAAAATTGAAAAGTTCTGTGGAGAAAATTTCAGTATGTGGAAGACTAAGATGGAGGAAATTTTGTATGAAAGACAAAATTTGTATATTGCACTACAAGGATGGGAAAATCATTCGACTTCAGTGTCAATGGAAGAATTTGAGCTTATTGATAGAAAAGCTCTTGGTATGTTCCGTCTTTGTTTGGATAAACCGGTGTTGACTCATTTGATTCATCATACGTTTGCTAAGAGTTTGATGGATGATCTTTGTCATATTTATAGAGGTCCATCATTGCCGAATTTGAATTGGAATTCAAGTAGGGATAAGGTCAAGGTTATGCGCAAGTTCCTTAATTTGCAGCAAAAAGAGTCAACGAGTATGAAGGACCACTTGGATGAGTTTAACTCAGTTCTTGCTCAATTGCAAAGTACAGGAGTCCAGTTTCATGATGATAACTTGATAGCCTTATCATACTTGTCATCTCTACCACCTAGTTGGGAACCTTTGGTAGAATCTTTGACTAGTGATCCGGGTGCCGAGGGGGAGCTAAGATTCCATGATGTTGTGAACATAGTCATGTTAGAAGAGATAAGAAAAAGATCTTTAGGAGGAGCTTCCAGTTCTAATGCTTCCGCACCGTTGTCAACTAGTAGGAACAGGGGTAGAGAGGGTAAAAGACAAGGTAGTCATGGAAGACCACAGGACAGAGGGTCATCTGATAGGGTATGTTGGTATTGTGGACAGACTTGACAAGGAATGTCGTGATCACAAGAAGCAGAGCAGTCAAAACTCAGAGAAAACATCAAACAGTGAATTGGCTAACTTTGTAGAGTCAATGGTATCCTCTACTATTGCTACAACAAATGATTCATGGGTGATAGATTTAGGTGCCTCCTATCATGCTACTCCATGCAGAGAGCTCTTCACGAGCTACGCTTCAGGCAATTATGGTGGAGTGTTACTAGGAGGTGACCATTTATGCAAGATTGCAAGTATTGGTAAGATTGTTTTGACTTTGTCAAATGGTTGTTTACTTACTTTGAACGATGTGAGGCATATTCCAGAGCTTAGGAGGAACTTGATCTCGACTACTACCCTTGACAATGAAGGGTATTGTACCCATTTGGGTGAAGGTGGCTACAAGATCACTAAAGGTACATTATTGATGATAAAGGGTAAGAGAGATGGCACATTGTGTTTACTGAAAAATGTGCGGTATAACTCTGTTAATGTTGTAGCTTGTAATGATTCAAGACTTTGGCATTTGAGGATTGGACACATGAGTGAGAAGGGTCTCGAGGTATTGCAATCAAAAGGAAAGTTTAAAGGCTTGAAAGATCTTGATTCGGAATTCTGTGAGGGTTGCACATTGGGAAAGATGAAAAGAGTTAGATTTCTTCGAGATGGGCCTAAGAGGAGAAAAAGAAAATTAGAGTTGGTTCATATGGATGTATGGGGGCCAGCCCAGGTTGCTTCGCTTGGAGGTTCAAGGTACTTTGTGACTTTCATTGATGATTGCACAAGAAAGTCCTAGATCTATATGATGAAGAACAAGTCTAATGTATTTGAGGTGTTCAAGAAGTGGAAGACTTTGATTGAGAATCAAACGAATATGAGGATCAAGGCTCTTAAATCTGATAATGGGGGTGAATATTGTAGCCAAGAATTTGATGATTTCTGTTCGAGAGAGGGAATCAGGAGGATTAAGGTTACCCTAGGAACTCCTCAGGAAAATGGAGTTGCAAAGCGGTTGAATCGCACTATTCTAGAGAGAAGGAGAGCTATGATTCATCATGCAGGACTTCCACAGTATTGTTGGGGTGATGCTTTTAATACAGCGGTATTCTTGTTGAATAAAAGCCCTTCTACAGTGTTGAATTTTGATGTTCCCAAAGAAAGATGGACGAGAAAGCAAGTTGATTACTGATATCTCAAGGTATTTGAGTGTAAGGCTTATGCGCTTGTCAATGATCAGAATAGGGGTAAGTTGGACCCCAAAGATCAGAAGTACTATTTCCTAGGATATGGTGGAGATGAGTATGGTTATAGACTATGGGATGGTGGAAAGAGGATGTACAGGTTCCAAGATATTGTGTTTAATGAGGATAAGTTGTATTTATGGACAAGAAAGAGCAGGAAGTGCAGAAGAAGTCTAATGTGATTGATACAGACTTGGATGCTCCAGAGAATCAGTCTAACACTCCACCTCTTACTCCATCAGTGAGGAGATCCACTAGAGAGAGGCGTGCTCCTTCTAGGTATTCTCCATCTTTGAATTACATTTTGTATACTGATGCAGGTGAGCCCGAGAATAGGCAAGAGGCTTTGGATTGCGTTGCAACAGCCAAGTGGGAACAAGCCATGAATGAAGAGTATGACTCTTTATTGTCTAACCAAACTTGGGATTTGATTCAGTTGCCTAAGGGAAAACGAGCATTGCATTCAAGATGGATATACAAGATCAAGAATAAGGCAGATGGAAGTAAGCGCTATAAGGCTAGACTTGTTGTTAAGGGATATGCGCAGAAAAGGGGGATAGACTTTGAGGAGATATTTGCTCCAATAGTTAAGATGACTTCAATACAGGTGATATTGAGTATGGTAGCTGTTTTGGATCTTCATCTAGGCAGTTAGATGTGAAGACAGCCTTTCTTCATGGGGATTTGGAGGAAGAGCTTTACATGTATCAGCCCGAGGGACTTGAGGTTAGAGGAAAAGAAAAGTTGGTGTGTAAACTCAAGAAGAGTTTGTATGGTCTGAAACAGGCCCTTAGACAATGGTATCTGAAATTTGATAATTTCATGAGGGAGCAGAAGTTTGAGAGATGCTCAAGTGACTATTGTGTGTATTTTAAGAAAACACCATCAGGTAATTTTCTTATCCTAATCTTGTATGTTGATGACATGCTTGTTTGTGGAGCAAATATGCAGGATATAATTGGTTTGAAGAATCAACTCAAGAGTCGCTTCTCAATGAAAGATCTTGGAGCAGCAAAGTAGATCCTTGGTATGAAGATCACTCGTGATAGAAAGAAGCGTGTGTTGAAGCTTTCTCAACAGGACTATGTTGAGAGATTGGTCAAGAGGTTCAACTTGAAAGATGCGAAGCCAGTGGCCCAACCTCTTGCAAGACATTTCAGACTATCGCTGAAAGATTGTCCACAGACGAATGAGGAATAGGAATTCATGAAGAATGTCCTTTATGCTTCAGCGGTGGTTAGTTTGATGTATGCCATGGTTAGTACGAGGCAAGACATTGCACAGGCAGTTGGTGTGGTGAGTAGATTTATGAACAAACCTGGAAAGTTGCATTGGGCTGCGGTTAAATGGATTTTCAGATATTTGTAGGGAACTTCTTCTTATTGTCTTCACTTTGGAGGTTCAGAACTCAGTCTTCAGGGTTATGTGGATGCTGACTTATCAGGAGATCTTGATGGTGGTAGGAGTACTACGGGTTACATCTTTACAGTTGGAGGAACAGCTGTCAGTTGGATGTCCAAGTTACAGTCAGTGGTAGCATTGTCTTCTACGGAAGCGGAGTACATAGCAACAACTAAAGGGGCAAAAAAGTTCATTTGGTTGCAGGGTTTCTTGGAGGAGCTTGGCCTGAAGCTAAAGGATAGTGCATTGTGGACAGACAATCAGAATGCCATTCACCTTGCCAAGAATGCAACGTTCCACTCCAAGTCAAAGCATATTGAGAGAAGATATCACTTCATCAGGCAAGTGGTGGAGGATGGACGTGTGAAGCTGAAGAAGATCCACACCTTAGAGAATTTGGTGGACATGTTGACCAAGGTGGTCGATAGAGACAAGTTGAGCTTATGCTCAACTTGTGCTAGGCTCAGGAGCTAGAGCTCAGGCAGGGGCAGCCTCTTTGCATTGTTAGCAGCTATTTATACCTATGGTGCAGGGATGTTGCACTATATATATTCCAAGGGGGAGAATTGTTATATATTGTAATATATATAGTGTTGGGACTTATTGGTCATTTCACCATTTGTTAAGTGAATGACCATCACACCATGTGAGGTGTGGTGTGTGCTGTGCAGTGAGTGAAACAGGAGAGAGACAGTGAGCTGCTATTGTGAGGTGAGAGTTTGTAACAGATAAGCTTGGCTTCATTTGTAACCCATAGAAGAAGAAAAAGCTGCCCCCAAAGTGGAAGTAGGGTACCTTTTTAGGCCAGAACCACTCTACATACTTTTGCAAGTGTGTGTGCATTGTTGATGATCCTTGGAACCATCCTAACACACGTTTCGAAGATCACAACGCATGATGGGAGAGTGCAGTTGTACATGTTGTCTGTCTTGACGAGCTTGCTGGACCAAATCATGCTGGCAAAGGCTTTCGCTGAGGCTTTCACAGAACTCAGGTCACTTTCCTATGCCCATCATGCTTTATTATTATGCAATGTCTGTTTCTCTTTCCTTTGATTGTCAGTTTCGAGTTAACAAATAGGGTGTAGGAGTTCTGCTAAGAGTTAGGTGTCTGAACCTTCTCGCGATGGCCCAAATGCAGTTTGGATTTATATACCATTTCGGTGGTTCGTGGAGTTAAGGAAGGATTTGGTTAGAAGGGGAAGCACGATTTTGCATTCAATTGCAATAACAAACAAGACTTTGGAGGTATAGGGGTATGTAGTAAGTGAAGGTAAAAACTCAGTTTTTTGGACTTGTTAGTGGTATTTCCCACACATGATTTGGACACAGAAAGTCTTTAGGGTCGCTTTCTCCCGGCTCGTCTCTTTGGGCGCATTGGATTTCTCTCTATAATGTAAATTTTTGCTATGAATGTGGGTTGTGGTTTTGACAGTTTCGTAGTGTGAAGTGTGGACTCTTGCTCCTGATGTGGTGGCAAGACAATGTTGAATTTCATCAAACAGTGAAATGGTGTGCCAACTTTTGTTCTCTTTCTTGTCTATTCTTATTTTTATTTTATATTGAAGTTTTGTTATTAGTTCTTCAATGTTCATGAGTAGCTCAATGGACACTTACAAACCTTTATTTTTCTTTTTGTATTCATGAACAGTTCTTTAGTATATTTCTTTTCTCGTATCAATACTTGATTTAGTTGAATTTGTCCTAGTCTTGAAATAAAGAATGTCAAAAGTGACAATTTTCCGCCCAAATTAATGAGTTTTCTCCCTCCAAATCAAAGAATTTTTTTTGGAAGGTTCCTTTCACGTAATCCATTTGCTCTCAAGCATGCACATTTGTTTCTTTCTTTCATGCAACAAAGCACGCATTTTTTTAAAGGGGTTCGTCATAAAAAAGGAGAGAATATAACGAAATATTTTGAGAATTACAATTAAATGGTGGTTCATTTGTGCCAAAAGCAAACAAAGGATATTTGAACGCAAAAAGGACTTGCTTTCGGTGCAAGCAACCGAAAAATATAAAGACTGCCTTTAGTACTTCTGCTTTCGGTGTTATTTAAGATTTGCGGGCCCGTGTGTGATTTTCTATGGGTTGATAAGATAACTTTTTAGGTGATTTTTAATCGTTGTAACAAGTATTTATGATTTTTTTACAATATTCATTTGATTCATTATTTATTAACTAATAATAAATTTTGAAGTTTAATTCATTCATCTCTGTGACTCTAAAGCTTGATATTAGGAACGAGTCGTCTTGGTTTGGTAGGTGCTTTCCTCAGTTTTTCTTCTTATTTTTATTTATGTAATTGATCTTATTACAAGTTAGCAATAATTGACAATCTATATGTCACTTCTGCTTAGACATTTCACTTCTTAGGCTGACAAAATGTGAGAGTCTTACATAACACTAAAAATCTGATAAGAAAGTGCATTAATTTTCCAACAGGCAACTTATTTGACTTAATAGCATAATAATGATCCTACGGTCACATTATTTAACAAAGACTATTTTATTGTGATGATGGAATGCAAAACTACTGTGTGTCTGCTAATTTGGTGTTGCAACAAAATGAAAAATATATATATATATTTTAGCTTGGTAACTTGAGACCTATTCAATCCCAATCAGAATTCCATTTTTATAACAAAAAATATGAAAGTGTTTTTCTTTTCTTTCTTATAAAAGAAACTTTTGAAATAACGTAAAATTTTTTATTTTCATATAATGAAGTTACTAAATGCCTCTCGCAGTCACTTTTTAATGCGCAAAAGTTGAGGTTGACGGCTTTTCTCATGGCAACTTCAACTGTTTACACAAACTACTCTACAAGTAACTGCCACCATGAAGTAGCCTGTTAATCTCTGCTTTTCACCCTTCAATGATGACCTTGCACACAGAAGCGATGCAAAGATAACCCATTAAAAGCCGTTGATCCCCCTATTTCAACTCTTAAAGCCAAAATCCCCCAATCATTTTGAGTAGTTTTAAGCATTATTCACATAATAAGGTATAATTATTGCTACAATGTTTGTTTATGAGAATTATGCTAGAGCTCTTTTAAGTAATTAAACAAAATCTTACCGTCATTTTCAGCCCAAACAATTGACTGGAAAGCTAGAAAGGACTGTTGTATGCGAGTAGTAATCCTAGACAACACTTCTGCTTTTGCGAAAATCCAAGAGATAAGAAGAGACATGAAATTTGCGAAATGAAATCTCGGAAGTCAGCTCGTGTGAAGCGCTTCTTCACGGAGTCGGCATCCCTTGTTAATAAACAAGCTGGTGAATCTCGAAGTCTTCCAATTGGCAGTGGAGATACAAGCTTGTGAGTCTCCAGGGCGTCAACAAGCATAGTGAAGGCAGCCCGCAGATGTGTGCTTTTCACGCCACAACGATGACCTGACATAGAGAAGTAATATAAAGAGAACCTGCTTTCACGCTAACAAGGAGAAAAAAAAAAAAATGTTTTTCAACCCTATCGGAACAACAGAACTGAAAACCCGTTTTTAATTAAAAATAATAATAGGGATTTTTTTTTAAAAAAAAATTCTCAAATAACCTGAGAATTTTGGGAGAAGGTTCAAGTGAAGATACAACCGAATTGTTTTGCATTTGAAATTTCACGTGGCATGGAAATTTTTGCAAACTTCCAAACGAAAAGGAACAACTAGGGCTTAGGAATCTCATACGGTGTAGAAATTTCCAATAAACTCTCAAATGAAAAGAAGCGACTTGGACTTGGAAATTTTACGCAGTGTGAAAATTTTCAACGAACTCCCAAATGGGAAGAAGTGACTTAGACTTAGAAATTTCATGCAGCTTGAAAATTTCCATGCTTAAGAGGTCATATTTGATTGTGTTATTTCAGATGTGAGGGTCCATGTGTGATCTTTTGTGAGCAGATTAATTAACTTTTTGTGTAATTTGTAATCATTTCAACAAGTATCCATAACTTACTTATAATATTTATTTGGTTTTATTATAGTTAATAACAAAGTTTGAAGTTACATTCATTTGCATGCGTCACTCTTTAAGCTTGATATCATGAGTCTAATGAGTAGTCTTTTTCAAGCGGGTGCTTTTTTCTCTCTGTCTTTCAACTGTTGTCTTTATTTATGGAGTATTGATCTTATGACAATAGAATCAAGTAACGGATTAGTCTGTGTGTCACTTTTGTTTAGACTTCTCACACCTGAAGCTAGCAAGAACATGAATGTCTTGCATAGGACTAAAAATTTGATAAGAAGTATATTAATTTAGCAAATAAGTAATCCTACAATACCTTGACTCAATATCACAATGGAGGAAAAAATATATATATGATCCCACTGTTATATTACTTCTTAGAAACTGAAAGGCCCAACTAAAACACAGAACTGTGCAATAGTGGGTTGCCAGCGGAAGCTTATAAGGTTAGGCTCTCTTGTCGCCTTACCTAATGTGGGACTGGATATTTCAACACTCCAACACTCCCCCGCAGTCTCACGTTGGGTGCGGTGAGAGGTGGGACCAGTCTAGAGGGACCACACCAAGGCAGGCAGGACATAGGGCCGGCTTTGATACCATCTTAGAAACTGAAGGGCCCAACTAAAACACAGAACTGTGCAATAGTGGGTTGCCAGCGGAAGCTCATAAGGCCAAGCTCTTTTGTCGCCTTAACCAATGTGGAACTAGATATTTCAACACTCCAACACTCCCCCGCAGTCTCACGTTAGGTGTGGTGAGAGGTGGGACTAGTCTAGAGGGACCACACTAAGGGCCGGCTCTAATACCATCTTAGAAACTAAATGGCCCAACTAAAACACAAAACTGTGCAATAAGACCACAAGCCCATCCTCTCACTTCCAATGTGGGACAATACCCACCTTCAATACTCCCCCTCACTTGTATGCTGACATAAGCATCGCAAGTGGACTGAAGCCTAATTTTGGGGCATGGGGGTTTATGAAGCGAAGGCCCATCCTTGGCTTTGATACCATGTAAGAAGCGGGCCTAATCCCCTTAAAAGGCCTCGTAAGGGGTAGGGATAGCGTTACTAATAAAGCTAATGAACTTAGCATCCGGGACCGATGTGGGACAGTCTCCAACACCCCCTGCACATGCAGCCTGCTAGGGACAAACGTGGAGATACACCCACACCTAGACGATAATCATGACAGGGACCAACTTGGGGGAGGGCCATCATCGGGACCGCCTGGGAGCAAACCTGCTCTAATACCATATAAGAAGTGGAAGCTTATAAGGCCAGGCTCTCCTATCACCTTACCCAATGTGGGACTAGATATTTCAACACTCTAACACTCCCCCGCAGTCTCACATTGGGTGCGGTGAGAGGTGGGACCAGTCTAGAGGGACCACACCAAGGTAGACAGGACACAGGGCCGGCTCTGATACTATCTTAGAAATTGAAGGGCCCAACTAAAACACAAAACTGTGCAATAAGACCACAGGCCCATCATCTCACTTCCAATGTGGGACAATACCCACCTTCAACATTACTTAATAAAGACTATTGTTATTATGATTAATAGATACATACACTGATTTGATGTTAGAGCAAAATAATGTATTCCTTATTATCAAGTATATTGAGATTTTATGATCAAATTTTATGAGTACTTAGCTATAAAAAACTAGATGGAAATTATTTTGCGTAAATCTTTTTGAAAATTTAGTTTAAATGTCTCTTTCTTTTAAGTTAATTTTAAGAAAAAATTAATACAATAGTACAATCCAGATTTTGAAAATATCACTCTTTTATATATAAAGATATAAGTATTACTCGTAACAAAATTTAGAATCTATACTACTGCAAGTGATGAACTAAGAATGTTGTAAAGAATATCATAATATTATTTAATTTTTATTTTAAAAATAATTTAAAATATGTATTCTATTATTAATTGGAGCTTTTAGTTAATTTTATTTAAACTTAATTTATAAAAAAAAATATTCATTAATTGTAGACATATGCCACTTGCAAGTCTTCATTATTTAGCATTGATTGTATAATTCAAACCAAGCACCAACGGTCGTAATTAATGTTGACCTTCTCGTCACATTACCCACACAATTTCTCGGTAAGGAGAATGAGAGAACCTGGGAGGTTCCACGTTACCACTACACGATAACCTTCGACCTGGCCCAACAAGCAATGTATACAAAGTCCCTGCTTGATGAAAGCAACCTTGAATCACTCCTTTTCACACTACAATGATGACCTCCCTCGGAGAACTGCTATAAAAGAGAATCTGCCTGTGGTGCAAACAGGATCAAAATCTCGACCTTTGCCCTTCTGTAGCACAATTCTATTAAAAATCTGAGAGTAAACGACAGTCGGACTGAAGAAGCCTGTGAGTCTCTATCGCCGTCCATTTTTTATGAGGAGCTTTGTGTTTGTTTTTTCTTGAATCCACCTTGGTGTTTGCTATTTATCTCCTTCCGAAGCTTATTCTTATTCTGGGAAAAAAGGAAGCTCGGAGATGTCACTTGACTCCCCTTTTCATGCATTATGCGAAGAAATTTCTTTCCCCTACTTTTGACAAGTCTTGGAAATTTCAAATTTTCCTCTCATTGACGACCACCTCAAAGGATGGAAAGCCGGTATTCTATTGCAGACAGCATTAATTCAAGTTGCAAAGCCTGTTTATCAACCAGCTTGTCAGGTTCGTTGTCTGCAAAAGCGCGTTTGAGAGAAGAAGCTTGTGTCTCCAATGGCTTCTACGAGCACACGGCTAGCCTCTTCAACTTCTTCAACTCATCAGCTGAAGTATGAGGTTTTCCTCAGTTTTCATGGCGCGGATACTCACTCTGAATTTACAGACACTCTCTATACCAGATGGGGATTATTGTTTTTAGAGACGAAGAAGGACTGCAGCGAGGAGAAGAAAATAAGTCAAATTTGGAGGTTGCAATAAAAGAATCTCAATGCGCAGTCGTTATCATATCATCGAGGTTCACCGAATCTAAAGCATGCTTGTTTGAGTTGACTGTGATTATGGAATGTTGGCGAACGGGCCATTCTGGTCTTTTACCACACGAATCCCTCCGACATGCGAAGCTGACAAAGGATTTTGAAAATCATTTTGCTAAAAACTTGAAAATGATCCCAAGGCTGCCAAAGGGAAGTGGGAATACTGGAAATCTCTTTTGGGCGAACTATGTGATTGCTCTGTCGATCCCGAGCTTGACAAAGACTTGCCCAAATCGTATGGATGTGCTCTTAAGAAAGTGAGTGATATCTCCACATGGGTTGTAGAAAAAACAGGTATCATTTTTGTAATTAATTATACTAAATTAATTAACAGGATGAATTTGATTTACTTTTCTAATAAAATTGAACTAGGGCAACTTTCATTTTGTTTGGACTTCAGTTCTAATTAGTATATTTTTTTACAAGTACATTAACCCAATTATTGAAAATATCTCCCAAACGATATGGGATAGAATCTTCAAGTCCTTTGTTGGAATAGAATCTTCAATATCAAACATTATGCA
Organism: Casuarina cunninghamiana; assembly: GCA_028551485.1. NCBI lineage: Eukaryota > Viridiplantae > Streptophyta > Magnoliopsida > Fagales > Casuarinaceae > Casuarina > Casuarina cunninghamiana. The sequence continues at coordinate 16,746,507 of CM052363.1, read as the reverse complement.
GATACTTGACCTAGAGAAGAAGAAACAAGTTCACGTAATAGGGACTTGCGGGATGGGAGGCATTGGAAAAATAGCTCTAGAAAAAGTTATTTATGAAAATGTTTGAAAATATTTTTGAAAATGTTTCTGAAAATGTATTCACTTATTAAATACATAACCATTCAAGCAAGTTTTGAGAATTGCTTCCATGTAAGATTCTTTTTAGTTTCTATTTTCTATGGTGCTTTTCAAAATACTTTTTGAAATGCAAAGTACAAAATACTTTTGGATAACTTTCTCTATCTTCATATAAACTAATTTGAAAGTACTTCTTCATTTTTGCAAAACAAGTGAAAAGCACCTTTGGAAACATGATTAGTCTTCCACTGGAAATAAAAGTCTGGGTGGTCTACACATGGTGAAGGCTGTTTTTCGTTGAAGATAGGCAAGATGAGTCTCCTGCTCGTCCCCTTCCCCAATCTAATGGAGGCAGCCATTAATTATTTTTTCTTTTCTCTGGTTTTGTTTTATTTTATTTTATTTATTTATATAAAATAATATGATTGTAATTTATATGAGTTTCATTAGAAAATGAGAAAATGACTGAAAATCTACATTAAATTTGAAAAGACTACCACTTTGACGATGGGAAATAAGCAATTAGTAAGCTAATGAAGGTGAACAATAATAATAAAAATTCATGAACTTAATACAAAATCAAGAAGTGATTAAGGATTTTTTTTTTTGTTTTCCTTTTAACATTTAGAGAAATTTTTTCCAAAATTATGTCAAATTATTTTTTTTCTCTATTTTCTTTAAGTAGTACCTTTCTAATATAGTTATCCAAACAAGTTTTTAGTTTTAAATTCTAAGACAGTTTTTATAATACCAAATAGAAAGACCTTTTAGGTAAAACATTCTTCTTTGTTCACATCCAAGCCATATCTTCTGTACCTACCCCGTTTGATATGTGAGATTTTCCTAATATCTTCCAGCTTTTTCCACCATATATCCTATTCTGAGCTACCTCAAGATCCTATAGACAGAACTGAGGACATGGCTAACTGCTATCTAAAAAGAAAAATTTAGAATAATGGATCTGGTTGGCTTCAGTTGTATTTAGCTACATATGTGTGATTATATGGAGAAATATCTGCAGGGAACTATGTCTTGGACCTTAATGAAAGGAAGTTGGGAGAGGATAAATTTGCATGCTGTCAATTTTTCCCTATTTGCTTCAGTCAAGTTGGTGGCCTGCAATTTATGTTAACCATCTGTCACCATTCACAATCAAATGTCAACAGGACTAGAAAAGTAGGATAAATTTTGCACGCTGTCAATTTTTCAGTGCTGAATTGTGAGGAAATTGCGAACGATCCAAAAAGATTCTTGACACATGATGTTCTAGATGATGAGATATACCAGCTTTGAGTTTAGGTGTTATATTCTTACCGTCATTCCTTCACATACTATTCGTCCAAGACTCTGTTTGCAATTGTAGTGATGAGACCTTGTCAAATTTAAAAATTTTAGAGTTATTTGATTTACCATTTTGACTATTGAAGATGGTTTCTAAGAGAAACTAGTGTTGCTTTTGTTTTCATCTTAGGGTTGGCCACAATCGGCCCTCCTCTCTGGCCTTCAACAGTGGAGAGGGCAAGGGCATTATGGTGCAAGGACTTACTATTTACATGGATCGTTTGGAGCTATGAATTATTTCCACTTTTTTTTTTTAATAATTGTTTCTTTGTAATTTGATTGCCGAAATGATTAATATTTAGTGTTATATTTAACAATTCATATTGTCTTCAGATAACAACTGTTGATTAGTTTGAAGGTAAGCAAAACAATTTTATATTACTTTGCGGTTAACTATCTTAATTTTATATTGTTAAATGTGTTTCTCGAACTTGGTCCATATGTTTGAAGAATGCCACGAATTGCAGCCTACATTTCAACTTCTAGTATATTTTGTACACCTTGGTATCCAATTTCTCTCTCGTTTTGGTAGAACCAAGGAGAAGGTGTAGTCTCTCTTCCCTGTTAGTCGGGGACATCAGTCAACCAATTATCATGGGAAAATCCAGCATTGGCTATGGATTATTTGGCTACTCCTTTTATAAATTGCACCCTACGTTTTAACTTCTGCATTTGAGACCCGATCCTCTTGCCCTTATCAGGAAGATATTGGACTTATCCATCTTTTTTAAGTTGAAGGAAGAACAGAATGTGAACGGAGCTGATGAAAATGGTACACTACCGACAAGTCCAACAAGGGAACCATGATTGAAGCGCTGTCTATTTAATTACTCTCCTCACAGTGGTTCTGTTTTCTGCATATTATGGGCTCAAATAATAGAGGCCAGCCATTTTCAAGTCCATGCCTTCTAGCTGAGACATTTTATAGAAGTGGCTGAAATTCTTTTGATTAATAATGTGGTGTAAGAGCATCATTTCAGATCAAATAATTTTTAAAAATGAACAGTTTTCTTCAATCAATTCATTCTTCTGAATCATGGATAAGGAACTTGTTGATGAGAATCATAAAGTAATCAAAATAAAGCTATATGTAGCATAAGTTCTATTTATTCAAATTCCAACTTTTAGGACAAAGGACGCAAAACAGATATTTACAACCTATAATTGAAATAAAAATAAATTCTCATGATCTGAAATTCCCACTACTTCGTAACTCGAACAAGTCACCATTCAAATTTTCGTACTTGTTCAACAGATAACATCTAAATGTCTAAAACAATAAATAACATTATATAAGATTTAAGCTACTAAATACAACACGTAAAGCTAACTTTCTTTGAGTAGATTGTTTATGTTGAATAAATGGCTAAACTTTCTTTCACCAATAGTGTAACTCAGTTCATTGATATTATCGTTACATGACTAGAATTATCAAATTTCACAAATGAATGAGTGGGCAAAGTAATTACTGTCATAACTCAATTGAAAACCATTGTTTCTTGAAAACTCCCAATGATAAAATTAACACATCAAATTGATCAAAAACATACTTTTCGATGAGATAAACAAAAATTTTAACTTTTTAAGGACTTCTAATGTGTTAGAATATTCAAGCAACCATTCATAAATACTAAGATAAGAAGATTGTGTTAAGAATAGAAATTTTTTCCAATATTCTTGCACATAGTAGATATAACAATAAATGAATTATTAAAGAAAAAATCTATCCTCTTTTAAAAGAAAATACTGGCTTGAACTTAAACAATGTAAAGAAGATGCAGTTCAAGAAAAAAAAAAAAAAAAAACTAAATATTCCTAGAAGAATTTTACACTCCATTTGCCTACCTTTGCTTTTAGAATTGTGACCCAAGGTTTTTGATCTTCAATTACTTAAAAATATTTCATCCAACTAACGAGACAAAAGGAAAAGGAAATTAGATAATGATAAAAGAAATTAACTATTAAAATCACTTAAATTATAAAAAAATGAAAAAAAGTTGAATGATATTTTTATAAACAACAATAGTATATTTATAATCAGTTGATTAAAAAGAGCTCTAATCAAACCGCAAAACCTGAATATTTTGTTCCCAAAATAATAAGCAGATGTTATATATATATATAAAAACAAAAGTGAGTCATGGTAGTCATTTGGCTTATCCACTTTATTTATCATCAATCAATAAGTCAACACCACTATGAATCTTTGCCCTTTCTTTTCCACTTTCTCAATTATTTTAGATAACCTAAATTTGTTGTCAATCTTTATTATTTTAGTTTTTCAAATATTAAGATAGCATAAGCTAACCAATCTTTGCATGTCTTTTGATAATGCAATAAGCCCTTTCCAAAATATCAAATGAAATTCCTACAAATTGCACAACTTACATATTGAATATGATAGCTTGATAATTTCAGTAAAATTAAGTTTCAAGCAACATGGATACTTCACTTGGGCAATTGATTTAGGCAACTCAGTCATATTTATGCAAAGATATAAAATAAGTAATATCAAATTCTTCATCATTGAGAATAAATGATTTAGCATTGTGTTAGTTACATAACTATTAGATGCATTATCTTCTTTCATTGAAATTAAAGTGCACAACTTCCTAGCAGTGTGAAGAACTTAGACTTATTCAAGTAAACCAAATCCTTTCTCCTACATGGCAAATGATGAGTTTTATTTGCAATTCCATGAGAAAAATCGTCCAATAAGTTGCCAAGAAGTTACCCAAATGATGATTTTGCCAAATCATTTACAAAGTTGTGGATTGTAGAACATCCTTTTTGGTGAGTTATTTATTTAACTAATGACATTGAAGTCAAAGTAACAAATAATGATGACCAATTGTTTCCAAGGTTTTCTTTAGAGATTCTTCTAGTAAAGCTTCTATCACACCATAATTATAGTAGCTTTATAGAAACAACAAGTGTTTGGAAATTTAGTCATGTTCCTTAACTATTTTAATTGACACAAATTTACTTGCCTTTCTTTTATGCTAGTTTTTGCAATATTAAGATAGCATTAGTTAATTGGTCATTGCATGTCATTTCGTAATGTAGTAAGCCCTTTACAAAATTTCAAATGCAATTCTTCCAAATTTCACAACTTATACATTAAATCAAATAGCTTGATAATTCCAGTAAAATTAAGTTTCAAGCAACATAAATATTTTATTTGGGCAATTAATTCAAGAATCTCCATCACATTTATGCAATATTCTAAAGAGAGTAATATCAAATTTATCATCACTAGGAATACATCATTTATCAATGTATTAGTTACATACATGTTAGATGCATAGGCTTCCTTTGTTGAAATTAAAGTACACAACTTCCTAGTTGTTTGAAGAATCTTAAACTTATTCAAGTAAATCAAATCCTTTTCCCTGCATAGTAAATGATGGGTCTTATTTGTAATTATATGAGAAGAGCCACCCAACAAGCTACTAGTAAATTACCAAGATCTTCATTTTGCTAAGTCCTTGACAAAGCATGGATTGTAAAATACCTTTTCCACTGAGTTTTTTCTCAATTAATAACATTAATGTCAAAATAAAAAAATAATTGTTACCAACTTTTTCTATTGTTTTGTTCAAGCTTTCTTCTAGTAAACCTTCTATCACTTATATAGTGATTGTAACTAATCTTTGCATGTCTTTTAGTAATGTAGTAAGCCTTCTCCAAAATTCTAAATGCAATTCCTACAAACTACACAACTAACATATTGAATAAAGTTGCTTGGTAATTCCAACAAAATGAAGTAATAAGTATCATAGATGCTTCATTTGGGAAATTGATTGAGCCAACTTCATCACATTTATGCAGTGTTATAAAGAAAGTAATATCAAATTTGTCATCAGTGGAAATAAATCATTTACCATTATGTTAGTTACATAACTATTAGATGCATTGTCTTTTTTCGCTGAAATTAAAGTGCACAACTTCCTAGTTATGTGGAGAACCTTAGAGTTGTTCAAGTAAACCAAATTCCTTTTCTTACATTGCAAATGGTGGGTCTTGTTTCTGATTCCATGAGAAGTGATTATAACCAACTTCTTCCATTTTTTTCTTCAAATGTTCTTCTAGTAAATTTATGTCATCCATAAAGTGAATTGTATTGGCTTCATAAAAACAACGAGTATTTGAAAATTCAGTTAGGCTCCTTAACTATTTTAAGCTTACCCAAATTTTCTAGCGGCCTTATTATGCCAATTTTCCACATATTAAGTTAACATAAATTAGCTAGTCTTTTCATGTCTTTTAGTAATGGAGTAAGCCCTTTCTATATTGTCAAATGCAATTCTTGGAAATTGCAAAGCTTACATATGGAATCATGAAGCTTCGTAACTCCAAGAAAACCATGTTTTGAGCAACAATTTGTGTAATTGATTAAGGCAACTCCGTAATATTTATGCAATGTTTAAATAGAATAATATCTAATTTGTCATCATTGGAAATAAATCATTTTTTTTTTTTTTTGGTTTTTAATGTAAGTTGCATTAATGAAATTAATATACAATAGCACAGGGGCATACCCCAGTATTACAACAATTTCCAAAAGTAAACTAAGAGTAAGCAAAAATAGAGGTTGGAAGCCTCCAAATCTCACTCAAAAATACATTACCTTGAGAGGGTTTGATATTGTGAAGCAGAGAAGCTCTTCCTCGTACAATTTTCCTTACTTTAGCCAACAAGATTGGAATGTCAACTAATATATTTTTAAATCTTCTTCTATTCCTTTCTACCCAAATGCAATAAATACAAGCTAGAAAAGATATTTTAAGAATTTTTGCAGCCAGATCTTTACCTTTTGATGCTTTAATCATCCAGTTTAATTCTTCATTCCATCCTCTGATGTGACGTCGAATTCCATTTTGAGCAAGGATATTTTTCCAAATCACCATTGTGCATGGACATTCAAAAAAGAAATGACTCCTGTTTTCTACTTGAACTTGACAAAAATCACAGTATTGGTTAATTGTAGGAAGCCATTGTACCATTCTCTCTGCTGTAGAAAGTCGATCATGGCAAACTAGCCATCCAATAAAGTTATGCTTGCAAATCCCACCAGTCCAAATTAGTTCATACCAATCTACTTTTTCATTAACTGGTTGTAGATCTTGATAAGTAGCTTTGCAACTGTAGGCAGGGCTAGAAAGAACCGAGGTAAGCATAGGCCTTAACTTGAGGAGGTCTCCCCAACTCCATGCCATTGAACCTTTGATTTGAATCTGCATTACTGAAATTCTTTTACATTTAGTGCTATGTATCCACTTACTCCATAATGATTCATCTGGCTGATTTATGAGAGTCCAAAGCATACGTCCTAGAAGGACTTTATTCCAAAGTTTAAGGTTCGGCAATCCCAATCCCCCTTTCTTCTTTGGTGAGCAGACAGTTTGCCAAGCAATTTTGTGGGAACGTTGTATATCCATACTTCCTGCCTATAAAAAGTTCCTAATCTTTTTCTCTATTTCATAAATTGTTTGTTTTGGCAGTAGGAAAACTTGCATCCAAAATGTACATGTAGAAATTAGAACTGATTTTGATAACTGCAATCTTCCAGCAAAGCTTAGATGCTTCATTCCCCAACCTTCTATTCTGCTAAATATTTTATCTGTCAAACCTTTGCAGTCAGCATGAGTAAGCCTTTTTGTAATCAACGGAACTCCAAGATATCGAATGGGGAGAGTACCCATGGGAAAAGGTGAGTGATCTAAAATGAAAAGCTGTTCTTGTTCTGATAATCCTGAGAAGAATATTTGGCATTTACTTGGATTATAATGAAGACCTGTAAGTTCACCAAACTCCTCCAAAGCTTCTATAAGACAAAGCACTGAATTTACATCTCCATGGGAAAAAAGAAACAGATCATCAGCAAAACACAAATGGGTGATTTTCTCATTCTTGCATCGCCAATGGAACTTAAAACCTGTTGTGGAGGTTTTTGCAATAATAATTCTGTTTAGTATTTCCATAACAAGTACAAATAGATAAGGGGATAATGGGTCTCCCTGTCTCAATCCATTGGTACCTTCAAAGTAACCTGCATGCTCTCCATTGAAATTTACTGAGAACCTTGTTGTAGAAATGCATTCTCCTATCAGATCAATTACATGTTGAGGAGTATTAATAGCTTTTAGAACCCCTAATATAGCTTCCCACTTAACCATATCATATGCTTTCATGAGATCAATTTTGATGGCCACTCGCTTACCTTTATCATCTTTATGATAATTGTGAAGTAATTCCTGACATAGCATAATATTCTCAAAGATCTGGCGTCCTTTAATGAATGCAGTTTGGTTTTGGCTTACTACTGATGGGATAATCACATTCAACTTCCCAACTAACATCTTAGATATAATCTTCTAAAGAACATTGCAACATGCTATTGGTCTATAATCTTTATTGCCACAAGGATTAGGAACCTTTGGAATTAAGGATAACAATGTAGAGTTTATAACCTTCAACATCTTCCTAGATGAGAAGAACTCTAATATAGCATCTTCTATGTCTCTTCCAATGATAGGCCAAGCTTTCTTATAAAAGAAACTATTATACCCATCTGGACCAGGAGCTTTAAAATCATGAATTCCCCAAAGAGCTTTAAGAACATCGGAACGTTCAAATCTTATTGTACTAAAAAGTGTACTTACATCATCACCATGAAATAAAGATGTGTACCTTTCACAGTTGGTGAAGTTCCTACTAGCATTACCAAGAATAGATTTATAATATGCAATAATAGCAGTTTTCAAGTCCTCTTCTTCTGTGATAACTGATCCATCTTCTAGAACTAGTCTGCAAATTCTATTCTGAGCTCTCCTTCTCATCAATGACGCAAAGAAAATTTTGCTATTATTATCTCCTTCTTTTAACCATAAGTTCCTTGATTTCTGTTTAAGAAGGATTTCTTCATGTTTACTCATAGCAAGTAACTTCTCTAGCTGTATCTTTTCCTCAGCACGAGTATCAGGACAATAAGGATTAAGCTCTAATCTGTATTGCAACAGCTGTAAGTTTTCTCTAGCATTCTTTATATTCTTATTCAAATCACCAAATTGTGCTGCATTCAGCTTCTTGAGAGGGATCTTCAACGCTTTTAATTTCTGTACCACCTGAAACATTTTTGAGCCTACTATTTCACGTTGCCATATTGATCCAACTGTAACCATGAAATCTGGGCTAGTAGTCCAGAAATTATAGAATCTAAATGAAGAATTCTTCCTGTGAGCAGTGTTGCCAAATTTAACTAAACATGGAGAATGATCTGATACTCCAGGGAGCAAAAATTCAATAGCAAAGTTTCCAAATTTGCGAATCCATTCTCCATTGGTAAGAGCTCTATCAATTTTACTAGCTCTAAGACTAGCTCCTGATCCTTTATTCGTCCATGTGAATAGTGGACCTGAATAAGGGGGTTCAATCAATGCCATATTCTCAATTATTTCATTCAGTTCTGTCATTCCTTGTGTCCATCTAACATTAGGCCCAATACGCTCACTTGTATTCCTTATTTCATTGAAATCACCCATAATTAACCAAGGAGCATCATTCACATGAAGATTATAAAAGCTAGTAAGATTTGCCCATAAGTTCCTACGTTCAATCTCCAGGTTATTTGCATAAATAGTAGACAAGAAAAATGGGTGCATACCAGATCTTTCAATATAGCAATGGACGACTTGAGATGAAGAATCTCTAACTATAAGTTGAAAATTAGAGGCTTTCCAAAGTATCCAAATTCTACCAAGACTACTAGACCTGTAATTATGGACATAATTCCAATCTGCAAATCCTTCCTTCATAATTATATCAGCATTTCCTTCTTTGACTCTATGTTCAATCAAGATAATAATTTGGAGGCAATGGGACTTAACAAAATCAACAACCTCCTTTAATCTAGGGCTTTTGTTTAAGCCCCTAACATTCCATGATAGTACTTTCATTTATTGGATGATTATCCTTTTCCTCAATCCCCACATGCTCTATAATAGGATCAGTCATTGTATCCTCTTCCAGTAATGCAAATTTATTGTGAGATATGACATTTTGTACCTTATCCTTTTTTCCCCCAGAAGTTCCTATTTTTTTAGTGCTTGTAGTAGATTTAGTATTTGCAACTATATCCTTCCCTTTGACATTCTCCATCCCACTTGTAGTTGAATTAGGCTCAATAGTAATGATCTGGACAGGATGCTCTTTAGCCAAGTGCTGACTATCTAAAGAATTATCAGTCTGAGGGTTTTGGGTTAAAAGAGTTACATTTTTTTTAGGTACCCAAACTTCTTTCTTTGTTGCAGTACATTCTTTGTGTCCAAAGCTATTACAAACCTTGCATTTCTTAGGAATCCAACAATATTCAACATGTACTTCATAAGGTTCATCTCCTCCCATATCAATATCAAACTTTTCAGGGAATTCACTATTGATATCCATCATAATACATACTTTAGCATATGATAATCGAAGTTTTTGTTCAGTTGCCTTATCCATGTATAAAGGCTTACCCAACACACTACTCACATAGCTCATTCCTTTATTAGTCCATAGTACATGAGGCACATTATATAAACGCACCCAAATGGGAACTGCAAAGATTTTTGCCTTCTCCAATCTAATAAGGGGATGCCATTTTTGAATAAAAAGTGGCCTACCAGCAATATCCCATATTCCAACTTCCATAACCTCCTCCATTTTCTTCATATTTGAAAAACGAAAGAAGAAGAAACCTTCATTGGCAGCTAAGACTTCTGATAGATTCTCTTTTCCCCACAATTTTTCTACAATACCCTTTACTAAATAATAAGAAATATTTTCAGTCAAGAAATATCCCACAAGGCAATTTGCAAAGTGATTTTTCCCTTCCTCAATAGCTTCTGGCGGAGGTTTAACAACAAGTTTTTTCCCTTCATTGGAAGGAGGATGATAATTTAATTTTGCTGTTTTCATAAGATTATCCATTGCAATATGTTTCCAAGACAACCCAGAGTTCCCATTAGTTGAGTTGATATTTTGGCCTATTACTCCATTTAGTGAGCTATTTCCTTGAACTTTGTCTCCCACACTAACATTTTCATCCACAGTATCACAATCACCAACAATTTCATTAGAACGAGGGTTCACAGGTTTACCTGAAGTATCCAAACTTGACTTGAAGAGTGAACCTGCAATTTCAGCTGCAATCTCAAATTTTGAGGTGTTTGAGGCTTTAAGAACGTTTGTCATTTTTCCACTACGCGTACGTGCCATCAATTCAGATAAATTTTGTCTTCGATTGACAGAACGAGCTTCAGGTTCTACCAACTTTACCATAAGCAGGTTGTAGGAAAACTAATTGATGTTTGAGAGAAGTACTCCGCATCCACCTTTTCCCAATTCAATCCCTGCGAAGGTAAAGTCCGAGTACACTGCCCTTCGCCTGTCTTCTTTGTTTTACTTCATCATACCGTGGTCACCATCACCTGCTTTACCGCTGTAGGCATGCGACCCACTCACCACCAACAACCAGACACAGCTTGATCCACTGATCCTTTCTCTTCCAGAAAGCCCAGCTATCACCAACACTAGCAAGGATTAAGCTAGTACATGAGTAAGTAAGAAGGAGGCCTTGGAAATCATCGGACGGACTCTTTTTTTTTTTTTTTTTTTTTTGGGGGGGGTGGGGGAACGGATATGGACGGGGGATCTGATCTGGGAGGCAGGAAAGTGGGGGAGTCCGGATCTGGGAGCTGGGGAGCGGGCGAGCAAGGGGGGGGGACTAGCTGGGGGCCGGGCGAGGTCTGAGAGCTGGGGGTCAAGCTGGGGTGGCGAGGTGGGGCGGGCGAACTGGGGTGGAGCGGGCGAGGTCTGTGAGCTGAGGGGCGAGCTGGGTGGCGGCTGAGGTCGGATCTGGGAGTGGGGAGCTGGGGGCGGGCGAGACGGGGGGCGAGCTGGGGGCGAGCTGGGATCGAGCTGGGGGGCGAGTTGGGGGAGCGGGGATCTGGGGGGCGGGCGAAATGGGGGGCAAGCTGGGGGAGCTGGGAGGCGGGGGAGACAGGGGGCGAGCTGGGGGCCGAGCAGTGGGGGGCGAGCTGGGGGCGGGCGAGACGGGGTGGAGCGGGCGAGGTCTGTGAGCTGAGGGGCGAGCTGGGTGGCGGCTGAGGTCGGATCTGGGAGCGGGGAGCTGGGGGCGGGCGAGACGGGGGGCTAGCTGGGGGCGAGCTGGGATCGAGCTGGGGGGCGATCGAAGGAGATAAATCATTATCAGTGTGTTAGTTACATAATTGTTAGATGCACTATTTTTTTTTTTTTTTTTGCTAAAATTAAAGTGTGCAACTTCTTAGTTATGTGAAGACTTGTTCAACTAAACCAAAGCTTTTTCCATCCATATCAAACAACATAGTTTATTTGTAATTTCATGAGAAGAGTCATCCAATAAGTTGCTGAAATGCTAATTTTGCTAAGTTGTTGACAAACAACTTTCTTGTAAGCATTGTAAGACATCCTTTCTAGTAAGCATTGGATATTGATTAACTCAATAAGGAGAGGGAGCTTGGGAGTTTGGATTGGATTTATTTTATCTTTATTATTTTAAGGAATTATTTTAATTTAAAAATGTGAATACTCAAACTACAAAGAACACAAGGATGTGTTTAGGTGGTTTTAGCTAATTCCTACATCCACTCCTTGATGCGGGAGCAACTATGTCAACCTAAGATAATGGCCCAACCCATATGTTAAGCATGTTGACAAACACATATTTGGGCCATAACATGATCCAATAGGTCTAGGAAGGGAAGGTTGAAGAACATCTCAAGAAGTCTATAGAATATTCTCTAGAATCTCCAAGATGGCTTAGGATTTTTTCACAAAACAAAAAAACAAGATAATCCAATACACTTCCACCACACAACAATACAATAGAATCAAGCCACACTTACAAACAATTTAGGCCACACGCACACTGCTTAACTTACAAACAACTCTAAGCCTTATAAGCTTAGTTATCAACACAATAAGAATTAAAGCCACACAAAGCTTAATTCAAACAATTGCAACACTTTTAATAATATGAATTTGTAACCAATTTATTTCTTCCACAAAATCTAAACAACTTCTAATTTCTCATGGCAAAAACAAATTTTGTAGATTCTCACTGCCTAATTTCTCGTTAACCAAAGTATTTGAATCTCCAAGTCAGGCAATTCAGTTTTTCTTAATCACACAAAATAAATCATATGACAAATAATCTAACAATCAAATAGTATGAATTTTGTAGCAAAGTAGAATAGAAATTCAAGCATATCTTCTTTGTACAACACAATCAATAGTAATATTTGAACAATAAATGGAATGGAATGATATTACCATGATTTTGTAGAAATCAAATGGCCTTATATGAATAATGGAAACTCTTCTCAATGAAATAACAAGCTCTTTTGACTCATGTTTTTGGTGCTTTTCTCAAAACCCTAGGCAGCTTCTTATAGACCTAAAACAAGAATAAATCAAGGTAAAACGGTCACTTATTGTTGTATAATTGAAAACCCCTTTGACAAATTGCTATGTCTCATTCCAAAATCTCTTTCATTTCTTCCTATCATCATGCACCAAGAAAGGTAATTTTTTGGAGCATTAAACAAGAAAAAGAGACATAAATCATAAATATTCTATTTCATCCCCTTTAATTTTTTAATCTATTTAGAAATATTCTTCATTACCTAATAAATGAGATATGATCAATGAGCCATAAATCACTTTGAATTGTGAACATCATTTAATATAATGAACATTAGCATAGACCTTTCGATTTGATCCTTTCAAATCACACTTTTATGATATAATATTCAAAATCATTCATATAAAATTTTCAAATTTGCTTCCAACCCATTTGTAGAGACATAACATTTTGAACTCTAGAATAGAAATCCACCTTCGTGGATTTGTATGTTTTCCAAACTTTTGAACGTGAGTCCTCCTATCTTTACTAACAAAAAATTTAGTCAAGTTCCTTAACTATTTTAGCTGACCTAAATTTTCTAGCATCCTTTTATGCCAATTTTCCAAATATTATGACAATGTAAGTTAACTAGTACGTGCATGTGTTTTGGTAATGTAGAAAGCCAAATGCCAAATGCAATTCCAACAAATTGCAAAACTTACATATCAAACTAGGTAGCTTGGTAATTCAGCAAAATTAATTTTCAATCAATGTAAATACTTCATTTGGGCATTTAATTCAGGTAATTCTCTCACATTTATGCAATGTTCTAAAGAGAGTAATTCAAATTTTCACCATTTGGAATAAATCATTTAGCACTATCTTAGTTAGATAAATGTTAGATGTGCTACCTTCTTTCATTGAATGTAAAGTACATAAGTTTTGAGTAATGTGAAGAACCTTAAACTTATTCAAGTAAACCAAATCATTTCTCCTATATAGCAAATGGTGGGTGTTGTTTGTAATTCCATGTGAAAAGCCATCCAATAACAGAATAGGAAATAGCCAAACATTGATTTTGCCAAGTCATTGACAAAGTCATGCATTGTAAAATATCTTTTTCACTGAGTTGTTTCTTCAATTAATGACATTGATGTCAAAGTACCAAAATAATCGTGACCAACTTCTTCTATTGTTTTATTCAGTGTTTGTTGTAGTAAACCTTTTATTTCTTCAATGTTAATGATTGCATTGGCTTCATAAAGAAACAAGCTATTTAGAAAGTTAGTCAACTTCTTCAACCATTTTAGCTTACCCAAATTTGTTGGCATTTCTTTTATGCTAGTTTTTTAAACATTAAGATAATATAAATCAATTAGTCTTTCCATATCTTTTGGTAATGTAGAAAGCCCTTTATTTTTTTTCTTCATAATTTCTTTAACTAGAATGAACCTTTGGAAATAAATCTAATGAAATTAATGTGAGAGAATCATAGCCATACAACTCCCATGTTTCAAGGTTTTAAAGTTCCAATTGTGTTGAGAGCTCTAACTTCCCATAATACCTAATACAAAACTCTTGAAGACTTGTACTATAGTTTTTTTTTTTTTTTTGAATTGCCTAAATTTTTATCAAGTAGTGATAATAAAATACAGACTAGTTGGTACACTATTTGATCGCCATTACATGCACTTTTTTTTTTTTAACTTTACACTATATATTCATCAAAACCTTTGTAATTTGTATATTATATATTTAAAAAAAGGCTTCATTGGTTTATCTTAGTCAAAACTAATGAGATACATCTCATTTAATAAATCATGTGGCATTTCCTAACCCATCTTAGAGCAAATTGTTAAGAAAAGCTTAAACTATCAAATTATCCTTCTTAATTAGGTCATTCAAATCATGTCCCTCCATCTCATGTAATCATGCCAAATATCCTTTCACTATGCCCTTATGGTAAGGGCATAACTCAGTGTGAATTCTTCAATTTCATGAATATCAATTAATAAGGAGTAAGAAGTGATGGCATCCTTTGGTATGTTGGCTTTCCATCTTAAGAAGCATTAAGGACATTAAATCATGAGGTAGACCGAAGTCATAATAATTTTTACCCTTTCTGATGAAGAGCATGTATATCACCAACAATAGCACAGAGAAAACAATAAGGCAGGACAAACCTGTCACAATTTTCCCCTTTGTAGATAGGTTGCCATGTTTCCATAATAAGGGACATTTACTAAGGGAGTGACACCATGCAGACCTTTATTGCTAGATAGATCAATAGCTCCACCATCTACACCAATTGAGTAAAGTTCCTTTACTATTCAACCTTCTAGTAAGTTATCATTCAATAATAATAGTCATAAACTAAAAAAATCTAAACCATATGGAATGGACCTTGTGAATTAATTACATGAAAACTCTAGCTGTACAAGAGATTTTTGGCCTATCTTAAATAGTAAAGGACCCCCTAAAGAATTAATGCTTAAGTTCAAACTTATAAAGTTTGTCAAGAGGCTAATTTGATCACTAATGTATCCTTTCAAGCCTTGGCTTCCAAGATTTATTTGGGAAACAATGAAGGCAATTTCATCAATGTTGAGACAACATGGAATGCCTTCCTAAGCATCCAAACTTGTAGGATCACAAGGATCCCCATTCTAATCCATTCTATTAGGAATACAAAGTGAAATCTTTAATGATTTCCTCACACTCACTTACTTAGGCATTATGGAAAGATCAATAGGAACTAGTGCATAATTTTTTAGCCCACAAAGCATTGGTGTACCCACACCACTGGCACAAGTCTCACACTTAGTATCTTACTACTCAGATTTTTCACCACATAGTGCCAAGTATAGGCTACAGAGCTTTTGACTTCATATATATCAATCTTGTTATGTTCTATCCATTCATAATCATGTCGAACACTTTCCAAACTACCATGATTACAGTTGGATTTATCTCTATGAAATGGAATCATATTAAATAGTCTAGCTTTGCATCTACCTCTAAGGTCAAGTCTTTGCCAATTGTCACCATTATTGAGTACAACATCATTGAAAAATAATTTGGTGGCCTTGCTTATGGAATTAGGTGTGGACAAAGTTTTGAGTATTTGGATCGAGGTGATTGAGGTTAGATATCAAGAATCTGTGTCAAACTACTAAGATCAATTGAATAAGTCAATGTCATTGGTGAATTCAAGGCCCAACTGGTCCACCCTACAGGTAAGCCTATCATAGTTAAAAAGAAGGGTGTAACATAAGGACTCCTTAGAAGGTCAACCATTTAAGAAGGTTTGTGCTACAATTGATCATTATCTAGGAAAGTATTCTAATGAGTTAATTTTGTCAATTTTCAGCCTCAACAATCTAACAATCTAACAATCTAACTGTTAATAGAGCCTCATTGCGATACCTTAACTCCAAGTCTTCGATAGTAGAAGTCCTAAGGAGTGAATCACTAGTTATTGACATTCAAAGATCTCAACTTTGGCTAAAGAAGGAAGAATGGCAAGCAACTCTCCTATTAGCTTAGAGCAAAAAATAATATGTAGCTTTTCAAGTTTTGGAAAAGCTACTCTATTGTTTTTAGCACTAAAAGAATGCTATTGCTTCCAATTCTTTATAGCATTAAACTAAAGGAAATTTAGTGCTCCAAACTTAACTAACAAAGAGTCATTATCATAAAACTCAAAATCTACTTTAACAATTCCTTCAACCCAATAATAAAGAGTTCTTGTAGAAACCATAGTTGACAAAATGCCAGTGCCAAGTTGAGATGCAAATTGGCTAAAAAGGTTATCCTTTCACTATTTTGTCTGCAACCACTGGTGGTTGTGTTATTTCATAGAAGAGTAGCTTTTATACAAAGCTCACCAAGAGGAATTTCTACAAATTGTCTCCTTAGAAGATTTGTGTGGAGATTTTGGTAGTCCTCTCATAAGCCTAAGAGGGATTTCCAAGTTATATCTAATTATCCCATTTTTTAAGGTCGTCATTTGCGTCATAAATGTAGTAGCCATAGTTATAGTGGATGGGCTTCTCATGAAGTTTGATTTGTCTCCATAACTTCTTCAAAAAGGCTAATATTTAATTCATCAAACTTGAAAGATTGCATCTTCACTAAATGAGTATTTATAGTTTTTTCAGCAAAGGTATGTTATGTTATAGTATGAAGAAAGCCCAGCCCATTCTTAAAGATTTTTGATACAATAGTCCTTGATTACAAGGCTTTCCAGGTTCGTACAAGGTTGAAGGTTGTTGAAAACAAATCTTTAACTTTCTGAAGTATGGAGTAGATTTCATCCAAACTCCAAGCTTTTAAGGTACTATATATCTTTCAAACTTGCTTCCAAACCATTTGAAGGATACATAATATTTTGGAGCTCTAGAATAGAAATCTATCTTTGAAAGTTTGTAAGTTTTCCAATGTATGAATGCAAGTCCCATTATCTTTGCTAACAAAAATTTCAGTTTGGTTCCCTAACTGTTTTAGCTTACTTAAATTTGTTGGTATTTCTTTTATACCAATTCTCAAAATGTTATGATAATGTAAGTTAACTAATTTGTGCATGTGTTTTGGTAATGTAGTAAACCTTCTCCAAAATGCCAAATGTAATTCCAATAAGTTGCATAACTTACATATTAAATCAAGTAGCTTTGAAATTCAGCAAAATTATGTTTCAAGCAATGTAGATACTTCATTTAGGCATTTGATTTAGGCATTTGATTTAGGCAACTCCATCACATCTACGCAATGTTCTAAAGAGAGTAATATCAAATTTTTCATCATTGGAAATAAATCATTCAGCCCTTCTTAGTTACATAAATGTTAGATGTGGTGTCTTCTTTCCTTGAAATTAAAATGCACAACTTTTGAGTAGTGTGAAGAACTTTAGACTTGTTCAAGTAAATCAAATCATTTCTCTTGGATGGCAAACATTGATTTTGCCAAGTTGTTGACAAAATCATGCATTGTAAAATTCTTTATGCTAAGTTTTTTCTTTAATCAATGACATTAATGTGAAAGTAACAAAATTTGCTGGCATCTCTATTATGCCAATTTTCCAAATATTTCGATAGTGTAAGTTAATTAGTCATTGCATATCTTTTGATAATGTAGTAAGCCCTTTGCAAAATGCCAAATGCAATTCCTACAAATTGCCAAATTTACATATGGAATCAAATAGCTTTGTAGTTCCAAATATATTAAGTTTCAAGTAACATAAATGCTTCATTTGAGCAATTGATTTAGATAACTCTACCACATTTATGCAATATTCTAAAGAAAGTAAATTCAAATTTATCATTAATGGGAATAAATCAATTGTTCAAATTTGTTATTTTACATCCTTCTTTCCAATGCTTCAATGAATTATTTTCTTGTTCATTGTTGTCCTTTTTATTCAGTACAAGTGAAGTGAAGTAGATACCTAATAAAATTGTTCACACATGGTGATCGTTTTTAATTTGTTTTAATTATATCTATGCATAATTTAAAAGTAATATGATTGATTTAAGTGAAATCCAAAAGAGAGTCATGCTAACTCTAATAAATTAATGATAGGGTTATCCATGTGAGCACAACTATCCTATAGGATTATCCATCAAAATGTAGTCATTGATAGTTTTAGAATTAATTAGACTTCATTGACTATTTATTACGTAATAGTTAACCCAAGAAGACCAAAATCTACTCAAAACCTTTTTTTTTTCTTTTTAATAACACACGCACAATGAGAGGGGAGGGGAAGGGTGTCGAATCCTTATTCAAAACATTTTTCAATGCCCTAACCTTATACCTAAAAGGAGTCATAATTCCAACCATACATGTACTAATTACAGCCACTCATAGTGCATAAGCCCCATGAAGTAAATCTTTGGTCCCAACCCTCCGAAGCCACGGCTAATGCTGCCTCTTTTCTATAGGACTAGAAAGAAAGATAGTATTGCTAATAACATTGATGATAAAATCCGTGTATATGACAAATTGAAAAAAAAAACGATGATCTAAGGATAAAAAATGATTAAACCAAATAGTGTGATATTTAAATTTGCTTCTATAACTTGAATCAATTGTTGAATATTTGTTACATGTAATAATACAAATTGCACAATATATTTGATTCAAATTATTCTAAGCAATTAAGTTTCATCATACTTTCTCAAGCTTATATTATCATTTTACATTACTTGCATTCATGTCCAACTTGTGGTATGGGCAAAGAATGACCTCTAAGATTGAACGGAGCAGTACGTGAATCGGGCACAATTAGTTGAGAAAGATGGTTAAGGGAGAACTACAGTATAGTTGATTAAAAGGAATGGTTGATGAACAAGTCATATTGGGCATCAAGCTACCGCCCTTTTTGGTTCTTAGCTTTAGTCATTTTTTGGTGCGTTTCTTTTATGAAAAGGAACAATATGTCACGAATTAGGAACTATTACATTTGATGGACTAAAAAAAGAAAAGAAGAAATCATATTAGTTTCTTCATTTGTGATACATCATATGTTGCTGAGGTTGTGCTAAGTAATATAAAAAGAAAAAAAACATATTAACAAAATTTTAAATCTTCTAGTAGGATTGCTACATAATATGTTTGGTTACATAATATGCATTTTTTTTAAATGCTGATAACAATTTTATTTTCTTTTTAGGGTTACTTCTTATAAATATCACCTTCAAAGAATTCATGGCAAATTGTTGTGTAGATGCCGAATCAAGATACCAGATGGAGTAAAATGACCACATCAAATGCCTACTCTACAGTAACGTGGTGCTCTAGAAAAAGAAGTATTAAAAGTTCTAATTTTTTCAAAAAGGCTAGTTCAAGAGGGACAATTGTTAGCATATAAATTACTTCACAAACTCACATTTTAGCAACGTGAGATTTATTTTCCATACTTTATAAGATATGCACATTGTGTTGGGTACAAAGACTTGTATTTCCCGGAATTGTGCTGGGATGTGAATTGTTTTCGCAAATGTTTTTTTCATTTGTTCTTTGTAACTGCCAAAAAGGTAAGCTATGCAACAAAGTTCAGTCCACACAGAAAAAGGCCCACGAGCCCTGATGCATTATGGGTCTAGCTCCACAAAGCCCTCACAATATCCATGGAGTAGAAGGTATACCTGCAGAGAAGAAATTCTGACTCAAAACACCAAGCCGTACTTGAGTGAGACAAGCCGAACACTAGTGCATTCGGCGGTGTGTACCACCGAAAAGCCCAAAAGAAAATTGCCCATAGTTGCCAACTATGAGACATACTATTTAATTTTTATTATAATATTTTTGATAAAATAAAATGCATGTTTATTTTAAAAAATTAATTTTTAACGTAATATCAATTTTTAAATTAGAGTATGATATCTTTTTATTTGTTAATAAAAATAGATGTGGACACTTGTGGGTATATTAAAAATGGTTAATGTTATATATCTTATTTTGAAATTTTTTAAAATAAAAATATTATTTCCCTTTTTACAAATTGATCTTAAAAAAAAAAAGAATTGTGTAACATTTAAAAAAGAAATATTGAATTTCTTTTTAAGACTTAAATGTTTATAAAAGAACTAAATTGTGACTTTTGGACAATACTTCTAGCTCTTAGCCCCCAAGAAATTGCTTTGAGCTTAGAAACCAAAATGCATCTAGTAGCAATGATTGATATGGATATTATGTGGGTTTTCTTTTCATGAACCAATAGTTAAAGAAATGCTTTGATCTTCAACTCTCTCTTTCTCTCTCTCTTTCTCTCTCACATAATTTATTTGTCCAAATAGTGGAATGATTACACCATCTTTGAACAAAATAATTTTGTAGTAAGTACATGACTTCTGTGGGAAATAATGCATAGTTGTCTTTTCAATTTGTTGACCATTGAAGGGCTTAAAGAGCTATAGAATAAATAAATTTCTATGATTCCTTAGATTTTATTTAGTAGAGTGAATGAGTCTATTCTAATAACATGTATGATACAACATGAAGTTAAAAAAATAATTAATTTTTATATTAATCTGTTTATGTAAATTGAAAATAAAAGTATTAAGAAAACAAGGTTTAGAATTTTATCTTTTTTCAAAACACTCATCTTCCTGACCTTTTCAAGGAATCAAGTAAAAAAAAATTTTCAAATCATTTCTCTTATTTATTTTGCTCTATAACAATTTTATTTTATTTTATTTTATTTTATTTATTTAAAGAGCACACATCTTGTGATATACTCAAGCCTTAGTAACTTAGTAACTTAGTAACTTAGTAACACCCTAGGGCTCTATCACATAGGAGGCTAGGATTCAAACTTTCTTTTCTCTCAATAAATTCTTTAATCTTCTTACTCCCAACCATTAAAAAATAAAAAACACAAAATACAAAATAAAAAATAAAAAGAAATCGTTTGACAATGTGTCCAGGAAACTGAGCAGTCACATGTTTGGCGCTTTCGGAACGGAAATGGGAGAGAAGAATGAGCCACAAATGGCTTTTGTGATGGTTATATGATCATAGATGTTTCACGGAAGCTTTGTTAGTTAACAAAGCAGTGCCTGTGTATGTAAATCAGAGGTTTACTCGTTGCGTAGTGAAAACAGAGCATGAATAAAATGAGGGAATGCAGTTTGAACAGAGCCTGCAGTTCTCTGGTTTGAACAAACCAGAAGGTACATGGAGGATAAATCGTCCCACTCTGCTACCGTGCTGAATTCCCTGGAACGAAGTGAAAATGAAAATAAAGGCTGGAGATTGACTGATTCCTTTCGCATCGATTGAATCAAAAAAAATTACGGCAGACTTTACAAGAAGAAAAAAACCATAGTAGACAATCTCGAAACTTTGCAATGGAGATACACGCTGCTTTATACAAACAAAAGAATCCCGCTGCCAACAAGGAGAACAGCTCCAGTTGATGGGTCGCAGGTGACTGAACAGCTACTCTTGCTCTGGGCCGCTTCCCTTTCAGTAGGAAACTCAGGCTGCTGCATGAAACGAGAGTTGCTGCTGCATCATAGGGTGTGGTCCGCTCTCTTCGGAACCAATCGATCATCCACCAGAGCAACCACATGGCTGTCACGTCCGACCTGAACATCGAGCACTGGCCTTTAGTTCCCAAACTCAATCTCCTAAGAGCACATGCTCTGCTATCAACTGGAAGAACGAAATGATGAATGCTCCTTCATTGTATAGAGTATGTTTGTACTATAAAGTGTCAAATTTGTTGAAAATTTTCATTTCCTAGGAGAGAATAAGCAAGAATATCTTGCACTCTTGAGTGAACTAATCTAGTGGCAAATTTGAGACCAGTAGTTTGCCAGAACGTTTTTGGTGTCTTTACTAATGGTTGAAAATGGCACCATTATATGTTTATACACTCCCTTCCTGTTTCTCCTAGGCTCTTCCAATGTGTTAGTAAGACCTGCTACTAAATGATAGCATTTGAAAAAGAGGACCTTCCTGATTTCTCAGGTTGGCTTCTTGGTTGTAAGAAATGCTGGGTCATGGTATTTTACGTTTTTTGGCTTTTACTTCAAAGCATGCTTTGAGGATCCAAAGATCATAGAGATTGTTTTGATCAGTAATGTGTATGAGCATTAGTTCAAATCAAATAATCTCAAGAAAGAAAGGGGGAAAAAAAAGAAGAGAAAGAAAGTCACTAAATCAATTTAGTTTTCCAAATCATTGATAAGCAAACTGTTCACAAGAATCACAAATTACCAAGAGAAAATTACCTGCAACCGTTGATTACCTTCTGTCACGTTCAGAATTCTGGAATCCCATGATCTCGACTTCCAACCACCTTAGAACTTCAGGTGGTAACCATCAAACTTCCCATACCAATTCAACAGAAATGACAAAGCGTATATATCAGTAATTTAAGTACAAATTTGAGCTACTGGGTATAGAAAGTAATGCCTAATTTTTTCTTCCACATATAGAAGTGTTTTCTTATGTTGAACAACTGGCTTAATTGTAGACGAGAAACCATGGGAAAGTATTGGTAAACAAAGAAATACTACAATGAATATCAATTCTAGTTCTAAATAATCAGGTTGGTTGTCAAACATCTACACCCAAGAACAAGATGCTTAATTCAAATAATCTCCTTACATGTTTCTTTTTGCCTTAAGAAATGGTCCAAACTCAGAAAATGTTCGCAAGTTGCAATGCAAACTCAGCTCCAGTTTCAGTGAAGAAATGACCCCTTTATAAAAGGAAATTTCCCAACGGAAAGGAGGAGACTCTGAAACAGCAGCTGCACAATTTCAATTCTAGGCGTATGAAAGAGGTTCCGTACAATGAAAGAAAACCACGTAGAATGATAGACAACGAATATTAGGAAAGACAATGAGAGAGAGCTCCAGAAACATAAATCACAAAATCAAACCTTTAGATTCTGAAGCATCCAGGCAGATCTCTAGCTCTACAAGAACTTCTTAGCAGTTTTTGCTGGCAAGAAAAAGAAAATCTTATAGTCTTCTTTATTTAGACTGGAAAGATGGATTTCAAGAACTAACGAGTGGCAAAACACATCCCATCAAATATTTACCTTATTAATCATTAGCTTCCATGACTTATTAAAGACCAGATAGTTCCCTGAGATGAACAAAACAGCAAGTGTTAACATTATCCCGTAATCCCATTAATCAAAACCATACTTATCCAATAGAAATACTAATGCTTTAACGTTTCAAAGACTACTAAAGAGTTGGAATATTTAGCCGGTGCACAAATATCCCAAAAAACACTAAGATAAGAAGATAAAGCGAAAGAAAACATACTTGCTACATTTTTGCGTGAATTAGATATAACAAAACGTGTTGCAATTTTTTTTTTTTTTTTAAAAAAAAGATATTCCCCTTCACCCTTCTAGGAAAAAATGAACCAACTATTTACTGGTTGGGTTAATCACCTGATCTTTGGACTTTCATCCTGGTTGGATCAGAGATTCTTTTTGCCTGACGTTGCTTCTTGTAATCGTGTCCCAAGTCCTTTAATCTTCAATTACTTCAAATATCTTCCTTGCAACTAATGAAACATAAGAGAAGAAAAAATTAGATAATATTAAATGAAAGGGAAACATTGAGACTAGTAAAATATCGTAGACTAGGAAAAAATGATAAATTTAAGAATGTTATTATCGAAAACAACAGGAACATATTTGCTATTAATGGATTGAAAAGAATACCTAACTGTAAAAACTGAATATATGGTTCTCACCTTCAGAATGACTGGCCGATTTTATAACTGAAAAATGCGACTCGTCTAATCCCTTTAGCTCTTCCAATATATTCGTCATCAACAAATAAGTCTACATTGTCAGGTATCTTCGCAACTGCTTCTTCAACAAAGGACATCTTCATATGCGAATGGTAGAAAGTGGGGAAGGCAACTCCTTTTCTGGGATGCACTTGAGGTTAGGACAATCTTGGAGCTGCAATTCTTCAAGAGAGATGAGGTGTTGAAGCCCTTCTTTATCTAAAGATTTCAAATTTTGAAAAGCCCCAAAGTCAAGAACGAGCAGACTGAAAGGCAACAACCCTGGCTCCGGAAAGGACACCACATCCTCTGATCTTACATGGATTCCCAGATATCTCATAGCAAGGAGTTCCGCCAAACCCCAACCCATCCGGTTGGCAAAGAGTTTCTCACAAATACCTGACCCGAATATGACTCAAATTGCATGGGCGGCCCACTTGGGGAACCGAATTAATTTCTGGACATTGGTTGAGGAAAAAGAATTCAGGGCTGGGGGCACGAGGTTGCTGTTCTGAAAAACATACAAGATTAGAGCAATTCAAGTAAAAAACAAAAACTAAATATTTAGTAGATGGATTAATTACCTAAGCTTTGGGCATTCTTTTCTGGAAGGATTTTGCACTCCATATGCCTGCTTTTGCTTTTGGAATTGTGACCCAAGCGATCTTCGCTTACTTAAAAAAATCTTCCATCCAACTAACGAAACAAAAGGAAAAGAAAATCAGATAATGATAAACAAAAAAAAAATCTTCAAACTATTAAAATCTCTTAGATCAAGAAAAACAGTAACTGACATTATAAAAAACAACAAAAATATATTTATAATTAATTGATTGAAAAAAGCACTTACCAAATTGTAAAAGCTGAATATATTGTTCCCGAATCAATGTGCTGATGTTGTATCAGAAAAATGTGAGTTTTGCTAGCCTTTTGGCTCATTCAATGTATTGACCATCAATCAATACGTCAACATCGTCACGAATCTTTGCCTGTTCTTTTCCCTTCTTTCTTTGCAACTGCTTCTTCAACAAAGGACATCTTTTGATACTAAGAGTAGAAAGGGAGGTAGGCAACTCCTTTCCTGGTATGTGCTTGAGGTTTGGACAATTTACGAGCCTCAATTCTGTAAGATAGGTGAGGTGTCGAAGCCCTTCCTTGTCCAAAGATTTCATATTTTGAAATTCCCCAAGTTCAAGTCTGAGCAGACTGCAGGGCAACAGCCCTGGTTCTGGAAAGGACATCACATCTTCTGATTTTGCAACGATTGACAAATATGTAACAGACAGAAGTTCTGCCAAACCCCATTCCCTCCGAATGGCAAAGAGTTTCTTACAATGCCAGACATGAATTCCGTCCACATGGCACGGAAAGCCCCCATCAGGAAACGACGTAACTTCTGGACAGTCACTTATGCAAAAACTTTTAAGTGAAGGTAGGAGAATGTTCATCTTGTCCGGTAATGACCCCAGACTTCGACAATTCTTGATAGAAAGTGAAGTAAGCCTTGGGGCACGAAGTCCTCCTTTAGGAAAAGATACAAAATTGGGGCAATCAAAGATATCTATTTTCCCCATCACTAGATCTTCTCCATTTGATTTTGAAATTGTAAGAGATGACAAATTCTTACAATGAAGGATATTTAGAGAATGAAGTTTTGGGAATAAATCTAATGAAACTGATGTGAGCGAATCACAACTCCACAACTCCAATGTTTCAAGTGATGAAAGTTTTATTTGTGTTGAGAGCTCTAAATTCATGCAATACCCAATACGAAACTCTTGCAGACTTGTGCTACAATTGATCAGTACTTCATGAAGGTACTCTAATGAGTCAAATCTACCAATTCTCAACCTCTGCAATCTAGCTGGTAATTCCTTTAACAAAGCCTCATTACAATGCACTAGTTGCAACTCTTGGATAGTAGTAGCTTGAGGGAGTGAAGCCACCAATTGTTCACATCCAAAGATTTCAAGTTTGACTAAAGAAGGAAGATGAGTAGGCAACCCTCCTGTTAGCTTAGGGCAACGTTTAATGTATAGCTCTTTAAGTTGTGGAAAAGCTCCAGCACTGCTCCTAGCACCAAAAAAAGACCACTGCTCCCAATTCAACATATCTTCAAACCAAAGAAATTGTAAGGCTCCAAATGGCTTAATGGACAAAGAGTCATTACCATAAAACTCATGATCTACTTTAACAACTCCTTTTAACCCAAGAACAATGAGTTTTTGTAAAGAGCATAGTTGGCCAAGTGGTGGTAAGCTACAACAATATCTACAATACCTCAGGTAAAGGTATGTTATGTTAGAGAACGAAAAATGTCCAACCCAATTTGGAAGACTTTCTGCACAGTAGTTCTCAATAGTGAGAGATTTTAAGTTTGTATGAGGTAAGAGATTGTTGAGAACAAATCTTTGACTTTCTGAAGTATGTGATGAATTCCATCCAAAATGCAAACTCTCAAGGTTCTTCTTATTGTTTAATCTTGCTTCCAAAGCATCCATAGGAGATACAACATTTTGGAGATCTAAAATAGAAAGAAATCCTTCAAGATTTGCAAGATTTCCCAATGTTTGAATGGAAGCTCCATTATCTTTGCTAACAAAAAATTTACTTAGTATCTGTAACTGTTTTAGTTGACCCAACGTTGTTGGCATCTCCTTTATGCCACTTTCCCAAATATCAAGAAAACATAAGTTAACCAATTTGTGCATGTCTTTTGGTAATGCAATAAGCCCTTTACAAAATGACAACCTTAGCACTTGCAAATTACACAACTTACATATTGAATCAGGTAGCTTAATAATTCCAGTGCCTTTAAGACTCAAATTATGTAGATACTTCATTTTGCCAATTGATTTAGGCAATTCAGTCACATTTATGCAACCATCTAAGTAAAGTGCTCTCAAATTTGTCATCATTGGAAACAAATCATGTAACATTGTGTTAGTTACATAAATGTTAGATGCTTCAAATAACAACAAAAAGAAAGTGTGCAACTTCCTAATTGTGTGAAGAACCTCAAACTTCTTTAAGTAAATCAAATTTTTTCCCTCGAATGACAAATGGCGGGTCTTGTTCGTAATTCCATGAGAAGAGCCGCCCATTAACCTACTAGTAAACTGCCCAGACACTGACTTTGCCAAATCATTGACAAGGTGGTGCATAGTAAAAAATCCTTTTCTATGATTGCCTTTTTCAAGCAATGACATTGATATCAAAGTAATAAAATAATCATGACCAACTTCTTCTTTTGTTTTGTTTGTAGTTTCTTTTAGCAAACCTTGTGCTTTCCATAAGTTGATTACAAGGTCTTCTTTAAAATGATGTGATTTTGGAAATATTGACAAATAGGCAAAGCATAACTTTAAATTCGGAGAAAGATATTGAAAACTTAATCTTAAGCATGGATGAATATCAGTTTGAGCGAGTGATAAATCCCATAAATTGCTTTCCAATATCTTCTCCCATTCATCAACCCCTGAATTAAATCGTAAGACATGTCCAATTGCCTTAATCGCCAAAGGTAAACCATCACACTTCTTCACAAGTTTTCTACCTATCACTTCTAGTTCTGGACGCTTATCAAAGTTTTTCTTGTCAAATGCATGTTTTGCAAATAACAGCCAACAATCATTTTCTGATAACTTACTTAAATGATGAATTGGAACCGTACGCACTCCAGATGCAACCCTTTCGTTGCGTGTGGTTATAATCATTGCACTTCCTTGTGCTCCAGATTTAAATGGTTTACTTAAGAGCTCCCACTTATTTAGACTCTCATTCCACATGTCATCTAAAACAATTAAAATTTTCTTTTCAGCCAATTTCTCCTGAAGAGTAAGTTGAAGCCCATTTAGGTTCTCAAAACCATCATTAGTTAGCGAACCTACTTCCTCTAGAATTGTTTTTGTCACACTGGACACATCAAATTCTTCCAAAACACATACCCATGCTTTAAGGTCAAAATACTCTTTCACTCTCTTGTCGTTGTAAATAAGCTGAGCAAGTGTGGTCTTGCCCATTCCTCCCAAACCAACTATGGGAATTACTATCAGTTTCTCATTGCTACCCGTATCATACGAGAGCAACAAATTTATTATCTTTTCCTTGTCATCATCCCTACCAAAAGTATCGGATTCTTCAACCAAAGAAGTAGTGAACCTTCTTTCGGATGGTTTTCTTCCTCCAACCTCTCTCAAACCTAAATCATCTTTCTGCCCAATTAGATCTTTTAGTCTGCAAAGCACTTGTTTTATCTTTGGCTCTACCTTTTTGGCAAAAGGCGTAAGATAATCAGAGGTGGAGTTTCGTACCTTACTTGCAGTGCCTTTAAATTCAGCATCCAACTTGCGTCTCAGGGCTTTGGTAGCAATCTCGTCCAAGATATCCCCTGCATCGTACACAGCATCTTTCAGTTCATCCAGCCACTCTTTCACTGGAGGCTCCACAAGTGCCTTGTTCTCCGCATCTTCCACCAGTTTATTCACAGAGATCAATGTCATCCTCAAGTTGCGTAGGAGATCCTCGTTGAGTTTTCGTCCGCTAAAGAGGTCACTGAACTCGCCAGATAACAGCTTCTCGAAAAGCACTTTGAACAAGGGAGAGAGAAGGCCTACAATCTCTGCCATGTGTTTTTTCTGGTGCAAAGCAAGGGAAACCAACGAAAGGCAATTGCAAACAGCAGAGCAAAATGAGGAACCGAGAGTTGTGTTTTGCTTTCTTCACCAATGAACATAGATGAAGCAAAAGAGCCTCTGGAGCAATAGACTGGCACAGCTTCCAAGGAAACAAAAAGGAAAAGGCAACGGAGCACATGGCCAAGGACGACATGATGGGATTTTAAAAAAAAAAAAACTGTGAAAACTAGTTATTAGTTTCACTAAATATCATCGGGCTCTTTTATTTTTTTTTTATTTTTTCTATGTTTTCCTTTTCATTGGGTAAAAGTAAATAGGTAACTAATGAAATCGTTCACACATGGCAATCTTTTTTAATTTGTTTTGGTTATATCTAAGCATAATTTAAAGCAATTCGAGATTCACTCCAATTTATAATTATTTATAACCACAATTAGTTATAATGTTTGAATCAATCCAACTTGATTGGCTGCCTAATTATGTACAGTAAACGAAGATCAGACTGGGATCTTTTTAAAACCCCTTTCAATGCCTCAATTCCACACCCGAAATGAAAAATAACTTCTACTGTAAATGTTTACCAATCAGCAGACCTGACCCATCCATCATACATATCCTAATTACATGTACCAGGAAACAGATCTTTCGTCTCAAGCCACCGCTAATACAGTCAGTTTTTGCTGGACCAGAAAGAAGATAGTATTCCTAGTAACAAGGGTGATAAAATTCGTGTAAGAAGATAGTATTGCCGGTAACTGGGATGATAAAATCAGTGTATATGCTGGATTGAAGAACACTCATGATTTACGGATAAAAAATTATTAAACCAAATGGTACAATAAAAAAAACAAATACAAAAATGAACATGTACATGTTATATGCGTTCTTTATATGTATGTGAAATGATTGACCCTAAGACTTCTTTGCTTTCTTCTCCCTTATGCAATTTTTTCTCCTTTTCACTTGGTATAAGTGAAGTAGGTCCCCAATGAAACCGTTCGCACATGACAATCATTTTTAATTTGTTTTGATTATATCTATGCATAATTTAAAAGCAACGTGATTGATTTTTGTGAAGTCCAAAACAGTAGTCGTACTAACTTTAATAAATTAAGGAGAGGCATTGCATGTGAAAGCACCTCGAGATTCATGTTAATTTGGAGTTATGTATGAGCACAATTAGCTTGTAGTGTTATCCATCAGAACATAAATATTAGTAGTGTTTGAATCAATTAGATTTTATTGACACAATCAACCAGAGAAAACTGCAATTTATTCAAAACTTTTTTCAGTGCCCCAGTCGCAACCCCGAACTGAAGCAGAACTCCGAAGATCTTTGGTCTCAATGAAGTTAGCCCCCATAATTGTTTTTGTTGACCTAGATTTGCTAGCATTCTCTTTATGTTAACTTCTCTAATATAAAAAAAAATGTAAGTTAGCCAGTCTTTACATTTCTTTTCATATTGCAGTAAGCCCTCTGCAAAGTACAAAATACAAGCGTTGCAAATTACACAACCGTAAAGCTAAGTTGGACTTGGAAATTTTCAAACTCTTACGCGAGAACATCTAGACAGACACATTATGAGTTTGGATTTCGCCTGTCCATCAACGTGGCCAAGGGCTCTGCCGTCCACATCACGCCATGGATTGTGCATCAAAGTAATTGAAGAAAACAAGGAGCAGAAAATTGTACTTTTAACGCCTCCATTATTGAAAGAAAGAAAGCTTAGAAGGTGAATTTCAATTCCTTCTCATTAAAACTTTATTATGGGGCTTTTATGGGACTTACACTCTCTAATATTTCCTTGCACCAACAAAAAAAAAAAAAAAAAAAGATCATTTTGAGAACAGAAACATCATACAGATGATGGGTTAAAATCTGACATACAGATTACGGTAAAAGTTTAAAGTTTAATTTTAGTTCAAATGGTACAAAAAAATTCTTTTATCTAAACTTGATCATAAGAGTCTCATTCCATGCTACTTAATTTGATTATTAATGTACTTAAAAGACTGGTTTGATTCAAGTTTGAAAATTAAAGTATAAATGATGAGAATTAACGCTCAAGAAATATTTTCGAATAATACGTTGTTTATTTTGTTCTTACACAACGGGGGGTGAATACTTTTACATAATTTCGGGTAACCTTGATGAGAACTATTTCGGGTCCCCGGGTTTGGAGCTGGGGCCCCCCTCTTTTGATTTCGTAATCATTACGATTAATAGTAGAGGGGGACCCCAGCTCCAAACCCTGACCGGCGAGTCCACCCGGTCGTGGGTTCGAATCCCCTCTCTCCCCTCGCTGGGGCACATCTTTTATTTTGTAGCACAATCTAAGCTTTGGATCCGTTGGTTTCATTAAATATCATAGGCTTTGTTATCTTATGTATTCGTTTCAAGTTCTTCAGCCGCTTATTTTCTTTTTTTTATGTTGTCCTTTTTGTTGGGTAGAAGTAAAGTAGGTAACCAATGAAATTGTTCACACATGGCAATCTTTTTTAAATTGTTTTGGTTATATCTAAGCATAATTTAAAGCAACTCGAGATTCACGCCAATTTTGTAATTATTTATAAGCACAACTAGTTATAATGTTTGAATCAAATTTGATTGGCTGCTTAATCATGTGCAGTCAACCAAGATCAGAGTGGAATCTTTTTAAAACTCTTTTCAATGCCTAAACTCCACACCCGAAAATGAAAAATAACTCATCCAGCGTACATATCATAATTACAGCCACCCAGAGTGCATAAGTCCCCGGAAACAGATCTTAAGTGTCAACCCTCCCAAGTCACCGCTAATGCAGTCAGTTTTTACTGGACCAGAAAGAAGATAGCATTACTACTAACAGGGGTGATAAAATCCGTGTATATGCGGGATTGGAAAACAATGATGATTTATGGATAAAAGATGATTAAAAAACCTTAATTGCTGAGGTGGAGTTACAACTCTTGAATGAATTTTGGAATTAAGATGAAACCAATGAATCGATGGTTTTGTTATTTTATGTCTTCATTTTAAGTCCAAATTTTATTGTCCTTTGTTGTCCCTTTCGCCTGGTACAAGTGAAGTAGGTACCTAATGAAATTGTTCGGACATAACAATCATTTTTAATTTGTTTTGGTTATATCTATGCATAATCTAAAAGTAACATGATTGATTTTAGTGAAGACCGAAACAGAGTCCTACTAACTTTAATAAATTAATAAGAGTCGTGGCATGTGAAAGCAACTCGAGATTCACGTAAATTTGGAGATATGTATGAGCACAATTAGCCTAGTGTCATCCATCAGAATATAAATACTAGTAGTGCTTGAATCAATTAGATTTCACTGACACACAGTCAACACCCGAATCTATTCAAAGCCTTTTTCAGTGCCCCAACTTCACACCCGCAATGAAGCATAATTCCGACCATACATGTCATAATTACAGCCGCCCAGAGTGCATAAGCCCCAGAAAACAGATCTTTACAGAAAGAAAAATCACTGAAAACCTTTAATTCATGCAAACTCACTAACAATTCATGGGAAAAAAAATGGAAATTTGAAAGAAGAGAAACTAACCGGTTCTGTATGTCTGAGCAAGTGGAAGAAAGCCCAAAATCCTAACTGCTGCGAATGAGATTTTTTACCACTACAAAACCCAGATGATTAGATTAGGAAATGATTTTTGGTAAATGTTTGTTATCAGTCCTCTCTACTACGGCTGCCTCTGAAGGTGACCCGGACTTGCAATTTTCACACGCACGCTGGAGCACATCTTTTCTTTTCTTTTCTAACACAACCTAAGCTTTGGATTCCGTTGGTCCTATCATGCAATGGGTCAAATTAATTAAACAAGACGGAAAGCAGATAACTGTATTTTTTTAGGTCTCCATTATGGGAGTAATAAAACTGAGAGGATGCCTTCCAGCCCACCCGATTGCGATGCCATTCCGAAAGTTTCAAGGCTTTCACACAGGCGAAGTCGGTTCTGTTTTCACCATTCAGACGGTATATAGCATGCTGCCGCACCGATGGACATATAATATTATCCAGATATACTAGTAACATCAAGAATGCATTCACAAAAAGTGCTGATGCTCAAGCACCTGGCTTTCTTGTTAGAAAACAAAAATGAAACTTAAAAAAAAAGGGGAAGAAAAAAGACGTTCAAAATACCAAGCAACCATCATTATCCTCGCAAACTTAAAAGGAATTTGCATTAGAATTATGGTCAAAGTTGGTGTGCTAATTGCTCAATCACCTTTGAACATGGGCCCATCCTTTGATGAAAAACCCAAATGGGAAAAAGCCCAATCCAGATATGCCCCTAACTTGAAAATAAGGGAGTCTCCATCATACAAATGGCTCCATTGTGACAGCCGTTTCTGTGAGCAAACTTAGAAGGTGTGAGCAGTCAAGCAGCTAGTAATGGCGCCAAACATAACTCGAGTCAGTCTTAATATCACCGCAGCCAGAAAACGTTTATGAAACTATCTTGTTTACATTGGAATTTTGAAAACTTCTTGTACTGTGTATACTACAATTAGCCTTTTCAAGACTGGTCCTTGATAAAGAATGATAGTGAGAGAATTCCTCCCATTGAGGCCAAATAGTTGGGTTGTTGTTAGCACCTATCCGAAAACTGTCCAGCCTATGTAAAATATGAGAGTACCAAATTGAAAATTAAAATTCCTAAAATTAAGTATAAATGTTTGAAACAATCCCACCCCGGTCTTAGATGCTGAGTTTATAACTTTATTAGTAATGGTCTTCATACTCTTTACAAGGCCTTTTGGAAAGATAGACCTGCTTCTTATATAATATTAGAACATATTTGGTCTTGGGCGGTCCTAGTAATGGCCCTTCCTTACTCACTTTGTCCGTATCGTGATTACCATTTAGATGTGGGTTTATCTCCACATTTGTTCCTAACAAGCTGCACATACAGGAGGTGTTGGAGATAGTTCCACCCTAGTCTTAAATGTCAAGTTTCTTGACTTTATTAATAGCAATCTCCCTATTCTTTATAAGGCTTTTTGGAAAGATAAGTCCATTTCTTATACTTATAATAAATTAAATAGGATCCTTTAATCTTTGAACTAGTTTTTGAGTTGGGCCTTTGGCCTTTCTAACTAGATATATCAAGGTTCAAGTTGAATCTATTCCATCCCTTCCAACCTTGAGCCCAATAATGCTTGGTGTGTGTGGCGTGTATGGAAGACAAGAGTTCCACATCTAGGAAAGTTGTTAACCTTAATGTGGCTTATATTCTCTCGTAACTCATTTATTAGCATCCAAGGATATTCCCCTGTAAATGCAATGTATACTCATTTATAAATAGTACAACTGACTAGTTTTGAGAAATCTAAATACAAGTTTACGGTTCTGCAACAGCTTTATTTCCAATATTTTCAAGTTTTCTCTGTTTATATTTTGATGTAGGAGTATGTAAATTGAGAAAAAAGTAAGATGTTTTTCCAACATAATCTTAGTATGGTTGCAAAATAACAAAAAAAAAAAAACTGTTTATCCATTCATGACAACATGAATGTGCTAAAATTCTGCAGCCATTGAACTTATAAAACAAAATTATTGATTAATTTTCATGTCATTCCACACCTCAACAAAATAGAATAGCTAAAAATAAACACAAACATATAACTAAATTGGTCTTGCTATGATGTTTTAGGCAGGTTTTTCCAAGAAATACTAGGTTAAAGCTTTTCCAATTGTAGTGTTCTTAAGAAATTGGCATTCCTTCCTATTTTGGATTTAAAGTCTTCTTCCAATTTTTTTTTTATCATAGACAAAGTAGGTTGATTACTCTTTTCTTACTGTATTTTGTTGTGAATATTTCCCACATCTAAGGGATGTTGCACAAGATAAATTAATTATCTCCTAGATCTAGTGTTAACACTTTCATGAGCCATAGCATAAAAAATAACGGATATCGATGCTCACATATCGGACTATCTGGCAATCACTTCTAGGCATTTTCAGTTCAATGAGGCTCCTTTTTCCTTTGTACCCCATAACCAATCAATCAGCCCAACATTCAAGGGCCTGCACCACTTCTCACAAGGGTCCATGAAGTCCGGCTCCACCAACAATCGTGCCAAAACATGTGGACCCAAATCCATCTCCAGCCCACGACTTTCTTTTTGCAAGGATTTGCTTTCAAACGAATTGCACTGGGTCACTCTAGCTGGACTCAACTTAACGATCTAGAGCTTTGTCTACTTGCTTATTTTATTTTACTCTCATTATCTGTTTCAGTGCTATAATGACCATCTATGATGTTCTACCGCTGGGGAAGGCCAATGTTTCCATAGTAGCGGCACTTGGCATAACAGCATCAACCGCTTCCGTCATCCTTGGAGGTGGCACTAAAGGCAAGCGTCTGGCAATACCCAATACACGGATCACGATTCATCAACCTCTTGGCGGTGCTAGTGGCCAAGCAATAGATGTGGAAATTCAAGCCCAAGAAGTCATGCATAATAAGAATTATGTGACAAGATTTTGTTAGACTATTTTCAATAGTCTTCACTTATGTGGGCTTATATCAATGTGATTGCTCATCTTCAATTGTTTTATTAATTATTTTTGTGGTCCATATGTATGAGACATGTTAGATCCATTATTGTTGAATATGAGACTGACTAGTGTGGGCTAGTGCTTGCTGTATAGAACAGTGATGAGTTGGACTATATTGGCAGCACATTTTGTATATGGCTAAGATCCCTCCTTTGCCTCTCAATATGTACATTATGTGTCTACATTTGGTGAAGATCATGTTGGTGGATTGAGTTATTATAGATTTATCTTTATTACTATATCATCTACAGTAACATGTTTTTTTTTATAAGTATTATGTGCATCAATGTACACAAAAAGTATTTTATATATATTATGAACTGATAAGAGAATGCATATACGGACGGACTGAAAACGTGAAAAACGTCTTCCTCTGTTAGCTACAAAACTCTCCACGATCTTTGGTAGATAAAGAGGTTTCTCATCAGCCAGTAAAACTGAGAGAACAAGGGAGTAAATCCGGCCATTGTTCTTGTTAAAATGAATTATCCGGCAGCTAGAACGAACCCAAGAACAGGTACGTTCGTCTTCCTTCTTAAACTTTGTGTTCTAAGATGAGAAGCAAGATCTTGGTTTTGAGCTCGTTTGAGCTCGGTTTTTCCAACAGAATTATTTCAAAAGTCACTAGTCGCACATTTGAACAAGTCCAGAAAGATATTGATAGGGATCATTACATGTCTCGTATAGAAGCAGTTGAATATGGAATAACTGATGGAGTTATTGATAGAGATATCATTATTGCTTTAGTTCGTTTGTCAGAAAAAGGGAAATCAAGACTAAACTATGAGGAAATAACAAAAGATTTAAAAAGATTCTTGACGCATGATGTTCCAGATGATGAAATATACTTGATTTGGGTGTAGATATTATATTCTCATTGTCATTCCTTCACATACTATTCGTCCAAAACTTTGTTTGAGCCAAAGTAACGTTCGAGTAAAAGATTCTGAAACTATAATGACGAAGCCGTGTTAAGTTCGAAAGTTTTAGAGTTATTTGCTTTACAATTTTAACTATTGGAGAAATTTTCTGAAAGAATCTAGTGTTGCTTTCGTTTTATCTCATGGTTAGCAATGATCGGCCCTCCTCTTAACAAGGCTTAGTATGGAGTAGGACAAGGACAAGGGCATTATGGAGTAAGGACCTAGTATTTACATGGATCATGTGGAGCCATGAATTGTTTCCACAACTTTTTTTTTTTTAATTGTTCTCTTTGTAATTTGATTGGCGAAAGGATTAATATTTAATGATATATTTAACAATTCATGTTGTCTTCAGGTAACATTGTTGAAGGTAAGCAAAATGATTTTATATGCTTTATTGTTAACCATCGGGATTTTAGAAGATTGTTTGTTAACATGTGTTTCTCGGACTTGGTCCATATGTTTGAACAATGCTACGAATTGCAGCTTACACTTCAACTTCTGGTATATTTTATTTACATACTATTATCTTGGTATTCAGCTTCTTCCTCATTTCGATAGAACCAAGGAGAAGGTGTAGTCTCTCTTCCTTGTAATTCGAGCACAACGTTCAACTAATTAGCATAGGAAAAGGTGTAGTCTCTCTTCATTATTATTCGAGCACAACGTTCAAAAGGCAACTTTAGTTAGAAGATTCCAACTCAAATTGCAACACAAATGGTAGTGACAAAGCAGAATATATACATGGGCTGAAGGCAATTCCATATAAATCATTATAAGTATGCCCAAACAATCTCCTTTCAGGCGATAGCAAAATGGTATCTCCTCTTCGGGTTAGCCTAAATCGTTGCAGTTCCTCCGTTCCAATGTTTTCTCCTCAACGATAAGGAGTTTGAATCCGTTTGAAAACTTTCTTTTACATAATTTTCGCTAACTTTCCTGAAAGCCCAAAATCCTACCTGTTGTAAATGAGATTTTTACCGCTATAAAACCCATATATGTGGCCTTCTTCTAATC
This sequence comes from Casuarina cunninghamiana, assembly GCA_028551485.1. Taxonomy (NCBI): domain Eukaryota; kingdom Viridiplantae; phylum Streptophyta; class Magnoliopsida; order Fagales; family Casuarinaceae; genus Casuarina; species Casuarina cunninghamiana. The sequence goes on along the minus strand of CM052363.1, from coordinate 16,709,194 downwards.
TCAAACTTATGGTCCTAGACCACGTAGAAAAACAAACTTCATTGCATCTTAGGCCTGGTCTTAGTCTTCCCATATGGGCCTGGTCAAATCCAGTCCACCCTTGGTTGGTTCCCTCTTTGCAGCATGGAATGGCGATTAGAGTAAGTTTGGTGGGAGGAAGGTTCCAAATAGCAAAGAAGGCAAGAAAATTGGGAAACGCTTTGAATTGGCCCGGAAACCCAACTCCTAGTTTCTTCAGTACTTCAATTTTGTATAAATGAAACATGTATCCATTCAAAAAGAAACATATATACCTCAATATGTACATACTGAAGCCATCTCAATTAGTAACAAAACTGGAAAGAACACTACTGCTTTTTAGCTTTTAACAACTTGGTATTTGGATTCAACATAGCTTTCAACATCCCACAGGAATAATCCAAAGCAACTCCCTCCAAGATTAACATTGTCAATCCACCGAAAGTGATTTCGAGTATTTAATCATTAGATGTGTCGGTTGAACCATCTCCAGCGATCCTAATGTCAGGCCTTCCAAACAGCGCCTGTGTCTACATGGAAGCAAGTCTACACATATGCAGCATATGCTTACGAGCTGAATTTAATTAGCATTTGTTGGGGGAATGGGCAAAATGCAGCATTGGATTAAGCAAAAAGAGAAAAATGGTAGTTTGAGGTGAGAATCGGAATGGGAATGGGATGGTGCCGAACAGCCGCTTCCAGACCTCCTAAGTCTCTTACCATAGGCTTGGGCTTCAAAGTCTCTAGTGGGCCTCCGCAGACCCCCCCGACCGCCATGAGAGGCGCCAAGGCAGATGCCATGGAGCTTTTGCTCAAGGGGAGGATCGTGTTCTTGCGGAGCTGCATCGATGAATTCGTATCAATTCCCCTGGTGGCGCATTGAGGTAAAAAAGAAAAAAAAAATATTATTCTTTTCTGTCAATTTCCACTTGGTCGCTAGTAGAAAATGTATTAGTTCGTCTCGTTAGATTAGATGAAATAGTAAGTGGGTGAATTCACGGAGGACTTCTTCCGTGCTAAAGATGCTTCTTTTTCTTTCTAGTAAATTAAGCGAGTGAAGAACGTTGACCATTTCAATTCTCCCTCGATCATATTCACTGCTTTATACCTAGTTAATGGCGAAATGATGTTGCAATAGACCATTGAATATCTTGTAGGCAAATCTATTCCTTTACATTCGAGATAATCTTCCTGAGATCTCTGATGATGGGCGAGTTTTGAACTTAAGACCCACCTCGACCCAATGCACCCGCCTGACTCCTGTAGGCAACTTAGCAAAGCTTCAAGGGCATGGAAGGCATCAATTTGAACATTCCCTGGCACGGGAGTTATTATTGCACAATATATTTGATTGAAATTAGTCCAAGCAACTGAATTTCATCATACTTTCTCAAGCTTATATTATCATTTTACATTGCTTGCATTTATGTCTAGTTTGTGGTATAGGCAAAGAAAGACCTTGAAGATTGAATGGAGAAGAACACAAATGGGTACAGTTAGTTGAGAAAGATGGTTGAAGGATAAGTAAAGTACAGCTAATTAAAAGGGAGGGTTGATGAAGAAGTCATAATGAGCATCAAATTGACGCACTTTTTTGTTCTTTGCTTTAATCATTTTTTCATACGTTCTTCCATGAAAGCTAACAATGTGTCACAAATTAGTAATTGTTACATTTGATGGACTCAAAAAAGGAAAGAAGAAAACATATTAGTTCTTCATTTTTACATATTAGTTTTATTTTCTTTTTGGGGTTGGCTCTTACAAATGTCACCGTCAAAGAATTCATGGGAAATCATTGAGTGGACGCTGAATGAAGACACCAGACACAGTGAAATGACCACATCAAAAGCCTGCTTTACTATAATGTGGGTGCTCTAGAAAAAGAAGTATTAAAAAATCTAATCATTTCATAAAAGTTAGTTCAAGGGAACAATTCTTAATATATAAACTATTCTACAAACTCACTGTGTAGTAATATGAGATTCATTATTTTATCTTATAAGATATGGGCATTGTGGTGGGTACAAGGACTTTGTATTTTCCGGAAAGTGTTGAGATATGAATTGTTTCGACAATGGTTTTCTCATTTGTTCTCTGTAACTAAAAGTCGACCTATAAAAAAAAGTCCAGTACACACAGATAAAGGCCCATAAGCCTTGACTGGTATGGATCTCCATAGAGTAGAAGATACCTACAGAGAAGGTACTCTGACTCAAAACACCGGGTCATACTTGAGTGAAGCCCAATACTATTGCATTGGCAGAGCGTACCACTCAAAAGCTAAAAAGAAAATGCCCAGAGTTATTAACTATGAGTCATATTATTTAAATTATTATAATATTTTTGACAAAATTAAATGCATGTTTTTTTAAAAAAATAAATTTAAAAAAATATTAATTTTAATGTATATCAAATTTTGAGTTAGAGAATGATATCTTTTCATTTGTTAATAAAAATATGTGTGGACACTTTTCCCACACTAGAGAGGGTATGACAAAAATGGTTACACCACGTATTATTTACATCTTATTTTTATTTTTTTAAACAAAACTGTATTTCTCTTCTTACAAATTGATTTTAAAAAATAACTGTGTAACGTATAAGAATAAAATATTAGTTTCTGTTTAACACTTAAGAATTTAAGGAAACATAGGTTTCTATATCATTTTACGGCTAGATAATTCTTTGATTCTCTCCATAATTCTGATCTTCAATCGATTTAAAACTTATTAAATAAGATTACAAAATTATGATGATTAAAAAATTCTGAATCAGTGACTTTAATGTACTCCAAAAATTTTCTCCAACCAGGCCTAGATCAAGGATTGCACGTCCTTATTATTTATTGGAGTAACTTTTTAGGAATGCTTTTAGCTTTTAGCCTCCAATGAAATAAATCTTCAGTGTCTCAATTTTTTTTAATAATATGGAATGAGTCTGTTGTAATAACATGTATATGATATGAAATGATGTTGAGAAAAATAATTAATAGTTTATATAAAAGTATTAAGATTTATGTCAATTGAAAATAAAAGTAATAAGAAAATAAGGTTTATAATTTTAATCTTTTTTGAAAACACTCATCTTCATGATTGTTTTTTCTCCTCTTTCAAGGAATCAAGTAAAACTGTTTTTTGTTTTTTTATCAGATATTTATGGTTTGACCTTTTGTTATCTTAATAGCAACCTTTTTCTTTATATATCCTTTCTCTTAACATGTACTTTAAAATATTTTTGGTTTCCATTTTTCTCTATATAGCAATTCTATTTTGCTTATTTGAAGAGCAATCATCCTATGATTTGTCCTTGACAAAGTTTTCTCAACATATGGGTTTCTCCCTGTAGGGTTCCTGGACGGAGTCCCAATCCCGTATCTTCCTGGAGTGCTTGTGGTTGCCTGGGACACCCTTGCCGTTGCTGCCTGAGGAGGAAACTGTTGAAGGTGGGTGTTTTCTCAACATATGGTTTTATGATCATAGAAGTTTTACGGAAGCCTAGTTGGTGAACAAAGCAGTCTCTCTGCGTATGTAAATCATAGGTTTACTTGTTGCGTAGTGAAAACAGAGCATAAAGAAAGTGAGGGATTCTAATGTGAAAATAGTGAAATTTTCCGTTTTGAACGAACGAGAAGTAACATGGAAGCTAAATCGTCCCACTCTGATACCGTGTTGAATTCGGTGGAACAAAGTGAAAATAAAGGTTGGAGATTGACTGAATCCTTTCCCATCGATTGAATCTAAAAAAATTAAGGCAGACTTTACCCAAAAAAAAAAAAAAAAAAACCATGGTAGACAATCTTAAAACTTTTCAATGGAGATACACGCTGCAATACAAACTAAAGAATCCTGCTGCCAACAAGGATACCAGCTCCGGCTGACGGGTTGCAGGTGAGTCGATGGCTACTCTTGATTCGGGCCACTTCCTTCCTTTCAGTTTGAAACTCGGGCTGCTGCATGAAAGGAGAGTTGCTGCTGCATCATACCGTGTGGTTCGCTCTCCCCGGAACCAACCGATCATCCACCAGGTCAACCACATGGCTATCACGTCCGACCTAAATACCGAACACTGACCTTCAGTTCCCAATCTCAATCCCCTAAGAGCACATGCCCTGCTATTTTATCAACTGGAAAACGAAAAGATGCATGCTGCTTCATTATCAGAGTATGTTTTGTACTGTAAAGTGCCAATTTTGTTGAAAATTTTCATTTCCTAGGAAAGGAATTATATGTCATATCCTAGGTCTTGACAACTGGCGAGAAGACCTTGTAATCTTAAGTGAACTAATCTAGTGGCAGATTCGAGATGAGTAGTTTACTATTACTGTTTTCGTGTCTTTACTAATGGTTGAAAATGACATCATCATACGTTTATACACTGCCTACCTTTTATCTCTTGGGCTCTCCTATGTGTTGTTGAGACTTGCTACTAACTGATAGCATCTGCCAAAGAGGACCTGATTTCTCAGATTGGTTTCTTGGTTGTAAGAAATGTTGGGTCATAGTATTTTATACTGTTTGACTTTTACTTCAAGTCACACTTTGAGGATTCAAAGATTATAGAGATTGTTTTAATCAATAATGTATATAAACATCATCAGATCAAATATCCGCAAGAAAGACAAAATTCACGCAATCAATTTAGTTTTCCAAATCATGAAGAAGGAACATATTTATGGGAATTACAAATTGCGAACAGAAAATTACCTGCCAACAAACTCAGAACTTCGAGTGGTAAACACCAAATTTCCCATACCTATTCAATAGAAACAATAAAGCATCTATATCAATAATTTAAGTACAAATTTGAGCTACCGGCTATCAGAGATATACAAGTGTTTTCTTATGCTCAACAAATGCCTTACTGTGGACAAGAAACCATGGGAAAGTATTGGGAAACAAAGAAATACTTCAACAAATATCAACTCTGATAGTGACTAAATAATGTGGTTGGCCCTCAAACACCTACGAAGAAGAACAAAGTGACTAATTCAAATAATCTCCTTACATGTTTCTTTTTACCTTAAGAAATGGTCCAAACTCAGAAAATGTTGGGAAGTTGCAGTCCAAACCCAGTTCCAGTCACATTGAAGAAAGGAACCCCTCATAAGAGAAAAGTTCCCAGCCGAAAGGAGACACAGAGACAGCAGCTGCACAACTTCAGTTCTAGGCGTACGAAAGAGGTTCCCTACAATGAAAGACAACCCTGTAGAACGAAATAAAAGGTATATTAGTAAAGGCCATGAGAGAGAGAACTCCAGAAACATAAATCACAAAACCAAACCTTTAGCCGAAGCATCCAGGCTTTTCTAGTTCTACAAAGACTTCTTAGCAATTTTTGCTGGGAACAAGGAGAAAATCTTATAGTCTTCTTTGTTTAGACAGCAATGATGGATTTCAAGAGCCAAGGAGCGGCAAACCACTTCCCATCAAACACTCTCATTAGTCATTACGTTCCATAACTTAAAAAAGTCTCGACAGCTCCCTGAGATGAACAAAACACCCAGTATTAACATTATCCCACAATCCAACCAACCAAAAAGAGACTCATCCAATAGAAACACAAATGCTTTACTATTCAAAGACTATTAAAGAGTTAGAATATTTAGCCGATGACAAACACCCCGAAAAGCAATAAGGCAGAAGATTATGCGAAAGAAAAGCCTACTTGCTACATTTTTGCACGCATTATATAAAAGAAAACGTGTTGCAATTTAAAAAGAAAAAAGAAACACCACTTTACCCTTTTAGGAAAAATTGAACCAACTATTTACTGGTTGGATTAATTACCTAACCTTCAGACGTTCATCCTAGTCGGATTAGAGATTCTTTTTGTCTGACTTTGCTTCTTGTAATCGTGACCCAAGACCCTTGATCTTCAATTACTTCAAATATCTTCTGTGCAACTAACGAAATAGAACGAAAGAAAAAAATTAGACGGTATTTAATGAAAGGGAAATATTGAGACTAATAAAGTATCATGACTGGGAAAAAAATGAGAAATTTAAGAACGTCATTATCGAAAACAACAGGAACATATTTGTTATTAATGGATTGAAAAGAATACCTAACTTTAAAAGCTGAATATATGGTTCTCCCCTTCAGAATGACGGGCGGATATTATAACAGAAAATACAACTCGTGTAAGCCCTTTAAGTCATCCAATATATTCATCATCAATAAAAAGTCTGACACCGTCAAGTATCTTTCGCTGGTTTTTAGCTTTCATGCTCTGCAACTGCTTTGTCAACAAAGGACATGTTTGGATTCGAATAGTAGAAAGTGAGGCAGGCAAATTATTTTCTGGTATGCCGCAATTCTTCAAGAGAAATGAGGTGCTCAAGCCCTTGTCCAAAGATTTCAGATTTTGAAATACCCCCAAGGTAAAGTTTCACCAGACTGGAAGGCAGCAATCCTGGCTCTGGAAAGGACACCACATCCTCGGTTCTTACATGGATTCCCAAGTATCTAATAGAAGGGAGTTCCCGCCAAACCCCATCCCATCCGGTTGGCAAGGAATTTCTCACCATACCTGATCCGAATACGACTCAAATTTCATGGACGGCACACTTGGCGAAACCAATTAATTTCTCGACATTGGTTGAGGGAAAAAGAATCCAGGGTTAGGGGACGAAGTTGCTGTTCTGAAAAAAGTTACAAGATTAGAGTATTTCAAGATGCAATTCAAGTAAAAAACAAAAACCAATATTTAGTAGATGGATGAATTACCTGAGCTCGGGGACATTCTTTTCTGGATGGATTTTACACTCCATATGCCTGCCTTTGCTTTTGGAACTGTGATCCAAGCCCTTTTGATCTTCAGTTACCTAAAAAATCTTCCATCCAATTAACGAAACAAAAGGAAAAGAAAATCAGATAGTGATAAACAAAACAAAATATTCAAACTATTAAAATCTCTTAGATCCAAAAAAATAAAAATTAACTGGCATTATCAAAAACAACAAAAGTATATTTCTAATTAATTGATTGAAAAAAACTTACCAAATTGCAAAAGCTGAATATGTTCCCGAATTAATGTGCGGATGTTGTATCAGAAAAATGTGAGTTTTGCTAGCCTTTTGGTTCATCCAATGTATTCACCATCAATGAATATGTCAACATCATCATGAATATTTGCTTGTTCTTTTCCCTTCTTTCTTTGCAACTGCTTCTTTAACAAAGGACATCCTTGGATATTAATCATAGAAAGGGAGGTAGGCAACTCCTTTCCTGGTATGCACTCGAGGTTTGGACAGTTTACGACCTTCAACTCTGTAAGAGAGGTGAGGTGTCGAAGACCTTCCTTGTCCAAAGATTTCATCTTTTGAAATTCACCAAATACAAGCCCGAACAGAGTAGAGGGCAACAGCCCTGGCTCTGGAAAGGACATCACATCTCCTGATTCTGCAACGATTGACAAACTTTTAACAGACAGAAGTTCTGCCAAACCCCATTCCATCCGAGTAGCAAAGAGTTTCTTACAATGCCAGACACGAATTCCCTCCACATGGCACGGAAGCCCCCCATCAGGAAACGACGTAACTTCTGGACAGTAACTTATGAAAAAACTTTTAAGTGAAGGTAGGAGCATGTGCATCCTGTCCGGTAATGACCCTAGACTTTGACAATTCTTGATAGAAAATGAAGTAAGCCTTGGGGCACGAAGTCCTTCTTTAGGAAAAGATGCAAAACTGGGGCAGTTAGAGATACCTATTTCCCTTATATCTAGGTCTTCTCCATTTGATTTCAAAACTGTAAGAGACGACAAATTCTTACAATTAAGGATATCGATAGAATGAAGTTTTGGGAATAAATCTAATGAAACTGATGTGGGCAATTCACAACCGCACAACTCCAGTGTTTCAACGGATGAAAGTTTCAATTGTGTTGAGAGCTCTAAATTCATACAATTACTAATACGAAACTCTTGAAGACTAGTGCTACAACTGATCATTACTTCATGAAGGTATGCTAATGAGTCAAATTTACCAATTCTCAACCTCTGCAATCTAGCTGGTAATTCCTTTAACAAAGCCTCATTACAATACACTAGTTGCAAGTCTTGGATGGTAGTAGCTCGAGCGAGTGAAGTCACCAATAGTGGACATTTAATGATCTCAAGTTTGGCCAAAGAAGGAAGATGCACGGGCAACCCCCCTGTTAGCTTAGGGCAAAATTTAATGTATAGCTCTTTAAGTTGTTGAAAATCTCCACCATTGTTTTCAACACCAAAAGAAGACCACTGCTTCCAATTCAACATACGTTCAAAACAAAGATATTGCAAGGCTCCAAATGGCTTAATCAATGAAGAGTCATTACCATAAAACTTATGATCTACTTCAACAACTCCTTCTAATCCAATAACAATGAGTTTTTTTAAATGGCATAGTTGGCCAAGTGGTGGTAAGCTACAACAATATTTACAATCCTTTAGGCAAACAAATGTTATGTTAGAGAATGAGGAATGTCCAACCCAATCTGGAAGACTTTTTGCACCATAGTTCTCAATAGTGAGAGATTCTAAGTTTGCATGAGGTTGGAGATTGTTAAGAATAGATTTTTGACTCTCCAAAGCATGTAATGAACTCCATCCAAAACACAAGTTCTTTAGGTTCTTCTTATCTTTCAATCTTGCTTCTTTAGCATGCGTCTCGGATACAACATTTTGTAGATCTAAAATAGAGAGTTGCCCCCTAACATTTTCAAGATCTCCCAATGTTTGAATGCAAGCTCCACAATGTTTGCTAACAAAAAATTTAGTTAGTGTCTGTAACTGTTTTAGTTGACCCAGTGTTGTTGGCATCTCCTTTATGCCACTTTCCCTGATGTCAAGATGACGTAAGTTAACCAATTTTTGCATATCTTTTGGCAATGCAATAAGCCCTTTACAAAATGCCAACTTCAATACTTGCAAGTTACACAACTTACATATTGAATCAGGTAGCTTGATAATTCTAGTGTGTTCAAGGTTCAAATAACGTAGATACTTCATTTTGGCAATTGATTCAGGCAATTCAGTCACATTTATGCAAGAAGATAAGTAAAGTACTCGTAAGTTTGTCATCACTGGGAATAAATCATGTAGCATTGTGTTAGTTACATAAATGTTAGATGCTCCAAATCTCAACAAAAACAAAGTGTGCAACTTCTTGATTGTGTAAAGATCCTTACGCTTCTTAAAGTAAATCCAATTCTTTCCCAAGAATGACAAATGACGAGTCTTGTTTGTAATTTCATGAGAAGAGCCACCTATTAACCTACTAGTAAATTGCCCAGACACTGATTTTGCCAAATCATTGACAAGGTCATGCATAGTAAAATATCCTTCTCTATAACTTTTTTCAAGCAATGACATTGATGTCAAAGTAATAATATAATCATGACCAACTTCTTCCATTGTTTTGTTTACAGTTTTTTTCAGCAAACTTTCTGCCATCCACATGCTAATTGCTAAACTTTTAGTAAAATTTTGTGATTTTGGAAATATTGACAAGTAGGCAAAGCATAACTTCAAATTAGGGGGAAGACACCTAAAACTTAATCTTAAGCATGGGTGAATATCAGTTTCAGCAAGTGGTGACTCCCACAAATTGCTCCCCAATATCTTCTCCCATTCATCAACCTCTAAATTAAGCTGTAAAACACGTCCAATTGCCTTGATTGCCAAAGGTAGACCATCACACTTCTTCACAATTTTTCTACCTATCACTTCTAGTTCTGGATGCTTATCAAAGTTTTTCCCGTCAAATGCATGTTTTGCAAATAAAAGCCAACAATCCTTTTCTGATAACTTATTTAAATAATGAATTGGAACCGTACGCACTCTTGAAGCAACCCTTTCGTTGCGTGTGGTTACAATCATTGCACTTCCTTGTGCTCCAGATTTAAATGGTTCACTAAAAAGCTCCCAATTATGTGGATTCTCACTCCACAGGTCATCTAAAACAATAAAAAATTTCTTCTCAGCCACTTCATCCCGAAGAGAAAGTTGAAGCCCGTTTAAGTTCTCAGAAGCATCATTATTTGGGGAACCTACTTCCTCTAAAATTGTTTTTGTCAGACGCAGGACATCAAAATCTTCCAAAACACATACCCATGCTTTAAGGTCAAAATACTCCTTGACTCTCTGGTCATTGTATACAAGTTTAGCAAGTGTGGTCTTGCCCATTCCTCCCAGGCCAACTATGGGAATTACTTTCATTTTCTCATTGTCACTTGTGTCATGTGAAAGCAATAAGTTTATTATTTTTTCCTTGTCATCATCCCTACCAAAGGTAGCGGATTCTTCAACCAAAGAGCTTGTGACCCTTTCGGATGGTTTTCCTTCACCTTCTTTCAGGTTTAAAAGATCTTTCTTTTCTGCTAGATCTTTTAGTCTGCGAAGCACTTCTTTTATTTTTGGCTCTATCTTCTTGGCAAAAGGCCTAAAAGAATTAGAGATACAATTTCGTACCTTACTTGCAGTGTCTTGAAATTCAGCATCCAACTTACGTTGCAAGTTTTCAGCGGCGATCTCGTCCAAAATGTCCTCCGCATCATGCACAGCATCCTTCAGCTCATCAAGCCACTCTTCCACTCTAGTCTTCACATGTTTCCGGTCCTCCGCATCTTCCATCAGTTTACTAACAGAGATCAATTCCATCTGCAAATCTAGTAAGAGATCCTTATTAAGTTTTCGTCCCCGGATGAAGGCAATGGAGTCGCGGGATAACAGTTTCTCAAAAAGCACTTGGAGAACGGGAGAGAGAACTATTTCAGCCATGAATTTTTTGCAGGTGCAAGGCAAAGGAAATGAAGGCAGTAGATTGTAAACGGCAGGGGCAAAAGCAGGTGCAAAGCAAAGGAAATGAAGGCAGTAGATTGTAAACAGCAGGGGCAAAAGCAGGTGCAAAGCAAAGGAAATGAAGGCAGTCGACTGTAAACAGCAGGGCAAAAGCAGGGGCAAAGCAAAGGAAATGAAGGCAAGCAGGTGCAAAGCAAAGGAAACAAAGGCAGTAGATTGTGAACAGCAGAGCAAAAGCAGATGCGAAGCAACGCAAATGCAGGCAGTAGATTGTGAACAGCAGAGCAAAAGCAGATGCAAAGCAACGCAAATGCAGGCAGTAGATTGTAAATAGCAGAGCAAAATGAACCACTGCAAGTTCTGCTTCTCTTTTACACCAGTGAACAGACACCAGGAAGAGCCCACGTGGCCAATGGACCCATGAAATAGAAAATGAAAATAAAAAATGAAAATAGAAAAGCAAAACAAAGCAAAAACAAATGGACCCACGGGACATGAAGGGAGCCGAGAGCAAACGCAGAGAGGGAGCAGCGGTGGACCCGCCCGGCCATTGGTGTTCTTTTACTTGTTTGTCATTTATGTACTCCGTAGGGCCCACTCAAAAGTCACGCGCACAAAGCAGCACTGATTAAATCTTAGTGGAGGTCCAGTCGTCTAATAAAAAGGAACTGCATGAGAGGGGATGCAAGTAAAGCAACTCGTGATTCACGTCGACGTGCTACTATTTAATTTAATTTTGTTAGTGCAGAAAAGCTGAGACGAGCAACCATGAAAAGAGATCGAAATTTGGGACAATTTTAATAGATGTATATTCGTACTTAGATTAGATTATTTTAGACTTAAGTACTGATACTTACTAGAGTTTTCCTTGTGAAGATGAAAGTTTTCCTTACAAATTATTAAGATCACCGTTATATTAAATGATCTATAGATGCATCACTCCAAATTAAAAAGGAGTCTTGTTCAACACCATTTAATTTGATTATTTATATGCTTAAAGATTTGCTTTATTACAGTTAGATGATTAGAATTGGCAACCAAGAAATATTTTCATAAGATCTTCAAATAATAAGTTGTCATTTTTGTTTTTGCACGGGGTAGGTAGATTCGTTTACATAATTTTGAGTAACCTTGATGAAAGCCCAATGCTATCCCCATAGTAAATGATTGTGGGAAAATGTTTGTGATCTTTACTGTTTTGATTTCGTCGTCATTGAGATTTTTCTAGTCATATATATGTCTTCGTCAATCAAAAAGCAACTTTACTGATTGTAGAATAGAAGACAATATAAGCCTTGGATTCCGTCGGTCCATTTATATTGCCAAGGGCTATGCTGTCCACATTACATCATGACTGTATTACAGTAATTAAACGAAATGGAAAGCAACAAACTGTACTTTTAACGCCTGAATTATTGAAGAAAGAAACCCTAGGGTGAGTTCTAGCCCTCCGGCTAGCAATGGCTTCTCGAGAGCTTCTGGGATTTCACACAGAAGAACTAGGCTCTGCTTTCGCCTTTGAGAGTGGATTTATCCTATTGGAGCCGGTTACAAACTCCTCCTATCAGTTAACGATTAGCAGAAACAAGTGGTTTTTGGCTCATGATTATTTTAAACTTAAAATCGGAGTCTTTCTTGTTCAATACTACTTAGTGCGATTATTTGTTTATTTGAGGGGTCGGCTTGATGAATACTGATTATAGTTTAATATTAAAATCTAAATAATGGGAATTATCAATCAACTAATATTTTCATAGATTTTTGAAAAATACTTTATGTCATATTAATTTCAACCCGGATTTAGGAATTGATTATTGGAAAACGTTCATCATCGTTTACTGTTGCGATTTCTGTGGAATGGTGATTTGTTCAATTCATTAAAAGCGTGCATCAGTCAAAAAGCAACTTTAGTTAGTGGATTCCATGTCATTCCTACTTTTCTGCTGCAGCCAACCGTGAAGGTGACTTGCACTTGGAAATTTGAAAACTCTTCCTTGAGCATAATAGTATTTTAGAATTTTATTTATTTATTTGAAAACACTCATCTTTATGACTTTTTTTCTGCTCTTTCAAGGAATGAAGTTTTTCTTTCTTTCCTCTTTTTTTTTTTTTTTTTTTTTTTAAAAAAGATATGTATGGTTTGAGCTTTTGTTATCTTAATAATTACCTTCTTCTTTATTTATACTTTCTTTTAACATGTGCTTTAAAGTTTTTTTTTCTTTTCAATTTTTCTCTATATAGCAAATTTATTTTGCTAATTAGTGGAGCAATCATCATATGATGTCTTCTCACAAATTTTCTGACATATGGTGTTCTCCTTGTAGAGTTAGCGGACGGAGTTCCAATCGCCTATCTTCTTGGAGAGCTTGTGGTTGCTTGGGACATCCTTGCCGTTGCTGACTGAAGAGGAAACTGAGCAGTTTCAAGTTTGGCGCGTTTAGAATGGAAATGGGAAGGAAGAATGAGCCACAAATGGCTTTTGTAATGGTTATATGATCACAGAGGTTTTACGGAAGCTTAGTTGGTGAACAAATCAGTGTCTGTGTGTGTGTAAATCATAGGTTTACTCGTTGCGTAGTGCAAAACAGAGCATGAAGAAAAGGAGGGATTATAGTTTGAACAGAGTGTGAAATTTTCCGTTTGAACGAACGAGAAGGAACATGGAAGATAAATCGTCCTACTCTGATACCTTGTTGAATTCGGTGGAGCGAAGTGAAAACAAAGATTGGTGATCGACTGGTTCCTTTAATATCGATTGAATCAAAAAAATTACAGCAAACTTAACAAAGAGAGAGAAAAACCATAATAGACCACCTCAAAAATTTCCAATGGAGATACACGCTGCTTTATACAAACAAAAGAATCCTGATGCCAACAAGGAGACCAGCTCCGGTTGATGGGTTGCAGGTGAGTCAAACGGCTACTTTTGCTTTGTGCAGCTCCCTTCCCTTTCAGTGTAACATGAAGCTGCTGCATGGAAGGAGAGTTGCTGCAGCATCATAGGGTGTGTTCCCTTTGTTGACAATTTGTGAAGTGCAGAACAGAGTAATGGAACACAATGGAGAAAGTTTACATTTTGGACATTAACTAAACAAGTGATATTCATTCAAGCACTTAGTTTCAAATTTTACAAAGAGTTACAAGTGGTTCCCTATCTTGGGAACCGACCGATCGTCCGCCAGGGCAACCAGATGGCTGCCGCATCTGACTTGGATGCCGAGCACTGGCCTTTAGTTCCGAATCTCAATTTCCTAGGAGAACATGCCCTGCCACTTTATCAACTGCAAGGAGTTAAAAAATGCATGCTGCTTCGTTGTCAAGAGTATGTTTTGTGCTGTAGAGTGCCAAATTTGTGAAAATTTTCATTTCCTAGGAGAGGAATTATATGTACCATACTAGGTCCTCGGTTGGGTTCCTAATTGTGAGAAATGCTAAATTTTGGGTCATGGTATTTTACGTTGTTTGGCTTTTACTTCGTATTGGGATTCAGAGATCAGTGACATTCTTTATGATCAGTAATGTGTATAAGTATCATTTCAAATCAAATAACCTCAAGAATGAAAAAGAAAACTAAATCAATTTATTTTTCCAAATCATCGATAAGGAACTTATTTAAAGGGATCACAAAGTTGAGAAGAGAAAATTATTTGTTACCATGGATTCCTTTTGCAATGTTCTAGATTTTAGGAGAAAAGATGCTATCTAGCAGTATAAAACTTCCACTTCAGAAAAATGAAATACCATGATAAGAGTTCGCACCACTTCAGAACTCCAAGTAGTCACAATAAACTTCCAATATCTACTTAATAGAAGACGACAAAACATCAATATTAGTGATTATAGCACGAACTTGAGTTACTGGAAATCAAAAGTGATGCTTAATTTTCTTTCTAAGAAGAATAAGTATTTTCTGATTTTGAACAAGTGGCATAACTTGTTTCGCTGATAGTGCAATTTAGCCGATTGATAGTGAAGTATGTATGAAAGATTGTTCCTTTGAATGGAGAAAGATATAGAGTTATCATCAATAAACAAGTCGACATTGTCTGGTATCTTTCGCTGCTTTTTTTACTTTCTTGCTCTGCAATTGGTTCTTCAATAAAGGACATGTACAGATCCAAATAGTAAAAAGTGAGAGGGGCAACTTGTTTTCTAGTATGCACTTGAGGTTAGGACAGTCTTGGAGCTGCAATTCTTCAAGAGAGATGAGGTGTTGAAGGCCTTCCTTGTCCAAAGATTTCAGATTTTGAAATCTCCCAAGGTAAAGTTCGAGCAGACTGGAAGGCAGAAATCCTGGCTCTGAAAAGGACACCACATCCTCTGCTGTTACATGGATTCCCAAATATCGATGGTGCAAAGCTTTGGAGATAAATCTAATCAAAATGACACGAGGGTTGAGAGCTCTAAATTTTTAAGGGATGAGAAGTGTAGGTGTGTTGAGAGCTTTAACTTCAAGCAACTCCCAATCATTAACTCTTGAAGACGATTGCTGCAATTGACCATTACCTCTGCGAGGCATTCTAGTTGACTTCTAATTAGAAGCACAAACCACGCCCAACCAAAGTGACTTGGTTTAATTTAGACACCAGCATGAGTTGAGGGTAAAAACGAAACACAAACTATGTAGGATATTAGATAGAAGTCTTGTTGAGCTTCAACTGCATACGTGTGATCCGTGACAAAATCTGACATGATTGTAAGGCTTGTCTGACATCTTCTAGTGGAGTATTTCAACCTCTGACTTAGCTAAAGTCATGTTCACCACATCTTTCTCCTATCATTATGAGCTTGTGAGATGCACCAAAAACTAAAAGGAAAATAAAGCCAAAAGTATTTCATATTACCAAAGAAGTAGGGATAAAACAAACCCGAAAGAATAATTTCTTTCAAAGGAATAAAATAAATAAAAATTTGAAGTTTCATATTAAAAAGCTCAAAACAGAAGTGACATAATGTATTCACTTGCCACTTTGCTAATATTATTCACCCATGATCTTGTGAAATGCACTCATTCCCTTTAGTTGAAGTCTGTTGGGTTCCATTGACATATACTAATTTCACAAGAGCTAACATGTCCTTGTTCACAAAATTAAAAATTTCCCATCAAGTCTTTAAATGCACAGATACAAAATTTTCAATTCTATCAATATCACTTATATAAATATCTAAGGTATAATTATCTAGGATTGTTACTCTAGCACTACAACTCTCTAATGGAAATAGATGGGAAAAACAAATATATTGTTGCTCTCAACCTAGCAATTGTTTCCCTCCAAGTAGTTATTCCAAGATTGACTTTCAACTAGAATAATATGCTTTGTTTTTACATTGTGCCTCATCCTGCTAGAGTTTATAAAATGGGTGATCAGTATTCTTAAGTAAACAAAAAGGAAATGAAAACCAAAACTAATCTCAAAGGCATTTTAAAGTTCTCTGTTCAATGCATTGAGGAGATCTTCTCCATAAAATTCAGCATAAGTTTACGAAATCAACTTTCTTTGAGCAAGATTTCTATATCCCGAGATGGAGACAACTAACCGCCCATTTATCCTTGTCCTGCACTAAATTGGTTGAAATTAGTTCTTACTGTTCAAATAGAAAAGCAAAAATGTATAGAAGCAAATGCAATAACATGTCATCATCATTTAAAAACCATAAAGAAAGTGAAACAAATGTTGCTCACCTTACGAAAATGTGTTGACTTTGTACAGAGCGTGTAAACTCTAGTATACTTGATAATATACTTCTTGTAGCTATATCTCTTTTTTGTGTACACATCAACTCAAATCATGTAAATTTAATATATCATTTTTTTTTTCTAATTTATCTTTGTTTATATTCTAATTTTTTCTTGTGCCACAATTTCCCCTTTATAAGAACAATAAAATTTGTCTTGAAGCAAGGTAGCACATTGCTAACTAAGACAACAAACAAAATCAGCTTAAAAATAACTTCTAGATACTTGGCAATCAAAAGGCATAACTCTAAAGATAATTTTTTTTTTTTAAACATTCTCAAGAATTTAGCATGTATTATGCCAAATAGACATAGTAATCAATACCTTTCGAGCTAGGAATGTGTAGTTTTAGCTGACAAGACTTGATAAATCATGTGCATCGTTGGCCTAGATTGTGGATCCACATTCAAGCAATCGATTGCAAGTTGTGCAACCGTCATAAGTCCATCCTCAACTTGACTTGTTGGAAGTGAAAGGCGTTGGTCAAATACATTCTTTATATCAATGTTTCTCTCAATTGATGAAGATGATAGTATAGAGATTATGTCACTAGGATGCTTCCCCATCATGACTTCAAATGCCAAGACACCAAAGCTATATATATCACATTTTTCAGTGACTCTCATTGTATATGCAAACTCTGGCCAAAAAAAAAAAAAAAAAAGAGGAAAAAGAAAAAGAAAAAGAAAAAGAAAAAGAAAAAAAGAAAACCGAAATCAACATGTATGCCATAAATGTTAACCTAAAATTAGACAACAGGAAAATACATTCACCTGGTGCTATATATCCATATGTGCCCGCAAGAGAAGTCCAATTAGATGAGTCTACATTCAAAAGTTTAGTTGTACCGAAGTCTGAAACATGAGCCTCATATTCAGAATCCAACAAGATGTTTTTGCTTGATAGGTCTCTATGAATAATGGATGGTGAGCAACTGTGGTGCATGTAGCTTAAGGCACGAGCTATGCCTTTAACTATATTTAACCTCTTACTCCAATCAAGTACTCTAGCAGTTTCTTCATTCATCAACATTGAGGCCAAGCTACCCTTTTCAAGATACTCATAAATCAAAAATGAATGTTTGGCATGTGAACAAAAACCATAAAGTTTGACGATGTTTCGATGTCTTATCTCCATTAATGACTTTATCTCATTCAAAAATTCTTTCTCAAATTTTCTCTCATTCTCTTGGTAAAGTTTCTTCACAGCTATTACCTCAGTTGAGGATAGCTCTACTTTGTAGACCTTTCCATGTCCTCCCTCTCCAATGGCATACTTTTCATCAAAAGCCTCAGTTGCTTTTATGATTTCATCATACATTTTCCTCCCATCAAAGGTCAACACCGAAAGAAATACCTCTTCATGCTTGTCATTTTGTTTTGATTCTAAATTTTTCTTCCTTCTATTCTTGATGATAAAAATTTGAAATAAAGCAAATAGAATCAAGAGTACTCCTAAGATGGGTAAAACAATAACCAACACAATTCTCACATGTTTGTTTATCATGGAAGCATTACAAGGTTGCAATCCTTTAATGTTTCCACACAAACCCCTATTCCCTTGTAGTGTTTCAAAGGAAGCATTTAGAAATGCTATGCTATTGGGAATAGGACCTTGCAACTCATTGTAGGATATGTTAACATACAATAGGCCATGCATTTCTTCAAAGGCTTTCGGAATGAAACCAGAAAGATAATTATGAGAGATATTCAATACTTCCAAGCTTTGCATTTTGCTAATATATGAAGGTATCTCTCCATTTATAAAGTTAAAGCTCAAATCTAGTTTAGAAAGATGGAATAGATTTCCAAGCTGAATTGGAATATCTCCACTAAAATTATTGCAACTTAAATTCAAGTGATACAATTTCAACAAGTTCCCTAAATTACCTGGAATTGATTGGCTTAACTTGTTTGAGGATAAATCAAGATAGTCAAGATTAGTCAATGATCCAAATTCTAAAGGCAGAGCACTAGAAATTTGATTACCATTCAACATTAACTTTTCTAAAAACTTCAACCTACCTAGTTCTTTTGGAATCACCCCAACTATACCATTTATAGAAAGATCAAGCACTTGTATTTGAGTTGCATTTCCAATCTCAGGTGGTATGCCACCAGTAATATTGTTTGCACTAATTTTTAAGGCTCCTAGTCACGAACATTGTGCCCAGTTGCTTGAGATTTTTTCGAAAAACTTATTTTGACTTAGTTCCATATATCTCAAGTTTGGATAGATACCAAAATCTTTAGCTATATCTCCACTAAGTTGATTATCTTCCAACCTGACTCTAATTAAGCTTGTTCAATTTCCTAAGCTTTTAGGGACTTTGCCAACAAAATGGTTGTTGGATGCAAAATTTTTTTGAAGTAATCCACCAGCACAAATATTTTTTGGCAAATGACCAGTAAAATGATTTCTATCTAAACTAACAAAAACCAACTTTAAACTACCTCTAATTTCTTGTGGAATAGGACCAGAGAATTGGTTATCAGGAAGATATAACACTTCTAATTTGCTTAAATTAGCAAATGAAACTGGAATGGAATCATGAAGTTGGTTTTGGCCCAAACTTAGATCTTTAAGATTTTTCAAGTTTCCTATCTCCTTAGGAATAGAGCCAAAAAGGTTGTTGTATGGAAGATATAAGGCTTCCAACTTGCTTAAATTAGCAAAAGAAGTTGGAATAAAACCATGAAGTTGGTTTTGGCCCAAACTTAGATCTTTAAGATTTTTCAAGTTTCCTATTTCTTGAGGAATGGAGCCAGAAAGGTTATTACCCCAAAGATATAAGACTTCCAATTTGCTTAAATTAGCAAAAGAAGTTGGAATAGAACCATGAAGTTGGTTTTGGCCCAAACGTAAATCTTTAAGATTTTTCAAGTTTCCTATTTCTTTAGGAATGGAGCTAGAAAGGTTATTACCCTGAAGATATAAGACTTCCAATTTGCTTAAATTAACAAAAATAGTTGGAATAGAACCATGAAATTGGTTTTGGCCCAAACGTAGATTTTTAAGATTTTTTAAGTTTCCTATTTCTTCAGGAATAGAACCAGAAAGGTTATTACCCCAAAGATATAAGACTTCCAATTTGCTTAAATTAGCAAAAGAAGTTGGAATAGAACCATGAAGTTGGTTTTGGCCCAAGCGTAGATTTTTAAGATTTTTCAAGTTTCCTATTTCTTTAGGAATGCAGCCAGAAAGGTTATTACCCCAAAGATATAAGACTTCCAATTTGCTTAAATCAGCAAATGAAGTTGGAATAGAACCTTGAAGTTGGTTTTGGCCAATATGTAGATCTTTAAGATTTTTCAAGTTTCCTATTTCTTTAGGAATGGAGCCAGAAAGGTTGTTACTCCAAAGATATAAGACTTCCAATTTGCTTAAATTAGCAAAAGAAGTTGGAATAGAACCATGAAGTTGGTTTTGGCCCAAACGCAGATTTTTAAGATTTTTCAAGTTTCCTATTTTTTCAAGAATGGAGCCAGAAAGGTTATTATCCCAAAGATATAAGACTTCCAATTCGCTTAAATTAGCAAAAGAAGTTGGAATAGAACCATGAAGTTGGTTTTGGCACAAATGTAGATCTTTAAGATTTTTCAAGTTTCCTATTTCTTCAGGAATGGATCCAGAAAGCTTGTTGCCCCAGAGATATAAGACTTCCAATTTGCTCAAATTAGCAAATGAAGTTGGAATGAAACCATGAAGTTGGTTTAGGCCTATTCGTAGATCTTTAAGATTTTTCAAGTTTCCTATCTCTTTTGGAATGGAGCCAAAAATATTGTTGCCCCAGAGATATAAGACTTCCATTTTGTTTAAATTAGCAAATGATGCTGGAATGGAACCATAAAGTTTGTTTTGGCTTAAGTCTAATCTTTTAAGATTCTTCAAGTTTCCTATTTCATTAGGAATGGATCCAGAAAGGTTGTTGTTGTGGAAATTAAGAAGGGTAAGATTTCCTAGTTTACCTAATGATGTTGGAATTAAGCCATAAAAATGATTTCTTTGAAGCCTTAGTTCCACAAGGGATGTCAAATTTCCTATTTTAGAAGGAATGAAACCATTTAAATGGTTTTTATAGAGGTTGAGGACCTCAAGATAAGCTAAAAGACCAATCTCTGAAGGGATGTTTCCAAATAAATGATTATGTGACAAATCAAGATAAATGAGTTTGGATAAGTAACTTATCTCGGGTGGAATGGCACCAAATAAAGCATTTTTACTAAGATCAAGATATGTAAGATTGAGGAAAGATGAAAACGAGAGTTCATGAAGTGTACCTCGTAAATTAGAATTGGTGAGGTTCATTCTAGTCACACTTCCAGCAGCACTGCAAGAAATACCAAATGAAGTGCAAGGATTTGTGCTTAGTGCTAAATTGGCTAGAGAATTGATAGGAGTAACGGAATGGAATGTTGGTGAAGGTAGATGAGATTGGGCTTCCTTTTGAAGGTTGTATTTCCCTTTGAAAAGAGCATTAGCTTGTACTGGAGATGTAAAAACAAAATCAGTTTTTGGAAATGAAAGGAATAGAACAAGCAAGTGAAGGAAATAGAGCTGTGTAATTTCTTAAAAGTTGATGAGTCCATTGTTTTAGTTCGTATAACATCTAACAGCCGAGGGCTGTATTTATAACTCCTTGTCCCTTCTTTTTTCCTTGGTCATATCGATACTGTAATAGGCAAAAGCAAAAGCAACCTTGGAAAGTTAAGCGAACATAAAAAGGAAAAGATAAGACGAAGAAGACTAGGGTGCACACTTTGTTAGAAGTTGATAATCCTCTTTTTTTTTCGTTTGAACAACATCCAAAGTGCTTTTTGATAAAATAAAAGAAGAGTGAAAATACCCATTTGTAAGAGTATTGTATTCCTTACCTTTCATCCGTATCTCTACCTCTTATCTGTTGGAAAATGGCATTTGGATTGTGTAATGGCATCCAAAAAGTTATAGTACATAAGCTAAGACTCACAACGTATATAATCTTAATGATAGAATTGAAATTTATCATGGAGTAAAAGAGCAAAGATGTTAACGTTATCCTGAAATATGACTCAAAATCAACAATCTTTAAGTTGTCTTTGCTTTAACTTGTACAGTGACCTTCTTATAGTTAAGTTAAAACGCAAAAGAGGGTAAGATAATTTTCATATTAATTTATTTATAAAGGAAAAAAAAATAAATCCAACATACCTAAAATCATGAAATATCTAAAATATCAACTAGATGGTTTTTTGGCGTCTTCAAAGAGTATTGTATTTGAAACATATTCGATGTGGCTTAGAATTCAAAGCAGCCGATCCTTCCTTTTAGTTAATTTTAGTTTTCTTTAGGTGAAAAAAAATCCTGGAATGGAAATCAAATGATTACCAAAAGCTAATTTTTTTCTTGGATTTGTATGTCGGCTTTTGACAGTTTTAGGAGTGGTTTGATTGATATCCCTTGAGTGATAACTTGTACTTTTGACAAATTTGTTGTTGTTTGATTGATAGGTTCTCTTTTTCTTTTTTCTTTTTTTTTGAAATATTGAAAGGTAATCTTGATTTAGATTCAATGATGTGGCCTTCATTGTGGAAAACTTTACAAAATCACTTGCATTCCTTAATTACTTAAGTACTTACGCATTGTAAGTCTTCATGGGAATAGACTTAAAAAAGTAGTTTACCTTTACCAATCTTCTCAGCATTTTCACTTTGTAAGTCTCATTGAGGTAGACTTCACAAAATTACTCACATTCCCCAATCATCTTGACACTTCTACTTTGTAAGTCTTCATGATTTTTTTTTTTTTAAATCATCCTTTTTCATCAATTACTAGAGAAATTTCACTTTTTAAGTTTTCATTGTGAAAACTTGAAAAACTTGTTTACATATTCCAATCACATGAGCACTCTCACTTTATTAGTTTTTGTTTGAAATTTTTTTGTATTCATCAATCACCCATGCACTTTCACTTTCAAGTCTTTGTGGTGGTAGGCTTTAGAAAATTGATCACATTCCACAATTTTAACAACCGCAATAACATGACCACTGCTCGACTATGAAAGCCTAACACGAGAGTCAACTACTTAAGAAGACTTCAAAGGTCATTATTGTGGTTGTTAAAGACTAATATTATGGTTGTTAAACTCGTGGAATCCATTTTCTGAAGTCTACCACCACAGAGCAAAAGCAGATGCAAAGCAAAGGAAATGCAGGCAGTAGATTGTAAATAGCAGAGCAAAATGAACCACTTGTTTGTCATTTTATGTACTCCGTAGGGCCCACTCAAAAGTCACGCGCACAAAGCAGCACTGATTAAATCTTAGTGGAGGTCCAGTCGCCTAATAAAAAGGAACTGCATGAGAGGGGATGCAAGTAAAGCAACTCGTGATTCACGTCGACGTGCTACTATTTTATTTAATTTAATTTTGTTAGTGCAGAAAAGCTGAGACGAGCAAACATGAGAAGAGATCGAAATTTGGGACAATTTTAATAGATGTATATTCGTACTTAGATTAGATTATTTTAGACTTAAGTGCTAATACTTGCTAGACTTTTCCTTGAGAAGATGAAAGTTTTTGTTATAAATTATTAGGATCACTGTTATATTAAATGATCTATAGAAGAATCACTCCTAGTTAAAGGTTTGCTTTGATTACAGTTAGATGATTAGAATTGGCAACCAAGAAAAATTTTCATAAGATCTTCAAATAATAAGTTGTTATTTTTGTTTTTGCATGGGGTAGGTAGATTCGTTTACATAATTTTGAGTAACCTTGATGAAAGCCCAATACTATCCCTATAGGAAATGATTATTGGAAAATGTTTGTGATCTTTTACTGTTTTGATTTCGTCGTCAATGAGATTTTTCTAGTCATGTATATATGTCTTCGTCAATCAAAAAGCAACTTTACTGATTGTAGAATAGAAGATAATATAAGCCTTGGATTCCGTCGGTCCATTGATATTGCCAAGGGCTATGCTGTCCACATCACATCATGACTGTATTAAAGTAATTAAACAAAATGGAAAGCAACAAACTGTACTTTTAACGCCTGAATTATTGAAGAAAGAAACCCTAGGGTGAGTTCTAGCCCTCCGGCTAGCATTGGCTTCTTGAGAGCTTCTGGGATTTCACACAGAAGAACTAGGCTCTGCTTTCGCCGTTGAGAGTGGATTTATCATATTGGAGCCGGTTACAAACTCCTCCTATTAGTTGACTATTAACAGAAACAAATGGTTTTTGGCTCATGATTACTTTAAACTTAAAATCGGAGTCTTTCTTGTTCAATACTACTTAGTGCGATTATTTGTTTATTTGAGGGGTCGGCTTGATGAATACTGATTATAGTCTAAACGTTCATCATCGTTTACTGTTGCTTTTCTGCTGCAGCCAACCGTGAAGGTGACTTGCACTTGGAAATTTGAAAACTCTTTTTTTTTTTTTTAATGACCCAGAACCCTACCACTTGCATGGTGGCTCAAACTGGAGGGCCCAACACTCACCCCAAAGCATTTTGCCCATTTCATGTCAAGAATGCAGCCAACAGTTTTTGAACCCAGGACCTCTACTTTGTAGGGAATCCCACACGAGCCTTGCTAGTTGAACCACACCCTTGGGGGCTAATTTGAAAACTCTTCCTTGAGCATATCTGAAAGGGACACAATGTGAGCCTTGGATTCCGTATGGATTGATCATGGATTGTGTATCAAATTATTTAGGCGAAACAGGGAGCTGAAAACTGTACTTTTGACGCCTCTATTATTGAAGAAAGAAAGCATAGAAGGTTTGCTCCAAATAGCAATTTGACGCCTCTATTATTGCAGAAAGAAAAATCGTTGAAACAAGACAGAAAGCAGAGAACTGTAATTTTAAGGTCTCCATTATTGGAGTAAGAAGACTGAGAAGGTGCCTTCCAGCCACCCGGATAACGGTGCCATTCCGAAAGTTTCAAGGCTCTCACACAGACGAAGTTGGTTTCTGTTTTCACCATTCACACGGGATATAGCATGGTGGCGTACCAATGGACTTATGTTATTATCAAGATAAACTAGTAATATCAAGATTGCGTTCACGAAAAGTACCGATGCTAAGGCAGCTGGCTTTCTTGTCAGGAAAAAAAAATTTAATGGAAAAAAAGGCTTTCAAAATACCAACCAACCATCATTATCCTCGCAAGCGTCAAGGAATTTGCATTAGACTTCTATAGTTTGTGTGATAATTGCTCAATCGTCTTTGAACATAGGCCCGTCCTTTGACTTAAAAAACCAAATGGATAGAAACCCAATCCACAGATGCCCCTAACACGAAGATAAGGGAGTCTCAGTGCCATTCATTCTGAAGTACTTAGGATGGCAGATGGAGATATCCAATAATTGTTTAAGTACTTCCAAAACATATGACTCCGTCATATAAAGCTATTATCATAGCAATCTCTTTAGGCAAACGTAGAAGGTGCATGTAGTTAACTAGCTAGTAATGGCATCAAGCGTAACTTAGAACCAACCAGTCTTAATATCACCGGAACGAGAAAACGTTTATCAACCTATCTTGTTTACAGTAGAATTTTAAAAGCTTCTTTTACTATATATAACACTTTTAATTTCAATACTGGTCTTTGATAAAGAATAATAGTAAAAGAATTCAGATGAACGCTGAATAGAGATTCCTTCAACCAATTAATTATCATTAAAATCAAAGGGCGTTGGGTTCACGGATTAGTAATCATTAAAATCAAACGGATCTGGGTTCCAGATTGATTCCAATGATAATTGCTTTTTAAGTAGCATTTCTTCTATTTTCATTACTTTTTCTTTTTTATAGTTCATTGATTTCAATGATAATTGCTTGACAGAGAGTATGCAATCTTCGTTGCCCATAAACAATAGTGATGTTACTACCTTGATTTCCCTAAAAGGTTGCCCTTACTTCATTCAAGAAATTACGGAGTTGGCCGGAAGAAATTACGGAGCACACCACCTGAGCTTCTCAGCAATTCGATGCCAAATGCAACTTCATAAATAGTTGGCGTTGTTGTCAGCATCTACCCAAAAACTAAGTCTGGCCGACGTTTGGAAAAGCCGCTAACCTCAGCATTAGATGTTACAGCAAGCAATTCAAGGCATTTTTAGTTTAATGAAGCTCTTTTAGCCTTTGTGATAGCCTGACATTCAAGGGCCTGCAACACCTCCCACAACAGTCCATGAAGTCCAGCTCCAACCAATACTCCTGCGAAGACGTGTGCCCAAATCCATCTCCGGACCACGACTTTTTGGATGCAAGAGGATTTGCTATCAAACGAATTGTACTGTGTCAATCTAAGCCGGACTCGACTCAACGATCCTGAGCTTCAATCAGGGTCACCTTTAGTTGAGTCCAACTAAACTTCATCTGAAAATTACCCCAGATATGGTAAGTATGCAGGTTAACATTTTGAGAACGCAGGTTAGTGGAAAAGAAACCCAAGATTTGAGACATGTAAACCTTTAGAGTATGTCTTCACTCTCTACACTTTCCGACTATATTTGCCTGTTGTCCTGGGATTTGTGTACGTGTGCTTTATGCTTTGTTTCCTTCAATTTTCCCGCTTTCAAGGTCATTTATTCACTAGTATGTGCATGAAAAGATGTTTGTACAAAGAGAAGCACTTCTAATGGAGATGCATGATGTGCTGTACATTTTGATATCCAAAATTTTAGAAGTGCAATTGGCTTGTCGTTGTGTGTCCCTTTTTCTAGTATGAATTTGAGAACAGTGTACTAACTATATTGTTGGAAACTGTCCTACATCGATCTCGGATGTCGAGTTTTTTAGCTTTATTAATAGCGCTATTTCTAATCCTTATAATGCATTTTAAGGGAATTAGGTCCGCTTCTTATATGGTATCAAAGCCAGGTTTGGTCTCCTGTGGCTGCACGTGCAGGGTGTAGTTGTTGTCTTTTTAATTTGTTGACTATTGAAGGGATTAAAGGGCTTTAGAATAAATAAATCTCTATTATGTCTTAAATTTTATTTAATAGTATTGAAAGAATGAGTCTATTCTAATAAAATGTATGATATAAAATGATTGTGAAAAAAATTATATCTTGAAAAAAAATTAATTGTTTGTATCAATCTATATTGTGTAAATTGAAAAATAATAGTATTAAGAAAATAGATTTTAGAATTTTATCTTTTTTTTTTTTTTTTTGAAAACACTCATCTTTATGACTTTTTTTTTTCTGCTCTTTCAAGGAATGAAGTTTTTCTTTTTTTTTTTCAGATATGTATGGTTTGAGCTTTTGTTATCTTAATAATTACCTTTTTCTTTATTTATACTTTCTTTTAACATGTGCTTTAAATTTTTTTTTTCTTTTCGATTTTTCTCTATATAGCAAATTTATTTTGCTAATTAGTGGAGCAATCATCGTATGATCTGTCTTTTCACAAATTTTCTGACATATGGTGTTCTCCTTGTAGAGTTAGCGGACGGAGTTCCAATTGCCTATCTTCTTGGAGAGCTTGTGGTTGCTTGGGACATCCTTGCCGTTGCTGACTGAAGAGGAAACTGTGCAGTTTCACGTTTGGGGCGTTTAGAACGGAAATGGGAAGGAAGAATGAGCCACAAATGGCTTTTGTGATGGTTATATGATCACAGAGGTTTTACAGAAGCTTAGTTGGTGAACAAATCAGTGTCTCTGTGTATGTAAATCTTAGGTTTGCTCGTTGCTTAGTGAAAACAGAGCATCAAGAAAGTGAGGGATTATAGTTTGAACAGAGTCTGAAATTTTCCTTTTTGAACGAACGAGAGGAAACATGGAAGATAAATCGTCCTAGTCTGACACCAGGTTGAATTCGGTGGAAAGAAGTGAAAACGAAGATTGGAGATCGACTGATTCCTTTCATATCGATTGAATCAAAAAAATTACAGCAAACTTAACAAAGAGAAAGAAAAACCATAGTAGACAATCTCAAGACTTTGCTATGGAGATACACGCTGCTTTATACAAACAAAAGAATCCTGCTGCCAACAAGGAGACCAGCTCCGGTTGATGGGTTGCAGGTGAGTCAAACGGCTACTTTTGCTTTGTTCAGCTCCCTTCCCTTTCAATGTAACACTGAGGCAGCTGCATGGAAGGAGAGTTGCTGCTGCATCGTAGGCTGTGTTCCCTTTGTTGACAATTTGTGAAGTGCAGAACAGAGTAATGGAACACAATGGAGAAAGTTTACATTTTGGACATTAACTAAACAAGTGATATTCATTCAAGCACTTAGTTTCAAATTTTACAAAGAGCTACAAATAGTTCATATGTTCAACAAACATTTGTTACATAGACAAAATATTACAGATCTGTGAAAACAGAAAACATAAAAACTACAGTGGAAGCATTAGCATATTTACAGTAAATGCTTTTCTGGTTTAACCATAAGAGTCTTTCTCTCTCTCTAGAGGTCTACATGGCTCCTCTTTTCAATTGCGACCGTATCTCTCAAGCTTTTACTTTTATCACTTAACTTGTTTTCTTCTCAACATCTTTCTTACACGAAAGGTCCTTCTTGAAAGAGGACTGTCAACATGAACTTTTCCAGCACTCAACCTTACTTCGATCTTAGCCGTTGCTTGCATGCTAATGTGGCTTCATCAGAGTGGTTTACTTTTAACCATATCCTTTCTTGGAAACCGACCGATCGGTCAGCCAGGGCAACCTGATGGCTGCCGCGTCCGACTTGAATGCCGAGCACCGGCCTTTAGTTACGAATCTCAATTTCCTAGGAGAACATGCCCTGCCACTTTATCAACTGCAAGAATTTGAAAAATGCATGCTGCCTCGTTGTCAAGAGTATGGTTTTGAACTGCAGAGTGCCAAATTTGTGAAAATTTTCATTTCCTAGGAGAGGAATCGTATGTACCATACTAGGTCCTAGGTTGGGTTCTTCGTCAGAAATGTAAAATTTGGGGTCATGGTGTTTTACGTTGTTTGGCTTTTACTTCGTATTGGGATTCAGAGATCAGTGAAATTCTTTTGATCAGTAATGTGTGTAAGTATCATTTCAAATCAAATAACCTCAAGAATGAAAAAGGAAACTAAATCAATTCAGTTTTCCAAATTATGGATAAGGAACTTATTTAAAGGGATCACAAATTTGAAAAGAGAAAATTATTTGTTACCATGGATTCCCTCTTGCAATGTTCTAGATTTTAGGAGAAAAGATGCTATCTAGCAGCATAAAACTTCCACTTCAGATAAAAATGAAATACCATGATAAGAGTTCGCACCACTTCGCACCATGACAAGTAGTCACAATAAACTTCCCATATCTACTCAGTAGAAGACGACAAAACATCAATATTAGTGATTATAGTACGAACTTGAGTTACTGGATATCAAAAGTAATGCTTAATTTTCTTTCTCAGAAGAATAAGTGTTTTCTGATTTTGAACAAGTGGCATAACTTGTTTCGCCGATAGTGCAAGTTAGCCAATTGATAGTGAAGTTTGTATGAAAGATTGTTCCTTTGAATAGGGAAAGATATAGGGTTATAAATTCTAGTTATATTCTAAAACATTGGATCTTTAACAGCTTGATTATGATGAGAAACCATGGGAAAATGTTGGGAAACAAATAAATAGTACATAAACATCAAATAAACTGGTAGTGATCAAATAATCTGGTTGGTCATCGAACATCTACGCCGAAGAATGAAGTGCCTTATTCAAATCTTCTACTTAATGCTTGTTTCTGCCTTAAGAAATAGTCAAACTCAGCAATTGTTCGGAAGCTGCAAGCAAGCCCAGCTCCAGTGACACTGTAGAAAGGATCCCTTCTAAAAGAAATGTTCCCAAGGGAAAGAAGAAGAAACTAGGAGACAGCAGCTGCACAATTTCAATTGTAGGCGTATGAAACTGGTTACTAACAGTAAAAGAAAACCCTCTAGAACGACACACAAGGAATATTAGGAAAGACAATAAAAGAGACCTCCAGAAACGTAAATCACAAAATCAAATCTTTAGATTCCGAAGCATTCAGGCATCTCTAGTTCTACAAAAACTTAGTACTTTTTGCTGGCAACAAAAGGAGAATCTTATAGTCTTCTTTATTTAGATTGGAACGATGGATTTCAAGAACTAACAAGCGACAAAACACTTCCCGTCCAATATTACCTCATTAATCATTAGGTTCCATAACTTATTAAAGACCAGACAGTTCCCTGAGATGAACAAAACATTAAGTGTTAACATTATCCCATAATCCAATTAATCAAAAACATACTTATCCAATAGAAACAGAAATGCTTTAACGTATCAAAAACTATTAGAGTTAGAATATATAGCCGGTGTACAAATACCCCGAAAGACACTAAGATAAGAAGATTATGCTCTACATTTTTACACGTACTAGATATAACAAAACGTGTTGCTATTTAGAAAAAGAAAAAGGAAAAATCCTGTATCATTTTAAGAAAGATTGAACCAACTTTTTACAGACTGGGTTAGTTACCTGACCTTCAGACATTCAACTGGTCGCTAACTTTGCTTCTTGTGATCGTGTCCCAAGACCTTTGATCTTCAGTTACTTCAAGTATCTTTCATGCAGATGATGAAACAGAAAGAAAGAAAAATTTAGATGGTGTTAAATGAAAGGAAAATATTGAGACTAATAAAATATCGTGAATAGGAAGAAATGAAAAATTTAAGAACGTTATCATTGAAAGCAACAGGAACATATCATCGAAAGCAATGGATTGAAAAGAAGTATTACGTAACTGTAAAAGCTGAAATATGGTTCTCACCTTTAGAATGATGGGCGGATTTTATACCAGAATATGCAACTCGTTTAAGCCTTTTTAGCTCATCCAATATATTCATCATCAATAAACAAGTCAACATTGTCTGGTATCTTTCGCTGCTTTTTTTACTCTCTTGCTCTGCAAGTGCTTCTTCAATAAAGGACATGTCCAGATCCGAATAGTAAAAAGTGAGACGGGCAACTTGTTTTCTAGAATGCACTTGAGGTTAGAACAGTCTTGGAGCTGCAATTCTTCAAGAGAGATGAGGTGTTGAAGGCCTTCCTTGTCCAAAGATTTCAGATTTTGAGATCTCCCAAGGTAAAGTTCGAGCAGACTGGAAGGCAGAAATCCTGGCCCTGAAAAGGACACCACATCCTCTGTTGTTACATGGATTCCCAAATATCGATGGTGCAAAGCTTTGGAGATAAATCTAATCAAAATGACACGAGGGTTGAGAGCTCTAAATTTTTATGGGATGAGAAGTGTAGGTGTGTTGAGAGCTCTAACTTCAAGCAACTCCCAATCATTAACTCTTGAAGACGATTGCTGCAATTGACCATTACCTCTGCGAGGCATTCTAGTTGACTTCTAATGAGAAGCACAAACCACGCCCAACCAAAGTGACTTGGTTTAATTTAGACAACAGCATGATTTGAGGGTAAAAACGAAACACAAACTATGTAGGATATTAGATAGAAGTCTTCTTGAGCTTCAACTGCATACGTGTGATTCATGACAAATTCTGACATGATTGTAAGGCTTGTCTGACATCTTCTAGTGGAGTATTTCAAGCTCTGATTTAGCTAGAGTCATGTTCACCACATCTTTCTCCTATCATTATGAGCTTGTGAGATGTACCAAAAACTAAAAGGAAAATAGAGCCAAAAGTATTTCATATTACGAGAGAAATAGGGATAAAACAAACTTGAAAGAATAATTTCTTTCAAAGGAATAAAATAAATAAAATTTCAAGTTTCATATTAAAAAGCTCAAAACATAAGTGACATAATGTATTCACTTGCCACTTTGCTAATATTATTCACCCATGATCTTGTGAAATGCACTCATTCCCTTTAGTTGAAGGCTGTTGGGTTCCATTGACATATACCAATTTCACAAGAGCTAACATGTCCTGGTTCACAAAATTAAAAATTTCCCGTCAAGTCTTTAAATGCACAGATGCAAAATTTTCAATTCTATCAATATCACTTATATAAATATCTAAGGTATAATTATCTAGGATTGTTACTCTAACACTACAACTCTTTAATGGAAATAGATAGGAAAAAAAAAATATTGTTGCTCTCAACCTAGCAATTGCTTCCCTCCAAGTAAATCATTCCAAGATTGACTTTCATCTAGAATAATATGCTTTGTTTTTACATTGTGCCTCATCTTGCTAGAGTTTATAAAATGGGTGATCAGTATTCTTAAGTAAACAAAAAGGAAATGAAAGCCAAAACTAATCTCAAAGGCATTTTAAAGTTCTTTGTTTAATGCATTGAGGAGATCGTCTCCATAAAATTCAGCATAAGTTTACCAAATCAACTTTCTTTGAGCAAGATTTCTATATCCCAAGATGGAGACAACTAATCGCCCATTTATCCTTGTCCTGCACTAAATTGGTTGAAATTAGTTCTTAATGTTCAAATAGAAAAGCAAAAATGTATAGAAGCAAATGCAATAACATGTCATCATCATTTAAAATCTATAAAGAAAATGAAACAAATGTTGCTCACCCTACAAAAATGTGTTGACTTTGTACATAGTGTGTAAACTCCAGTATACTTGATAATATACTTTTTGTAGCTATATCTCCTTTTTGTGTACACATCAAGTCAAATCATGTAAATTTAATATATCATTTTTTTCTAATTTATCTTTGTTTATATTTTAATTTTTTCTTGTGCCATAATTTCCCCTTCACAAGAACAATAAAATTTGTCTCTAAACAAAGTAGCACATTGCTAACTAAGACACCAAACAAAATCAGCTTAAAAATAACTTCTAGATACTTGGCAATCAAAAGGCATAATTCTAGAGATATTTTTTTTTTTAAACATTCTCAAGAATTTAGCATGTATTATGCCAAATAGACATAGTAATCAATACCTTTCAAGCTAGGAATGTGTAGTTTCAGTTGACAAGACTTGATAAATCATGTGCATCGTTGGCCTAGATTTTGGATCCACATTCAAGCAATCGATTGCAAGTTGTGCAATTGTTATAAGTCCATCCTCAACTTGACTTGTTGGAAGTGAAAGGCGTTGGTCAAATACATTCTTTATATTAAAGTTTCTCTCAATTGATGAAGATGATAGTATAGAGATCAAGTCACTAGGATGCTTCCCCATCATGACTTCAAATGCCAAGACACCAAAGCTATATATATCACATTTTTCAGTGACTCTCATTGTATATGCAAACTCTGGCCAAAAAATTAAAAAAGAGGAGAAAGAAAATGAAAAAGAAAAAAATAAAAGAAAATCGAAATCAACATGTATGCCATAAATGTTAACCTAAAAATTAGACAATAGGAAAATACATTCACCTGGTGCTATATATCCATATGTGCCGGCAAGTGAAGTCCAATTAGATGAGTCTAAAGTCAAAAGTTTAGCTGTACCAAAGTCTGAAACATGAGCCTCATATTCAGAATCCAACAAGATATTTTTGCTTGATATGTCTCTATGAATAATGGATGGTGAGCAACCGTGGTGCATGTAGCTTAAGGCACGTGCTATACCTTTAATTATATTTAACCTTTTACTCCAATCAAGTACTCTAGCAGTATCTTCATTCATCAACATTGAGGCCAAGCTACCCTTTTCAAGATACTCATAAATCAAAAATGAATGTTTGGCATGTGAACAAAAACCATAAAGTTTGACAATGTTTCGATGTCTTATCTCCATTAATGACTTTATCTCATTCAAAAATTCTTTCTCAAATTTTCTCTCATTCTCTTGGTAAAGTTTCTTAACAGCTATTACCTCAGCTGAGGGTAGCTCTACTTTGTAGACCTTTCCATGTCCTCCCTCTTCAATGGCATACTTTTCATCAAAAGCCTCAATTGCTTTTATGATTTCATCATACATTTTCCTCCCATCAAAGGTCAACACTGAAAGAAATACCTCTTCATGCTTGTCATTTTGTTTTGATTCTAAATTTTTCGTCCTTCTATTCTTGATGATAAAAATTTGAAATAAAGCAAATAGAATCAAGAGTACTCCTAAGATGGGTAAAACAATAACCAACACAATTCTCACATGTTTGTTTATCATGGAAGCATTGCAAGGTTGCAGTCCTTTAATGTTTCCACACAACCCCCTATTCCCTTGTAGTGTTTCAAAGGAAGCATTTAGAAATGCTATGCTATTGGGAATAGGACCTTGTAACTCATTGTAGGATATGTCAACATACCATAGGCCATGCATTTCTTCAAAGGCTTTTGGAATGAAACTAGAAAGATAATTATGAGAGACATTCAACTCTTCCAAGCTCTGCATTTTGCTAATATATGAAGGTATCTCTCCATTTATAAAGTTAAAGCTCAAATCTAGTTTAGAAAGATGTAATAGATTTCCAAGCTGAATTGGAATCTCTCCACTAAAATTATTGCAACTTAAATTCAAGTGATACAATTTCAACAGGTTCCCTAAATTACTCGGAATTGATTGGCTTAACTTGTTTGAGGATAAATCAAGATAGTCAAGATTAGTCAATGATCCAAATTCCAAAGGCAGAGCACTAGAAATTTGATTGCCATTCAACATTAACTTTTCTAAAAACTTCAACCTACCTAGTTCTTTTGGAATCACCCCAACTATACCATTTATAGAAAGATCAAGCACTTGTATTTGAGTTGCATTTCCAATCTCAGGTGGTATGGCACCAGTAATATTGTTTGCACTAATTTTTAAGGATCCTAGTTGCCAACATTCTGCCCAGTTGCTTGAGATTTTTCCAAAAAACCTATTTTGACTTAGTTCCATATATCTAAAGTTTGGATAAATACCAAAATCTTTAGCTATATCTCCACTAAGTTGATTATCTTCCAACCTAACTCTGATTAAGCTTGTGCAATTTCTTAAGCTTTTAGGGACTTTGCCAACAAAATGGTTGTTGGATGCAGAAAAATTTTGAAGTAATCCACCAGCACAAATATTTTTTGGCAAATAACCAGTAAAATGATTTCTATCCAATCTGACGAAAACTAACTTTAAATTATCTCCAATTTCTTGTGGAATATGACCAGAGAATTGGTTGTCAGGAAGATATAATACTTCTAATTTGCTTAAATTAGTAAATGAACTTGGAATGGAACCATGAAGTTGGTTTTGGCCTAAACTTAGATCTTTAAGATTTTTCAAGTTTCCTATCTCTTTAGGAATAGAGCCAAAAAGGTTGTTGTATGAAAGATATAAGGCTTCCAAGTTGCTTAAATTAGCAAATGAAGTTGGAATAGAACCATGAAGTTGGTTTTGGCCTAAACTTAGATTTTTAAGATTTTTCAAGTTTCCTATTTCTTCAGGAATGGAGCCAAAAAGGTTATTGCCCCAAAGATATAAGACTTCCAATTTGCTTAAATTAGCAAAAGAAGTTGGAATAGAACCATGAAGTTGGTTTTGGCCCAAACCTAGACCTTTAAGATTTTTCAAGTTTGCAAAAGAAGTTGGAATAGAACCATGAAGTTGGTTTCGGCCCAAACCTAGATCTTTAAGATTTTTCAAGTTTCCTATTTCTTCAGGAATGGAGCTAGAAAGGTTATTGCCCCAAAGATATAAGACTTCCAATTTGCTTAAATTAGCAAAAGAAGTTGGAATAGAACCATGAAGTTGGTTTTGGCCCAAACCTAGATCTTTAAGATTTTTCAAGTTTCCTATTTCTTCAGGAATGGAGCTAGAAAGGTTATTGCCCCAAAGATATAAGACTTCCAATTTGCTTAAATTAGCAAAAGAAGTTGGAATAGAACCATGAAGTTGGTTTTGGCCCAAACCTAGATCTTTAAGATTTTTCAAGTTTCCTATTTCTTCAGGAATGGAGCTAGAAAGGTTATTGCCCCAAAGATATAAGACTTCCAATTTGCTTAAATTAGCAAAAGAAGTTGGAATAGAACCATGAAGTTGGTTTTGGCCCAAACCTAGATCTTTAAGATTTTTCAAGTTTCCTATTTCTTCAGGAATGGAGCTAGAAAGGTTATTGCCCCAAAGATATAGGACTTCCAATTTGCTTAAATTAGTAAAAGAAGTTGGAATAGAACCATGAAGTTTGTTTTGGCCTAAACGTAGATCTTTAAGATTTTTCAAGTTTCCTATTTCTTTAGGAATGGAGCTAGAAAGGTTGTTGCCCCCAAGATACAAGACTTCCAATTTGCTTAAGTTAGCAAAAGAAGTTGGAATAGAACCATGAAGTTGGTTTTG
This sequence comes from Casuarina cunninghamiana, assembly GCA_028551485.1. NCBI lineage: Eukaryota > Viridiplantae > Streptophyta > Magnoliopsida > Fagales > Casuarinaceae > Casuarina > Casuarina cunninghamiana. Next base: position 16,673,491 of record CM052363.1, on the reverse strand, counting down.
GCCCAAACGTAGATCTTTAAGATTTTTCAAGTTTCCTATTTCTTCAGGAATGGAGCCAAAAAGGTTGTTACCCCAGAGATATAAGACTTCCAATTTGCTCAAATTAGCAAATGAAGTTGGAATAGAACTATGAAGATGGGTTTCATTCAACCATAGATGTTTGAGATTTTTCAAGTTACCTATCTCTTTAGGAATTAAGCTAGAGAAATTATTGCTTGAAAGATATAAGACTTCTAATTTGCTCAAATTAGTAAATGAAGATGGAATAGAACCATAAAGTTTGTTTTGTCTTAAGTCTAATCTTTTGAGATTCTTCAACTTTCCTACATCATTAGGAATAGATCCAGAAATGTTGTTGTTGTGGAAATTAAGAAGGGTGAGATTTCTTAATTTACCTAATGATGTTGGAATTAAGCCATAAAAACAGTTTCTTTGAAGCCTTAATTCCACAAGGGATGTCAAATTTCCTATCTCAGAAGGAATGAAACCATTTAAATGGTTTTTATAGAGGTTAAGGATCTTAAGATAAGCTAAAAGACCAATCTCTAATGGGATTTTTCCAGATAACTGATTATATGACAAATCAAGATAAATAAGTTTGGATAAGTAACTGATCTCGGGTGGAATGACACCAAATAGAGCATTTTTACTAAGATCAACATATGTAAGATTGAGGAAAGATGAAAATGAGAGTTCATGAAGTGTACCTCGTAAATTAGAACTAGTGAGGTTCATTCTAATGACACTTCCAGCAGCATTGCAAGAAATACCAAACAAAGTGCATGGGTTTGTGCTTAGTTCTAAATTGGCTAGAGAATTGATAGGAGTAAAGGAATGGGATGTTGGTGAAGGTAGATGAGAAAAAGCTTCCTTTTGAAGGTTGTGTTTTCCTTTGAAAAAAGCATTAGCTTGTACTAGAGATATAAAAACAAACTTAGTTTTTGGAAGTGAAAGGAATAGAACAAGCAAGGTGAAGGAAATAAAGCTGTGTAATTTCCTAAAAGTTGATGAGTCCATTGTTTGAGTTTGTATAACATCTTACAGCTAAGGGCTATATTTATAACTAGTTATTCCTTCTTTTTTCTTAGTCATATCAAAACCAAAAGCAAAAGTAGCCTTGGAAAGTTAAGTCAACATAAAAAGAAAAGATAAGACAAAGAAAACTAGAGTCCACACTTTGATACATGTTGGATGTGGCTTAGAATTCAAAGCAGCCAATCCTTCCTTTTAGTTAATCTTAGTTTTCTTTAGGTAGAAAAATCATGGAGCAAATCAAATTGTTACCAAAAGCTAATTTTTTTCTTGGATTTATATGTTGGCTTTTGATAGTTTTAAGAGTGGTTTGATTGATATCCTTTGTGTGATAACCTATACTTTTGACAAATTTGTTGTTGATTGATTGATAGTTTCTCTTTTTCTTTTTCTCTAGAAATATTGAAAACTAATCTTGATTTAGATTCAAAGATGTGAGTCTTCATTGTGGAAAACTTTCTAAAATCATTCACATTCCCTAATTACTTAAGCGCTTTCACGTTGTAAGTCTTCATTGGGATGGACTTAAAAAAATGGTTTACTTTTACCAATCTTCTCAGCATTTTCACTTTATAAGTCTTCATGGAGGTAGACTTCATAAAATTATTCACATTCCCTAATCATCCTAACACTTCCACTTTGTAAGTCTTCATGAATTTTTTTATAAACAAAGGTCATCCTCATTCCCCTATCAATAGAGAAATTTCACTTTTTAAGTCTCCATTGTGAAGACTTGAAAACTTGTTTACATTTTCCAATTACATGAGCACTTTCACTTTATTAGTTTTTGTTTGAAAATTGTTTATATTCATCAGTCACCCATGCACTTTCACTTTCAAGTCTTTGTAGTTGTAAGGTTTAGAAAATTGATCACATTCCAAAATTTTAGCAACCGCAATAATAAGCTTTGAGGTCTTATAAATTTAAAAAATTGTTCACATTTCCAATCATGTGAGCACTTTCATTTTATAAGTCTTCATTTGAAAATTGTTCAAATTCTACACTCACAATGCACTTTCGTATGCATTTTTGTATTGGTAGACTTCAGAAAATTGATTCCATGAGTTTAACAACCACAATAATAACCTTTGAAGTCTTCTTGAGTAGTTGACTCTCATGTTAGGCTTTCATAGTCCACCAGTGGTCAGGAGGTGGGACATAACACAAGAATAACCTTGTATAATCTCACTAACAAATTCATTTGTAGTTACAGGTCTTTCAGTTAGTGCTGTTTGATATAAGAACGCTGTGAATTTGCTGAAATTTTACGTGATGACTATTAGTATAGGAAATTAGAGCCCCAGAAACTACAACTTGAAAGATAAGCTAACACCAAAAACTTGAAGGAAAAAGAAAAACACTACTTCAGCATTCTTTGAATATCTATTCAACTCAATAAGTAGTTGGATGAGCGGGACATACATCTGAATTTCTGTTCCGTTTTAATCTCCACAGGGAAAACTCATACACTTGGGCTCTGTTTACTAAGTTTTGGGAGGATGACTCCGTTGAAGTTTACGAAAATACTTGACACCATGAACCAAAACCATATTTGGGAAGCTTGAAAATGACGAACACCACAAAAGGAGGAAATAATTTATAATAATGGCTTATCTCTCCGTGGTCATGAACCAACTTTTCTTGATGGCCACATTTTCAAGATGATGGAGTTTCATTCATTAGATGCCACAAGAAAGTACACCTGAGGTATTCCCCAAGCTCCCATCATAGACTTTATCATCAGAACTATGTTTTAACCAAATAGAGACAAATGACTCCAAGATTTGATCCGATATAATACTTTTTAGACACAAGCCAAAGAAGGGGTGGCCAAACCTTAGATAGTTCAAAAGCTCGATCGTTCTGTATGGAGACAAAGCAACGTCACATCCACAACATAGAAAGAAAGGAGACTCACTACAATATCCGACATCGCAAGTGTCCTACAATTTAGACCTAGGGATGTTGGATATTGTAAAAAAGTTCAAAATATAATCTAAAAGCTATTTCATGAGTTGGAAGGAACAAATGATATTTAAAGATTATTGAGTCTTATATCTCTCTATTGTGAAATTATATTCCTTAACAACACCTACACACTAAAAGTACTTCAGGTTGAATAGGATTTAGAATAAAAGTTAGCTAAAGAATTAGAGAGATATCTACATCTAAAAATTACCAAAGTCTTGTGTCTCACTAGTATAGGATTAAATTCATTGTATTTGAAAACTACATAAATAAAATTTGGGCATAGATCATGACGAGAGAAAAAGATAGCCAAAGAAGCGAGAGAGCGTATACATGTCCGCTAAATTTCTTTATCAGGATGTTCTTTCACTTAGATTCTTTAAATTCATAAGTCAATTATTAACTTTACTTTTTTGTTGCTTACTACCTATCCGTATCCACATTTTTCTTTCCACATATCGAGGAAACCCAATGGGTTTAAAACCCTTCTACTAGAGCACCTCATCAGGATCCTTCATTCTATAGACTTCACACTGGATTGGTGTTTTGTTAGGAGATGCATATGAGCACTCTAATTGATCTGGGATTTAGTGGTTCCAGGCAGCTATGTGTTTGATAACGAATATTTAAATGAGAGATTTGTCATGGTCTTGAAGGCTGTAAGACGAGCTCATCCAATTTGATAAATAGTGGTCACCCAAAGAATGGCCTTTCGTATAAACGAGTATAGCAAAAAGTCTGCGACCTGATATATACGTAACTCAAATGTAGAATTTAACAAGTTTGTTTGTTCTTACAAGTGATAATGGCAACCCAATTAAGACACAAATCAGTGGAGATATTACACGACTCCCCTAAAGCATTCTATAAAAATTTTATTCCACAAAAGTACACAACATTATCTTGCTCATGAGAGCCAGAATATCAAGGATAAAAATTAGATTTAGATATTTCAAATCTAAAGAAATTACTTATCAAATATATGCTATTATCTCTATTCGCTAATACAAACACTAACTTCCTACTAATAATTATTAAAGATCACAATGCTTAGACATTGTAAAGATGAAAACAATTTGCTAGTTCTTATTAGTGCTAGTTTCATCATTTTGGCTATCTTGTGTGCAGAATCGGGAGTGAATTACGATAGACACGTGCGAGTATTGGATGTGGATTAGGAAGGTTTGATTGACGCAAAGTAGAAACCAATTATGAAGTGTTTGGAGAGGGGAGGGGGGCGGGGGGGGGTGGGGGGGGGGCGCGGCTAGTTTGAGGAAAAGAAATGAGAATCCATAATGCTGTCGTAATAACGTGGGAAGATGAATGATGATTCCTTTTTGTATGATAGTTTCGTTTCCCACCCTTCTTTATATCTTATCCCATGTACAATGGCATTTTGAATAAAAGTAAAGTTATAACCCAAGTCTCTAAATGAATAAATGTAATAATAGTATTTAGGCAGAATAGAAGTAAATAAAAAAACTCTACATTGAAATATTATTCAAACTAAACATCTACAAGTTGTCTTTCTCATAGTTACATTGATTTCTTTGTAAGTAAGAAAAAATTATTTAATGCTAAAAGAGATACAGAATGTGAAAGTGGGTAAGATCATTGTTTCATTGATTTATTATAAAGATTAAAAAAAGGAAAGGTTGGTCACACAAATTCAAAGAGCTGAATGTGAAACTTGTTGGACATGGCCCCAGAATTAAAAGTATCCACTTCTTTGTTTACTGAATCTTAGTTTCCTTTAGACAAAGAACCTACTAAACAAATCAAATCGCTACTAAAAGCTAATCCTTTTCTTCGATGTGTCTGATGGCTTTAGACAGCTTACGAGTAGTTAGCCAATATTTTATCTATGCTAGATTATGCTTTTTGATAAAATGGAAAGAAGAACGAAAATACCCATTTTTGCGTCCCACCTTTCACTCATGCCTCTGTGGCTTGTCGCTTGACAAATGCCTTTCAAGTGTGTAATGGAGTCAAAAAAGTTAGAAAACAAGTCTCGAAGCAGAGACTCACGACATCATGTAATAACAATATTGAAACTAGTTAGATGGTATAGGAGCAAAGATGTTAACTCCATCTCGAAATATCATTCAAAATCAACAATCTTCAATTTGCCTTTTTTGTTTTTTGTTTCTAATAATGAAAGTGGTATTTTTATAGGTAAGATAAAATTAGTTAACGCTAAAAGAGATACAAAATGAGGAAGTGGGTAAGATAATTTTTAGTTTATTTGCACAGAAAAAAAAAAACCTACATACTTAAAATCAGGAGAAACCAAAAAACATTTTGGAATTTTCAAAAAGTGTTCATTTGAAACATGTTGGATTTAGCCTTAGAATTAGAAGCAACCAGTCCTTCCTTTTAATGAATCTTAGGTTTCTTTAGACAAAAAGATTTTTTTTAATTATTATTATTTTTTTTAATTTTAATTTTATTTTTTATGTGTTGTGTCTTTGACAACTTTAAAGTGTTTTGATTGATGTCCTTGGTGTGATAACCTAAAATTTTGACAAATTCGTTGTTGTTTGATTGATAGTCTCGTTCTTTTTCTTTCTCATTATCTTTTTGTTTTGAAATATTGAAAAGTAATCCTAATTTGGATACTAAAATGTAACTTTTTACGGTAGACTTTCAAAAAGCATTCACATCCACAAATTACCTAAGCACTTCCAATATGTAAGTCTTCATAGTGGTAGACTTACAAAAATCATTCACATTTACCAATCACCTAAGCATTCTCAGATATAAGTATATTAATTAAGGAGACTTAAGAAAATTGTTCACATTTTCACATTGTAAGTCTTTACAGTGGTAAGACTTGAAAATACTCACATTTCCCAATCACACAAGTACTTTTACTTTGGATTTTTTTTTTCTCTTTTTATGAATACGTAAGTTTATTTATAACATTAAAGGAATAGAAGCTTAGAGCCATTCCCCAACCTTTACAAAACTCATCTATGCATGTAAGAGAATTAAGGCTAGAAACCTCCAATATCACTCAACAAAAATATTTGCATAGGAGAATTTAATGTTTTTAAACAAAGAGGCTCTCCCTTGTACTACATTTTTGCTATTCAACCACATTTTTGTTTTCTAATTCTTAGTAATGATGAACTTTAGAAAATCATCCTCATTCAACAATCTCCCAAGCACTTCCACTTTTTAAATATACATACGAATAGACTTTAAAAAATTGTTTATATTTTTTAATCACATGAGCACTTTCACTTTATAAGTCTTCCTTCGAAAAGTATTCACACTCTTCAATTAGCATGCAATTTAACTTTCAAGTCTTTGTAGTGGTAGACGTGAAAAAAACATTAGTCACTTTTAACAATTTTAACAATCACAATAATATCCTTTAAAGTCTTTGTAGTGATAGACTTCAAAAAAATTTGTTCACATTTCCAATCACATTAGCACTTTCACTTTATTAGTCTTCATCTTAAATTTGTTCAAATTCTAAACTCACCCTTGCACTTTTGCTTTTTGTCTTGTAATTGTAGGCATTAGAAAATTAATCAAATTCCACAATTTTAACAACCACAATAATAACCTTTGAAGTCTCCTTGAGTAGTTGACTCTAGCTTTAGGCTTACACTATCAAGCAGTGCTCTCTAGGTGGACCATAACCAAGAATAACCTTTTATAACCTTAATGGAAAATTTACATGTTGTTACAAATCTTGCAATAAGTGCTAGTTGATATAAAATATTATGAATTTGCTAGAATTCTAAGGGATGACTATAACTATAAGAGACTTAATCTTGAAATACCATTCAAAGTCAACAGTCATCTATTTTTCTTTTTATAGATAAGATACAAATAGTTAATGCTAAAAGAGATGCAAATGAGAAGGTAGGTGAGAATATTTTAATGTTAGCTTATTTGTTATGAAAAAAAAAAAAAAGGAACAGAAAACCTACACACTTAATATCAAGAAAAATCTAAAAACATCAAATACATGCTTTTGGAGTTTCCATAGAGTGTTGCATTTGAAACATGTTGGATTTAGCCATAGAATTACAAGTAATCAATCCAATTCTTCCTTTTAATGAATCTTAGTTCTTTTCTAGATAAAAAGCATCATATAATGCAAATCAAGTTGTTATCAAAAGTTAATATTTTTTTTAAATGAGTGTTTTGGTTTTTAACAACTTTAAAGTGTTTTGATTAATTTCGTTGACATGATAACCTAAACTCTTAACAAATTTTTTGTTGTTTAATTCATAACGTCTTTCTTTTTCTTTTTATTTTTCTTTTGGAATACTACAAAGCAATACTAATTTGGATTCTAAGGTGTAAGTTTTCATGGAAGACTTTAAAAAGTTATTCTTATTCACCAATCACCTAAGTGTTTCCAATTTGTAAATCTTTGTAGTGGCCAACTTACCAAAATTGTTCACATTCACCAACCACTTAAGCACTTTTACGTTAAGTCTTCATAGTGGTAAGACTTCAAAATATTCTTATTTCACAATCACCCTTGACTTTGTAATTCTTCATCATGACAAACTTTAGAAAATTTTACTCATTTATCAATCACCAAAGTACTTTCACTTTTTAAGTCTTTATAGTAGTAAACTTGAAAAATTTGTTCATACTTTCCAATCACATGTGCACTTTTAGTCTATAAGTCTTCCTTTGAAAAGTGTCCACATTCTTCATTAAGCCATGCAACTTCGCTTTCATCTTTGTTACGATAGACTTGTAAAAAATTAGTTACATTCAACAATTTTAATAATTACAATAATATTCTTTCAACACTTTCACATAAAAGTCTTTCTATTGAGGATACTTAGGAAAATTGCTCACATTCACCAATTACCTACACCTTCACTTTATGAGTCTTCATAGTAATAAAACTTCAAAATATTCACATTTCCCAATCATTTAAGTAACTTGACTTTGCAATTCTTTATAATGATAAATTTTAGAAAATTGTTCTCATTCAACAGTCTCCTAAGCACTTTCACTTTTAAGTCTATATAAGGATAGACTTTAAAACATTGTTTAAATTCTTGAATCACATGAGCAGCCTCACTTTATAAGTCTTCCTCCGAAAAGTGCTCACATTCTTGAATTAGCTTGCAATTTCACTTTCATGTCTTCGTAGTGGTAGATGTGAAAAACAAAAAAAAGATAGTCACGTTCAAAAATTTTAACAATCACAATACTATCCTTTGAAGTTTTCCTTGTGATAGACTTAAAAAAAATTTGTTCACATTCAAAATCTTTGCATTTCCCAATCACTCGAGTACATTGACTTGGTAATTGTTCAAAATGATAAACTTTAGAAAATAGTTCTCATTCAACAATCTCCTAAGCACTTTCACTTTTTAATTCTACATAGGGATAGACTTCAAAAAATTGTTTACAATTTCCAATCACATGAGCACTTGCACTTTATAAGTCGTCCTTTGAAAAGTATTCACATTCTTCAATTAGCATGCAATTTTACTTTCAAGTCTTTCTAGTGGTAAACATGAAAAGAAAAACAGTCACATTTAACAATTTTTAACAATCACAATAATATATCCTTTGAAGCCTTCATAGTGATTGACTTCAAAAAAATTTGTTCACATTTCCAATCACATTAATACTTTCACTTTATAAGTGTTAATCTCAGAATTGTTCAAATTGTACATTCACATTTGCACTTTGGCGTTTTGTCTTATAATTGTAGGCATTAGAAAATTAATCAAATTTCATAATTTTAACAACCATAATATCAACCTTTGAAGTCTTATTCAATAGTTAACTCTGGGTTTAGGCTTACACTATCAAGTAGTGCTCTTCAAGTGGACCATAACCAAGAATAACTCTACATAACCTCAATGGTGAATTTACATGTAGTTACAAGTCTTGCAATAAGTGCTGGTTAATATAAAACATTATGAATTTGCTAGAATTCTAATAGACAACTATCACTATAGGAGACTTAATCTTGAAATACCAATCAAAATCAACAATCCCCTATTTTTTTTTATAGATAAGATAAAAATATTTAATGCTAAAAGAGATGCAAATAGGGACATAGGTGAAAATGTTTTCATGTTGGCTTATTTATTATGGAAAATAAAAAAAATGACAGAAAACCCATACACTTAAAATCAAATAAAATCTAAAAAAATCAAATAGATGCTTTTGGAGTTTTCAAAGAGTGTTGCATTTGAAACATGTTGGATTTAGCCTTAGAATTAGATGTAGTTAATCCAATCCTTCCTTTCAATGACTCTTAGTTCTTTTCTAGGTAAAAAGCATCATAGAATGCAACTCAAATTGTTATCAAAAGTTAATCTTTTTCTTAGATGTGTGTTTTGGGTTTTAATAGTTTTAAAGTGTTTTGATTAATTTCCTTGACATGATAACCTAAACTCTTAACAAATTTGTTGTTGTTTAATTCATAGTCTCCTTCTTTTTCTTTTTCTTTCTTTGGGAATGCTGAAAAGCAATCCTAATTTGCATTTCCAATTTGTAAATCTTTGTAGTGGCAAACTTACAAAAATTGTTCACATTCACCAACCACTTAAGCACTTTTACTTTTGAGTCTTCATAGTGGAAAGACTTCAAAATATTCTCATTTCATAAAAAACCATGGCTTTGGAATTCTTCCTAATGATAAAATTTAGAAAATTGTCCTCATTTGTCAATCAACTAAGTACTTTCACTTTTTAGGTCTTCGTAGTGATACATTTCAAAAATTTGTTCATATTTTCAAATCACATAAGCACTTTCACTTTATAAGTCTTCTTTCGAAAAGTTCTCACATTCTTCACTAACTGTGCAACTTCACATTTAAGTCTTTGTAGTGATATGCTTCTAAAAAATTAGTTATATTTAACAATTTTAATAATTACAATAATATTCTTTCAACACTTTCACACATAAGTCTTCCTATTAAGCAGACTTAGGAAAATTGTTCACATTCATCAATTACCTAAACACCTTTGTGGTGATGAACTTTAGAAAATTGTCATCATTTATCAATCACCCAAGTATTTCACTTTTTGAGTCTTCATGGTGATAGGTTTCAAAAATTTGTTCATATTTTCACTTTCACTTTATAAGCCTACCTCTTAAAAGTGTTCACATTCTTCAATAAGCTGTGCAACTTCACTTTCATGTCTTTGTAATGATAAACTTGCAAAAATTAGCTACATTAAAAAATTTTAGTAGTTATAATAATATTCTTTCAACACTTTCACATATAATTCTTCTTATTTAGGAAACTTAGGAAAATTGTTCACATTCACCAATTACCTAAACACCTTCACTTTGTGAGTCTTCATAGTGATAAGACTTCAAATCATTCACATTTCCCAATCACTTGAGTACCTTGACTTTGTAATTCTTCATAATGATAAACTTTAGAAAATTGTTCTCATTTAACAAGCTCTTAAGCACTTTCAATTTTTAATCCTACGTAAGGATAGACTTCAAATTTTTTTACATTTTCCAATCACATGAGCACCCTCACTTTCTAAGTCTTCCTTCAAAAAGTGTTCACATTCTTAAATTAGCATGCAATTTCACTTTCAAGTCTTTGTAGTGGTAGACATTAAAAAAAAAAAAATTAGTCACATTTAACAATTTTGGCAATCACAATCATATCCTTTGAAGTCTTCATAGTGATAGACCTCAAAAAAATTTGTTCACATTTCAATCACATTAACACTTTCACTGTATAAGTCTTCATCTTAGAATTGTTCAAGTTCTACACCCACCCTTGCACTTTGTCTTTTTGTCTTGTAATCCGAGGTGTTAGAAAGTTAATCAAATTCCATAATTTTAATAACTACAAAAATAACCTTACAAGTCTTATTGAGTAGTTAACTTTGGCTTTTGGCTTACACTATTAAGTAGTGCTCTTTAGGTAGACCATAACCAAGAATAACCTTGTATAACCTCAATGGCAAATTTACTTGTAGTTACAAGTCTTGCAATAAGTGTTGGTTAATATAAAACATTATGAACTTGTTAAAATTCTAGGAGATGACTATCACTATAAGAGACTCAATCTTGAAATACCATTCAAAAACAAAAAATCCCCTATTTTTCCTTTTATAGATAAGATAAAAATAGTTAATGCTAAAAAAGATGCAAATGAGGATGTAAGTGAGAATATTTTCATGTTAGCTTATTTGTTAAGGAAAAAGAAAAAGACAGAAAACCTACACACTTAAAATCAAGAAAAAACTAAAAACATCAAATAAATGCTTTTAGAGTTTCCAAAGAGTGTTGCATTGGAAACATGTTGGATTTAGCCTTAGAATTAAAAGTAGTCAATCCAATCCTTCTTTTCAATGAATCTTAGTTCTTTTCTAGATAAAAAGCATCATAGAATGCAAATCAAATTGTTATCAAAAGTTAATCTTTTTTATTTAGATGTGTATTTTGGTTTTTAAAATTTTTAAAGTGTTTTGATTAATTTCCTTGACATGATAACCTAAACTCTTAACAAATTTGTTGTTTTTAATGCATAGTCTCTTTTTCTTTCTTTTTCTTTTTCTTTTGGAATGTTGAAAAGCAATCCTAATTTGGATTATGAGGTGTAAGTTTTCATGGAAGATTTTAAAAAATTATTCTTAAATCACCAATCACCTAAGCATATCCAATTTGTAAATCTTTGTAATGGCAAACTTACAAAAATTGTTCACATTCACCAACCACTTAAGCACTTTTACTTTAAGTCTTTATAATGGTAAGACTTCAAAATATTCTCATTTCACAATCACGCTTGACATTGTAACTCTTCCTAATGATAAAGTTTCAAAAATTATCCTTATTTACCAATCACCTAAGTACTTTCACTTTTTAAGTCTTCACAGTGATAGACTTTAAAAATTTATTCATATTTTCCAATCACATAAGCACTTTCACTTTATAAGTCTTTATCCAAAAAGTGTTCACATTCTCCAATAAGCTGTGCAACTTCACTTTCAAGTCTTTATAGTGATAGATTTGTAAAAATTTAGTTACATTCAACAATTTTAATAATTACAATAATATTCTTTCAACACTTTCACACATAAGTCTTCCTATTAAGGAGACTTAAGAAAATTGTCCACATTCACCAATTACCTAAACACCTTCACTTTGCGAATCTTTATATTCGTTAGAGTTCAAAATATTCACATTTCCCAATCACCTAAGTACCTTGACTTTGTAATTCTTTATAATGATAAACTTTAGAAAATTGTCCTCATTCAACAATCTCCCATGCACCTTCACTTTTTAAGTCTACGTAGGGATAGACTTTAAAACATTGTTTACATTTTTCAATCTCCTAAGTACTTTCACTTTATAAGTCTTCCTTTAAAAATTGTTCACATCCTTCAATTAGCATGCAATTTCACTTTCAAGTCTTTCTAGTGGTAGACATGGGGAAAAAAAATTAGTCACATTGAAAAATTATAACAATAAAAATAATATCTTTTGAAGTCTTTGTAGTGATAGATTTCAAAAAATTGTTACATTTCCAATCTCATAGTCACTTTCAAGTCATAAGTCTTCATCTTAAAATTGTCCATACTCTATGCTTGCCCTTGACTTTGGCTTTATGTCTTGTAATGGTAAGGTTTAGAAGATTAATTAAATTCTACAATTGTAACAATCACAATAACAACCTTTGAAGTCTTCCATAGTAGTTGACATTTGCCTTAGGCTTGTACTATTAAGTAGCATTCTCCAAGTTGGACATAACCAAGGATAATCTTGTATAATCTCAATGACAAACTTACATGGAGTCACAAGTCTTGTGTCAATGCTACTTAATATAAAATCTTATGAATTTGCTAGAATTCTAAGAGATGACTATTAATACAAGAGACAAAAACCCTAGAAATCACATGTTGAAAAATAGCTAAAACCACAAAATTTAAAGGAAAAAAAAAAGACATTTCAATCATTCTTTGAATAACTATTCAACTAGATAAGTAGTTAGATAAACTAGACATCTAATTGACTTTGTGTTCTATTTTAATCTCTACTGGGAAAGCCCATACACTTATGCCTTGTTTACCATCTTCTAGGATGATTAATCCATTACTAACCTCCTCCTTGTAGGAAATAACATTTGCAATCTTGTTTTCTCGACTTAGCTTATACTTAACAGTGAAATCAAAACTCATTAACTTGACTAACCATTTTTGTTGGATAGGAGGCAATCTTTTATTCTCAAAGGTGCTTAGGACTTTTTTGATTTGTCTCCAAATTAAACCTTTTTCCCGACACATAGCTCATTTACTTGTTTATTGCCAACATATAGCCAATAACTCTTTTTCATAAGTGGACAATAAAAACATTTGTTCCTTTAAATGCCTAGCTAAAAAACACTATAAGGTGCCTAATCTATGAAAGCATTGCTCTAATGCTTGCCTAGAAGCATTGCACTTGAGGATAAAGTCCCTTTCAAAGTTAGGAAGCATAAGTACGAGGGTGGAAACCATAGCTCTCTTTAATTCCTCAAATGTTGACTCTATTGCTAGATTCCAATGCAAATTTTTCTTTTAGAATAGCTTTGTGAAAAGGGTAGAAATCTTCCCATTGTTGGCAATAAATCTCTTTTAATAACTAGTGAGCCCTAGAAAACCCCTCAAACTCTTCAACTTTGTTGGCCTAACCCAATCCACCATGTTCTATATTATTTCCCTATCTATTTACATGCCTCCTACACTAACCATATGCCCTAAATATTTCAGTCTTTTACATGAAGGAACATTATTTTTTTTTTTTACGAATAGCTTGTGGGCTCTCAACTCTTTAAACACTCTCTCCACATGACTTTCTTGCTAATTTTCACTATACATTAAGATGTTGTAAAAGAAATAGGGCACTAATATCCATAAGAACTCCTTGAAGACTTATTTCATCAAAGCCTGGAAAGAGGAAGGGGCATTACATAACTTAAATGGCATGACCAAATGCTCATAATAGTCTTGATGTGTTTGAAAGCTCATTTTACAAATATCACTGAGGTGCATCCTTATTTGACAGTAACTTGATCTCAAATAAACTGTAGTGGAAAATCTTTCCTCGTACAACTCATCCATTAATTCCTCCATTGTAGGAATAAGGAATCTTTCCTTAATAGTATACTTCTTAAAAATGCTCTATAATCAACACATAATCTCCAAGACTATCTTGTTTCCTAAACAATAAAATTGAAGATGAAAAAGGGCTAGTACTTGGCCTTATAACTACAAAGTCCAATACTTGCTTAACCATCTTCTTTAATTCTCCTTTCTAGTAGTGTGAGTGTTTGTAGGGCTTTGAAGTAAAGGATTCACTTTTTTGCTTTAGGATGTCTTATGATTGAGCTTCTTGGGTGGTGGAAGTCCTTCTAGCTCTTTAAATAACCCCTCATAATCTCACAATAGTTTTTGGAATCTTGCCCCAAGTTGCTCACTATTGTTGCCTTAACTAAACATAGTTCTTTAGTTGCCAACATGTTTCCTTTGGCATTCCTATGGTCAAACCAAGTACTTAGTGTACTTGCAACAAAAACCCAATTCCCATATGTTTCAATTCCTTACAATACCACTCCTTATCCACCAAAAGGTTCTCCCCTCCTTTTATTCCTTGCAACATTACTACGATTTAACCTACTTTAAACATTTTCTATATTATGAAATCCCATAGTATGGGCCCAAGACTCTAAAGCCATTATGCTCCCAACACCACCTTTATCCAAGGCATATATAGTAAAAAGAAATCCAACTTCATTCTTAGGCCTTGTACAATTAGGATCAAATTCTTAGATAACCCTTTACTTCTCATCTTATCCTAACTAGCCACAAAAACCTTCTAATTCCTTCCACCATTTAGTCTCAAGCCTTATTTTCTGGCCAAATTAATGCTAAGAAAATTGTGTGTGATCCTCAAGTCAACTAAAAGACATCTTTTCTTCTCCACTCAAATTTCACACCACTCTTATTGTTTCTAGGGTGGTAAAACCATACATTGCATTTAGAGAAATCTTTGGAACTACATCCATCAATTCTTGTATATTCTTTACCATATTAGGAACGACACTCTCATTATCATCTTTTGTATCCATCACAACTAAGACAAATAGTTTAATTTTACAATGATGCCCCAACATGTAACATTCATTGTAACTAAAACAAAGACCCTTCTTCCTTTGTTCTTACACTTTTTTTGGAGTCAATTGAAAAGGCCTTAAATTCTTACTCCTATTGCCACTGTAATAAGTTGTTTAATTCTTTGAGGAAATAGGTCTCTCACCTAACCACAACCCTATTGTCTTCCTATAAACAGGCCAGCCAAGTGGCTTTGGATAGAGTACTTAGTTAGCCAGATTAAACTTTTTTCTTAAAGTTTTCTTTCAAGCCACACAAAAAACATTCTACTTATTGTTCAAGAGTTAATTGAGCAACTCTCAAAAGAAGTTAAGAAAAATCTAACATGATATTCCTCAACTATCCTCACTTATTATACCTTGAGTAAATTTAAGAAATGATCTTGGTAATGTGTTGGGCCACAACCATCAATCAGCTCTTAGGTCAATAAAGACCAAGTTATTGATTGTTCCCCTAACTAGTTTTGTTGTAATTCAAAGCAAATCTGGGCATCTCCTTCCAGCTACCAAGACACAATTTCAACCTTGCCCTCTTCAATAGTCTTGCAAAAGCAAAATTAGTTGGCATGGTTGATCCAACTAGTTGAATTAACTCCCCCTTTCATATTTGAGAAAATCTAACTTTTGTTTAATTTGCCCATTGGAGCTCTCTTCTCCATTTGCCAATTCTCTCTTACCAACCATAGATAGAAACAATCTCTACATTGTGTCCATTACTTCCTAAAATTGAGCACCTAACTCCACCTAAAGTTGCATGTAACCCAACATCATCCATCTCAAGCTTTGATACCAAGTTATCCTAGTAAGGATTAGTTACTAGAACAGTGGGTCAATGAGGTTGCTAGGCCTATCAAAACAAAGCCAAGGCTTCTACATTTTCTTCCTAGCAATTGTTAAAGACAAGAAAAGATACTCGACATTAAAAGGGACATTGCACCCTTAGCATTGGATTGGGACATTGCGCCAAGAATTTGAACTTAAGGTTTACAATTTTTGCCCCATATCATTGATTTCCCTTCTTTGAACATTTGCTTTCTCCCTGTCAAACCAACAATTTCCTAAAATTTTAACTGGTCCTTACTCGATCATAAAATTCAACAAAAGCCCCTGGCTTGGTATAACATAGGCCTTACACATTATCAACATAGAGAACACTCCTACCATATACCTATTACACACAACCTAATACAATTAATTTATTACATATCACGCATTGACACAACCATTGATCACAAAAATGAGATGATCCTTCCTTGCACTTGGAAGCCTAGGGACATCAATGAACTTGGGCATGCTTTGATACTATGAAGAAACCAAAAAAAATTCAAGTGTTAACCGCCCATGATATATTTTGACAGAACTTAAAGATTTCACTGACAATCTCAAAAAAGAAAAGAAAAGAAAAGAACCTTACAAAGAAAAAGCTTACACATACAAATTGGTGACATGAGTTGGTCTAAGGAAAGAATGTGGGCCTAATGAAATATCAAGCATAGGAAGAAAAAAGCTAGAAAATGATGATATAACTCTACATTTCTTCTACTAAGTTTTTTTCCTACTAAAATTAGCACTTTCAAGATTGGTCCCTGATGAGGAATGATATTGAAAGAACTCTCACTTAGGCCTCAACCAAAGAAGCAACCTTTTGCTTTAAACAAAAGAAATTGGTATTACTTTCACCATTTAGACAAGAAATAACATGATTGAATTGTGATAGTCCTATATAGCTTATGAAAAATCGATTGGGCTACCACCTACAACAAAAGTCGAGTTTGGTTCTGCAGAGCCACTAGAAAAATCTACCAAAATTGTTTTTCTTCCTTAAGAGTTTCCATGCTTCAATGGCTATAAACAATAGTGATATTACTACCTTGCTTCATCCAAATGGTTGACCTTGCTTCATTTAGCATGAATTTTAAAGTAGGTTTGGCAAAATTCTAGAGCACATTCACTGGGTTTCCAACCATTCAATTGCAAATGCAACTTCACAAATAGTTAGTGTTGTTTTAGTGCCTATCGAAAACTATGATTGGCTAGCATTACTCAACGTTAGGGGTTAAAGTAGCTAAGCAAAGCAAAGCATGCCATGTTTGTGAGAAAAATCTTCATTGCCATAATATCCTTCATCTTCTACTTAAATTTCCCATTAAGACTACTCATTGAGAAAATGGCAACACTTCACCAGGCTAAATTGTGTATTGCCACCTCAATACTCGAACGTTGATAAGTTGTAAATATTACGCATAACATTTCTAGTCAAGCACTCACTAACTAACAAAATAGAGAAGATTGTAAAAGAGTGTAGGTTTTGTGGGCCTATAGATTTCATTGTATTATTCTTTGGCTTGTAGAATGGTTAAGGCTCAGTTTCTATTCTTATTGTATATAATGTGTAAAGAGGTGTCTTTAGGTTTTTGAGAAAGTTTAATAGAAGAAGCAGCACACAATGCTTTCCAAAATGGTTGCTATCATTTTCTTGGTTTCTTCCTCTATTGTGTTTCAGCTATTTCTTCATGATATCATAAGTAAGGTTAGCACAATGTAAGCTCTCTTCACCTATTTTCTTGGTTCAAGCTTTGCTTTATTTGTTTTTTCTCTTAATTTCTTTTACACAAGGTCATATCTGGCATTTCAAAAGTTTTGTTAGGATAGCCTTGCATTTGATGTTATTTCCTTTGTCGTTTTAACCCTAGACAACGACATCCCAGCCAATTTCGTCCTTTTTACCCCTTTTTAGTCCATTTTAGCCCTTTTTAGTCCATTTTAGCCCTGATCTTTTAACTTATTCCCAAGATCACCTTATCAAAACTCATGGTTTCTTCAACCTCTGAACCCATCCAACACCATAACCCCTACCGTGACCCATTTTACCTCTTAGCCATGGACATGCCAAGAGTATCTTTAGTTACTGAGAAACTCAAAGATGATCTAACTTATGACACTTGAGTCATTAGGTCAAGAATCAATTAATCGGTAAGAACAAATGGGGATATGTTAAGGGAAGTTTTCCTCGTCCAAAGAAGGATATCGAGAAGTAGAATTTATTGGATCAAAATCACTCTACTTTGGTGAGTTAGTTTAAGAAATTTGTTACCTAGTAGCATGTTGTTTATGTTACTCGAACTAATGATGTTAAGAAGACATAGGATGCCTTCAAGCTTCGATTTGGAACCCTCACTTCAACTCAAAGGTACAATCTGAGACGAAAACAGTTCAAAAATTGTCTCTTTTGGAGCCACCATGACTGACTATTACACGAGTTTGGCTAATCTTTAGGTTGAGATTCAGATGGTTGAACCTTCAATTTGCTACAATTATAGGGGATGTTCCTGTTGTGTGAATGAGAGGCTGAAGGAACAAGTTGCTTAACACAATCTCATGGACTTTCTACTTAGGCTTCTTGAAGATTTTCAGAACTGCCGCACCAACATGCTCTCCAAAGATCCTTTTCCAACTATTGATCAAGCTTTTAACCTCTTTAAGGAGGATGAGCACCAATGATGTAGTTGAGATCTGGAACACCAGGGTCAAGAAGCAACTGCTTTACTCACCACTTTCCATCAACAAAGCTCTCACAGTGGTTCGGGTGCTACAACTGGTGGGAAAGTTGACCAAAAGAGGAAGCCAGTTTGTTCCCATTGCCATAAATCAAGCCACACATGAGATAAGTGTTATAGACTCATGGGTTTTCCTCCTAGCTGGACACCTAGAGGAAAAAGGAAACAAGGTGGAGCTCAAATCCTTCAATTGAGTTCAAAAAGTGGTGTTGATGCATCATTCATAAAACTGGATGGGTTAGCAAGCTTTGGCAACTTTACTGGACTTCTTGGGACAGTAAGCCAACACTTAGGCTAGCACATTAGGCCGTTCTCTCCCCAAGCCTATTACTATAGTTATGGACTAGTTCCTTTAACACCTGGGTCTAGCAATTTTGGGCCTCACAGTGTTCTAGTAGTGCAATTCGGACATGGACAACAACCCATTTCTTATGGGTCCTCTAATGTAGTTCAGGATCCATCACATGGAGTAAATTCCAAGCCTAACTAGCCCTTTGTTAAGTTGATGATGCAACAGAATTTTGGGCCTCCAAACCTAGCTCTTTCTTTGGAGCAACTTTAGCGCATGTTAAAGCAGCTCAACATGTGGCCATCGCTAGATTTGGCCTCCCTTGAAAAGAGGTTTGTAGGTACGGCTTCACAATCACATCTCTTCAATTTTAAACATCTATGGATAATCGATTCAAGAGCTAGTGATCATATCACGTATGATTTAAGGAATTTATATTCTACTTATTCATGTGGATCTCGATTACTGCCTATTAAATTGCCACACATATTGGAAATGTACAACCCACATCCATGTTACAAGTCAACAGAGTCATGTATGTTCCTCAATTAAAATTTAACTTGCTATATGTGAAAAAAGTGACCTTTGACTACAATTGCATTATCATTTTTTTCGATGATTTTTTCCTTTTCTAGGACCATTTGATTCAGCAGGTGATCGGAATGGGTAGAGTTAAGTGAAGGCCATATGTTTTGCAACCCACCTTGAATGACTAGCCTCATTGTATTAGTCAATTTTTGTATACTGTCCATTCACTTTTAAGTTGTATGAATGCGAACAATAGTTTAAGTGCTTTCAAAAATAATATTCCTCATATCAATGTAAGCACAAGTTATGATTTATGGCATCATAGACTTGATCATAGTTCACAAAAATCATATTTTATGCATGGTAAAAGCATACATTGTCCTGAACATTTCACATGTTCAGTATGCCCATTAGCTAAACAAACTAGATCTATTTTTCCCACAAGTCATTCGATTGGTTATGCTATATTTGATCTAGTTCACATGGATTTATGGGGACCTCATAGGGTTCCCAACCATGATGGGTCACGTTACTTCTTAACTATTATTGATGATTTTTCAAGAGTAACGTGGACCTTTCTTTTACATTTTAAAGATTAAGTGTTCCCTATGATTCAATCCTTTATTCTCACCATTTAGACTCAATATGGTACCAGGATCAAGCTCATTCACTCATATAATGGTACTAAGTTTTTCTTCGCTGCATGTACTTCTTTTCTGTCCTTTTGTAGAATAATCCACTATAGCTCTTGCATCTATACTCCTAACAAAATGGGGTTGTAGAGTGCAAACATCGTTATTTGTTAGATGTGGCATAAGCCTTCAAGCTCACATTCCTGCATGATTTTGGGGGGAATGCATCTTGACAACCACTTATCTCATTAATCAGTTGCTAAGTATAAAGCTTGGAAATCGATCACCTTTCAAACTTTTTTTGGAAAAACCTCCACCACTGAATCATTTGAGGGTTTGTAATTGTAGATGTTATACCATGGTGCTTCGTCCTAGAGATAAGTTCACACCAAGGGCTATCCCTTGCATTTTTTTAGGATACTTTTCACTTCAGAAAGGTTATTGAGTGCTTGATCCTGAGAGTGGGAAAATTTTTGTTACTAGAGTTTTGCTTGTGAAGATGAAAGTTTTCCTTATAAATTATTAGGATCACCATTATGTTAAATGATCTATAGAAGCATCACTCTAAGTTAAAAGAGGAGTCTTGTTCAACACCACTTAATTTGATTATTTATATACTTAAAGGTTTGCTTTGATTACCGTTAAATGATTAGAATTGACGACCAAGAAATATTTTCATAAGATCTTCAAATAATAATTTGTTATTTTTGTTTTTGCACGGGGTAGGTAAATTCGTTTACATAATTTTGAGTAACCTTGATGAAAGCCCAATACTATCCATATAGGAAATGATTATTGGAAAATGTATGTGATCTTTTACTGTTTTGATTTCGTTGTCATTGAGATTTTTCTAGTCATATGTCTTCGTCAATCAAAAGACAACTTTACTGATTTTAGAATAGAAGACCATATAAGCCTTGGATTCCGTCGGTCCATTGATATTGCCAAGGGCTATGCTGTCCACATTACATCATGACTGTATTAAAGTAATTAAACATAATGGAAAGCAACAAACTGTACTTTTAACGCCTGAATTATTGAAGAAAAAAACCCTAGGGTGAGTTCTAGCCCTCCGGCCAGCAATGGCTTCTTGAGAGCTTCTGGGATTTCACACAGAAGAACTTGGCTCTGCTTTCGCCTTTGAGAGTGGATTTATCATATTGGAGCCGGTTACAAACTCCTCCTATCAGTTAACGATTAGCAGAAACAAATGGTTTTTGGCTCATGATTATTTTAAACTTAAAATCGGAGTCTTTCTTGGTCAATACTACTTAGTGCGATTATTTGTTTATTTGAGGGGTCGGCTTGATGAATACTGACTATAGTCTAATATTAAAATCTAAATGATGAGAATTAACAGTCAACTAATATTTTCATAGATTTTTGAAAAATACGTGATGTCATATTAATTTCTACCCGGATTTAGGAATTGATTATTGGAAAACGTTCATCATCGTTTACTGTTGCGATTTCTGTGGAATGGTGATTTGTTCTATTCATTTAAAGAGTGCATCAGTCAAAAAAGCAACTTTAGTCAGTGGATTCCAAGTCATTCCTACTTTTCTGCTGCAGCCAACCGTGAAGGTGACTTGCACTTGGAAATTTGAAAACTTTTCCTTGAGTATATCTGAAAGGGACACAATCTAAGCTTTGGATTCCGTCTGTCCAGAGGCCAAGAGCTCGACGTCCACATCGCATCATGGATTGTGCAGCAAATTAATTACGCGAAACAGGGAGATGAAAACTGTACTTTTGACGCCTCTATTATTGAAGAAAGAAAGCCTAGAAGGTTTGCTACAGCTAGCAATTATTAAGATGCTTGCAGAAAGAAAAATCGTTGAAAGCCTTCTGATTCTTGCAGAAAGAAAAATCGTTGGAAGAAGAGAAAGTAACCGGTTCTGTATATCTTAGGAAGTGAAGAAAAGCCCAAAATCCTACCCGTTGCAAATGAGACTTTTACCGCTAGAAAACCCACGTTAGATTAGAAAATGATGTTGGAAAATGTTTGTAGTCAGTCCTTTCCACTGCAGGTACCTGTGAAAGTAACGCGGACTTTAAAGTTTTACACTCACGCCCTAGCACATCTTTTCTAACACAATATAAGCTTTGGATTCCGCCGGTCCCTCCATGCCCTGTTCTGTCTACGTCCCATCTTGGTTGTGTCAAATTAATTAAACAAGACAGAAAGCAGAGAACTGTATTTTTAAGGTCATTATTGGAGTAAGAAAACTGAGAAGGTGCCTTCCAGCCAACCCCATAACGATGTCATTCCGAAAGTTTCAAGGCTCTCACACAGACGAAGTTGGTTCTGTTTTCACCATTCAGACGGGATATAGCATGGTGGCGTACCAATGGACTTATGTTATTATCAAGATATACTAGTAATATCAAGATTTCGTTCACGGAAAGTGCGATGCTCAAGCACCTGGCTTTCTTGTCAGGAAAAAAAAAAAGAAGTTTAAAAAAAATTGGAAAAAGGGCGTTCAAAATACCAGCCAACCATCATTATCCTCGCAAGCTTCAAGAAATTTGCATTAGACTTCCAGTCATAGTTTGTGTGCTAATTGCTAAATCCTCTTTGAACATGGGCGCGTCTTTGAACGGATAGAAACCCAATCCAGAGATGCCCCTAACATGAAGATAATGGAGTCTTAGCGCCATTCATTCTTAGGATGGCAGATGGAGATATAAAATAATTGTTCAACTACTTCCAAAACATACAGCTCTATCATACAAAGCTATTATAGTAGCGGTCTCTTTAGGCAAACTTAGAAGGTGCGTGTAGTTAACCAGCTAGTAATGGCATCAAACGTAACTTAGAACCAAGCAGTCTTAATATCACCGGAGCCACAAAACGTTTACGAATCAATCTTATTCACAGTAGAATTTTAAAAGCTTATTTTATACTACAATTAACACTTTTAATTTCAATACTGGTCTTTGATGAAGAATAATAGTAAAAGAATTCGGATGAACGCTGAATAGAGAGTCCTTCAACCAATTAATAATCATTAAAATCAAAAGGCATTGGGTTCACGGATTCGTAATCATTAAAATCAAACGGATTTGGGTTCATGATTGATTCCAATAATAATTGCCTTTTAAGTAGCATTTCTTTTATTTTCATTTCTTTTTCTTTTTTATAGTTCATGATTGATTCTCCAATGATAATTGCTTGACGGAGAGGTAGCAATCTTCGTTGGCCATAAAGAACAGTGATGTTACTACCTTGATTTCCCTAAAAGGTTGCCGTTACTTCATTTAGCGTGAATTTTAGAGTTGGTCTGCAGAAATTACAGAGCACACCACCTGGGTTTCTCAGCCATTCGATGCCAAATGCAACTCCATAAATAGTTGGCGTTGTTGTCAGCACCTATCCAAAAACTAAGTCTGGCCGACGTTTGGAAAAGCCGCTAACCTCAGCGTTAGAGGTTACAGCAAGCAATTCAAGGCATTTTTAATTTAATGAAGCTCCTTTTCCCTTTGTAATAGCCTGACATTCAAGGGCCTGAAACACCTTTCACAGCAGTCCATGAAGTCCGGCTCCAATCAATACTCCGGCCAACACTTGGGGCCCAAATCCTTCTCCGGACCACGACTTTTTTGATGCAAGAGGATTTGCTATCAAACGAATTGTACTGTATCACTCTAAGCTGGACTCGACTTAACGATCCAGAGCTTCAATCACGGTCACCTTTAGTTGAGTCCAACTAAACTTACCCCAGATATGGTAAGTATGCGGGTTAAGATTTTGAGAGCGCAGGTTAGTGGAAAAGAAACCCAAGATTTGAGACATGTAAACCTTTAGAGTATGTCTTCATTCTTGACACTTTCCGACTATATTTGCCGGTTGTTCTGGGATGTGTGTGTACATGTGCTTATTCTTTGTTTCCTTCGATTTTCCCGCTTTCAAGGTCATTTATTCAGTCATATGTGCTTGAAAAGATGTTTGCACAAAGAGAAGCACCTCTAATGGAGATGCATGATTGCTGTACATTCTGATATCCAAAATTTTAGAAGTGCAATTGGCTTGTCGTTGTGTGTCCCTTTTTCTGGTATGAATTCGAGAACAGTGTACTAACTATATACTACAGTGTACAGTTTAAATAAAAACATCCATCTAATCAGCAAAAATTCCGTTAATTATATCCTAGATAAAAATAATTTTCTATTTAATTCCCGCCTTTGGTGTCCTATCATTTGTTACTTTGCGCTTTCTACTTGCTTATTTTCTTTTGCTCCTATTATATGTTTCAGTGCTACAATGGCCATCTATGATGCTTTAAGGCTGGTGAGGACTGATGTTTCAGCACATTCGCAGTTGGCATTTCAGCATCAACAGCTTCCGTCATTTAATCTTTTTTTTTTGTTAAAAATATTTTGAATTCTAAGAATGTCGGAAAGTTGAAGGCATTGTCCTAAAACACCCTTTATCAGAATATGAACAAATTAATTTAGAAGCCTTGTAGCAATGATAAATTTGAGAGTGTTTTGGATTACTTACAAAACAGTTGAAAAGGTCAAATGGTATGGAATCTTTCAAACTTTAAGTTGAGCAACAAAAAGTTTTGTATTATGGAATGGTGGAGATGCCCTTTACAATCCTTGTCAATTGATACCAAGCTTGTGAGCTGAAATTACCTTTTAGCTAGATACAAAGATTATGGGCTGGACGAAAGATAATAATGTGCCTCATGCAAGTGTCAACTGTTTTTGTTTATCTTCTTTCCGCAATGTTTTGGTTGATTTAACAATATGTTGGCTTGTAATGGAGTTTTCTAAAAGTAAAGTACGTAGACTTGAGTTTCCCATAAAACTTGACCAAGACACCCAACTTGAACCAAGTCTCAAAACTCAAGATACTATACCTTTTAGATTGCATAAATTTGCTAACCTACGCGTCAATTAGAGACCTTAAATGATTGAAAAAATTGCTGCTAGTAGGTCATTGTAATCTTTCGGAAGTTCCAATGTGATTAGCTCGAACTCCCTCGAAGTAGTTGATTTTTTTGAGCGTTCAAAGGTCAAAAAGTTTCGGAAGTTTGCGCGGTATCTTCATATTAGTGAGACTACAATAAAAGAGCTACTCTTTCCATCTGTGGGCGTTCCATCTTTAGGGGAAATTCATGCATATCAAACTGATGTTCTATCTATTTCATTTACTCTATAACAGATGTTTAGCAATTTAAGAAGCATGAAGTTGAGGGACTCGGAGAACTTGATCGAGTTACCAAACTTTGGAGGAATCCCAAAGTGCTGAGGAATTGTTTTCTAATATGAAATCACTCTCTTGCTATGGCGGTATTAGAGCAAATATAATTTGGTGATGGGGTACAAGTTAGGGGCAAGACATGATTCCAAGACATCTTTACCAGGTATTTTGGTTGCTAATATAACCATCATTGTGCTTAATTTTTGGCTTTTTTTTTTTTTTTAAGTGAAATCGGCTGTAGTCCCCATCTTCTCGTGAGCAACACATGGCTCAACTCCTTAAGACATAACTCAACACGTTTGCATATAAACGTGTTTTGAACATCTACATTGTAATATAGGCGAGGTTTCATGTTTTTGCGTTAAGAATTAAAATTATAATATTTCTCCTTAGGACATGGCTATAAGAACTTGACTAGTCAAAACTATTGCTGGATTTGAAAAGCTTATAATTTTAATTATATCCGTTTTTGGTTTGGTTGTCTCTCTTTTCTCCATTAGTGTTCAACTAAAATGAGGTTGTTCTAGTGACGTGTTTGGTAAAATCTTACATGTAAGTGAATATGTCAAAAAAATAATATAATGATAAAAAAAAAAAAAATTGTCCCATAGAGATTAGTAAATACTAAACCAACTAATTACTAACAGTGAAAAATTTATAAAATTTATCTAACAAACTAAGATGATAAAGGATAGATTAACCAATTAAATTTAAGAAAATTCAATACAAAAAATATGTTAGAGCATCTAATTTTACCATAATTATTAGATATGAAAATCGATTATTTATACTTGTAAGAATAATAATACTTATATGATGACAAAATTTTCTAATTTATTCAGTATCTTATGTATAGGTATAACAAACCTATTTATAATTTATGAATATTTTTAGTTTATACAGAAAGCTACACAAATAACATAATATATGTATATCTACATTTAATTTATGGTTATACATTATAAAAAAAAAAACAATTGTACATTATCTCATTTCAATCTCAAACATGTAAATTAGATCATTTAAATTATTGTTAATCACTTAAAAGCATTAAACACAATAATATATAACTTACATAAATAAAATATTTTATAAAACATAACAATCATGAGATTCATATCATTATAATTAAGTTACATCATAACTCTAACAAAAATAAATTAAAACATAATGTTAAAACAAACAATAACAATGTTAAAAATTGAATAAAACATTTTAAACTAAAAACATGAAAACTGTAACTACTATGTCTTTATTTTAAGAAAACTTTGCACAACTCTACACATTAGCAAGGAAAATAGAAACGGTCTAGATTAAGAAAACACGCATCACGCGCCGTCACGCTCTACACCATGCGCCACCATACTCTGCCACACATCACTGTCATGCACCACCACGTGACACTGCGTTACGCACCAAAACTCATAGACCTTTCTAAAGGGGAGCCTCAGGATGCCGATCTTCCAAGAAATCATGCCGATCCGTGGAGCGTGATAGGGAGAGTGAACGAGTGATGGGGCGATTAGACGGCAATGGGTAGTCCTCCTCCCACCAACGTTGTGTGTTTCGTTTCTTTCCTATTTTGAAAGAGCAAAATATGGAGAGAAGGAAAGCGCATCTAACACAAGGAAAAGTCTGAAATCTTCGCTGCCTTATTCCATTACATGGGGGGATATTTATACAGAAATGGGTTACCCCTTCCCACGCTAAACACGGAGATATTTTACCCTTCTCCTCAACGGATGGGGCATAAAAGGAAAACAGAAAATTTATTCTAACCTCCTTAACGGAGAGAATGATGCAACAACGAAACTTCTGGAATGGAATAACTGTGGCAGCTACTGACATGCATTATTCTGTTGGCAGATGCAGGCTAAGGCCCCCTGGTGACCTCAAATCATCTAGCCGGGGCCCTCTTCCTTCTCACACGTTACATTCCCACCCCCTTGGGATTGTCCTTGTCCCCAAGGTCAAAGTCGGGGAAACGGAGTAGCATGTCATGGCAACCTTCCCAAGTGGCCTCCGCAGGTGAGAGTCCAGACCAATGTACGAGTACCTCCAGAATTTTCCTGTAGGTGCGTGACTCCAATACCGCCAATGGTTTTGGTAAAAGCTGGTCCACTTCCTCGATATACACAGGTAACTCCTTTTGGGTTTCCACGTCTTTTCCAATGCACCGTTTTAGACAGGAGACATGAAAAATGGAGTGAATTCGAGAAGTTTCTAGGAGTCGCAGCTTATACGCAACTGCACCTACCTTCTGAATGATTTCAAAAGGGCCGTAAAATCGGGGAGCCAACTTGAGATCTCGACGCAAGGTCACTGAGAGATTTCTATACGGCTGGAGGCGTAGATAAACATATTCTCCTACCTCATACTGAGCCTCTGATCGATGCTTATCATAGTTCAACTTCATTCGGTGTTGCATTTCTTGTAAACGATGTCGCACTTTTTTGATCATTCGGTCCCTTTCCTTTAACTCTCGATCCACTGCTTCTACTCTAGCCGTTCCCCACACATAAGTCAAGAGTGAAGGAGGTGCTTTCCTATATACCATTTCATACGGGCTTAAACCAATTGAAGAGTGCTTACTGGTATTGTAACAGTATTCTACCCAGATCAGCCAACGAGTCCAATTCTTTGGGTGGTCTCCAGAGAAACAACGCAGGTACATCTCCAGGGACCTATTCACCACCTCTGTTTGACCATCCGTTTGGGGATGGTATGCAGTGGAATAGTTAAACCGAGTTCCTTGCAAATGGAACAATTCCTTCCAAAAGGTGCTAGTAAAAACCTTGTCTCGATCACACACTATTGTTGCTGGCATCCCATAGAGTTTGAGAACTTGATCAAAGAAGATATGAGCCACAGAAGTAGTTGTGTATGGGTGATTAATAGCCGTAAAGTGTGCCATTTTTGAGAGACGGTCAACCACTACGAGAACAGAGCTTTTTCCCTTTACCATTGGAAGTCCGTCTACAAAATCCATGGACAAATCAGTCCATGTATCTCGGGGAATTGGTAAGGGTTGAAGTAAACCAGCAGGATGTTTATTCTCCCATTTGTTCGACTGACAAATCTTGCACTGCCTGATCCATCCTCGGATTTGTTGGTCCATTTTTTTCCAAAAGAATACTCGACGGATTCTCTCACTGGTTTTATGTACTCCCTCATGGGTCTCAGAGTGCATTTCTTGAATTATTGTAGGGATGAGTTCTGAATCAACCTTCAAATAAATTCTGTCTTTGAAAAGCAAAATCCCGTCCCTACATGTCCACCGTGAGCTAGCTTCCCCTTGCCTTATTTTTTCCATCATCTCCAAAAGTTCTGGAGATTCTTCTGTTTCCGACTTAATGGAATCCACCCATAGGGGTAATGGCCGTGTAAGAGCATATAAACTTGCACCCGAATGGCACCTGGAGAGAGAATCGGCAACCACATTGTCAGGTCCCGGTTTGTACTCAATATGAAAATCATAACCCAACAATTTAGCCCCCTATTTTTGCTGTAAAGGGGTAGTTAATTTTTGCTCCAACAAATACCGCAAACTACGGTGGTCTGTTCGAATGGCAAAGTGTCGTCCTAATAAATACCCTTTCCAGCGTTGCACGGCCATGACAATGGCAAGAAACTCTTTTTCGTAAGTAGAGAGTTGGGCATTCTTTCCATGTAATTGCCTACTAAAATAGGCAATGGGTCTTTTGCCTTGCAATAAAACTGCACCCACGCCCAACCCCGAGGCATCGGTTTCCAGGACAAATTCTTTCTCAAAATCCGGTAAAGCCAATACTGGTGTTCGGGTCATGGCTGATTTTAATTCTTCAAAAGACTTTTCTGCCTCTTCTGTCCAACCGAAGTTTCCCTTTTTCAAGATATCCGTCAAGGGTGCTGCCAATCGACCATAATTAGGCACAAATTTACGGTAGTAGCCTGTTAGGCCTAGAAAACCACGTAAACCCTTGAGATGAGTGGGACGTGGCCAATTCAGCATGTCTTTGATTTTTTCTGACTCCACTGCAACGCCGTCTTTGTTTATGATGTGGCCCAAATAATGCACCTCCTTTACACCAAAGGAACATTTCTTTTTTTTTGACAAATAATTGGTGTTGTGCTAATATACGAAATATTGAAGCCACATGTTCCAAATGGAGATCCCAATTTTCACTGTAAATTAAGATATCATAAAAAAAAAAAACAAGGACATACCTCCTTAATTGTTCCCTGAAAACAGAATTCATGATGGCTTGAAATGTTGATGGAGCATTGAAAAGGCCGAATGGCATTACCAAAAACTCATAATGGCCATTATGGGTCTGAAAAGCTGTTTTTTCAATATCCTCGGGCTTCATCCGAACTTGATAATAACCTGATCTGAGATCAAGTTTAGTGAAATATTTTGCTCCATTAAGCTCATCTAAAAGCTCTTCCACCGTAGGTATAGGAAATTTATTTTTGATAGTTTGCTGATTTAAAGCCCGATAATCAACACATAATCTCCAGCTTCCATCTTGCTTTTTTACTAGAAGCACAGGAGAGGAAAGAGGGCTAGGACTTGGTCGGATAACACCCTCCTGCAGCAAATCACGGACCATTTGTTCGATAATATTTTTCTGTGCATAGGGGTATCTATAGGGCCTAGAGTTTACCTTCCACTTGTCATCTTTGAGTTGAATGCCGTGATCCATCGATCTTTGTGGAGGCAAACCCGTGGGTTCTTGAAAAAGGTCTGAAAATTCTTCCAAGATCTTGTCCAATCTATCGTCAGGTTGTGGGTCCTCTTTGGAATCTTCATCATCATTTGTAACCAACTTCATTTGAAGTAGTAATCCTAAACCAGCTTTTTCCAAGATTTTCCCCACTTGATTATCAGAAATTATCTTGGGAGGTGGGGCTTTTACTCCATTTAATTCAACTCTCTTGCCATTGAGTTTGAAAACCATGGTAAGATCTGTAAAGTCCCACAAGATTTTTCCTAATGAAAGGAGCCAAGCCACCCCTAGGACAGCCTTGGTTCCTGCCATGTCTAAGACATACATATCAGTGAAAAATACAGCATTAGGAAATTTAATTTCCACCTGTTGACATAAGCCCGAGCTGTGGATTTTCTGTCCATTTGCTACTGCCACGTTCAGCTGGCTTCCAGATTGGATGGAGATGCCGAGTTTCTCGGCAATAACAGTGCTCACAAAATTGTGAGTACTGCCGGAATCCACCAGGAAACATACATCAAACTTCTTACTCCCATATTTCCCCATATAAGGTATTCCATATAAGGCATTGATTGAGATGACGGGACCTTCATTGAACTCTTCCAAAACCTTATCCCACCCTTGATCACCTTCTGATTCTTCATCCTCAATATCTTCCAGGAGAAAAAGTTTCTTGCAACGATGCCCCGGAACAAATTTTTCATCACAGTTGAAGCATAATCCCTTTGCCCTTCGATCCATAAGTTCCGTTTGAGAAAGTTTACGAACAGGCATGGGAGGTTTCCCTGGTGCCGTGGAAATGGGTCCCGGAGTGGTTACCGAAGTTGTTCGACTGGTGGATAACCCAATTTTCCGAGTTGAAGGTCCTCCGTGTCTGAACTCAAAAAGTTTGGCAAGACTCATTGCTGACGATAGAGTTGTTGGTTTATTAGCTTGCACATCTACTCGCAAGGCCTCCTTAAGCCCACTTACAAAACAGCTAATCTGCTGTGTGGGTGTTAGTTTGCCTGATTTCAGCAACAAGTGGGAAAACTGTAGTTGGTACTCCTCAACCGAGCCTTCTTGCCTCAGTTTTACCATTTCTGCAAAGCTATCCTGGTATAAAGAAGGTCTGAATCTGTCAGTTATCTCATGTACTAGCAAGTCCCAAGTAACATGCACACCCTCATTCTCCTCCTTCAGTAGTTGGTACCAGATCAATGCATCTTTCTCAAAATTCCAATAAGCTAACATCACTTTGTCATCATCGGGGGTCTGGTGGTACTCAAAATACTGAGTCGTCTTGCTAATCCAACCTGCTGGATCCTCACTCCCATCAAATTTTGGGAAATCTAGCTTTGACATAAAGCGATTCCCCAAAACCATAGACGAACTATTAGTTCGACTACCTCCCGGACGATTATCCGAGGAGTCCTTCCCATTACGCATCCCGTCGACCTTATTGTTGAGGCCGACGAACATATTTTGTAGCTGCTGCATCTGGTCCATCAACAGAGTCAATTTTTGATTGACGTCATCTCCACGATCCTGGCGTTGCTCAGCCATGGAACCTGGCTTTGATACCACTTTGGAGCATGATAGGGAGAGTGAACGAGTGATGGGGCGATTAGACGGCAATGGGTAGTCCTCCTCCCACCAACGTTGCGTGTTTCGTTTCTTTCCTATTTTGAAAGAACAAAATATGGAGAGAAGGAAAGCGCATCTAACACAAGGAAAAGTCTGAAATCTTCGCTGCCTTATTCCATTACATGGGGGGGATATTTATACAGAAATGGGTTACCCCTTCCCACGCTAAACACGGAGATATTTTACCCTTCTCCTCAACGGATGGGGCATAAAAGGAAAACAGAAAATTTATTCTAACCTCCTTAACGGAGAGAATGATGCAACAACGAAACTTCTGGAATGGAATAACTGTGGCAGCTACTGACATGCATTATTCTGTTGGCAGATGCAGGCTAAGGCCCCCTGGTGACCTCAAATCATCTAGCCGGGGCCCTCTTCCTTCTCACACGTTACAATCCGCCACGAAAAATGCATAGATCTGCCAGAAAACAAACCCAAATAGTGTTCTCTATCTTTCTTCACCAAAAGCCCACCATATGAACCTAGAACATAAATCAACCGAAAACTAGCACAGATCGGTTGGAAACATCAGCATTGAACGCAGACATCATTCAAGTTCTTCATCGGAAGAGAACATTGGGCAGTCAGCTTTTGCATGACTATCATGCTCTCTCTAAGATCCACGCTGTCGAGCGCGGCCACTAAGTTTCCGGTGATTCCCCCCATTGTCTACGTTCTGAACAACACACCGTCCCTCTCTCCTTCCTCTTTCTTTTTCTTACTTTTTTCCCGTTCTCTTTCTCCTGTTTTCTGCTTGCTACTCAACTATCACAAACAATCTCTTCTTTTTTCTTTTGTTCCTCTTTTCCCACATGATTTCCCCCATTTGCATGATTAGATGTCCTTCTCTGTTTTTGTTTGTTTTCTTTCTTTTCTTTCTCATGATTTGTTGCTTTTCTTTCTTCATTTTCTTTTATTTTGGGTTTACTATATGAATCAACAAAATTTGAATAAACACAGATAAATGTAAATATAATTTTACAAACACTTATCATATATTGCTTAATGTAGTCAAAACAACTCTATACAAAATAGAGTTATCATGACATGAGATTTTAGTGAATCTTTTGTTTGTGCAATCCTTTATAGTTTGAATATTGAAACTAATAATCCACTCATGAATATGTGTTTTATTATTTCTTTTAAGTTTCTTTCTTCAATGCAATAGTAATTCTATTTGTTTGTGCTCTAATCAATCTTAAGATTTCATTTGATTGTTTATTCTATAAATATGGTTTAACATTATTGATATGACACATCAAAAGTCATTAAATTAATCAATTACACTATAGCAATAATAGAGATTTAGACATTTTTTTTATTAAAAAAAATTCCTATTAGATAAAGCTTGGATACTTGATAAGTTTCTTAGAATTTTTATTAGAGAATTTTTCTCCTTTTTTAAAAAGTTCATTTTTTACATAAGTTTTTTTAAGAAACCTAATTCACTCCACCTTTTAGGTTGCTATAGAATCTAATATCTACAAACCACATCCCCAAAATACTTGTGCCAAGGAATATCAACAGGTTAATCAACTCAAACTTGAGCTATAAATATCACTTTTGGCTAAGTTGATCTTGAATCAAATCAATCCACCTCTTTCATAGATGTAAAAGCCTTTTACGTTGAAATATCTATTTAGATTTACTTCTTTGTATCACACAAGATAAGGTTTTGTATGTTAATTTGTATTTTTATTCTGACTTTCTTTTTATTTAGGAGAGACGTTGTATGCCTAAATAAACATCTTAATCTTGGAAAAGTAACCAATGAGGATTCAATTTTATTTCCAATCATAAATGTCAATATGTATGTATAAATGAATGGAGAAAACATGTATGCATATGTGCAATAATTACAAAACCATTGTGTTTTAATCAAATAAGTAAATTAAGTATTGGTTAGTCATTCATCTTAATCATCTAATAGTTATGATTATTTTAAAAATATCAAGGATTTTGTTAAAACCTTTCCAGATCTTGTTTTAACTAAGTCTAAAATTCCGTGTTGAAATTTTAATTTTAAAAACTTCTTTTTTCGGCGTTTTGTAGCATTTAAAATTCACTTATTCTTCAACAATGCTTCTTCAAAAATCTATGGAACTATTTAAATTACTACTTGGTGAAATGATTACGACGTGTTTCTCATTATTTGTCGTGTATGTGACTTAGATTGTAGTGTTATCCAATTTTAGATTATTATATGATTATTTATGACTTATCATTTTCAAATAGGAACTATGAACTAAAAAACCTACCTAACAAGCTTAAATAAAATGATTTTTTTTGAAATGCTAGGGCATAAAAATAATTTTGTTTGAAACGCAGAGTTAAGTCGGGTGGGCCAATTGCTTTCCTCTCTAGCTAGTTATCAGGCTTTAGGTCTTTAAAATTACTGAATTGAGCCATC
Source organism: Casuarina cunninghamiana (assembly GCA_028551485.1). NCBI lineage: Eukaryota > Viridiplantae > Streptophyta > Magnoliopsida > Fagales > Casuarinaceae > Casuarina > Casuarina cunninghamiana. The sequence continues at coordinate 16,639,407 of CM052363.1, read as the reverse complement.
CCAACTTAGTGGTAGAGCAATTGTTTCATGATTTTATTTTCTATCCTCACTTGAGCACTTAAATTTATCTTGATATTTTTCTGGATAACTATATTAATTTTGAATTATTTTCAAAGGTTCCATTCGAATTAAGAAAATTGAGACTAGGAAGTTTCTCATCGCTGGAGAGGTTTTATGAAGAAAAAGCAGTGTTGACTTAAGTTGAAACGTTAAGCATTAGAGATTGCACTTTTGTTGCGGCCTATTTTGATTATGATAGTAAATCTTCTTCTTTTTTAATTATAATGAAAGGTCAAATATTATATATCATCATAGAAAAATATAAATTGGATCCACTAAGTATTGGATGGACGTCTCTTGCTCTCCTTTTCTCTTCTTTTTAACCTATGTGTATTACATTGTTGCTGTTGTTTAATAGCTTATAAGTACTCACTCCATTTGATGAATCTATCTCTTCTTTTTCTTTTTCTTTTTTTCAAATTAGAAACATGAATGGATTGACTTTGTTTATTGTTTATAAAGTCCATTTCGATTATGGGCCCGTGAACATTCTTTCTTTGGGCCAAATGGGCTCATCTTTCTGACAATCAAATTGTTAGTTGCATTTCTCCACGTGATTTACATGATTTGAATCCTGGAAGTTTTGTAGGTGCTTTTCGTTATTGTCTTGGTTATGACAGTATGCATGTCAGCGGCCCAATTAGTAGCCATATTGAGCTTAAGTTGGTATTTCCAGTGGGAAGGGAGAACAGAGTATGGGTCCAGCATGCGGATGGGCTTTAACACTTGGCAATGAATTTGAGACGTTATAGAGTTAGGGAAACAACCAAAAGAAAAGAGCTCTACAACCTAAAAGATTGGACATAGGGTAATTGGAGGAAAATAAATGTAGTGTTCTAAAATTTATTATGCACAAACATTTATACAACTGTATAACCTTAACAACGTAAAAGAAAAGGAATGGACATGGAAAAAAATAAATGTAATAAGGATTAATAATACACAATAGATATGGTCTTCCTAATTAATTCAAATATCCCTTAACTGATTCTAATTCTATATTTACATTGTCATATTCTACAAATAAGTCCTAAACTTTATTTGACAATGGAAAGTCATGTTCTATTGAAAACATACAGCCTGATGTAGACATATAGCAATCCTATTTTAGTGCTAATGGAGTTAATTTAGTACATAGGAGTACTATGATCAACAAGTGTTTCATTGCCTCAAAGTCAAGCAATTGCAAAACTTTGCAGGAGAAATCAAAAGATATTAATGTGGTTTTCAGTCAAAAATTATGGACTTGGTTATTCTTTTGTATCCAACCATGTCATCATGCTAATAGAACGAACATAAATTGTTTGCCCGATAACTTGAAATCTTGCGATTAAATACTTTTTCCTTTTGCAATTAACATAAATTATTTCTCCAATATTCCAATGTATGCTAATAAGTACAGTAAGCCTTGAAATTACTTTAGCTATTTATGGGCTTATGATAAAATTTTGACAAATTAAAAACCATTGATTTACGTGACTCCCAAAGCACAAGGGAGACCTAGAGACTTTTAATATTCATTATAATAGTCAACTCTAGGGCAAAGCAATAAAGTTGGTAAGGGATACAAGAACTCTCATTTATGTGTTCCTATTTGCAAATCTTGAGGTACCATGTTACCTACAAATGATGCCGTAGCAAGCTTACTTGGTTACCTACACAATTGATCCTTCATATTGGGTTAAGAAGGCTCCTATTAAACTCAAAGCTTTATAAAATGAATAGGTCTCTTGTTAGCCCTTCAATTTGAAATTCTTACTTCCAATACTAATAGAGAGTAATTCCCAAATAAGAGCTTTTTTGTTTTTGTTTTTTTTTTTGGTCAAAACGAGGCCATAACAGTTAGTACCGACCATTTAACTGACAATATTGAAGTATTCTATTGAACACATTTTTGGCTTGCCCAATATACATATGCATTGAGTCTCAAAATAGTTATAACTGAATAAGTACACTAAGGAATCACTGTAAACGAAACACCAATATGATGCTACTTAAAGCCCTAGTATTTTCTGTCCTTAACATCCACGCCGACAGGAACACAAGCCGTAAATCGTAATCAGTATAGCTACTGTCATGGCTGTGGAAACAGTACATCCATCTTCGATGTGGATGACTGAAGATAATGCAAATTCATTGCGGTTAAGTATCTCTCCGAGCAAACTCACCTGGAAACTGCCAGCCTTGGACACGACGCGTAGATGGCCTTGCACCGCCATTTCTTTCCTTCGCTTCTCACGCGTCTTGAAATTTCAAACTTTCCTCGGGGAGCTCGCCTTTACAGTGTCAATGAAAGTGACGTAAAATGACCCTGCTGTCGGTGCGGAGCGGAATCTCGACCTTTCTCGCTTTTAATATATATATTATATTATTGAAAAGTTTCATTCCCTTTCCTGACAAAATATATTAGCTTATATCAGGTTATATTAGATATTCATTCATATTATTTTCATCAAATTATTTCAATAAACTATCAAACTCAAGTTTATTAGTTATAAGGTTTTATATTAAAAAGACTTGTTACTTCTTTTAAAATTAGTGAGACTAGGTGTATGAAGCCTTAAGATGTAAAAAAGATTAGTTCTTTGATTCCATAGTCTGTAGAGTGGTGTGAGATGAGACCGTAGATGTTTTGATAAGAGGAAATCTAATGAAGTGTCAAATCAATTTATATCATGAACAGCAGGCATTGAAAGCAACAGTACATTTGATGTTTTTTCCTCGTTCCAGCTCGTTGGAGTAAATACGCTCTTGCCGACATTTCCGAACGCCAACTGTCATTCAAATGGGTCCCTGCCACCGGCCACTTATTTATTGGTCAAGATGACCAAATTCGGCCTTATCTTTCGTGGTCCCCATGCCCCCAGTGTGAAATCGTTGTCCGGTGGAGATTCACTTGCATATTTATTGTTTTAAAATTATACGCTCTCTTATTATTAATAGATTTTGCAAGTTTTATTTTAACTCTAACTCAGTAGAAAAGTAATATTCATAGCGAAGTCTGGCTTGATTCTGGCAAGTACTTAAACCAACCAGTAAGAATAGTAATAATGATGACCTTCTTGTCACATTATCAACACAATTCCTTAGTAATTGGAACGGCGACCAAAAGGTTCTATTCTGCTTCTTGCAAATGCGCGTGAACTTTCAACTTGCCCCACAAAGCAATATACACCGTATCTGCGTGATGAAAGCAGCCTCGAATTTCTCGTTTTTACACTACAATGACGACCAACCTGAAAGTGACATAAAGAGAACGCGCTTATCTGCAAACCGGATCAAATCTCGATCTGTCACGTAGCGCCTCGGGGCACGATAAAAACAGAAGTTAAGATATATTTTTATTAAATGCAAGAGTGAAGGTTCATTTTCAATGACTTGATGTCTCCGAAAGTTTGAAATATGCCAAACATGATGTTCCTAGAAGTTACTGACAGCAGCAAGAACCAATGACTTGTTGACAATATTTATCATATCAGTCATTTTAAATAACTTAAGCAAAATATTTTTAGTCTTTTCTGACTATTGTTTTCTTAATTTTTTTAATAAAGCTTTATTGGATTATACCCTTCGAAATGTAATTAGGCCTAAAATTTTCAAATTTTTTTTGCCTAAAAGAAAAAGAAATGCATGCATATGTATTTTTCTATATCACAATGACATTGAGTGAAATTTTTGTTAATAATTCAATTAATCCACTCTGCTAGTTTTGATTAATTTAAAAACCCTGAAGCAAGAGGTCTTGATAATTAGTCAAACATTTACTTTTCTAATATTAATCTAACTTTGTTTAGAATATTTTGATATCATTTATAAATTTTTTTAATGGAAAATCTTATTAGGAGTTGCAAATTTTCCTTTCTTAGTACTAATTTTAACCATTATGGCCTCCCAAGATTGATAGGACTCATGAAATAGACTTGTGACATACAAATAGAAGATCATGTTGCAAATCAAGAAGCATCCTTGTTCCAACATCCCAAAGTAAAAAGAATGGACTACGAAATTCGCAATGCCCCACGACTCTACTTTTCAAAGGAGATGGAAAGAAGTTTCTTTCCTTCACTTTTGATGTGGAAGACTCGCACATTACTTACCACAGTGAGTATGGGAACAGAATCTCCACTGCAATTGTTCGGCAACACAATAGCTGCACCAAGCCCTTCCTATGCTCATGAGTTGCAAGCTAGAGAGTTACGAGAGTTCCGAGCCTCTCCCATGCAACGTTACCTGGCAATCAAGACAGCACCCCTCTACCCCGAGTCAGACCTAGCACCACAACCAGATTACCCGCAACACACTGCAGCACATGTCCTCCACACCTCATATAGCCAACTAGCAGTGAACCGAGGAACCTTCACGGTAAAGCATAATCATCCAAGTGAGCCACATCACAACTCAGCATTTGTGGAGTATTTCCCAAGGAATGGTAAAGCCCAGTGTGGTCACGGTGTACCTAACTCATCCACCTCAAGAGAGTCAAGTAACCAATCACGTGGTTATATGAATTGGACTCAAGGAGAGTCAAGTAGAAGGAGCGATAGTGATTCAGCAGCTCACCTTACAGTGAAGAAGATCACCACAACATTTGGAGTTCCACGTCACCTTCCAGGAGGCACCGACTAGCTACATAAGGGACAAAGCTTCATGAGGAAACTAGGTCTATGCAGTATTTCTAATTTCCTATAAATATGTACGCTCTGTAAAGTCCTACTCACCAAGCATTAGAAATACTGAGAAGGCTGTTGTTATAACTACTGTTTAATATAAAGCCTACCGTGTGCCGTTAACAGTCGATTCTATCAGCTTATCAATTTTCTCTGACAACCATCTAAAGGGCATGAAGTCCGTATTCGATTACAGAGAGTAATAATTCAAGCCCATTTCTCAAATAGGGCTTGCGAGTGTCGTCGTCTGCAAAAGAGCGCTTAAGGGATGAAGATTGTGCCTTCACTGCCTTCTACGGGCACTCAGCCAATCCCTTCAACTCCTTCTCCTTCTTCTTCTTCAATCCAGCAGCAGAAATACGAGGTTTTTCTCAGTTTTCGTGGTGAGGACACCCGCTATGACTTTACGGACTGTCTCTTTGCCAATTTGAAAAAGAGGGGGATTTCTGTCTTTAGAGACGAAGAGGGACTACAGCGAGGAGAAGAAATTATTCCAGCTCTCGAGCTGGCGATAAAACAATCCCAATATGCAATCATCATTATTTCACCACGGTTCATCGAATCTAAAGCATGCTTGTTTGAATTGACCGTGATTATGAAGTGTTGGCAAATGAAATCTCTTACCGTTCTTCCAGTATTCTACCGGATGGATCCCTCCAACATAGGAAAGCTAACGAAGGATTTTGAAAATCATTTCATTAAACTTGAAGATGATCCTGAGGCTGCCAAAGAGAAGTGGGAATACTGGAAATCTATTTTGGGTGAACTATGTGACTGCTCTACGGATTCTGAGCTTGACAAGGACCTGCCGCAATCACGTGGACGTGCTCTTAAAAGAGTGAGTGATATCTCCGCATGGGTTGTACGAGAAAAAAGGTATCATCTTTCTAGTTACTTAACTGAGGTATCCAAAGCCAACCTAATTGCACCAAGGGTCTTCTTGTCTAACAAATCTCATTGTTTATCTGCCATACTTGTTAGCTTACTCTCTTTACCTTCAAGGGCCATTATCATATTATCCTTTTGATATAGATAATCTATGAACTGAGTCTTCCACAGTCCAAAATTATTGCCTTTAAACTTCTCAATTCGGAATGCCTTCATTTCAATAAGCTCCCCTTGAAAAAACCCTTTTCAATATGCCAAATGACCAAAATACCCATATGTACTTGCCCTAAAAATTCTAAAATAACCTCCAGAAAGTCAACAGTCAAAGTCAATGGTCAAACATAGACCGGGTCAGGTCTTGGGTCAAGTCGGGTCAGTTAGATTCGGACTCGGTTCAAGTCGGATCTCTGGGTCAAACTCGGTCAAACAGTCAGCATTGACCGGTCAACAGTTGACTAGTCAACGGTCAACGGTTAACGTTTGACCCATTGACCAGTCGAGTCTTCTTCACAGAAACGGGTCGAAACAGACTCGGTTCTCTCTCCGGCAGGTTTTCACCAATTTCAGCCGCTCCACGGCCGTTTCCAATGGCACAAAGCTACCAAAAACGTAGATCGGGCCACCACAAGTCCAAAGACACCGGATTTTCCACCAAAATCCATCCAACAAGAGAGAAAACCCGATTTCTCTCTTCGGCCAAGTGGGTGAACAGTAACCCATGAGCTTCAAGTGAATTTTTCGGCGATCTCCGGCCACCAATGGCCACTATCAAGCTGAAAAACACTTAGACTAGTTTAAGAGAAGAAGATACACACCTTAAACGCCCCGTTTAGCTCCAAAACACTCCAGTTGAAAAAATCTCTCCTTGGAAGCAGAAACTCGAACCTAAGCTTTGATACCAGTTGTTAGGATGGTTACAAGGATCATTCACAACGCACACACGCTTGCAAGAGTATGTAGAGTGGTTCGGGCCTAAAAAGGTACCCTACTTCCTTGCGGGCAGCGCTTTCTTCTCCGGTGAGGTTACAATGAAGCCAAGCTTCTATTGTTACAACCACAACTCACGATAGCAGCTCACTCTCTCTACACCCGTTTTTACTCACCTACGCTTCGTACCTTAATACACAACACTTGGTGTCATGGTCATTCACTTAACAAATGGTGAAATGACCAACAAGTCCCAGCACAATATATATTACAATATATAACAATCTCCGCATAGGTTGTACGAGAAAAAAGGTATCATCTTTGTAATTAGTTACATCAAACTGATAGATTAGCTGATGAATTTTATTTATTTTCTTAATTAGTCCAAATTAAATCAAGTTTTATTATGTTTGGACTTTGATTCTAATCAACATATTCTTTTGCAGTCACATAAGTCTGATTATTAATGAAATCTATCAAACGTTACAAGACAGATTGAGACGTAAGTCACCATATATGTTTAAGTCTCTTGTTGGAATAGAACCTTCAAAGTCAAAAATCATGCAATTACTTGATCTAGAGGAGAAGAATGAAGTTCGTATAATAGGGATTTGTGGGATGGCCGGAATTGGTAAAACAGTTTTGGCAGAAGTCATCTATGCTGAAGTTTCTTCTCAGTATGAATTTAAAGCTCGGCACTTTATTCGTCTTATTAGAGAAACCACAAACAATGGTCTTGTTAGTTTGCAAAAACAAATTGTTTACAATATTGTGTCCAAAGAAGAAGCAGATTCATTGAAAGATGATTTTGAGGTGGCCCAAGTTTTACAAAACAAATTAAGTAATAGAAAAGCTTTTATAGTTGTCGATAATGTCAATCATGAAGAACAAGCAGAAGCATTAGAACAAATTCGTGCTTGGCTCAGTGAAGGTAGTAGAATCATTTTAACATCCAAAGATCGTCATTTGCTTAACTTGTCTGGTGCTGATGCGAATATTTATACTGTTAAGGTACTAGAAGGTGATGATGCTTTAAAGCTTTTTAGTTATAAAGCCTTTAAGGAATCTTATCCTGAAAAGCATTTTGAAAAATTGGCTTTGGATTTTGTGGAATATGCGGAAGGTCTTCCCTTGGCTCTTAGCATTCTTGGTTCTTTCTTATATCGTAGACCACTGTCTCAATGGAAAGATTACCGAGCTAAACTAGAAGAACATCCTCATGAAAAGATTTTTGGTATTCTTGGAATAAGTTTAGAAGGCTTGGATAATTTGCAAAAAGATCTATTTTTGGATATAGCATGCTTCTTCAATGGATTTTCTAAAGATTCTGTTGTTCCTATACTAAAAGGTTTTGGTTTTCGCCTCATCGATTTGAAAGTTTTGGAGGAAAAATCTCTATTAAACATCTCAAGGGAAGGAGAACTATTAATGCATGACCTATTGGCAAAAATGGGTCAAGAGCTTGAGAGCCGTGGGGATCCTATTGGGCGTAGGAGATTGTGGCGATCTAAAGATTTGATTCATGTGTTGAGTCACAAAACGGTAATGAAACGAATACATAAAAATGTGTGATATCCATTCTTCTAAGTTTTTGTTGAATATATTCATTACACTAATTTATTTTTCTTGATCTTTAGGGAAGTGATACAATTGAAGCCATTGCCTTAAGATCACCAAGAGGGGAGAAATTATGTTTTGATGCCTTCTCAACTATGAAAAATTTAAGAATGCTTTTGATTTCTGGGCGTCCTTTTCATGAGCATAGTAATGTGCATTGGAAAGGGAATCGTTTGAAATTCAAGCTAACAGATAATTTATGTGTTTTGGAATGGTATATATTTCCCTTTTCATCCCTACCATCCAATTTTCAACCACACAATCTTACTGAGCTCAAATTGCTTGAAAGCTCCATTAAACAACTGTGGATTGGATGTCAAGTAAGATTTTTACTTAAACATATAGATTTTTCTTTTTTGTTTCTTTTACTCTATTGTATATTATTTATTTCATTCACTTACTTCTTAATGTATAACAGAGGTTTGATGCTTTGAAACAAATTGACCTAAGCCACTCGAAGAAGTTGATTCAGACACCAGACTTCCAAGGGATCCCAAACCTAGAGATACTAGTCCTTCAAGGTTGTGTTAGTTTGACTATGATTAACACATCTATTAAATTCCTCAAAAGGCTTAGACAATTGAATCTACATGGTTGTTTCAAAATTGGGAGCAATTCAAAATTACTCGGCGATTGCCTTTCAAGCTTAAGCTCCTTAGAAATACTGGATTTGGGTTTTTGTGGTCTATTGGGTGGGGCATTTCCTACTAATGCTAGTGGTTTATGTTCACTCAAGAGTTTGTTACTACCAGTTAATGAGTTTACAAGAATACCAGATGGCGTCTGGCGACTTTCTAGCCTTGAAGTACTTTCGTTGCGTGGATGTCTCATTTTGGACCCTAGAAAACTTGACTTGAATGAGTTTCCGGAACTTCGCCATGAAGTGGCCAGACAACTTGAGTGGGATGGCCGGGAAAAGGTCCCAAACTTTGACTTGAATGAGCTTACTCGACTTCAAGCGGCAAGGCTCCCACTAACAGGTTTAAGGAGCTTAGTAGATCTAGATCTTGGAGCTCTCAATCTTCTGGATGGTGCAATTCCTGATGATATTAGTCTTTTATCCTCACTAAGGAGGTTAGATCTTAGTGGAAACAAGTTTACGACAATATCAAGTAGCATCTATCAACTTTCCAACTTACGTGAACTCATCTTGAATGATCTTGGCAATCTGAAGGCGCTGCCAAAGTTGCCAATGAGTTTAGTCAGGATGGAACTAAGAAAATGTCTTTCGTTGAAAATGTCCTATATCACACCGGTTACATGGAATTCAAATGGAATATTGCATCCCATTGATTGCTCTGTCATGGTAGGGAGTATTGATCATGAAGACAGAGCTTACAAGATTTTACATCTGCATCCACAATCTCTAGTATGGAAACAACCCAGGGTGAGACTCTTAATTGTCCTTTCCAATATGCATTCAAAGTTTACCGTTGCATGATAGCTTGAAAGTACTAAATTATTCGTCTATCTAATTTCTTTTTTTTTTTCTTTTTTTTTTCCGTTTCCTATTTGTAGAAAGTGAGATTTGAAGTTCCGGTTGCATGTGGTCCTCTCTTAGGAGCTGGAGTCCCAGATAACCAAAAAAGTACCAGTTTCTTTCAAAGAGTCAACAATCCTATAAATTTATGTTTGGACAATGATTTGGAGGATTGGAGTGGATATGCTCTACTTATTGTTTACCATATCGATGATAATCTTACTTTTCCCATCTTTGGCTGTCAGTTGGTTGTCAATGGATCTCATAAAGAAATTCCATTGATCTTTTGTGTCCCCAAATTGCCTTCTTCTGGAGAGAACGGAGTTTGGGTGTACATACCAGCTTTGTGGTTTCGGAATCAATTGAAGAATTTGGACAATTATGGCAATCTTCCGGCTTCTATTACAATTTACGGTTTGAATGTGGAGGTGAGAGAGTTTTGGACGCGTCTAGTACGTAAGCAAGAAATGTTGGAATTCTGTGATGTTCTAAGTAGCATTAACGCAGATATCGTGGATTCAGAGAGTCTACAGAAATTCTTTTGTGGTTTGAAACCTCTCTCCTGCTTGGGCCCTATTAAGGCAGAAAACGCCGCAAGCGTCACATCGTCTGGAAGTGTTCTCTACCCAGAAATATTTTTTTCTGTAGTTCTTTTTTGTTTGTTTTTGGCTTTTGTCATTTTCCTTTTAGTGCACTTTTCAGAGGAAGATCAGAGAAAACTCACGACCCAAAGCTTGGATCGCCCATTCTGGTTAACGGAAGGCTTAAGGGGGGGCCACCCTCGGTTCCTATGGCTGGCTGGGGAGAATGTCACAAACGGCTTCTCTTGCATAGTAAAGGTAAGAGAGGATCTCAACATTACAAGCGGCTTGATCATTTATTGTGTATTACATGATAATTTTGGTTAGATTTGATTCGATTATAATATGTTTATTTATAGTTTTTGATTTTTGATAGAAATTATAAAATAAAACACTTGGTTGACAATCTTAAATAAACTGATTTACCATATAATGCAAGAGTAAAAAATAATTCTGGTTGAAACACACACAGGTAATTACGGCATGTGCCTGTATTTGATTGGATAAATATTTTGAATCCATATGATCATTGATCTTTCTTGGTAATTGTCGATGGCCTTTGCATCTCATTATGCCAATAATTTCTAAGCAAACAGGATGGGGGACCCGTCAACAAATAATAGGCCCTCACTGGAGTACTCATTAGTCGAATAGTTCCAGCCACATAGCACCAATAATATCCGGACTTCCATATCATTTTATTGCATATCAATACAACAATGTGACGACTCCCCATAGAAAAGAAGGATCACCCCTTTTGAAGGCCTGACTTTTCCTACGTGCTTTTTCGTTTAGAATATTGGTAAAAATAACAATTATCTAAAATCCAACTTGGGTTGCTTTTTTCGAAGGCTTTATAAGTCTTCAAAGCAAGGTTTTCAGCTCTGTTTGTGGCACGCACATCAGCCTTGTTGATTTGTTCACTTGCATTATTTACAACCTTTATTGACAACTATAGTTTTGTAGGTCATATCTTAACAGTTCTAACTAACTAAATTATTTGTAGTTGTATAGATCATATCTTAGCAGTTCTAATCATATTAAAATGTTACGGTAATATCTTCAATAAGAAGCACTCTAATATCATATTTAGAAGAGTCACTTAGTTTGCATATCATATCATCTACTCTACAAGTAATTTCATTTTTATCTTTATTTGCAAAATACAATATTAGAAACAAGTGGTTTGTCTATTGATGACAATACTTTTGAATTTAATAGGAGAGTCACTCTACTTCAAGTTTTGTTTATTGTTACCTTAGTTTTCAATCAAGCTATATATTTTTCTTCAATCCCCCAATTTTTAGAAATGAACAAGCCAATCTTAATATGTTTGTGTTGTAAGCATGGACTTGCGTTTTAGACAATATGAGTTAGGAATATATCACATAAGAAAAGAATTTCCAAGGGTAGTCATAAAGAGTTGCAAGGGTTGGGATTTGTGAAAATTGATCTTAGTCCAAGAATAGCCTTATTTACTATTAAAGTTTGACTCTCAAGGACTTCTTAAAATTTTGCATTCAAACCACGAGCAATATTAAAAATCTCTAGTTACCAATGATAGATGTGCATTTTAAATAACACAAACAAACCCAAGGATGGAATTACAAGACAATAGAAGCAAATGATAGATTGTTGCAGCAACACATTGAAAATTAAACACATGTTACAAAACATATATTACCCGGTTGCTATAGAACATATTGTACTCTTGAATACTTAATGTTAAGCGTTTAGATAATCTTAGAATTTTTGAAGTTTTATGATTAATTTGAATCTAAAAAATCTCAAGTTGCCAATAGAAAAATGAAATTTAGGCAACCATAAGTATTGATTATGATGGCACTCCTTACAAAATCTTACTTTTGAATCCGCAATATCTCCTATGGACTACTTTGGATGAATAGGGGGACTCTAACTGTCCTTCATAGTACACATTATTGAAATAAACAAGTTATTGCTATACGAGAGATTAAAAGTATTGCAATTCACATCTTCTCTTTTTAATTTTCTTTTCTTTCTTTTCATATTTGTAAGATTTAAGCTTAATGTAAGCCCAAGCTTTAAGTTTTTTTTTTTTTTTTTTTTGTTTAACACACACACCCGGAGAGAAGAGAGAGAGCTTGAACCCAAGACCAATAGCATTGCCAGTCAGGGTTTAGCTTAAATAACATTACTAAGCAAGGGGTCTCCCTCCCAACCTCTAAGCTTGGCCCAATCCATTAACTCTTCTTATGTTCTACTGAATGTAATAGATTAAAAATTTTGAATGAATGAATTACAAGACAGTCAAGGTTAAGCTAGTCCTAATTTTCCTATCGTAGATGAATATTGTGAAACAGTTCCCTTAATCTTTTTGTCCCTGGATTGCCTTTTGTTGGACTAAATAGGGTTGAATGTATAGTTGCTTGAGTTCAGGTGAGTACTTTTTTTTTCACCATCTATTGGGTTCGAGACGCAATTGATTCTTGTTAATACAAATGGCAATCTCGGAACTCTATGATGCTATAGGTAGTATTTATGCTGGTCATGTAGATTCATAAAGTCCTGGGATGTTCCTTTCTCATTTGGGAGCTTTGTGGTGTAGGCCCATTAAAGAAAAGGCATCTAATAATTATTTTTTTGTCTCACATTTTATTTTGTCTATTTTCTATCATCCAAATTCTCTTGAGTGATTATATTTTGTTTGAAGAATTATAATTTTGTTCTTGTTTTGTTTTTGTTTGTTGATCTTTATATTATGTTGTCAAATCTTGGCTAAGATGTTATTGTTCTAATGATTGGATTTTAAAGTATTTGTTTTGGCACATACTAATAAAAATTCCCAAGTGACTATTGCTTATGGATTACAACCTACACTCATTTGAATATGTTTTTTTCTTTGTTGTTTTCTTGAATATAGTATAATTTTCATTCTATTATTTGATCATTAATTAATTTTAAAATTTTAGTTGATTGTGTACTCTTTATACATGATTTCATGTCATTGATATAATCTATAAAAATTATTTATATAATTAATTAGATTGCAATAACAGTGACGATTGAAAAAAATAAAGGAAGTTAGTTGTTTATTTAATAAGAATATGTGCTCCATAACTTTGTAAGGAATATTTTTACTTATTGAATGATATTCTTTTGACAAAAAGCTCTAGAGATGACGGTCCGGAACTGTGGGAATCAGTTTGCCTATTATTGCCAGTTTTTGCGTCATTGGTTTTTCTTTCATGGAAAACGATACAGATACAGGATTTGTACTACGGTTTCTCCCCGGCTTTGCGCTTCTTATCTGCTGGCAAGGGATGTCATGGTTTTGTTATCAATGTCGAACCTTGTATTGTTTTGTTGTCGTTTCTGGCCATACTTGTACAGGCCCAATATAGCCCATTTGTAACCCTAACCTTTCTTCTCGTTCTCCTATATCAGCGGCTGTTCTGGCTTTCTTATTTTTTGATGTACATGTACATACAAAAACCCATTTTATCTATTGAAATTGTTTTCATGGTTTTTAGCATAAAATCGGTTTCTTAACAGGGTATCCAGAGCAGGACTTCTTTTCGTTCTTGTTTCTTCTCAGATTTATGCCTTTTCCATTTAACTTTGTCTTTTTGTTTTGTCCTGCATTGGGACATTTCATCGAACACCTAGTACCCATTTTCGCATTTCACCCCACAACCCTTCGAATGGAGGCCACCCACAGTCTACAACCTCGTTGTGGATGCCAACATCACAACCGTTCCCGAACGCGCCACCGTTCGTATGGGCGTGCCCTTAGCCTAGATGCCCGTGGCCGTTTGGGTAACCTCGCTGCCTCTGCTCATTCAACCTCATTCAACTGGGTCATATATTTTACCTTCGTCCAAGTGAGCAAACAGCAGTTTTCATCGTCTCTGTAAAGCTTCTTGAAGTAGAAAACTTTGCGAGCTGGAGTAGGGATATATGGGATTGTTGACTCATTTACGAGGAAATGAATTTGAGTCCTCTTTACCCCATTTGGAAGCGTTGTGACTGAGTGATCCTTTCGCGGATTCTCACCACTCTTTCTCCGGAAATTTACTGGACCTTCAGACACTCCTCCGATGCCCGTCGTGTATGGCAGCATCTCCATGACTAGTGCCAGAGAGTTGGTACTAAGGAAATCTCTACAGTACAGCGACATTGGCTTATTGCATTCAAAATGGTGAGTCTGTCGACTGGTATGTCTACCGGCTTGAGAGTTTGTGGAACCAGTTGGATTCTTTCGTTGCTATTCTATTCCCGGAACTCATCAGCCTCTGTGCTTTCCAGCGATTTCAAGAAAGTGACAAAATCATCCAGTTTTTGAATGGCCTGGGCGATGCATATACTCTGCTGCATGGTCACAAATTCAACACACCCGGCGCTTCCTTCATTATCGGAAGCTATTTCCATGATTCGGGATGATGAATCAACCCGCCCATGAGTCGGAAACCCCACTCGCACTGACTCCCTTGCCTTTGCAATGGAATCGCAACTCCACCTATGAAAAGTAACGATATGTCACAAATTAGGAACTATTACATTTGATGGACTAAAAAAAGAAAAGAAGAAATCATATTAGTTTCTTCATTTGTGATACATCATATGTTACTGAGGTTGTGCTAAGTAATATAAAAGAAAAAAAAAATACTAACACAATTTTAAATCTTCTAGTAGGATTGCTACATAATATGTTTGGTAAGATAATATGCATTTTTTTTAAACATTGATAACAATTTTATTTTCTTTTTAGGGTTACCTCTTATAAATATCACCTTCAAAGAATTCATGGCAGATTGTTGTGCAGATGACGAATGAAGATACCAGATGGAGTAAAAAGACCACATCAAATGCCTACTTTACAGTAACGTGGTGCTCTAGAAAAAGAAGTATTAAAAGTTCTAATCTTTTCACAAAAAACTAGTTCAAGAGGGACAATTATTAGCATATAAATTACTTCATAGACTCACATTTTAGCAATGTTAGATTTATTGTCCATACTTTATAAGATATGCACATTGTGTTGGGAACAAAGACTTGTATTTTCAGGAATTGTGTTGAGATGTGAATTGTTTTTGCAATGGTTTTTTCCTTTGTTCTTTGTAACGGCCGAAAAGGTAAGCTATGCAACAAAGTTCAGTCTACACAGAAAAAGGCCCACCAGCCCTGATGCATTATGGATCTAGCTCCACAAAGCCCTCACAATATCCATGGAGTAGAAGGTATACCTGCAAAGAAGAAATTTTGACTCAAAACACCAAGTCTTACTTGAGACAAGCCGAACACTGGCGCAATTGGCGGTGTGTACCGACGAAAAGCCCAAAAGAAAATGCCCATAGTTGCCAACTATAAAACATATTATTTAAATTTTATTATAATATTTTTGATAAAATGAAATGCATGTTTATTTAAAAAATAAATTTAAATTAAAAATTAATTTTTAATGTAATATCAAATTTTAAATTAGAGTATGATATCTTTTTATTAGTTAATAAAAATAAATGTGGACACTTTTGCCACACTCGAGACTAGTGGGTATATTAAAAATGGTTAATGTTATTTACATCTTATTTTGACATTTTTTAAAATAAAAATATCCTTTCCCTTTTTACAAATTGATCTTAAAAAGAAAATGAATTGTGTAACATTTAAAAAAGAAGTATTGAATTTCTTTTCAAGACTTAAACGTTTAGAAAAACACTATTTCTATATCATTTCACGACTAGTCAATTTTTTCAATAATGTTTAGTCCACTTGAAACTTCTTAGATAAGATTTTAAGATTATGATGATTAGGAATTTCAAATCAATGACTTTAATTGATTCAAAATAATTTTTCAATTAGGACTAAATTGTGACTTTTGGACAATACTTCTAGCTCTTAGCCCCCAAGAAATTGCTCTGGAGCTAAAGAAAGCAAAATGCATCCAGTAGCAATGATTGATCTGGATGGTACGTGGGTTTTCTTTTCATGAACCAAGAGTTAAAAAAATGCTTTGATTTTCAACTCTCTCTCTCTCTCTTTCTCTCTCACACAACTTATTTGCCCAAATAGTGGAATGATTACACCATCTTTGAACAAAATAATTTAGTAGTAAGTACATGACTTTTGCAAGAAATAGTCGTCTTTTCAATTTGTTGAGCATTTAAGGGCTTAAAGAGCTATAAAATAAATAAATCTCTTTGATTCCTTAAATTTTATTTAGTAAAGTGAATGAGTCTATTCTAATACTGTGTATGATATGACATGAAGTTGAAAAAATAATTAATTTTTTATATTAATCTGTTTATGTAAATTGAAAATAAAAATATTAAGAAAACAAGGTTTAGAATTTTATCCTTTTTCAAAACACTCATCTTCTTGACCTTTTCAACGAATCAAGTAAAGCTTTTTTTTTTTTCAAAACATTTCTCTTTTTTATTTTGCCCTATAACAATTTTATTTTATTTATTTAAAAAGCGCTCATCTTGTAATATACTCAAGTCTTAGTAACTTAGTAGCACCCTATGGCTCTATCACATCGGAGGCTAGGATTCAAACTTTCTTTTCTCTTAATAAATTCTTTAATCTTCTTACTCCTAACCATTAAAAAAATAAATAAAAAATAAAAAATAAAAAATAAAAGAAATCGTCTGATAATGTGTCCAGGAAGCTGAGCAGTCACCTGTTTGGCGCTTTCAGAACGGAAATGGGAGAGAAGAATGAGCCACAAATGGCTTTTGTGATGGTTATATGGTCATAGATGTTTCACGGAAGCTTTGTTAGTTAACAAGGCTGTGTCTCTGTGTATGTAAATCAGAGGTTTACTTGTTGCGTAGTGAAAACAGAGCATGAATAAAATGAGGGAATGCAGTTTGAACAGAGTCTGCAGTTTTCCTGTTTGAACGAACCAGAAGGTACATGGAATATAAATCGTCCCACTCTGATACCATGCTGAATTCGGTGGAACGAAGTGAAAATAAAGGTTAGAGATTGACTTATTCCTTTCACATAGATTGAATCAAAAAAATTACGTAGACTTTACAAAAAGATAAAAACCATAGTAGACAATCTCAAGACTTTGCTATGGAGATACACGCTGAGTTGAAGAGAGGCCGGAAGGTGTCGGCCGGAAAATGTAATGATAACCGGAAAATAGAAAGAAAGATGCAACAGTGAAAAACCTATGTATATTATCAAATCTGTGTTAAAAACATACAATGTGCCATAGTGTATATACAAAGTAATATGGGTACCCCTATGTGTAGAGGGTACTCAAGTGCTGTGTTTCCGACCCACCCATTTCTTCACCCAACCCAACAGTTTTGCCGTTGCCGTCGCCGTCGCTGCCGGAATGGCTTAACGGCAGTAACTATATTATATGGCGGACGATGATGGAGCCGTTCCTAGATGCGGCTTAGCTCCTACCCGTGGTCGATGGGCCTGAACCCGAACACGCGACCCATCTCCTCACACCCAGTTCCAGCTCCACACCTGGCCCGGCCACCCCGACCCGAGTTCCAAATCCTGCTCACGCCCACTGGCGGATCTGCGATCGGACCGCCATGGGCTGGATTCTAACCACCTCCACACCACCGATCGTGGCACAACTCACTACCCTTCGGTCCTCTGCCGCCATCTGGCGATATCTGGCCACAACTTTCTCCGCTCAGTCGACCGCCCGAGCCACCTCTCTGCGCATGGAACTCCAATCCATGCGTCGTGCCGGCCGTCCGGTCGTGGAGTATCTTCAGCAGGCGACTATCTTCAGCAGGCGACTTATATCGCCAATCAGCTTGCTCTGATCGGCGAACCGCTCCACGACAGTGACTACAACACCCACATCTTCCGTGGGTTGGGGCCGGGGCCAGAATTCCAACCTCTCGCTATCGCCATCTCGATCGCCTCTTGGATCGCACCGATGTCACGCGAAGACCTCCACGGTTTGCTCCTTTCTCATGAATCCATGGTGGACGTCTCTTCCGGTGATGCAGCAGCTTCTCCACCTCCAGCAGCATTCGCGGCGCATCAAGGGTTTCTTTCGGCCCCCCTCCGTGCCGCAGTGGCCCTCACGCACCACACCAGTGAACTCCCCGCCTCCATTATTGCCGACTCCCCAATTTGCACCGGCCAACTCATCGCCGGCGCCGCCCCAAGCGACCGCGGCCGCCGACGATATCCGTGGTGCCAGATCTGCCGGCGCCGTGGTCATTATGCGACCACATGCCGTGATCGATACTCCCCCTCCCCTGGGCCAGCCTCCTCACATAATACCCTTCCTCAAGCCCATTTCTCATATATTCCCCCGGCCCACTCCCCCTATCAACCTAGCCTGCTTGCTCCCCTACCCAGTCCACTTACCCAGCCCACCAGCCCCGTTTCTCAATCTACTAGCCCATTTCCCCTCTTGTCTAGCCCAGCCCCCTTACTTAGCCCATCCCCCCCTTCTCCTCAATCATACATGGCCACTTTTCCCTCCCTTGGCCCAAACCCCCAAGCCCACTATTCAGCCCCCTCTCAAGCCCACTATTCATCTCTTCCCCCCCCCTTTAGCCCCTCTTCCCCTCACTCCCCCCCTCCTCCCTTGACACCTCCTCCTGGTTTGCTGATTCCGGTGCCACTCACCACGTCACTAACACTCCTGCTGGCCTCTCCACCAACACTCAGCAGCTGACCGTGGGCGATGGGCTCTCCCTCCCCATCACCCACATACGTACCTTTCAGTCTCCCTTTCCTCCTTTTTTTCATCTCACTAATATTCTTGTTGTTCCTGGTATTGCTAAACGTCTATTATCTGTTTCCCATTTTGCTCTTGATAACCATTGTATGTTTCTCTTCTATGATACTCACTTTCTTGCTCGTTCTCTCCGTACTGGTCAGACTCTACTCCACAGCCGTCTTGATCGTGGTCTCTACCAGATCTCCCCACCTCCTGCTTCGCTCGCTCCATCAACTCTTTCTACTAATTCCTCCAGCTCCCTCACATTGTGGCATCACCGTTTAGGTCATCCCTCGGTTGATGCTCTCGTGTGCCTCTTGTCCACCTCATATACCCCTTTTGTTTGTTCCACTCTTCCCTTATGTATGGCATGTACTCTTAGTAAGAGCCATCGCCACTCCCATCCCCCTACCCAGTCTCGGGCGTCTTCCCCCTTTGAATTGATTCACTTTGATATATGGGGCCCTGCCCCCGTAACTTCTTATAATAGCTATAAATATTATGTTTGCTTTGTTGATGATCACTCGCGTTTTACTTGGCTTTATCCGTTTACTACCCGTGATCAATTTCTCCCTATCTTTCAGGCTTTTCATTCTTTCGTGACCACTCAACTTCAGCACCCCCATCGTGCCATTCAGTGTGATGGTGCTCCGGAGTTTCTCTCCCGTGATCTTCGTTCCTTCCTCACCACCCATGGTATTCATCAGCGCATCTCTTGTCCTTACTCGCCGTTCCAGAACGGCACTGTTGAGCGGAAACACCGCCACATTGTCGAGACTGGTCTCGCTTTTCTCACTCATTCCTCTGTTCCTCCCCTTTTTTGGGAGTTTGCGTTTGAGACCGCTGTCACCTTAATTAATCGCCTTCCCACTCTCGTTCTTGGTCATCTTTCTCCTTGGTAGGTCCTCTTCCACTCTCCTCTTGATCTTTCTCGTCTTCGTGTCTTTGGTTGCTCCATCTTCCCTCATTTTCGTGCTTATGCCTCTCATAAACTCTCTCCTCGCTCTCGTCCGTGTGTCTTCCTTGGCTATCCCCCTAGCTATCGGGGCTATCGTTGTTACTGCCCCCACTCTCGTCATTTCTACATTGCCACTAATGCTCTCTTTGATGAGTCCTCTTTTCCCTATGCTCACTCTTCTACCCCTACATCCACTCCTTCCCTCCCTCCTCCATCATCTCCCATTCCTTTACCTCTTCTCTCTTCCTCTCTTCCTCTCTTCCTGCTCCACCCACTGTGGACCAGACCCCTCCCTTCCCTGTTTCCTCTTCCCTATCTCCTTCTCCTTCTCCTCCCTCTTCCCCTATCTCCTCCCCTTCCTCCCCTCCCTCTACAGCTGTACCCTCTCCCTCCCTTCCCTCACCCACCCCTCCCACCCCATGTCAACTTATGGTCACTCGCCTGAAGGATGGTATCGTTACTTGCCGAATCCTTACCTGCCAGCATACCTTTGCCCTCACCGCTTCCTCTCATCCCTACACCAAACCCACCACCTTCTCCCAGGCCGTCCGTGAACCCCAGTGACGTACTGCCATGGTTGTGGAGTATACTGCCCTCCTCCACAACCATACTTAGGATCTTGTTCCCCCTCCCCCCCATGTGCGACCCATTGGCTGCAAATGGGTCTACAAGGTTAAACTTCGGTCTGATGGTTCCCTGGAGCGTTATAAAGCCTGTCTTGTGGCGAAGGGTTTTCATCAGCAGCCTGACATTGATTACACTGAGACTTTCAGCCCCATGGCCAAACCGGTCACTATTCATACTATGATTGCCATGGCTTATTCTCGTGGCTGGGGTGTTCGCCAGTTGGATGTTTTCAACGCTTTTCTTCATGGTACTCTGGATGAAGAAGTATACATGATTCAGTCGCCAGGGTTTCATGATGCTTCCTGGCCCCACCATGTTTGTCGCCTTCACCGCTCTCTTTATGGCCTTAAACAGGCCCCTCGTGCCTGGTACCAGCAGCTCAGCTCCTTCCTTACCTCCTTGGGCTTCTATGTCTCTGCAGCCAATACCTCTTTATTCCTGCTTCATACTCCTCATTACAGCTTTGTTCTATTGGTGTATGTTGATGATATTCTCCTTACTGGTTCCCCCTACGCCCCTATGTCTGATCTCTTTGCAGCTTTACACAGGGAGTTTGCCATCAAGGATCTTGGTGCTCTCCATTATTTCCTTGGCGTCGAGGCCCATCATACTCCCCAGGGTCTTTTTCTCCATTAGGCCAAGTTCACTCATGAGATCCTTGCTCGTGCTCGCATGACTGATGCCCGGGGTGCTCCTACTCCTTGCATTCCTACCGAGCCTCTCTCACAGTGGTCTGGTGATCCTTTTCCTGACCCTCTTTTATACAAGAGTATTGTGGGTGCCCTCCAATATCTTACTCTCACCCGCCCTGACATTGCCTATGCGGTCAACATCGCATGTCGGTTCTTACATGCTCCGACTACTCTTCACTGGCAAGCTGTGAAGCGCATCCTCCGCTACCTTGTAGATACATCTCGCCATGGTCTCTGTTTTGCTCGCAGTTCCTCTGTTGCCCTTCATGCCTTCTCGGATGCTAGTTGGGCCGGTGATCGGGATGATCGTCGTTCTGTTGGGGGCTTCTGCATTTTCCTTGGTCAGCATCTCATCTCTTGGTGTTCCCGCAAACAGCGCACCGTTGCTCGTTCCAGCACTGAAGCCGAATACAAATGCCTTGCTGATACTGCTGCTGAGCTTATCTGGATCGAGTATTTACTTCGGGACCTTCGCATTGCTCTCCCCCACCCTCTAACTCTTTGGTGTGATAATCTCTCCGCTCTCTACCTTGTGACCAATCCTATTTTTCATGTTCGCACTAAACATATTGAGATTGATTATCACTTCATTCGGGAGTGCTTCCTTCGCGACCAGCTTCACATTCAGTTCATTGCCTCTGCTGATCAGCCTGCCGACATCTTCACTAAGGGTCTCTCCATTGGTCGCTTTCGCTCTTTACAGTCCAAGCTAACTGTTCTTCCCGACCAGTCCGCTTGCGGGGGGCTATTAGACAAGACGTTAGACAGGCAGTCTCTACGCCTGTCTAACATCTTGTCTAATAGCCCCCCGCAAGCGGACTGGTCGGGAAGAACAGTTAGCTTGGACTGTAAAGAGCGAAAACGACCAATGGAGAGACCCTTAGTGAAGATGTCGGCAGGCTGATCAGCAAAAGGTGCGCTGTTTGCGGGAACACCAAGATATGAGATGCTGACCAAGGAAAATGCAGAAGCCCCTGACAAAACGACGGTCATTCCGATCACCGGCTCAACTAGCATCCGAGAAGGCATGAAGGGCAACAGAGGAACAGCGACAGCAAAACTGTCGGGTTGGGTGAAGAAGTGGGCAGGTCAGAAACACGGGAAGAGTCTGGGCCTGTGTTTGAAAAGGTAGACATGGGGCCAAAAGAAAAAGTGGGAGAAGGGGATCGGGCTTAGCAACAGGCAACGAAAAAAAGAAAAAAGAGAAGGCCGACTAGCAGAAGACAGGGCACAAGGGATCAGCAGTTTTCACCTGTGCTGGCTTTGATACCAAGTTGAAGAGAGGCCAGAAGGCGTCGGCCGGAGAATGTAATGATAACCGGAAAATAGAAAGAAAGATGCAACAATGAAAAACCTATGTATATTATCAAATCTGTGTTAAAAACATACAATGTGCCGTAGTGTATATACAAAGTAATATGGGTACCCCTATGTGTAGAGGGTACTCAAGTGCTGTGTGAGACAGGCGTAGACTGCCTGTCTAACGTCTTGTCTAACACGCTGCTTTATACAAACAAAAGAATCCTGCTGCCAACAAGGGGACCAGGTCCGGTTGATGGGTTGCAGGTGAGTCAACGGCTACTCTTGCTCTGGGCCACTTCCCTTTCAGTAGGAAACTCAGGCTGCTGCATGAAATGAGAGTTGCTGCTGCATCATAGGGTGTGGTCCGCTCTCTTCGGAACCAATCGATCATCCACCAGAGCAACCACATGGCTGCCACGTCCGACCTTAATACCGAGCACTGGCCTTTAGTTCCCAACTCAATCTCCTAAGAGCACATGCTCTACTATCAACTGGAAGAACGAAATGATGAATGATGAATGCTCATTCATTATCTGAGTATGTTCGTACTATAAAGTGCCAAATTTGTTGAAAATTTTCATTTCCTAGGAGGAATTATATCTACTATTCTAGGTCTTGACAGCAAGCAAGAATATCTTGCAATCTCGAGTGAACTAATCTAGTGGCAAATTTGAGATCAGTAGTTTACCAGAACGTTTTTGGTGTCCTTACTAATGGTTGAAAATGACATCATTATATGTTTATACACTCCCTTCCTCTTTCTCCTAGGCTCTTCCAATGTGTTAGTAAGACCTGCTACTAACTGATAGCATTTGAAAAAGAGGACCTGCCTGATTTCTTAGGTTGGCTTCTTGGTTGTAAGAAATGTTGGGTCATGGTATTTTACGTTTTTCAGCTTTTACTTCAAAGCACGCTTTGAGGATCAAACGATTATAGAGATTGTTTTGATCAATAATGTGTATAAGTATCAGCTCAAATCAAATAATCTCAAGAAAGAAAGGGAGAAAAAAAGAAGAAGAAGAGAGAAACCCACTAAATCAATTTAGTTTTCAAATAACGGATAAGGAAACTATTCACAGGAATCACAAACTTAACAAGAGAAAATTACCTGCTACCGTTGATTACCCTTTGTCACGTTTAGAATTCTGGAATTCCATGATCTGGACTTCCAACCACCCCAGAACTTCCAAGTAGTAACCACCAAACTTCCCATACCTGTTCAATAGAAACAACAAAGCGTTTATATCAGTAATTTAAGTACAAAATTGAGCTACTGGATATCAAAGGTAATGCTTCATTTTTCGTTTCACACATAGAAATGTTTTCTTATGCTGAACAAATGGCTTAATTGTAGACGAGAAACCATGGGAAAAGTATTGAGAAACAAAGAAATACAACAACAGATATTAACTCTAGTAGTAACTAAATAATTAGGTTGGTTGTCAAAAACCTACGCTGAAGAACAAAGTGCCTAATTCAAATTTAGGTACAGATTTGAGCTACTGCATATAGGTAATCCTTCAATTTTCGTTCCACTTATAGAAGTGTTTTCTTATGTCGAACAAATGGCTTAATTGTAAACGAGTGACCATAGGGAAGTATCAGGAAACAAAGAAATACTACAACAAATATCAACTGTAGTAGTTACTAAATAATCAGGTTGGTTGTCCAACATCTACGCCGAAAAACAAGTTGCAATGCAAACTCAGCCCCAGTGACAGTGAAGAAATGACCCCTTTATAAAAGGAAATTTCCCAACGGAAAGGAGGAGACTCAGAGACAGCAGCTGCACAATTTCAATTCTAGGCGTATGAAAGAGGTTCCCTACAATGAAAGAAAACCATGTAGAACGACAAACAACGAATATTAGGAAAGACAATGAGACAGAGCTCCAGAAACATAAATCACGAAATCAAACCTTAAGATTCTGAAGCATACAGGCATCTCTAATTCTACAAAAACTTCTTAGCAATTTTTGCTGGCAACAAAAAGGAAATCTTATAGTCTTCTTTATTTAGACTGGAATGATGGATTTCAAGAACTAACGAGCAGCAAAACACATCCCACCAAATATTACCTCGTTAATCATTAGCTTCCATAACTTATTAAAGACCAGACAGTTCCCTGAGATGAACAAAACAGCAAGTGTTAACATTATCCCATAATCCAATTAATCAAAACCATACTAAAGCTAAGAAAAACATACTTGCTACATTTTTGCGTGAACTAGATATAACAAAACGTGTTGCAATTTATTAAATAAAAAAAAAGGAAAAAAATATTCCCCTTTACCCTTCTAGGAAAAAATGAACCAACTATTTACTGGTTGGGTTAATCACCTGATCTTTAGACTTTCATCCTGGTCAGATCAGAGATTCTTTTTGCCTGACGTTGCTTCTTGTAATCGTGTCCCAAGTCCTTTAATCTTCAGTTACTTCAAATATCTTCCTTGCAACTAATGAAACATAAGGGAAGAAAAAATTATATAATATTAAATGAAAGGGAAATATTGAGACTAATAAAATATCGTAGACCAGGAAAAAATGAAAAATTTAAGAACGTTATTATTATCGAAAACAACAGGAACATATTTGTTATTAATGGATTGGAAAGAATACGTAGCTGTAAAAGCCGAATATATGGTTCTCACCTTCAGAATGACGGGCCGATTTTATAACAGAAAAATGCAACTCGTCTAAGCCCTTTAGCTCATCCAATATATTCATCATCAACAAATAAGTCAACATTGTCAGGTATCTTTCGCTGTCTTTTTCCTTTCCTGTTCCGCAACAGCTTCTTCAACAAAGTACATTTCCATATCCGAATCACTGCTTCTTCAACAAATTGAGGCAGGCATCTCGTTTTCTGGTATGCACTTGAGGTTATGACATTCTTGGAGCTGCAATTCTTCAAGAGAGACGAGGTTTTGAAGCCCGTCTTTGTCCAAAGATTTCAAATTTTGAAAATCCCCAAGGTTAAGAACGAGCAGACTGAAAGGCAACAACCCTGGCTCCGGAAAGGACACCACATCCTCTGATCTTACATGGATTCCCAGAAATCTCATAGCAGGGAGTTCCGCCAAATCCCAACCCATCCGGTTGGCAAAGAGTTTCTCACAATACCTGACCCGAATATGACTCAAATTGCATGGATGGTCCACTTGGGGAACCGAATTAATTTCTGGACATTGATTGAAGAAAAAGAATTCAGGACTGGGGGCACGAAGTTGCTGTTCAGAAAAAAGATACAAGATTAGAGCAATTCAAGTAAAAAACAAAAACTAAATATTTAGTAGATGGATTAATTACCTAAGCTTTGAGCAATCTTTTCTGGAAGGATTTTGCAATCCATATGCCTGCCTTTGCTTTTGGAATTGTGACCCAAGCGATCTTCGCTTACTTAAAAAAATCTTCCATCCAACTAACGAAACAAAAGGAAAAGAAAATCGGATAATGATAAACAAAACAAAATCTTCAAACTATTAAAATCTCTTAGATCAAGAAAAAAAGTAACTGGCATTATAAAAAACAAAAAATATATATTTATAATTAATTAATTGAAAAAAGCACTTACCAAATTGTAAAAGCTGAATATATTGTTCCCGAATCAATGTGCGGATGTTGTATCAGAAAAATGTGAGTTTTGCTAGCCTTTTGGCTCATTCAATGTATTGACCATCAATCAATACGTCAACATCGTCACGAATCTTTGCCTGTTCTTTTCCCTTCTTTCTTTGCAACTGCTTCTTCAACAAAGGACATCTCTTGATACTAAGAGTAGAAAGGGAGGTAGGCAACTCCTTTCCTGGTATGTGCTCGAGGTTTGGACAATTTACGAGCCTCAATTCTGTAAGATAGGTGAGGTGTCGAAGCCCTTCCTTGTCCAAAGATTTCATATTTTGAAATTCTCCAAGTTCAAGTCTGAGCAGACTGCAGGGCAACAGCCCTGGTTCTGGAAAGGACATCACATCCTCTGATTTTGCAACGATTGACATAGATGTAACAGACAGAAGTTCTGCCAAACCCCATTCCCTCCAAATAGCAAAGAGTTTCTTACAATGCCAGACAAGAATTTCGTCCACATAGCACGGAAAGCCCCCATCAGGAAACGAAGTAACTTCTGGACAATTACTTATGAGTAAACTTTTAAGTGAAGGTAGAAGCATGTGCATCTTTTCCGGTAATGACCCTAGATTTTGACAATTCTTGATATAGAGTGAAGTAAGCCTTGGGCCACGAAGTCCTCCTTTAGGAAAAGATACAAAATTGGGGCAATCAGAGATATTTATTTTCCTTATCACTAGATCTTCATCATTTGATTTTGAAACTGTAAGAGATGACAAATTCTTACAGTGAAGGATATTTACATAACAAAGTTTCGGGAATAAATCTAATGAAACTGATGTGAGCAAATCACAACCCCATAACTCCAATGTTTCAAGGGATGAAAGTTTCAATTGTGCTGAGAGCTCTAAATTCATGCAATACCCAATACGAAACTCTTGTAGACCTATGCTACAATTGATCATTACTTCATGAAGGTACTCTAATGAGTCAAATTTGTCGATTGTCAACCTCTGCAATTTAGGTGGCAATTCATTTAACAAAGCCTCATTACAACACCTTAGGTGCAAATCTTGGATAGCAGTAGCTTGAGGGAGTGAAGCCACCAACTGTTGACATTCAGAGATCTCAAGTTTGACTAAAGAAGGAAGATGGGTAGGCAACTCTCCCATTAGCTTAGGGCAACATTTAATGTATAGCTCTTTAAGTTGTGGAAAAGCTCCACCGTTGCTTGCAACACCCAAAAAAGACCATTGCTCCCAATTTAACATACCTTCAAACCAAAGATATTGTAATGCTCCAAATGGCTTAACCAACAAAGAGTCGTTACCATAAAACTCACGATCTACTTTAACAACTTCTTTTAATCCAACAACAATGAGTTTTTGTAAAGAGCATAGTTGGCCAAGTGGTGGTAAGCTATAACAATATTTACAATACTTTAGGCAAAGGTATGTTATGTTGGAGAATGAAAAATGTCCAACCCAATTTGGAAGACTTTCTGCACAATAGTTCTCAATATCGAGAGATTCTAAGTTTGTATGAGGTATGAGATTATTGAGAACAAATCTCTGACTTTCTAAAATATGAAATGAATTCCATCCAAAATGCAATCTCTTAAGGTTCTTCTTATCTTTTAATCTTGCTTCCAAAGCATCCATATGAGATACAACATTTTGGAGATCCAAAATAGAGATAAATCCCTCAAGATTTGTAAGATTTCCTAATGTCTGAATGCAAGCTCCACTATCTTTGCTGACAAAAAATTTAGTTAGTATCCGTAACTGTTTTAGTTGACCTAACGTTGTTGGCATCTCTTTTATGCCACTTTCCCAAATATCAAGAACACATAAGTTAACCAATTTGTGCATGTCTTTTGGTAATGCAATGAGCCCTTTACAAAATGACAACCTTAGCACTAGCAAATTACACAACTTACATATTGAATCAGGTAGCTTAATAATTCCAGTGTTTACAAGACTCAAATAATGTAGATGCTTCATCTTGACAATTGATTCAGGCAATTCAGTCACATTTATGCAACTATCTAAGGAAAGTACTCTCAAATTTTTCATCATTGGAAACAAATCATGTAGCATTGCATTAGTTACATAAATGTTAGATGCTCCAGATGTCAACAAATAGAAAGTGTGCAACTTCCTAGTTGTGCGAAGAACATCAAACTTCTTTAAGTAAATAAAATTTTTTCCTATGAATGACAAATGACGGGTCTTGTTCGTAATTCCATGAGAAGAGTTGCCCATTAACCTGCTAGTAAATTGCCCAGACACTGATTTTGCCAAATCGTTGACAAGGTGGTGCATAGTGAAAAATCCTTCTCTATCACTTTGTTTTTCAAGCAATGACATTGATGTCAAAGTAACAAGACAATCACGACCAACTTCTTCCTTTGTTTTGTTTGTAGTTTCTTTTAGCAAACCTTGTGCTTTCCATAAGTTAATTGCGAGGTCTTCTTTAAAATTATGTGATTTTGGAAATATTGACAAAGAGGCAAAGCATAACTTTAAATTAGGGGAAAGATATTTAAAACTTAATCTTAAGCATGGATGAATATCAGTTTGAGCAAGTGATAAATCCCATAAATTGCTCTCCAATATCTTTTTCCATACATCAACCTCTGAATTGAATCGTAAGACATGTCCAATTGCCTTAATCGCCAAAGGTAGACCATCACACTTCTTCACAAGTTTTTTACCTATCACTTCCAGTTCTGGATGCTTATCAAAGTTTTTCTTGTCAAATGCATGTTTTGCAAATAACAGCCAACAATCATTTTCAGATAACTTATTTAAATGATGAATTGGAACCGTACTAACTCCAGATGCAACACTTTCATTGCGTGTGGTTATAATCATTGCACTTCCTTGTGCTCCAGATTTAAATGGTTTACTTAAGAGCTCCCACTTATCTAGACTCTCATTCCACATGTCATCTAAAACAACTAAAAATTTCTTTTCAGCCAATTTCTCCCGAAGAGTAAGTTGAAGCCCATTTAAGTTCTCAAAACCATCATTAGTTGGTGAACCTACTTCCTCTAGAATTGTTTTTGTCACACTGGCCACATCAAATTCTTCCGAAACACATACCCATGCTTTAAGGTCAAAATGCTGTTTCACCCTCTTGTCATTGTAAACAAGCTGAGCAAGTGTGGTCTTGCCCATTCCTCCCAAGCCAACTATGGGAATTATTATCATTTTCTCATTGCCACTCGTATCATCCGAGAGCAACAAATTTATTATCTTTTCCTTGTCACCATCCCTACCAAAAGTATCGGATTCTTCAACCAAAGAAGTAGTGAACCTTCTTTCGGATAGTTTTCTTCCTCCAACCTCTTTCAAACCTAAATCATCCTTCTGCCCAATTAGATCTTTTAGTCTGCAAAGCACTTGTTTTATCTTTGGCTCTACCTTCTTGGCAAAAGGCTTAAGATAGTCAGAGGTGGAGTTTCGTACCTTACTTGCAGTGCCTTTAAATTCAGCATCCAACTTGCGTCTCAGGGCTTTGGTAGCAATCTCGTCCAAGATGTCCCCTGCATCGTACACAGCATCTTTTAGTTCATCCAGCCACTCTTTCACTGGAGGCTCCACAAGAGCCTTGTCCTCCGCATCTTCTACCAGTTTATTCACAGAGATCAATGTCATCCTCAAGTTGCGTAGGAGATCCTCGTTGAGTTTTCGTCCGCTAAAGAGGTCACTGAACTCGCCAGATAACAGCTTCTCGAAAAGCACTTTGAACAAGGGAGAGAGAAGGCCTACAATCTCTGCCATGTGTTTTTTCTGGTGCAAAGCAAAGAAAACCAACGAAATGCGATTGCAAACAGCAGAGCAAAATGAGTAACCGTAAGTTGTGTTTTGCTTTCTTCACCGGTGAAACATAGATGAAGCAAAGAGCCTCAGGGAGCAATAGACTTGCACAGCTTCCAAGGGTGATAAAATTCGTGTAAGAAGATAGTACTGCCAGTAACTGGGACGATAAAATCAGTTTATATGATGGATTGAATAACATTCATGATTTACGGATAAAAAATTATTAAACCAAATGGTACAATAATAAAAAAAAAACAAATACAAAAATGAACATGTACATGTTATATGCGTTCTTTATATGTATGCTGAAATGATTGACCCTGAGACTTCTTTGCTTTCTTCTCCCTCATGCAATTTTAAAATTTGACATATAGATTATGGTAAAAAATTTAAAAGTTAATTTAAAAATTAATTCAAATGGTAAAAAAGATTTCTTCATTTAAACCTAATTATAAGTGTCTCATTTCATATTATAAAATTTGATTATCAATGTACTTGAAGAATTGATCTAATACAAGTTTGAATATTAAAGTTTAAATATTGAGAAGTAACGTTCAAGAAATATTTTCGAATAATAAGTTGTTTATTTTGTGTTTACACGAGGGGGTAAATACTTTTACATAATTTTGAGTAACCTTTATCAAGGCCCAAAACCTAACCTATTTTAAATGATAACTTTACCGCTAGAAGACAGAGATTTAGGAAATGACTGTTGGAAACTGCTTGTCATCTTGTACTATTTTGATTTCGTTGTCATTGAGATTTTTCTAGTCATATACACGTCTTCCTCAGTCAAAAAGCAACCTGACTGATTGTAGAAAGGAGACAAATAGGCCCTAAATTCTGTCGGTCTACTGCGTCGATTCATTAAAAGAGTGCAACAGCCGAAAGGCAAACTTTAGTTGGTGGATTCCAACTCGTTATTCTAACTACTTGTCCTCTCCAGCTAGCAATTATTAACGAGCCAGTATTGAAAGAAAAATCATTGAAAGCCTTCTATTCTTGTAGACTCGTTAACAAGCCATTATTGAGAAAAAAAAAAAGGAAACAAATTTAGAAGAAGAGAAGGTAACCGGTTCTGTATATCTTAGGAAGTGGAAGAAAGCCCAAAATCCTACCTCTTGCAAATGAGATTTTTTTACCGCTAGAAAACCCAGATGATTAGATTAGGAAATGATTGTTGGAAAATGTTTGTTATCAGTCCTCCCTACTACTACGACTGCCTCTGAAGGCGATGCGGACTTGCAATTTTCACACTCACGCTAAAGCACACCTTTTCTTTTCTAGCACAATCTAAGCTTTGCATCCGTTGGTCCCTCCATGTGCTGTTATGTCGACTTCCCATCGTGGATTAATTAATTTGATGGGTCAAATTAATTAAACAAGACGGAAAGCAGAGAACTGTACTTTTTAAGGTCTCCATTATTGGAGTAAGAAAGCTGAGAAGGCACCATGAAGCCCACCAGATGTCGATGCCATTCCGAAAGTTTCAAGGCTTTCACACACACGAAGTTGGTTCTGTTTTCACCATTCAGACAGGATAATAACATCAAGACTGCATTCACAGAAAGTGCTGATGCTTAAAAGGTGGTTTACCATCATTTCGGATCAAGTTCCATAAGGAATGTGAACAGGTTTCCTTCAAAATCACTTCAATTTCATCAGCAACAAATTCAGTGTAAATGCCCCATTACTACCTGCGATCCACGAAATTGTGCGCCACTATCACTTTGGCCCTGGTTCAGTCGTGAGATGTATAATTCGTACTTTTTGTCTTCAATTTGATACTACAAAAATGATTGAGTGAATGCATGAATTAAAAAAAGAAAAAAAGAACCAACCATATTAGTCTGTAAATGCAATGTTACTCATTTGTACATGGTACAAGTGAACTTATAAAACAAAATTATTGACTATTTTTCATGTCATTCCACAGGTTTTTCCAAGAAATACTAGGTTAAAGCTCTTCCAATTGTAGTGTTCTTAAGAAATTGGCATTTCTTACCTATTTTGGATTTAAAGTTTCCTTTCAAGTTGTTTTATCATAGACAAAGTAGCCTGATTACTCTTTTCTTATGGTATTTCCCACATCTAAGATAAATTAATTACCTCCTAGATCTAGTGTTAACACTTTCCTGAGCCATAGCATAAAAAATGACGGATATCGATGCTCCATACACGGACTATCTGCAGTCACTTCTAGGCTTTTTTAGTTTAATGAGGCTCCTTTTTCCTTTGTAGCCCATAGACCAACCAATTAGCCCAACATTCAAGGGCCTTCACCACTTCTCACATGGGTCCATGAAGTCCAGCTCCAACCAACAGTCTTGCCAAAGCATGTGGACCCAAATCCATCTCCAGACCACGACTTTCTTAAGGCAAGGATTTGCTTTTACACGAATTGTACTGGGTCACTCTAGCTGCACTCAACCTAAAGATCTAGAGTTGTCTACATTGCTTATTTTATTTTACTCTCAATATCTGTTTCAGTACTAAGGAAAGACGCGAAACAACTCTCAATATCTGTTTCAGTACTAAGGAAAGACGCGAAACATTTTGACAGTAAATAGGGAGCAAGCTAGAGGCAACTTGTGGTTTGGATAGAGAGTAATCACAGAAGGATGTGAAATGCCCGCAGGCTTTGTGTATTCTGTCACAGGAAAATCACTCTTGCGGACAATTAGTGGAAAAGAAAACAAGATTTGAGACATGTAAACCTTAAGAATACTTTCTTATTATATTTGTCAGTTGTCCTCGCTCGTGTACATGTGCTTACTCTTTGTTTGGCTTCTGTTTTCCTCCTTTCGAACTCATTTATTCACTCCTCTATTGGTCTAGTGGGGATACATGATGTGCTCTACGTTCTGGTATCCAAAATTCTAAAGATGCAATTGGCTTGTCTTGTGTGTCCCTCTTTTTAGAATGAATTTTAGAATGATGTACTTACTATATACTATATGGGAAGGAGGCGACTAGATGACAGCAGCTGCACAATTTCAATTGAAACTCGTTACTTACAATGAAAGATAACCCTGTAGAACGAAACAAGGAATTAAGGAAAGACAACGAAAGAGACCTCCAGAAACATAAATCACGAAATCAAGCCTTTAGATTCCGAAGTCCATGTATATCTAGTTTTACAAAAACTTCTTAGCGGTTGAGGGCTTCCAAGAACTAATGAACAGCAAAACAATTCCCATCACATATTACCTCATTAATTATTAGCTTCCGTAAGTAAATCAAGACCAAACTGTTCCCAGAGATGAACAAAACACCAAGTGTTGAGATTAGCCCATAGTGCAACTGACCAAAAACATACTTATCCAATATATACACAAATGCTTTAATGTTTCAAAGACCATTTTAGAATTAGAATATTTAGCGAGTATACAAATACCCCCAAAAAAACCAGGATAAAAGTATGTGAAAGAAAAGCATAATTGTTACTTTTTCGCACGTACTAGATACAACAAAACGTGTTGCAATTTAAAAAGAAAAAATAAAAAATAAAAAAAAAACTTTTACCCTTCTAAGAAAAATTGAACCCACTATTTACTGTTGGTTTAACTACTTGACCTTCACACGTTCATCCTATTCGAATTAAAAGTTCTTTTGACATGCCTTTTTGCCTCATGTAATCGTGTCCCAAGACCTTTGATATTCAGTTACTTCAAATATCTTCCATGCAACTATGAAACAAAATGAGAAAAAACAATTCGATAGAAAGAAATGAAACTAGTGAGATTAATAAAGTTTGCAATTAAAAAAGAAAAAAGAAACACTCCTTTACCCTTTCATGAAAAAGTAAACCAAATGTTGATTGGTTGGGTTAATTACCTTACCTTCGACGTTCATCCTGGTCGGATTAGAGATTCTTTTTGCTTGAGTTTGCTTTTTGTAATTGTGTCCCAAGACCTTTGATCTTCAGTTACTTCAAATATCTTCCCTACAACTAGTGAAGCAAAATGAGAAAAAACAATTCGATAGAATGAAAGGAAACTAGAGACACTAATAAAATGTTGTAGGCCAGGAAAATGCGAAAAATTTAAGAACATTACTATCAAGTACAAGAGGAGCATATTGTTATTAACGGATTGAAAAGAACCATTACCTAATTGTAATTGCAGAACATATTGTTGTCGCCCTCAGAATGATGGGCGGATTTTATAACAGAAAACCCAACTCGTGTAAGCCTTTTAGCTCATCCAATATATTCATCATCAATAAATAAGTCAACACTGTCAGGTATCTTTCGCTGTTTTTTTACTTTCTTGCTCTGCAACTGCTTCTTCAATAAAGGGCATGTCCAGATCCGAATGGTAGAAAGTGAGGCAGGAAACTCTTTTTCTGCTATGCACGTGAGTTTAGGACAGACTCGGAGACACAATTCTTGAAGAGAGGTAAGGTGTTGGAGCCCTTCTTTGTCCAAAGATTTCAAATTTTGAAACTCCCCAAGGTCAAGTACTAGCAGACAGGAAGGCAACAACCCTGGCTCTGGAAAGGACACCACATCCTTTGCTCTTGCATAGATTTCCAGATATCTAATAGAAGGGAATGCCGGCAAACCCCATTCCATCCTGTTGGCAAAGAGTTTCTCACGATACCTGACCTGAATACGACTCAAGTTGCATGGACGGCCCACTTGGGGAAATGAATTAATTTCTGGACATTGCATGATGCAAAAGGCTTCGAGGTTGGGGGAAGGAAGTTGCTTTTTTGGAAAAGATACAAGATTAGGGCAACCAACGATATTTATTTCCTTGATCTCTAAATCACATGGATGTTGTTCTGAAATTGTGAGGGATCTCAGATTCTTACAACCGTCTATATCGATGGAGAAAAGTTTTGAGAATAAATCTAATGGAAATGACACGAGGGAATCACAACGGTACAACTTCAGGATTTTAAGCGATGATAAGTCTATATCTGCTGAAAGCTTTAACTTCATACAGTCCCCCATTATTAACTCTTGAAGGCCACTGCTGCAATTAACTATTACCTCTGGAAGACACTCTAGTGAGTTAAATCCATGGATTCTCAACCTCCGCAATCCAGTTGGTAACTCCTTTAATAGAACCTCGTTACAAGTAGTTAACTCCAAATCGCGAGCAGTGGTACTATTTGGGAGTGTAGCCACCAGTTGTTGACAGTCAGAGATCTTAAGCTTCGCTAAAGAAGGAAGATGGGCGGGTAACTCTCCTTTCAGCTTTGGACAAGATATGATATATAGTTCTTCAAGTTGTGGAAAGGCTCTACCATTGCCTTCAAATCCAAAAGAAGACCATTCCTCCCTATTTAACATTTGCTCAAACATTAGAATTTTTAATGCTTCAAATGGCTTGATTGATGAAGAACCATTACCATAAAACTCAACATCCACTTTAATAATTCCTTCTAAACCAATGATAAACAATTTCCGTAGACAGCATAGTTGGCCAAGTAATGGTAAGCCACAACAATACTTGCAATTATGCAAGCGAAGGTATGCTATATTAGAGAATGAATGATGCCCAATCCAATTTGAAAGACTTTTAGCAGAATAGTTGTTGATAATAAGACTTTTTAAGTTTGTATGAGGCTGGAGATTATTGAGGACATATTTTTGACTTTCTGAAGTATCTATTGCATCCCATTGAAATTCCAAGCCCTCAATATTCTTCTTATCTTTTAACCTTGCTTCTACAGCATCCCTAGGAGATATAATGTTTTGGAGGTCTGAAATGGAAAGCCTTCCTTGGAGATTTACAAGTTTACCCAACGTTTGAATGCAAGCACCTTTATGTTTGCTGACCACAAATTTATGTAGTGTATGTAAACATTGTAGCTTACCCAAATCTACTGGCATTTCTTTGATGCTAGTTCCCTCAATAACAAGATGCCGTAAATTAACAAGTTTTCTCACATCTTTCGGTAATGCAACAAGCTTTGCACAACGTGCCAAGTTCAATGTTTGCAAATTACACAATTTACATACTAAATTGGGTAGCTTGGTAATTTTAGTCCCAGAAAGGTCCAAATAACGTAAATGCTTCATCTTAACAATTGATTCAGGCAACTCAGTTACATTTATGCAATCACGTAAAGAAAGTACCCGTAAACATGTCATCATCGGAAATAAATCACGTAGTACTTCATTAGTTATGTAAACATTTTCCCTACACGCTTGGACAAAGAAAGTGCGCAACCGCTTAGCCATATGTAGATCCTTAGACTTCTTCATGAGGACAAATTCTTTTTCCAACAAAAACAAATGACGAGTCTTCTTTGTAATTCGAAGAGAATAACCACCAACTGATCTACCACCAAATTGCCCAGACATTGACCTTGCCAAGTCACTGAAAAGGTCATGCATTCCAAAACGTGGCAATAATTCTGTGAGTTCACCAGCAATGTCTTCCATTCCAAAAAATGATTTTTCTTGACCTAATTTTTCAAAAAACGACCTAGATGCCAAAGTAAGAAAATACTCATCACCAAGTTCTTCCATTGTTTTGTTTGTATTTTCTTTTAGAAAACCTTCAGTCATCCATAGTAATGTCAAGTATTCTTTAAGAAAAATAGAACGTTTAAACATTGAACAATAAGCAAAACATCGCTTTAAATCTGTTGAAAGATATTTATAACTTAATCTTAAACTTGGATGAATTTCTATTTTGCCAAGTGATAGATCCCATATGTTGCTCTCCAATATCTTCCTCCATTCATTAGCTTGTAAATTCCAATGCAAAAGACGCCCAATTACCTTAACGGCCAAAGGCAATCCTTCACACTTCTCCACGGTTTTTCTACCTACAACTTCTAGTTCTGGATGCATATCAGGTTTATTATTGTCAAATGCATGTTTCACAAACAGCATCCAAGAATCTGCCTTTGACAGCCCTTTTAGAGGGTGACTTGGAACCGTACGCATAATTGATGCAACGCTTTCATTGCGTGTTGTAACAATCACTGCATTTCCTTGTACCCCAAATTTAAATGGCTTGCTTAAGAGCTCCCACTTACTAGGATTCTCATCCCACATGTCATCTAAAACAATCAGAAATTTCTTCTCCCTCAATTTCTCATGTAGAGTTAGTTGAAGTCCATTTAGGTTCTCACTACTCCCACTAGTTGGCAAACCCAATTCCCCTAGAATTGTTTTTGTGATGCGGTGCACATCAAATTCTCCTGAAACATATACCCATGCTTGAAGGTCAAAATACCCTTTGACCCTCTCATCGTTGTATACAAGCTGAGCAAGCGTGGTCTTGCCAATTCCCCCCATACCAACTATAATTATTATAACTTAATTTATATAATAAATTAATATATTGATAATATGTGACAAACGTCCTCTTTTCAGTTATACTAGTAGTACTAAGATTGCGTGCACAAAGTATTTATGCTCATAAATGAGCATCATTTGGATCAATTTCCCTAAAAAATTAATGTAAACAATTTCCCTTGAAAACCACTTGAATTTCACCAACCATGTATGGGCAATAAGTTCAGTGCAAATGCATACCAAGCGCCTACAACCACTATGTAATAGCTTTAATTTTGATTTTAAAACTTTCAAAATCCATACTATTTCTTTACATTACTGTTCATCAAATAAAAATGAATCAAGTAAGAATAGTTCTTAAATCAATATATAAATTGAAGAAACAATCTATTTATCATCAAGGAAAAGTTCTAGGTGAAGTTACATAAAACTTTATCAAATTGACAAAAGTACTTTACATTGGTGGGCATTTTACCACCTAGCAGGGAGCCAATTGATAATTTCTAGCCGTCAGTAGAACTTGCTTTCTCTTTACACGGGAAAAGTTGGAGATGGAAAACAACCATTGCTTTTCTCTTGACAATTGTTTTCAGTTTTCAGTAGCACTTCCCGTGATGAATACTTCAGAGGAAGAAAAATATGGCTTTCTCGTTAAGAAATAAAGACGTTTGAAATACCAATCAACCATTATTTTCTTCGCAAGCTTCGAGGAATTTCCATTTTCCTATATCCGCTGAGAATTCTCGTCACAATTGGCCAGCTTATTGGTCATCACCTTGCTAACATGGGCAACCATTGACGAAAATTCCAAATGGTTAGAAGTCCAATCCAAAGATGCCCCTTACGTGAAAATTGGGGAAGTCACAGCGCCATTCAATCGATAGTAGTTTGGTAGGACAGATGGAGTAATCCAAGCTTTGTTCAACAACTTCTTAACACAAATGGCTCCATCAGTCAAAGCTATTGTGATAGGGGCTATGATAGGGGTAATTTTAGGCAAATTGAAAAGGTCTATTGTCATGGATCTAAAATTTTAACTCAAAAGACTAATATGTTAGGTGGAGTTTTCAAGCCTCTTGTAAATCTAAAATCTCTCATTCATCTTTTCAATGTGGAGTAATATTTTCCAGATTATTATTGGCATTAGAAATGGAGCATGAGTTGACTTTGATATTATTTTGTCATGAGTTTGGAATTCCAACCTAAAAGACTAGCTCGTTCCATAGAGTTTCTAAATTTTTTATAATTCCAAGACTTTTCACTTACTTTTTTAATGTGGGATAATGACTTTCCTATCCTCTCTCTTAAAGTGTTTAATCTTGAAACTTGACATTATACACTCTTAATCATACTAGTTGGTAATGGAAGCAAAGGCGACATGAACCGGTCTCAATATCAACAGAACCAGAAAATGTATATTAAACTATCGTGTCTAAATTAGAATTTTTGAAAATTTCTTTTAATAGAAATTCATCCAACCATTTAATGATTATCAAAATAAAATGGTTTTTGGTTCAAGACTAATTTCACAATGACGATTAGATTCTAAGTGGCCTCTCCCTTTTCGTTACTTCTATTTTGTCTTTTTCTTTTTGAACTTTTTTTCGTTTACAAATGGGTTTAAATCCAATCGAGATGCACCTAACATGAAGATAAGGGAGTCTCAGCGCCATTCATTTTGAAGTACTTAGAGTGCCAGATGAAGATATCCAAGAATTGTTCAATAACTCCCAAAACAACTGGCTCCGTCATACAAAGCTATTATGGTAGCAGTCTCTTTAGTCAAACTTAGAA
Source organism: Casuarina cunninghamiana (assembly GCA_028551485.1). Taxonomy (NCBI): domain Eukaryota; kingdom Viridiplantae; phylum Streptophyta; class Magnoliopsida; order Fagales; family Casuarinaceae; genus Casuarina; species Casuarina cunninghamiana. The sequence goes on along the minus strand of CM052363.1, from coordinate 16,600,465 downwards.
GGTATCTGCAGTGAAGCAGCTAGTAATGGCAACAAACGTAGCTTAGAACCAACCAATCTTACTTTCTCTGGAGCCAGAAAACGATTATGAAACTATCTTGTTTACATTAGAATTTTAAAAGCTTCTTTTACCGTGTATACTACAATTAATACTTTCAATTTCAAAATTGATCTTTGATATAGAATGATAGTTAGAGAACTCGGATGGATGCTGGATAGAACTTCCTTCAATCAAATAATTATCACTACAATCAAATGGTTTTGGGTTCACGACTAATTTCGATGATGATTGCTTTGCAAGTGGTATTTCTTTTATTCTCTTTTATTTATTTTTTGTCTATATTTTTGTGTTACTTTTTAGATTAACCATAATCATTGGCTTTAAATTAACGTATCCCTCGTTTCCAGTTCTTTAATAGATTACTTTTGGTTGTCCTTTTCTTTGGATATAAGGGGCTCCATTGAAATTGTTGACATAAATAATTTAGTTACCTTTAAGTACTATCGTAGGGAGAAAATAATATATTATAGAAAAAAAAAGTTGTTTGTAAATAGCCAGAAAATATTCCTAGTAGTGTAGCAAACTGTCACTCCGATGGGCCTAAGAATCATCAGTTCTATCAAGGTTTGGGAATTGTTACAAAGCTGATTCAATATTTCAAGATCATCACCCTAAAGTATAAGAGAAAAGCTGGAACAATGTTCACACAAATTGACCAACTTCTATGTCAACTTTGTTTTATGACATGCAGTTTTAGCTCCACTACTCAATTTTGTGTTTTCTGAATGTAATGAAAGCATCATGAACATTGGTCGGGCTAGTGCCTGCAGCAAAAGTCGACATTGGTTTTTCAGAGCTGCCGGTTTTTGGCTGCACTCGAAAGTGGAATTTCTCCTTCTTTTGTGAGTGAGAGAGGCTAAAAGAACAGTGCCAGTACGTATGCTTTATTAGAAAATTTAAATAATTGTAAACCCAATAAATATCTTTGTATATAAAATACATAATATGTTAATATATTGATAAGATTTCATAAATATTCAAAAAAAATATTTATCTTAGATGTGAGAAAATAGAGACTCAATTTACAAGTAAAGGAGTGATGTACTTAAAATTGAGGCCTAATACTATGTTACACCAGCTTAGTTATTAAAATTAACTTGTACAAAAAGGGAAAATATATATATATATCTGTCTATATAATAAATTAATGTATTAATAACATGATATGAACGACCTATTCCAACATATGCTATTATCAAGATATTCTAATAACATCAATATTTCGTCCACAAAAAGTTCTCAGTAAGTGGGTAAACATCATTCCAAATCAATTTCCCTATAGAATAAATGTGAATAGATTTTTTGAAAACCACTTCAATTTCTCCCAAAAATCATGGTATCTTGTTAATTTCAGTTCATTTGATAAATTTGAGAGGAGAAACAGTTATTTCCTAATCGCAAGAATGCTAAAAAGCAGCAACATTTTCAGTTCCTCAGTAGCACTTCCCCACCACTCTGGAAAGGTTGATGGGAAGTTGCTTATGGCTTTCTTGTTAAAAAAACAAAAAATAAATAAAAAAAGACGTTCAAAATACCAACCAACCCTCATTTTATCCGCAACATTCTAGGAATTTCAGTTGTCCCATTCCACTTAGAAATATGGTCAAAATTGGGCATGCTTATTGCTCATCTCCTTGGAATATTGGGCCCAACTTTGACGAAAAACCCAAACATTGGGCCCCCAACATAAACATTAGGAGGGAGTGCCATTCGTTCCTAAGTACTAGGATTGCAGATGGATTTGTCCAAAATTTGCTCAGCTACTTCTAAAACAAATGACTCCACCATACAGAGCTATTGCGTTGGCGGTCCTTTTAGGCAAACTAAGAAGGGTGTGCAGTCAACCAGCTGGTAATGGCGTCGTAGATAAGTTGAGCCAGTCTTAATATCACCAGAACCAGAAAATGTTGATGTAGAATTTAGCAAAAGTTTTACACTAAATATGTGATCTTTTGTGGTAAAATTTAAATAAGACAATTATTTTTTTAATTTTTAAACTAACTTTTAAATTGAATTTTTGGACCTTTTAAGTTTGAATTTGCTCCATCTCATACAATTTGAGCTCAATACCATCTGATGTGCAACAACGTGTGTAAACAAAAGTTTCACATTCAATATGCAATCTTTCATGATGACACTTAAATGAAGGAAGCAATAATCTTAGAGTTAATTTTTCAAATAAACTTTTATGCTATTGGGTATACTAAAACTAATAATTTCATGCCTTCTTCAATAAGGAATGATATTGAGAGAGCTCTCACTAGCGCCACAGCCTAAAAAGCACCCTTCTGCTTTTAAACCACACAACTCTGTTGCTACTTTCACCATTCAAAGAGGAAATAACGCAGTTGGATAGGGATGAACCCATGCGGCTGATGAACGCTGACTAGAGATTCCTTTAACCAATTAGTGATCATTGAAATCAAATGTTTTTTTGGTTCATGAGTAATTTCATAATTACGAGTGTGATCCAAGTGGTATTTCTTTTATTTTCTTTACTAATTATGTTTTCCTTTAATTTTTTTAATTTTTTTTTTTCTATTTTTCTGTTCTACCTTTTAGTTTTATGATATTATCGCAGGTTTCCCATTCACGTTTCCTTTGTTTCCAACTCTTTAATAGATTATTTTTTGTCGTTCTTTTGTGGGTATGAGGGATTCCATTGAAATTGTTGACAGAAATAATTCAGTTGTCTTTAAGTTCAATAGTAGGAAAATATAATGGTAGAAAAAGTGTAATAAATAGCCAGAAAATATTCATAGGGCGAGGTAACCTGTTGCCCCAGGCCTAAGAATAATCACCGCTGACAACATTCCAATCTTTCACAGGAAAATCACGAAATCGCTCTTGCGGACAATTAGTGGAAAAGAAAACAAGATTTGAGACATGTAAACCTTTAGAACATGTCTTTACTCTTTACACTTTCTTAGTATATTTGTCAGTTTTCCTCGCTCGTGTACATGTGCTTACTCTTTGTTTGGCTTCTGTTTTCCTCCTTTCGAACTCATTTATTCACTCCTCTATTGGTCTAGTGGGAATGCATGATGTGCTCTACGTTCTGATATCCAAAATTCTAAAGGTGCAATTGGCTTGTCTTGTGTATCCCTTTTTTTAGAATGAAGTGCTTACTATATACCATATCGCAAGGAGGCGACCAGGTGACAGCAGCTGCACAATTTCAATTGTAGGCGTATGAAACTCTTTACTTACAATGAAAGATAACCCTGTCGAACGAAACAAGGAATTAAGGAAAGACAACAAAAGAGAACTCCAGAAACATAAATCACGAAATCAAACCTTTAGATTCCGATTTTACAAAAACTTCTTAGTGGTTGTTGGCAACAAATTTTCTTTCATAGTAGTCTTTATTTACACTGGAATGAGGGATTTCAAGAACTAATGAGCGGCAAAACAACTCCCATCACATATTACCTCATTAATTATTAGCTTCCATAATTATATCAAGACCAAACTGTTCCCTGAGATGAACAGAACACCAAATGTTGACATTAGCCCATAATCCAATTGGCCAAAAACATACTTATCCGATATACCAAAACGCTTTAACGTTTCAAAGACCATTACAGAACTAGAATATTTAGCCGGTGTACAAATACCACAAAAAACACCAGGATAAAAGATTATGTGAAAGAAAAGCATAATTACTACATTTTTGCACGTAGTAGATATAACAAAACGTGTTGCAATTTAAAAAAAAAAAAAAAAAACCTTTTACCCTTCTAAGAAAAATGAACCCACTATTTGCTGTTGGTTTAACTTCCTGACCTTCAGACGTTCATCCTGTTCGGATTAAAGGTTCTTTTTGCATCCCTTTGCTTCTTGTAATTGTGTCCCAAGACCTTTGATATCAGTTACTTCAAATATCTTCCATGCAACTATGAAACAAAATGAGAAAAAACAATTCGATAGAAAGAAAGGAAACTAGTGAGATTAATAAAATGTTGCAATTAAAAAAGAAAAAAGAAACACTCCTTTACCCTTTTAGGAAAAAGTGAACCAAATATTTACTGGTCGGGTTAATTACCTTACCTTCAGATGTTCATCCTTGTTGGATCAGAGATTCTTTTTGCTTGACTTTACTTCTTCTAATTGTGTCCCAAGACCTTTGATCTTCAGTTACTTCAAATATCTTCCGTGCAACTAGTGAAACAATGAAACAAAACGAGAAAAAAAATTCGATAGAATGAAAGGAAACTAGAGGCATTAATAAAATTTTATAGGCTAGGAAAATGCGAAAAATTTAAGAACATTACTACCGAAAACAGGAGGAGCATATTGTTATTAACGTATTCAAAAGAGCCATTACCTAATTTTAAAAGCAGAACAAATTGTTGTCGCCTTCAGAATGATGGGCGGATTTTATAACAGAAAATGCAACTCGTGTAAGCCTTTGAGCTCATTCAATACATTCATCATCAATAAATAAGTCAACACTGTCAGGTATCTTTCGCTGTTTTTTTCCTTTCTTGCGCTGCAACTGCTTCGTCAACAAAGGACATGTCCAGATAAAGTGAGGCAGGAAACTCTTTTTCTGGTATGCACTTAAGTTTATTACAGAGTCGGAGACACAATTCTTGAAGAGAGGTGAGGTGTTGGAGCCCTTCTTTGTCAGATTTCAAGTTTTGAAACTCCCCAAGGTCAGTACTAGCAGACATGAAGGCAACAACCCTGGCTCTGGAAAGGACACCACATCGTCTGCTCTTGCATAGATTTCCAGATATCTAATAGAAGGGAATCCCGGCAAACCCCATTCCATCCTCTTGATTGTTACCTCTGGAAGACACTCTAGTGAGTTAAATCCGTAGACTCTCAACCTCCGCAATCCAACTGGTAGCTTCTTTAATAGAACCTCGTTACAAGTAGTTAACTCCAAATCCCGAGTAGTGGTACTATTTGGGAGTGTGGCCACCAGCTATTGACAGTCGAAGATCTTAAGCTTACCTAAAGAAGGAAGATGGGCAGGCAACTCACCTCTCAGCTTTGGACAAGATATCATATATAGATCTTCAAGTTGTGGAATGGCTCTACCATTGCCTTCAAATCCAAAAGAAGACCATTCCTCCCAATTTAACATTTGCTCAAACATTAGAATTTTTAATGCTTCAAATGGCTTGATTGATAGAGAACCATTACCATAAAAGTCAACATTCACTTTAACAAATCCTTCTAAACCAATGATAAACAGTTTCCACAGATAGCATAGTTGGCCAAGTGATGGTAAGCTATAACAATACTTGCAATTATACAAGCGAAGGATAAACAATTTCTGTAGATAATATAACCTTATCTTTGTATGTAGTTACAATCATCATACTTTCCTATGCTCTAAAATTAAATAATTTACTTAAGAACTATCACTTATTTAGAATCTCACTCTACATTTTCTTAGATTATTTCTCTAGAAAAGTAAGTTGAAGTCTATTTAGATTCTTCGACAATGAACCCATTTCCCCTATAATTGTTCTTGTTGCACAAAGTAAATTACATTCTTTCGAAACAGATATCTGTGCCTTATGATTTAAATGCTCCTTCACCCCTCCTTCATCCTCTTGTCATTGTAAATAAACTGAGCAAATGTGTTCTTGCCAATTCCCCTCATTCCAATTACGGGAATCACTTCCATTTTCTCAATACCACTTGTGCCATCGGACATAAACAAATTTATAATTTTTTCCTTGTCATCATCCCTACCAAAAATATTAAATTCTTCAACCAAAGAACTTGTGACTAGTCTTTCTGATGGTTTTCCTCCATCACCTCCTTTTAGACCTAACACATCCTTATGTTTTTCCAAATTCTCTAGTATATGAAGCACTTGTTTTATTTTTGGGTCTATCTTCTTGGCACAAGGGCAAAGAGAATTAGCGATGGAGTTTGGTACCTTCCTTACAAGCCCTTCAAATTCAGCATCCAATTCGCGTTGAATGGCTTTAGTAGCAATATCGTCTAAGATGTCCCTTGCATTGTATACACCATCTTTTAGCTCATCAAACCATTCTTTTACTAGAGTCTCCGCAAGTGCCATATCCTCTGTATCTTCAGCCAACTTATTCACGGAGATCAATGCCATCTTCAAGTCGCATAAAAGGTTCTAGTTGAGTTCTCATCCCTGAAACATGTCAACGAACACGTGAGATAACAGCTCTTGGAAGAGCACTCGGGAACAAGGGAGGGAGAATTGGGTTGCAATTTCAGCCATATTTTATTTATTTATTTATATTATAACATTACAAAAAGCAAAGCAAATAAAGCAAAACGCTAGGTGGTGCAAGTCTGGGCATGCAATCTGGTAAAAGGCCTATTTGCTTGTAAAGCCCAGTCAGGGCCTAACCACAATTCTGTATTCTTTTTCTCTTCACACAGAGCTCTTTACAAACACCTTGAGGTGACGGAACAAGAGAGCACAAAAAGCAAACCAAATATCCACTATCACCTTTCTCAAGGTTCTCCTTCCTCTCACTCAAATGTGTCCCTTAATACAAGAGTCAAAGACACCAATCGGACCCACCTCCTTTCTTTATTCCTTAAGCAAACCCCGCAAACCCACACACCACCACCAAAGTCGCCCCCACTTACATACAATTTATCGTCAACAAAACACCTTGAGGAGCAACTAACTCACATAGAAAAGTCGCCCACCCCCCACCCCCAAATCAACTAATCCTGTTTCCCACCAACAGATCCAAATAAAAAACCAATTCCGCCTAGAACGACAGAACAACAAAAGTCACCAGTTTATCAAGGCGATGGAACAGAAAACACCCACAACAGAACCCAACAAACTAACAAAAACCCAGGCGGGTCTTGTCAGCGAAACGGGTACTACAAAACTCTTTTATCAAGCTCAGTCCGATTACAGTAGGAACAAGCACAAATCTAACGAAGTGGAAGAGAATTTACCGAAAAGATGGGTCTCATTCCAGAGAGACCAAACCTCCAAAATCACATGCGACGGAAATCGCACTTCCGTGAAGCCAAAGCTCCAATTTTTTTTCAGAAAATTCCACACACTTCTCCTTTCCGAGAGTTCCAACTTAGTACTGTTTCATACAGAACCCAAAACACTCTGCTTGTGGTGGACAGACAACATAACAAACATTTAATCTTGGCCGACTATTAACAAAAGACAACCCTTGGCCCACTCCGTACAGTCAAGAAGACCAAAATTTATTCAAAACCTTTTTCAGTGCCCTAACCCCACCCAAAATTAGGCATAATTATAAGCACCCAGAGTGCCTAAGCCCCAGGAAACAGATCTTTGGTCTCAACCCGTCCCAAGCCACAGCTAATGCACCCTGCTTTTACAGGACCGAAAAGAAGATAGTGGTGCTAGTGATAGAGATGACAAAATCAATTTATAAGACGGATAGACAAACAGCGATGAGTTACGGATGAAAAATATTAAACCAAATGGTGTGGTAAAAAGCCAAATACAAGCTCAAACATTTACCGTTCTTTGTATACACAAAACTATTGTTCCCGAGACTTATTTGCGTTCTTCTCCCTGGTGCAAACTGACAAAGCTCTCTTGTGACACAGAGTCCTGCGTTTCGTAGGCTTCACGCTTCCTCTTAGGCCTTTTCTTTATAGACCTTAGTTGCTGAAGTGCGGTGGAGGCACCACTCTGAAATGAACTTTTCGGATTAAGAAAAACGCGGAGTTGTCGCCAGCCCAACATTCAAGAACATCCACCACCACCTCTTCCAACCATCCATGAAATCCCGCTCCAGCCGACAGTAGGGTGCCAACATGTGGGCCTAAGTCCATCTCCATACCTTGACTTTCCTAATGCGAGCAAAGATTTGCTTTCAAACAAATTAGACTGGGTCACTTTAGGCTGGAGTCAACGTAACGATCCAGATAAGTCTATCAGGGTCAGTAAACTTTATCGTGGAAAGCGTCCTCCAAGATTTGAGAGATGCGAACCTTATAGGGCATGTCTTCACTCTTTACATTCTTGAAGTATATTCGTCTGTTGTCCACCTTAAGGCGTTTGTTTATAGAGAAGCGCCTCTAAGGGTCCCAATGGGGATATATGATGTGCTCTTAATTTTGATATCCAAAATCTTAAAAATACAATTGACTTGTCAATATATGTTTTTATTTTGTTGACAAGTGTTTAGTTTAATTGAGGATATGTACTGTCTGTAATTTCTTGATTTCAAGTTTAGCACTTAGTACGTGAGTTATAGCCTAGAAAAATAATTTTCTAATGAAATTTCCACTCTTGGTGGCATGTCATTTGTTATGTGCATGCTCTAGTTGCCCTCCTTTGATCTTTCTACTTGCTTGTTTTCTTTGCTCTTATTATTTATTTCAGTCTGTGACTAAGAGATCTGCAATACTAGCGACGGATGCTTGTCGAATCTGACAATGATTTTCTTATTTGTTCTTTGTAACCCCGAAAAGGTAGGCTATGCAACAAAGTCCAGTACACACAGAAAAAGGCCCACGTGCCTTGATGCGTTATGGATCTAGCTCCACAAAGCCGTCATAATATCCGTGGAGTAGATGGTACACTTAAAGGAAGGAATTCTGACTCAAAAAACAAGTCGTACTTGAGTGAAGCCTGAAAAGTTTAAAAAAAATGCCCAAAGTTGTTAACTATGAGTCATATAATTTAAATTTTATTATAATATTTTTGATAAGAAGAAATGTATGTTTAGTTTAAAAATAACTCCAAATTAAAAAATTTAATTTTAATGTAATATCAAATTTTAATTGGAGTATGATATTTTTATTTGTTAATAAAAATACACGTCTACAAAAATTTTCCATATTTAAGACTAGTGGATATAATAAAAAATTTACACCACAAATTATTTATACCTATTTTGATTTTTTAAAATTAAAATATTATTTCTCTTTTTACAAATCGATTAAAAAAATGAATTCTGTAACATATAAGAATGAAATACTAAATCTCTTTTGAAAACTTAAGAGTTTAGAAAAGTACTTATTTCTATATCAATTCATGGCACTCCATCATTATGATGTTTAGTTGGCTTGAAACTTTTTAGATAAGAATTTTAAGATTATTATGATTAAATTTTTTTAAATGTATGACTTTAATTGACTCCAAAATTTTCTGTTGGGTCAAGGATGGGCATCCTTATTATTTATTTTCATGGCTTTTGGGAAATGCTTTTAGCTCCTAGCTCTTATGAAACTACACTAGACCTAAGATTGGATGAAAGTTCTAATTACCATTGATTTCATTTTATTGTAATTAGGTTTTTCAAATGTTTTACAATTCTTGAGAAATCCTTTGTGTACATGGAAAATTGGAATCAATACTAATTGCTACTGATTTCATTTTATTTTCCTAGTTTATGTATTGTCACTCTCTTGTAAATTTGTAGCTTTATTTTACATTCAAATCATCAAATTAAGCTTTCTCTTTTTCTACTATGTTCTTCATATTTTTCTTAGATTCATACCTTCTTCTTGGAATGGGTTCATGAAATTTTTAAATTTTGTGTAATTAATTTCTCCAACTACAATAAAACTTTGAGAATAAATGTAATGGAATTGATGTGAGAGAACCTATACAACTCCAATGTTTCAAGGGATGAAAGTTCTAATTGTGTTAAGACCTCAAACTTCACATAATTCCTAATACAAAACTATTAAAGACCTGCGTTACAATTGATCATTACTTTAGGAAGGTATTCTAGTGAGTCAAATCTATCAATTTTCAACCTTTGTAATCCAACTAATAGTTCTTTTAACAAAGCCCTCATTACAGCACCTTAACTCTAAATCTTGGACAGTAGTAGCCTTAGGCAATGAAGCCATCAACTATAGACATTTAAAGATCTAGAGTTTGGCTAAAGAAGGAAGATGATTGGGCAACCCTCCTATTAGCTTTGGTAAAAAATTCAAGTTTTTGAAAAGCTTCACCACTACTTTCAGCACCAAAAGAAGACCATTGCTCCTAGTTCAATATATTGTGAAACTAAAACATTCAATACTCCAAACTTAACTAACAAATAGTCGTCAACAAAAACCCCAAAATTCATTTTAACAATTTCTTCTACCCAATAATAAAGATTTCTTATAGAAAGCATATTTGACAATGCACTGACATTGAACCGGAATGCAAATTGGCAAGAAAGATCATTCCTTTACTATTTTATCCACTGTTAGGCTACATGTGACTATCAGTGGTTGTCTTGTTTCATGAAAGAGTAGCTTTTCTACAAAGCTAGCACCGTCTCCCAAGAAAATATTTGTGTAGAGGTTTTAGTAGTCCTTTGATAAGCCTAAGATGAATTTTTTAGGTTAGATTCGACTTATTTCTCTTCTAAAGGTTGCCATTTATATCACAAATGCAGTGGTCACAAGTTCCCCTATGTTAATAAAAAATTCACTCATGTTTTTTAATTGCTTTGGCTGACCCAAATTTGTTAACATCTTTTTTATGCCAATTTTTCAAATATTATGATGATGTAAGTTAACAAGTTTGTGCATGAGGTTTGGTAACACAATAAGCCCTCTCCAAAATGCCAAATGCAATTCAAGCAAATTGCACAACTTACATATTAAATCAAATCACGTAGCTTGTTAATTCAATAAAATTAAGTTTCAAGCATTACTTCATTTGGGCATTTGATTTAGGCAACTCTATCATGTTTATGCAATGTTCTAAAAAAAAGTAATATCAAAATTTTCATCATTGGGAATAAATCAATTACCATGGTCTTAGTTACATAAATATTAAATGCACTTTATTCTTTCATTGAATCTAAAATGTGCAACTTTTGAGTAACATGAAGAATCTTAGACTTATTCAAGTAAATTAAATCTTGTTTGTAATTCCATGAGAAGAGCCATCCAATAACGTGCCAATAAATGCTCCAAACGTTTATTTTTCCCAATCATTAACAAAGTCATGCACTGTAAAAAATGCTTTTGACAAAGTTGTTTCTTTAATCAATGCCATTGATGTCAATTGTGATAAACTATTTCTATTATTTTCTTCAAAGTTTCTTTGGTAAACGTTTTGTAATCCATAAAGTGAGTATATTGGCTTTATTTAAAAAGAAAAAAAAATCTTTTTTGAAATGTATTCAAGTTCTTTAACTATTTTAGCTTACCTAAATTTGTTGTCATCTCCTTTATACCAATTTTCTAAACATTAAAACAATGTAAGTTAACAAGTCTTTCCATGTTTTAGTAATATAGTATACCTTCTATGCTTTTAACTTAGTTGTTTCAAGGGATGAAAGTTCCAATTTTATTGAGAGCTCTAAGTTACTACAATAATTGATACAAAACTCTTGAGACCTGTGATTTCTATAATTTTTTGAATATCAGTTAACAAGGAGTGAGTAATGATGACAATCCTTTAGCATGTTGGCTTTCCATCTCTAGAAGCATTGAGGATTTTTGCCTATGATATTTGCTTCTCTTTGTGGCAAGTGACATTAGATTATAAGGTAAACCAACGCCATAATCATTTCTACCCTTTTTGATGAAAAGCACGTATATCACCAATAGTAGGATAGAGAAAATAATGGGGTAAGACAAGCCCTTTACAACTTTACCTTTTGTAGTAAGACCACCATTTCTTAAAATAAAGGAGATTTAGTTAGAGGAAGGACACCACACAAACTTTTATTACCAAATAGATCAATAACTCCACCATGTACACCAATTGAATAAAATTTCTTTGGTACCTAATCTTTTAGTAAGTTATTATTCAATAGTAGTAGCCATACACTATAACAAACTAGACTATCTAGAATGGACTCCATGAATTGATTGTATGAATAATCTAATTGTACATGAGATGTTTGACCTATCCTAGTTGGTAAATCACCCCCTAAACAATTAGTATTTAAGTTTAAACTTACCAAGTTTGTCAAAAAGCTAATTTGATCACTAATATATCCTTTCAAGCCTTGGCTTCCAAGATTTATTTGGAATACAACAAAGGTAGATTGGCAATTCTTGAGGCAACATGTAACCCCCTCCTGAGCATTTTAACTTTTAGGAGCACAAGGATCACTATTGCATCCCATTCCATCAGGATTATAAATTGGTCCCATCTATGCTCTCATAGCACTCACTTGCTTAGGCACTATGAATAGATCAACCAAAACTAGTGCAAAAGTTTGAGCCTTCAAAGCACCAATTAATCCACAACTAGCACAAGCCTCATGTTTAGCATCATACTACTTAGATTCTTCACCACGTAATGCCAAGTATAGGATGCAAAGCTTCTGACCTTCTTTGGATGGCGTTCAAGAATTAGAATTGCAGGCTCCTATAGATTATCGAAAAGGGCTTCGGCTCCGCTCTTCAGAGGACTTTACTAGACAATTCTTTTCCCAATACAAAAATGTGTGCATCTGTTTTTTCCTATTCTAATTTCAAAGTTGCTTCATTTCTTCGTACACAATCCTAGAGCAAACTAAATGATATGTTACAATTTAACCATTGAATTAAATAAACAGACTTAATGCTTCAATGCCATATTGCTTTTAATACATAGAGTCTCTCTCTTTCTCTATAATCATAATTGCTACTATTGCTAGTATATATAGTGTTATTTTTGTTGCTACCTTTATTTTTCTCAAATATTAAAATTAGTGCAAGAGATTGAAGGGACAAGAAAATTAAATGAATTCATTAGAGTTTTAAAAACAATATTATTGTTTGAAAGATAATGTCTATCCAGGTAAACATCTAGGCTTTTTGAATCATCCACTTTTATGGGTTGGGGAGTTTGACGTTTGCCGCATCTAAACACGTGATCTCTTTATAAGAAATAAAGACTTTACTACTTTTGTGTAATACTTTACACAAAAATAACCCAAATTTCAAGATGTCAAATTGGTCAAGTTTACGTTTTCAAAGGTTGAAAATGTCGAGTGGGAATAATCTTTTGAAGTGACGGCCGAGACTAGACGTGGTTCAAGTTTATGACTAGCGACCAGGCTCTTTGAATCGCCCGCTTAGATGGGTTAGGTGGTTGGTAAGGAATTGGGTGCCCACTCAGTTGGAACTGGCCTTCCAATAACCCAAAATCTAGGGAGACTCGCGTTCTTCTTTGTAAGACTTACAAAATTACTTCGCCGGGGAACGTATTATTATGTCCAGAACACGCGATGCACAAGCCGGGCGAACGCGGAGCACACTTAGGCTCTTCTGAATTTTCTTGGCTGTGCATGTAGGGTTATCGAAGATTTCGGTTCCTGCAGACAGCAAAGATGAGACCTACAAACAAGTAAGTTGTTGTGACACTAAGAATCAGATAATGAAGAATGTGTGTATTCTATCGAAGTATAATGGTATATACACGCAGAAGAAAGAAATAAATGAATACAGGTGAAATAAATGAGTACAGGTGAAGAAGGAATTAGTACAAAAGAGAAGTTTTGACTTTTAAGTTCCATGTATGCTCGTGGAGCTTGCTTTTTCTTTCTTGCATTTATGGCATCCTGGTTGTGTGTCTTGGGAGATGGCTTTGACAACTTGTGCAAACTTGGGATGAGAGGACCAAGTTTGGAACGTCGAGAAACAAAGATTTGCTAGTTGAGCATAAGAGACGACATGAATGGTTCTTAAAGTACCTAATGTCACTTTTTCTCTAATAGAATATAACCCACCTCAATGTGTTTAGAATGCCCATAAGAAGCCGGCTTGGTAGTGATACAAAGAGCAAACAAATTATCACAATATAGCCAAATAGATTGCATTTGAGAATATTCAAGTGGCAAAGTAATTGACAGAGCCAGATAACCTTTGCTACAACAATGGCAAGAGCATGATATCCAGCTTCAACAATGATCTTGACACTAAGGGTTATTTTTGTGCACCCAGGAAATACAATTTGTGCCAAGAAATAAACAAAAACTAATTGTGGACCTCCAAGTAAGGGGACAACTATCCAGTTTGCATCACTATGTCTATAAAGATTTAGAGTACTTTTAGAACGAGTTTTTAAATCATATCAACAATGCTATGCCAATAGTGCAAGACTCATTTGAGATGATGAAAATCTTTAGTGTGGGCCTCTATATAGATTGACAAAGTTGAGTGATAGAATATTGAAGATTCGGTGTTATGAGATTAAGATATTGTAGGGATCCAACCACACTTCGATAAAAACTAGATTAACCATAAGGAGAGTCAACGTCCTTGAGCTGTGGTTCCTTGGTAGCTATTACTGTTGCAATGCCTTTGCGTTTTGCCATGTCAATTCTATGTTGCAATGCCTTTGCATTTTGCCATGTCAATTCTATGTAGTAATTATATGGCATGTTGAGCTTGAAAGAGAAATAAACTAGCATCGGTGTGGACAACTTGTACCCCCAAAAAAGAAATGAAGACCGCCCAAATGTTTTAAAGGAAATGTGTTTACAAGGCGCATGATGAATTGATCAAGGGCTAGCTATGAGTTTCTTGTAAGAATTAAATTATCAACATACAATATAATCCACATTTGAACACCATTTTCTTCATAAATGAACAAGGAGAAATCATATGTTGAAATACTATTTTGCATGAGAAAATTAGAAAGAAAAAAAAAAAGTCAAACTAGGCTCACAGAGCTTGCTTAAGGCTATATAACCTACATTGCAGTTTGCAAACTTGTCGAGGATGAGCTAAATCAACAAAACCTAATGGTTGATGCATGTAAACTGTCTCAATAAGGAAACTCTATAGAAAAGCATTGCTTATGTCAAATTAGTGAAGAGGCCAACACTAGAGAGCAGCTATTGCAAGTACTAAGCAAATGGTTGTTGTCAAACTAAACGGCTTAAAATTTCTAGAAAAGCAACACTAGATTCTTGATTGTACTTTTTGCAACTAATCTTGCTTTTAATCTATCCACAATACCATCAAGTTTTTGCTTTATCTTAAAAACTCATTTACATCCTATAATATTCATTGATAAATTTGATGGAATAATAGTCCATGTCGAATTTTTTTCTAAGACTGATATTTCTTCTTTCATTGACATAACTCATTCTTAACGTTGTAAAGCTTCGGCCACCTTCATAGGAGTTAATAGAATTGCACGAGCCATATGGGAAGCTCCGTCTTAGAAGTTAATGGAATTGCACGAGCTACATGTAAGGCATACTTTGGAATTGGGTTTTTGAATTCCAGATTGGCTTCAAGTATGCATGGTGTGGGTTATGGTGCCTGAGGGATGGTGAAAAGGCATCGAGATGGGAAGTGGAGGCTCTACAGCATAGGAAGAGGACGCAATGATGTTCATGGAAGGTGTGCCAATATCACGAAATGGTGGAGTGGCACTGGTGGGTGCCAACTCAACACAATCATTAATTGGCGCCTCATTAAAGGCTGGTGGTTGGTCATCACTTGAGAAGGTAACATGTGGTACCTCATTGAGTGCTTTGGGCTGGTATTTGTGAAGAAAACCATCGACTTCTCATTAAATGTTATTGCTGGTGGGGCATTGAATGCTGGGGCATTGAATGCTGGAGCATTGGTGGGGGGCGTATAATGGCGCATGGTAACCAGAAATGGGCAAAGGTTGACGGACTCCCATATCCTTTTTGTAGGCTTTTAGAGTTTCCAACTTTGACATCCTGAACTCCCATATCCTTTTTGTAGGCTTTTAGAGTTTCCAACTTTGTCATCCTCAAGCTGATTGAAGGCGAAAAAGACCTAGAGACAATGGCGCCATTATCATGTTACTGCATTTATGATTTAGGTGACGATGTTCTTATGATCCATGAATCGTCCACTTAGCTGGGTTGGGGAGTTTGGAAAGCAACCTTATCATGTTACTACATTTATGATTAAGGTAAAGATCTTCATATGATCTATGAATCGTCCAGCTATCGTCTAGAGATAATGCCGCGTCTAGAGATGCAGCTTATTCTTTGAAAGCAACATATGTTTCAACTATTTTGTTTCATATTGTATTAAAACTTAGTATTTATCACATATTATTAATATGTTGATCTGGTACGGATTTTTTTATGGAAGTGTTCTCCTTTTCTATAAACTGATTTAATACAATAAATGAATCTTTTATATAGACATGCATAAGTACGGGTTGTGTGCTTGTTTATGGATTTTATTTTATTTTATTTTATTATTATTTTTAACAAAAAGTTTCAAATACATTTTTATTTTCACTAGAACTGGCTCTGAGTGAGCAACAGAAGAAACTTGCTGAGGGCCCTACGGATCTTGTTGCCCTTGCCGACCTGGTACATACCACATGAGAAAGCACCAAAAGCGGCAAGAAAAATAAGCACAGCACTTGGCCCCTTGTTGGGGATTTGCCGGGTGTACTGGACTGGTGATGTTAGTCTCTTTTCATAGTCTTATTATATGTGGACTTATATTAATGAATATCAAAAAATCTCTTATTAAAATATATTAATATAATTATCAATTGATCCAATAAAGTAACATATATATTCTTATTATATCTTAAATATGAAAGTATTAGTGTTAGTCAGTATTTATCTAATAGGATTATAATGAGTTAGACATGTTTGTATGACACATAAGTTTTATGGTTAGGTCTTCTCTTTAATTCTCAACTATGCACATATAAACTACATTTAGTATATAAAAAATCAAATTATAAGCTTTAAAGTTTTGGGCTTATTGTGACCTTCTAGGCCTGTAAGGGTAAGATCGTAATTTGGGCTTATTGGGACTTTGATGGGCTGTCCGTGTGAAGACCGTAATTTGGTCTCAATGGGACTTCCGGGGAGAACAAGCCATTCGACAGGGAGATTGTGAAATTGCAGAGGCTTGGTTATGAGCTGTCCGTGTGAAAACGCGTGCACCACCGACTCCTCCGACAAACGACTTCGTGGTCCGCGAACGTGTTAACAGGGCACAAAAGAGACAGTAAGCTCATGCTCAAGGACTTAATTCTTGAGCTGTCTCATCCAAGCTCATGCTTAAGGAGAGAATAGAGAAGGTAAAGGCCATTTCTGAAGTTCATAGAGGCAAAAATCAGGTACATTTTACTTTCTTAAAAGAAATTTCTGTGTTTTATAATGGCTTAGTGAATTCCCGGGTTTTTTTATCTCGTTTGAGACTGGAATTTTCCAACAGCGGAAACCCGCCCAGAGGCAGCCCATCCTGGAGGACAGGCATGTCCTTCACGTTGACCATCCTTGGCTTCTTACTTATCGCCGCCTCCGTCATCTTCGCTCTCTCTCTCTCTAGCTAGAATTCGGAAATATGGAAGCTCTGAGAAGCCGAGAGGGGGTAGATTGGGGGGTAGCCAGGCAGCATGTTTATGTACTTTAGAAGTATTCATTTGTATAGATGTGTATATCATGGTTGTATTGCCGTTGGCTTCACTATGTACATTTGTCATCTAAACATCCAAAATTTTGATTGCATGGTTGGTTCAAGAACTGGTGTTTAGATGTATGCATGACCATTTGTGAGATGTTTCTCTTTCAACAGTAACTAAGACTTCAAATATCATGCTTTATATCCACGTATAAACATGCTAATAGACGTGTTTATGTCTCTATGTTGTGTGTGTTTCAACATTTATGAATAAACTTTTTTCTTTGCAGTGCAAACCGCCATGGATAAGTTTTTGCTTCAAGTAATGCTTCTCTACAATGCACTTCTTATAAGAAATGGTACTGCTACTCCTACAAGACCTAGTGTCGTTAACGTTGGAGCAATTTTGTCTTTCAATTCTTCCATTGGGAAAGTTGCAAAAGTTGCAATAGAAGCTGCGGTGGATGATGTGAATGCCAGTCCTACTGTTCTAAATAGGACTAAGTTGAAAGTAGTCATGCAGGACAGCAAACTATCTCTCGGATTTTTGGGAATCATTGAGGGTACATCTTTTGAAACATTTGTTTTTTATTTATTCACAATTTTTTCATTGTCTCTTTAGTCAAGTTATAGAATATTATGTATATAACTCTTTTCATTATCCTTTCACAGATTTACAATTTATGGAGAATGATACAGTGGCCATAATTGGTCCCCAGCACTCTGTTATGGCTCACGTAATTTCACATATTGCAAATGAGCTCCAAGTTCCTCTGTTATCATTTGCAGCAACAGACCCTACATTGAATTCACTTCAGTTTCCTTACTTTGTAAGGACAACGCAAAGTGATCTCTATCAAATGACTGCAGTGGCAGAGATCATAGGCTACTACGAATGGCGAGATGTAATAACAATTTATATTGATGATGATCATGGGAGAAATGGGGTTGCTACACTTGGTGATAAGCTTGCTGAAAAACGTTGTAAAATCTCTTACAAAGCACCTATGAGTCCCATAGTAAATGAGGTTGACCTTTCCCAAACTCTGTATGAAGTGGCTATGCAAGAGTCTCAAGTTATCATCCTCTTTATATATCCTGACTTGGGTCTAAAGGTTATTAATGCAGCACAAAAGATGGACTTGATAAAAAGTGGCTATGTGTGGATAACTACTGATTGGCTATCTACTATACTTGACACAAGTTCTTCCATTTCCTCAACGATAATGGATAATATTCAAGGGGTTCTTACTTTACGCATGCACACTCTTGATTCAGAACTCAAAAGGAAATTTCTCTCTAGGTGGAGTAATTTGGTTGCTAAAAAGGCAAATGATAGCCTTTTAGGACTAAATACATATGGTCTATATGCCTATGACACTGTTTGGCTTCTTGCTCATGCACTAGATGCATATTTCACTAGTAGGGAATATATTTCATTTTCAAATGATACAGATTTAACTGAGTTCCATGGGAAGAATTTACATTTTGATACCATGAATGTCTTTGATGGAGGGAATGTGCTTCTAAAAAATATCTTGCAGGTTAATATGACAGGTATAAGTGGCTTGATGAGGTTCAATTCAGATGGGGACCTTGTTAATCCTGCATATGAAGTGATCAATGTAATTGGTTCAGGGATTAGGACAATTGGGTATTGGTCCAATGTGTCTGGGTTATCAATTACACGCCCAGAAGACCAGAATATAGAACAACATAGTTCCAGTTCAAATCCACAACTTTATGGTGTAATCTGGCCAGGACAACTCATTCAGAAGCCTCGTGGGTGGGTTTTCGCAAGCAACGGAAAGAAATTGCGTATTGGAGTCCCAAATCGAATAAATTACCAGGAATTAGTCTCCCAAGTAGAAGGCTCTGAAAACTTTGCTGGTTATTGCATTGATGTATTTAATGCTGCCAAAGAATTGCTGCCATATGCTCTCCCATATAAGTTCATTCCATTTTGAAATGGAAAAAACTCAGATCTTCTACACAAGATCACAATTGGTGTAAGTATGGATTACAACAATATTTTATAGATTTTTTGTGTGACATGCTTTCATAGTCCTAATCGTATGGTTTTACTCTTCCTTATAGGAATTGGATGCTGTTATTGCTGACATTACAATCACCACCAACCGGACAAAGATGGTGGATTTTACACAGCCATATATTGAGTCTGGGCTTGTTGTGGTGGCCCTAATTAGAAAGTTGCACTCTAGTGCTTGGGCTTTTTTGAGACCTTTTACTCCAATGATGTGGTGTGCTATTGGTTTACTTTTCCTTGTGATGGGCATGGTTGTTTGGATTTTGGAGCGCAGGACAAATGATGACTTTCGAGGTCCCCCTAGAAAACAATTCATCACAGTCCTTTGGTAAAACCCTTTGAAAATTGCTCTCTGTTATACTATTTGAATACTATATACATGTGATGTAGAAAATAGTTCATGTTCCAAGTCAATGATTGTCATGGATTTTCTGGGTGGTTCATCCATCATTTTCATTCACATTTTCTTCTTTGATTCCATAATGCTAATTTTATGCTTTACTTTGCAGGTTTAGCTTTTCAACTTTGTTTTCCTCTCATAGTAAGTAAACTACTCTAGCTTTGTCTTCATTACAAAATATCTAGTTTTGGAATTAGTCAATTGCCTACTTCTTATTTGATGTAGAGGAGAACATTATGACCACCCTTGGTCGCTTTGTGCTGATCATATGGCTATTTGTGGTTCTGATAATCAATTCAAGTTACACTGCAAGCTTGACATCAATCCTTACAGTGGAACAACTTTCATCCCCTATCAAAGGAATTGAAAGCTTGCAAACTAGCAATGATCCCATTGGCTTTTGGCGTGGCTCATTTGCTGAAAATTATTTAACTGAGGAGCTCAACATACATAGATCCCGTCTTGTTCCCCTTGAACCCCCAAAAGGGTATGAGAGAGCCTTAAAGAATGGTCCAAGTAGAGGTGGTGTTGCTGCAGTGGTTGATGAGCGACCATACATGGAGCTTTTCCTCTCCACTAGATGTGAATTTGGTATAGTTGGCCAAGAGTTCACCAAAATGGGATGGGGTTTTGTAAGTATCATTTCTCAAGCCGTTCTAACTTGAATTTCAGTTTTAAGTTGATAAATTCAAGCTTTAAGTTATATTAGCAAATTAGAAACCTCTCTTAGGAATTTTTAAGCCATAATGATGGTCAAGGATCAAAAGCTAGTCCGTCATGATGGTTCATTATCACTTTATGTTGGAGAATGGCTTTCTCACTAGCAACTAGAAAGGATAAAGACATATATATTCGAAAAATGACTCATAATACTTTAATCTAAGAAGGTAACTCTACCTTCCTTGATAAAGTGGGATACAAGTCACTTTTTTCCTTTTGTTTAATATTTTGTATGAGTATGAACCATAATATTTGTGCATGATTTGACCTAGTGAAGCATACTGACCACTAGACAATTTGCACATAGTCTTGATAGAGAAAAGTAGAAAAGAATGATACTTTAGAGGAACGTAGCTTTCTACATTTCCACAGAAGGATCCTACTTCTTACCCAAACCTTGAAGTTTGTTTCTTGGTAGTAACTAGACATAATCTACATGGTTAATAGGTTTATTCAATTGCCATCACCTTATGATAATGAGTTCTCATTCTGTAAATCTTCAATAGGCCTTTCCACGAGATTCACGATTGGCAATAGACATGTCAACTGCTATCTTGACATTGTCAGAGAATGGTGGTCTACAAAGGCTTCACGACAAGTGGCTTGCAAGAAGTGCTTGTAGCTCCGAGGGTGCAAAGCAAGACATAGACCGGCTTACGTTGAAAAGTTTTTGGGGCTTGTTTCTACTGTGTGGCTCAACTTTTTTTCTTGCTCTCATATTCTTTCTCATCAAGATGGCGCGCGAGTATATGAGGCACACTGCTCAAACCTTGGTATCTCCACAACGTCGATCTTTTTGGTCATTCATTAAAGAGAAAGAAGAGGCTGTTAACGAAGTGGAAGAAGGAAAGGGTGGGTCCAAGAGAAGACGAAGGGAGAGGTCATTAGATGGAAGAGGGCACAAATGAGGAATTGTGAAGCCTAGTAGTTCCTTGTCTGAGCTTTAGTTAAGTACTTCAGTTTCTATGAAGGGAGCTCGCATTGCCATATCTTTTACTACGTCAAGCCTCCTTAAGTCCAATAATGGGTGTACAAGGATATACATGTGTATAAATGCTCTTAATTTCTACACATGTATAATTATGTTAATTGTTATAAAACACATTTCCCCTTCTAAGGACAAATCCTTTACACAAAAAAGATTTATTACCCCCTTAAGATGAGTGTGTAAAAAAGAACTCCTTCATAGAATTGCTGAACAAATTACACCAAACGCGGGTCATTCTAACCTCAACAACATACCGTGTGCGACATAAAAGCTTTCTTTGGTTTAAATATCATTTAACTAGCTGAAAAGACGCATCTCACCAAAGGATCCACTTCTGGGATAGTTTCTCTCCCAGAGATGTACTTTTTCTGCACCGTGGACCACGACTACGGTGGGTATGCAACGTCAAAGAGAATTTTCCAGAAGGCATTAAATTTCATCATTTTATCTTATGTATCAATGGTCTTGGTTCTGGGTTTCTGCTGCGATTCAAGAATGACTGCTCATTGTGCAAGTGTGTAACTTACATCTTTTTCCTCCGCCTGTGGAATCTAAATTTCTCTAGATTTCTTTTGATCCCTTTACTGCAATTCAAGCACTTGTGATAACACGCTTGTCTTTCCTATTGGTGGTCAATCTTTTCAGAAGGACGTTGCTTTTTGTTCTTACAGCCCCTTAAACTACCTTTATTTCCTTGCTATTGCTTCCATTTTTGGAATGAAAGGTTGCTTTGTACTTTTTTCTTAAAAAAAAAAGGGAATCATTCCCTTGTTATTGATGTTGATAGTTTAGGTTGATCAAATAATCAAACCTATGAAAAACATACATAGGGTAGAACATAAAACTTAATCCCTTATTACAGAGCTCTAACTATTGGGTAAAAAAAAAATACAATAAAAAAAAAAGAAACTTGATTTTGTCTAAGGAAATAGTACAATAATATCAAATAAAACATAAAATCTTCATGGAGGCCGGTAATGTTCTAGTCTTAGAGATTCCCCTAAAACTAACCTTTCTCGCACATGTTCTTTCGGCTTAGAGATTATTTGCTTTGCTATGTTTTATGCGTGATAATATTCGTTTGTTGTGTTTCTGTGATCTTTTTAGGTTTTGGATATCAAGCATAAAACACCCCAGTTATTTTTTTTTTATGTTCTTTTTACATTAATTTCTTAATTTATTGTTTATTATAGATGTTCTAAGTTTGAGCCTGAGTCTGCACATGGTTTCAGTCTTTACTCCATCTTACTGCACACTTCTAGATGTTTCTTGAATCTAAACATTTCTTTTGAAATGTGTCAATGTTGGAAACTAGAGTCTCCAAGCAGTGCTCTCATTTCTTAAAGGTGCAGTTTTTTGTTGTTTACAGAGAAAGGTGACAATTAAAGGTCTTCAATCGGGCAATTTCCTATAAATATAGTACTGCTTCCGGTGTTAGTAGTTTTCTGTTGTCACAAATTATAACCATTGCTTGCAATTCGCAGAAAAACAAATCCCATTTTTTTCAGACAAACCCAAAGCTTATACGGCACGAACTAGATGTCCCTTTTCCCAACTGTTCAAGAACTCAATCCAATATAAAAGTCCATCGTGCTACAAATATCCCAAGAACCTGTCTTTCTGACAACAAGAAAACTCTAGCCCAATAATTGTCAGACTTTCCGAAGAACCAACCACATCTCCATGCCTAGGTTTCCATCCTTAAAAGAATGCAGAGCGAAATTCTCAAAACCCAGGTGAAAGATACCAATATGAGCAAGAATCCAAAAGCTAAAGGCAAGAACTTTGAGGACGAAACAGATGTATGCAAGAGATCTAGAAGCTAAAACCAAAGCATAGTAGTAGGAAAGGGAGGACCGTTAGATAGTAAGTGGTTATAAGTGTACATACAGTGGGCGAGTGGCGATTCCAGCTTTCACGTTTGAAAGGGAGATCGAAGAAGTGGACGTGGGTCGCTAGCAGGTGTCATGTGTAATGTTGACTAACAGGTACATTCATGGCTTTGAATCTGAAGTTGAGCATTTTGTTGATAACAAGCGTTTGTGCCATTTGTTTCTTTTGGTGGCAAGCCGCCGTGACTATGTGTACCTGGTATTCTGGATTACCACCAAAAAAAAAAAAAAAACACTAAAACAATGACAGAATAACCAGTTGGGAAAGATTTGCTATTCTTTAAAACTTTCTTAGTTTCTAGTTTAACGTTACTTGTCAATGATGAACTACAAATTCAATCGCAAGTTTTGTGTTCATTCAAACCCCCAGAAGGACATGTTTGGATTGAAGTGTTATGATTTAGGAATGTCAACCCACGGTACAGTTGGACAAGATTATGACATTGAATCTTGAAAAGGAAACATTAACGTGATAAATTTTTGTAAGTAGCTTGTCACTTTAAGTTAGAAAGGTTATTTATTCATTTAAAAAAAATGTTAGGTGTGGATCATAAGTCTAATTACTACTTGTTGAAGTAAACATTAAGTAGCTTGGTCTATGGTAAACATAAGTGCCAAAGGTCATGAGCAGGTTAGACCATAATAGATAAACTAGTCAACATATACAACTGCATTTAAACTCACTGAATGAATATCAATTTGTATCATCCAATGAGGGAAGTTTCTGTTGGGGGAATTCAACAAGGTGGATTAAAACCATATGGATCAAAGACATAATAATAGGAATGCACACACCTAAACATAGCAAATTTAAAAAGTTCAAACCAATATGATGTTCTACTTTCCTTGTAATCTCTCTTCATTTGATTTTTTTCATACTTTTTCTTTCCTCAAATAAATATATCATGAATTCTCTTATCAATTAGAATTTATAAGAAGAGTTTTCTCCAAATATTAACCCCTCAAAGGGACTCTCTCTACTCGCTCCTAGGTTTCTCTATACTTCCCTTATTTATAAAGAAACCTTAAAAAAATCATCTTATTATCCATGTGCATCACCTTTATTTGTCCAATTACCAAATAAAACCCATAGTCTTGTCACCCATGTAAGAACATACACGCCTAACCCACACTTAGTTCTCCAAAATGTCTTATTTGCACCTTACTTTGGTCATAACCTTTTATCCATCAAGAAGCTAACTCATGACAATTGTTATGTTGCAATTTGTTTTGATAAATTTTATGTTTTTCAAGATTGTATGACTAGGACACCAATCAAACTTGACAAGGTTGATAGAGGACTTTACTTTTTATGTTCTACCATTCTTGCTAGTTTCTATTCTTTTTTTTTTCTTCAATTTTTTACTTTCCTTGAAAAATACTTTGTGTATTTCTAGGCCTTTGCCAACTTGCAACTTGATTTTGAATGATAGTTATTTTCTTTGAAAAAAATGCCTTGGTTATTCTTCTTTAAAATCTTACTTTGCGTTCACCAAAATAATTTCTTGTCTCAACTTTTTTTCTTACCCCATTTGTCCACTCACTAAACAAACACATGTGCCATTTCCCTCAAGTCAATCTACTACCAAATCTATTTTTTATTTAATTCACGTCAATGTATAGGATCCCCACAAGAATCCCACACACAATGGTGCATGTTGTTTTTTAAGAATTGTAAATAATTTTTCTTGTGCCACATAGATCTTCCTTCTCAAATTTAAAAGCTAAGTTTTTTTCAAAATTCATT
This sequence comes from Casuarina cunninghamiana, assembly GCA_028551485.1. Classification (NCBI taxonomy): domain Eukaryota; kingdom Viridiplantae; phylum Streptophyta; class Magnoliopsida; order Fagales; family Casuarinaceae; genus Casuarina; species Casuarina cunninghamiana. Next base: position 16,575,340 of record CM052363.1, on the reverse strand, counting down.
TATTTCTTTCCATGGTTCATACCCAATTCTTTTCATGTGAATGTTCCTCCTTCCTTTCTACTCAAGCCTTCATACACAAAAGTTTTTGTGTCCATACTCCCCAACAAAATAGAGTTGTCAACACAAACATTGCCACTTACTTGAAGTGGTGTGGACCCTTTTGTTTTTGCCAATCTTCCTTCTTGTTTCTAGGGTGAATGCACTTTAACTGTCACTTATCTCATCAACCATTTACCTTCCCCTTCCATAAGTGGCATCGCCCTTTATGAGTGTCTCTTTAGCAAACCCCCTATCATCAAACAGTTATATGTTTTTAGGTATCAATGTTACACCACCACTTTAGGACCACATGACAAATTTAGTTATCGTTTTTTCCCTTGTGTCTTCATAGGTTACCTTTCTTACCAAAAGTGTTACTGTCTATATGATTCCACCTCAAACAAATTTTTTGATAGTCATGATGTCATCTTTTGCAAAGATTTTTTTTCCTTTGCACCATCCTCATCTATGTTGTCCTTCAACAACTTGGTTGTCTTGTCAACACCTATCATACCACCTAAAGAATCCTATACACCTTCCTTACTTCGCATGGAGGACCTAGACTTTCTTGAGCCCCTTTCTTTGGTACCTCAACTTGTTGTTACCTTACTTACTTCTCTAGAACCAGCTCATGTTACAGTTTTGCCAGATCCACCTTTGGTTTCTCTAGCTCCCAACCAATAGCTTTCATCCTCACATGAACCCTTAATATGCTACTCTAGTCGCTCCTCCAAACCCCTTATTTAAAGCTCAGACTACTTATGCCTTGCTTTGCCTTCCATCCTACCACTTCCTTATACCCTATCTTTTAATATCTTTCCTTTGATCAATGTTAGCCTCACTATTAACACTTCATTTTCTCCATTTTTGTCACTATTGAATCTTATTCCTTCCGAGAAGCCCTTGTTGATCCTCATTGGGTGGATGTCATGAATAGTGAGCTTGCTGCCCTTTAGGCCAATCACACTTAGGCTATGGTCTCTTTGCCTCATAATCATCATCCTATTGGTTATAAGTGAGCCTACAAGGTAAAATATCATGTTGATAGCTCCATTTAGTGCTATAATGCCTATTTGGTGGCCAAAGGATATAATCAATGGGAAGGGATTGATTGTTAGGACATTTTCTCTCTTACGGGGAAGCATGTCACTATTTGTTTGCTCATCACTATTGTTGTCGTTCATCATTGGCTCCTTTTTCAAATGGATGTGCAAAATTTCTTTCTTCATGGTAACCTTTTTGATAAGGTTTATATGGAGTTTTCCCCTAGGTTTTGCAATTACAGGGAAGGTTTAGTTTGTCGATCACAAAAATCCCTATATGGATTCAAGAAAACATCTCACTAGTGTATTGCTAAGTTCATTCTACTTTCAATACACAGCTTCCATCAATCCTGGCATGATTATTCATTCTTCACAAAGAGTCAAAATAGTTCCTTTGTTACTTTACTTATTTATGTTGACAACATTTCGATTATAGGGAATAATCAAGCTACTATATTGAATTTAAAAGCTTATCTTTATTCCACATTTTTTATGAAAGATTTTAAACAATCAAAACTTTTTCTTGGAATTGAAATTTCTCACTCTCCAGATAAGATTTCTCTTAGTTAGTGCAAGTATATATTGAACCTTATCTCCAAACCAAGACTTGCAAAATTCAAACCTTCTTTGATTCTCATGTAGCAAAACAAGAAGTTCACAAGTTTCAAGTATGATGCATTATCAACATGATCAACCACTTGAAGATCCTTCAACCTACCAAAGATTAGTTGGTAGACTCATCTACTTGACACTCACCAAACCTCATATTACTTTCTTCATGCAGCTTCTTATTCAATTCGTGCATGCACCAAAACAATCTCATATGGATGCAGCTATAAAGGTGATCATGTATCTCAAGAGTTACTCGAGGTCTTCGCCTCATGTTCCCATCATCATCAAAGTTGGGATTGAAGGCCTTTTGTGACTCAAATTATAGTACTTATCCTATGACTAGAATGTTAACTATTGGTTTTTACATAATGCTTGGGAATCCTTGATAGTATGGAAAGCCAAGAAATAGCTAACTATCTCATTATCCAAAGTAGAATATTGAGCAATGCAAAACACTACATGTAAATTAGTCTGGATCATGAGATTATTAACAGATTTTGGTTTTTATTTAGGACAACCAACTTCATTATATTATAACAATGAAGAGGCAAAGAAAATAACTACAAACCTATTTTTTCATGAATGGACAAAGCATGCTGAGGTTAATTGTCATTATGTGATAGAGAAAATACAAGGAATCATTGTAACTCATCACATTTCTACCAAGGAGTAGCTAATGGATCTATTCACTAAAGCACTTTGTAATAGATAACACTAACATCTTCTTTCCAATATCGGAGTATTTGATCTATTAATATCTCTAGCTTTGAGGGAAAGTGTTAATAATAAAATTAATGTATGATTCCTTATGAATTTGGTCCTTTGATTATATTGGTTTTTCCTAATTGGATACAATTCCTTATTAGGTCCTCTAGTTGTATTAGGTTTTCTTGATTATGGTAGGTATATAGTTTTCATGTATAGCTAGGCCTAGACGTGTAGATAAACACACAGTCCTATAAAGCTTACTGCATCACAAATTCAATATAATTGAATTCTCTCAACTAGTCGGCTCTATGTTCTTCCCTTCTTTCAACTCATCATCTTTGAGATGCTTTATTGTATATCGGTTTTCTTGTAATTGCACACTTTAATGAGATGATGCCTTTTTTATGTAAGATACTTGTCGTTTTTCTCTTCTGGTATACATACTTTGGGGATAACAATTAGAGTGCTATTCATCTCATGAAAAATCTAGCATAGAGGACGAATCGTGTCTAGTTATAGTATTCGTAGATTTAGGAAAGCTTTAAGCTTCCTAGAATGTAATGAACATATGGACCAAGTTAATAAATAATGGGAAGTTGAATTTCTGCTTGACTTTTATAAGATTGAGAAAGTAGGGCTCTTGTAGGGGCAATGATGCACCGTCTTAAGGGGGTGAGTGTTATATTATAACGAGTGTGGGACGACGTGGTTTTAAATGATAACATCATTTTGCCCTAGGATAATTTTGTGCAAGATCTATTTTATATATATATATATGTTTTCTTGTAATTGTATACTTCCAAGAGAACGCCGTTCTGATGTAAGATGTTGCCATATTCTCTATTGGTATACCTTGTCGTTTTGATTTGGGTGTTGGTGAGAGGAAAATTAGTGAAAAAGTGTGGAATACTCCAACGTAATACCACCACCTTAATTTTGGTGTCTTTGTGCGATTGTGTTCTGTGATTTTTGTGCATTTAGCTTCCAAAAATTCCCAACAAGACACAATCACTGATCTTGAAAAGTATGCATCACTTTGGTTTCCACAAGAATAAACCCAAATTTCAAGATGTCAAATGGAACAAATTGACGTTTACAAAAGTTTTGAATGGTCGAGTGGGAACAATCTTTTGAAGTTATGGCCGAGACTAGACGTGGTTCAAGTTTATGACTAATGATCAGGCTTTTTGAATCGTCCGCTTTGATTGTTTGAGGTGGGGTGGGGTGGTTTTTAGTAAGGAATTGAGTGACCATTCAGGTAGAACCGCCCTTCCAATAACCCAAAAGCTACGGAGACTCATGTTCTTCTTTGGAAGACTTGTAAAGATGCTTCGTCGTGGTGCTTATAATTATGTATCATACACGCGATGCACAGACCAGGCGAACACGGAGCACAAACAGGCTCTCGAATTTTCTTGGCTGTCGTGCATGTGGGGTTATCGAAGATTTCGGTTCCTGTGGACACCAGCCCCTTTTTATCATAATACAACATTTATGATTCAGATAAAGATCTTGTTATAATCCTATTAAAACTCAAAAATCTGCAACTTACGTGGTTGAAAGAGGGATGCTAGAATATCCTAACATATCAATCGGTTAGAAATAAAGCTTCTAACACCTGCCAAGTTGCCCCGTTCTGGTTTTCCTAAGAAACAAATTGGATAAGTTTTGATTCGAATACCAAACGTTGAATACATAGAGATATTTGACAGCACTTCCGCCATTTTACAAGTGGCTACCCCATTTCATGTTAATGGTTGTAATTTCTCAGCTATATCAACCGGCCATTATGAGTTCCGTTTCTTGGAGTGGGGACTGGGGGATCAAATTCTCACTAAAAAATGATGGAAAGGATGACATTAATGCCAATAATGGTAATCAATACCCAAATAAAACAAGAAATCTTGCAGGCTAATCAATGCACATATTGCATTGAGGTAATAGTCAATCGAATTTGACTATACGGGTAGACCTGGTTTCCTCGTGTACACAGGAGACCATATACTTTTCCATGTTGGGTTTGGTCTTTGAGCACCACAAGTGGTTTGGAATTATGCAAGTTGCCGCTATATTATGGTGGCCTTTGGCTTTGGCGCTATGTATATGCACTACTTGTAACATTTCAATCTCACAATTTGTCATGAACTGGATCTTAAAAGTATTTGAGACTATCTTGTTATGACTTTTTTTTTGGAGAACAACCTATGTTTTAACTATTTTGTTTCATATTCTCATATAGTGTTAAAATCTAGATTTTATCACATATTATTAATATAATGATCCGTTAAGATTTTTATATGAAGTGTTCTCCTTTTTCTATAAACTAATTTAACACAATAAATGAGTCTTTTATATAGACATTTAGAAGCACGGGTTGTAGGCTTGTTTATTTATTTTAGAAGTATTCATTTGTTAATGTGTGTGTAGCTAATCACTACTATCATGGTTGTATTGCCTTTTGCTTTGCTATGTACATATATGTCATCTAAACACCCAAGATTTTGATTGCATGGTTTGTTCAAGAATTGGTTTTTAGAGGTATGCATGACCATTTGTGACATGTTTCTTTTTCGATAGTAACTGAGACTTCAAATATCATGCTTCATATCCACATAGAAACATGGTAGTAGACGTGTTTATGTCCCTATATCGTGTGTGTTTCAACGTTTATGAATAAACTTTTTTCTTTGCAGTGCAAACCGCCATGGAAAAGATTTTACTTCTAGCAATGCTTTTCTACAATGCACTTCTTATAAGCAATGGTACTGCACTTCTACTAGACCCAATGTCATTAACGTTGGCGCGATTTCGTCTTTCAATTCTTCCATTGGGAAAGTTGCAAAAGCTGCAATAGAAGCTGCGGTAGATGATGTGAATACCAGTCCTATTGTTCTAAATGGGACTAAGTTGAAAGTAGTCATCCAGGATAGCAAATTATCTCTCAGATATTTGGGAATAATTGAAGGTACATCTTTTGAAACATTTGTTGTTCATTTATTCACAATTTTTTCATTGTTTCTTTAGTCAAGTTGTAGAATATTATGTATATAACTCTTTTCATTATTCTTTCATAGAATTTGCAGTTTATGGAGAAAGATACAATGGCCATAATTGGTCCCCAACACTCTATTATGACTCACGTAATTTCACATATTGTGAATGAATTCTAAGTTCCTCTGTTATCATTTGCAGCAACTGACCCTATCTTGAATTCACTTTAGTTGTTCCTTCCTTTGTAAGGACAACACAAAGTGATCTTTATCAGATGGCTACTATGCTAGAGATCATAGGCTACTATGAATGGCGAAATGTAATAGCAAGCTATGTTGATGATGATGATCATGGGAGAAATAGGATTGTTGCACTTGGTGATAAGCTTGTTGAGAAACACTGTAAAATCTCTTGCAAAGCCCCTATTAGCCCTCACATGAATGAGGTTGACATATCCCAAACATTGTATAAGGTAGCTATGCAGGAGTCTTGAGTTATCATCCTCCTCATATATCCTAACTTGGGTCCTCAAGTTGTTGATGTGGCATGGAAGATGAACTTGATGAAAAGTGGATATGTAGACAGCTAGTGATTGTCTAGCCCATTTTTCAAAAGACTAGAAGGGTTAAAAATTGTGTCCCATTTTTTTCTTCTTTTTTTCCTCATAAAATGGTTTCAAAAACGACATGAATTTTGTTGTTAAAAATGGTGGTTTTGAATATATCGTATTAATATTCTAGCCTTGAATTTTTCTCATATATGACAATTTTTTAACAACAAACTTTTTAAAGAAAAAAGTTATTTTATAAAGCGATATTAGAGCCCAAGTTATCAAGTACAATATCTTTTATTAACTAAATTTTTGTTAAACATGTTTCTTGACATTCAAAATAAGATGACATTAAAATCAATGTGAACATAAAAGACTTAAGTCTTTTTTTTTTTTTTGGGACAACATAGATATTCAGCCATTCTTAAATGACCGAGGCTGTCAATATGAAGGTGTCTTCCAATTATAAGGCCGCATCTCTCTTTAGCGTCTCCGGCTAGCTCTTCGTATGCTGCATCTTGGTTAAATATCTTGTATCGTCAATGTTTCCGTCCATAATTCTCCAAAAAGAACAGGAAATCGTTTTACTATGACATTGAGAGTGATGATTGTTAACATCCTAGCAGCCCATCATGAGATTAAAGGGCCAATTAGGAACCGAACTATGTCTTTCATGTGCTTTGTATGTAGTTGGTGCGTAGACCAAAAAAAAGAGGGGGGGGTAAAGGAGCGTGAGAGTTTTTGGGTGCTCTTATATGAGTTTAGACTTCACCGTGCGAATCAAATAATTCAATACAAACCCATTGATTCCAAATCTCCGTAAACTCTTTGTTTCTAGGTTTTTCCCACATACTTAGCTCTTAACATTTGAAGAAGATAATCTTAGCAAATAAACGTAGAAAAGAAGTATAGCAAACGAAGCAAATCACCCATTTCTCTATAGGGACTTTCACATAGCAAATTTATTTACATTTATAAACAACCTATTTATGATGGATAACGTAATTTGTCAATAGGATATATAATACTCCATGAGATACAAATTCCAAACACCACTAGTTCAAGTGATTTGCAAAGACCAAAGATCAATTCAACATCAGGTTTGAAATATTTCCTAAAGCATTCTTCTTCTCTACAATACCTATGAATCACTTTGTACACTTCAATCAAAAGTCTACTTGGAAAGTAGTTATCATATTCTTCAAAAACTGGTCCAACAGGCTCCCAACATATCCACCACAAACAAATAATGAATATCGACTTCACATGCACCCAAAAAAAGAAAAAACAACTTAAAATGAACTTATATATTAGAATAGCAGCATAGTGTTATAATTACATATTCAGAAAGCCTTAAGCCATCTATGAGTGATACAATTTTTTCCTTTTTGACATAAGTAATTCATCTCAAAAATGTAGAAAAGAAGCTTCAATTATTGATGGAGATCTCCTTCAATCATGAAGGAGATCTAGATTGGTATAACATTAGAACTATCTAAAAGTTTGTCAAATACTAGATCTAATATTTATCATCCAACGAACTGAGCCTAAACATGGTTAAACAAAATAGGTCATCAAACTTTACAATCCAATGTATAATAATAGTTAATCTCTTCAACCAATTTGGCGTAGGTCAACCTATTGAATTCAATCAGAAAAAAGGCCACATTCTAGATTACCTTCAATAAGGCAAATCTTACCATTTCATTATGTAACACACAAGAAACCTAGAATTTGAATTTCATAAACTAATCCATAAGAAGCAAGTTTTGTTCATAACGGAACCATTATCCATAAAGGGCCTTCTTTTGTCATAGGTATACAAAGAATAAGGGCTTTTAGTTTAATAATTCTACTCGGAAGACATGGTTATTGGCAAGAACTTAATTGGATTCAAGAATGATCATGCTGCATCGAAGCCTGAATTCCAACTCATCTTGCCTAAGGATTGGATTTTATCATAGTGAGCATCTATATGCGACCCTGCTTGGCTTGATACAACTCACACCAACTCATGCATCAACGAAACTTTTCACTTCCCCCAACCCAACAAAACCAACAAATTAATCTGTAATTTTTAGCGCGAGAAAACAAACCTGAATTTCTTTGGGGAGCTCTCTATAATGGTTTAGCTTGTTTCGCATGACTTGCAATAAGTCTCGAAAACTGTCAAATTTACACCGCCTATACTAATCAATGTTGGTGATAAATACAGTTTCGATCCTTTCATTCCATTTCCCACTTAACGCCACCAGTCTGATACTTTCCAATGATTGTAACAGATTAGAATGAGTCTCTCCATCCTCCAATTCTACACAGTCACTGGTATCCCGAAGGAAGGACAGTCTCATCTCAGAGCTCCAGAACAGAGGATGGTGCAAAACCTCTGATGCCTTCGGCCTGAGAGCAAATTAGAACACTTCATGTCTGTGTATATTATGCAGGAAAGGTCAAATGAGAAAATAAGATCGCTGTATGCAAGTAATGATGAACAAATGGCACATTCATCTACTAACTAATTCTTTGTGTTGCACATTATAATTTAGGATGATTTTCTTTCTAAGCAGCAATAACAACTCTCGTAATATGTAAATGGAACCAGAAAAAGACAAAAAAAAAAATCACTTGTATTTTTACGAACATCAACAAATTCAAAAGCGATGAACTCAAGCTTGCACCTTCGTGCTAACAGAAGGCCTTACAGAAGCTTTGGAATGAAACTAGAAGCGCTTGACAAGAGGTCAAGGCTAACCAGACCATGACATACTTCAATCTATAAACTTAACCACAAACACCTGGTAACAGCTCAATTGGTTCTGGTTTTATGCTACGGAAACAAAAATGAACTCTCCAAACTCAATAAAGCATCTAGGCGCTCCCTTATTTTGTTAGCAATAATTTTAGTCAAATGTGGTACACCCCACCAAAGAGAAATTACTCATCATAAAAAGATGCAAGCTATAATGGTCAAAAATAAATTCAAGATTTACCAGGTCAAAACATTCATAGTTTGGCAGCAAATCATTATCACCTATCAAAAAGCAAGTATTGCTATTCCACCAAACAGAGGTCCCTTTGGTTCTTCACAATGTTGATATCATGTTCGAGATGATCTCCAAATGGATGTCTACCTACAGTGATGCAGAAAAAGATGACACAACCTAGACTAAACAAATCCACAGCACGTGTTTGGCGCTCATCAAGAAGTTGTTCTGGTGCTTGCCAACCAGAACTACCACAACCTGCAATAAGTCATTAATGTTTAAGTTAATAGTTTGAATAATGGTCAGGTCTTAACTAAAGATAATTAAGATATAATACGCACACTGCCCATAGATCATCTATAGTTTGATCATAAACCTTCAAGCAACAAGTATGACAACTTGGGTCCTAATATTGAAGCCTTTATCACCAGACAGAAAGGTCATCCAATTGGAATGGCTAGACTCAGGATTCTTAAAAGAATCCTCATCACATAATGGACTCCTGCATGGGTTGACAAGTATCTAACTAATAGGACTTCTGCCAAACTCCATTCCATCTAGCTAGCAAATAGTTTCTTACAACATCGGACACTATGCACATTCATATTCCATAACAAACCCCCATCGCGAAACAACGTAACTTCTAGACAATCCTTTATGGAAAAGATTTGAAGAGAAGATAGTAGCATGGCCATCATACTTGGTAATGACCTTAGCCTTGAAAAATTATTGATAGAAAAAGAATAAACCTTGCAGTGTGAAAGTCCATTAGTAAAAGGCACAAAATTTAGGCAATCAAAGATATTAAATGCTTGAATCCTTAGGCCTTGTCCATGTCATTTTGCAACTCTTAAGAGATTTCAAGTTCCTATAATTGAGGATACTAATGAAATGAACCTTTGGGAATAAATCTAATAGAATTGGTGTGAGAGAATCACAACGGTACAACTCCAATCTTTCAAGTGATAAGTGTTCAAGTTGTGCTAAGAGCTCTAACTTTATGCATTGTTTGATACAAAACTCTTAAAGACCTATGCTATAGTTGGTCATTACCTTAGGATGGTACTCTAGTGAGTAAAGTTGTCAATTTTCAACATCCATAATTTATCTAGAAAATCCTTTAATAGAGCCTTATTACAACACCTTAACTCGAAATCTTAGATACTAGTATCCTTAGGGAGTGAAGCCAGTAGTTGATAACATTCAAAGATTTCAAGTTCTTATAATAAAGAATATTAATGAAATGAACCTTTGGGAATAAATCTAATGGAATTGATGTGAGAGAATCTGAGAGAATCACAACGGTACAACTCCATTCTTCCAAGTGATAAGTGTCCAACTTATACTAAGAGCTCTAACTTTATCTATTGTTTGATACAAAACTCTTGAAGACTTATGCTATAGTTGGTCATTACCTTAGGATGATACTTTAGTGAGTAAATTTGTCAATTTTCAACCTCCACAATTCAGCTAGTAATTCCTTTAATAGAGCCTCATTATAGCACCTTAACTCTAAATCTTGGATACTAGTATCCTTGGGGAGCGAAGCTAGTAGCTGACAACATTCAAAGATTTCAAGTTTTTATAATGAAGGACACTAATGAAATGAACCTTTGAGAATAAATCTAATGGAATTGATGTGAGAGAATCTGAGAGAATCACAACGGTACAACTCCATTCTTCCAAATGATAAGTGTTCAACTTATACTAAGCTCTAACTTTATCTATTGTTTGATACAAAACTCTTGAAGACTTATGCTATAGTTGGTCATTACCTTAGGATGATACTCTAGTGAGTAAATTTGTCAATTTTCAACCTCCACAATTCAGCTAGTAATTCCTTTAATAGAGCCTCATTATAGCACCTTAACTCTAAATCTTGGATACTAGTATCCCTGGGGAGCAAAGCTAGTAGCTGATAACATTCAAAGATTTCAAGTTTTTATAATGAAGGACACTAATGAAATGAACCTTTGGGAATAAATCTAATGGAATTGATGTGAGAGAATCTGAGAGAATCACAACGGTATAACTCCATTCTTCCAAATGATAAGTGTTCAACTTATACTAAGAGCTCTAACTTTATCTATTGTTTGATACAAAACTCTTGAAGACTTATGCTATAGTTGGTCATTACCTTAGGATGATACTCTAGTGAGTAAATTTGTCAATTTTCAACCTCCACAATTCAGCTAGTAATTCCTTTAATAGAGCCTCATTATAGCACCTTAACTCTAAATCTTGGATACTAGTATCCTTGGGGAGCAAAGCTAGTAGCTGATAACATTCAAAGATTTCAAGTTTTTATAATGAAGGACACTAATGAAATGAACCTTTGGGAATAAATCTAATGGAATTGATGTAAGAAAATCATAATGGTTCAACTCTAATCCCTCAAGTGACAAGTGTTCAAGTTATGCTGAGAGCTCTAACTTTATGCATTGTTTGATACAAAACTCTTGAAGACCTATGCTATAGTTGGTCATTACCTTAGGATGGTACTCTAGTGAGCAAATTTGTCAATTTTCAACCTCTACAATTTATTTGGAAAATCCTTTAATAGAGCCTTATTACAACACCTTAACTTGAAATCTTAGATACTAGTGTCCTTAGGGAGTGAAGCCAGTAGCTGATAACATTCAAAGATTTTATGTTCTTATAATAAAGAATATTAATGAAATGAACCTTTGGGAATAAATCTAATGGAATTGATGTGAGAGAATCATAATGGTACAACTCCATTCTTCCAAGTGACAAGTGTTCAACTTATGCTGAGAGCTTTAACTTTATCCATTGTTTGATACAAAACTATTAAAAACAGATGCTATAATTGGTCATTACCTTAGGACGGTACTCTAGTGAGTAAAATTGTCAATTATCAACCTCTACAATTCAGCTGGTAATTCCTTTAATAGAGCCTCATTAGAACACCTTAACTCCAAATCTTGGATACTAGTATCCTTAGGGAGTGAAGTTAGTAGGTGACAACATTCAAAGATTTCAAGTTTTTATAATGAAGGACACTAATGAAATGAACCTTTGGGAATAAATCTAATGGAATTGATATGAGAGAATCACAACGGTTCAACTCTAGTCCTTCAAGTGACAAGTGTTCAAGTTATGCTGAAAGCTCTAACTTTATGCATTGTTTAATACAAAATTCTTAAAGACCTATGCTACAGTTGGTCATTACCTTAGGATGGTACTCCAGTGAGTAAATTTGTCAATTTTTAACTTCTATAATTCAGCTGGTAATTCCTTTAATAGAGCCTCACTATAACACCTTAACTCCAAATCTTGGATACTAGTATCCTTGGGGAGTGAACCTAGTAGGTGATAACATTCAAAGATTTCAAGTTTCTATAATGAAGGACACTAATAATCTAATGGAATTGATGTAGAAGAATCACAATGGTACAACTCCAATATTTCAAGTGACAAGTGTTCAAGTTCTGTTGAGAGCTCCAACTTTATGCATTGTTTGATACAAAACTCTTGAAGACCTATGCTATAGTTAGTCATTACCTTAGGATGGTACTTTAGTGAGTAAATTTTTCAATTTTCAACCTCCACAAGTTAGCTGGTATTTCCTTTAATAGAGCCTCATTACAACACCTTAATTCGAAATCTTGGAAACTAGTATCCTTAGGGTTTGAAGACAATAGCTGATAACATTCATAGATTGCAAGTTCTTATAATGAAGGATATTAATGAAATAAACCTTTGGGAATAAATCTAATGGAATTGATGTGAGAGAATCACAACGGTACAACTCTAATCTTTCAAGTGACAAGTGTTCATGTTATACTGAGACCTCTAACTTTACACATTGTTTGATACAACACTCATGAAGACCTATGCTGTAGTTCGTCATTACCTTAGGATGGTACTCTAGTGAGTAAATATGTCAATTTTCAACCTCCACAATTCAGTTGGTAATTCCTTTAATAGAGCCTCATTACAACACCTTAATTCGAAATCTTGGAAACGAGTATCCTTAGGGAGTGAAGCCAATAGCTGATAACATTCATAGATTTCAAGTTCTTATAATGAAGGATATTAATGAAATAAACCTTTGGGAATAAATCTAATGGAATTGATGTGAGAGAATCACAACCGTACAACTCCAATATTTCAAGTGACAAGTGTTCATGTTATGCTGAGAGCTCTAACTTTTTGCATTGTTTGATACAAAACTGTTGAAGACCTATGCAATAGTTGGTCATTACCTTAGGATGGTACTCTAGTGAGTAAATTTGTCAATTTTCAACCTCCACAATTTAACTGGTAATTCCTTTAGTAGAGCCTCATTACAACACCTTAACTCTAAATCCTGGAAACTAGTATCCTTAAAGAGTGAAGCTAGTTGGTGATAACATTCAAAGATATCAAGTTCTTATAATGAAGGACACTAATGAAATGAACCTTTGGGAATAAATCTAATGGAATTGATGAAGAAGAATCACAACGGTACAACTCCAATCTTTCAAGTGACAAGTGTTCAAGTTATGCTGAGAGCTCTAACTTAATGCATTGTTTGATACAAAACTCTTGAAGACCTATGCTATAGTTGGTCATTACCTTAGGACGGTACTCTAGTGAGTAAATTTGTCTATTTTTAGGCTCCACAATTCTGTTGGTAATTCCTTTAATAAAGCTTCACTACAACACCTTAACTCCAAGGCTTGGGTACTAGTATCCTTCAGGAGTGGAGCCAATAGCTGGTAACATTCAAAGATTTCAAGTTCTTATAGTGAAGGATATTAATAAAATGAACCTTTGGAAATAAATCTAATGGAATTGATGTGAGACAATCACAATAGTAGAACTCTAATCTTTCAAGTGACAAGTTTTCAAGTTATGCTGAGAGCTTTAACTTTATGCATTGTTTGATACAAAACTCTTGAAGGCCTATGCTATAGTTGGTCATTACCTTAGGATGGTACTTTAGTGAGTAAATTTGTCTATTTTCAACCTCCATAATTCAAGTGGTAATTCCTTTAATAAAGTCTCATTACAACACGTTAACTTGAAAGGTTGGATACTAGTATCCTTAGGGAATGAAGCTAGTAGCTGATAACATTCAAAGATTTCGAGTTCTTATAATCAAGGATAGTAATGAAATGAACCTTTGGGAATAAATCTTATGGAATTGATGTGAGAGAATCACAACGGTTCAACTCTAATCTCTCAAGTGACAAGTGTTCAAGTTATGCTAAGAGCTTTAACTTTATGCATTGTTTGATACAAAACTCTTGAGGGCCTATGCTATAGTTGGTCATTACCTTAGGACAGTACTTTAGTGAGTAAATTTTTCAATTTTCAACGTCCACAATTTAGTTGGTAATTCTTTTAATAGAGCCTTGTTACAACACCTTAACTCTAAATCTTGGATACTAGTATCCTTAGGGAGCGAAGCCAGTAGCTATTAACATTCAAAGATTTCAAGTTCTTATAATGAAGGATAGTAATGAAATGAACCTTTGGGAATAAATCTAATGGAATTGGTGTGAGATAATCACAACGGTAGAACTCCAATCTTTCAAGTGACAACTTTTCAAGTTATGCTAAGAGCTTTAACTTTATACATTGTTTGATACAAAACTCTTGAGGGCCTATGCTATAGTTGGTCATTACCTTAGGACAGTACTTTAGTGAGTAAATTTTTCAATTTTCAACGTCCACAATTTAGTTGGTAATTCTTTTAATAGAGCCTTGTTACAACACCTTAACTCTAAATCTTGGATACTAGTATCCTTAAGGAGTGAAGCCAATAGGTGATAACATTCAAAGATTTCAAGTTCTTATAATGAAGGATACTAATGAAATGAGCCTTTGGGAATAAATCTAGTGGTATTGATGTGAGAGAATCACAATGGTGCAACTTCAATCTTTCAAGTAACAAGTGTCCAAGTTGTTTTGAGAGCTCTAACTTTATGCATTGTTTGATACAAAACTCTTGAAGACCTATGCTATAGTTGGTCATTACCTTAGGACGGTACTCTAGTGAGTAAATTTGTCTATTTTCAACCTCCATAATTCAGGTGGTAATTCCTTTAATAGAGCCTCATTACAACATGTTAACTTGAAAGGTTGGATACTAGTATCCTTAGGGAGTAAAGCCAATAGCTGATAACATTGAAAGCTTTCAAGTTCTTATAATGAAGGATATGGATGAAATGAACCTTTGGGAATAAATCTAATGTAATTGATGTGGCAAAATCACAATGGTACAACTCCAATCTTTCAAGTGGCAAGTATTCAAGTTGTGCTGAGAGCTTTAACGTTTTGCATTCTTTGGTACAAAACTCTTGATGTCTTATGCTATAGTGGGTCATTACCTTAGGATGGTACTCTAGTGAGTAAATTGTTCAATTTTCATCCTCCACAATTCAGCTGGTAATTCCTTTAATAGAGCCTTATTACAACAGCTTTACTCGAAATCTAGGATACTAGTATCCTTAGGGAGTGAAGCCAGTAGTTGATAACATTCAAAGATACGAAGTTTGGCTAAAAAAGGAAGAAATAATATTTAGCCTTTCAAGGGTTGAAAAAACTTTCAAGCATCAAAAGAAGTTTAATGCTCCCAATTTAGCATACCTTCAAACTAGAAAAGATATAGTGTTCCAAACTTAATTAGCAAGGAACCATTACTATAAAACTCATAATCCATTTAAATTTTTTTTTCTAACCCAATAGGAAAGAGTTATGGCTGAGGACCTTGTTGGCCAAGTGGTGGTAAGAGACAATAGTACTTCTAGCTGTTTAGGAAAAGCTATGTTATGTTGCTGATTGAAGAATTCGTAACCCATTCTAGAAGATCTTTGGCACAATAGTCTATAATTTGAAGTCTTTGCAAGTTTATATAAGGCTAAAGATTGTTAAAAATAAATCTTTGACTTTCTAAAGTATATAGCTGGGTCTATCCAAATTGCTTTGAAAATGCTTCTTATATTTCAAAATTACTTCCAAAGCATGAAAGGGAGATACAACATTTTATAGCTCTAAAATAGAAATCATTCCTTGAAGACTTTTAAGTTTTCCTAACATTTGAATGAAAGCCTAATATCTTTGCTAATATAAAAGTTTGTTAGGCTACTTAACTATTTTAGCTTACCCAAATTTGTTGCATCTCTTTTATGCCATTTTTGCAAATATCAACATAAGATAAGTTAAGTAGTCTTTGTATGTCTTTCAATAATGCAAGAAGTCCTTTACAAAATGTCAAATGCAATTATAATAAATTTTACAATTTACATATTAAATTAGGTAACTTGGTAATTCCATTAAAAGTAAACTTTAAGCAACATAGATAACTCATTTGGACAATTAATTCAAGAAATTTTATTACATTTATGAAACATTCTAAATAGAGTAATCTTAAAATTTTCATTATTGGGAATAAACCTTCCAGCAATGTAGATACCATATTTGAGTAATTAAATCAGACAACTTTATTACATTTCTACCGCATTCCAAAGAGAGTAATCTCAAAATTAATGTTCAAGCAATGTAGATACATTATTTGGATATTTATAAAACATTCCAAAGAGAATAATCTCAAATTTGTTACCATTGGGATTAAATCTTTCAACAATGTGTTAGTTAGATAAATGTTGGACTTGTTGTCTTGTTTCCTTGAAATTAAAGTGTGCAACTTGCCAGTTGTGTGAAAAAACCTTAGACTTGTTCAAATAAACCAAATCTTTTTCCTACATAGCAAATGGTGAGTCTTGTTTGTAATTCCATGGGAAAAGCTAACCAATAGCCTACTAGTAAATTGCCTAGACATTGATTTTGTCAAGTCATTGACAAACTAGTGCATTGTAAAATACCCTTTTTGCTGAGTTGTCTATTCAATCAATGACATTGGTGTTAGAGTAACAAAAAAATATTGACTAACTTTTTCTATTGTTTTTCTCATAGTTTCTCTTATTAAAACTTTTTGACAACCATAAATTGATAATAGTGCTTTCATAAAACAATTAGCTTTTGTAAATATTGACAAATAGGCATAGCATTGCTTTAAATAAGTGGAAAGATACTTAAAACTTAATCTTGAGCTTCGATGAATATTAATTTAAGTACGTGACAAATATTATAAATTGTTCTTTAATATCTTTTCCCATTCATCAAACTCTGAATTAACTCACAAGACACATCCAATTGCCTTGATTGCTGAAAGTAAACCATCACACTTTCTCACAATTTTTCTACCTAGAGCTTCTAACTCTGGACTTGTACCAGAGTTATTAATACCAAATGCTTGTTTTGCAAATAACAACCAATAATCTTCTTCTAATAACATATTTAAAGGATGAGTTAGAATTGTACACATTATTGACCACACTTCCTTATGCTCCATATTTAAATGATTTACTTAATAGCTCCACTTATATGGATTCTTACTCCATACATTGTCTAAAATAACCAAAAAAAATTTTCAGCCAATTTCTCCTAAAAAGTAACTTGAAGTACATTTATGTTCTTAGCTGGTGAATCATACAAACCTAAACCCTCTAGAATTTTTCTTTGGTAATGACCCTTGTCTTGGAAAATTATTGGTGGAAAAAAGAATAAACCTTGGGGCATGAAGTCCTTCATTAGGAAAAGACACAAAACTTAAGCAATTAGAGATATTAAATGCTTGGATTATAGGCCTTGTGTTGGAATATATTTTAATGATATTAGAATATATAAACATTTTGATGATGAAGAAAAATGAGAATTATAATATGAAAATATTATAACTATTTTATTGGAATATATTGATAATTAAATGGAATTATAATATTTTTTATATTATAATTCATATCTGATTATTTATGGGTTTCATAAGAAAACTAATACTGAAATTATATGCAGGAAATTGGGTTAGTATGAGCCCAGTCCAAAGTTTGACCCAATCCAGACAAGTCTGACCCAGTACAGAGAGGTGTGACCCAGTTTAGAGAATGTGACGCAGGCCCAGAACACGACCCAGTGCGCGACCCAGTCCAGAATGCGCGACCCGCGACCAACTTAAGCCTCACGACCCAGAATTCGACCCGCGATGACATTGTGACTTTGCCGGTAGATTTGGCCGCCCATTTCACCTCCGATCAAGGCGCATGATAGCTCGTTGGAAAGCTAATGAAAAGGAGAAGATTTTTGTGAAGAGAAATAAAAGACTCACTACTCAGAAAGGATTAATTTAAAGAAATGGTGAAGCTCATTGAGTTTTTACCCTAACTGATCAAAAGTGAAATTGGAAGCAGATTAAAGGGTTTCTAAAGACGATTTCAAAGGGCTTTTGTAAGGAAAAGGATGCTCTATCAATCTATGAAGGACCCACAAAGAATTGATTCAAGATTGGAGAGAATTGAAGAAGATTTAAGTGAGACTCGAAACTTGCTCCACAGAACCCGAATTACAGAGTTTTAAGTTGAGACCAAAACTGCACCGTTTTGGATGCGGTTTTGAAATAAACGAAGGCAGAACCTCTTCCATGACATTCTGTCTCTCTTAAGCTTGAAAATGGACAGAGAAGAGGGAAATAAAGAGCTCCAACGGGAAGAAGATTTGATGGTGCTCAGAAGTGTCAGAACGACTATTTGAAGTGAGAGGTTAGTTGCTTTGAAGGTATTTAAGCAAGTTTGTCTTCACCATTGCAACTGTCTGAAAATCATAAGCAAAGAAAGCAAGTTGTGAAGCATCTCATACTACTCATCCTAGCTCATCAAAACCTACGATTTTGATCTTCATTGGATGACTAATTTCTAAGCTCATTACTTGCTTACTAGAGAATCAATTTGTGCTTCATTATACTGTATTATTGAAGTTGATTTTCTGCAAGTAGACTCTGCTAGGGTTTGAACGAATTTGGGGCTTTTGTCCATTTACTCTGTATTGAGCCTCTAGCAGTTGTTTGAAGCTTTTGAACTTATATTGCATATCTTACAGAAGCTTAGTTCGAAATTTGTAATAAGCTTGATAACCTTTGGTTTGTTGATGTGTGTTGAGACAGACATTGTAATTGTGATCCTTGGTGTAAGGATTGTTTGACTCCTTGAGGAGGAGTTGGAAAGTGTAGGAGAAAGTTTCTCCTAGCTTTGTAGTAAAGTGGACTTCAACCGGTTGTGTTGAAGGAGAAGAGGGTGGAACTAGGTGAAAAAGGGCCGAACCACTGTGTAAACTTATGTCTTGTCTCTTTTGTGTTTAATTATCTTTGAATGCTTTATTTGATTGCAAAAAGTGATTAACCATAAATTATAAGTGAATTTTTAAAGAGAAACCTAATTCACCCCCCCTCTTAGGTTGCTATAGGATCCAACACTTGTCTATGTGATTTTGAAACTCATAAGAGATTTCAAGTTCTTACAATGAAGGATTTTAATAAAATGAAGCTTTGGGAATAAATTTAATGGAATTGATGTGAGAGAATCACAATGATACAACTCAATCTTTCAAGAGACAAAAGTTCAAGTTGTGTCGAGAGCTTTAACTTTATGCAATGCTTGATACAAAACTCTTGAAGACTTATGCTACAATTGATCATTACTTTAATAAGGTACTCTAATGAGTAAAATTTGTCAATTTTTAACCTCCATGATCAAGCTAATAGTTCCTTCAATAGAGCTTTATTACAACACCTTAACTCCAAATCTTAGATACTAAGTATCCTTAGGGAATGAAGCAATAATTGTTAACATTTGAAGATATGAAGTTTGGCTAAAGAAGGAAGATGAGCATGCAACCCTCTAATTAGCTTTGGGCAATAAATAATATGTAGCTTTTTAAGTGTTGTAAAATCTCTACCATTATTTTCAGCACCAAAAGAAGATCCATGCTCCCAATTCAACATACCTTCAAACTAAAGAAGATTCAGTGTTCCAAACTTCCAAACTCCATTGACAAGGAGCCATTATTATGAAACTTGCAATCCATTTTAACAACTTCTTCTAACCTAATAAGATAGAGTTGTTGGAAAGGGCCAAGTTGTGTAAGTGGTGTAAGATACAATAGTACATGTAGTTCTTTAGGCAAATGTATGTTATGTTGCAGAATGAAGAATTCTCAATCCATTCTAGAAGTCCTTTGGCATAATAGTCTATAATTTGAAGTCTTTAGGAGTTTGTATAAGGCTAAATATTGTTAAGAATAGATCTTTGACTTTCTAAAGCATATAGTTGAGTCCATACAAATTCCAATTTGTGAAGGTGTTTTTTATCTTTCAAAATTGCTTCCAAAAATCTAGGGGAGATACAACATTTTGTAGCTTTAAAGTAGAAATCATTCCTTGAAGATTTGTAAGTTTTCCCAACGTTTGAACTAGGGCATCTTTGCTAACATAAAATTTAGTTAGGGTACTTAACTATTGTAGCTGACCAAAATTTGCTGATATCTCTTTTATGCCACTTTTGCAAATATCAAGATAACATAAGTAAAAGTAGTTTTTGTATGTCTTTTAGTAATGTAATAAGCCCTTTACAAAATGTGAAATGTACTTGTAGCAAATTACATAACTTACATACTAAATTAGGTAGCTTGGTAACTCCACTAAAAGTAAGCTTCAAGCAACATAGATACCTTATTTGGGCAATGAATTTAGGCAACTCCATAACATTTATGCAATGTTCCAAAGAGAGTAATCTTAAATTTGTTATTATTAGGAATAAATCTTTCAACAATGTAGATATCTCATTTGGGCAATTGATTCAAGCAACTCCATTATATTTATACAAAATTCCAATGAGAGTAATCTCAAAATTAACATTCAAGCAATGTATATACCTCATTTGGACATTAATGAAATTTTCCAAAGAGAATAATGTTAAATTTGTCATCATTGGGAATAAATCTTTCAGCAATGTGTTAGTTAGATAAATGTTAAACTTGTCATCTTGTTTCCTTGAAATTAAAGTATGTAAGTTCTCAGTTGTGTGAAAAAACCTTAGACTTGTTCAAGTAAACCTAATCTTTTCCCCTACATAGCAAATGATGAGTCTTGTTTGTAATTCCATGAGAAAAGCCAACCAACAACATACTAGTAAATTACCTAGACATTGATTTTGTCAAGTCATTGACAAACTGGTGCATTGTAAAATATCCTTTTTGCTGAGTTGTCTATTCAATCAATGACATTGGTGTTAGAGTAACAAAAAAATAATGACTAATTTTTCTTTTGATTTTCTCATAGTTTCTCTTATTAAAACATTTTGACAAACATAAATTGATAATAATGCTGTCATAAAACAATTAGCTTTTGTAAATATTGACAAATAGGCAAAGCATTGCTTTAAATAAGTGGAAAGATACTTAAAACTTAATCTTGAGCTTGGAGGAATATTAATTTAGGTAGGTGACAAATCTTATAAATTGTTCTCTAATATCTTGTCCCATTCATCAAACTCTGAATTAACTTGCAAGACACATCCAATTGCCTTGATTACCGAAGGTAAATCATCACACTTTCTCACAATTTTTCTGCCTATAACTTCTAACTTTGGACTTGTACCAGAGTTATTAATACCAAATGCATGTTTTGCAAATAACAACCAATAATCTTATTCTAATAGCATATTTAAAGGATGAATGAGAATTTTACACATTATTGACCACACTTCCTTGTGCTCCATACTTAAATTATTTACTTACGAGCTCCCACTAATATTGATTCTCACTCCACACATTTTCTAAAACAACAAAAATTTCTTTCAACCAATTTCTAACAAAGTTACTTAAAGCACATTTAGGCTTTTAGCTAATGGATCATGCAAACCTAAATCCTTCAGAATTTTTTTTTGTCACATGAGGCATATCAAATTCTTTTGAGATACATACCCATGATTTAAGATCAAAACACTTTTTCATCCTCTTGTCATTGTAAACAAGCTGAGTAAGTGTGGTTTTACCAATTCCTCCTAAGCCAATTATGAGAATTACTTTCAACTTCTCATTGCCCACTTGGATCATCTGAGAACAATAGGTTTATAATTTTTTTGTTGTCCTTGACCTTACTAGAAGTATCAGGTTCTTTAACCAAACAAGTTGTGGCCAGTCTTTTGGATGATTCTCCTCCACCACTTGCTTTCAAACCTAAAACATCCTTCTATTTTACTAGATTTTCTGTTGTTTAAAGCACTTGTTACATCTTTGGTTTTATCTTCTTGGAAAAAAGTCTTAAAGAATAAAAAGGGAGTTTCATACCTAAATTATATTGCCTTCAAATTCAACATCCAAATTTCATCACAAAGCTTGAGTAGAAATCTCATCCAAGATGTCTGAAGCATTGGATACAACATCCTTTAACTCATTAAGCCATACTATCTCTAGAGGCTCCACAACTGCCCAATCCTTCACATCTTCTACCAATTCACCCTTGGAGATCAAAGCCATCTTTAAGTTGCATAAGATATACTAGTTGAGTTCTTGTCCTTGAAAAAGGTCAATGAACTCATGAGTAACAATTTTTCGAAATGTGCTCAAAAGAAGGGAGGGAAAATTTGGAGTGCAATCTCAACCATGACTTTATTTATTTCTTATGGGGCAAAGCAAAGAAATGAAGAGAGTAAAATGTCTTGTTGCAAAATGAGGAATGAAAAATGCAAACAAAGAAAAATGTACTGCTATAAAATAGGAAAATGAGGCAAATAAGGAACAAACAAAGAAAATAGAACAAAATATGCAACTGAAAAATAAGGAACTGAAAATTTTACTTAAAAATGAGCTTACAGCAAGTAAAGAGTAAAATGAGGCACAATGGACTCAGATGGTGGATGATGGATTGTGCGAAAAAAATAAGTAAAAAGATGGCCAATGGAAAAATTTGGTTGATATATTTGTGTATATGAGGGCTTCAAAACAAGGATTACTTACGGATAAAAAGGCAATTAAAGCAAATGGTATCATAAAAAATGAAATACAAGCTAAAAACTAAATGGAGTCCCATCCATCACAAAAAAAAGAAGCCAATCATGATAAGACAAAATGAGAAATGAATAGAGCAAATAGAGAAACATGTGCTACTACAAAATAAGGAACTACAAACTTTACCAAAACATGAGCTTACCTTAAGCAAAAAGGAAAATGAGGAGCAATGGACTCGGATGACAAGTGGCAGACGACACAAAGAAGAAAATGAGGAAAAAGCTAGCCAGTGGAACAAGTTGGTGATATCATTCATGCATATAAAGGATTGACAACCAAGGATGATTTATGGATAAAAAAAATTAAAAGAAATAGTATCATGAAAATCGAAATACAAGTTGAAGAGCAATGGAGTCCCATCCATCATAAAAAAAAAAAAAAGAGCTAATCATGACAAGGTAAAATGAGGAACGAACATAGAAAAATGTGCTATTACAAAATGAGGAATTGCAAATGTTGCTTACAAATGAGCTTTCTATAAGTAAAGAGGAAAATAAGGCGTAATGGATTCGGACAGTAGAAAACAAACATGGTGAATGGAGAACTACAAACTTTACCGAAAAATGAGCTTATAGCAAGCAAAGAGGAAAATGAGATGCAATGGACTTGGATGGCAAAGGGTGGACAACGAATGGTGTGAAGCAAATGAGGAAAAAGCTAGCCAATGGAAAAAGTTGGCTGATATAATCCATGTATATAAGGGCTTAAAAACAAGGATTATTTATGAATAAAAAATGAATAACAAATGGTATCATTAAAACCAAATACAAATTGAAAATTGAATGGAGTCTTGTTTATTGTAGAAAAGGAGCCAATCATGACAAGGCAAAATGAGGAATGAACAAAGCAAATAAAGCAAAATGTGCTATTGCAAAATACGGAACTACAAAGTTTACTTGAAGATGAGCTTATCACAAGCATAGAGGAAAATGAGGAGCAATGGACTTGGACGGCAAATGGTAGATGGCACAAACTAGAAAATGAAGAAAAAGTTAGCTGATATAATCTATTATATGAAGATTAAAAAACAAGGATGATTTACGAATAAAAAAAATTAAAAATGGTATAATTAAAAATCAAATATAAGCTCAAGACCAAATGGAGTCCCGTCTATCACAAAAAAGGAGCCAATCATGACAAGACAAATTAGGGAATGAATAGAGCAAACAAAGCAACATGTGCTACTACAAAATGAAAAACTGTAAATTTTAACTAAAAATGAGCTTATTGCAAGTGAAGATGAAAATCATGCAAAATGGAATCAAATGATGGATGGTGGAAGGAGCAAAGAAGAAAATGAGCAAAAAGCTAACTAATGGAAAAAGTTGGGTGATATAATCCATGTGTATAAAGGACTAAAATACAAGGATGATTTACATATATAAAATGATTAAGACAAATGATATCATGGAAAACCAAGTATAACCTAAAGACCAAATGAAGTCTTGTTTGTCACAAAAAAGGAGCCAATAATGATAAGGCAAGATGAGGAATGGATAAAGCAAATAGAGGAATATGTGCAACTACAAAATGAAGAACTGCAAATTTGACCTAAAAATGAGCTTACGGCAAGCAAGGAGAAAATGAGATGCAATGGATTTGGACGGTGGACATTAAAAAGCAAATGGCATGAAGAAAGTGAGGAAAAAGTTGGCTAATATAATCCATGTGTACAAGGGCTTAAAAACAAGGATATTTTATAGATAAAAAATGATTAAAATAAATGGTATCATTAAAAACCATATACAAGCTAAAAATTTAATGGAGTCCTATCCATGATAGAAAAGGAGCCAATCATGACAAGGAAAAATAAGGAATGAACAAAGCAAATAGAGCAAAATGTGCTACTACAAAATAAGGAATTGCAAATTTTACCTGAAAATGAGTTTTTTTTAAGCAAAGAGGAAAATGAGGAGTAATGGATTTGAATGGTAAATGATAGAAGATATAAAGAAGAAAATAAGAAAAAGCTAGCTAGTATAATCTATGTATATGAGGACTAAAAAAAAACAAGCATGATTTATGGATAAAAAATGATTAAAACAAATGGTCTCATGGAGAACAAAATACAAGCTAAAAACCTAACAGAGTCTCATTCATCACAAAAAGGGATCCAATCACAATGAGGCAAAAAAAGGAACTAATAAGTCAAATAGAGCAAAATATTCTACTGCAAAATGATGAATTGCAAATTTTATGAATTGCAAATTTTACTTAAAAATGAGCTTCTTGCAAGTAAAAAGGAAAATGAGGCCCATTGGACTTGAACGGTGAATGGCGGATGGCGCAATAAAGAAAATGAGGAAAAAGTTGGTTGATGAAAAATGTTAGTTGATATAATCTATGTAAATGAGAACTAAAAACAAGGATTATTTATGGGTAAGAAACAATTAAAACAAATGGTATCATTAAAAACCAAATATAAGCCTGAATTCCAAATGGAGACCAATTTGTGACAAAAAAAAAGGAGCCAATCATGACAAGGCAAAATGAGGGATGAATAGAGGAAATAGAGCAAAAATGCTACTACATAATGAGGAATTGCAAATTTTACCTAATATTGAGCTTTCTTTAACCAAAGAGGAAAATGAGGCCTGATTCAAATACAAATTAAGACATATCCAAAAATTAAATATATTTATAAAAACCTAATTCAAATATAAACTAAGACTTTGTTCAGAAAAGGTATAGATGCTCCATCCTAGCAATTATAATTAATAGTTTGCTGGGTTTGGCTTCGATTTTACCATCTTCAATTTTGACTAGTTTACCTCCAGGTGCTAGAATTTGTACTGGGTAATCATGTTAGAACATTGTATTTGTTGGTTGGAGATATTGCGTAACAATGCAAGATGATGGATCTACAATTTTTTCATTGCATGATATATATACTACACAACTAGTTCCCTGCTTTGGTAGCTCGCATTTTCTCTTAAACCAAAAGGAAAGAATGAAGAGAAAAAAGAAAAGAAAAGAAAAGAAAGGAGCAAAGTTAGTTGTTTACTTTTTATTGTAAAGAATCTTATACTCCATTAAAAATCAATTCAAGAAGTAAAAGGACAAACTCATGTATAACTAAAAACTTAAATTCACTCCCTAACAATTTAAGACCTTATGACAATAGTTTAACATAGACTATCCTCTAATGTTAATTTTTCTGTGAATTTTGAGTTTACTCATATCTAGAGAAGTATTAAGAAAAGACTTAATTTTTAATATTATATAAAGAAATTAATTTTCACTTCAAAAGTCGGTTTAAAAAGTATAGGAAGAAACATTACTATAAACAGGAATTCCAACTCTTATGTGAAAAATATGAGATGGAGGTCTACACCCATAACTCTTATTTTTATTTTTTTATAACAACAGCAAAGTGTAAACACGAGGAAGAGTGAAATTACACAATAAAGGTAGAGAGGGTCTTTACTACTATAAGGGCTTGATGTGGCAAAGGTTGATGGACATCTAGTATAAATATGACTCCAAAGACAAATAAAAACATAACACATGTACAGAATAACTAAACTACTCTATTCTAGTTGGAGATGGCTGCAAGTTAAGGGTTTAAGGAAATGGGTAGCCTCGATCTCTATCACCTCCACCTGCCCTTTTAAGAGGTGCAGGTACACCACCCAGTCACCATTCCCCGACGGGCTTGGCATCAGCATCACATACCCAGTGTTCCCTCCCCATGGAAAATGGTACGACCCAAAAGCTGGCACACTACATCTGTAATCCACCTTAGACGCTGGGAATCTTCGTCCCGATGATACCACAAAGGTTGGTCCATCTTCAATCCTGCTGCAATATATCTTTTCCAAACCTGGCACCGAACGAAGAGCCTCCACCCAGTCTATCGGTCATAAGAAATGCGCCTTTGTCATTGCACTTTCCAAGATTTCGTGAACTTTATCTGCTACCTAGGCCAAAGACTTTTCACTAGGCTCATCCACTCGCTTGGCACCGTAGGGTATGGATAGCACATTTCCAAAGTAAGAACCCATGATTAAAGCTTTATCTTCATCTCCATCACTTAACCTTCTCCTTCTGTCAACCATGATGCCCATGTTGGCTATCTTCTTTCCTACATTATTAATTTTAGCCCACTTGCCAGCCATCTTCCACAAGAATGCACTCAAAGACACTAGTTTGGTCCACCGAGACTCGTTGGTACTAGCTAGCGACTGTAGCCAGCTGAGTTGGTCTGCCTTAAAATAGTACATCCGGCTTATGAGATAGTCGGAATAAGGTTCTGAATCATTGGTAAGTGTTAGTTCAGTCACGGGAACGTACATGTCGTCCAAGGAGGGATCAACCCAGCCGGGGCGTCGAGGGTTGAGTAAAGATCAACAAAAAGATGGCAAAGTATAGACTACTTTAGTGAGCCATCTCGGCCCAAGAGATGTGAAACATGTTGGCCAAGTAGGCGTCTGTAGTTTGGTGGTCAAACGTGCATGCAACCACCAGCCCCTCACATCTGAGCTCAGTAGCCTATACGCAGAGGACACTGCACTTCTTCATCGGCACAAGTTTGCCTTCGATTGTCTTATTGGGGTTATAAAGGTGTTCTTTCAAGTCTACCTCTGCAAAAGCTTCAACAAAGTCTACCCTACAATTGTTACAAAGAAGTTCAAGTTCATCGACAGGGTTCTGAACCACTTCACCGGCAAATGCCCAATAAGACACCAGAGCTTGGGCCAAGGCCTTCTTCAGAACCCCAGCCATGGTTCCAGACGTCAAGTCATGCCCGGAGGTGTGATTCCTATAACAGAAAAAACACACCCTCGTCCAATGGGATAAGAAGCAAGTCTAGGTTGGAGCTCTTGACATGGAATCATTGTAGCTACCACCTCCCTCTTGCTCACACTCACAAGGAACCCTCCCTTTTCTGCTGCATCCATGTTTAGTTTGCTTCAAATTTTAAAGGATGTTTGAGACAAAAGTAGAGTTAGGGAAAGGACTAGTGGGGGTTTGGTTATGGGCTTCCAACATTTATAGTACATTTGTCGTAACAAGAAAGTTGTTACTCAACGAGCCTAAGGTCTTGATTGGAAACCACGTCCTGCCCCTGGTAGATTCTCTCCCTTTCGTTCCCTCCCCAACCGAATAACCCAAATACCGGCATCACCATAGGAGCCAGCACGACCCCTTACACTCTACGGGGGGTCGTCCAACCCACTTCATACCGCTGCTCAGCCCAGACCATTGTTGGCAACCCATTTATCCAACTCGATAGTTTTGCCCAGACCCCGATAGTTTTGTCCAGACCCTGCGTTCTCACCCCAACCTAGTAACCTACATGCCGGCATCACCCACGTAGCCAGCATAACCCCTTGCACTCTCAACCCACTTCACATAGCCAATCGCCCATTTACCCAAAAAAAAAAAAAACCCTAAATGGCAACAATTATTGGTACCTTACACTGTCCCAATGACCACAAACACACTCTCTGTGTAATCTGTAGGGGGTCACGCACCTCAAGGAGCAAAAAACAAAAAACTCATGTCAGCAAGTAGTAATTGAGACCCTCGCCTTCATAAATCTTATCGTTCTGTAGTTGACCAAGTTCAGACGAGACCTTATGTTGCAGTAGGCGAGCTTCCAAGCATCCCAAAGGTTCAAATGGTGGCACATGAACCATCAACAATGAATAGGAAGACAAATGTGATTTTTTCAGATGAAGAATGGGGGACGGCAACATCCTATCATCACCAAACGTTAATTGCAAAATTTAGTGGTAAGTGGCCCCTAGTAGATGTTTTTGAGCGACATGTAAACACAGCATGGGGGCTTGAAAAGCCAACCATAGTTGGCCTAAAATCAGCACGACAGATTAGCATTCACTTGCAATCCGAGGGAGATTTTGCTAAAGCATGGTCTCGTGAGCACAGGATCTTTGAAAATACAAGGTATTTGTTATTTTGTTGGGATGATAATTGTATTGGAGACCCATCCACAACAGCGCTATGGATTAGATTGCCAGACCTACCTCCTCCACTCCACAACCCAGGTGCATTAGAGAAGTTATGTAATCAGTTGGGCAAATATTTATGCTCAGATTTGTGAACTATGAAGTTTAAACATCCAACCTATGCGTGAGTGTGTCTCGAGATGAACTTGGAGGAATCTTTGTTAGAAGACTTTTAGGTTACGCCAGGTTCTCGAAAGCCATTCTTGCAACAGATCAAGTATGAAACCAAGCTAGCATATTGCTCCTAATGCTGTCTCCAAGGCCATGAGATAAACCAATGCTGAAAAATGCAAGTCATTCAATAGGGTAATGTGACAAACACCACTCCTTCTATAGTGGTCCACAAAATTGTAGGGAAACAAGCTCCCATAGACAAGACTTGGAAGATTAAACAGGGAAAGAAGGTGGGCTTGGACCTTGTTTGTGGCCAAAACTCCAAGGAGAAAGAGGTGCAGGAAACAATACAACAAGAGAAATCCGTTGCTTTTAAGAGAAATAACAAGTTTGGGGTGCTACAGGAGGAAAAGGAAAACCAATATAGAAAACAAGTTGTTGAGAAATCATCCAAGAATATAGAAAAGACAAGTTTTAGTGAGCTCTTGCGAGTTGTGTGTTCAAATGTTTCAACAGAGCCAAATGATTTGACGTGTAAGGAAATAGCAGCTAATAACAATGTTTCAGAAAGTGAAGAAAACAATAGTGAATCAGAGGAGATAGATGTGCTAACTAACAATCAAATGTAGACTC
Source organism: Casuarina cunninghamiana (assembly GCA_028551485.1). Taxonomy (NCBI): domain Eukaryota; kingdom Viridiplantae; phylum Streptophyta; class Magnoliopsida; order Fagales; family Casuarinaceae; genus Casuarina; species Casuarina cunninghamiana. The sequence goes on along the minus strand of CM052363.1, from coordinate 16,545,786 downwards.
TAGCCCAAAGTCAAGAGATAGAGTATAGCGATGGGGAACATGAGGCCACTACCCCAGCAGATAGGAAGAATCAATTTAAGCTACTAAGAAGAAGAAAGCAAATCAATAAAGGGGGAGGCATTCAATGTGTTTTGCCAAGCCAACAAGAAGACAGGTTAGAATCTCTTGGTATAACTCCATATGTTTTTAGCAGGTCACCTGCAATGGATGCTTTAAAAAATCCGAGTTCTAATGAATAATATAATTATATGGAATATAAAAGGGCTTAGCCCTCTAGGGAAGATGGATTTCCTTAAGAAGGAATCCAAGAAAAATAAAATTTCAATATTGGCATTGTTAAAGCCGAAGCATGGGGGAGAAGCTCTTGCAAACACAGCTTGAAAGTTGGGTTTTGATTGTTATTTACATTGCAACCCTGGGAACACTTATATATGGCTTATGTGGAAGTCAGAGATAGAGGTCTCGTTAGTTTCTAGTATTGATCAATGTATCTCTATAGAAGTGCATATGGATGGGAAGGTGTTTTTATTTACTATTATTGATGCAAGCACGGATTACAGATGTAGAAGGCAATTATGGCACAATCTAGAAAATTTACAGGCAGCACACATACCATGGATCATTGGAGGAGACTTTAATTCAATTCTTCATCAAGATGAGAAACGAGGAGGACAGTTGTACTCACGGGTAGCAAGTGCTGAATTCCAGAATTTTATATGCCAACAAGGGCTCCAAGATTGTGGGTATTTGGGTTCTCCTTTCACGTGGTCAAATAATGTTCAAGGGAATAGAAGGATATGGGTGAGATTGGATAGAATATTCTGTAATTTGGAAGCTGCAACAATTTTTCCTACTTTGAAAGTGAAGCATTTAACTAGAATTCTTTCTGATCACAATCCTCTATTATTATCATTGAGAACGATAGTTCAAGGAGTCAAATCTTTTAAGTTCCAAAGGCAGTGGTTGGAATCTTCATCAATAATGCCAATCATCACACAACAATGGTCAAGGAATTCAACAGAGCCCCCATGGATACGTCTTCATTTACGTTGCATACAAGTTAAGAAAGCATTGATTGAATGGGTGAAGTTAAATAGTGGTAATAGGGAGTAGAGGATAATAGATTTAACAGAGCAAGTGCAAGAATTGGAAACATAATTGCAAGAAAATTGGTCAGCTATGGTTTTTCATGAACTTCAAGAGGCTCAAGAAAGTCTCATTCACAATTTGATGAAGGAAGAAGGTTAACTTCGGGATAAAGCTCAAGTTAGATGGCTTCAAGAGGGAGACATAAACTCATCATACTTCCATGCTTGCATTCAAGAGAGGAGGCAATAATCAAGATTTAATTTTACATTACCAAATGGAACCCGAACGGATGATGTCGATACCCTAGGCCCATTGGCAGTGGAGTTTTATAAGGAGTTATTGATGCCCCTTACCTCACTTGCTAATAGAGAACCAATAGATCTCCTCAGCCATGTACCAAGACTGGTCACGAAGGAGTAAAATAAAATGCTTTGCCATGTTCTAGAATGGAATGAAATTCTACAAGCTATCAAGAACCTAGATCCCGATAGTGCACTAGGTCCATATGGTTTTAATGGACACTTCTTCTTAGCAGCACAAGGGATAGTAAAGGAAGATTTGCAAGCAACCATAACAGAGTTCTCTACAGGAGGCCAAATTCCAAGAAGTAGTATAGTAATGATGTTGGTATTAATTCCAAAGGTGCAACAACCAAGGAATTTTTCAGATTTAAGACCAATTAGTTTATGCACATTTCGATACAAAATTCTGGCCAAGATTCTAAATGACAGGCTTGATAAGGTACTCCTAAGTATTATTTCATTAGAATAATATAGTTTTGTTAAGGACAGATCCATCCAAGAAAATATAGCATTGGCTCAAGAAATGGTCCATGAAGTAAATAGATCAGTGGCAAGAGGCAATGTGATCATTAAACTTGATATGTCAAAGGCTTATGACATGTTAGAGTGGCTGTTTTTATTACAAGTTTTACAGAAGTTTGGTTTCTCTCCATTATGGATAGACATGATATATCGTTGCATCTCAAACAATTGGTTTTCTATCCAATTACAAGGAAAAAATTTGGCTTTTTTAAATCCATCAGGGGACTTAGACAAGGGGATCCATTATCTCCAAGTTTATTTATTATTGCTCAAGAAGCATTTAGTCAAAAGCTGAAACACCTAATGCAGACTGAAGAGATTGGTAGATTTAAAGGTACGAATAACTTTGACTATGTTTCACATTTGCTTTATGTAGATGACATGATTTTTTTTTTTGAATGGTCTAAAACAATCAATACTAAATTTTATGGCTTTGTTGAAAGATTATGAATGTTCAAGTAGATAGATGGTAAATGTCAAGAAATGTAATTTTTTATTAGCAAAAAAAGCTCCTGCTTACAAGAAATATCACATTAAATAGTGGACAAGTTTTTCACAAACTGATCTACCAATGAAATATTTGGGGGTTCCACTCTTTAAAGGAAGAGCAAAGAGGATATACTTTGAAGAGCTATTGGCAAAGATTATTGGGAGAATCAACAATTGGAAAAATAGATTTTTATCTCATGGGGGAAAACTCGTTTTAATCAAAAGTGTTTTGTCCTCAGTCCCCATACATTGTTTGTCAGTCACTAAGGTTCCGAAATCAGTCACAAAAGAAATTAATAAAGTTATGGAAAACTTCTTATGGAGTAATAGGGAAGTTCACAGAGCACATTGGGTAGATTGGGATAAAGTTTGTAGACCTTTGGATGAAGGGGGTTTAGGAATAAGAGATATGGCTACAACGATGGACTGTTTACAGTGAATATGGCATGAAACTTTATTAAAGGTGAATCATTGTGGGCACAATTCATGAAGAGAAAATATGGCACAACGGTGGAAGTTATTCACCAACCCAAAAACATTACGGCTTCATATTGTTGGGCTACTATGAGTGCTCATCTTCCCTTTGCTTTGCAACATAGTAGGTGGGTGGTAAATGATGGTTCGGGGTTTTTCTGGACAGACAAATGGCTATAGGAGCTTCTATGGTTCCCATCCTGTGAAGATTATCATAAAAGTATTAGAGATGGCATATTAGATGCAAGATTTTTAGAGAGGTTTTTGTCTCTAGAACAAAAAGAACAAGCTCATCAAATTAATTTCACCAATGAGCCAGATAAGTTAATTTTTGAGCTTACGTCCAATGGGTTGTTTTCTATTGCATCCATGTATGAACATCGACAGGTGCATGGTGAAAAGGTGGGTTGGAGCAAATTCATTTAGAATAAGTATTTACCCACTAAGATTGGCTTTTTTATGTGGTGGATGATGAACAATGGGTTTCCCACAAATACAAATGTACAAAGGCGAGGTGTTTTGCTAGCGTCTAAATGTGTATGTTGTGTCCATCCTTAATATGAATCAATTGATCATCTCTTTTGCCAAGGAGAATTGGCTAGGAGATTATGGCAGCATTTTTGCAATATCTTACAAATATCAATCAGGAGAGACACAATCTCCAATCTTCTTACTGATTGGTTTAAGGAGGCCAACAAATCTTCACAGGCAAGAATAATGATAGCAATGGTGGGTTGTTATATTATGTGGCGAATTTGGTTAGCAAGAAATAATGTCATCTATTCGGAAAAGGGATTTCTCTTGCCAATGTTGATAGGAGGAGTGATTTTTTATGTTTGTCTTCTCATGGGATCCTTTAAAGGTACAAAATTTCCATCAGTGAGTGATTGTACACGGTTACAAGCTTTGCATATTCCTATTTCAGTCACTTCCATTACAAGAGGATGAAAGATTAGTTGGAATTGCCCTACTATAGATTCTTTAAAGTTGAATACAGATGGATCTTGTATTAGTAGTGCATGTGTAGGAGGGGGAGCGGTGCGAGATTGGAAGGGAATTGTGTTTATAGCGTATGCAGTTAATTTGGGCAATGGAGATAGTGCAAAAGCAGAGGTCCTAGCCTTACTTAAAGGTTTAGAAATATGCTATCAAAAGGGAATTGTGTTGTCAGAGATAGAAGCAGATTCTCAGTTTATGATTCAGTGCATAAAAGGAAACTACTCTATTCCTTGGAAATTGGCTTATGAGTTACGCAATGTTCTAGTTATATTCCTTCCAATGTTCAAATATCTCATGTGTTTCGCAAAGCAAATTTTTTAGCTGATGGACTGGCTAATTTTGGACATTCACTGACAAGATTACAAATTTTTACAACTCTGGGCTCTTTACCAAGTCAATGTAGAAAAATTTCATGGGAAGACCAACTAGGCCTAGAGCATTACAAGCCTTCTTAAACAATTACTTTCACTTTATGTTCAGTTTCAATGAGATAATTACTTTATTTTTCATTAATGGCTATGCAATCATTTTAATTGATTATGTTTTGATTTCCAAAAATTTTTATACCTGTTCATTGGATTTATGTAATAAAGGGTTAGGTATCATGCCTTACCCTATGTATTTTTCTAACAGGTTTGACACCTTAGTCTACCTGTGTTATCAATATAAATAATAAGTGTACTATTCCTATTCCATAAAAAAAAAAACAGGAAACCACGTCCTCTTTACCTAACCAAAGAAAAAATCGACTCGCATAACACGACCAGGGAGCTGTCAGCTACGTTGCTCTGAGTCTTCCTCTTCTTTCCTTATGTTGCTCTAAGTCTGTTGCTTCCAAGTTTTGGTTTTCTTCAAATAACTTATTTAAAGGATAAATTAAAACTGTCTGCACTCCTAACGTAACCTTGTCCTTGCATGTGATTATCATCATCATCATAATTCATTATTTTTCAAATTTAAATGGTTTACTTAAAAACTTTCATTTATCTAGATTCTTATTTATTTCTCTTGAAGAATAAGTTGAACCCCATCCATTTAGGTTTTTAAACAATGAACCTCTTTCCTCCATAATTGTTCTTGTCATACAAGGTGCATCAAATTCTTCTGAAACACATACTTGTTCTTTAAGCTCCAAATACTCATTCACTCTCTTGACATTGTAAATATGTTGAGTAATGTGGCCTTGCCAATTCCTCTCATTCCAACTATGGGAATCACTTCCATTTTATCAATGCCACTTGTACCATCCAACATCAACAAGTTTATAATTTTTTCCTCGTCATCATCCCTACCAAAAGTATTGAATTATTCAACCAAAGAAGTTGTGGCCAGTCTTTCAAATGGTTTTCCTCCACCACCTCCTTTCAGTCCTAAACCATTCTTCTGTTTTTCCAAATTCTCTAGTATATGAAGCACTTGTTTCATTTTTGGGTCTATCGCTATCTTCTTGGCAAAAGGGCCAAGAGAATCAGAGATGGAGTTTGGTACCTTCCTTACAAGGCTTTCAAATTCAGCATCCAACTTGCGTTGAATTACTTTTGTAGCAATCTTGTCTAAGATATCCCTTGCATTGTGTACGCCATCTTTTAGCTCATCAAGCCATTCTTTCACTGGAGTCCCGCAAGTGCCGTATCCTCTGTATCTTCAACCAACTTATTCACGGAGATCAATGCCATCTCCAAGTCGCATAAAAGGTTCTAGTTGAGTTCTGATCCCTTAAACACGTCGACGAACACGTGAGATAACAGATTTTGGAAGTGTACTCGAGAAGAAGGGAAGGAGAATTGGGGTTGCAATTTCAGCCACGGCTATACTTTTACTTTTTCTTTTTCTTTTTCTTTTTCTGTTTTTCAAAAGCAAAGAAAGCAAAAAGCAAGATGGTGGAAGCCTGGTCGTGCAATATAGTAAAAGGCCTATTTGCTTGTAAACCCCAATCCGGGCCTAACCACAATTCTGTATTCTTCTCTTCACGGCCGCCTAAGGTTTCTCCAATAGATTAATAACCCAAAATGCTTCAAGAATTATTACAAATCAACTAAATCGCAACAGTGTTCCACACTAAGCTCTTTACAAACACCTTGCGGATTCCCACTGACTATCCCCAAATTAGTTTTCTTCACTTCCCCGCAAGCTGACGGAACAAGAGAGCAACCAAAGCAAACCAAATATCCACTATCACCTTTCTCAAGGTTCTCCTTCCACTCACTCAAATGGGTCCCTTAATACAAGAGTCAAAGACACCAATCGGACCCACCTCATTTCTTTATTCCTTAAGTAAACCCCGCAACGCCACACACCACCACCAAAGTCGCCCAATTACATACGATTTATCCTCAACAAAACACCTTGAGGAGCAACTAACTCACATAGAAACCAAAGGCTATCAATTAATTGTGTTTCCCACGAACAGGTCTAAATTAAAAACCAATCCCGCCCAGGACGACAGAACAACAAAAGTCACCAGTTTATCTAGGCTGGAACAGAAAACACCTACAACAGAACCCAACAAACTAACAAGAACCCAGGCGGGTCTTGTCAGCCAAACGGCTACTACAAATCTCTTTTATCAAGCTCAGACCGATTACAGTAGGAACAAGCACAAATCTAACGAAGTGGAAGAGAATTTACCGAAAAGATGGGTCTCATTCCAGAGAGACCAAACCTCCAAAGTCTCATGCGACGGAAATCGCACTTTCGTGAAGCCAAAGCTCCAATTTTTTTCAGAAAATTCCACACTTCTCCTTCCCGAGAGTTCCCACTTAATAGTGTTTCATGCAGAACCCAAAACACTGCTTTTGGTGGACAGACAGCATAACAAACAATTAATCTTGGCCGACTATTAACAGAAGACAACCCCGACCCATTCCGTACAGTCAGCCAAAGAAGACCAAAATTTATTCAAAATCTTTTTCAGTGCCCTAACCCCCACCCGAAATTAGCATAATTATAAGCAGCCAGAGTGCCTAAGCCCCTGGAAACAGATCTTTGGTCTCAACCCGTCCTAAGCCACAGCCAATGCAGCCTGCTTTTACAGGACCAAAATGAAGATAGTATTGCTAGAAGTAGAGAGGATAAAATCAATTTGTACGACGGACAGCCAAACAACGATGAGTTACGGATGAAAAACCTTAAACCAAATAGTGTGATAAAAAGCCAAATACAAGCTCAAACATTTACCGTTCTTTACATACACAAACTATTGTTCCCGACACTTCTTCGCTTTCTTCTCCCCGGTGCAAACTGACAAAGCTCTTTTGACAGAGAGTTCTAGGTTTCGCAGGTCTTCACGGGTTTCTCCTGGGTCTTTTCTTTACAGACCTTCGTTGCTGAAGTGGAACTGTTGCGGTGGAGACCACTCTGAAATGAAATTTTGGGATTTAAAAAGAACGCGATGGTGTTGCCAGCCCAACATTTAAGGACCTCCACCAGCTCTCACAACGGTCCATGAAATCCCGCTCCAGCAGACAGTAGGGTGCCAACTTGTGGGCCTGAATCCATCTCCAAACCTTGACCTTCCTAATGTGAAGATTTGCTTTCAAACGTATTAGACTGGGTCACTTTAGCTTGGACTCAAGATCTAGATCTTCCATCAGGGTCACCAAACTTTATCTTGAAAAGGTTTCTCCAAGATTTGAGAAATGCGAACCTTTAGAGCATGTCTTCACTCTTTACATCTTTTAAGTATATTTGTCCTGTCCTCCTTAAGACGTTTGCATATAGAGAAGCACTCCTAACAGTCCAATGCGGATATATGATGTGTTCTCAATTTTATTATCTAAAATTTTAGAAGTGTAATTGATTTGTCTATATACAAGTGTTTGGTTCAATTGAGAATATATACTATTTAAAAATTTTTAGTTTCAAATTTAATATTTTAGTGTGGGAGTTTAGGTGCATACTTATATTCTTAGAGTACCGTTGAAATAAAAAAAAAAAACTACCTACCGGACAGAAACTCAGTTACTTATAATCCCAGAAGAAATAATTTTCTAATAAAATTTCCACTCTTGGTGCCGTCTCATTTGTTATGTGCATGCTTTCTTTGCCCTCCTTTGATGTTTCTACTTGCTCATTTTCTTTGCTCTTATTACCTGTTTTAGTGCAACAATGGCCAGTGGTTAAGAAATCTGCATTAACACTGACGAATCCTTATCAAATTTGACAATGTTTTTCTTATTTGTTCTTTGTAATTGCCGAAAAGATAGGCTACGCAACAAAGTCCAGTACACAGAAAAAGGCCCACGAGCCTTGATGCATAATGGATCTAGCTCCACAAAGCCATCACAATATCCAAGGAGTAGAAGGTATACTTACAAGAAGGAATTCTGACTCAAAACGCCAAGTTGTACTTGAGTGAAGCCCTATGCGACCAAAAAGCTTAACAGAAAATGCCCAAAGTTGTTAACTATGAGTCATATAATTTAAATTTTATTAAAATATTTTTGATAAAATGAAATGCATTTTGTTAAATAAATTTAAATAAAAAATTTAATTTTAATGTAATATCAAATTTTAATTACAGTATGATATCTTTTTACTTATTAATAAAAATATATGTGTATAAAAAGTGGCAACTGTAGAGAAACACATACCTGAATTATTCGGATAGTAGATGCTTAGGGTTGGCAATCCACCCCTTGTTGCTCAAGCATCTCTAGGGTTGCAACATCAACATGTTCAATTTCTACAGTCAATACTCCACATCTACCAAGTAAAAAGATGAGATATTACTAGGTGTTCAAAAAAGATACAGGTGCCACAAGCGACAGGTATGCTCATAAATGTATCACCATCTCATATAAATTTAACCTCTTTGCAAATTCCTGGACCGCAGAGCTATCATCAAAACTTCCGACCACATGATGATAAGAAAGTGCACTAGCTGGGCAGTTCTCGAGTAGATCCAAGACCATTACTCTAATGGCCATTTGCGATGCAGCTTCACATAACATGCCACCCAGTTGCCCTCCTCCGAGAACACCTACAACCACATCAGATGGACTATCTACATGCACATCATCCTTCCTACATATACAAGTAGAGTTGGTGAAGATTCTGTGATAAATAAATCTTTCGCCTTAATTTCACATTTCCGCCAGCTATTATTTTAGAGATGAGATACTTTCAAGAACAGAGCCAAGTTTCCGAAACAGAAGCGGGTATTGAAGGTATAAAACCTAGTTCACAGACCTGGGCGAGGTATCACGACTATCACGCGCCGCGGCACAAGCTAAGGTATCCTAAACATTTGTAAGGGTTAGGATGCAACGCAAAACACATAGGCGGGTTGATGCAGCGGTCAAGCGGTTCTAGATTCGCGCAAGTAATGGATCTTGTAATCCGACGAGGTCCTTCTAGACAAATATCTCTATCGGGATGCTTAGAAAGTTTAGGCTTTCGACCTATTGTGCTAGATCGAGAGAAACTCAATGTATTGAAAAGGGAGAGAGCTAAATAGGGGGGAATTCAAGACCTCTATTTTCCGTTACAACATAATTAACAACTCAACTACCCAAATGACTTCCCGCCCCTCTATTTATAGCTCTCGTTACATAAGAAAAGAACTCTCTTTATTCTAGTCAACCCAAACGCAACTAAAACTAAAACAAGTAAAACGGCAATAGTAGTACTTAGGTGCCACCCTTGCTTGAATAGCAGAGCTGGAGCTGACGTAGCTAAATGTGAGGAGTCTACTGCATTCACCCTTAACAGCAACCTTGTCCCCAAGGTTGAAGGCAGGATAACGCTCTTCAAACAAGGCAGCATCAATCCAAGTGGCGTCCTGCATTGGTAATTCTTGCCAGTGCACCAAAAACTGGGATTTTTTCTTCCTAATTCACTGCTCCAAAATGGCTTGGGGTTAGGGGCTTAATACATCCTCACTTTCTAGATAAGAAGGCAACTCAGTCAACACTAGAACATCCTTCCCATGGAAACATGAAACACATCATGAACATGAGACCCCTTAGGCAATCTTACTCGGTAGGCAACTTCCCCAATTTTCTGCAATACTTCAAATGGCCCATAGTATCTCAAAGAGAGCTTAAAATCTCTTCTCACAGCCACTAAATTGCCTGAGGCCGGAGTTTCAAATACACCAATTCTCCCACCTCAAAGTGCTCCTATTTTCTGCCCACATCATAATACTTCCACATTCTATTCTAAGCTAGCAAATAGTCTTTCTTTCACGCCTTTCAACACCAAATCCCTTTTTTGTAACTCCTTATCCACCATCTCCATAGATGAAGATCCTGGTAAGTAAGAGAGTAATAATGTTAGGAGAGGCCTTCCATACACTAGTTCACAAGGAGACCTTTGTAAGATACTATGAGTATTGGTATCATAAAATACTCAACCCAAGGAAGCCATTTTACCTACTCTTTAGGATGATCAAAGATGAAGCAACGCAAGTAATGTGAAGCAGCACAAGTAAACCTCCAATGTTTTGTTTACCACTTCCAATTGCCCATCAGTTTATAGGTGATAAGCGATACAAAAATTAAACTTAGTACTTTGGAGTTTGAATAATTACTTCCAAAAAGAGCTGGTAAATACTATGTCCTTATCACAGATTATGCTATGTGGTATTCCATAAAGCTTAAAAACATTATCAAAGAAAGTTTAAGCCACACTTACAGTAATGTAGGGGAGAGATAATGCTAGGAAATGTGCTAGCCTTAAAAGCTAGCCAACTACCACAAAAATGACTTGTTTGCCTATTGAAATTGGTAATCCATTAATAAAATCCATTGATATATCTTCCTAAACATTGGCTAGAATAGGTAAGGGTTGGAGCAACTCATTGGGCTTAGTCTTTTCCCACTTGACTTGTTGAAAAATTATGAATTCCCTTACATATTGCATTATTGTTTGTTTCATTTAAGTCTAGTAAAAGACAGCTTTCACCCTTCACAGAGTCTTAAAGTATCTTTCATGGGTGGCCCCATGTAACTTTTAAAGGATGACTACTATTAACCTTGAATTCATGCTCAAATAAATTCTCTGCTTATAAAGCAGACCTTGTTTTTGTACACCTAACCACCTAACCACCTCTTACTTCTTGTACACAAAGAGTGTTAATAATTTTTGGTAATTCAATTCACTTACCAACCTTTTCTTAGATAATATCTAACCATTGTGGCACTAGAGTGGTTATTGCTTTTAGTTACTTTTCATTAGGAGCCTTATTGAAACCCTGTCACTCAAGATTATAAGTCATACTTGTATTACCTTGGTCCCTTAAGTTTGCCAACATCTCCTTAATTTCATTCTTAGCCATAGTTGAATCACTTTATTATGAATCTCTAGCTTTCTCTTGCTAGCTTGAACAAAGTTGATACTTTGCAAAAGGCTCTCCCAAAAACTTCACTTGCTTATATTTCTCTATTCTTAATAGGGAATTAACAACAATATTTTCTTTACCAACCAACATTGGTATTGAATTTCAAAGTCACAACCTTTCAATTTCACCAACCAACGTTGCTATGTTGATGTAGTAATTTTTTGATTCCACAAATGTTGCAAACTCCTTTGGTCCATTTTAATTGTAAACCTTTTTCCCAACAAATATTGTTGCCACTTTTTAATTGCCAAGTTTAAAGCCAATATTTCCTTGTCATATATGGAAAGTAATAAATTCTTCCCTTTTAAAGCTTGATTGAAGTAAGCTAAGGGCTACTACTCTTGAGTTAAAATAGCATATACTCCACTGCCACTAACATCACACTCCATTGTAAATGGTAAAGAGAAATTAGGTAATCTCAGCACTTGTGTTGCTACCAGTGCTTCCTTAAGCTTTATAGAGGCCTTCTCAACTTTTAAATCCAATTAAAATCCTTCTTTCTTGAGTAATCTAGTTAAGGGAGTTGTAATTAGTCTATCATGTTGTATGAACTTGTGATTGTAACCAATTAACCTAATGAACCCTCTCAATACCTTAACAATTTTTGGTACAGGCCATTCAAGTCTAGCGTTCAACTTTTCTTTTTCCATTGTCATTCTTGTTCCAAAGACTACATACTCCAAATATCCTACTTCAAACACTCCAAGGTCACAGTTTTCTTTTTCTTTTTCTTTTTTTTTTTTTTACAGAAAGTCTACTTATTCTCAACTTCTCAAACACTAATCTCACATGTTATCAATGCTCATTCCATATTCTGTTGTACGCCAATATATCATCAAAGAAGTCCAGTATAAAGACTCCCAAATACTCCTTGAAAATGCTATTCATCAAGCTTTGAAAAGTTTAAGGAGCATTACATAATCTAAAGGGCATAACTAAGAATTCATAATACCTTTGAGGAGTTTGAAATGTTATCTTTTCCACATCCTTTGAGTGCATCCTTATTTGATGATAACCAAACCTTAAATCCAATTAGTGAAGATCTTAGTTATATGAAATTCATCCAATAACTCATCCACTATTGGGATGGGAAAGTCATCCTTGATAGTCTCCTTGTTTAGTGCATGGTAGTCCACACACATTCTCCATAAACCATCTTTTTTTCTTACTAATAGGACTAGTGAAGAGAATGGACTATAACTCTTGCATTATTTTCTCAATTTTATTTATTTATTTTTGTATATATGGATACTAGTAAGGCCTATTAGAAATGACCTTTGATTCATCTTTCAAAAAGATTCTATAAGCATGAGCTCTTTTTGGTGGCAACCCCTGAGGTTTTTAAAATAGTCCCTCATATGCCTTAATTAGCTCTGTAAACTCATTTGGTCACTACCTTGCTTGATTCTCAATCCTTTCCTTTTCTTCTACCTTAATTTGTAAAATGACACTTTGCCTTTGACCTTGTATTAATTTGGCAAACCTTACTCCTTTAATTACTTCAGTTGTAACACCTTTATTTCCTTGTAACATGAAAGTCATCAACAAATTAGAGAAATCTCACTAAATTACCCTCAAACCTTTCAACCAATTCATTATGAATGCCACTCCTAGCTCCAATATAGGTAGGATGAAAAAGTCAGCCTTCATCCTTACCCCTCACAACACCATATCAACTCTTATACAAAACCCTTTTTTATAAACTACTTTTCCATTAGCTACTTCAACCTTAAAACTCTTCAATTTTTTTTTTTTTTTGTATTAGATTCATCTTGGTTACCAACTTATCACTTATAAAAATTATGAATGCTTCCAGTATCAACCAAGGCTATGATGCTCACCATATTTCTTCCTATTGTTCCATTAACTCTTATAGCCTTTAGATAGTTAATTCCACACATTGCAACCAATGATAGCCCTAAAACAAGCTTTCTAAGCTCTCCTTGCACTTCCTCAATCTTATGTGGACACCATTCTTCATCCTTATCTAGACCAATTCCTTCCGACAAAAATAGTTTCCTACAATAATGGTCAGGGGTAAAACACTCATCATAATTAAAGCAAAGCCCCTAAGCTCTCCTATCCATAATCTATGGTTGTGTTAGTCTTTTTACTAGCAAATTATTCCTATTTTCCTCCATTGTTTGTGCCTATTCCATGAAAACATATTGACCTTTAATTGATCTCCTTCCTTTTGCACTTACAATAGCTCTACCATGGCTTCTTTAGCCTTAAATAATTAGCCAAACCTAATTGCAACAGAAAGTGAAGGTGTATTATAAGCCACCATATCCAATTTAATTCTTTCTTTTAATCCACTCATAAAACAACTTATTTGATGAGCGATAACTCTATTTTCATAAAGTTTTTTTTTACCTATTTTTAGGCAATAAATAACACACTACTTATGAGAAAATATTTGAATTTCTCTTTATTTACTTGAATTTGCCTTGTTTTTGTAGCATAAAGAGGCATGGAGAAAAAGGATAAGCATGGAGAACTTAATGTTTATTATATGGCAAAATATGGATAAAATATCAAGATCAAGAAAATCAAGATGGGCTTGGGGTTTGGATAATTGTTATTAGATTTTTCATTGTTGTTGAGTTTTCTAAATAATTAGAAAACTTAGTCATGTTAGGTGTTCAAAGCCTAATTAATATAAGAGTTTAAGACCTAATTGTCTTAGGTATCCAAAACCCACTTCTACTAGAATAAGATATAAGTCTAAACCTAAATCTTATTTAAGAGAAGAGAGGAGGCAAAAAGAGGGGAGGAGGAAATTGAGCACAACTCAAGTGAGAGACCAAGAATTCAAGGTTTTTTTGAAGAACAGACAAAAAGGGGGACATACTTCTTGTTCTTTGATTTAAGATGTCTTATTTTATTCCTATTATTATTCCTCCTTAGTATTATATTATATTTTAGTTTACTTTTGTCAGAGCTACAATGTAACTTAATTATAATGGTATGAATCTTATGATTGTTATGTTTTGTAAGATATTTTGTTTATGTGAAGTTACATGTTACTACATTTAATGATTTTAAGTAATTAGCTACCATTTAAAAGATAAGATTTGCATGTTTGAGACCGATAAGAGATAATATGTAACCATAAATTAAATATGGATAGACATATACCACATTGTTTGTGTGGCTTTCAGTGTGAATTGGGAATGTTCATAGATCCTAATACATTTGGTTTGTTTCAATTCACGTATAAAGATATAGTGAATTAATTAACTAAATAGGTTCATTATACCTAGACATAGGATAGTGAATAAATTAGGAAATTTCATCATTACATAGATATTATTCCTCTTGCAAGCATAAATAACCTACATTAATACCTAGTAGTTATGGTGAAATCGGACGCTCTAACATGTTTTGTGTATTTAGTTTTATTAAATTTAGTTGATTAGTTTATTTTTCATCAATTTTGTTTGCTAGATAAATTTTAAGAGTTGTTTACCATTAGTAATTAGTTAGCTTAGTAATCATCAATCTTTGCGGGACAATATCTTACTCATAATTATATTACTTGTTCGACATGTTCACTTACATTTAAAATTCACCAAACAATGAGCAACATCTAGATTACCACATCTTAACAACAATTTACTAAATTGAAATTGATAATCATGAATTGACCTAGTTTGTTTAAGCTTGGTAAGCTTTTTGAAGTGATCCTTAAAAACTGTTGGCCTAAATTGCTTCATTGGCTTGTAAATTAAGGCTTCCTATGAAATCATCATTCCTTTGTTCTCCTTTCTCAGTATTTGAAAAACTAGTTAAGCCTCACCTTTCAAATGCCAAGATGTAATTCATACCCTATCAGATTCTAGAGTTTCATGAAAATTGAAAAACTAAATAGCGCAATCAATCTAAGAAGAATGATCATCTTCTCCATCATACTTAGGGAATTCAAACCAGATAGTGCAAGTTTGGATATGCCCTAGATGATTTTGGCCCTTCACCATTACTTTTAGATCTTCCTATTGTGGAACTTTCCCTAACCTCCTTTAGTGGCTTAATTCTAGTAGCTACTCCATTGATTTTACCATTCAATTTTGAAAAAAATTGCTACATTGTCTCTATAATTGAGTCAAGCTTTCATTCAAGCTCTGGTTCTAGCCAACTAGTGGTCATCACTATCTTTGGTACTACTTTGCAATGGTCAAGTGGTTTTAGATTCACACAAGTAATGGATCTTGTAATTTGATGAGATCTTTTTAGAAAAATATCTCTATTAGGATGCTTAGAGAGTTTAGGCTTTCAACCTATTGTGCAACATCGAGAGAACTCAAAGTATTGACAAAGGGAAAAAGTTAGATAAGAGGGAACTTAAGACCTTTGTTTTTTGTGACAACAAAATTAACAATTTGATTGCCCTAAATTACTTCGCCCCCCTTTAATTATAGCTTTCACTACATAAGAAAAGAACTTTCTTTATTCTAGTTAACCCAAACACAACTAGCACTAGTAATACTTAGGCACCACTCTTGCTTGAATAGCTAAGTTGGAGCTGATGTGGCTAAACGTGAAAGTTTGCTACAATTGAAGGCCAAGTCATTCCAGCAGTTAACACTTCCTCTTAAGAAAATTCTTCTGCCATTTTGGTATTAAGTGGTTATATATATATAACTTAGAACCCACACCAAATTTTGCTTGATGGCTTAAATTGTAAAGTAGTGACCTATCCTAAAATGTGCACAAGTCAATTAGAAATACAAGTAAGAGATTCAAATTCAAGGTACTTACTTTGCAAAGACTTTCATCTTTTTATTTCTATTGGTTGCTCATTAGTTTGAATATGGCATGTCTTTATGATGCTCTATTAAGCCATCTCTCTTATAATATGTATGTCATCAATATCATGTTTTATTCTACCATGTGCTCTACTACATTATTGTCACAAAATAACATTCCAAGTTGTATAACATAAACACAAGATCCTTAAACAATACAATAATAAGCTATATTTAGTAAATGTAGTTCTAAGTGTAGTTTTTGTTTCAAAATAAGTGATTCTAATGGTGAACTTTATCAATTTGAAACTTGTAGGTTTGAGGTGGTTAATGGCTTATTGATTTCACATGCAAGTTTATTAATAATATCATTATGAATGTGAAGCAAGAGTAAATAGGCATGCACATTTGAATATACAAATCACTCTTTAACTTTTAGCTAAATGGCCTTCTACTACTCGATTAAAGCCAAGAAAATCGAATGAAAGGAAACTAGGTTCATAGCGTGACATACTTGGTATAACTTAGAATGATCTAGAAGATAATGAAAATGTTGGTGGAGCTTGGAGGAAGGGGTTTACTCGAGTAATGTCCTTCTTAGGCTTGGTAGAAAGTCCCTTATGTTATCTATCAAGCTTCCAATAAATTACCTTATCTAGAGGGCTCATATTGAGCCTTATCTTGAGGCAAATGGTCTTCTTAGGGTCATGGATGGATCCTTTCCATGCCTACTAGAGTTTATCATTAAAACCAATGACAATGATGGCATCAATTGAGTCTCTAATCTTGCATATCAAGATTAGAAAATTCGTGACTAGTTACTCATAGCTGGGTTCTAAATTGTTAGGATTGATGGAACAATGGGTTAAAAGGAATGGTTGTCATTATAATTAGGAGTCTTTATGTAATTATCGAACCATGAAAAATTTTCTAGATGTAGTAAGTGTTCTAGTAGTATCGAGTTATGATTCTTATCTTTTTATGGAAGTAGGTTTTCCTAATAGTATTATTCTTTAAGGTTTTTCTATAAATAGAAGAAGTACAAAGAAACCTAGGGGGTGAGTTGAGAGAGTTCTCATGGAGGGCTAGTTGTTGAAGATGACTTTTTTTTAGATTTTAGTTGATGAGAGAATCCATGAGATACCTATTTGAAGAAAAGGAATGTATGATAAAATTTAATGAGAAGAGACTACAGGAGACGTAGGATATTATGATGTTCCAAACCTCTTAAATATGTTGTGTTTGTGTGTTCGATTTTTATATGGATATGTGACTTGGTTGAATTCCCCTAACATAAACTCCAGCTACAATTAGATTATGATGCAAATGGTGAAATACGTCTTTAGCATAGATTGGGTCGCTGCTTCAGGCCAAATTTTAGTCTCAAAACTTAGCTCGCACCTTTATTTTACAACTGTAGCTCAAAGCTACCATTAAGGACCATTAAATGGGGATCCAATTCCTCCTTGAAATTTATTTCATCATTGAACGACTCAACAACACCGGAGAACCCATGTCAAATAATGAGTATCTGACTCATCTTTTGTAGTTTGGCATCCCTATATGCACCACCTACTACCGTCATCTCAGTTCACACCTGAATGGCAACTCTGACCCATGACAACCTTCGCAACTTGCTGCTCACTTACGAGGCACATTTGGAACTTGCGAAACAAACCACCCAGACAGTTGCCTTTACTGCCGTAAATCCCACCAACGGTCGTGTTGCTGCATTGCCCATTCCAGAAACCAACTCCTAACATTACTTCATGCCTTCAAGTCGACCTAGACAAATACCACTCAATGCCATCCCGAGTTCTAACATGTACATCTTCTCTGGCAAAAACTGCCAATCATCTATCACTTCCCAGATCTGCAAAAAATTTGGCCATCAAGCCCGACAATGTAGGTACAGGTATGTTCTCCTTACCCCATTAGGTATGGCCACTAATGAATCATGAAAAACAACACAGGCCTAAACACTTAAAGTAATCCTTAAGGCCCACAGCAAATACAAAAGCCATAATTCTAGGCCTTAATAAACAACAATGATTCACTAATTCAGGAGCCACAAATCATTTCTCTCTAAACACTTATGAACTTGAAAATTTAATACAGTAGCAATAATGAGGTTACAATGGCAATGGAATGAACCTCCCCAAAACCCAAAAGGGTACTCTTCAAAACTCTCAAAATTTCAATATTTAAAATGTGCTAGTTGTTCATTTTTGTGACTAAGTTTTACAGTTATATGTGTGTGTAAAACATATAACTGTCTGATTGATATCCAATTAGTCACAACCGATTGATATGTGAAGAATGGATAATTATGCTAGGATTGATGGAAGCTGTGTATTGAAAGCAGTAGTGAACTTAGCATTGCACTAGTGAGATGTTTTCTTCAATCCATATAGGGATTTTTGCAATCAACAAACTAAACCCTCCCTCTAATTGTAAAACCTAAGGGAAAACTCCATATAAATCTTCTAAAAAAGGTCACCATGAAGAAATGAATTTTGCACATCCATTTGAAAAAGGAGCCAATGATGAACGACAACAATAATTATGAGCAAACAAATAGTGACATGCTTCCCCGTAGGAGAAACAATGTCCTAACAATCAATCCCTTCCCATTGAATATATCTTTTGGCCACCAAATAGGCCTTATAGCACTTAATGGAGCTGTCAACATGATATTTTACCTTGTAGGCTCATTTACAACCAATAGGATGATGATTATGAGGCAAAGAGACCATATCCTAAGTGTGATTGGCCTTAAGGGCAGCAAGCTCATTATCCATGACATCCACCCAATGAGAATCAACAAGGGCTTCTTGGAAGGAATAAGATTCAATAGTGACAAAAATGGAGAAAATGAAGTTTTGATAGTGAGGCTAACATTGATCAAAGGAAAGATATTAAGAGATAAGGTATAAGGAAGTGGTAGAGATGGAAGGCAAAGTAAGGCATAAGTAGTCTGAGCTCTAAATAGGGGGTTTGGAGGAGTGACTAGAGCAGCAGATTGAGGGTTCATGTGAGGATGAAAGCTATTGGTTGGGAGTTAGAGAAACTAAAGGTGGATCTGGCAAAACTGTAACATGAGTTGGTTCTAGAGAAGTAGGTAAGGTAACAACAAATTGAGGTACCAAGGAAAGGGAGTCAAGAAAGTCTAGGTCCTCTATGAGAAGTAAGGATGGCGTATAGGATTCTTTAGGTGGTATGATAGGTGTTGACAAGACAACCAAGTTGTTAGAGGACAACATAGATGAGGATGGTGTAAAGGAAAAAACATCCTTGCGAGAGATGACATCATAACTATCAAAAAATTTGTTTGGGGTGAATCATATAGACAGTAAGCCTTTTGGTAAGAAAGGTAACCCATGAAGACACAAGGGAAAAAACAATAACTAAATTTGACATGTGGTCCTAAAGTGGTGGTGTAACATTAACACCTAAAAACATATAACTGTCTGATGATAGGGGGTTTGCTAAAGAGACATTCATAAGGGGCGATGCCACCCATGGAAGGGGAAGGTAAATGGTTGATGAGATAAGTGACAGTTAAGATACATTCACCCTAGAAACGAGAAGGAAGATTGGCCTAAAACAAAAGGGCCCACACCACTTCAAGTAAGTGGCAATGTTTGTGTTGACAACTCCATTTTGTTGGGGAGTATGGACACAAAAACTTTTGTGTATGAAGGCTTAAGTAGAAAGGAAGGAGGAACATTCACATGAAAAGAATTAGGTATGAACCATGGAAAGAAATAATTGAATTTTGAAAAAAAATTAGTTTTTAAATTTGAGAAGGAAGATCTATGTGGCACAAGAAAAATTATCTACAATTCTTAAAAAACAACATGCACCATTGTGTGTGGGATTCTTGTGGGGATCCCATACATTGATGTGAATTAAATAAAAAATAGATTTGGTAGTAGATTAACTTGAGGGAAATGGCGCATGTGTTTGTTTAGTGAGTGGATAAATAAGGTAAGAAAAATAGTTGAGACAAGAAATTATTTTGGTGTGCGCAAAGTAAGATTTTAAAGAAGAATAACCAAGACATTTGTTCCAAAGAAAATAACTATTATTCAAAATCAAGTTGCAAGTAGGCAAAGGCCTAGAAATACACAAAGTATTTTTCAAGGAAAGTAAAAAATTGGAAAAAAAAAAAGATAAGAAACTAGTAGGAATGGTAGAACATAAAAAGTAAAGTCCTTTATCAACCTTGCCAAGTTTAATCAATGTCCTAGTCATACAATCTTGAAAAACATAAAATTTATCAAAACAAATTGTGACACAACAATTGTCATGAGTTAGCTTCTAGATGGATAAAAGGTTATGACCAAAGTAAGGTGCAAATAAGACATTTTGGAGAACTAAGTGTGGGTTAGGCTTGTATGTTCTTACATGGGTGACAAGACTATGGGTTTTATTTGGTAATTGGACAAATAAAGGTGATGCACATGGATAATAAGATGATTTTTTTAAGGTTTCTTTATAAATAAAGGAAGTATAGAGAAACCTAGGAGCGAGTAGAGAGAATTCCCTTAGGGGGCTAATATTTGGAGAAAACTCCTCTTATAAATTCTAATTGATAAGAAAATCCATGAGATACTTATTTGAGGAAAGAAAAAGTATGAAAAAATCTAATGAGGAGAGATTACAAAGAAAGTAGAACATTATATTGGTTTGAACTTTTTAAATTTGCTATGCTTAGGTGTGTCCATTCCTATTATTGTCTTTAATCCATATATTTTTAATCCACCTTGTTGAATTCCCCCGATGGAAACTTCCCTCATTGGATGATACAGATTAATATTCATTTAGTGAGTTTAAATGTAGTTGTGTATGTTGACTAGTTTATCTATTATGGTCTAACCTGCTCATGACCTTTGGCACTTATGTTTACCATAGACCAAGCTACTTAATGTTTACTTCAACAAGTAGTAATTAGACTTATGATCCACACCTAACATTTTTTTTTAAAAAAAAATGAATAAATAACCTTTCTAACTTAAAGTGACAAGCTACTTACAAAAATTTATCACATTAATGTTTTCTTTTCAAGATTCAATGTCATAATCTTGTCCAACTATACCGTGGGTTGACATTCCTAAATCATAACACTTCAATCCATGTGATACTTATTTGAGGAAAGAAAAAGTATGAAAAAAATCTAATGAGGAGAGATTACAAGGAAAGTAGAACATTATATTGGTTTGAACTTTTTAAATTTGCTATGTTTGGGTGTGTGCATTCCTATTATTATGTCTTTGATCCATATGTTTTTAATTCACCTTGTTGAATTCCCCCAATGGAAACTTCCCTCATTGGATGATACATATTAATATTCATTTAGTGAGTTTAAATGTAGTTGTATATGTTGACTAGTTAATCTATTATGGTCTAACCATAATAGATAAACTTGTCCTTCTGGGGGTTTGAATGAACACAAAACTTGCGATTGAATTTGTAGTTCATCATTGACAAGTAACGTTAAACTAGAATCTAAGAAAGTTTTAAAGAATAGAAAATCTTTCCCAACTGGTTATTATGTCATTGTTTTAGTTTTTTTTTTTCCATGTTCACAATTATTTTTATTTTTTTGTGGTAATCCAGAATACTAGGTACACAGACATAGTCACGGCGGCTTGCCATCAAAAGAAACAAATGGCACAAACGCTTGTCATCAACAAAAAGCTCTACTCCAGATTCAAAGCCATGAATGTACCTGTTAGTCAACATTACACATGACACCTGCTAGCGACCCACGTCCACTTCTTCGATCTTCCTTTCAAATGTGAAAGCTGGAATCGCCACTCGCCCACTGTATGTACACTTGTAACCACTTACTATCTAACGGTCCTCCCTTTCCTACTGCTATGCTTTGGTTTTAGCTTCTAGATCTCTTGCATACATCTGTTTCGTCCTTAAAGTTCTTGCCTTTAGCTTTTGGATTCTTGCTCATACTGGTATCTTTCACCTGGGTTTTGAGAATTTCGCTCTGCATTCTTTTAAGGATGGAAACCTAAGTATGGAGATGTGGTTGGTTCTTCGGAAAGTCTGACAATTATTGGGCTAGAGTTTTCTTGAAGTCAGAAAGACAAGTTCTTGGGATATTTGTAGCACGCTGGACTTTTATATTGGATTGAGTTCTTGAACAGTTGGGACAAGGGACATCTAGTTCGTGCCGTATAGGCTTTGGGTTTGTTTGAAAAAAATTGGATTTGTTTTTCTGCGAATTGCAAGCAATGGTTATAATTTGTGACAACAGAAAACTATTAACACCGGAAGCAATACTATATTCATAGGAAATTGCCCGATTGAAGACCTTTAATTGTCACCTTTCTCTGTAAACAACAAAAAACTGCACCTTTAAGAAATGAGAGCACTGCTTGGAGACTCTAGTTTCCAACATTGACACATTTCAAAAGAAATGTTTAGATTCAAGAAACATCTAGAAGTGTGCAGTAAGATGGAGTCAAGACTGAAACCATGTGCAGACTCAGGGTCAAACTTAGAGCATCTATAATAAACAATAAATTAAGAAATTAATGTAAAAAGAACATAAAAGAAAAAATAACTGGGGTGTTTTATGCTTGATATCCAAAACCTAAAAAGATCACAGAAACACAACACAACGAATATTATCACGCATAAAACATAGCAAAGCAAATAATCTTTGAGCTGAAAGAACATGTGCGAGAAAGGTTAGTTTTAGGGGAATCTCTAAGACTAGAACATTACCGGCCTCCATGAAGATTTTATGTTTTATTTGATATTATTGCACTATTTCCTTAGACAACATTAAGTTTCTTTTTTTTTTTTATTGTATTTTTTTTACCCAATAGTTAGAGCTCTATAATAAGGGGTTAAGTTTTATGTTCTATGTTTGTTTTTCATAGGTTTGATTATTTGATCAACCTAAACTATCAACATCAATAACAAGGGAATGATTCCCTTTTTTTTTTTTTAAGAAAAAAGTACAAAGCAACCTTTCATTCCAAAAATGGAAGCAATAGCAAGGAAATAAAGGTTAAGGGGGCTGTAAGAACAAAAAGCAACGTCCTTCTGAAAAGATAGACCAGCAATAGGAAAGACAAACGTGTTATCACAAGTGCTTGAACTGCAGTAAAGGGATCAAAAGAAATCTAGAGAAACTTATATTCCACAGGCGGAGGAAAAAGATGTAAGTTACACACTTGCACAATCAGCAGTCATTCTTGAATCGCAGCAGAAACCCAGAACTAAGACCATTGATACATAAGATAAAATGATGAAATTTAATGCCTTTTGGAAAATTCTCTTTGACGTTGCATACCCACCGTAGTCGTGGTCTACGGTGCAGAAAAAGTACATCTCTGGGAGAGAAACTATTGTTGGTGCTCTAACACCGAATGTTGGAACCAGAGAAGGGAGTAATTGAAGAAAATCTTTTATTGCTATAAAAGTAATTGAATACAAGAAGGAATAAAAGCCTACTAAGCTATTGCTATAGCTTATCTACTTCTGGTGGGTTATTGGGAACACCACATGATGTTCCATCTGGTGCCTGCACTTGGCACCCCTCCTGGTGTTTGCTCCTCTCGAAACACCTGCTGATGCCTTCTGTCGACGCACCTGCTAATGCCTTCTGTCGACGCACCTGCTGATGCCTTCTGTCGACGCACCTTCTGGTGTCTCGGCACACCTCCTGGTGCCTACTCTTGGCACCCGGCACTCTTGGTGCTTTCATTGGGCACTCTTGGCGCCTCCTGGTGTCTCCACTTGACACCCTCCTGGTGCCTCCTCTCGGCACCCTCCTGGTGCCTCCCAGCACCCTTATTGGTGCTTGCTATCAGCACACACCCTGGTGCTTGGGCTGGGCACACACTAGGATGGAACTCTTCCCTCCTTTATATAGAATGTCTAACCGACTTTGTCTACCGCGTACTGCCTGAAAATCGGCTTCTCCATGTTTCCAGTTTCTTCACGAATTCGGCGCCTCCTCGCTTTCCTTCGTCGTTAAGCATCTTATTTGCTTCATCCTTAAGCATTTCCATAAGGTACGTTAGTCAATATTTACGGCTATATGTGTAAGCCGTCATTTTTTACTTTTCCAAAAACCAAGGTTTACGTGTTTCAACAGCCTCCCTTAAACTTGGTTTTTGAAATAGATAACTCCACGACCACGACCTCCTTGGTTCCGCGATTTACTTGAGCCCGACTCTACAATGCTTGCTCGGAACTCAAACTCCTGGCTTTTTGATTCATTCTTTGTTCATGCGAACACAATGAACCCATCAATCGTTCAAGCGTCATCGTGGACACATCTTGTCCTTCTTCAATTGCTGCTACAACGTAGTCAAACTTTTCAGTCAAAGACCTCAAGATTTTTTCTACAACTTGAATCTCCTTGAGTTCTTTACCATTAACCCTTAATTGGTTAACAATGGTTTGCACACGATCAAAATATGATGAAATTGATTCTGAATCATTCATGCATAAAGACTCAAAATCTCCTCGAAGTGTTTGAAGTCGAACCCGCCTGACACGATCATCTCCTTGATAGGATTTCTGCAAGATATCCCATGCTGCTTTCGCGGTCTCCACGCTCGATATTTTTTCAAATATCGGTTCCTCCACGGCTTGAAAGATCGCATACAATGCTTTCTGATCTTTCTTTTGAGACTATGTCAAGAGATCTCTCTCCTCCTTCTTTAAAACTTCAAGCTCTTTTGGATCGGTTACTTCGGCATAACCTTTCTCCACCAAATTCCACAAATCTTGTGATTTGAAGAGTACCTTCAACTGAACAGCCCAGTTGTTGTAATTCCTTCCATTCAATTTTGGCAATTGTAATGGAACAGAGTTACTCGACGCCATTGCAACTTGGCTCCGATACCAAATGTTGGTGCTCTAACACCGAATGTTGGAACCAGAGAAGGGAGTAATTGAAGAAAATCTTTTATTGCTATAAAAGTAATTGAATACAAAAAGGAATAAAAGCCTACTAAGCTATTGCTATAGCTTATCTACTTCTGGTGGGTTATTGGGAACACCACATGATGTTCCATCTGGTGACTGCACTTGGCACCCCTCCTGGTGTTTGTTCCTCTCGAAACACCTGCTGATGCCTTCTGTCGACGCACCTGCTGATGCCTTCTGTCGACGCACCTGCTGATGCCTTCTGTCGACGCACCTTCTGGTGTCTCGGCACACCTCCTGGTGCCTACTCTTGGCACCCGGCACTCTTGGTGCTTTCATTGGGCACTCTTGGCGCCTCCTGGTGTCTCCACTTGACACCCTCCTGGTGCCTCCTCTCGGCACCCTCCTGGTGCCTCCCGGCACCCCTATTGATGCTTGCTATCAGCACACACCCTGGTGCTTGGGCTGGGCACACACTAGGATGGAACTCTTCCCTCCTTTATATAGAATGTCTAACCGACTTTGTCTACCGCGTACTGCCTGAAAATCGACTTCTCCATGTTTCCAGTTTCTTCATGAATTCGGCGCCTCCTCGCTTTCCTTCGTCGTTAAGCATCTTATTTGCTTCATCCTTAAGCATTTCCATAAGGTACGTTAGTCAATATTTACGGCTATATGTGTAAGCCGTCATTTTTTACTTTTCCAAAAACCAAGGTTTACGTGTTTCAACAACTATCCCATAAGTGGATCCTTTGGTGAGATGCGTCTTTTCAGCTAGTTAAATATATTTAAACCAAAGAAAGCTTTTATGTCGCACACGGTATGTTGCTGAGGTTAGAATAACCCGCGTTTGGTGTAATTTGTTCAGCAATTCTATGAAGCAGTCGTTTTTTATACACTCATCTTAAGGGGGTAATAAATCTTTTTTGTGTAAAGGATTTGTCCTTAGAGGGGGAAATGTGTTTTATAACAATTAACACAATTATACATGTGTAGAAATTAAGAGCATTTATACAAGATATAGCAGTGCGAGCTCCCTTCGTAGAAACTGAAGTACTTAACTAAAGCTCAGACAAGGAACTACTAGGCTTCACTATTCCTCATTTGTGCCCTCTTCCATCTAATGACCTCTCCCTTCGTCTTCTCTTGGACCCACCCTTTCCTTCTTCCACTTCATTAACAGCCTCTTCTTTCTCTTTAATGAATGACCAAAAAGATCGACGTTGTGGAGATACCAACGTTTGAGCAGTGTGCCTCATATACTCGCGCGCCATCTTGATGAGAAAGAATATGAGAGCAAGAAAAAAAGTTGAGCCACACAGTAGAAACAAGCCCCAAAAACTTTTCAACTTAAGCCGGTCTATGTCTTGCTTTGCACCCTCGGAGCTACAAGCACTTCTTGCAAGCCACTTGTCGTGAAGCCTTTGTAGACCACCATTCTCTGACAATGTCAAGATAGCAGTTGACATGTCTATTGCCAATCGTGAATCTCGTGGAAAGGCCTATTGAAGATTTACAGAATGAGAACTCATTATCATAAGGTGATGGCAATTGAATAAACCTATTAACCATGTAGATTATGTCTAGTTACTACCAAGAAACAAACTTCAAGGTTTGGGTAAGAAGTAGAATCCTTATGTGGAAATGTAGAAAGCTACGTTCCTCTAAAGTATCATTCTTTTCTACTTTTCTCTATCAAGACTATGTGCAAATTGTCTAGTGGTCAGTATGCTTTAATAGGTCAAATCATGCACAAATATTATGGTTCATACCCATATAATATATTAAACAAAAGAATAAAGGTGACTTGTATCCCACTTTATCAATGAAGGTAGAGTTACCTTCTTAGATTAAAGTATTATAAGTCATTTTTCGAATATATATGTCTTTATCCTTTCTATTTGCTGGTGAGAAAGCCATTCTCTAACATAAAGTAATAATGAACCATCATGAGGGACTAGCTTTTGATCCTTGACCATCATTATGGCTTAAAAATTCCTAAGAGAGGTTTCTAATTTGATAATATAACTTAAAGCTTAAATTCATCAACTTAAAACTGAAATTCAAGTTATAATGGCTTGAGAAATGATACTTACAAAACCCCATCCCATTTTGGTGAACTCTTGGCCAACTATACCAAATTCACATCTAGTGGAGAGGAAAAGCTCCATGTATGGTCGCTCATTAACCACTGCAGCAACACCACCTCTACTTGGACCATTCTTTAAGGCTCTCTCATACCCTTTTGGGGGGTCAAGGGGAACAAGACGGGATCTATGTATGTTGAGCTCCTCAATTAAATAATTTTCAGCAAATGAGCCACGCCAAAAGCCAATGGGATCATTGCTAGTTTGCAAGCTTTCAATTCCTTTGGTAGGGGATGAAAGTTGTTCCACTGTAAGGATTGATGTTAGGCTTGCAGTGTAACTTGAATTGATTATCAGAACCACAAATAGCCATATGATCAGCACAAAACGACCAAGGGTGGTCATAATGTTCTCCCCTACATCAAACAAGAAGTAGGCAATTGATTAATTCCAAAACTAGATATTTTGTAATGAAGACAAAGCTAGAGTAGTTTACTTACTATGAGAGGAAAACAAAGTTGAAAAGCTAAACCTACAAAGTAAAGCATAAAATTAGCATTATGGAATCAAATAAGAAAATGTGAATGAAAATGATGGATGAACCACCCAGAAAATCCACGACAATCATTGACTTGGAACATGAACTATTTTCTACATCACATGTATATAGTATTCAAATAGTATAACAAAGAGCAATTTTCAAAGGGTTTTACCAAAGGATTGTGATGAATTGTTTTCTAGGGGGACCTCGAAAGTCATCATTTGTCCTGCGCTCCAAAATCCAAACAACTATGCCCATCACAAGGAAAAGTAAACCAGTAGCACACCACATCATTGGAGTAAATGGTCTTAAAAAAGCCCAAGCACTAGAGTGCAACTTTCTAATTGGGGCCACCACAACAAGCCCAAACTCAATATATGGCTGTGTAAAATCCACCATCTTTGTTCGGTTGGTGGTGATTGTAATGTCACCAATAACAGCATCCAATTCCTATAAGGAAGAGTAAAACCATACGATTAGGACTATGAAAGCATGTCACACAAAAAATCTATAAAATATTGTTGTAATCCATACTTCAATTGTGATCTTGTGTAGAAGATCTGAGTTTTTTCCATTTCGAAATGGAATGAACTTATATGGGAGAGCATATGGTAGCAATTCTTTGGCAGCATTAAATACATCAATGCAATAACCAGCAAAGTTTTCAGAGCCTTCTACCTGGGTGACTAATTCCTGGTAATTTATTCGATTTGGCACTCCAATACGCAATTTCTTTCCGTTGCTTGCGAAAACCCACCCACGAGGCTTTTGAATGACTTGTCCTGGCCAAATTACACCATAAAGTTGTGGATTTGAACTAGAACTATGTTGTTCTATTTTCTGGTCTTCTGGGCGTGTAATTGATAACCCATACACATTGGACCAATACCCAATTGTCCAAATCCCTGAACCAATTGCATTGATCACTTCATATGCAGGATTAACAAGGTCCCCTCTGAATTGAACCTCATCAAGCCACTTATACCTGTCATATTAACTTGCAAGATATTTTTGAGAAGCACATTCCCTCCATCAAAGACATTCATGGTATCAAAATGTAAATTCTTCCCATGGAACTCAGTTAAATCTGTATCATTTGAAAATGAAATATATTCCCTACTAGTGAAATATGCATCTAATGCATGAGCAAGAAGCCAAACAGTGTCATAGGCATATAGACCATATGTATTTAGTCTTAAAAGGCTATCATTTGCCTTTTTAGCAACCAAATTACTCCACCTAGAGAGAAATTTCCTTTTGAGTTCTGAATCAAGAGTGTGCATGCGTAAAGTAAGAACCCCTTGAATATTATCCATTATCGTTGAGGAAATGGAAGAACTTCTGTCAAGTATAGTAGATAGCCAATCAGTAGTTATCCACACATAGCCGCTTTTTATCAAGTCCATCTTTTATGCTGCATCAATGACCTTTAGACCCAAGTCAGGATATATAAAGAGGATGATAACTTGAGACTCCTGCATAGCCACTTTATATAGAGTTTGGGAAAGGTCAACCTCATTTACTATGGGACTCATAGGTGCTTTGTAAGAGATTTTACAACGTTTCTCAGCAAGCTTATCACCAAGTGTAGCAACCCCATTTCTCCCATGATCATCATCAATATAAATTGTTATTACATCTCGCCATTCGTAGTAGCCTATGATCTCTGCCACTGCAGTCATTTGATAGAGATCACTTTGCGTTGTCCTTACAAAGTAAGGAAACTGAAGTGAATTCAATGTAGGGTCTGTTGCTGCAAATGATAATAGAGGAACTTGGAGCTCATTTGCAATATGTGAAATTACGTGAGCCATAACAGAGTGCTGGGGACCAATTATGGCCACTGTATCATTCTCCATAAACTGTAAATCTGTGAAAGGATAATGAAAAGAGTTATATACATAATATTCTATAACTTGACTAAAGAGACAATGAAAAAATTGTGAATAAATAAACAACAAATGTTTCAAAAGATGTACCCTCAATGATTCCTAAAAATCCAAGAGATAGTTTGCTATCCTGCATGACTACTTTCAACTTAGTCCTATTTAGAATAGTAGGACTGGCATTCACATCATCCACCGTAGCTTCTATTGCAACTTTTGCAACTTTCCCAATGGAAGAATTGAAAGACAAAATTTCTCCAACGTTAACGACACTAGGTCTGGTAGGAGTAGCAGTACCATTTCTTATAAGAAGTGCATTGTAGAGAAGCATTACTTGAAGCAAAAACTTATCCATGGCGGTTTGCACTGCAAAGAAAAAAGTTTATTCATAAATGTTGAAACACACACGACATAGAGACATAAACACGTCTATTAGCATGTTTATACGTGGATATGAAGCATGATATTTGAAGTCTTAGTTACTGTGTTGAAAGAGAAACATCTCACAAATGGCCATGCATACATCTAAACACCAGTTCTTAAACCAACCATGCAATCAAAATTTTGGATGTTTAGATGACATATATGTAAATAGTGAAGCCAATGGCAATACAACCATGATATACACATCTATACAAATGAATACTTCTAAAGTACATAAACATGCTGCCCGGCTACCCCCCAGTCTACCCCCTCTCGGCTTCTCAGAGCTTCCATATTTCCGAATTCGAGCTAGAGAGAGAGAGAGAGAGAGCAAAGATGACGGAGGCGGCGATAAGTAAGAAGCCAAGGATGGCCAACGTGAGGGACATGCCTGTCCTCCAGGATGGGTTGCCTCTGGGCGGGTTTCCGCTGTTGGAAAATTCCAGTCTCAAACGGGATAAAAAACCCGGTAATTCACTTAGCCATTATAAAACACAGAAATTTCTATATATACTAGCAATAGTAGCAATTATGATTATAGAGAAAGAGAGAGACTCTATGTATTAAAAGCAATATGGCATTGAAGCATTAAGTCTGTTTATTTAATTCAATGGTTAAATTTTAACATATCATTTAGTTTGCTCTAGGATTGTGTACGAAGAAATGAAGCAACTTTGAAATTAGGATAGGAAAAAACAGATGCACACATTTTTGTATTGGTAAAAGAATTGTCTAGTAAGGTACTCCGAAGAGTGGAGCCGAAGCTCTTTTCGATAATCTATAGGAGCCTGCAATTCTAATTCTTGAACGCCATCCAAAGAAGGTGAGAAGCTTTGCATCCTATACTTGGCATTACGTGGTGAAGAATCTAAGTAGTATGATGCTAAACATGAGGCTTGTGCTAGTTGTGGATTAATTGGTGCTTTGAAGGCTCAAACTTTTGCACTAGTTTTGGTTGATCTATTCATAGTGCCTAAGCAAGTGAGTGCTATGAGAGCATAGATGGAACCAATTTATAATCCTGATGGAATGGGATACAATAGTGATCCTTGTGCTCCTAAAAGTTAAAATGCTCAGGAGGGGGTTACATGTTGCCTCAAGAATTGCCAATCTACCTTTGTTGTATTCCAAATAAATCTTGGAAGCCAAGGCTTGAAAGGATATATTAGTGATCAAATTAGCCTTTTGACAAACTTGGTAAGTTTAAACTTAAATACTAATTGTTTAGGGGGTGATTTACCAACTAAGATAGGTCAAACATCTCTTGTACAATTAGATTATTCATACAAGCAATTCATGGAGTCCATTCTAGATAGTCTAGTTTGTTATAGTGTATGGCTACTACTATTGAATAATAACTTACTAAAAGATTAGGTACCAAAGAAATTTTATTCAATTGGTGTACATGGTGGAGTTATTGATCTATTTGGTAATAAAAGTTTGTGTGGTGTCCTTCCTCTAACTAAATCTCCTTTATTTTAAGAAATGGTGGTCTTACTACAAAAGGTAAAGTTGTAAAGGGCTTGTCTTACCCCATTATTTTCTCTATCCTACTATTGGTGATATACATGCTTTTCATCAAAAAGGGTATAAATGATTATGGCTTTGGTTTACCTTATAATCTAATGTCACTTGCCACAAAGAGAAGCAAATATCATAGGCAAAAATCCTTAATGCTTTTAGAGATGGAAAGCCAACATGCTAAAGGATTGTCATCATTAATCACTCCTTGTTAATTGATATTCAAAAAATTATAGAAATCACAGGTCTCAAGAGTTTTGTATCAATTATTGTAGTAAGTTAGAGCTCTCAATAAAATTGGAACTTTCATCCCTTGAAACAACTAAGTTAAAAGCATAGAAGGTATACTATATTACCAAAACATGGAAAGACTTGTTAACTTACATTGTTTTAATGTTTAGAAAATTGGTATAAAGGAGATGACAACAAATTTAGGTAAGCTAAAATAGTTAAAGAACTTGAATACATTTCAAAAAAGATTTTTTTTCTTTTTAAATAAAGCCAATATACTCACTTTATGGATTACAATAGTTTATCACAATTGACATCAATGGCATTGATTAAAGAAACAACTTTGTCAAAAGCATTTTTTACAGTGCATGACTTTGTTAATGATTGGGAAAAATAAACGTTTGGAGCATTTACTGGCACGTTATTGGATGGCTCTTCTCATGGAATTACAAACAAGATTTAATTTACTTGAATAAGTCTAAGATTCTTCATGTTACTTAAAAGTTGCACATTTCAGATTCAATGAAAGAATAAAGTGCATTTAATATTTATGTAACTAAGACCATGCTAATTGATTTATTCCCAATGATGAAAATTTTGATATTACTTTTTTTAGAACATTGCATAAACATGATAGAGTTGCCTAAATCAAATGCCCAAATGAAGTAATGCTTGAAACTTAATTTTATTGAATTAACAAGCTACGTGATTTAATATGTAAGTTGTGCAATTTGCTTGAATTGCATTTGGCATTTTGAAGAGGCTTATTGTGTTACCAAACCTCATGCACAAACTTGTTAACTTACATCATCATAATATTTGGAAAATTGGCATAAAAAAGATGTTAACAAATTTGGGTCAGCCAAAGCAATTAAAAAACATGAGTGAATTTTTTATTAACATAGTGGCACTTGTATTCAAACATTGAAAAAACTTACAAATCTTCATGGATGGATTTCAATTCTATAGCTCCAAAATTTTATGTCTCTTATAAAGGATTTGGAAGCACGTTTGAAAGATATGAAATACCTAAAGAGCTTGAAGGACTTATGAAAGCAAATCCAACCTCATGAGAAACATGTTTGCTGTCATTGTGACCACTGCATTTGTGATGTAAATGGCAACCTTTAGAAGAGAAATAAGTCGAATCTAACCTAAAAAATTCATCTTAGGCTTATCAAAGGACTACTAAAACCTCTACACAAATATTTTCTTGGGAGACAGTGCTAGCTTTGTAGAAAAGCTACTCTTTCATGAAACAAGACAACCACTGATAGTCACATGTAGCCTAACAGTGGATAAAATAGTAAAGGAATGATCTTTCTTGCCAATTTGCATTCCGGCTCAATGTCAGTGCATTGTCAAATATGCTTTCTATAAGAAATCTTTATTATTGGGTAGAAGAAACTGTTAAAATGAATTTTGGGTTTTTTGTTAATGACTATTTGTTAGTTAAGTTTGGAGTATTGAATGTTTTTTAGTTTCACAATATATTGAACTAGGAGCAATGATCTTCTTTTGGTGCTGAAAATAGTGGTGAAGCTTTTCAAAAACTTGAATTTTTTACCAAAGCTAATAGGAGGGTTGCCCAATCATCTTCCTTCTTTAGCCAAACTCTAGATCTTTAAATGTCTATAGTTGATGGCTTCATTGCCTAAGGCTACTACTATCCAAGATTGAGTTAAGGTGCTGTAATGAGGGCTTTGTTAAAAGAACTATTAGTTGGATTACAAAGGTTGAAAATTGATAGATTTGACTCACTAGAATACCTTCCTAAAGTAATGACCAATTGTAACGCAGGTCTTTAATAGTTTTGTATTAGGAATTATGTGAAGTTAGAGGTCTTAACACAATTAGAACTTTCATCCCTTGAAACGTTGGAGTTGTATAGGTTCTCTCACATCAATTCCATTACATTTATTCTCAAAGTTTTATTGTAGTTGGAGAAATTAATTACACATAATTTAAAAATTTCTCGAACCCATTCCAAGAACAAGGTATGAATCTAAGAAAAATATGAAGAACATAGTAGAAAAAGAGAAAGCTTAAGATGATGATTTCAATGTAAAATAAAGCTACAAATTTACAAAAGAGTGACAATACCTAAACTAGGAAAATGAAATGAAATCAGTAGCAATTAGTATTGATTCCAATTTTCCATGTATACAAAGGATTTCTCAAGAATTGTAAAACATTTGAAAAACCTAATTACAATCAAATGAAATCAATGGTAATTAGAACTTTCATCCAATCTTAGGTCTAGTGTAGTTTCATGGGAGCTAGGAGCTAAAAGCATTTCCCAAAAGCCATGAAAATAAATAATAAGGATGCCCATCCTTGACCTAGGGGAAAATTTTAGAGTCAATTGAAGTCATACATTCAAAAACTTGTAATCATAATAATCTTAAAATAAGTCTAAAAGGTTTCAAGTCAATTGAACATCATAATGATGGAGTGCCATGAATTGATATAGAAATAAGTACTTTTCTAAACTCTTAAGTTTTCAAAAGAGATTTAGTATTTCATTTTTATATGTTACACAATTCATTTTTTTAATCAATTTGTAAAAAGAGAAATAATATTTTTATTTAAAAAAATCAAAATAGGTATAAATAATTTGTGGTGTAAATTTTGTATTATATCCACTAGTCTCAAATATGGAAAAATTTTGTAGACATGTATTTTTATTAACAAATAAAAATATCATACTCTAATTAAAATTTGATATTACATTAAAATTAAATTTTTTAATTTGAAGTTATTTTTAAACTAAACATACATTTCTTCTTATCAAAAATATTATAATAAAATTTAAATTATATGACTCATAGTTAACAACTTTGGGCATTTTCTTTTTAACTTTTCAGGCTTCACTCAAGTACGACTTGTGTTTTGAGTCAGAATTCCTTCCTTTAAGTGTACCATCTACTCTATGGATATTATGACGGCTTTGTGGAGCTAGATCCATAACGCATCAAGGCACGTGGGCCTTTTTCTGTGTGTACTGGACTTTGTTGCATAGCCTACCTTTTCGGGCTTACAAAGAACAAATAAGAAAATCATTGTCAGATTCTACAAGCATCCGTCGCTACTATTGCAAATCTCTTAGTCACAGACTGAAATAAATAATAAGAGCAAAGAAAATAAGCAAGTAGAAAGATCAAAGGAGGGCAACTAGAGCATGCACATAACAAATGACATGCCACCAAGAGTGGAAATTTCATTAGAAAATTATTTTTCTAGGCTATAACTCAAATAATAAGTGTTAAACTTGAAATCAAGAAATTATAGACAGTACATATCCTCGATTAAACTAAACACTTGTCAACAAAATAAAAACATATATAGATAAGTCAATTGTATATTTAAGATTTTGGATATCAAAATTAAGAGCACATCATATATCCCCATTGGACCCTTAGAGGCGCTTCTTTATACGCAAACGTCTTAAGGTGGACAACAGACAAATATACTTCAAGAATGTAAAGAGTGAAGACATGCTCTATAAGGTTCGCATCTCTCAAATCTTGGAGGACGCTTTCCACGGTAAAGTTTACTGACCCTGATGGACTTATCTGGATCGTTACGTTGAGTCCAGCCTAAAGTGACCCAGTCTAATTTGTTTGAAAGCAAATCTTTGCTCGCATTAGGAAAGTCAAGGTATGGAGATGGACTTAGGCCCACATGTTGGCACCCTACTGTCGGCTGGAGCGGGATTTCATGGATGGTTGGAAGAGGTGGTGGATATTCTTGAATGTTGGGCTGGCAACACCTCCGCGATTTTCTTAATCCGAAAAGTTCATTGTGGTGCCTCCACCGCACTTCAGCAACTAAGGTCTATAAAGAAAAGGCCTAAGAGGAACCGTGAAGCCTACGAAACGCAGGACTCTGTGTCACAAGAGAGCTTTGTCAGTTTGCACCAGGGAGAAGAACGCAAATAAGTCTCGGGAACAATAGTTTTGTGTATACAAAGAACGGTAAATGTTTGAGCTTGTATTTGGCTTTTTACCACACCATTTGGTTTAATATTTTTCATCCGTAACTCACCGCTGTTTGTCTATCCGTCTTATAAATTGATTTTAACATCTCTATTACTAGCACTACTATCTTCTTTTTGGTCCTGTAAAAGCAGGCTGCATTAGCTGTGGCTTGGGACGGGTTGAGACCAAAGATCTGTTTCCTGGGGCTTAGGCACTCTGGGTGCTTATAATTATGCCTAATTTCGGGTGGGGTTAGGGCACTGAAAAAGGTTTTGAACAAATTTTGGTCTTCTTGACTGTACGGAGTGGGTCAAGGGTTGTCTTTTGTTAATAGTCGGCCAAGATTAAATGTTTGTTATGCTGTCTACCACAAGTACAGTGTTTTGGGTTCTGTATGAAACACTACTAAGTTGGAACTCTCGGAAAGGAGAAGTGTGTGGAATTTTCTGAAAAAAAATTGGAGCTTTGGCTTCACGGAAGTGCGATTTCCGTCGCATGAGATTTTGGAGGTTTGGTCTCTCTGGAATGAGACCCATCTTTTCGGTAAATTCTCTTCCACTTCGTTAGATTTGTGCTTGTTCCTACTGTAATCGGACTGAGCTTGATAAAAGAGTTTTGTAGTACCCGTTTCGCTGACAAGACCCGCCTGGGTTTTTGTTATTTTGTTGGGTTCTGTTGTGGGTGTTTTCTGTTCCATCGCCTAGATAAACTGGTGACTTTTGTTGTTCTGTCGTTCTGGGCGGAGTTGGTTTTTAATTTAGACCTGTTCGTGGGAAACACAATTAGTTGATAGCCTTTGGTTTCTATGTGAGTTAGTTGCTCCTCAAGGTGTTTTGTTGAGGATAAATCGTATGCAAGTGGGCGACTTTGGTGGTGGTGTGTGGCGTTGCGGGGTTTACTTAAGGAATAAAGAAAGGAGGTGGGTCCGATTGGTGTCTTTGACTCTTGTATTAAGGGAACCATTTGAGTGTGTGGAAGGTGAAGTGAAGAGAACTAATTTGGGGATAGTCAGTGGGAATCCGCAAGGTGTTTGTAAAGAGCTCCGTGTGGAACACTGTTGCGAATTTAGTTGATTTGTAATAATTCTTGAAGCATTTTAGGTTGTTAATCTATTAGAGAAACCTTAGGCGGCCGTGAAGAGAAGAATACAGAATTGTGGTTAGGCCCGGATTGGGGTTTACGAAATCTTGTTTAGTTACATGAGGAAAGAAGAGGAAGACTCAGAGCAACGTAGCTGACAGCTCCCTGGTCGTGCTGTGCGAGTCGATTTTTTCTTTGGTTAGGTAGAGAGGACGTGGTTTCCAATCAGGACCTGAGGCTCGTTGAGGAACAGCGTACTTGTTACGACGAATGTACTATAAATGTTGGAAGCCCATAACCAACCCCCCTCTAGTCCTTTCCCTAACTCTAAGTTTGTCTCAAACATCCTTCAAAATTTGAAGCAAACTAAACATGGATGCAGCAGCAGAGGGAGGGTTCCCTGTGAGTGGATGACCCTAGTGAAAAGCCTTTGGCCTGGGTAGCAGATAAAGTTTACGAAATCTTGGAAAGTGCAATGACAAAGGCGCATTTCTTGCGACTGATAGACTGGGTGGAGGCTCTTCGTCCTGTGCCAGGTTTGGCAAAGATATATTGCAGCAGGACTGAAGATGGACTGGCCTTTGTGGTCTCATAGGGTCGAAGATTCCCAGTGTCTAATGTGGATTATGGATGGGGTGTGCCAGCTTTTGGGTCGTACCATTTTCCATGGGGAGGGAACACTGGGTATGTGATGCTGATGCCAAGCCCGTCGGGGAATGGTGACTGGGTGGTGTACCTGCATCTCCGGAAAGGGCAGGTGGAGGTGATAGATGTTGGTTTTATGGTATCTCTCGAACAGTAGGAAAAACACAACCCAACAAAACCAAAAGGTTTGATATTTCGTTATATTTAAATAACAACTGAAATAACAATACAAATAGTCAAAAAGTAACACAAACAAAAGCTCTAAGGTTCACAAACACAATAACTCAATGGCTCACAGACTCGACAGCTCCAAGGTAAAAACAAGAACCTTACAGAGCAATTTGTCTAAACAGAAAACAACCACAAAATATACTAATTTGTTGCTTACTTAGAATATCCTACGACCTTACTTATATAATTGCCTACTAAAGACAGTTTTCTTTTTGCACACGATCCTCCACGTTTTGCTCCAACAATCACCACTCTTCACATCTAACCACTCTTCCACATTTTTCTCCATATAATCACCACTCTTCCACATTCTTCTCTAACAATCACTACTCTTCACGTCTAACAATCACGTTCCTGCACTTATCGGAGTGGTGATAATTCCAGCAACTCCTAACAATAGAGACCGAGGCTGCCTATATCTTTAAACCCTTCACTTGCAGCCATCTCCAACTAGACTAGTGTAGTTTAGTATTCTGTAAATGTGGTGTGTTTCTGTTCGTCTTTGGTGTCATATCTATAACAGATGTCAATCACCCTTTGCCATATCAATTCCCTTATGGAAGTAGATCCCTTTCACCTTTATTGTGTAATTTCACTCTTTTCCATGTTTTAACTTTCACTTTTTTTGTTATAAAAAATAAAAATAAAAGTTATTATTAAGGTACGAGTTGAAATTCCTGTTTATAGAAATACTTTTTTTTTTCTTCAATTCTTAAACCACCTTTGGAAGTAAGAATTAGTTTCTTCACATGGTGGACACGGTCAGTGCGGCCGTACATTTTGCCGGTCACATCCCAAAATTACTTTGCATCCTTTGTTGGCACCGAAATGAGTAAGCCTAAAATTCACATTAATAGTAACATTGCAAAATGATTTGCGATGAAGTATTGTGATGAGGTCTTACATTGCTTAGGAGTGAATTTAAGTTCTTTGTTATATGTGAATTTGTCCTTCTACTTTTTTAAATGACTTTTATTGTGAATATGAAATTCTTTACAATAAAAGGTAAACAACTAACTTTGCTCTTTTTTTTTTTCTTTTCTTTTTACCCCTATTCCTTTCTTTCTTTCCACGTCCAGAGAAATTGTGGCTATCAAACGAATTGTCCAGTTTTATGTGGAGAAAATCTGGGAACTAGTTGTGTAGTCTATATCATACAATTGAAAAATTGTAGAATCATCATCCTACACTATCACGCAATATCTTCCAGCCAGCAAATGTAGTGTTCTAACATGACTACGCAATCCAAATGCTAGTAACCCACTAAACTAGTCAAAATGAAAGATGGCCATTTAAACCAAAGAAAGTACTAAGTTAGAGACAAACTCAAATCCACCTCTTGTTAATCTTTACAAGAGGTTGCTCCATGTATTTCCTCTTTTCATCTTCTCTCCAGTCAGTCCCGTGACACCCTCCACAATATTAAGAAAGGCCAAGCAAAGGTAAATAAGCTAATTATTGAACAAATATAAAGAAGTTTATAAAGCCAAGCAGAGAAAGTAAGTCTCTGCATCAGATGAGCTAAAGCAATACAAAGAGACAGTTTGAGAGTTCATCACTTTAATCAGATTGAAACAACTTAAAATTTTCGATCTAACACCATTTATGTAACTCAATGTTGGATTGGGATATGGATAGAAAACGATATGTCATGCCTTTTACGCGATGCTCAGATTATATAGTCTTTGCCAAGGAATACAAATACTTTCTTCACCAATTTAAGCCATCAGTAAGCTAGTGAATTCGGTTTATTTACTCTTTGTTAATAGCTCTTATAGATGTTTGACAATGCAAATAATTATAGCTAAATTGTTGGCCATT
The DNA here is from genome assembly GCA_028551485.1 of Casuarina cunninghamiana. NCBI lineage: Eukaryota > Viridiplantae > Streptophyta > Magnoliopsida > Fagales > Casuarinaceae > Casuarina > Casuarina cunninghamiana. The sequence continues at coordinate 16,506,465 of CM052363.1, read as the reverse complement.
GCATGACATCAAATGCCGAATAAAGGCAGGAAATTCCATCGCTGATTCTATTAGCCCTCTTGCCAAGAAGATAGAGCAAAAGATAAAACAAGTGCTTCACACACTTGAGAATCTGGAAAGCCGGAAGGATGTTTTAGGTCTGAAAGAAGGCGGTGTAGGAAAACCTTCTGAAAGATTGTTAACTTCTTTGGCTGAAGATTATGACATTTTTGGTAGGCATGCTGATAAGGAAAATTTAATAAACTTGCTGCTTGCGACTGATGCTAGTGTCAATAAGAAAATGAGAATGATTGCTTTACTTGGCTCGAGGGGTATAGGCACGACCACCTTTGCTTAGCTTCAATACCAGGACAAGAGGGTGAAGAAGTATGGGTATACGTTTTTGAAGAATTTGGCAAGCACCATGAAACAAAGCAGCTCTTGAGGAAGTTGATTCTCCAACGAACAGTGGTAGAGAGAACCTAAATGGGCTTCAACATAGTGAAAATTTGAGGAAGAAGAAATTTTAGGTGTTTTAGACTACATGTGGGATGAGATCCTCACAATAATGCGCACGGTTCCAATTCATCAACGAAAAAGGTTGTCCAAAAAAGATTGTTGGTTGTTGTTTCCAGAACATTCATTTAAGCATTACAACTTTGATATAATTTTTTTGTTTTCATTAGATTTATTCCCAAAGCTTATCTCCATTGAAATCCTGGCTGTAACGATATGGTATCTCTTACAATTTCAAACCAACATGGATATGATTTAGTGATAAGGGAACTAAAATTGTTTAATTGCCTCATTTGTATCGTTTCCAGAAGGAGGACGTCGTGCCCCCAAGGTTAATTCTTTTCACCTCAAGCATTGCCCAATTTGAGTGAGATTGAGGTCCCTCATTGTGAGCACTCTTTGCCAGGCGGAAGGGATGGGGTTTGGCAGAACTTCAGTCTATTATATATTTGTCAATCCATACAACTTCCGACGATGTGGTGTCCTTTCCGGAGCGAGGGTTGCGGCCTTCTGTTCTGATAAGTCTTGTCCTTGGGGGATTTAAAAGTATGAATTCTATGGACCAGGGAAGAGCTGCAGCACTTCATCTCTCTTGAAGAATTGTTGCTCACTGTCCGAACCTCAAGTGTATATCATAAAAAGAGTTGCCTGCCTCTCTTACTGGCATTGAGATTCGTAGATGTCCTTTGTTTAAGAAACAATGGCCAAGCAAGGAAGAAAAGAACGGCAAAGGGTTCCTGACGGTATTTGCATACTCACTGATGGCGAATATATCGGGTAAGCTACAACAGAGTTACATTTTTAACTATAAAGCCTGTACATAATTTTAGAGGAGGCAACAATATGTTCAGCTTTTGCACATAGGTAAATATGCACCCCTTATTCAAAGGGCTTGGATCATAACTACAAGAAATAACGGTGGGCAAATCCATGTCTCTACGGGATGAACGTTTGAAGGACAGGTAATTAATCCAACTAGTTAATATTGATTCAATTTTTATCAAATTAACCTTCCTTTATATTGGTTAATTACAAACAAATATTTTTTATAGCGCTTAAATGTCCTTTCCTCTAGCCCACACCCCTCCCCTCCTCGTCCTCCTCCTCTCTTTGCATGAAAATATGTAACATATGTACTCTTAGATCTAGCATCTGAAAGGACGTAGCAAAATCTTTTTATCTTAATTTTTTTCGGTTGCAAACACACCTGTTGAATATTTCTAACTTTTAAATAGTCCTGGAAATATTAAAAATCTGCACATCTAGTGGATAAGTATGTTTTTGATCAATTAGATTACGGACTAATTTAAACACTAGAAACTTATTCCTCTCCGGTAATGATCTTTGTCTTCCATTTAACTATAGGAGCTAATTATTAATAAAATAAAATGTGACCGGGAACTGCTTTTCTACTTGTCATGTCTTGGAATTCATTAGTCTATCCAAATAAGCAGAGACTATTTGAGTTTCTTTTTCTTGCAACCAAAAGTTACCATGAAGTTTGTGTAAAACTAGAGATGCTGGAATGTTCGGGCATTTAAAGGTTTGATTTGGTTATTTACATTTCTACAGATCTCTATTTCACTCTCTATGGTCTTGTTGGCAATAACTAGTGTCATATGCCTACTATTGAAATTGTGTGGCTGTAGGTTCTAAATCTTTTTTCTCGTTCCCAATGGGTACTTTCCTTTTAAGAAGAGGCCCATGCCTATTTGTCATTGGAGTTGGACAGTGCGCTGTAACTCCCTCATGTTTGTTGAGTCTGGACTATTTGTCATGAGAAAAAGAAACAAGTGGATGGTTTGCCTCACGCACTTCATTCCGCTACAGTTGTTTGATGACCAACTAGAATATTTAATAAATACTAAAGTTGATCTTTGTTGTTGCATTTCTCCGTTGGCTCTATTCACCCATGGTTTCTCGTTCAAAATTAAGTAGCTACAAAGCCAATCTTTCCTAATTTTATTTGAATTTTGGACCATAAATTCTATGCCTCCTTTCTCCTATATTACAAATTCTGCCAAAACGTTGCTGCCAATCAGCTAAGTTATGCTACTAGTGAAAGAAAGTTGAGACATTGGTCCAACATAATAAACACTTCTCTACTCCAAAGGAAAATTGCACATACAATAAAATCGGTAGTAACTCAGACTACATGTTGCAATTTCTTGATTGAGACATTTCCTTATTTTCTGTTGAATAGCATTGAAAGTTTAGTGGTGGCTTTGTTGAGATTTTGAATTGTTGTTTAGTATCCTTTCTATGGTCTCTAAAGCCTCAAAGAGTGACCTGAAGTAAAAGCCAAAAGCTTAGAACACCATGCCCTAGAATTTTGCGTAGTGGTACAAGTTTATTTTTATAATTGTAGTTTTGACTTCAAAAAGAGAATATTTGAAGCATTTAGAATAATGAGAGGAATCTTACATTTAATTTAAACGATATTTTTTAAATGAATATGGTAGTTTATATAAATATATATATGTAATCGGTCTTAGATCAAGAACCGTCATCAAGGCCTCTCAAGAACAATAGGTGTGTAATTATAGATTGAATTTGTTTGTGGTGTTTCTTTATTCTGCATCAGATGCAGAAAATAATAGGTTATTCAATTGATATCTTAATGTTTTATAGAACATTTTACTTTTTACTTTTTTTGTTTTTTAATTTTTTAATTTTTTAATTTTTTGTTAGGTAAAAGGAATTTGATGTGATGCGATGTCAAACCAACTACTGAACTGTAGATAATAAATGAATTCTATCTTCCAACCAAAGAATGTAGTCAGCATCAATGCTTCCCTTCGATATATGTCTACATTATTTTTTTGTTAGGAATTGGATGCAGAAAATGATAAATTATTTGATCAATATCTCTTTGTTTTAAAGACTTTTTTTAAGCTCTTGATAGCTCATAGCACTTAGGGGATTTCCAAATGAGTGGTCAAGCCTTCCCATCCTCTAATAAAATCCCCAGAAATTCTCCCTTCCCCCTCCCCAATAATAAATAAATAAATAAATAAATAAAGATGCCAATGGCTTTCATTAAGACGAATTTAGGCTCAAAGGTAACTACCAAAGTTCGTCACACTTTTTGGCGTTTAGGAAACGTGGTAAACGTGGTAAACACTTGGACAAGTTTAATATCTCGGTCTTCCAGATTGGCAATAAAGATTTTTGCATGATTTACTATAGACGTTAGGTCTTAGAATCAAGAATTGTCGTTAAGACCTATCAATAACAATAGGTGTGTAATTATAGAACTTTATTATGGAGAAAGAATCTGTTTGTGGTTTTCTTTTGTTTTTTTTCTTTTTTGTTTTACATTGGATGCAAAAAAATAATAGATTATTCAATTGATATCTTTCTATTTTACAGAACTTTGTAGTTTTTTTAAAAAAAATGTTTTTTGTTCGGTAAAAGGAATTCGATGTAGGCCCCTGAGATGTAAATAAAATGATAAGGATAGCTCCTGTGGGATATCTTTCTCAAAGCAAGTATCATAGATTTGAATCCCTTGTTTGCATTTTTTATTGATCTAAGGATGTTTTGGGGCTAGTTCTAAAAAAAATAAATAAATAAATAAATTTGATGTAATGAAATGTCAAAAATAACCACTAAACTACAAATAATAAATGAAATTTATCTCCCAACCCAAGAATATTTTTAAGAATATACTTAGTATGTCAATGCTTCCTTTACATTATGTATGTATATATGTGTGCGTGTGCGTGCGCGTGTGCGTGTGCGTGGTAAACGTCGTAAACACCTGGACAAGTTTACTATTGCTGTCGTCCATCTTATCAGTAATGCTTTTTGCATGATTTCTTTAACACTGCAAAACTGTAACATAACTTCGTTTTGTCATTTGATTGGAAAGGCTTGATGATTGTACACGATCAGATTAAACCAAAACTTGAAGCAACGTAGACTTAGAGCAACGTAAGGAAAGAAGACGAAGACTAAAAGCAACGTAGCTGACAACTCTCTGGTCGTCGTGTGGTGCGAGTCGATTTTTTCCATCGTTAGGTAAAGAAGACGTGGTTTCCCAATCAGGACCTGAGGGTCGTTGAGGAATAGCGTGCTTATTACGACGAATGTACTGTAAATGTTGGAAAGCCCATGTCCAACCCCCACTAGTCTCTTCACTAACGCTAATTTTCTCTCAAACATCATTCAAAATTTGAAGCAAACTAACCATGGATGCAGCAGCAGAGGGAGATTTCCTTGTGAGCGTGAGCAAGAGGGTGGTGGTTTCTATTTAAACCTCATTAAGCTCATTACATGTCTATTTCAATTTATTGTGTGGTTGGAATACATTGACTAATCCTAAATTTTGACAAACCAATATGAATCTGTCTTTGTTATAACAAATGGTGATTTACTCCTTTAATTATCTGTTAATGAACTAGATACTCTTGGACGAGTTTTAATATCCATATAATATCAAATGGTTAAATGAAAGCCGGCAAATAAAATATACGGGAGTTTCAAAGTCGATAAGGTTTGCACTAGCTCTTACCTTTAATTTAGAAACTCTCACATTCAATTCTATAATTTAATATCGATATATTTGTATGTATGTATATAAATAGATAGAAATTTGAGAAGTCATGCCAAAAATATGAAGTTTCTAGCTGCGTGCAGATAAAGTGCCCTAGACGAAGACACAGCCGACAATAATGTTGGAGTCAAATTAAGAAATTGCATATTCCTCTGAATATTAGACATTGTTTATTAATTTGAATTTAGCTTTGGTGATTCTTTATTCTAATGATCATATACCATTCATTTTCAAGAATTGGCATAATCTTTGTTTTAAGTTGGGAAAAATGTTGACTCCCTATGTTATGTACTTTCTGCACTCCTCTACTTGCATTAGGAAACTAAGTGTGCCGAGCAGCATGGACCACCGCATGTAGCGCCACCTCAACTCACAAGTGTTGTGTATGAGATCCAGTAGTTACAAAAAGGAGTTTTTGAATGTTGTTGTGGTAGTTTCCGAATGTTGCTACAAAGCTATCTAACTAGTAGTTATCTGTATTATGGGTCAAGTAACTGGCAAATGTTATAGCTAGTATAAATAAAATGAAAATTATGGAGTAGGGTCAATTATGATGTTTGTAAGTTTTCCTTAGGAGGTTGATGTTCCTTCGAATGAACATTGTATCTGTTACTTAGTAATACTACGTGCTATCTACATTCTTAAGCTGTTGTCTCCCTCTTCCTCTTAGCTGTGTTTTTCTCTCTCTCTTGTTTCTCTTCTTCCTTCCTTCCATGTTCTTTTGTTCACCATGGCCATTGAAATAGTGCAAGAGTTCCACACTTATTTCCTTGTTTTACCCCTCCTTCTCGTTACCCTTTTATCCAATTATTTTGTCTTTAAATTCATCTCTGTGTTTCCTTGAGCTTTTCTTTCATTTCAGTTTCCCAAAACCTTTCTCTATATTGATATACAAATCACACCCATTCATTGTCACATTGCTTATTAAGACTTTTTAACCCATCTAGTATTGTTTCCTTTACATTATATGCCACGTCAAAACAACAATAAAGGTGGAAGAAGAAATTAAAGTTGGGTACCTAACAATTTGGTATTAGGCCCATGCAAGATTAGCAACCAAACTTCCCGATATCTCGCTCAACCACTTGGGTACCTAACAATTTGGTATTAGAGCTGGTCGTTCTAGATCTGCCTATCTAGGATTCAGGTGACATAATGATGCAAAGAATGGAACAAATAGAGGTTGAAAATAACTAAAGGTTCATTGAATTGTTTGAGGCCTTATAGAGATTAATAGTCAAGCTTTAAAGATGTCTAGAGCACCAACCAATGGGAGGCAATAACACCAGAGAGCTGAATGGGGAGAGAATTCCAAATGCTGCTAATGGCCCATGGAGATGGAATGAGGCAATCAAAAAAGACTTTTTGCGTTATGATGGGATGAAAGACCCTTTTAGTTGGATTTGTAGATTTAGCTAGTATTTTGCTTATCACAACATGCAAGAGAATGAAAAGGTCATATTGCTTGCATGAAATTTAGAAGTAAAAACACAAATATGGTATCAATTAATGTTTGGAGAACATTCTAAACTTCCAGCTACATAGGAGAATCTTACCCAAATCCTTTGTGAAAGATTTGGACTTCCTACGTTTCAAGATTTCTTTGGAGAACTCACCAAACTTGCAGCCTTGTGTGAGCGTGCTAAAGGACTCTAACTTGGTTGCTAGGCCCTCTTGTTCTTGTGTCAACTTGGCAAGGGAAAGCTATGTTCGTGTTTGTTACTCTCATGCCTCCTTATGGCCAATACTCTCCTAACCCATCCCTTACCATTGCTTTCAGCAATTTGGATCAATCCCAAAATATTTCAACTCATTTTCTAGACTTCCACTAAAATTTGGTTTGTCTTCCTCTTGAGCAACAAGTAGGTTGTTTCACATTAGGATTGAAGGGACAGTTACACATAGATGTCCAAGCAAGTTGACCACAAGATTTGACCAAGGTTATAGGTTTGACCAAATTATATGAATCCAAAAACGCAACCTTTTGTAGTGGGCACAATGGGTTACCACGCTGCACTCCACCTCAGGTGGCCCCTATGGTAAACAAATCTATGCCTATTAAGCAATTAACATTAATAGAGATGATTAAACGTCAAGCAAGAGGTTTGTGCTATAACTATAATGAAAAGTATAGTCCTAGGCACAAGTGCAAGTGATTATTTTTACTGGAAGGGTACCACTAGGAGAATAAGAAGATGAATCAAAAGTTAGAGATGTTAAGGAAAAAACATAGCTAGCAAAGGAGTCACTCAAGATTTCTTTACATGCCATACAAGAAGCAATGTCCCCTAGCATCATGAAGATTTGTGGAGAAAAGAAAATATATATGAGTATGATAGACATTAGAAGTTTCCATAATTTTATTAACCAAGGAGTGGTTGATAAACTGGGAATACAATTTAACAACACCTAACATATGAAAGTCATGGTGGTATATGGTAATTGATTCCTAAGTAAGGGTCAATGTAATGATGTGGAAGTTCAATACAAGGAATCTGTTTCAAATTAGATTTGTTGCTATACCACTACAACAGATGGACATAGTATTGAGGGCACAATGGCTAGCAACTCTTGGTCCCATAACGTGGGGTTTCTCCAAACTGCATATGGAATTCCTCATGCATGGCTGACCTATAATGTTATAAGGGCAACCAACTACCAAGCCAAAGATGATTGATGGAAGTCTAGCTTGCAAGGAAATTTTAACAGAAAAAGAAGGAATAATTTTTTAATTGGTAACTTTTCCTAAAGAAAGGGGGTCTAGTAGGCACCATCAACTTGATGATCAAATACTCATATTACTCTAAGAATTCTAGGAACTCTTTTGCAAACCCGTCAGTTTGGCCCCAAATGCAACATGTAACTCCAAAATTATCCTTAAAGATCCATAAAAGATGGTGACAATATGCCCATGTCAGTACCCCAACTTTTAGAAGGTATAACTAAAGAAAATGATAGAAGAATTATTAAAGATGGGGGTCATCTGGAAAAGCACAAGTGCCATCATTGGTCCTATTAGTTAGATGGATCCTAGTGCTTAAGCATAAATTATAAAGTGCTAAATCGTGAGATGATAGAAGATTATTTCCCTATGCCTACTATTGATGAATTATTGGATGAGTTATATGGTGCAAGTGTTTTCTTTAAATTAGATTTACGATCTGGGTAACCAGTTGTGAATCCATCCTGAAGGTGTGCATAAAACCACATTTTGGACTCATCAAGGGCATTATAAATTCCTAGTAATGCCTTTTAGATTTATGAATGCACCCTATAGTTTTCAAGCCTTATAGAACTTGATTCCCTAGCCTACTTTAAAAATTTATTTTAGTGTTTTCTATGACATGTGAATCACTTAAGGGTGATATTCTCTCTATTATGTGCACAATGACTTTTCCTAAAAGAGAGCAAGAACGAGTTTGCTAAGGGCAGATGAAATTCTTAGGAAATACTATGTCTAAAATTGGATTTGGGATGGAAAATGAAAAAAATAAGGGTAGTTCATGACTGGCCTATGTCCATTAATGTTCGAGCTCTACTTAGCTAGGTATTATTAAAGGTTTATCCACAATTTTGGAAAGGTTGCCTCTCCACTAATAGATTTGTTAAAAAAGGATGGGTTTTCTTGGAATGAAAAGGTAAAGATGGTTTCCAACCAACTCAAGGAGGTTTTGAGTAATGCCCTAACACTTGCTTTACCTAGTTTCATAAAACCATTTACTAGATAGTGTGATGCATCCAAGGAAGGGATAAGAGCAATTCTATCTCAAGAAAAGAAACTAATTGCCTTTATGAATTAAAAACTTCATGGTCATCATTTGCAATTATCATCTTATGAAAAGGAGTTAATGGCCTTGGATGTAGCAATTCAAAAGTGGAGGCATTATCTACTTGGTAGCCATTTTATTGTCCAAGTTGATCAACAAAGTTTGCAGTTTCTTTAGGGGAAACATATATCTATGCTTGTCCAACATAAATGGTTATTAAAATTAATGGGATATGATTTTGAAATTCAATATACTCATGGTAAACAAAATTTGGTTGCAGATGCATTGTCATGCATGAGGCAAAATGACCAAGGAACCCACCAAGAAGATATTGAAAAGTAGTTAATCCCAACTCTTGTGGATTCTACACAAAAGGTGCCAAGGCAACTAAGGAATGAAACTGCAATGGAGAAAAAGAAGGAATTGCTTACCAAGAAATGTGTGGGTGACATAACTACTAGCAAAATAAGAAGGGAAAGGAAAGGCCCTAGTCACATCACAAGAGTGCTATGCCATCACTTGACTAGTCCCAAATTGGTTACAACCTATCAAAGAGAAGAACTTGCACAATCCTTATCTAGTTTCTATCACTAATAGGATCGAGAAGGATGAAGTAGTGGCGCCTTGGGAATGGAGAGAAAATATTATTTATTACAAAGGAAGAATTTATTTAGAAAAAATATTTACCTTTTTTTCTAACCAAAATAGAAGGAATACATGAGTCCACACATGAAAGGTACCATAAATCACTCCAAAGAGCAAGGATTGTGTTTTATTGGGATGGCATGAAAAATGGTATGTTCCCATCCAAAGATTTGAAATGTGTCAAAAGCAAAAGTATGAAAGCATGAACCTCACTAGACTATTACAACCTTTGCTTATCCCCAGTGAAGTTTGGGAAGACATTTTCATGGACTTCATTAATAGACTTCCACTATCAAGGGGTTAGACATCAATCTTAGTTGTTATGGATAGATTGTCTCAATTTAGCCATTTTATTTCCTTAAATCACCCTTACACAACCACTATTATTGCACAAGTTTTATTTAATAACATCCTCAAGATTTATGGCATGCCTTGCATCACAACATATGATAGAGATCCTATATTTACTAGGCTATTTTGGAAAGAATTGTTTTGGTTGCAAAGGACTAGCATAAACCAATGGACAAATAGAAGCGGTGAATATAATCTTTGAGATTTATCTTCGATGCTCTACTGGAGAGGAACCAAAAATGTGGGTATAATGGTTGGCTTAGGTAGAATATTGTTATAATATAAGCATCCATTGTGCCACTAAATCCACTCCCTACAAAATATTATTCGGACAAGACCGTTAATATAACCTCCAGAGGGACACGTTGCTATATTTTGTGCCAAGAACTTCAATAGTGGAGATAGTGGATAGAGTCCTCCAACACCGAGATCACATGCTAGTGGAATTTTGGGCACACATACAATGGGCTCAGTTCAAAATGAAAACAAAAAAAAAAATACTATGATTTAAACAAGCGTAGTATAATGGGTGCTTATCAAAGTACGTCTATATAGGCAGACAACCTTAACCATTAGAAAGTCATTAAAATTATCTCCAAGGTTCTAGGGATCATATCAAGTGGAAGCCAAGGTCGGAACCATTGCTTATAGGCTCAAGTTACTAGAAAATTCCCAAGTACATCTAGTTTTTCACATTTCAAATTTTAAAAAGTTTACTAGCACTACCACCCAAATGGAAAGAGAACTTCGACCTATCCCGAGAGAAGAATTTGAGGTTTATCCACCACCAAAGGCCATTTTAGAGGAGCATGTCAGAAATAAGCATACATAAGTTTTGGTGCATTAGCAGGGGATGGATCCTACAGATGCTACTTGGGTACCAAAAAAAAACTTCAAAATCAATTTGAAAACTTGTAGCTTGAGGACAAGTTTGCACACATTGGGTAGGGGATGTCATGTACTTTCTGCACTCCTCTACTTACCCAAAGAAACTAAGTGTGCCGAGTAGCACAGACCACCACATGCATCACCACCTTAACTCCCAAGTGTTGTGATAGGATCCAGGAGTTTCTAAATGTTGTTAGAGCAATTTCCGAACATTGCTACAAAACTATCTAACTAGTAGTTATCTGTATTATGGGTCATGTAATTGGCAAATGTTATAGCTAGTATAGATAAAATAGAAATGACAGAGTAGGGATAGATATGATGCTTGTAAGCGTCCCTCTGGAGGTTGATGTTCCCTCGAATGAACTCTGTATCTGTTACTTAGTAACTATCTATGTTCTTAGGCCGTTGTCTATCTCTTCCTCTTGATTGTGTTGTTTTCTCTCTCATGTTTCTTTTCTTCCTTCCTCTCTTGTTCTTAGTAGATCTCGTTCTTCTGTTCACCATGGCCATCGAAATGGTGTAGGAGTTCTACACTTATTTCCTTGTTTTAGTGCACCTTCTTTTTACCCTTCTATCCAATTATTTTGTCTTTGAATTCATCCTTGTGTTTCCCTAAGCCTTCCTTGTTTTTTAGTTTACCGCACCCTCTTTCTGTTTCGACATACAAATCATGCCTACTCATTATCATGCTGCTCATTAAGACTTCTAAACCCATTTAGTACTATTTCTTTTACGTTATATGCCATGTCAAAACAACAACATAGGTAAAAGAAGAAATCAAGGCCCAACGCCTACACAAGATCAGCAACCAAACTCCCTGATATCTCGCTCAACCATTCGGGGACCTAGCAATTTCCTAAACCGTGTCGTTGTATTGTACCATGAATCCAATAATGAAATGATGGGTATCTTGGAATTGGGAGTTCTTTTGCTTTCGTCCTTTTCCTTTTTGGTCAACTTGATTTCAAGTTCAGGAGCACAAACATCAGAAACTTGCCAATCTTTCATGGTACTCAATGAGGGAAAGACAAACCACATTGCCATATGAACCAAATCTGATTGTGCAATAATTTGCTGGCCTTTATCAAATAGTTCTGCAGAGTAATAAAACACACACACACACACACACACATAATTGCTGACTATCTTTTAAGAGGTTCATTACCTAACTTAAAAGTAGACTTAAGTGTTAAGAATGCCTATAGATAACTCTATAGATCCATGCCTTAGCAATGTAGGATATATACCACACACTATAACATGCCGCCTCATCATGGTGGGTAATTATTAAACTTTCATAGTATCTTATGGTGGATTCAAGATTTAGCCTTTATCTATACGATTGTCAAAAGAGAAGTTTGAACGTTGATGCCAACTTAAAAGACTTGTTATATAACCCAAAAGTCAACTCCTAGATTGGTAGTGCTCATTATTTTGTAAATAGCTTTGCTTACCTATGCCTTGGCAATGTTACCACACATCATAACACTACAAAATCTCTAAGCAAGGCTTACTTCATATGTTGCTTCTACCTGCACTTCTTCACAATACAATATGCTTCAACAATATGATTTAACCCTATAATGAAACCAAAGCCAGCCCCAAAAATGACTCTACCTTTGAATGCAAGGACACATGAGAGGAAGCAACATTTGACATCCCATTTCCTATGAAAAGTAACAATGGTAAAGAAATTAATAGTCTAGTGGCTGACTACTAGCTAGAATTGCTTATGGTATGGTGCTAGTTTCAGACTTGAAACTACATTCTAAGATGTGTCAGAAATAATGAAAGGATATTGGTTTTCCCGAAACTATGTATTTGATATGCTAAGAAGGAGATCCATAGTATTTCTAAATTTTTGTTGGAGACATAAGGAATAACTGATTGAAAATCGGTATAGGAGTTTCATGGTTCTGGATTTTACGTTTTAACGAAAACTAAGGAAACGTTTGAACAATAAGAGTCATCGTCCTACAACTGACACCTATAGTGTCTTTTTCCCGTTGTGACTCCTATTGATTTGATTATAATTGGTACACTTGGTTAAATCTCACAACAATTGGAGAAACACAATTGTATTGCCTCGAGAGAGTCTACAATGTGCAAACATTTATATAGACATGTAAACCAACCTATGTTTGTAAAAAGGATTTTAAAGAAATATTTACCTAAGTATGGTTACTAATAAAAAATATGTTTCGTATTTCTAATAACTCAAAGATCCCTAATTGATTCCAATACAATATTTGCCTCGATTCCAATTCAATCTTGATCATCCATTTTTGGATTTCTCCTTTGATAAGATGAAAATTTTATCTCTTTGTGTTTGAAGGCTTTTGGTTTTAGTTGTTTGTATTGATTTGATTTCTAACATACACACTTGAGATTTAATTATTTTATTTTATTATTCCTGGTACGCTAGAAGAGGCAAAAATGGAAGAGGGGAAAAAAGGTGCTAACACAAACCAAAAGAAAATTTCTCATGGATACTAGCTTAAAGAGAATGGATCCAAAAGAAGCCGAGTATTGGGGGCAAAAAGGAGTAGCCTTCTAAGAGAGATGATAAGAGGAGCTGTAAGAGAGAAAATGACTGTATTTGTACGAGCTTCCATTTCTGATCTGTGGTATCAGAAGAGGCCTAAATGTAAATGTATGATTTTCTAAGTTTTCTTGATATTATTCTGAAGGTTTGATTGGCTTGGTTGCTGACTTTTGCACTAGTGTTAATAGACTCTTGCAAGTAAACGAAAACCAAAAGCCAAGTTGAGAAATTTACTTATGGCCAAGAAAGGTTTATGCAAAAGTTAGGATGAGAGAGCTACATACCACGTCAGAGTGAGGGAGACGCCAAAAGAGGAAAAAATAAAAATAAAAATAAAAATAAACCTAAGCCTAAAGGATTTAGACCTAAAAGAATTGGAGAAAAATAATTTTATTGCTTTAGGAGAATTTATAATATACAGATATTTATATCTACATGTAAACCACAAGATATAAAAAGAATGGAATAAAAAAAATATCACATAATAATCATTAGTGGTACAAAATATATTTAGTAATCTTAATTAACCTCAAATACTGCTAGTTGATTCTAATTTCATATTCACTTTGATTCTATATTATGCGTAGTCATATTCAACAACTCCCTCGGGGTAAACGACACCCTTCATCCTTCAATTCAAGGTTATTTAGAATTATTTATTTAACTACTCTGATTTGGTTCAGCGCCGTAGATATGGGGTTAGAAAAGATTTGGACTTCGTTGTCTATACATCCCATCCAAATAAGAAAATGGAACAATGCCCAGTCCCTCCTTTCAATTCAAGCTTCCGATTCATACCAGACAATGCATCAACTACTCCCATTTGGGTCAATGACGGAACTATGGGGCTAGAAAAGAATTGGTCTTCCCATTGAAAGATAAGGTAAAATAAGAAAATGGAATAATGCCCCCACAGTTTTGGGTGCTGTTCTTAATACTTTCTTGGAGAACATTGAAAGATAAGGTAAAATACAAGCAAGAACCGTGCCCCGCTCTCAGCTATACCAATAAAAGCTAAGTAGAGCAAATAAACCAATTGGTGGCTAGAGATATATTAGCCCACTTCTTGTGAGCTTACTTATGTGGGATTATATTAATGGGTTCTAGATTGGTCTAATTAAATAAGATATATGAGTTTTTAAAATTTGAATATAGTCAATTGGTGTGAGTTGTAGCTTTATTGTTAGGCCTATAAGAAAAGCACATAGGTAAAGGCTAGGTCCTTTCACCTATGTGCTTTTCTTACATTAATGAGTTCTAAATTGATCAAATTGAGTACATTATATGAATTTTTGAAATTTGAATATAGGCCAATTGGTGTGAGTTGTAGCTTTATTGTTAGGCCTATAATGAGTTAGCCTATAAGAAAAGCACATAGGTTCAAGCTATAAGAAAAGCACATAGCCTGCACCTATGTGCTTTTCTTATAGGCTTAACTCTTTACAAGTCTAACAATAAAGCTACAACTCACACCAGTCCATATTCAAATTTTAAAAATTCATATAAATTACTTAATTAGACCAATCTAGAACCCATTAATATAATCCCACAAAAGTAAGCTCGCAAAAAGTGGGCTAATATATCTCTAACCACCAATTGGTTTAAAGATAATTGATGCTGTGATTAAAGATAATCGGTGCCCTTTGTAGCCTATATAATGTTTAATCTTTGCTTTGTATTTTTAATAAATACTCGCACAAAATAGTGTTGTTTGGCAAGGTTTGTGTTCGTATTGAGAGAACGATTTACCCTCATTAAGTCCTAGACTTTTGCATCATGTTTTCTTGATTAGCAAAAATTTTAACAAGATTCTATTTAAAAACTCTAAATTTTTTGTTCATGTACTGATGTACTTTGGCTATTACACATGTTTTATCCTTTTATTGAGTGTAAAAGTAAGTTTTCTAGCTACCCATAGAAGCTTTTTTTTTTTTTTTTTGTGTGTGTGTGTGATTAAAGCAACTCACAACGTTAAAAACTTAAATTGGACAATGTTAAAAACTTAAAGCAACTTACATTCATAGAAAAATTGGACAATCTTCTTGTCTTCAGATAGTAATTGATTTTTTTTTCTCTCAATGATTTCCTAACATTCTCCTACCTTTTACTATGTTTTTTCTTTTCGTTATGCAGGACCTTGCGGATTCGGGAGGCGTTTATACTGCTAAACAGACTTGTGTCCAACAGTGCATATTCTATTATTGTCTTCCACTGTTAAGAAATGGCCAGCTCGACCATTTATATTGCCAATTGGTTGTCTCGTAAAGATCGAAGACATGAGCAGTCTAGGAAACGCGGACACCGTGGTAAACACTTAGGACAAGTTAACTATCTCCGTCTTCAAGGTTAGCAGTAAAGATTCTTGTATGAATTCTTTAACACTTCAAAACTATAACATTAACTTCCATTTGTCATTTGATTGGAAAGGCTTGATGACTGTACACCGTCAGGTTAAACCAAAACTTGAAGCAACGTAGACTTAGAGCATCGTATGGGACCAAGACGAAGACTCAGAGCAACGTAGTTCATTAACTCTCTGGTCGTCGTACAGTGAGCCAATTTTTTCTCTCGTTAGGTAAAGAGGACGTGGTTTCCCAATCAGGACCTGAGGGTCGTTGAGGAACGTGCCTATTACGGTGAACTTACTATAAATGTTAGAAAGCCCATATCCAACCCCCCACTTGCCCCTTCCCTAGCTCTAATTTTCTCTTAAACGTCCTTCAAAAATTTGAAGCAAACTAAAGATGGAAGCAGCAGCAGCAGAGGGAGAGTTCGTTGTGAGTGTGAGCAAGAGGGAGGTGGTGGCAGCAGTGTTGCCATTTCAAGAGCATTGGCTGCCACTCTCCAACCTAGACTTGCTTCTTCCCCCGCTGGACGTGGGAGTGTTTTTCTGTTATAAGAATCACACCTCCGGGCACGACCTGACGTTTGGAGCCATGGCTGGGGTTCTGAAGAAGGCCTTGGCCCAAGCTCTGGTGTCCTATTATGCATTTGCCGGTGAGGTGGTTCAGAACTCAGCCGGTGAACCTGAACTTTTCTGCAACAACCGCGGGGTAGACTTTGTTGAAGCTTTTGCTGAGATAGACCTGAAAGACCTTAAACTTTATAACCCTGATGTAACAATCGAAGGCAAACTTGTGCCGAAGAAGAAGCTCGGTGTCCTCTGCGTACAGGCCACTGAGCTCAGATGTGGGGGGCTGGTGGTTGCATGCACGTTTGACCACCGAATCGCAGACGCCTACTCGGCCAACATGTTTCTTGTCTCATGGGCCGAGATGGCTCAGTTTAAGCCCATCTCTACTTTGCCATCTTTTCGTCGATCTTTACTGAGCCCTCGACGCCCCGGCTGGGTTGATCCCTCCTTGGACGACATGTACGTTCCCGTGACTCAAATACCAACTAACAAGGACCCAGAACCTGATTCCGATTGTCTCATAAGCCGGATGTACTACGTGAAGGCAGACCAACTGAGCCGGCTTCAGTCGCTAGCCAGTACCAACGGGTCGCGGCGGACCAAACTGGAGTCTTTGAGTGCATTCTTGTGGAAGATGGTTGCCAAGTGGGCTAAGATCAATAATGTTGGCAAAAAGATAGCCAAGATGGGCCTCGTGGTTGACGGAAGGAGAAGGTTAAGTGATGAAGATGAAGATAAAGCTTTACTCATGGGTTCTTACTTTGGAAATGTCCTATCTGTACCCTACGGTGCCATGGAAGTGGATGAGCTTAGTGAAAAGCCTTTGGCCTGGGTAGCAGATGGAGTTCACGAATTCTTGGAATGTGCAGTGACAAAGGAGCATTTCTTGCGGCTGATAGACTGGGTGGAGGCTCATCGTCCGGTTCCCAGTTTGGCAAAGATATATTGCAGTGGAACTGAAGATGGACCAGCCTTTGTGGTCTCATGCGGGCAGAGGTTCCCGGTGTCAAAGGTGGATTTCGGGTGGGGTGTGCCGGCGTTTGGGTCTTACCATTTTCCATGGGAAGGGAACGCCGGGTATGTGATGCCGATGCCAAGCCCGTTGGGAAACGGTGACTGGGTGGTGTACCTGCACCTCTTGAAAGGGCAGGTGGAGGTGATAGAGACCGAGGCTGCCCATATCTTTAAACCCTTAAATTGCAGAGATCTCCAACTGGAGTAGTATAGTATTCTGTACACGTGGTGTGTTTCTATCTGTCTTTGGTGTCATATCTATACTAGATGTCAATGACCCTTTGCCATATC
This sequence comes from Casuarina cunninghamiana, assembly GCA_028551485.1. Taxonomy (NCBI): domain Eukaryota; kingdom Viridiplantae; phylum Streptophyta; class Magnoliopsida; order Fagales; family Casuarinaceae; genus Casuarina; species Casuarina cunninghamiana. The sequence goes on along the minus strand of CM052363.1, from coordinate 16,488,994 downwards.
AATCCCCCTATGGAACTAGACCCTCTTCACCTTTATTGTGTAATTTCACTCTTTTTCATGTTTAACTTTCAACTTTTTGTTATAAAAAAATTTTAAAAAAAGTTATCAGTGTAGATTTTCATCTCATATTTTTAAGGTATGAGTTGAGATTCCAGTTTATAGTAATGTTTCTTCCTTCAATTCTTACAATCCCTTTGGAAATAATGATTAGTTTCTTTACATGGTATCAAAATCTAAGTTTTTCTTTGATACCTTTATAGATATGAGTAACCTTAAAATTCACACAAATAGTAACATTGCAAAATGGTTTGCGATAAACTATTATAGAGGAGTGAATTTAAGTTCTTTGTCATATGTGAATTTGTCCTTCTACTCCTTTGATTGACTTTGAACGTGAATATGAGATTCCTGGACGAGTTTTAATATCCATAAAATATCAAATGTTTAAACGAATATCGGCAAATAAAATTTACGGAAGTTTCAAAGTCAATGACTTTTGCACTAGCTCTTACCTTTAATTGAGAAACTCTCACATTCAATTCTATAATTTAATATCGATATATATGCATGTATGTATATAAATATATAAATGTTTGAGAAGTCATGGGAAAAATATGAAGTTGGTATCTGCGTGCAGACAAAGTACCAAGACACAGAGCCGACAATAATTTTGGAGTCAAACTAAGAAATGGCATATTCCTCTGAAGATTAGGTACTGTCTATTAATTTGATTTCAGCTTTGATGATTCTTTATTCTAATGATCAGGTACCATTCATTTTTAGGAATCGACATCATCTTTCTTTTGAGTTGGGAAAAATGCTGACGTCCGTGGGCACCCAGTGCTCGAAGAAGGCGCATTTTCTATTCTGAACAAGACCCCCCACCTAAACCACGTCCTTTTGTTTTACGATGAATCCAATAATGCAGTGACAGGCATCTTGGAATCGGGAGATCTTTTGCATTCCTCCTTTTCTTTTTCGGTCAAATTGATTTCAAGTTTAGGGGCACAAAAATCAGAAACGTGCCAGTCTTTCATCGTCCTTAATAAGGGAAAGACAAAGCACATCGCCATGTGAACTAAATCTGACCTTGTACAATAATTTGCTGGCCTTCATCAAACATTTCTGCAGAAAAAAAAATATAGAATAGCTAATTACCTTTTTAGAGTTCAATTACTCAATCTAAAAGTCAATTCAAGAGTTAAAAATGCTTATAAGTTCCTCTATAGATCCATGCCTTAGCAATGTAGGATAGATACCACACAATATAACATGCCTCCTTACCTTGATGGATAGTTACCAAACCTTCATAATGTTTTAAAGTGGACTCATGATTTTAGCCTTATCCATATGACTGCCAAAGTAGAAGTTTGAGCCTTGATATCAACTTAATAAGACTATTATATATCCTAAAAGTTAACTAAAAAATTAGTAAAACTCATTATCTTATAAATAGCTCCGTTTACCTATGCTTTGGCAATGTGAGATGCATACCACATACCATAAGAGTACAAAATCTCTAAGCAAGGCTTACATCATATGTTGCTTCTACCTATACTTATTCATAATACTATAAGCTTCAACAGTATGATGAACCCTATAATAAAGCCAAAACCAGCCCACAAAAAAGACTACCTTTGAATGCGATGATACCTAAGAGGAAGCAACATTTGGACATCTCATTTCCTATGAAAAATAACAATTGTTAATAAATTAACAGTCTAGTGGTTGATTACTGCCTAGAATTACTTATGGTATGTAAATAGTTTTAGACTACTTTAAACTACATTCTAAAATGCATAAGAACTAATGAAAAAATACTGCTTTTTCCAAAACTATGTATTTGATACGCTAAAAAAGGCGATCCATAGTATTTCTAAACTTGTGATAGAGACACAACGAATAACTAATTGAAAATCAGGTTTGGAGTTTCAAAGCTCTGGTTTTTACGTTGTAACGAAAACTAAGGAAAATTTTGAACAATAAAAGATATCATCTTACAACCAGCATCTATAGTGTATGTTTTCCGTTCTGACTCCTATTGATTTGATTATAATTGGTGCACTTGGTTTAATGTCACAACATGTGGCGAAAAACAATTTCATTGCCTCGAGAGTGTAAAATGTACAAACATTTATATAGACATGTACAATGACCTATGTTTAAAAAAAGGAATAAAGAAATATTTACCTAAGTATGGTTACTAATAAACAATATGATTGTTATTTCTAATTAAAGTCAAAGATCCCTAACTGATTCCAATGCAATATTTCCCTAACTCCAAGTCAATTTTGATCATCCATTTTTGGATTTCTTCTTTGATAAGGTGAAAAGTTTACCTATTTGTGTTCAAAGCTTTTCTTAGATGAATACATGAATTTATTTATCTAAAAATAAGATAGTACAAAAGATCAGGGATATATCCTAACATTACAATTTATCTTAGAGAATATCAAATTTGAAATTCTCGAACTATAACACAATAAAATATTTACATAAAAAAGGTTCATATTCTGAAAAAAAAATGTTCTTCTATATATTACTTTTTTGATTGTAGCTAATAAAATTAGTATTTTAATAATATTATTTTAAAAATGTTTACAACAATACATACCACAAATAACACGTACATACCAAAAGGGAGCAAATGTGTTAAAAGGCTTTTATTTTTAGTTGTTTGTGTTGATTTGATTTCTAATATACACACCCGAGTATTAAGGTCTTTTATTTATTTATTTATTTTTTTGGTGGTAGGTTATGAGACACAAAAAAATGTTAGAGGCAAAAAAAGAAAAAATAAAAACAGGAGTAATAGAAACAAAGAGAAAATTTCTTATGGATGCTAGACAATGCAACAACTACTCCCATTTGGTTCAATGACGGAACTATCGGGTAGAAAATAATTGGTCGTCCACATCACATCCCATCCAGACAAGAAAATGGAATAATGCCCAGCCGTTTTGGGTGCTGTTCATAATACTCTATTCGAGAACAATGAAAAGCAAAGCAAAATACAAGTAGAAGAATTAATACTGTCTCAGCCACTACCTTGCTGCTCTCTCTAAGATATCAACAAAAGCTAAGTAGAGCAAATAAACCAATTAGGTAACGGAGATAACCAAGTTGGAGGCATCAAAAAGGAGAAAATTTCGCACCTCATGGGTTTAAATTTTCAAAGGAACATCTTTCTTTTGTGTTTTCAACTGACTGATTGAATGTAGGACCCGTTTTTCGCTGTCCTTGAAAGACCTCGAAAATGGAGCTCCAAAGATCACCAGCAACATCCCTACTGGCGTTTTGTGATGGTCGCTGTGGTACCTTCATCAATGGGGAAACTTTTGGTGCAAAAGGATAGCTTGAGGTTGACTTTGTCGAATAGCATCAAAGCCTAGTACAAAATGAAGCAAAATAAGAAACAAGTCTTTGAACAAGCTGAGTGCAACAATTGTCCAATTTTTTTTATAATAAATATGTGCATATATTTATTTAAGAACATGAAAATGCAAAGACTTATGGGTATATTTTAATATTATGAGCTCATTTAAATGAAAAAAAAATATTAAAATTCTTTAATTATAATACAACAAAATATTTGTCTAAGAGAATTTAATATTCCTAAATAGAAATATTCTTTCACATATTAATTTTCTAATTCTTGCCAACAAAATTGGTATTTTAATGACAACAATTACTCAATCTAAGAGAGAAGAAAACCTAAAGCTTGCGGAAAGCTAATAAGTTGTAGTTCTCCCATTCACTTGATGATAAGAGATTACTAAAAAAGCGTTTTTCTAATAGACGACTATGCAAGAAAGAAGAGAAGAAACCCTATACACAAGTAATTACAAATCCCTTGAGCTTGGGCCCTCATCTATTATGTGGGATGCACCTATGTAAGGCTTTTATGATAGTGCCATTGCCAACTTTAGGATACCACAATATAGGGGCAGTATGGCTAGTGTAGTGTTGTATCTCAAGGATAAGCTGTAAAGACTGATAAGTTTGGAATTTCATCCAAGGTGAAGCCCGAAGCCCTCCTGACCTTCTTTCTGGTCGACTGTGGAGGTACCCTTTCTAGACAGCACTTTTCTTGATGATGATAAATTTTTTAGGTTTAAGTAATTAGTATGCTGGTAATTCAGGATTTAACATTTTTATCAATGTGATTCCTTTGCTTATTTCTGGTATCTTGTTTTTTGATATCTGAAACCTTGAGTTCTAATATCTTGCATTTGTTTGGCCTCTGTAATGTAATCTTAAATGCCTACATGATTCATTCCAGGGGTTGCTGTCACCAAGTCCAATGATGACCTCCACAAAGCGAGAATAAACAGCAAGATACAGAGAAAAGAAATGGCCGTCCAGTCAAAGACATGGTGTCAACTTACTGTTTAAATCTAATTAACTCAAATGAGAAGTTCTTAACAATATTTGAGCAAGTTGAAGTCTAGATTGATGAAAATACTTGGAAAATCATGATAGTTACTTTATGTAACTCGTGAATGATTTAATTGACTAACTTATAAAGAACCTTCAAACTGTTCAAAAATTAAACAGACTAAGTTTCAATAGACGATATAATTCAGTGGTAAGTTCGATTTGAGCCACAAAAACAGCTTGAGCATCTAATACTTGATTGGACTTAAACTAATTAGATTCTATTTAAAACTCTAAATTTATTATTTATGTATTGGTCTACTTTGGTTATTACTGTGAGTACGACTTCACATGTTTTATCTTTCTCTTGAGTGTAAAAGTAAGTTTTCAAGCTACCCAAAGAAGCTTGTTTTTTCGTGTGTTTCAAGCAACTTAAAATGTTAAAAACTTCAATATTTTTAGTTCTCTATATTTACATTGTAATGTCCACGTTACACTACATTCACAGAAAAATTGGACAATCTTCTTGTCTTCAGATGGTACATGATTTATTTTTTCTTTTCTCAATGATTCGCTGATATTCTCCTACCTTCTCCCTTTTGTCTATTTGAATTGTCAACTATACGATGAAGATATCCTCATGCAGGACCTTGCTGATTCGGGAGGTGCTTATACTGCTAAACAGACTTGTGTCCTACCGTGCATATTCTATTTTTGCCTTGCGACTATTAAGAAATGGCCAGCTTGACCATTTATATTGCCAATTGGTTGTCTCGTAAAGATGAAAGACATGAGCAGTCTGTTTATATTTTTAGTTTTTTATTTTTTTATAGGTAAAAGGGTCGGATGTAATGGGATGTTAAGTTCAAAGCATAGATTTTGAGTGATAAGTAACCAACTGCTGAACTAATGACGTATTCACAAAATAATTAAAATCTGTCTTCCAACCTAAGAATGTAGTTAGCTGTTACGCTATCGCGTAACACTATGGGTAATTGGGCGATTAACCGACTGATCACCCAAGAAGCAGTCAACGTATCTCTTGCCTGATCGACCTATGGTGATCAATACGAGAGAGAAAGATTTGGGTTGTTCGAGGAACCCAACCTCCTACACACGGTTTGGGAAATATTAGCTTGTCTGCTTCTTCATAAGTGCATATTCCCGTTTAAATACAACAAGAGTGTCCCTTCCCTATGCAAGGGTTGGAGTTCACGAAACCAAGACAGGGCATGCCTCTGCCCGCTACATCATTACGCTCGGATTAGCCAGGCTAGCTTCACGACATAGCTTGTTATCCCTTCTACATGGCCTGCCCAAATGGCGTGCCTAACATTAGCATTAAAATAAAGAAAACAGCTTAACACATGACACCTCACCCCGTTATGCTATCCCGAGGTGGTTCTTAAGAGACTTCAAAAGATGACAGAAGTGGGGGAAATCAGGAAATCATAACATTAGCATATCAATGTTTCCCTTTGCTGCTGTAAATAAATGCGCCTGGCTTTTATTAAGACGAATTTATGCTTAAAGCAAACCCATAAAACTTAGCTCATTTTTTTTTCCATTCCCACAGACAATCTGGATTTCATCCCACTTGTTGGCGTAAACGTGGTAAACACTTGGAGAAGTTTACTATCGCTGTCTTCCAGGTTGGCAGTAAAGACTTTTGCATGACTTCCATTTGTCATTTATTTGGAAAGGCTTGATGATGGGACGCCGCACCAAAACTTGACTTAGAGAGACTTAGTTGATAACTCTCTGGTCGCCATCTTTTCTTTCGTTCGGTAAAGCGGATGTCACGGGTCCGCTGACCAGAGTCCACGTGCACCACGCAGACATATAGTTAAATACTTTTGGTGTGGGATGAAATTTAACAACTCTCTTTTCACTAATCTCTTTGATTATGGCTTGGAAGATTTATGATAATGTTTTAATATCTTGTTAAAGATTGAAAGATCCATCTTAAAATTTAAAGGCAAGAGGTAATAAACCCAGTCATTAATAATGGAAGGTCTTTTTGACTATGGCTTGGAAGATTTATGATAATGTTTTAATATCTTGTTAAAGATTGAAAGACCCATTTTAAAATTTAAAGGCAATAGGTAATAAACCCAGTCATTAATTAATAAAGCCAGAAATATGACCACATACAGCAACAGTTAGTAAGAGAGCTGTTCCGATCAGGAGGAGTAAAATGGACGCTGAAATTTTCATTTCCATCAAGTAGAAGAAAGACAATGCAGGGGCCAGACAAAGAATCGGAAGTACAAGAAAGAAAGTTCCAGTAGACTAAAGTTGAAGGAATCCACAGAGAGAGAGATTGAGAGCCGAAGTCATAACAAAGAAAAAAGAGAGAGAAGTGGGGTACACGATAATGACCAAAAAAAAAAAAAATGGAGACGTAAGTAGGTGAAAGTTTGGTCATCTTAGCAACGCAAGCAATAATAGACCAGCATCGAAGAAATCGAAGGCACGAACTCTTGGGTCTATTGTGATGTCTCCTGTAGATGCTGCTGGAAGGTAAGAGATGGAGTCCCCAATCAGTTTCACAACTACACCTTGTGGATAAGGGTATTGATGACTGGGGAGGGATGTCACGGGCACGCTGACCAGCGTCCACAGACACCACCACGGGGCAGCGTTAGAGGGCAGTAGTAGCAGTTTCTGTCCATGTACAACCTTTTTATGTTCTGTGTATAGCAGTTATAGCAATGGCTGTAATGGTGCGTATAAATTGCAGAGGAACAGGTAGCCAGAAGGGTTCAAAAAAAGAAAACTTGTAGACTTGTTTTTTTTTTTTTTTTTTTCCTTTAAACATTAGGAGATTTTGTTTCCTTTAAATTGAACAATTATCTATATTTTTTTATTTATAAAATAATTAATCTATTTAGTCCGTTTATTTATTTATATTTTTTAGAATAAGATTTACTGTTTTTATAGTTACGTAACAAGAGGACGTGGTCTCAAATCAGGACCTTAAGGTCGTTGAGGAATAGCGTGCTTATTACAAAGAATGTTGATGAATGTTGAAAAGTACACATCCAAGCAGCCACTAGTTCCTTCCCCAACTCTTATTTTCTCTCACATCCTTCAAAATTTGAAGCAAACTAAACATGGATGCCGCAGCAGAGGGAGAGCTCGTCGTGAGCATGAGCAAAGAGGGAGGTGGTGGCAGCAGTGCTGCCATTTCAAGAGCATTGGCTACCACTCTCCAACGTATACTTGCTTCTTCCCCCTATGGACGTGGGTGTGTTTTTCTGTTATAAGAATCACACCTCCGGGCACGACCCGACGTTTGGAGCCATGGCTGGGGTTCTGAAGAAGGCCTTGGCCCAAGCTCTGGTGTCTTATTATGCATTTGCCGGTGAGGTGGTTCAGAACCCTGTCGGTGAACCTGCACTTCTCTGTAACAACCACGGGGTAGATTTTGTTGAAGCTTTTGCGGAGGTAGACCAGAAAGAACTCAACCTTTATAATCCCGGTGAGACAATTGAAAGCAAACTTGTGCCGAAGAAGAAGCGCGGTGTCCCCTACGTACAGGCTACCGAGCTCAGATGTGGGGGCCTGGTGGTTGCATGCACGTTTGACCACCGAATCGCAGACGCCTACTCGGCCAACATATTTCTTGTCTCATGGGCCGAGATGGCTCAATCTAAACCAATCTCTATTTTCCCATCTTTTCGTCGATCTTTACTCAACCCTCGACGCCCTGGATGGTTCGATCCCTCCTTGACGACTTGTATGTTCCCGTGACTGAACTACCACCTCCTGAGGATCAAAAGCCTGATTCCGATTATCTAATAAGCCGGATGTACTACATGACGGCAGACCAACTGAGCCGGCTTCAGTCGCTGGCCAGTACCAACGGGTCACGGCGGACCAAACTGGAGTCTTTCTGTGCATTCTTGTGGAAGATGGTTGCCAAGTGGGCTAAGATCAATAATGTTGGCAAAAAGATAGCCAAGATGGGCGTCGTGGTTGACGGAAGGAGAAAGTTAAGTGATGGAGACGAAGATAAAGCTTTAATCATGGATTCTTACTTTGGAAATGTGTTATCCATACCCGACGGTGCCAAGCAAGTGGATGAACTTAGTGAAAAGCCTTTGGCCTGGGTAGCAGATAAGGTCACGAAATCCTGGAAAGTGCAGTGACAAAGGAGCATTTCTTGCGGCTGATAGACTGGGTGGAGGCTCATCGTCTGGTGCCAGGTTTGTCATAGATATATTGCAGCAGGACTGAAGATGGACCGGCCTTTGTGGTCTCATCCGGTCAAAGGTTCCCAGTGTCCGAAGTAGACTTCGGGTGGGGTGTGCCGGCTTTTTGGTCGTACCATTTCTATGGGGAGGGAACACCAGTTATGTGATGCCGATGCCAAGGCCGTCGGGGAATGATGACTTGATGGTGTACCTGCACCTCTGGAAAGGTCAGGTGGAGGTGATAGAGACTGAGGCTGCCCATATCTTTAAACCCTTGTCGCAGCCATGTCCAACTAGACTAGAGTAATTTAGTATTCTGTAAATATGGTATGTTTCTATCCTCTTTGGGATCATATCTATCCTAGATGTCACGAACTTATGGAAGTAACGACCCTCTCCACCTTTATTGTGTAATTTCGCTCTTTCTCATGTTTTAACTTCACTCTTTTTGTTATATTTTTGTTAATAAAATTAAAAAAAATAAAATTAATTGGTGTAAATTCCTTCTCACATTGTTAAGGTAGGAGATGGAGTTCTAGTTTATAGAAACGCCATGATAGTATTCTAACACGACCATTTCACATAAAAGATAGTATTGTAACATGGTCTGCGCTGAGCTATTATGATAATAGCCTACATCACTAAGGGGTGAATTTAGAGATCTTGGTCACATGTGAGTTTCTCCTTTTACTTCTTGAATTCATTGTTAAGGTGAGTATGAGATTCTTTACAATAGAAAGTAAACAACTAACTTCAATCTGTTTTTTTTTTTTTTTGTTTAATTCCTTACATTTTCCACGACCAAGGAAATCGTGTGCTACCTAGCGAATAGTACACCTTTCTCGGGAGAAACCCAGGAACCAGTTGTGTAGTGTGTCTCATACAGCGAAAAAGTTGTAGAATCATCACCCTTCAATATAACGCAATATCTTCCAACCAGCAAATGTAGTGTAGGCTCAGGAAGATCATACAGCTCAGGGACATTGGGTGCACTAACAAGCACATCAACGGGTAGGCGAGGGCATGCGTATGATTCTTAGGCAGTATGACTGGAGTTAATAAGCTGGAAAAACTGCTAGGAGCTGAAGCAAAAGGAAAAGCATAATCTTGAAAAATGATATTACAACTCACAAAATTTTTATCAATGACAAGATTGTAAAGTTATTAACCCTTTTAATAGGAAAGGTAACCCATAAAAACATAAGGGATGGCATAAGGACTAAGCTTGTCACTAATGCTTAGTGTAATGGCAAAACATTGACAATCAAAAACATGTAGGTAATCAATCAATAGTGGTTTGCCAAAAAGGTATTCCTACAAAGTAACCCCACCTAAGGAAAAGGAAGGAAGCCTATTAATAAGATAAGTAGCATTTAAAATACATCTAATAGGTAGCAATGTTTGTGTTTAATCACCCTATTCTATTTTGAGGTATGAACACAAGAACTCTCATAATAGATCCTCCTAGTAGAGAGAAAGAAAGTGCACTTAGAGAAAAAAAAAATTGATTCCATTGTTGGAGTGGAAATGCTTAACTATGGTTCCAAATTGGGTGTGAACAATAGAAATAAAAGACTAGATTTTGGAAAAAAAACTCCCATTTTTGTATTAAGCCAAAAAAAGGCCATGTGCCATGAAAAGATCATCCATGATTGTGAAAAAATACCATGCACCATGATGGTAAGATGCTTATGTGGTCTCTAAATTTCCATGTAAACTAGGTCAACAAGGGCCGATGTGGCTATGTGACTTAAGGGAAATGACCCACATGTTTGTTTCACAGGTAGGCAAATTGTGTAAGAAAAAGATTTGGCCTAAAAAATTAAATTGTTTTCCACAAAATAAGATTGTAAAGAACAATGTCTAGACATTTGTACTAAAAGGAATAATCATTATTATTAAAAACTAATTTGTAAGCAAGGGATTACTTGAGAGTATAATAATTATTGGAAACTATTGGACTATATTTTAATATTATTAGAATATATTAACATTTTGATGATGAGAAAAATAGGAATTATAATATGAGAATATTATAATTAAAATCATTAAAATCAGGGCTCCAATAAGAAGAAGAAATGATGTGTTTCAAAGGCATCTAAACAACTCTTTAAAGGTGAAAGGTCAATTACTTTGAGGCTATTTAAGAGCATCATACTCATTGTTATTCATGTCCAAAAATTGCAGAGAAAGCAAGCTTGTTTACAACAAATCATACTCTTTTCTCAAGCTCATCAAGCTCACGAAATCATTCTTTATTTTGGTAATTCTAATATAAGCGCATAACTGCTTTGATATACTTGTTAGGAAATAAGATTGCTCCTTAACTCATATTATATTTAAGTTGATTTCATACAAGTGAACAGTGCTAGGGTTTGAATGCAATTTGGGGCTTATGTCCATATCATTTTGTATTAGGTCTCTCGCAGTTGTTTGAAGTTTCTAAACTTGAATTGCATATCTTATAAAAACTGAGTTCAAAATTTGTACTTAATTGTTACTCATTGTTTAAATTCTTAGGGAGAGAATTTGTAATTGGGATTGAGAGAGTGATTCTCTCTTGTAAACTATCTTTGAGAGATTGGTTCTCTCTTGTAAAGGATTGGATACTCCTTGTAATCAATTGTTTAATTGATTAGAGAGTGAGTCTAGTAGGTTTTTGCTAGAATGAGGTGAAATAGGTGCTGAGGTGGCTTAGGCCAACCACCTACCAAAAATACTTGTTTTTGTGTGAGCTATTTACTTGCTACTTTAATAGTATCACATAGGAAAAATGAAAAAGACAACTATTTTTTATAAACCTAATTCACTCATCCTCTGAGGTGGCTATAGGATCCAATAGAAATTGAAAGCAAAAAACTTAGAGGTACTAAATGAAAACTATTTGGGATAGTGGAATATAAAAAATAGAGGCACCCTTAACCTTGCTTAGCTTGATTAGTGCCCTAGTTATCGATTTTGAAAAATACAAAATTTATCGATGAAAATAACAAATAGATAAAAGATTGTGGTGAAAATAAGAGGCAAACAAGACATGCTTAAGGGTTAAATAAATATTGGGCCAAAAGTGATCAAAGACATGCTCGAGGATAAATATTGAGCCTTTTCACATGGGTGAAAAGGCTGCGAGTTTGGTTAGGTAGGTACACAAATATTGGAGGTGTACAAGGATAATAAGAATTTAAAATATTCATATCACATGTTATATTGTCACTAGTTCCTTAAGTAGAGTAGGTCCTATGCCTATAAGAGTAGGCTCAATATTGTATAGAATTTAGTGCAGTAAGTCAATAGAGTTGATTCCCATACTTCTTCGTATTCAGTTTATTATATGGTATCAAAGCTAATGAAGGCAACATATCAAAGATCACATTATATTCGGTAACAAAAGATTCTTCGAGTTAAGATGAGCTAAAAGTGTGTTACTTATAGTTTGGACAGAGGTTTGCGCTTGGTTGCTCACTAAGTTTGGTGTGACCATAAGTTAATGAGGTTTTGGGTCAATTTATTCTCTTGGCTCCAAAATTTCTCCTTGGTTGAAAATTCTAGGTTGTTTAGTTTGTGATTGGTCTTTCGCATAATCCTTTTTTGGTTCATAATCTTAGTCGTTTTTTCGTGATGTTACGGAGAACTTTACATAACATCCTCAAATTAGTTAACCCAGATGTGGGACTACTCAAAAAAATCTGGTGGACTACTGGTCGACGTGACTGATTGTTTCAGAAGACAATTTACAGGCAAGAAAGAAAACGAAAAATGACTTCTGCATTGCTTTATATATGAAATAAAGGAAGAAAACATCAAAAAGAGTACGATGAACGTAACATTTATACATCTAGTAGTTTCCATGTCTTGTAGTCATGTTGTCCCGAATTAGCAAATCTTGGATGGTCCGAGAGGACTGTTTTTTCAGGAAGAAGATGGATCAAATAGGAGGCTCAAGCTGTCCGGGAGCAGTCATGTCAAGGGACGTGTTGCAGCGTCGAGGATAACATGAATGTAGGGGAAGAAAATATGACGGACTTGGTAAAATTAGGAGGCTCAACTAGATTGTTGTGAAGAGGATAGTGACATTTGTCGTACATGAGAGGGAGGAGATTCTGAATCTTTTTACTTCATCGAATAAGTTTGCCTCTTAAACTGGAATCAAGCTGTGACATCCTGCTTTAAAAAGAACAAGTCCCGGGAAGCTTCAAGAGGGTCAGCTATGGCCAAGAACGATGAAGGCGCATAAAGAGAGAAGGAAGCAGGAGGAGGATGAAGGTCCTGAAAGCAAAACGGAGAACATGACTATCGGTCACATGGAGAAGATATTTTTTCGTGAATCCATCATAACTGAGGGCAGTGATGCAGGAAATGATGATCGTGGAGCAGAAGCCTCTGATGACGTTCTTGCCTTCTCCCCGTCTGTTCACAAAATCGACTCATCACTCGAGTGAAGAAGTGAGTTGTACTGCTTAAGTGTTATTTTTTTTTTTTTTTTTTTGGGTTCCATAACTGGCCGCAATGCTAATCATGGGTGCTCTGCATATTTACTCTTGCAGTGTTCAGCTTACGATGATTTATGGATGATGACGTAGAAAAAAAGCAATCAATCGAATCGAGAAAGAGAAGCTTTTTGTTTGTTGATTTGGGTGCGGCAGGGAAAATCGGATAGAGAAAGGATGGGGAGTGATGGGAGCCGAGAGGAGGCTGAAATGGAGATAAAGGTGGGACGGAGAGGGACAGGTCGAGTTCTTCACTATCGAATGGAGAGGCACTTAGCCTGGAGGAAAACAAAAGAAAATCCTCGAATTGGTTAGTAGTTGGTAACTTAGCCTGAACTCTTCTTACGTAGGATGTGGTTTATTTGTTTAATGTGAATTAAGATCCTTTGTTTTCAAATTAGACGGTTGACCATAGTTGCAGTATTGCTATATCACCATTCACTACATTTACTAATTTAGTATTAACTATTTGAATTTTTATCATATTACCATTCATTTAATATTCATAAATACTGGTGAGCCAGGATTCTAGAGAACTAACTTGAAGAAAATAGTTTGGATTCAACGAAACTTACGTGATAGAATGCCCTAAAAACTTTATAGGATTATGACGATTCAATAAAGATGAACATGCGTTTACAATTTCGTCTGAATGTGTCACTTCTCGTAGGCTCATGTTGTAGTATCATCTGTAGAATCCCTTGTTATTGTAAGCATAATGCTGGAGCTTACTAGTAATGGAAATGTGTATTGAGTGCAACAACGACAGTAAATAGAGTTGAACCCAAACCTTAAGCTTCATCCAGATTTTCTTAATATACAATGTCAAGATAGTTGGAGAATTTATGGTTTTTCTTATTTGCTCGACATGTTGATTGGAATTATTCTTAACTATTGGTTTGGCTGAAGAGAAAATGGTGGAAACAGAAACAAAGTATAGCGGCATTGATTTGGATTATTTCTCGTTGGTGTTGGGGTGTGGTTGGTGAAGGAAGAGAGAATAGAAGAATTGAGACGATTTGGCATTAGAGATCAATCTCCACTTTTAGGAAGTGTCAGATAACGTTTTGTCTTTGTTAAATTAACTCAATACAATTACTGTATAGAGGAGTCTATTTATGGGGGGAAGTTTGACAATGTAGATGTCCTAAACCTTTATTATCAAATTCAGTTTGGGGTTGTGTAAAGATTTTGTTAATGAGAGTGTTGGCATTGCTTGTAAATATTATATTATATACATAAAATAAAATAAAAACTTGGAAGGTAGGTTGGTGTAAAATAAAAAGTGAAGAATCAACTTTAGATGTTTGAAAACCAAGTTTTTCAAGAAATTGACTGAAGCAAAAATTTCATGTTCTTGGGGCTTGTGTAAGTCCATAGAGAGATCTATTAAAATGACACATGAAATGTGAATTTGTAGTGTTAGTAAATCACTATGGTTGATTCATATATATTTCTTCATCAAGAAAACCATAGAAGAATGCATTTGTGACATCTAATTGTTTAATGATGCAATTACTTGTTTATGCAAAAGTAATAATTATGCATATTGTAACAGGTTTAACAACTAGACTAAAATTTTTATTATAATCAATCCCTAGTTATTGATGAAATCCCTTAGCTACCACACTTGCTTTATAGCATTCTTGGAAGCTATCAAATTTCAATTTTATTTTGTATATCCATTTGCATCCAATGGGTGTAATATTTTATTGCAAGGGTACTAAATTTCAAATTTGATTTTTTACTGTAGTATATTCCTTTGTCATTGCTTTTCTCCAATTTGGATCTTTTGAAGGTTCTATAAAATTTGAAAGTTCATTGTATGGATGTGCAGATGTACTTAATGTATGGGTGTGTTTCTGCATTATTGTTCATTTGGAAATAACTTCATCCTTAAGTCTAGTAGCCATTAGGGGTTGAGACTTAGTTCTTTCTAAAGTACTTGATGCAGTATTATTGTTAATAGTAACTTGTTCAAGTATAGTGTCTTGTAGAAAAGGTTCATAAGAAATTTGAAATGGTTGATTTGTATATCTTTAGTAAATTTTGAAATAGAAAGTAATCTTTTTGTAATATAGGGAACAACTAGCACATTTTAAATATTGAAATTTTGAGAGTTTTGAAGAGTATCCTTTTGGGTTTTGGGGAGGTTCATTCCATTGCCATTGTACCCTCATTATTGCTACTGTATTAAATTTTCAAGTTCATAAGTGTTTAGAGAGAAATGATTTGTGGCTCCTGAATTAGTGAATCATTGTTGTTTATTAAGGCCTAGAATTGTGGCTTTTGTATTTGCTATGGGCCTTAAGGATTACTTTAAGTGTTTAGGCCTGTGTTGTTTTTCATGATTCATTAGTGGCCTAATGGGGTAAGGAGAACATACCTGTACCTACATTGTCGGGCTTGATGGCCAAATTTTTTGCAGATCTGGGAAGTGATAGATGATTGGCGGTTTTTGCCAGAGAAGATGTACATGTTAGAACTCGGGATGGCATTGAGTGGTATTTGTCTAGGTCGACTTGAAGGCATGAATTAGTGTTAGGAGTTGGTTTCTGGAATGGGCAATGCAGCAACACGACCGTTGGTGGGATTTACGGCAGTAAAGGCAACTGTCTGGGTGGTTTGTTTCGCAAGTTCCAAATGTGCCTCGTAAGTGAGCAGCAAGTCGCGAAGGTTGTCATGGGTCAGAGTTGCCATTCAGGTGTGAACTGAGATGACGGTAGTAGGTGGTGCATATAGGGATGCCAAACTACAAAAGATGAGTCAGATACTCATTATTTGACATGGGTTCTCCGATGTTGTTGAGTCGTTCAATGATGAAATCAATTTCAAGGAGGAATTGGATCCCCATTTAATGGTCCTTAATGGTAGCTTTGAGCTACAGTTGTAAAATAAAGGTGCGAGCTAAGTTTTGAGACTAAAATTTGGCCTGAAGCACCGACCCAATCTATGCTAAAGACGTATTTCACCATTTGCATCACAATCTAATTGTAGCTGGAGTTTATGTTGGGGGAATTCAACCAAGTCACATATCCATATAAAAATCGAACACACAAATATAAGAATACACACACACAAACACAACATATTTAAGAGGTTTGGAACATCATAATATCCTACGTCTCCTGTAGTCTCTTCTCATTAAATTTTATCATACATTCTTTTTCTTCAAATAGGTATCTCATGAATTCTCTCATCAACTAAAATCTAAAAAAAAAATCCTCTTCAACAACTAGCCCTCCATGAGAACTCTCTCAACTCACCCCCTAGGTTTCTTTGTACTTCTTCTATTTATAGAAAAACCTTAAAGGATAATACTATTAGGAAAACCTACTTTCATAAAAAGATAAGAATCATAACTCGATACTACTAGAATACTTACTACATCTAGAAAATTTTTCATGGTTCGATAATTACATAGAGACTCCTAATTATAATGACAACCATTCCTTTTAACCCATTGTTCCATCAATCCTAAAAATTTAGAACCCAACGATGAGTAATTAGTCACAAATTTTCCAATCTTGATATGCAAGATTAGAGACTCAATTGATGCCATCATTGTCATTGGTTTTAATGATAAACTCTAGTAGGCATGGAAAGGATCCATCCATGACCCTAAGAAGACCATTTGCCTCAAGATAAGGCTCAATATGAGCCCTCTAGATAAGGTAATTTATTGGAAGCTTGATAGATAACATAAGGGACTTTCTACAAAAGCCCTAAGAAGGACATTACTCGAGTAAACCCCTTCCTCCGAGCTCCACCAACATTTTCATTATCTTCTAGATCATTCTAAGTTATACCAAGTATGTCACGCTATGAACCTAGTTTCCTTTCATTCGATTTTCTTGGCTTTAATCGAGTAGTAGAAGGCCATTTAGCTACAAGCTAAAGAGTGATTTGTATATTCAAATGTGCATGCCTATTTACTCTTGCTTCACATTCATAATGATATTATTAATAAACTTGCATGTGAAATCAATAAGCCATTAACCACCTCAAACCTACAAGTTTCAAATTGATAAAGTTCACCATTAGAATCACTTATTTTGAAACAAAAACTACACTTAGAACTACATTTACTAAATATAGCTTATTATTGTATTGTTTAAGGATCTTGTGTTTATGTTATACAACTTGGAATGTTATTTTGTGACAATAATGTAGTAGAGCACATGGTAGAATAAAACGTGATATTGATGACATACATATTATAAGAGAGATGGCTTAATAGAGCATCATAAAGACATGCCATATTCAAACTAATGAGCAACCAATAGAAATAAAAAGATGAAAGTACTTTGCTAAGTAAGTACCTTGAATTTGAATCTCTTACTTGTATTTCTAATTGACTTGAGCACATTTTGGGATAGGTCACTACTTTACAATTTAAGCCATCAAGCAAAATTTGGTGTGGGTTCTAAGTTATATATATATATATATATAACCACTTAATACCAAAATGGCACAAGAATTTTCTTAAGAGGAAGTGTTAACTGCTGGAATGACTTGGCCTTCAATTGTAGCAAACTCTCACGTTTAGCCACATTAGCTCCAACTTAGCTATTCAAGCAAGAGTGGTGCCTAAGTAACTACTGGAATGACTTGGCCTTCAATTGTAGCAAACTCTCACGTTTAGCCACATTAGCTCCAACTTAGCTATTCAAGCAAGAGTGGTGCCTAAGTACTACTAGTGCTAGTTGTGTTTGGGTTAACTAGAATAAAGAAAGTTCTTTTCTTATGTAGTGAAAGCTATAATTAGAGGGGGGCAAAGTCATTTAGGGCAATCAAATTGTTAAATTTGTTGTCACAAAAAACAAAGGTCTTAAGTTCCCTCTTATCTAACTTTTTCCCTTTTTCAATACTTTGAGTTCTCTCGATGTTGCACAATAAGTTGAAAGCCTAAACTCTCTAAGCATCCTAATAGAGATATTTTTCTAAAAAGATCTCATCAAATTACAAGATCCATTACTTATGTGAATCTAAAACCACTTGACCATTGCAAAGTAGTACCAAAGATAGTGATGACCACTAGTTGGCTAGAACCAGAGCTTGAATGAAAGCTTGACTCAATTATAGAGACAATGTAGCAATTGTTTTCAAAATTGAATGGTAAAATCAATGGAGTAGCTACTAGAATTGAGCCACTAAAGGAGGTTAGGGAAAGTTCCACAATAGGAAGATCTAAAAGTAATGGTGAAGGGCCAAAATCATCTAGGCCATATCCAAACTTGCACTATCTGGTTTGAATTCCCTAAGTATGATGGAGAAGATGATCATTCTTCTTAGATTGATTGTGCTATTTAGTTTTTCAATTTTCATGAAACTCTAGAATCTGATAGGGTATGAATTACATCTTGGCATTTGAAAGGTGAGGCTTAACTAGTTTTTCAAATACTGAGAAAGGAAAACAAAGGAATGATGATTTCATGGGAAGCCTTAATTTACAAGCCAATGAAGCAATTTAGGCCAACAGTTTTTAAGGATCACTTCAAAAAGCTTACCAAGCTTAAACAAACTAGGTCAATTCATGATTATCAATTTCAATTTAGTAAATTGTTGTTGAGATGTGGTAATCTAGATGTTGCTCATTGTTTGGTGAATTTTAAATATAAGTGAACATGTCAAACAAGTAATATAATTATGAGTAAGATATCGTCCCGCAGAGATTGATGATTATTAAGCTAACTAATTACTAATGGTAAACAACTCTTAAAATTTATCTAGCAAACAAAATTGATGAAAAATAAACTAATCAACTAAATTTAATAAAACTAAATACACAAAATATGTTAGAGCGTCCAATTTCATCATAACTACTATGTATTAATGTAGATTATTTATGCTTGCAAGAGGAATAATATCTATGTAATGATGAAATCTCCTAATTTATTCACTATCCTATGTCTAGGTATAATGAACCTATTTAGTTAATTAATTCACTATATTTTTATACGTGAATTGAAACAAACCAAATGCATTAAGATCTATGAACATTCCCAATTTACACTAAAAGCCACACAAACAATGTGGTATATGTCTATCCATATTTAATTTATGGTTACATATTATCTCTTATCGGTCTCAAACATGCAAATCATATTTTTTAAATGGTAGCTAATTACTTAAAATTATTAAACGTAGTAACATGTAACTTCACATAAACAAAATATCTTACAAAACATAACAATCATAAGATTCATACCATTATAATTAAGTTACATCGTAGATCTGACAAAAGTAAACTAAAACATAATAAAATACTAAGGAGGAATAATAATAGGAATAAAATAAGACATCTTAAATCAAAGAACAAGAAGTATGTCCCCCTTTTTGTCTTTTCTTCAAAAAACCCTTGAATTCTTGGTCTCTCACTTGAGTTGTGCTCAATTTCCTCCTCCCCTCTTTTTGCCTCCTCTCTTCTCTTAAATAAGATTTAGGTTTAGACTTATATCTTATTCTAGTAGAAGTGGGTTTTGGATACCTAAGACAATTAGGTCTTAAACTCTTATATTAATTAGGCTTTGAACACCTAACATGACTACATTTTCTAATTATTTAGAAAACCCAATAACAATGAAAAATCTAATAACAATTATCCAAAGCCCAAGCCCATCTTGATTTTCTTGATCTTGATATTTTATCCATATTTTGCCATATAATAAACATTAAGTTCTCCATGCTTATCCTTTTTCTCCATGCCTCTTTATGCTACAAAAACAAGGCAAATTCAAGTAACTAAAGAGAAATTCAAATATTTTCTCATAAGTAATGTGTTATTTATTGCCTAAAAATAGGTAAAAAAAACTTTATAAAAATAGAGTAATCACTCATCAAATAAGTTGTTTTATGAGTGGATTAAAAGAAAGAATTAAATTGGATATGGTGGCTTATAATACACCTTCACTTTCTGTTGCAATTAGGTTTGGCTAATTATTTAAGGCTAAAGAAGGCATGGTAAAGCTATTGTAAGTGCAAAAGGAAGGAGATCAATTAAAGGTCAATATGTTTTCATGGAATAGGCACAAACAATGGAGGAAAATAGGAATAATTTGCTAGTAAAAAGACTAACACAACCATAGATTATGGATAGGAGAGCTTAGGGGCTTTGCTTTAATTGTGATGAGTGTTTTACCCCTGACCATTATTGTAGGAAACTATTTTTGTCGGAAGGAATTGGTCTAGATAAGGATGAAGAATGGTGTCCACATAAGATTGAGGAAGTGCAAGGAGAGCTTAGAAAGCTTGTTTTAGGGCTATCATTGGTTGCAATGTGTGGAATTAACTATCTAAAGGCTATAAGAGTTAATGGAACAATAGGAAGAAATATGGTGAGCATCATAGCCTTGGTTGATACTGGAGGCATTCATAATTTTTATAAATGATAAGTTGGTAACCAAGATGAATCTAATACAGAAAAAAAAAAAAATTGAAGAGTTTTAAGGTTGAAGTAGCTAATGGAAAAGTAGTTCATAAAAAAGGGTTTTGTATAAGAGTTGATATGGTGTTGTGAGGGGTAAGGATGAAGGCTGACTTTTTCATCCTACCTATATTAGAGCTAGGAGTGGCATTCATAATGAATTGGTTGAAAGGTTTGAGGGTAATTTAGTGAGATTTCTCGAATTTGTTAATGACTTTCATGTTACAAGGAAAAAAAGTAGCTTTGCAAGGAAATAAAGGTGTTACAACTAAAGTAATTAAAGGAGTAAGGTTTGCCAAATTAATACAAGGTCAAAGGCAAAGTGTCATTTTACAAATTAAGGTAGTAGAAAAGGAAAGGATTGAGAATCAAGCAAGGTAGTGACCAATGAGTTTACAGAGCTAATTAAGGCATATGAGGGACTATTTTAAAAACCTCAGGGGTTGCCACCAAAAAGAGCTCATGCTTATAGAATCCTTTTGAAAGATGAATCAAAGGTCATTTCTAATAGGCCTTACTAGTATCCATATATACAAAAATAAATAAATAAAATTGAGAAAATAATGCAAGAGTTATAGTCCATTCTCTTCACTAGTCCTATTAGTAAGAAAAAAAGATGGTTTATGAAGAATGTGTGTGGACTACCATGCACTAAACAAGGAGACCATCAAGGATGACTTTCCCATCCCAACAGTGGATGAGTTATTGGATGAATTTCATGTAACTAAGATCTTCACTAATTGGATTTAAGGTTTGGTTATCATCAAATAAAGATGCACTCAAAGGATGTGGAAAAGATAACATTTCAAACTCCATGAATTTTTAGTTATGCCCTTTAGATTATGTAATGCTCCTTAAACTTTTCAAAGCTTGATGAATAGCATTTTCAAGGAGTATTTAGGAGTCTTTATACTGGACTTCTTTGATGATATATTGGCGTACAACAGAATATGGAATGAGCATTGATAGCATGTGAGATTAGTGTTTGAGAAGTTGAGAATAAGTAGACTTTCTATAAAAAAAACAAAAAACAAAAAGAAAACTGACTTTGGAGTGTTTGAAGTAGGATATTTGGAGTATGTAGTCTTTGGAACAAGAATGACAATGGAAAAAGAAAAGTTGAAGGCTAGACTTGAATGGCCTGTACCAAAAATTGTTAAGGTATTGAGAGGGTTCACTAGGTTAATTGGTTACAATCACAAGTTCATACAACATGATAGACTAATTACAACTCCCTTAACTAGATTACTCAAGAAAGAGGGATTTCAATTGGATTTAAAAGCTGAGAAGGCCTCCATAAAGCTTAAGGAAGCATTGGTAGCAACACAAGTGTTGAGATTACCTAATTTCTCTTTACCATTTACAATGGAGTGTAATGTTAGTGGCAATGGAGTATATGCTATTTTAACTCAAGATTAGTAGCCCTTAGCTTACTTCAATCAAGCTTTAAAAGGGAAGAATTTATTACTTTCCATATATGACAAGGAAATATTGGCTTTAAACTTGGCAATTAAAAAGTGGCAACAATATTTGTTGGGAAAAAGGTTTACAATTAAAATGGACCAAAGGAGTTTGCAACATTTGTGGAATCAAAAAATTACTACACCAACATAGCAACGTTGGTTGGTGAAATTGAAAGGTTGTGACTTTGAAATTCAATACCAATGTTGGTTGGTAAAAAATATATTGTTGTTAATTCCCTATTAAGAATAGAGAAATATAAGCAAGTGAAGTTTTTGGGAAAGCCTTTTGCAAAGTATCAACTTTGTTCAAGCTAGCAAGAGAAAGCTAGAGATTCATAATAAAGTGATTCAACTATGGCTAAGAATGAAATTGAGGAGATGTTGGCAAACTTAAGGGACCAAGGTAATACAAGTATGACTTATAATCTTGAGTGACAAGGTTTCAATAAGGCTCCTAATGAAAAGTAACTGAAAGCAATAACCACTCTAGTGCCACAATGGTTAGATATTATCTAAGAAAAGGTTGGTAAGTGAATTGAATTACCAAAGATTATTAACACTCTTTGTGTACAAGAAGTAAGAGGTGGTTAGGTGGTTAGGTGTACAAAAACAAGGTCTGCTTTATAAGCAAAGAATTTATTTGAGCAAGAATTCAAGGTTAATAGTAGTCATCCTTTAAAAGTTACATGGGGCCACCCATGAAAGATACTTTAAGACTTTGTGAAGGGTGAAAGCTGTCTTTTACTAGACTTAAATGAAACAAACAATAATGCAATATGTAAGGGAATTCAGAATTTTTCAACAAGTCAAGTGGGAAAAGACTAAGCCCAATGGGTTGCTCCAACCCTTACCTATTCTAGCCAATGTTTGGGAAGATATATCAATGGATTTTATTAATGGATTACCAATTTCAAGAGGCAAACAAGTCATTTTTGTGGTAGTTGACTAGCTTTTAAGGCTAGCACATTTCTTAGCATTATCTCTCCCCTACATTACTATAAGTGTGGCTTAAACTTTCTTTGATAATGTTTTTAAGCTTTATGGAATACCACATAGCATAATCTGTGATAAGGACATAGTATTTACCAGCTCTTTTTGGAAGTAATTATTCAGGAAGACTTATAACAAACCTCTCAATATTTAATAGCTTTCCACAAATCAGGACCTTGCACACTATCCTTCACCGAGGCCAGGCTGGCTGTATACTCAATCATACCTCTCATGGCTTGGCCCTCATTGACCATTGGGCATCGTGAACAATCAAATTAGATCTGGATCAAATCATCCAAGCTGCAATTACAACGCTCTAAAGAGAGCTAGACAAAATCTTGACCATACCCTACTCCATATCATTGAACAGTGTTTGGATGCCAGTCAGAAGGAATAAGATTTTGAATTTCTTTAAAAGCCACATTATTATGAACTTGGACAAGACTTTTCATGGCAACTGCCCAACCTTCATACTTTCCCTCAAAAACAACAGGACCATTGCTTCCCTTAGCAATTTCTGTTTTTGATACAAATAACTTACCTATCATTTAGTCATTAGTGCAACCATCCAGAAGTTTATTGAGGTGCAACGACATTTTATTTTCACAGTGTTGCCGATTCAACCAACCCACGTTCTTTAACCATCCAACCATAGTCTTTAACAACAAGGCCAACAAAGATGATCGTGAACAAAATGACACAAAAAGCTGTTAAGCATTCAAAAGACATGCTCAACACGAGATTAAGAGAAGATTCTTGTGCCATGAACAGCTGCAATCCCTGCATCATCAATCTCCATTGAAGGCAGTGGAAGCATTGCTTCATCATCACCTTTGTTGTAAACATTTCTTTTTGGGTTGGTAGGGCAGCATAGAGTTTAGATTAGAGGTCCACCACTCTAAACTTCGGTTTTCTGGCCTATACCACAACTAAGGTTATCAAGTATGATCATGATAACTAAATAAGGATGTTCTGGAAGAAATCCAGGAAAAACTGCAGGTTGTCCTTTAGACTGATAGAATACTAGCATAGAATTACGTCTATGGCCGGGAATAGGGCCTCTTCTATTACATGGCGTGGGCATACTAAACTCAGTACCATTTTGAGAACCAATCTTAACTGGAAAATTCAATGGAGTCCCACTAGAAGCATCTAAGCAAAGTAAAAAAGCCTCAACTTCACAAACTGTCATATTCCAAGAAGTTCTCTCTGGGTCTTGAGCAAAAGACACCAAAGTATAATCTGTCCTTGTGATTTGTAGTCACAAAACAACAACTGGGTTCTTAGAACCAGACTTTGCCAACTCTTTATTGGCTGTAGATCAGCCTTCCAGTCCTAGGATCAACCTCAAACACAGTACTTGTCTTAGAACCGAGTGTAAGAGCTCCATCCTCTGATATGTATGGTGTAGCTTTAACATATTTATCAATGGACATTGGAAGTTTCTGCATTAGAAACAGTGAAACAAAAGTACAGCATACAAAGAACATAACCTTAGCAAAATGCTGTAGTTATAGACAACCAAGCCTGGGATCATAATAGGTGAATTCAAAACAAGGCATCCTTCATGTAACATCCAGAACTGTTAATTGATTAGAAAAAATCATGACCTATGTCCATGACAGTTTCATGTAATAATTGCAGTCAATTAACTATAGATCCCAAAAATCTAAGGTAACAACAAATTTATTAAATCCAATACCAAATTCTTCCTCAACGACCCTTTTATAGATTTATTTTTTCCATTTAAAAGAAAAAAGAACTTGTAGCAAAGAATAACAAAAGTTGAAGTGAATCAAAATTAAACCTACAAAAAAACTTTTGTTGTTTCTTGATAAGTGACCATTTATCAATTTAATTCATTGTGCTACAATAACCACCTGACCTTAATATGTCCTCTGTCTTTAATCTCCGTCACACAGTAAGACTAGAATGCCTATAAACAACTTCTTAGAATGAATATGGCCTTAGGATCCGCTAACATGAACAGATTAATTTTTCCACATCAGCTAACACAAAATGTTAAAATAAAAATCTTCCTCAAATGGCTATGAAAAATCTAATGACTTCAGATGTGTTAAAACATGAAATTTATATTCCCTAGAGAAGAACTGAGCAAGTAGACAAGACTAGCAAGCAGAAGTGAACAAGTCTGTCAAGATATAAAGATAAGGATCTTCCATCAGAAGGGCAATGATATATCCAACAAGGAAAACATACCAAGACATACCTTTATACGAAATTGCTCGGTGTCCATATACAACTTCCAGTTATCCCCACAATTTATGAAGAGTCTGCCATTTCAATCAGATGCATTATCTTTGTCTTTATCTTGGTCAAAAGGAGTCTGATATGAAGTGTAAATTGGTGTTCCTGATGCAAAAGACCAGATAAATATCTTAGAATTACTGTCCACCAAATGGATTGTCCCACCTATGCCAGCCATCAGTGCAGTATTATGTTCATTGCTTCCAAGGAAAACCAAAGACAAGTAGATGCAACAGAGTCAAATAATCATTCCCCATGATTCCTTATATGACGGGTGAAGATTACAAAGAAGCAAGTATGTTTTGAACAGGGAGAGGGGATGGGGAAAGATGCTGAGGAAAGGGTTATACATTGCCCTGTTTCTTTTTCTTTTCTTTTCTTTTTTTTTTCCTTAATCAAAAAAGAGGATGGGGAAGAGGGTTTGAGAGGGTACCCCAACTTTTCAATTTCCTAAAATTGGCGGAATTTGAATGGAGAGGATACATTGTTTTTGAAATTTTCTATACTTTCCCTTCACACTTAATAATTCATTGAAATATCAATAATGTCTAAACAAACCCTTGTCTCTCTCTATTGTCAAGCCACATAATATATTAACCTCTCCTCTGTTTTCCAACCCACAGTCGAGAAGGGAAGTGATTCATACTACTCTTTCCACCCTTATCATTTTTTTGAAGCACAGCAAACAGAGAAAACGAGATAACCATATTGTCTATTCTCCCTCCTTCCCCTCGAACCATCTTCTCTTCCTCCAAACTTCCCAACCCATCAATTTGCTGTCTGAGAGTAAGAAAAATGACATCCAGTAACACTTGTTGCCAGAGAAAGTACAATCTAGAACTACAACATGCCATTTCAAGCATTTCACCCAAACCCCACTGCCAGGTCATTGAGCCCTGAATTGCATCAGCTCCATGTATTATGTACAAAGCGTGCAGGAAATACGGAGTGTGCACAGTGATTTCTGGACATTTCAACATGGTTAACGAAATCCTCAAAAACCATTCAAAGAATGAATAAAATCAATATGTTCATCAGATAAAAAAGAGAACTATAAACTCATGGATTCCAGAGCGACACCACACCTACCAAGCTCAAAAACATCAAGATTAACGGTATCAATAACATGAAAGACAGAGAATCAAAATGGCATTTCATCTTTGAAATAAGGTCAATTCCAACCAATGTTGAGGGGTTTGAAGAAGAGGAGCCTGGGAGCCAAGGGGGCTAAGAAAAAAGAAAAAAACTGGAGACCGTCAGCAAAGAAGACCAAGTAGCAGCATGTCATCTGTTCACTAGGATCATGACACATGGTGTGATATAGGAAAGAGATAGCATAACAATAACAATAAATGGTTCATGGTCGTTAATTGTTATGCATGATGGCAGGAATGGATTATTGCAATTAATTATGACTCCAGTGTGACTATTCAATTCTTGAAAAATTTAATGATTTGGTAATTAGTTATTTAGTTAGTCTAGATAACTTCTTTAAAGCACCAAAATCTAATTTCAAATGGAATGTCTCATCCACCTAGTCACTAAACTTATGGGCAGTTCAGAGGACCTAAGGCAAGAATAGGGGTAATTCAGGAGACTTACAAGGTTCAAGGAATATAACAACATCTTCCAAAGATGTAGAAATCCAGGAGTACAGAGATATCCCTTATCCTTCTTATTACAATTAATCTTATTACCTAGCACTAATACAAATAACACTAGCTATTGAAAGGACATTATTTACAAAATCCTCATGTGTTCCCAACTGATGGATTGAAGTAAACTCATCTCAGATGCTAAGAGAGACAAAACGTATGTAATTCAGACACAAGACAAGGCAATGTGCAAACATGCCCAAGGCAAGCTAAATGAGTTATGACCAGTAAACGGTAGAAGGGATTAAGTTGAGAGTTATAGGGTTTGCCGCTTTACATGACATGACAGTCACTGGAAATATTACTTGCTAGTTGCCAAGAGATTGAGAGAAGATGAAGAAGACACATGAACACATACTAAAAACAAGGCCCATTGCAATCATTTAAAAATGATAAAAACTTTCCTATAAACCAAGGCATGGTAACAAATTTTAATATGAGACGTTGTACCTTAAGTAAGACTTCTAACAAACCTCGTAATCTTTAATATCAACCCGATGCCACAAAATCCCGGACATAACAATATGGTTAACGAAATCCTCAAAAACCATTCAAAAAAAGAATAAAATCTATGAAGTCGCTCTATCACAGGCAAGAGAGACGGAATTGGATTAGAAATGCGTTGTTCCCAACCCGATAGAGCGACAATTTCATTGCCGTACTCCAAGGGCTCGAAATCATGAACACCATAAACATTAAAGACACAAGATCGTGATGGCCTTTCAGATCTTCTCAAATTCACCCCAGATTCGGAACAAATCCGACAACATATCAATTATATTGCAAGATTGTTTCCAAGTTACAATCCAAAAGCACAAAACAGCGTAAGATTACTAAAAGATTACACTAGATCATCATATCTACTTCACTACAACGCCTCCTTAAGTTAAACGCACAGCTGTAGACGCCCGCACCGGAGATCCTCTGACATAACAGAAACCGATGTCGAGAGGTTTCAAAGACAGTACCTGGAAGCCGTGGGAGAAGGTGGGGGGAAGGACAAGGAGAAAAGTTGAGACATTTGGAAGTCAAGGAAGAAGACCAAGTAGCAGCATCCCGTCATCTTAAGATCATGACACGTTACAGTTGATGGAGACAGCATCTTGAAAAAGGTAGGGTATGCTGCAAAGAAAGCGTCGGTAAGCAATTCCTTGTATCTATTAAAAGGAGAAACTTTGTCATGCGCACGAGTCCAAATGAGTAATTTAGTCTCAGCCCCTTGAATCAGAGTAGGCGTATCTTGGTGGGGCCTCGGTCACAAAAGATAACGAGAGACTGTCATGTCGTATTGTCAATATTCTGGTTTTGAATTTTTCTTGTGTATGATAATTTTTTTTTAACAATCAATTTTAAAGAATTCATTTTTTGCTAAAGCAATATTATAGCACAAGTTGTCAAGTAAGATATCTTTTATTAACTAAATTTTTGTTCATAAAGGATCCATTATCTATATAGGGGCTTTTTTTATCATAAGAACACAAATTATAGTGATTTTTAATTTAATCATTTTACTCAGAAAACATGATTATTGACAAGAACTTAATTGGATCAAAAAATAATTATGTTGCATTAAGGCCTAGATTCCAATTCATATTGGGGGAAGTGGGGTTTCATTGATGCATGAGTTGTATCAAACTAAGCAAGGTGGCATACAAATGCTTGGTATTATAAAATCCAAACTTTGGACAAAATTGACACAAAGTGAAATAGAAGAAAGACTAAGAATTGGGAACTTTTTTTGCATTACTTTCTTTTGAAGAATTGTACAAGCATTGTCCTATTTTATAATACATGAATTGTAGTCTAATTATAATCAAGAAAATATACATAGTAATAAAAGAAAATATTTTTCCTATTGTGTACAAGCTAGTTTCCTAGATAACCTAATAATCAATCATGCCATATAGCAAGTATCCCATAGGAAATCAAGGAAACAATCTTGAGGAATATATATATGCATATATCTAATACTTTCCCTCAAATTGGTAATTCTAGTGACTTGTAGATATTGAAAAACCGAACTTCCTTAGTAGATATGAGTATTGTCTTTGACAAAGAGCTTTAATAAAAACGTTTTCCAATTACTTTATATCCTTATGACTCTTGACAATGCTTTCTAAAATCTTGTCCCTTATAAAATGACAACTTATTTAATGTGCTTCATTCTTTCGTGGACTATTTGGTTTACTACAAGTTTTAGTGTAGTATTATTGTTACACAATAAAAAGAGTCGATACTTTTACCCATACTCCAAGATCTAAAAATAATCCTCTCATCCAAACAATTTTAAATATTCTAACTAAGCAGATAATAAAGAGATAGTCAATTTTTTTGTGGTCTTTCATGATATCATAAAAAATTCAATTTTACACAAAAACCTATCATCAATCTTGCACTTATAGGTCATGCGGCATAATCAATGTTACGATAAACTATCATCTCCATATTATAAGTTTTAGATAAAAGAATTTCAATTATAGATATCCTTTCAAATATTTCTCAACTTTTAAGATTATATCATGTGAGATTGTTTTGGATCATAAAACACCTAACAATATTTGATTAGGATTCTTTTTTGTGTTAATTTAAAAAAAAAAACCATAAAAAACCTAGCATGCATGCAAAAAAAAGTCCCCTTGGGGATTAGTTGTTAGAAAGAACCCTTCTTATGAATTCTAAATGATAAGAAAATCCAAAAGATATTTATTTTGTAAGAGGAAAAAAATGAAATTTAATACAAAGAAATTATAAAAAATATAGAATATTATGTTACAAAGAAATTATAGGAAACTTCATAAATTTGTTATGTTAAAGTGTGTATTCCTATAATTATGTGTTTAATTTATATATGAGAAATGTAACTTTGTCGCATTTTTGTAACAGTTAACTTGAAGAGACATGTATATAAGCATACATATAACAAGGTTTGCGACGTGTAGTTTAAACATAAAAGTTTGACTTGTATACCTTATTGTCAACTAAGGCCAGGTCAGGTTTCCTAGATGGCTCGTTATGAAAAATATTATAAAGAGGATCTTTTTAATAATCGAAATAATAACCTCTAATTAAAAAAACTCAAATCTAGTAAAACAAACAAAACAATTGGACAATGCCCGAAATTCGATTTCCCGTTCGAACGGTGGATGTTTTCCGTGACGATGAATCATCATTTCGGGACTGACAGCCGTACCAAAACGGGGACAAGTGAAGACAATTGCCACGTGACTTCCTCCATGTTCAACCAAAACGCGTCTGCGGAAGGAAGCGTCTTTTGTTTGGAAAATGAGCGGAGAGGGATTAAGGGAAAATCAATCTAGAAGGAGCTTGTGATTAATTTGTTATTAGAAGACAAATACAAGCGGACAAAGATTAGAACGAGGCCGCCGGGCGCCAGCCACGCCAAGAAATGTACGAAGTTAGAAAACACCGCTACACAATCTCACCCACATGTAACACCGCGTACGTAATTTTGTGTGCATACTTTTCCCAAGGGCATATTTTATATTGCCCCATTCTTCATTTAGTATTGCATACATCAAACCCCACAAAAATAAAATTATTAATTATACATAGAAAATCTCGTTAGATCAATATTAGATTATTATTATGTATCCATCATATTGTTCAAATTATATTCTTTCACATTAATATCAGGATAAATTAATCAAAATCTATTCTTATATAGATATTGAGTTAAGAAAAGAAAGTATTACTTTTGCTCAGGTGGTGGACAAGTCATAGCAAAGTTCAATAGACAACTACAATTATGATAGTTTAATCTTGAAAGGCACAAGCAAGATGAAGTTCGAGCATCTAATGCAGTTCTAAGTCTTTTTTATTGAAAGAATAACATTTGATCTTTTGCAATTCTTTTCGAGCTATGATAGTTTAAGAACTTGGTGTTTGCTTTGTTTTGTCATTTTAGTGTTCCTTTTCTAGAGTGAAGACCACGACACTGCCCTTCCGCGACAAAATTGAAATTGAATACTACCTTTTGTTAAAGTTATTAATTTGGAGAAGCAAACGTTGCCACGCAGTTTTGAGTTGTCTATTACCGTGCTCCAAAGGATCGAGATCATGAACATCATAAACATTAAAGGGACAAGATCGTGATGGCCTTTCATCTTTGAAACGTGATGAATCGGAAACTGTGATGATCACAGATCTTCTCAAATTCACCACAGATTGGGAAAATATCAAGATTGTTTTCAAGTTACAATCCAAAAGCAGAATACAGCACAAGATACTAAAAATTACACCGGATAACCATATCTACTTCACGACAACGCCTTCTTGAGTTAAACGCCCAGCTGCAGCCGCCCGCGCAGGAGTTCCTCTGACACAACAGCAACGGATGTCGAGGGGTTTCAAGGACAGTACCTGGAACTGGAAGCCGTGGGGCGAAGGACAAGGGGGAAAGTGGAGACAAAAGTCATGGAATAAGACCAAGTGGCAGCCTTTGTATCTGTGCACTAAGATCATGACACGTTACAGTTGATGGAGAAAGCTTATTAAAAAAGTGGGCCATCCTGCAAAGAAAGCGTCGAGAAGCTATTCCTCGTATCTGTTAAAAGACAAACTTTATCTTGGTGGGCCTTAATCACAAGAGATAAAAAGAGACTGTCGTGTCGTATTGTCAACCATCTGGTTTTGATTTCAAAGAATATTCTTTTTCCTTTCTAAAAGTATATTATAGCACAGGTTGTCAGGTTCAATATCTTTTATCCCCTATTTGTTCACAAAGCTTTTTGTCCATAAGACCACAAATAGTTGTGGCTTTTAGGCTTGGATTCCAATTCATATTGGGGGAAGTGGAGTTCCGTTGATGCATGAGTTGAATCAAACCAACTAGGGTGGCATATAGATGCTTAGTATGATAAAATCCAATCTTTGGACAAAATTGACACAAAGTGAAATAGAAGCAAGACTAAGAGTTAGGAACTTTTTTTTGCATTACTTTCTTTTGAAGAATTGTACAAGAACTATTCTATTTATAATACATGATTTGTAGTTTGACTATATTACTAAAAGAAAATATTTTCCTAGTGTTTACAAGCTAATTTCCTAGATAACGTACAATCAACATGACAAAATTGAAATTGAATACCACTTTTTGTTAAAGTTACTAATTTGAACAAGCAAACGTTGTCGCGCCGAGTTTGAGGGGCATGTTAATCACATGAGGAATTTTCAGGTTTGACGAACGAATCCACCGGTTCGTCAAACGTGCCTGATCATATAAAAAGATGATACTTGCGGGTCCCACTGCCAATACGGATGAGAACACGCAGCAATACGTACAGGGTGATGAAGAGGTTAATATCGATTTTGGTGATTATAGCTGGCTATTTGTTTGTAACAAACCGCAATTTGAGGTTGGATTTTTTTGCCGAGATTCTCACGGAAGTTACAGCAAGTTGTAGCAGTTTAATAATATTTTATTCAAGTTGTAACTACAAGTGGTAGTTCAACTTTGACTATAAAAAGTTAAAGCATGCAACATTCTAGAGAATCTAATCAAATTCAATAAAAGATCAAGTTTGACCATAAAAAGTTGGGCACACAATATTCTAGATAATTTAATCTAATTCAATCTAAAGTCATGTTTTGTTTCATGTAGTGTTGTAGCAAGATTGATCTCCTTGGTGTTAAATTGTTTCTTTGATGCTTTTGTTTCCTGTTTGAATTCTTCACTTCCGTGACAGTACACGCAAACACAATATCTCTATTGTTAAATTATGTTAAGTTTCCATGAAAAAAAAATTTATTTTTCATTAATTGTTACACGATCATATTAATTGTTTATGTTTTTATTTTAATTTTTTTTATATATGTTCATTAGGTTTATGTAATAAAGAGTTAAGTATTATACTCTATTTTATGTATTTTTTTAACAAATTTGATATTTTAGTTTATTTGTATTATCAATATAAATGATAAGGAAATTGTCATTATTTCAAAAAAAGAAAAAAAGCACATATCTCGAAAATCCATGCACATGCCACGCTTAAACAGTTGAACTAAAAAAGAAAAAAATTACTTTGACAACGTTTAATTTTAATTAAACGTTAATGATGTTATAATTCTTAACAATAATTACAACAACAACAAAAGCATCTGCAGCGATGATTGATTTTAACAATGTTTACCAAAAGTGTATACTTCTGTTCTTCAAAAGTTCCAACATTTGTATAATTTTCTTTTTGACCCCACGGCCGAAAACCATTTGCAAGTGGGGCGCAGCGAAGACTCGTTACGTCACACTTTCCAAATGGCGGGCCATCTGAATCTCGAGGAGCTTCACGAATCTGTACACGTTGCTATTTTGAGCTGCTCTTCTTTTGGTTGGCTCATTTGCTTCCAGCGTGCTTTTTCAGCCGTGAGAGTCTGGGGAGAGTCCTGCCGAGCGAGAGAGAGAGAGAGAGAGAGAGAGATGGCAAGGAAAGAGGGTTTGCTGATGCTAAGGGTTGTTCTTTTCATCATCCTTATCATCTTCGCCATCAAATTCTCCGTTGTGACGTGTTTTGACGATTCCGCAACCGGAGAGGCGGGAGGGTCTGGCGGCGGAGTAAATCGGAGCTCAGCCACCGGCGACTCGGATGTGGGAGGTTCTAGTCCCTAGAAGCCTCTCGGAGGTTCAGGGCGGTCGAGATGATTTGTTTATTCTTTCAAATCATCTTCGGGGAAGGTGTGGGTTACCAGTTCTTTATTGTTTCAATTGGTCTTGCATTGAGATGATTTGTTTTGGAGGTTTATAATTATTCCATTTTGTTTAGATTCACAAGAATTATTAATTTACATATTGAAGTTTCTTTTTGGAGTGAAGATCACCGGTTTTCTTGGTTGTTTCGTTTATTTATTTTTTATTTTTTTCTTCACAAAACTCTTGAAACTTGGCCATAACATGTAAATCTTTCGTTCAATGATCCTTGCTGTTTTGGAAGAAAAGGTTTCTGGTAGTGAGTTTTGTTGCTTGAACAAATGATCTAAACCAGACAGAGCGTCGCAGGCGGACCTTTGCGACTAGGTGGTAGAACTTGGGCTCTAGCGTGGCCCGTATTTTGGCATCCAACTGAAAGGGCAAAACGGTAACTGCCCTGCAGTCTCTAAATTGGGGAAGAAAGATCGTGAAATCCCTAGAATGTTCATGTAAAGTGTTTTGGCTTGAGAGCAGGTGCTGTGTCCTTCAACGTAGGTATGCTGTGTTTACTTGATGCAGAAGAGTGTGTGTGTGTGTCTGTGTGTGAGACTTTGATGTTATTGTGGTTGTGTTGTCTGTATTGTATGTGAATTTAGCTAGAAAGAAGAAGAGAAGGAGGCCCGATAGATGTGAAGTTGGCTGTGTTTACTTGATGCAGAAGAGTGTGTGTGTATGTCTGTGTGTGAGATTTTGATGTTATTGTGGTTGTGTTGGCTGTATTGTATGTGAAGTTAGCTAGAAAGAAGAAGAGAAGGAGGCCCGATAGAGGTGCTGATTGTCCATTATAGGTCTGGTGTCCGATTTCTAGGAGCTCCATTTGGGAGTGCGACATAGAGATGCTGATCAGTCTTTTCCATTTCATTGTCATAGTTCCCTATATTTTTCTTTCAAATGGGGTGCCTTTCTTGCATTCAGGCAGCATCCCGTAAGCGTAGGCGACCGGCCATTGAAGAAGAAATCGATGTCTTAAGGCAAAATCTTAGACTCTATGCGCAGTCTGAGATATAAAACCACCTGACCTTTCTCTGTTGCTTACTTTAGCTTCCCCTCCCACCGCCCATGGAAAAGAATTACTTTTTACTTCAGCCAACAAAGGAACCAGAATGAACACCATCTGGAGCTATGTCTGAAAGTATATTAATGTAGGTACGCTTAGCGCTTGGTAGGTCAGGAGCAGAGGTTGTAGTATAGTAATTCCAAATCCAACTTCTGAAGCAGGGGATATCCGGTTCACTTTTCATAGGTTTCCTAATCAAAAAGCCCTGTTTTAGCAAACTAACAACTCTAGTTTATACTGAAAGGAAATGGGCTAGCCAAACCCGACAATAACAGGCGAGAATGATTACGCGATTGCTGTTCTTTGAAGACAGGATTCACACCTTCCCTCAAGTAGACAGGCAAGTCTGACGTGCTAGCTCAATGAAGTTCATTCTTTGCTAAAGAAATGGGGGTTTTATCACTACTTTTGCCAGTCAATGGGTGGAACATTAGGTTCCCTTTCTCGTTTTCTGGTTAGAAAATCGCTTCCTCAGCGATCTGCCTCATTGCAGGAGGAAGGAACCAGAGCAACCACTGGAAGGAAGCTGCTTGGTATGATTTCAGACCGGGGCGCTTCCTCCTTAGTTAGTGCTTTTGAAGTATCCATTGAAATATCTTTTTCAGTGCCCGCTTTCCACAAAAAAGCATTGCCCTTCGTAGCTGCATTAGGAGACATTAGATAGACGGAGGTGATACACTAAGAGAGTCGGCTAGGTAGTACACAACGAGGATTCCCCGCCTGACATCTAGGAAAGCTCCTTTCTGCTGTGCTTGCCACTACTGTCTAATAGGGTTTTTCGAGTTATGTATAATTTATTGCTAGAACTTCTCCCTTGTATACATAAGTAGGCTTTTTGCCTATTGAAGCTCTCCTCATCAGCCTTTCCTGAGTCAGTGAGAAAGCTCTGCTTTAAGACTTTCTTCAGAGTTCTAGCAAGCCCTTCTTTGACCGGGCATTCTGCGAGTTGATTCTACACCGGGTATTTTCTGCCACATCTCATACCCTATGTACCGGGTCTTGACCACGTAATCAAAGGCTTTAAAGGGTCTCTGAAGTGGAATATTTTTTATGTGCAGGACCTTCCGCTTTCACACTTGAGCAATAGTGAGGGGTTGATAGTCCTGTCTGCTAGGCTTTTCCGAGCTTTCCTTCGCCTTTCTTCCCGTGAAATCCTTTTCCTCTGCACCCGTGTGACCCCGGTTGTACCGGTCCACCCTCACCTAGAAATCGAATGACCTAAGAAGCAAGGGAGGAGTCATTGTTGAGTTGAGCAAAAACCGTGAATCAAGGTGATCCCCATCCGAATATCGTCCAAAGGATTTACAACTTTGTACACTGGCTATTGAATCATCTGGGCCACATCGGCGGAACCCGGACTGGCCTTCCTGCACTTCATCGCGATGCGCCTTATGGTGACCAATGCTGGAGATTCGTTTCACGCCGTAAGGCTGAACGCGGATAGGAACTAGAAGTCCTCAAATGCGATTAGACCAGACGGGAATGGTCGAAGCTCAGCATCTCGCACTTCAGAGTCACCACCTGCAACTACCGTTTATCGTCACCTTGGCTTATGGCTCATTAACCATGACCACTTGCTGCTTTGTTGAAGCCTCACTTCTGGCTCTATCTCCACATCGATGAAGGAAGAGTACCAAATGTTCGTATGGCTTTCCTTCTCTGTCGTACACTTGAAAATAGGGAATTACATATCCTGGCTGATAAGATATGTTGTTAACCCAATCAGGATGTGAAAATAGGTAACCATACAACAAGAGAGGAAAAGCAGGCCTTGTTTGGTTCTCTGGAGTTCCAGAGTTGGTCGGAATCTGATTCTTGTGCATCGTTGGATGTATCCTGAGGTGAAGTGGCCTGTCTATCTCTCATTTTTCATCCACACCCTTAGCTACCCTCCTCTATAAAGGCATCACCTCTTTATTGTCAACTTCTTCAGGCAATTCCCCCATTTATTTCTTCCTTTGTCACAAGTTCTACGAAATCATCAGTAACTTGGACATGAAATTCTTCCCCTGGTTCTACGACTCTTTTTTTGTTCGATCAGAATACAAACGGGCATTTTCGGGGACTAGCCCGCTTCCCATTACTCATCTATAGGGAGAGTAGGTGCTATGTGACTTGGATATGCTGAGTCATCAAGCATTTGAATTACCTGACATGACAGGCTTTCAATGCCTGGGATGTCCATTAACTCAGGTGGCATAAACTCCTTGAGAGTTATTGGAAACTTAGACACGAAATCCATATACTCACTAGGTGAGTCTGAATTCCTTTGCTCTTTCTTTGGTCTTTGCCCCCTGCCTACTTTCTTCGGATCGTTCTGACGATGCTTATTCTTTTTGTTGAGAAAATAATATTACTTAGTTATATATTGTCATAACCCATTGGGCTAAGACTTGGAACATATATGGCCTTGGCCCAATAGCTTAACCTTCTTATATAAGATTTTATTTTGTTATTCTATTTATTCTTCTGTATTCTCAATCCTTATAAGAAAACCTTGTATCCTTGTTTCTAAGTAACAAGATTTTATTCTAAGATTCACTTGTTCTGTAAGGCTTTTTTTATTTTTTATTTTTATTTTTTATATAACCTCGTTTGCCTGCATAGCAATCAATTGGCCTTGCACGTCCTACTCCTTCGGCTAGCATGAGTGCTTCATTCATTCTCCTTTTATATCTCTTTCATCATATGAAGAGATCTTTTTTTCCTCTTCAATTGCTCTTCCGGGCCTAGAACTACCATAGGCCATGTTTAGCGAGATCTCAGCTATGGGGCAAAGGATATCTCTAGCTATTATAAACTGTTGAGCTTAAACAACTAAAAGAGAGCAACAAATCGTGCAAACAGAAAATTGCTTTCTGCAGAAATTGTATTCTGTCCAGCAAATTATTTGGCTTCTAACTAATTGTATACATCTCCGAATATCATGCAATTCAGGACAGTAATTCCTGACATATATATGAATAAGTGGCAGCAAGAATTAGAATAAAAGAAAGCACACAAAATTTACATGGATTAACCAAAGTTACCTACGTCCTTGGGCAAAATAGGGTATTTTTGCTTTTACTACAGTCCAAGGAGAAACAGGTCCATATGATCCTTCCAAATCAACCTTCTACTCTTCCTAAGTTTCCAATATACCCTTTCAACTTTGCAAGAGTATATTTCAAACTTACAAGTGGAAGATAGTATTGTAACAATTGTTCTAGCAAAGCACTACCACTCTATTGGAAAGAGATTACTATTCTCATCTCCAAGTAAATCATCCCAACATTGACTTCAACTAGAAATATATGCACTGTTTCTAAATAAAACTTCAATCAAGATGAGACATATGATATCCTTCATCGTGCCTCCTCCCGTTAGAGTCCTCGCACAAATCTAGAAAATGGTTGATCAATATTCTTAAGTAGCCAAAAAGAGAACGCAGTCCAAAACTGATCCCAAAAGCATTTGAAAGTTCATTATTCAATACGTCGGGGAAATCTTCCGCATAAGTTTACCAAATCAACCTTACATGAGCAGTACTTCTATGTCCCAAGATGAAGACTACCGTCTGCTCATATATTCACTGCCCTGCAATGCAATTGGTCAAAATCGATTCCTGTTTATGTTAAAAAATGGAAACAATAATTTATAGAATCAAACACCTAACATTTCATCATCATCATTTGAAAAGCATAAAAAAGGTGAAATAGATGTTTCATACCATGTAAACAATGTGTTGGCTCTATAGAGATAAGGTGAACTGCAATTTATTGACAATTTAAGGAATGTTGGCTCCAAATCGGATGATGCAATTTATAATAGTTTATGTTTTTCCACTTTCTCATGAACATAGTCTCTCCCTTAAGAGAGGATTTCAAAAATTTGACTTGATATAAAAGAATACGCTGCTAACAAGAACCTTATAACTGATTGGGCTGAAAATTTAACATTACGGATAGCAATTACCCGTAGAGATTTCTAATTGAAAGAAACATCTCTACTTATGAAACATCTTAAATGAGCACAAAATTTTAGCATGCAATTTCCCAAATAGACTCAATGTTCAATGCATTTTTAGCTTGATTTTACTGGCGGCAATAGCTTCTACAAATAGTTCAAGTTAGGAATGCCTAGCGTGGGCAAATAAGTCATAAGAAATGACGTTCATCGTTAGCCTACATTGTGGATTGGCATTTAAGCAATTAGTTACCAGCTGTGCAACTGTTATAAGTCCATTTCAACTTAATGAGTTGAAAGTGGAAGGTTCTGTTCAAGTACATTTTTTAAATGAATGATTTTCTCAGTTGATGAAGATGACCGTTTAGAAATCAGATCACTTAGATGTTTTGCCATTGTGACTTTTGACGCAAGGACCCCAAAGTTATATACATCATATTTTTTGACCTCCATTCTTTGTGTAAGCTTCGGAAAGAAAAGAGAACGAAAAAGAAAAAAGAAAAATTAGTATTATTCTTCAATGGTAATGTTAAATTTAGATTGCAATAAAACATAGTACCAAGTGCTACATATTTGTATGTGCCTGCAAGCAAAGTCCAATCAGATGAGTCAGCATTCAAAAAGCTTAGCTACACCAAAGTTTGAAGTGTGAGCTTCGTCTTAAGAATCCAACAAGATGTTATTGATTGATGCGTCTTGATGAATAATTGGTGGTGAAGAACCATAGTGCATGTAACATGAGGCCACATCTGACAATATTAAACCTTTTATCCTAATCTATTACTTTAGTAGTTACTTCATCCCCAAAATTTTAGCAACTCAATTCCACGAGACAACATGTTCCTGCTCACAACATTAAAGTTTCCCATTAAGTCTTTTAAAGGCACACGTGCAAAATCATCAATATTGTTAATGTCACTTATATAAAGTTCTAAGGCATAATTTTCTCGGACTATTTATTTTTTTTTTATTTTATTATTATTATTATTATTATTATTATTATTTTATAAATGCATGCATACAGCCACTATGTTAGGGGGTTTTTGGTGGGAAAAGGTGGGGGGGTGGTTATCAAACCCCTGACCTAGTAAACTTGCAAACTAGGGACTCTTTAGCTTACCACTAAGCCAAGTGGACACCTTTTAATTCTCTAAGATTGTCGTTCATGCAATTTAGCATCCAATCTTTAATGGAAATAGATCAAACAACCAAATATATCAATTGATCTCAACAGAGCACTTGTTTTTGTCTAAGAAATTATACTAAGATGGGCTTCCATTGAAATAATGTGCTTAGTTTTTGCATGAAATATCAATCTAGGATGAGTATATAGTCTTTTTCGAAAAGAAAAAAAGAAAGAAATGTAGTTCAAAATTGTTAGGACACTGTCCATGTTTCCTACAAATCTTTTTTTTAACAAAAAGATAGTCCAAAATTGACCTCAAAGTCATTTGAAAGCTCTATGTCCAACTTTTTAAGAGATCTCTATAAGTTTCAGCATAAGTTCAACAAATTAGCTAAGAACCAATCCTTCATTTTTCCCATTTTGCAATGAAGTTGTTCAAAATCAATTCATCTTAACATCAAAACATAGAAACAAAGATGTATCGAAGGAAGTGCACTAGCATATTATCATCATTTAAAATGCATAAAAAAAATGAAACAAATATTGCTCACCCTATGAAAATATTTGTTGGCTTTATAGAGAGCATATCACCCATGCATGTGGATTTCAAATCAAATCATATAAATTTTAATACATTGCATTTTCTCTACTTTGTTTTTGTGTATACTAATTCTTTCTTATGCAATAGTCCTTGCATGAGAACTATAAAATTTTTCTTCATATAGAGCAACACACCATTTACTTTTAGATACTTGAAATCAAAAGAAATAACTCTATGGATAAAATGTCTTAAACAAGCTCAAGAATTTAGCATATACATCCCAAATAGACTTAGTAATCAATACCCTTCAACATGACTTTCTTAGTGCTATGTCTAATATAGATGGCTTAAGCTGGGAATGTGTAGTTTTGGCTGACAAGACTTGAGAAATCTTGTGCATGGTTGGCCTAGATTGTGGATTGGCATTCAAGCAATCATTTGCAAGTTGTGCAATTGTTATAAGTTCATCCTCAACTTCACATGTTGGAAATGGAAGGCGTTGGTCAAGGACATCATTTAAATTAAAGCTTCTCTTGGTTGATGAAGATGATAGTATAGAAATCAAGTTGCTTGGATGCTTTCCCATCATGACTTCAAATGCCAAGACCCCAAAGCTGTATACATCACATTTTTTGGTGACCCTCATTGTATATGCAAGCTCTAGAAGAAAATAAGAAAACAAAATCAACATGTATACATAAATGTTAATTTTAAAATTAGACCAATGCATTTACCTGGTGCTACATATCCATATGTTCCAGCAAAAGAAGTCCAATTGCATGAGTTTACATTCAAAAGTCTAGCTGTACCAAAGTCTGAAATGTGAGCCTCATATTCAGAATCCAACAAGATATTTTTACTTGATATGTCTCTATGAATAATGGACGGTGAGCAACCATGATGCATGTAGGATAAGGCAGAAGCTATTCCTCTAACGATATTTATCCTTTTACTCCAATCAAGTGCTCTAACAGCTTTTTCATTCACCAAAATTGAGGCCAAGCTACCCCTTTCGAGGTACTCATAAATCAAAAATGAATGTTTGGCATGTGAACAAAACCCAAAAAGTTTAACAATGTTTCGATGTCGTATCTCCATTAATGCCTTTATTTCATTTAAGAAATGTTTCTCAAATATTTTCTCATTCTTATATTGAGGGTGGAGTTTCTTCACAGCTATTACCTCATTTGAGGTTAGCTCTGCTTTGTAGACCTTTCCATATCCTCCTTCCCCAATGGCATACTTGTCATCAAAAACATTAGTTACTTTTATGATTTCATCATACATTTTCCTTCCATTAAATGTCAACATTGAAAGAAATACCTCTTCATGATTTTCATTTTGTTTTGATTCTAGATATTTCTTTCCTTTTTTCTTGATGAGAAAAATTTGAAAGAAAACAAATAGAATCAATAATGCTCCTAAAATGGGTAAAATAATAACCAATACAATTTTATGGCCCTTTTTCTTCACATGTTTGTTTATCACAAAAGCATTGCAAGGTTGTAGCCCTTTAATGTTCCCACACAACCCTTTGTTCCCTTTTAATGCTTCAAAGGGAGCATTTAGAAATGCCGTGCTATTGGGAATAGGACCTTGCAGCTGATTGTAAGATATGTCAACATACATTAAGCCATGCATTTCTTCGAAGGCTTTTGGAATAAGACCAAAAAGATGATTATGGGAGACATTTAGCTTCTCCAAGCTTTGCATTTTGCTAATACATGAAGGTATCTTTCCATTTATAGAGTTAAAGCTCAAGTCTAATTGAGAAAGATGAAATAGATTTGCAAGCTGAATCGGAATCTCAGTGTTAAAGTTGTTACAACTTAAATTTAAATAATTCAATTTTGATAAGTTTCCAAGAACACTTGGAATTGACTGGCTTAACTTATTCGAGGACAAGTCAAGATATTCAAGATTAATCAATGATCCAAATTCTAAAGGCATAGCTCCAAAAAACTGATTGCCATTTAACATCAATCGTTCTAAATGTTTCAACCTACCAAGTTCTTTTGGAATCACCCCAACAATATGATTTAGAGAAAGATCAAGCACATGTATCTGAGTTGCATTTCCAATCTCAGGTGGTATCTTTCCTGTAACATTGTTTCCATTGATTATCAAGGCTTCTAGTTGTTGACATTGCCCCCAGTTGCTTGAGATTCTTCCATAAAACCTATTGTGACTTAGATCTATATAAAACAATTTTGGATAGATACCAAAGTCTTCAGATATATCTCCAATGAGTTGATTATTTTCCAACCTAACTCCCAATAAGCTTGTACAGGTTTTCAAGTGTTTAGGAACTTTGCCTTTGAAATGATTATTAAATGCTGTAAGTTTCTGAAGTAATCCATTAGAACAAATATTTTTTGGCAAATAACCAGTAAATTGGTTATTCGCCAATTCAAGATCAACTAACTTCATGAGATCTCCAATTACTTGTGGAATAGGACCAGAAAGTAGGTTTTGAAAAACACGCAAGACTTCCAAGTTGCTTAAATTAGCAAATGAAGTTGGAATAAGACCTTGAATATGGTTTTCACTCAATTGTAGATCTTTAAGATTTTTCAACTTTCCTATTTCTTTAGGAATGGAGCCAGAAAGATTGTTATTATAGAGATAAAGATGGGTAAGATTTTGTAGGTCACCCAAAGATGTTGGAATTGAGCCATAAAGGAGATTTGTAGAAAGCCTTAGTTCCACAAGGGATACCAATTTTCCCATTACCAAAGGGATAGGTCCAAAGAGATGGTTATCAAAAAGATATAAGAATTTCAAGTTGCTCAAATTAGCAAATGAAGTTGGAATAGAACCACTAAGTTGGTTTTGGGACAATTGTAGATCTCTAAGATTCTTCAACTTCCCTAACTCTTTAGGAATGGAGCCAAACATGTTGTTGTTGTTTAGATATAGAAGGGTAAGGTTTCCCAAGTCACCTAATGAAGCAGGAATTGGGCCACAAAGAGGATTTTTGGAAAGGCTTAAATGAACAAGGGAAACCAAATTTCCTATTTCAGATGGGATAGGACCAGAAAGACGGTTGTCATAAAGATATAAGGATTCCAAGTTGCTTAGATTAGCAAATGAAGTTGGAATGGAACCATAAAGTTGGTTTCTACTCAAAGTTAGAAACTTAAGATTCTTTAGGTTTCCTATCT
Organism: Casuarina cunninghamiana; assembly: GCA_028551485.1. Taxonomy (NCBI): domain Eukaryota; kingdom Viridiplantae; phylum Streptophyta; class Magnoliopsida; order Fagales; family Casuarinaceae; genus Casuarina; species Casuarina cunninghamiana. The sequence goes on along the minus strand of CM052363.1, from coordinate 16,445,596 downwards.
CTTTTGGAATTAAGCCAAAAATGTTATTTTGACTAAGAGAAAGAAGGATCAGATTTCTCAAGTCACCTAATGATGCAGGAATTGAACCATAGAGATAGTTCATATGAAGACTTAATTCAAAAAGAGAAGTCAAATTGCCAATTGTAGAAGGAATCAAGCTATCTAAACGGTTTTTATAGAGGTGGAGGAACTTAATACTTGTTAAGAAGCCAATCTCTGATGGAATTCTTCCTGATAGTTGATTATTAGACAAATCAAGATAAGTGAGCTTTGATAGGTGCCTAATTTCAGGTGGAATGGTACCAAAGAAAGTGTTTATACTTAGATTGATATATGTAAGATTTGCGAAAGATTGAAAGGAAAATTCATGAAGTGTACCTTGCAAACTAGAATTGGTAAGGTTCATTCTAGTAACACTTCCAACCTTGTTGCAAGAAATGCCAAACCAAGTGCATGGATTTGTACTTAGGCTTAGATTGGTAGGAGAAGATGTCCATGAATACAGGTGAGATTGAGCTTCCTTTCCAAGGCTGTTTTTCCATTTGAGGAGAGCAGTAGCTTGTGGTATAGAAGTAAAAGCAAAAGTAATGTTTGTAAGTGAAACCAACAAAACGAGCCAGATGAAGAAGACAAAGGTGCAAAGTTTCTTAAACGATGATGATCCCATTGTTTTGGTCTGTAAAGCTCATAATGGTTAAGGGCTTTATTTATAGCCTCTTATCAAATTGCTACCAAAAGCTAATCCGTTTCTTAGATGTGTACATTGGCTTTTGACAGTTTGACTGATTTGTTATCGTTTAATTGATAGTCTTTTTTTTTTTGTCCTCTTACTTTGGAATATTGAAAAGAAAGATTCGAAGATGGAAATCTTCATAGTGGGACAAAACACGAGGTCTTGAGGTGGGACATAATGAGAATAGCTTGTATAACCTCAATGACAAATTTAGTTGTAGCCATATTCGGTCAATCGTGGCCGGCTGATATAAAGACGGTATGAACTGGCTGAAATTCAAAGCGACCAGATTACTATAAGAGAATAGGCCCCAGCGATGCAAGTTGAAAAAGAAGCTAACAGAGCAAAATTGAAAGAAAAAGAACAATATTTTAGTGGTTGTTTTACTACTTCATCCTAGAAAATCCTTATGTGATACACTAGACTCTAGAATTCCATAAATCTGCTTGTTCTTATAAGCAAGCACAGGAGCTAAGGCCACAAGACTAGGAAAAAGGAAAAAGATTTCTAAAGTGAGCGGGATCCAAACATATTTGGGGGCTGGCGGATGAAGATTTATTATTCAAAAGAATTTAATACAGATTTTAATTTAAAAAAGTAACATCATTGTCGATCTCATGAGAGCCACAAGTTATTGGGGATAAAAATGACAGTTAGATATTTGCAATATAAAGAAACAACTCTACTTAGTAAATGTTTGAAACAAGCTTGTTATTTCAACATACATCAAGATAGCTGAATATTTAGTTTGTGCCGCTACGATTATGTGTATTATTTGTCTTAATTTAAGATCAATATTTACGCAATCAGGTGCAAGTTGTGCAAATGTTATAGGTTCATCCTCAACTTGACGTGTTGGTAGTGGATGGCGATAGTCTAACGCATCCTTTAAATTAATATTTTTCTTTGATGAGGGAGATGACAGTTTAGAGATCAAATCGCTTGAATTATTTATCTCTAATCTCGTGGTCAATGGCATTCAAAATTGTAAGAGGAAAAAAGAAAATTTATATAACAAGTCTCTAAAGTCGAACTATTTAGTCTCTAACTTAGCTGGAGTCATGTTCACCTAATCTCCCTCCCATCCGTATAAGCTTACAAGAGGTACCAAAAGCTCGGAGGAACAAAAGTATAAAGCCAAAAATATTTTGTATATTAATTAAAGTAGAATTTGTTGAAGTTGGTGTAAAGTGGTCTTACATTACTACGAAATGACAACAAAATTTAAACATAATGAGTGTCTCTTTCCCTTAAATTAACTTTTAAGTTGGATATGAACTTCATCACATGAGATTAGAGCTTAAGTTCTTCCTTAGTACTTTTATGAATATGGATAAATAAAGAATCTATCAATGAAAGTGGTAGTGTCATACAAAAATAAACATTGTCAAGCATATGTTTTGGGGTAGGACAGAACACGAGAATAACCATGTATAATTGTAATGGAAAATTTATTTGTAGCCACAAGTCTTACAGGGAGTGCTAGTTAGGAGAAGCATTGACTATAAAAGCTATGAATTAGCTACAATTTGAAGCAATTACTATAACTACAAAAGAATAGAGCCATAGAAAGAGCATGTTAAGAGAGAAGTTAATATTGCAAAATTAAAGAATATAAGTGTTTTGGTTGTTCTTCTACTATTTATTCAACCTAAAAAAAATCCTGTTTTTTTGCAATACTAGAATTTGATAGGTTCGCTTGTTCATCTTTGTTGCTTCATAGCATACTCCTTAAGATGTGAAAAAGAAGAAAGGAATTAGTACTATGTTTGAGATAGTATTGCTCTTCTTCATGCATTTGTATGATTTATCTTAAAAAAATTGTTAACATTTCATAATCATTAGTCTACTTTTACTTTACAAGTCTTCTTGTAAGATTTTAAAAATTTGCAAGCATTCATACCTACCCAAACACTTTTTCTTTGTTAAATGCAATGATAGACTTTGGAAAGTTGATCATATTCTAGAAATGAACAACCACAAAAATATTGCCTGGAGTCTTCAACTAATCAAGCACATGTTTTGAGGTGGGACATGACACAAGAATAACCATGCATAACTTTACTAGCAAAGTTAGTTGTACCCGTCTTATAGTAAGTGTTAGTTGATAAAAAGGTTATGAATTTACTAGAATTTGTAGTAATGACTATAACCATACAAGAATGAAGTGCAAGAAGGAGCATGTTAAAAGAGGGTTTAATACCACAAAATTGAATAACAAAAGTATTTTAGTTGTTCTTTTACTATCTATTCAACCCAAAAATACCCTTTTCTTGGAATTTTAGAGTTTGACAAGTTTGCTCGTTCATCTTCATTTACTTGTTGCTTCGTGGGGTTTTTCCTAAGACTTGGAGGAGAGAAAGGAGTTAATATGGTAAGGCCAAAACAAACGCAAAAACGAAAGTAGTCTTTGAAAGTGAAACCGAGTAACAAATAAGACAAGGGAGAATAGGGGCACACTTTCCTAGAAGCTGATAACCCCCATTGTTTTGGTTGGTAGAAAGTCTAAGCGCCGTGGTCTTTATTTATAATCACATATTCCCATTGTTTTGGCTGGTAGAAAGTCTAAGCGCCGTGGTCTTTATTTATAATTACATGTTCCCATTGTTTTGGCTGGTAGAAAGTCTAAGCGCCGTGGTCTTTATTTATAATCACATCTTTCCATTGTTTTGGTTGGTAGAAGGTCTAGAGCACCGTGGTCTTTATTTATGACCACATATTTGTCACCATCCGTATCACATTTATTTCTCAACAACTTGCACTTATTTGTGTCATTTCTACTACACAATGGCATTTAGAATAATAATAATAAAAGAAAAAGTCGCAACACAAGTCTCTAAGCTGAGATCCACAAGAATAAATGTAATAATAGCATTTAATATTTGTTAGGTAGGATGGGAGTGAAAACATGTAATTTTAGGGAGATTTTTTATGGTCCTGGAGGCCATAAAAGAAAGACTTTGATGCTTATTAATAAACAATGCTCATCAAATAGAGGTGGTTTATTGTGAAGGTATGTATGTTTGGAACTCTTTTTTCTTATTTATAAATCTTAAGAAAATTAGGCCACTATAGAATTTTACTTGTTCTTATTAGTGACAATGGAATTTGATCGTTTGCTCATTCATTTTTATTTATTTGTTGTATTGTGGGGGTACTCCCTAAGACCCAACAAAGAAGAAAGAAATTAGTATTATATTTGAGATAGTTCTCTTTTTCTTCATGCACTTGTATGATTTATCTTTAGAAGATTGTTCACATCCCATAATTATTAGACGACTTTTACTTTATAAGTCTTCTAGTGAAACATTTCAAAAATTTGCAAGCACTTATACCTACCTAAGCTCTTTCACCTTGTTAGTTAGCATAGTAATAGACTTAGAACTTTTGGAGTCTTCAACTAATCAAGCATATATTTCATGGTGGGACATAAACCAAGAATAACCACTATAACTTTAATAGCAAGTCTACTTGTAGCCATAGATATTACAGTAAGTGCTAGGTGATATAACAACACAAAAAAAATTGCAATGCTTCTAAGTAGCAACCATTAAGTATTAGAGGAGGGAGGCCCCGGAATAGCATGTTAAAAGATGAGTTAATACCGAAAAATTGGGGAAAAAAAGGAAGTATTTTAATGTTCTTCTACAATCTATTCAATCCAAAAAAATCTTTTCCTTGGAATATTAGAATTTGAAAAGTTTTGCTTGCTCATCTTTATTTACTTGTAGCTTCATGGGGTAGTTCCTAAGACTAGGAGAAAAAGAAAGGAATTAATTTTGTATTTGAGATAGTTCTCCCTTTTTTTGTGCACTTGTTTGATTTATCTTTAAAAATTTGTTCACATACCTTAGTCATCATAAGAGTTTTACTTTATAAATCTTCTAGTGATACATTTTGACAAATTGCAAGCATTCTTACCTACCTAAACCCTCTCATTTTGATAGTTAGCATAGTTATAGACTTTGGAAGACTAGTCATATTCTACAATTAAAAAATCCACTATAATACCGTTGGGACTCTTCCAATTAGTTGATTGACATCATGCCTCCAGTCAAGCATATTTTTTGAGGTGGGACTTAATACAAGAATAACCATGTATAACTTTAATGGGAATTAGTTGTAGCGAGGTCTTACAGTTACTACTGGTTGATACAAAAACTATGAAGTAACTAAAATTTGAAGTCCTGACTATAAGTACAAGAGAACGGAGCTATAGAAGAGCATGTAAAGAGAGAAGTTAATATTGCAAAATTGAAAAATACAAGTATTTCAGTCGTTTCTTTTGCAATCTAATTAACCCAAAAATCCTTTTTTTTTTTTTATAATATTAGAATTGATAGGTTCACTCGTTCATCTTTGTTGCTTTGCGGCATATTCCTTAAGATGTGATAAAAAAGAAAGGAGTTAGTATTATATTTGAGATAGTATTACTTTTCTTCGTGCATTTGTATGATTTATCTTCAAAAAATTGTTAACATTCCATAATCATCAGAAATTTGCAAGCATTCGTACCCGCCTAAACACTTTCACTTTTTTAACCTCTGTAATGACCGAGTTTAGAAAGCTGATCATAGTTTAGAAATTAACAACCACAAAAATATTACCTAAAGTCTTCAACTAATCAAGCACATATTTTGAGGTGGGACGTGACAAGAATAATCGAACATAACTTTAATGGCAAATTTTGTTGTACCCACAAGTCTTACAGTAAGTGCTAATTGATATAAACATTATGAATTTGTTAGAATTTGCAGCGATGACTATATTGAAAGAGGAGTTAATACCACAAAATTAAATAATAAAAGTACTTTAGTTGTTCTTTTACTATCTGTTCTACCGAAAAGTATCCTTTTCTTGGAATCTTAAAATTTTACAAGTTTGCTCGTTCATCTTTATTTACTTGTTGCTTCGTGGGTTTTTTCCTAAGACCTGGCATAGAAGAAAGGAGTTAATATGGTAAAGCAAACGTAACGCAAAAACAAAAGCAGCCTTTGAAAGTGAAACCAAAGCAACAAATAAGACAGGAGAATAGGGGCACACTTTCTTAGAAGTTGACTATCCCCATTGTTTTGGTTGGTAGAAGGTCTGAGAGCCGTGGTCTTTATTTACAACCACATATTCCCTTTGTTATGGTTGGTAGAAGGTCTAAGCACCTTAGTCTTTATTTATAACCACATACTCCCATTGTTTTGGTTGGTAGGAGGTCTAAGCACAATGTTCTTTATTTATGACCACATATTTGTCACTATCCGCATCAGATTTATTTCTCAACAACTTGCACTTACTTGTATCATTTCCACTATACTGGCATTTAGAATAATAATACACAAGTCTCTAAGCTGAGACCCACAAGAATAAATGTAATAATAGCATTTAATATTTTCTAGATAGGTTATGAGTGAAAACGTGTAATTTTTGGGAGATTTGTCATGGAATGGAGGCATAAAAGAATGACTTTGATACATATTGATAAACAGCGGTCATCAAATGGAGGTGCTTTCATGTAAAGGAACATATGTCAGAAAGTCCTTATTTATAAATCCTAATAAAATGGTGCAAATAAGGCCACAGTGGAATTTTACTTGTTCTTATTAGAGGTAATAGAAACCCATTTTTAATGGGCACAAATCAACTAAGATGTTACGCAACCCCCCTCCCCCTAAAGAAAAGCATACGTCTTCTACCTAAATCTAGGCACATTAACTTATTTAGAGACTATATTAATCTTGTTTGGACCATATAGAAAATAAAATTACTTGCCTATTCCCATTTGTACCATATTGCCAAGACATGTGCTTAAGGATTTATTTAAATTAAAATTTTTTCTTTTAATTCTTGAGTTAACTTTTAGATTAGGCTTCAAGTCTTCTATTTTAAAAAATCTTAATATTTCTTATCATAGTATTAGAGGCCAAGTTTCTCCTTGGATTGATATCCATCTCATAGTACCCCTATAAGCCCACCATTTTGGCACCATTGATGGCCGATACTCATCCATCATGATGAGGGAGCTTGCTAATAATGTAGATTGTTTCATATTGCCAAGACATAAAATTGAGGGTTCTTTTAAATTAAAGAAATTTTTTCCAATTCTTGAGTTAGCTTCTTGATAATTACAAATAACACTATGCTTAAAAGAGACACATATCAATCAAAATGATAGAACTACTAATACATATATTATATGTTAGAAGGTCTAAAAGCCTTAATCTAAAAGCTAGCTCAAGGATTGAAAGATCCTTTTATTTAAATTTCACCTAAATTACCTTAACTTTTAGAATGAGACTTTCATATGCATATACTTCTCGAACATTAAGCATCACTGAATTCAAGTTCACATGAGGTGAAACAGATTCAATCTAGACTATAATATCATGTTGGAAGGCCTAAAAACTAAACTTAAAAGATAGGTTAAAGGTTGAAGTTTCCTTCTTTTATTCAACATTTATCTTAAAGATCTTAACTTCTCATGTAAGACTTTTATTCGACACATATTATATATGTTTATGGCGTTAGTGGGCCATTAGTAAAAAACTAAGGAGAAACTAAATGATGCAATAGCAAATTCCAAGGGAAAAAATTACTTATATAAGGGGGGTTTTGCATTTTGTTTTGGTCATTGAACAATTTGAAAATGTTTTTCTTAGAGCTTAGGGTTTGAAATCTTGTATGGTGCTTTGTTATATCTAATGGAATTGTATTAGATATGTTTGATTTACGAATTGATTTCAGTTAGTTGATGTTCATTTTGTGTATTAAGTCAATGTGAATATTTTCCGATTTAATAATGTCCTTGTTGATAAATTATTGTTTAACCTCAACACATTTATTTGTAGCCCATTGTACTTAGGCCATATAGTTGTAGCCCTAGAGAATCCATATATAAACTCTCTTGTTGTATAGACATTTCTTCTTGGTAAATATACACTCTCCATGTATATTTGTATAGGAGATTCAATACAATACCATTCAATCCAATTTAACCCTCATGATTTAGCATGGTTTGAGCAACAGTTATCATTCCTTGGTTTCTTACCCATTATCATTCTTCTACATCCTTCACTCTTGTTTTTTACACTCAACATATCTATCTTTGAGGTTTGAAGGTTGTTCTTCCTCTACTCTATTTTCCTTTGAGATTACCTACTCTCCACACCTTTTGCACGTCACGTGTTCTCCTTACTGAAGCCTTTTTCCAATAGTTTGTTGGGATTTTGGCATAGATTATGGTAAATATTTTCTAATAAAAGCATTTATTCAGTTTAATTCTTTTCTACAATTTACTACTGCCTATTGAAAATATCCAAAATCATTACAAAGGGACGACAATGACAGCATTAAGGCTCTAAGAAGGTACCGACATAAGAGGGGTCAATCACAAGCTGGTGCAAACAATAGGAATGCCACTTTGGTCCAATTATGTGAAGCTCTTTACCTAGCACCAAATGAAGTGACTAGGGTACTCATTGTTTGCTATAAAAACACTTCAATCTTGTATTCATGAACATAGGATTATTAAATTGCCAAATGGTGATAGGATACCCATAACCTATATTGGATTTGTGGTAATCTAAAATAAATATCATTTATATGATGTTTTATGTGTACTTTCTTTTACTACAACCTTACTATCCATTACTACCTATACCTAGGACAATGATTGGGCCACTATATTACTTTTAAAATTTTACTTTTTCAAGATATATGGACTAGGATAATAATGGTGCTTAGTAAAGTGAAGAATGGTCTATATTACCTAATGCTTGATTATAATGGTCCTTGTATCTCAAAAATGCTAAACTCTGTCTTTGAATATGAATAACTTTTCTAACAAGCCTTTTATTTCCATAGACTTTATTATTTTGCATAAGAAATTGAGTAACTCAAAAAATATTATTAAGTAGTTTTGTTATTACTAACTCAAAAAATATTATTAACTCAAGAATTTTTCTTATGCAAAAGTCATCCACATAGTACATGAATTAAATATTATGGATGATTTTTCAAATGGTACATGACTTTTTTGGATTAGTGTGTGGTTCTTTTATGGTATTATACATGAAAGCATGCCCTTATATACCATAATAAAATAGAATAGTTAAATGGAAATACCGCTATTTATTTAATGTCATAAGGGCATTGAAGTTTCAAGCACATCTTCTTATTTATTTTTGGAGTGAATGATTACTTTTGGTTGCATATGCACTCGTTCTTATTCTTCATGAAAAAAATTCTTTTAAAAATCTATTTGGAAAACCACCAACCATTGCTCATTTTTCATTACCTATGCTATGTTGCAAACTTAACTTAGGAGGATAAGTTTGGTCATACAACCATAGTGTGTGTTATTATGCTATGATCCAAAGGGTTGATTGTGTGACATTAAGTGGTTAAGTTTTTGTTAATTGTGATGTAATTTTTCATAAAATAGTAATTTCATTTGATAACACTTTTGCATTTCCATGATTATTTGTGTGTCAATTATCTCTTTTTGACATTGATATATAAAATTCAACTTCATTAGCTCTTGTACACATACATTGGTTCAACTCTTGGGTCAAATCAACCCATCTTCTTTTCTACCATAGCTCTCATTATGGAGTAGCCCTCAACTCGATAACTAGGTAAAATTCTTAAACCTTCTATTTGGACATGTGATTATATCTGTTCACATGTTAATAGTCTTAACCTTCTTCACTTGGTTCATCACATATAGCACATCTCATTTCTCATGTCATGCCATGTCATATCATTGACTTTCTAATCAACATAATCATTTTATTTTCTATTTCTACCATTGTTAAGCCATCATCTTACCAAAAGGCTATTTTTGATCCTTAGTGTAGGAATGATATAACTGAGGAGACTTGGGATTTAAATCAAATAATACATGAGAACTACTTTCCTTACGTACAAGGAGAAAACCCATTGGCTACAAATAGGTACACAAAATCAAGTACAAGGTTTATGAGAGCATTGAATGTCACAAGGCATGCTTGGAAACAAAGGATTTAGTCAACATTCAGGTATTAAAAACTATAGGACCTTTGCTCTAATTGGGAACATGGTGATTGTTTAAATAATTCATACCTTAGCACTTATCTATCATTGGCACATACATCAAATGGACATGTACAACACTTCAAGGTGATCTTGATATAGAAATTTACTTGACTCTTCTTAAGGGCCTTAATTGCAAGGGGGAACCAAAGTATCTAAACTTAAGAAATCATTATATGATCTCAAGCAAACATCTAAACAATGATACTACAAGTTTACTAAAGTTCTTCCATAAACTAGTTTTTGCCAGTTACAATATGATTATTATATATTCTTAAAGAATACAAGTAAAGGTCTTCTCATTATTTCATTTATATTGATGGCATGCTTATTACATGAGGTGATGAATGAGAAATTAAAGAATGTAAGAAGTACTTATGCTTCAATTTTTACATCAAAGATCTTAGTTTAGTAAAATATTTTTTTGAAATGGAGATGGCATGAGCCAACTATGGCATTGTATGAACCAATGGAATATGCCTTGGAATTAATCTTAGAACATGGACGTTATGGATGCAAACTTGCTAACACCTTTATAGAGTAAAATCTTAAATTCACCAATAAGGATTATGATGATTTTTTGTAAAGAGAAGGAGATCCACCCTAAAAGATATATTGGGTATCAACAATTGGTTTGAAGGTTGATTTCTCACTATAACTAGACTAGATATCAACTGTGTAGTATAACTACTAACCCAATCTATACATATTGTCAAAGAATCTCTCTTTAAGTCTACTAGTTGAGTTGTCATGTATGTCAAAAGGTTACTAAGTCAAGGTTTATTGATGAGATAGACTTGAGTTGCAAGCTAATTATGATGCGACTTATAAATCTTACCTTATGGAAAGATGATTAGTAATAGGCTTTTGTGTTAACCTTGGAGAACCCTTCATCTCCTAGAAATGTAAGAAACAACCCATAAAATCTTAAGCTTTCTAAGGAGTTAAAGTATCAATCAATGACATCTACTATTTGTGAAACCATTTAGTTCCTTGGATTCTTCAAGGATTTATAATACCAATACAAATACCTATAATCCTTTCTTGTGATATTGAATCTCCTATGGAAATTGCTAAAAATCATATATTACATGAGAATACCAAGTATATCGAGAATAATCACCATTTTCATTCGTTAAAAAAAAAGAGTTACTTATATCATCCACATAACTCACATCTTGACAAAGAATTAGCTTATTGAGAAGACCAAGCATATCAAGAATAATCACCATTTCATTAGTGAGAAAATAGCTACTTGTATCATCCACACAACTCACATCTTGACAAAGGATTAGCTTGCATATTTGTTAACTATAGCACTGGGCATTTAGTAACATCATTTTCTTTTAAGCAAATTTGATATCTTTGACTTGAGAAGGGATGTCGAGAAAATAATGTTTGACATTTGCCCATTTATCTATAGCCTATTATACTTAGCTTGCATAAGTGTAACCCTAGAGTATCCTATATATAACCTCTCTCATTGTATAAGCCATTTCTTCTCGGCAAATTAACACTTTCCATGTACATTCATGTACAAGATTCAATACGATACTATTCAATCCAGTTTCAAACTCATGATTTAGTAGTTCAATAAATCCTACCACGTCTAGTTGTCTTAAAAAAGATAGAAAAGGAGAGAGGGAGAAGGAAATGCAACCTTCCTACAAACTAAAATTCCCACCATTTAAAAGATAAGGTTGCAAAAGGCTTCTAGATTTCATGGAACATAAGTCACAAAATGTAAATTAGTTAATACAAAAAATAAAAAAAGGCTAAAGGATATTTCCCAAAAAGCAAACATAAAAAAAAAGTCATTCTTATTGTGTTTTTTTTTTCTTTTTTAAATGATTTGAAGTTATGATGCAAAAGGCTTTGACTTCTATTTGAAATTAACATGTCTAACTATTCGGTAAAATTCTACATGTAAGTAAACAAGTTAAATAAATAATATAATGATAAAAAATATTATTCTACAGAGATTGATGAATAATAAGCTAATTATGTACTAATAATGAGTTAATATTAAGTTTATCTAACAAATCAAAATAGTAGAAGATGAATTAAAGTGATTTTCTTTAAAGAAGAATCTTATAACTAAAAATAATTAAATTTAATACAATAAACATATTAAAACATTCAATTTTAACATAACCACTATATATGAATTTCAATGATTTATATTTGCAAAAGTAATAATAACTATATGGTGACTGAATTTCTTAATTTATTTACTATATTATTTTTAGGTATAACAAACTTACTTAATTTATTAATTTACTATACTTTTATATAAATTTAAAAAAAAAACCAAATACATTAAAATTTATGAATATTTTCAATTTATAGTGAAAGTCACACAAACAATATGATATTTATTTATTTATATTTAATTTATAATTATATATTATAAAAAATAATTATATATTATTTTTTGTCATCCTCAATTATGCAAATCAAATCATTTAGATGATAATTAATTATTTAAATACAATAATATATGACTCACATAATATAATATCTTGCAAAACATAATTACCATAAAATTCATACTATTATAATTAAGTTATATTATAATTCTAATAAAAAAATTAAAATATAATACAATAATAAATAAAAAATAATAGTAAAAATTAAATAAAACATCTTAAATAAAAAATAAGAAAGTTGCCAATTTATTGCCTTCGTTTCAAGATATTTTTGTACAACTCTTACCAAATAGAGTAAATCACAAACCGTTTGAAGTGAGATATTCGCGGACACGCGCTGTCACGCGCCGTCTTGTTCTGCCCCCTCCCCAAAGAACAGCCCCAGCATGTCGATCCACTGGAAAATGCGCAGATATGCCGGAAAACAAACCCAGACGGCGTTCGCCGTCCTTCCCCGGAAACTGACACGGAACTGCCGGAAAGTGCGTAGATCAGTCAGATCTGCTCTTAGTCTGCCGGAAACTCGTCGGAGAAAGCCCAGACGGCATTCGCCCTCTATCTTCGCCCGCTGGACGGAAGCGGCGTCGGGTCGGCTCTCCCACGACCGTCAGCCTCTTCGTCCCTTCCCACGACCGGGGCTTTCTCTCTCATGCTTCTGGTAGGCTGTCGCGACCCGCGTCTTTTCTTTCCGAGGTTTCAGTCGGCTTTTGCACGACCGCTACCCCTTCGTCTCTCTCCTGGTCGCGCGACTTCTCTTTAGTTTTTGCTTTCTCTTTCCCTCCTCCTTCTTCTTCTTCTTCTTCTGATGTGTTGTTTTATTTCCTGCATGAACAATTGTTTTTGAATAAATATAAAAAAGTTAAATATTATTTTACAAACATTATACTATATATTACCTAAAATAATTAAAATAACTCTATAAAAATAAAATTATCACTAATCAATAGATAATAACATGATTTAAAAGATTATTTAACTATAAGATTTAGAATTCAATACTTTAGGTATGTGAGTTTAATATTAAAAAAATAATAACAATTTGAGGGTAAAAATAGAACAATAACCACCCTTGATATCAAACAAAAGTCTTATAAAGCTCCATTTGCATACATACCTGAGGTTAATGACAAAATCCAATATTTAAGGTTTGTCTGAATTTTTGTGATGGAGCATCGGAGCCTCTGACTTAGCCTCATCCCTTTCCCAAGAAGCTAGAAGCCACTAGGATAGTAATTCCTCACGGAAGAAGGAATCGCTCTCTAGAAAGTCCTCAGGCTAATGTGCAAAGGCCAATCCTCATGCACTTTGACCTCTAAAATTGATGTCAGCGCCATAGGACTTGAATGCGTTCCTTTTTTCTTGCGCTACTATCCATGGACAACTTGCTGAATTTTCCACGTAACCAAAGCCCCTAAATTTTCTCTACGTATGGCCTCCAGTCGATTAAATTCTGACTCTAAAAACATTAACGGAAAAAAGAAGTAGAGCAACAAAAAAATAACCCGTTCCTCTATAGGGACCATGCAAATGTTAATTTATGGATCTTTTATGCACTATTTACGTTTATAAACAACCTATTTAAGATGGATAAAGTAATTCTGTCAATACTATATATAACACTATTTGAGATACAAATTATAGACACGACTAGTTCAAGCTATTAGCAAAGACCAAAGTGCTATTCAACATTAGGTTTGAAATACTTCTGGAAGCATTTTTCTTCCCTACAATATCTGTTAATCAATTTTGTGCACTTGGATTAAAAGTCTTGGGAATCTACTTGCAAAGTAGTTATCATCTCCTTTAGGAACTGATCCAACAAGCTCCTAACATATCCACCATAAACAAAGAATAGTAACATAGTGTTATAATTACATACTTTGAAAGCTTCAAGCCATTTGGTACTGATATGATTTATTCATTTGCACAAAAGTAATACATCTAAAAATGTAGAAAAGATGCTTTAATTATTGATTTAGGCATAATCCAACTAGAACACTAGGAAAACATGAATCGTCTTTAAGAAAGTAGGGTAAGATTCTTGATTGCATCAAGGAGATGCAACTTAGAACTAATTTGCAATTCACAAACTATACATTAGTTCAAATAGCAGCCATCACAACAAATTAAGTATAACCAATTTAAGTAACTAGAGCACAACCTTTCTTAATGACACTATAGAGCCAAATAATGCCAAGTGAAATTATAGTTATATATGGGAAGACTGCATTAAGGAGATTGAGATTGTTATAATACTAGAACTCTCTAAAAATTTGTCAAACACTAGATCTAATATTTATCATCCAACTAACTGAGGCTAAACATGGTTATTCAAAATGGATCATTAAAACTATACAATCTAATGTAGAATAATAGTTAATCTCTTGAACCAATTTGGCATAGGTTAACCTATTCAATACAATTAGAAAAAGGCCACATTTTGGATGACCTTTAATAAGGCAAATCTTACCATTCATTATGTAACACATGGGAAACCTAGAATTTGAATTTCATAAACTTATCTATAGGAAATGAGTCTTGATCACAAAGGAAACATTATCTGTGAAGGGTTTTTTTTTTCCCCGCAAGGACCCAAATAATGGAGGCTTTTAATTTAATCATTCTACTCGGAAGACAGGGTTATTGGCAAGAACTTAATTGGATCCAAGAATGATCATGCTGCATCAAGGCCTGAATTCCAACTCATCTTGTCTAAGGATTGGATTTTATCATAGTAAGCATCTATATGCGACCCTGCTTCGCTTGATACAACTCACAGCCGCTCATGCATCAACGAAACTTTTCACCTCCCGTAAACCTAACAAAACCAACAAATTTATACCGCCTATACTAACCAATCTTGTTGATAAATGCAGTTTCGATCCTTTCATCCCATTTTCCACCCAGTGCTACCAACCTGATATTTTCCTATGCTTGCAACATATTAGAACGAGTCTCTCTATCCTCCAGTTCTACCCTATCACTGGTATCCGGAAGGAATGACAGTCTCATCTCAAAACTCCAGAACAGAGGATGGTGCAAAACCTCTGGTGCCTTTGGCCTTAGAGCAAATTAAAACACTAGATGTCTGAGTATATCATGCAGTAGAGCTCAAATGAGAACATAAGATCATTGTATGCAAGTAACAATGAAGAAATGGCACAGCCAACGACTCACTGATTCATTCTGTTGCACGTTATAATTCAGGAAGATTTTCTTTCAAAGCATAATAACAACTCTTGTAACGTGTAAATGGAACCAGAGAAAAGGAAATCACTTGTATTTTTACAAACATCAACAAATTCAAAGTGATGAAATCAAGCTTGCACCTTCCTGCTACCAGAAAGCCTCAGAAAGTTTGGCAGGAACCTACAAGCGCTTGACAAAAGGTCAAGGCCAACCATACCGAGACATACTTCAATCTATTAACTTAACCACAAATAGCATATAACAGCTGCCTTGGTACTGGTTTTGTGCCGTCAATTGCTACGGAAACAAAAATGAACTCTCCCACTTTAATGAAGCATCTAGGTGCTCCCTTATTTTGTTAGCAATAATTTTAATCAAATGTGGTACACCCAGTTGAAAAAGGGAATCGCCGGAAAACTAACGTTGGCGAAGAAATTCAGATGAGAAAATTCTCAATCGATTTATGAAAATTAAGTTGATTACAATTGTTGGTGTTTACAGAATTTATCAACAAATCGAATGCTATACAAAAGGAAACAAACGATTTACAATTACTCCAGAAAATCTTCTTGCCGGATTTGGTGACGACAAGTGGCTAGGGTTCCGCTCGCAGAGACGAGCGGAACAACACGATGGCTGTGCTGACGTGGCTAGGGCTCACGTGTCACAGAGGCTGACGA
This sequence comes from Casuarina cunninghamiana, assembly GCA_028551485.1. Lineage (NCBI taxonomy): Eukaryota > Viridiplantae > Streptophyta > Magnoliopsida > Fagales > Casuarinaceae > Casuarina > Casuarina cunninghamiana. The sequence continues at coordinate 16,429,502 of CM052363.1, read as the reverse complement.
GGACGATGATGGGGCAGTTGACGTGGAGCGTGACGTGGGCGAGGCACTGTTTAACATCCCCTCGCAAGCTGATGGGGCAGTATGCAGTGTCAGCTTGGATCGTAGAAGGCGAAACCGAGCAGAAGAAAGACCTTTGGTGAAGATATCTGCTGGTTGATCCACAGAGGAAATGAAATGAATAGAAAGTTGACCACGAGCAGGACGTTCCCGAATGAAGTGGAAATCAATCTCGACATGTTTGGTACGAGCATGAAACACGGGATTACTAGTCAAGTAGAGGGCAGAGAGATTGTCACACCAGAGAGCAGGTGGGTGCGGCGGCACAGCACGAAGATCCCGAAGTAAATACTCAATCCACATTAACTCAGCAGTGGTGTTCGTGAGGCATTTGTACTCGGCTTCGGTGCTGGAACGAGCAACAGTACGTTGTTTGTGGGAGCTCCAAGAGATAAGGTTGCGCCCAAGAAAAATACAGAAACCACCTACGGAGCGACGATCATCACGATCACCAGCCCAGCCGGCATCTGAAAAGGCATGAAGGGCAGTGGTGGTGGAGCGGGTGAGGAGAAGACCCAACCGGGGAGTGTCAGCCAGGTAGCGAAGAATGCGTTTAACTGACTGCCAATGAGCTGTAGTAGGGCGATGAAGGAACTGGCACGCGGTGTTAACAGCATAAGCAATATCAGGGCGTGTGAGGGTGAGATACTGAAGCGCACCGACAATACTGCGATAGAGGGCTGAATCGGGCAGAGGATCACCAGTCCACACAGAGAGAGGTTCATCAGTGGTGCAGGGAGTGGAAGCTGCTTTAGCATCTTGCATCTTAGCACGATCAAGAATCTCCAAAGTGAACTTGGCCTGGTGGAGAATGAGGCCGTCAGAGGAGTGTTGGGCTTCCACACCTAAAAAGTAATGAAGAGAGCCAAGATCTTTGATAGCAAACTCGCGCTGAAGGGCGAGGAGAAGACTGGCAAAAGGGGCCTGAGGAGAACCAGTAAGCACAATATCATCCACATAAACTAGTAGAATGAGGCTGTAGCTGGCAGTGTGCCGAGTAAATAATGACGTATCAGCGGCAGAGATGCTGAAACCTAGTGTGACAAGGAAAGAACTCAAACGAGTGTACCAAGCTCGAGGTGACTGCTTCAGCCCATAGAGAGACCGATGAAGGCGACAAACATGATTCGGGCGCATAGAGTCACGAAAACCGGGAGGTTGCTCCATATAGACTTCCTCAGAGAGATAGCCATGTAAGAAAGCATTGGAGACATCTAACTGACGGATGGGCCAACCTTGAGAGTAACCAAGAGCAATAACGGTGCGAACAGTGACCGGTTTGGCAACAAGGCTAAAGGTCTCAGTGTAGTCAATACCTTCCTCCTGATGAAAGCCCTTAGCAACTAAGCGAGCTTTGTAGCGTTCCAGAGTGCCATCAGAACGAAGCTTCACCTTGTCAACCCATTTGCAACCAATGGGACGGATGCTGGGGGGAGGAGGCACAAGGGTCCAGGTGGAGTTGCGGATGAGAGCAGTGTACTCGGCGGCCATGGCCTCACGCCAGTGAGGTTCCCGACTAGCTTGGGAAAAACAGGTGGGTTCGGGATAAGGGTGAGCGGAGGCAGTAAGGGCATAAGTGTGCTGGCGAGTTAAGGTACGGCGAGCAAGGGTGCCATCCTGAAGGCGAGTGACCATGCGGGGTGGGGTTGGGTTCGAAGGTGCAGGTGAGGTAGGAGGGGTAGAGGGTGCAGGAGCCGCTGGTGGGGGAGGGGAAATGGGAGCGGCAAGGGTAGGAATGACAGTTGGTTCGGGGTGGGGGGAGGGAGGGGAAGGAGAGGAAGTGGTGGAAGGGGGGGTAACTGGGAGAGGGGGTATAGGGATGGGAAGTATAGTGGAGGGATCTGGGTGAGGGGATGAGGAGGAGGAAATAGTGTGATAGGGAAAAACTTCCTCATGAAAGATGGCATCTGCAGCGATGTAGAACCGGTGAGTAGTGGGACAATAACACCGGTAACCTCGGTAGCCTGGAGGGTAGCCCAAGAAGACACATGGCTGAGATCGAGAATCCAGCTTGTGAGCAGCATAAGGCCAGAGATGTGGAAAGACAGCACACCCAAAGACCCGAAGGGTGGAGACATCTGGCAGCTGATGGAACAAGACCTGCCACGGAGAGAGGTGGTCCAACACTGCAGTGGGAAGGCGATTGATCAGGAAAACCGCTGTCTCAAAAGCAAATTTCCAAAAATGAAGTGGGATGGCAGCCTGAGTGAGGAGACTGAGACCAGTTTCCACTATATGTCGATGCTTGCGTTCAGCGGTGCCATTCTGAAATGGTGAGTAGGGACAAGAAATCCGTTGATGAATACCATGCTCCATGAGATAAGCCCGAAGTCCAGATGATAAAAATTCGGGAGCCCCGTCACACTGGATAGCTTGAAGCCTGCAATGTAACTGATTTTCGACAAATTTATGGAAGGTGAGAAAAATATCATAAAATTGAGAGCGGGAGGAAAAGGTGTATAGCCAGGTGAATCGGGAAAAGTCATCGATAAAACACACATAGTATTTATTATTATTGAAAGACGTGACAGGAGAAGGGCCCAAAATGTCAAAATGAACAAGTTGTAAAGGGGCAGTAGCCCGAGAGTTGGTAGGGGGGTGGGGATGGCAGTGACTCTTACTAAGAGCACACGCAGTACATGGGGGAAGACGAGAAGACTGGACAACTATGTGTGAGGACTTGAGCAGACAGAGAAGTGTCTCAGATGAAGGATGACCAAGGCGGTGGTGCCACAAAAGGAAGGAGCTGGTGCGAGAGGCAGAAAGCGCAACCGGAGCAGGGGCAACGCCAGGAGGGGAGACTCGATAGATTCCTTGGTCAAGTTGACCGTGGAGCAAAATCTGACCGGATAACGGAGAAATAGCCCAAAAATTAGAAGTCGAAAAAATAATATAACAATTATTATCAGCAGTAAATTTGGAAACGGATAATAAATTTTTAGTAATAGAGGGGACGACTAAAACATTAGAAAGCTGAAATTGAGAGGTGATAAGGTTACCTGTGTGGGTGATGGGGAGGGAGACGCCATCACCCACTGTGAGCTGTTGGGAGCCCACATAAGGAGAAAGCCCAGAAAGGGCAGCGGGGGAGTCCGTGATGTGATGGGACGCCCCGGAGTCCGGATGCCACGAAGCGGCATCTAAGGAGGAAGGAGGGGGGTTGGGAGGGGCATAATGGGCCAGAGGGGGGGGCAGATGGGAATAAAAGGCTTGGGGATTATATGGGCTTGGGTTGTTGTAAGAGGGAGGGGGCTGATATGAAGTTGGGCCCGGGTAGGGAGTAGCTGGGTATGGGCTGGGGTTGTTGTAGGGGCCCAGAGTGTTATAAGTGGGTAAGGCGTAGTGGGCCTGGGGTGGGTGGGCTGCAGGGTAGTGGCCCGAATGGGGATAGGATGGGCCAGTCTGGGGGTGGGCCGGGGCGGTATTTGGGTTTTGGTAGCCCGGGTTGTACCGCTCCCGGCAGGCATTGCTCTGGTGGCCGAGGCGGCGGCAGAGCTGGCAGAACGGCCCCCTGCGGCGGTTCCGGCCGCCGGAGCGCGGCGGAAGTTGCTGGTGAGCTGGGGGGTGGGGAGAAGGCCCCCTGTGTGGTGCTGCGCTGAGTCGGAGGGTAGCGGTGGCGCCGCCGTGGGCGGAGGTGGCGCGTTGCCGGAAGTAAAAGCACCGGTGTGAGCAGCAAACGCTGCTGGTGACGGCGCAAGGGCGCGTAGGTGCGCCCGCTCCTCGTGGGAGAGCAGGAGAGAATGGAACTCTTCACGGCTTAGGGTTCCCGACTGCCGCTGAACGGAGATGGAGGTGGCGAGATCCGAAAAATTGTCGCCGAGGCCGCGGAAGATCTGCGTGTAATACTCATTCTCGGAGATCTTCTCGCCGATGGCAGCGAGGGCGTCGGTGATCTTCTTCGCATCCTCCAAAAAGGCAGTCACCGAGCGACTCCCCTTCGTGAGGGATTGGAGCTGGATCCGGAGGCTGGTGGCACGGGCGTTGGATTTGACTTCATAGGAGGAGGCCAAATATGCCCAGGCGGCGGCCGATGAACGAAAATCGGTCAACTGGGCGACGACCGAGTTCGTTGATGCGGCGAGGATCCAGCCGAGGGCGGCTTGATCGCGAATCAGCCAGGCAGTGTAGGCGGGGTTGGGTGTGGGATCGGTGGGGGAGAGGGTTTACGGCGGAGCTTTCTCGGTGCCTTCGACAATGGTAAGGAGTTGATGGGAGAGGAGGATGGGTATCAAACGGGTTTTCCAGATGACGTAATTGTCACCGTCGAACTGCTCAAGGGAGGTGGGAGACGGGATGAGCGGGGTGGTCGGAGTGGGGGTAGCGGAAGCATTTGAAACTGGAGGAATTGGGGATTGGGAGGTGTTGATGGAGGGAGAGACAGAATCGGCCATGGGGATCGAGGGGCGGTGGCCGGGGGCTCTGTGATACCAAGTTGAAAAAGGGAATCGCCGGAAAACTAACGTCGGCGAAGAAATTCAGATGAGAAAATTCTCAATCGATTTATGAAAATTAAGTTGATTACAATTGTTGGTGTTTACAAAATTTATCAACAGATCGAATGCTATACAAAAGGAAACAAACGATTTACAATTACTCCGGAAAATCTTCTTGCCGGATTTGGTGACGACAAGCGGCTAGGGTTCCGCTCGCAGAGACGAGCGGAACAACACGATGGCTGTGCTGACGTGGCTAAGGCTCACGTGTCACAGAGGCTGACGAGGACGATGATGGGGCAGCTGACGTGGAGCGTGACGTGGGCGAGGCACTGTTTAACACACCCCATCACAGAAAAATTACTCATCATAAAAAGATGTAAGCTACAATGGTAAAAAATGATTCAAGATTTAGCAGGTTTAGAATTCATAGTTTCGCACCAAACCATTATCACTTATCAAAAAGAAAGTATTGCCGTTTTGATGAAATGTAGTGGTCATACCTGAATTTGGGTTCAGGATATAATAAACAAAAAATAAGATCCAGAGCTTCAAGCATATGTTCCACCAAAAAGAGGTCCCTTTGGTTCTTTACAATGTTGACATCACGTTCGAGATGATTGCCAAATGGATGTCTACTTCCAGTGATGCAGAAAAAGATGACACAACCTAAACCAAATAAATCCACAGCACGTGTTTGACGCCCATGAAGAAGTTGTTCTGTTGCCTGCCAACCAGAACTACCACAACCTGCAATAAGTCATCAATATTTACGTTAATAGTCTGAATAATGGTGCAAGTCTTACCTAAAGATAATTAAGATATAATACTACACAATGGACATTGAGAGTTTTCATGACACACTGCTCCTAGATCATCTATAGTTTGCTCATAAACCTCCAGGCAACAATTATCACAACTTGGGTCGTAAAATTGAGGCCTTAACCACCAAACAGAAAGGTCTTCCAATTGGAATGGTTAGAATGAAGATTTTTTAAAGCAGGTAGTCAGTGATGGACGGGTAGAGACCATCAACACAATTGACAGAAAAGCTAGGTAAGACGAAGGAGGAAATATTCTCGAGAAGGCGCTTGCTAATGCCCATGTCAGACAGCTTTGCACATAATGATCTTTCCTTAATTATCAACAAATTTTGAGTCTTTAAGTCCGATGAATTATACCCAATTCATGCAAGTGCACAAGACCAGAAACCATATCCCTGTACCACAAATAGAAGATTGAGGATTACGAAGATGGTACTTAAGAGTCTAAAATATGTGAAACAAATATCTACTAACTCTAAACTGAACGAGGGAAATTAGCATATAGTCAAATATCAAATGGAATATGTTTCATCCACCTAGTAACTAAACTTATGGGCAGTTCAGAGGACCTAAGGCATGAATAGGGGCAATTCAGAAGACCTCTGGGACCTAAAGAATATTACAATCAGTGCAGCACTATGTTCACTACTCCCAAGGAAAACCAAAGACAAGTAGATGCAATAGAGTCAAATATTCATTCCTCCATGATTCATTATATGACACGAAAAATTACAAAGAACCAAGTATGTTTTGGACGGGGAGAGGTGATAGGAGAAGAGGCTGAAGGAGACGGGTTATACATTCCCCCGGTTTGCTCTTTTCTGAAAAAAGAAAAAAAGAAAAAAAAAACAAAAAAAAACAAAACAAAAAAACGAAGGATGGGGAAGAGGCTTTGAGAGGGTAAAGGTGGAGAGGGTACACTGTTTTTGAAATCTCCTTCGCACTTAATAATTCATTGAAATATTACAAATCTCTAAACAAACCCTTGTCAAGCCACATAATATATTAAACTCTCCTCTGTTTTCCAACCTTCAAACATCCGTGTTGTTTGAGGGGTTATTTTTGGGTTCAGTGATTCGAGAAGGGGAGTGACTCATACTCCTCTTTCCTCCCTTATCATTTTTTTCGGATGAACCCAAAACAGAAAATGAAATAACCATATTTTCTATTTTCACTCCTTCCCCTCATATCATCACCTCTCCTTTACTGCTCCTCCAAACTTCCCAACCCATGGTGAGTTAAAGCCCATCAATGTGCTCTCTGAGAGCCAGAAAAACAATAACAACTAACGCGAAGTTAATCAAGAGTCTTCAGTAGGCAGAAAAACTACAATTTAGAACTACAGCACGCCATTTCAAGCACGTCACCCAAACCCCACTGCCAGGTCATTGAGCCCTGAAGTGCATCAGCTCGCCATATTATGTACAAAGCGTGCAGGAAATACAGAGTGTGTATGGTAATTGCCGGACATATTAACGTGATTAACGAAATCAATATATCATCAGATTAAAAAGAAAACTTGAACTCACGGTGTCAAAGACAAGAAAGATCGGCTTGGACTTCCAGAGACTCCGTCTCCAAGAGGATTCCAGAGCGACACCTCGCCTACCGAGCTCAAAAACATCGAGATTACGAGTAGCAATAACATGAAAGACAGAGAATCGAAATGGCGTTTCATCTGTGAAACGAGGTGAATCTCAGACCGGCGTTGAGCTATGTAGTCGAGTGGATCTTGAAACTTGGTCACCTAACCCAAGGGAACAAAAGTCTTAAAAACTATACCAACATGGCATCAATACTGCTATCCTGCTTGTTTTCTTACCAAAAGGATGGAATGAAGTGACTTACTTGCTTCCCATGCTGGTGTAAAACGTTACCCTGCTATATTGTTCTGTAGCCATAGAAGCCTGCTTATGTTGCTTCAATGGGCACCTTAGGCACAAGGGTGATGGAGGGGAATGAACTTCCTTGAGCAATTCCATAAGGCAACAATTAAGTAACTAGTAAACTGATGATGGGTATTTAGTTTTTGTTTCTGTCCCCTCTATTGAACCATTCTGCGTAAGGTAAGCAGTGTCGAGCCGGAGCATTTGATCCATGTTCACTTTAACTCCTTCATATTAGTATGAGCTTACAAAGAGGTAACAGGAGCTGGGAGGAACAAAAAATAAAGCCAGAAGTCTTTTGTATCAAACTGAAACAGGATTAAATGAGCTTAAAAGAAACTTTTTAAGGAAGAGAAAGAACGCAGAATTTCAAACTTAACATTTAGAAGCTCATTAACAGAAGTGACTCAATTTATTCACTCTCCATTTCTCTAAATGCGGTTTTTACCTTATGTTAGGGTACTAGCATAGAAGCTACACTTTGCAGAAGCCATCGATGTTGTGCTGTGCGAAATCTTCAAAATTGCACAAACAAAGAGCCTTCTCAAACAGTATCTCAGGACAACTCAAGCATTCAACGCTCGCTCTCATCATTAGAAGAAACTCATCCTTAGGCTCAACCTTGCATATAACAGTGCCCTTATCGTAAATCCTACTATCTCTACGCAACAGAAGAAGAGAGAAAAGAGATAAGAGTCAAAGAAATGCATCTTTACGGCAGGCTGGACCATCAATAATATAAGTTGCATAGTACAAAATATGTTACCACAACAAATTAAAATAAAGGAAAAGAAGTTGGGGAGGAGTTGGGGATTGTTATTCGTTTATACTATAAAAGATCTATCCAGAAGAAGATAAAGAAGATTTCTTCTAAAGAAAAAGTTATGCTTACCGGATTTCTTTAGAAACTATCATTACTATGGTTTGAGCAAAAGCCCTTGAATTATAATGACAAAACACCGGCCATGCTCAACCAAAGAGATATGGTATAATTAAGACAAAGTCATGATTTTAGGGTGAAATTTTGAACAACAGTGGCATAATGCTTCGGTTGCATACCTGGTTCATGCAAAAATCCTGTATGAATTCAAGTTCACCTCATTTCTCTCATGTCGGTATGTATTCGTAAGCGTTACAAAAGTTGGGAGGTTCAAACTAAAAAAAATCACAACTAAAACAGGAATAAAATAAGCTTCAAATAATATTTTCTTTCAACAAAGTAAGAAAATGAGTACACTTTTCAAATCTCATACCAAGGAGCTTTCAATATAAGTAACTTGAACTAACATTTTTAATACAATCCACTGTTGTAGATGATTATACATGAAACTTGGTTTTCACCATAAATTCCAGAACTTGCAACTAGTTTAATAAGAGCAAACATGTTCCTGTTTACGAAATTAAAATTTTTACCCCATTAGCCTTTTGAAGGCACAAATGCAAAATTTTTAGTTCTTTCAATGTCATTTATTAAAAATCTAAGGCACAATTCTTTATGATTGTTAGTCATGCAATTTTGCCTTGCTCCAATAACGCATTATGTCTTGTGAGAGCAAGGACATTGACAGAGATCGTGCTTCACTCCAATAATTCACCATGTGTTTAAAATATCCTAGGAAAGGTTTTTGAATCAAACTAAATACATGCGTTCCCACTTTTCTTCAAAAGTTAGTCAGATAATTTTGTCCCAGAGGTGAGGGACCTAAAAGTGTTAATATTATGTTACCTACTCCTTGCAAAGGTCACCAGTTGTGTTGTACAAACATCCTGCTCAAGTGACCCTCCTATCCGAGCACGAAAAGCCTGCCTTGCTAGAATCGGATCAAGTGAAAATTTCATGTCCACCATTTGTCACTTCATCAGCCAAAAATGCATCAAGTTCAGTAGATCAAGTGTGCAAAGCACTACCACTCTATTGGAAAGAGAAAATAAACTCAGACAACTTACTATTCTCACCTCCATACTAGTTTGCTCCCAAGTTAATCATCTCAACATGGACTTCAACTAGAATTATATGCTCTGTTTCTACAAAAATTTCAATCAAGATGAGACATATCATATCCTTCATTGTGCCTCCTCCCATCAGAGTCCTCGCACCAATCTAAAAAATGAGTGATCAATATTCTTAGGTAAGCAGAAAGAGAATGCAGTCCAAAACAGATCTCAAAAGCATTTGAAAGTTCAATACTTTGAGGAAATCTTCCGCATAAGTTTACCAAATCAACCTTCTTTAGCAGTATTTCTATTTCCCAAAACGAAGATTACTGTCTGCTCATATGTTTAAGGTCCTGCAATGCAATTGGTCAAAATCAATTCTTATCAATGTTTAGAAACGGAAACAATAATTTATAGAACCAAACATCCTAACATATCATCATTATCATCATCATTTGAAAAGCATAAAAAAGGTGAAATAAATGTTTCTTATCATATAAACAATGTATTGGCTATATAGACATAAGGTGAACTACACTATCTTGAAAATTCAATCCTTGTTACCATACAAGAAGGAAATGTTAAACCTAAATCAAATGATGCAACTTATATGTTTTTCCACTTTCGTATGAACGCGTATAAAGGAACACACTGCTAATAGAAATCTTATAAGATTCCTTGTTTGTAATCCTTGTCTTACCCATGACATTTAAAAAGTAATACAAAAGGTTTTCAATAAGAACAAAAAGAAAAAGAAAGCTCGTAAACAAGAACTGCAAAACATATATGGTAATAATTAGATTTACAAACTAATCTCCCTCTCTCTCTCTCTCTCTCTCTCTCTCTCTCTCTCTCTCTCTCTCTCTCTCTCTCTCTCTCTCTCTCTCAATCTTCAGTATCGTCACTTTGTGGGCCTGTGGGACCCATTCCGGCACCGCCACGCCGTCACAGGCCGGAAGGCACAGAGGAATTATCCGTACAGCGCCGCCGGCCATTTGAACAGGACATGGACGGCAAATAAGACAATGACAGCATGAGAGACACCCATAACCATTTGCTTAAACCTTTAATACCGTTGTGATGGGACATTTTTTTGTATATCAAAAGCTCCACTTTCTTAAAGTGAAGTGACGGAATTAGTCAAACGTGCTGTACCGTGTACCGTGAACGAATTTGGAATGTCCCGAAAAGCGTTGGGGAGTGGAAATTACTCACGTGTCAGACAAAATCCCGAAAATAACCTTTCTAAAGGTGGGCGAAGAAAGGTTTTTTCAAACCCTATTCCAATAAAGGGCCCACTAGTTGTCCAAACGATTGACCCGTACCTGCCCAGAGCAGTGGCTTGAAAATGCTAGCCTCTCGCAACGCGCCAGCAGAACAGTGGATGGTTGGTAGTTACATACGTAATAAAGACTTACTTACAAAAATTATATATATATATATATATATCTTATTTTTTGTAACAATAGTAATAATAGAAATAGTCTCTAAACCCACATGTTCTCATGGTTGAAATTTTTATTTAATAAAGAACATTTTTTTATACCTTAATTTTGATCATTTTCAATAGTTACTTCTTATTGTTCTGTTTTCTTATAAGGTTTAGATGCATAAAGAAATTAAGTAATTGCTTAGTTAACTAGTTCAATGGTGAATTAATAGACTTCATTTATGAAGTCTGGAGTTCAATATCCCATATGTGTGAGCTAGATATATACATTGTAATATTAGAAAAAGAAAAAAAAAATTTAAAAAAATAAAGAAGTTAAGTACTAAAATTGAAAATATAACAATCCAAGTAAATTGATTCTTGATTAGTTTTCAATTTTAAAGTTTTAAAATTTTTAATATAATAATTAAAGATTATAATATTTGGTATTATAACTAATTTCATATCTAAGTTCAAATCTCAACATGAACAAACATACCACATAAGTCATATTAGGTGAAAATCAATCAACGGATTTGCCAAAAAAAAGTTGAATGGCATTGCAGTTAATGAATCTCTCTTGGGATTTGGTTTTTCCTTTTTTGGCACGTTGGTATAGAAAAGATTATAACTTAAATTTTTGTTTGTACAACCATGATTATGGGTTTATTATCTAACTTGTTAAGTCCTGTTATGATATATTAGAATTCAAATAATTTTGTGGACAGGTATGAATTTATGACAATACGAGTTTCTCACTCAGTATAAATAATTTCAAACTGTTAAGGCATGAATTGTTTGTATTAGTGAAACACTTGCATTTTTCAGTTGATAGGGTGAGATGTATACCCGTCTCAACCATGTGAAGTAGCTGCAACTTCTTTTGTGCATGTCTAATCATGAATTGCGTGTATCTTTGAAATGTCAAAAGCCTCTCTTCCACTTTGTTGTCAATTGCGTGCCTGTCTGAAAATGTTGACCCTTTTACTGTTACCCTTTTCACTAACCATAATAACTAAGGACAAGAACAAACAGCTGTTTTCTGGTGGAAGAATCTTTAGACCAAAACAATGCATTCAGACGTGGGTCTTAGGGCTCTCAAACAACAGGAAGGTTGTTAATCTTGAGGTATGTAGATGTATGTGGTCTCTCAAACAACAAGAAGGTGGATAAACTAAGGGGGGAAAAGAAGTAAAAACATCGAGGTAAATGCTTATGATATTTTTATTTTCATGCCTCTTGTAATTTTAGTTTCAAAGCAAATGTCGTGTTAACCAACCGACGGCAGGAAAGTTTCCTTTTTTTTTTTTTTTGAATTCCATGGTCTGCTATTTTTGAAATATGATTTTGACTTTTAAACCTAAAATCTTCTTTTGAATCATTTAGTTCATATTCTCAACATTGATAATCTTAATACTCTAAAAAATTTAAGACATTAAGTGAAAAAATCTCATCATTTATAAGTTCAAAGGCTCATTCTTACATTTTCAATGTTAGACAACACCTATTTTTAATACTCCCCTCACTTGCATGCTACAAATATTATAAGTGAATTGAAATCCAACTTCAAGGCATAAGAGATTAAGAAATGAAGGTCTTTTCCTCACTTTGAGAAATGAAGACCTTTTTCTGACTTTGATATCATGTTAGAATATGAGAGCTCGTCCCAAAACTTTAAGACATTATATGAGAAAATCTTATAATTTATAAGCTCAAAGGCTCGTCCTTACACACTTTCAATGTAGAACAATATCCATTTTTAACATTAACCAATTTGTTGTCTCTAGTTGCGATCTTGAAAAAGATGTTTATAAGCAGTTTCCTTACAGGACATGGTCTGTAAACTCTACCGACCTCTACACGGCCTTCCCAATTCATCACTATTACGATAACTTTTGACGGTAGGGGGAGAAGGAATGCGAAACAAATAGCCATCTGTTTAAAAGGGCACTGCACCCGAAATTTAGGGACGTGATTCTTGGGAAAGGGCTGGTATGCAATACATCAATAAAAAAGTTTCATGACTGGGGCATGGACGAGACACCCCGTGATGCTTCCTTTTTAGACGATCAACTTGATTAAAAGGCAGACCAATGATTAATTCATTCGTCACAATGCCTTTGCCCACCATCTCAATCAACTTTGACATGGGATTTGCCGTCGTTTATGCAACTCGTAGGAACTCGAAAGAAAAATGATTGTAGATTCAATGATGCCGCTGTTGTGTAAAACATAGTAAGAATGTAAGTGATGTGTTCTAATTAAGCCCGAATTAATTATCAAACGGACTTTTCTCCAAGCTTAAGATATTGTTTCGGATGTTGGCTAAATGCGGAATTAAATGGAAAATATAAAATCAGACAAGAGAATACATAAATTTACGTGGTTCGGCCAATTAATTGCCTACATCCACGGGTAAAGTTCGGCCAATTAATTGCCTACATCCACGGGTAAAGTTAGGAGAGATTTCTTTCACTACTTGCAATCAACAGTATAGAAGTTTTCACAGGAATTCTCTACCAAACACTCTTCAAACACTCCTTTTAGGATACAAGGAAGTGCACAAGAGTTATACAAGAATGGCTTACAGATTTCCTTCTCTTCTTCACTGTTCTGCACACACCGTACACCAATCTGCACTGCACTGAAAACCGCACTGCAATCTGTACTCAGATCTACACAAATCTGTCCGCACAACTCTATCTTGGTGTTTATCTCTCACGCACCCTCTCTTTCTCTATTCTCTCTTTTCTTTTTCTCGTGTCTCACGATGCTTTTCCGATCAGAGCACCTTTTTTCGGTTTCAAAATTCAAAGCTGCTCCCACGTGTAACCACTCTCCCTTGAGAATAGGAGGAGGTGTTAGTGGTTGAGAAACAAACTCCCCATATCCCACTAACCACCTATGATAAGGTAGAGAGAAATAAAACGAGTTGGAAACGTGCTAATTATGAGCAACGTCCAACAGCCGCCTTATTGTTCCATGCAAGAAGGTTGAAGCACGTAAACTGGTTTTCTCAAGAATGAATTAACGCTCATTTGGAAACTCACTGGGGGAATTTTGGATGGATTGGAGTTCTTGCATACTTAAAGGAACACAAGCACCTTTGTTTCAAAAAAGGAAAAGAACTTGGTTTTCTTTGATTTCAAAAGTTAGGAGGTTGTCTTTGCACGACAAGCTCCTTACACGATCTCCTTACTTTATATGCCCCTGCTACCATTGCTTCGTTTACTCTGTGTACCATCCTACCGTACATACCCTCCTGGCATTTCCTGGGTTATTCTCTATACCCTCCTGCTGTTGCCTGGGTTCCTGTTGGTTAGATCTATACTTCAATTTATCAATCTCTCTCTTGTCTCGGTCGTTAATTCTGAAGCTTCTCAAGAAAGAAAACAGAGATGTTGGTTTGTTGCTGCGTGTGCTTTCTCTTGTGGGTTCTTGATGGAGGTGGAGCTATGACAGCCTCAGAGATCACTAGAGGGGTAAGTGTTTCTTTATCAGCTTTGAATGCTTGTGAGTAACTTCTTTTACATGTTCCTCTTTGGATCTTTTTAACTGTTGTTCCGAACGTTAAGGATGTTACCCAAAATCTTCTTTTCTTCCTTGCTCCAAATTATCACACTAATTCTTGTGCACAAATGATACTTTCTCTCTTTTAATGACGTCGTCTTTGCATGTTCTGTCAGTATTCGATTCCTTGCTAGTTACTTTTCTCTGCTCGACCAAAATCCCAAGTGAAATTCGCCAACCTGCCTTGTGGCCTCAAATCTGCAACTTTCTCTGCATCATATCCCTATTAATGGCAACCGAGAGAACCCAAATGGAAGAGATGATGATGTTAGAAATTTGTAACAGAAATGAACTTTGTATTTTTTAAGCATATTTGGATTAGTATAGGTGAAGAAGGGCAACATTGTAATTACACTTCTCAGATCATTAAAAGATTAGAAACATTAGAGAGAAAAGTGGCTTGATCGTGCAGAGAGATTGTGAGAGAGAGTCTCCCCGGGCAGCAGCGAGATGCTGCTGTGCATTATTGTAGCAATCCGGCCAGCCCACCGGAAGGCTAAAAATGTACTCCACATGATTCCTAATAAAAAGAAGAGGCTAAAAATGGTAACAATGGATGTAGGTATGACTTAATTGAACCACTCTAAAATCTTATCTTTTTTGTGTGTCTTAAATCTATATTTTGCATAAATTATATGTTCTTGTTGGTGTGTTTGCTTGGATCTTAGGTCACGAAGTATCAATAGAAAAGGCGGCGGGTAGAGAGTGAAGAAAAAGTGGCTGATAGAAAAAAAGAGACAAGAAAAGGCAGGACATAGACAGAGGGAAGGAAGAGATAAGAAAAAACAGAGAGAGAGAGGGGGGGGTGGGGGGGGAGAGAAAGAGAGAAGAAAACATATCAATAAAAGAGTGGTTGATAGAGAGAGGGAGAGAAGAAAAAGCGTTAAAAAGAAACAAAAGTGAAGTCTTCATGTGTTAGTCTTTTTAGCTCAGATGCTGAAGGGCTGATGATTCTGGGTTTCATCCCAGTACTCCTGGCCTTTGGGCAGAGTGACATTGCCATGCGCTTCTAAAATGCAAATACGATATATGAAGCTTTTTAATTCGATTACATATAACAAGATCTATGAAATATTATTCTTCTAACACATATCAACACAATATTTTTTTCGCTGTCAGATTATCAACAAAATCATGCGAGCAGGAAGAGACTTTTTCCGATTGCAGAGATTGAACAGTGGTCCTTCCAAGACCACCAGAAGTTCCACCAGCATGAATTATAAGACCGGACACGTCTCAAATCCTCCATCCTTTAGGTGGGTGAGAGGGTTGATTTTAAAGAAAGCGGACTAGTATCTATATATGCATATGTAATAAATCTTTGAAGATAAATGGGATTGTAGGCAATGTAGATGGAATAAATGCAAAGTTAGTATGTGGAGATAGGGATTCTCTTTAATGATTTTAAATCTGTTTCTTGTACATTGGTCAGGGAGAGGATTGCCAGAAGGGGATGGATTAGGCTTTGGCTAGTTCTCTCTCTCCTTTTCCTTTCTGTGCACGGCGTATGGGGCGAGCACTTCGGGGGGGAGCCCGGGGATGGTGGCAGTGCCGGTGATAAAGGTAGCGTCAGCGGGGGACCACCGGGCGGAGACACTGATGTAGGGTCCGCCCCGCCATTACCGGCCGAAGCGGATGGTGGACTTGACAGCACAGCGCCCCCGCGTACCGTGTGGCATGAGCATTCCGGAGGGGAGCCCGGGGATGGTGGCAGCGCCGGTGCCAAAGGTGGCGTCAGCGGGGGACCACCGGGCGGAGACACTGATTTAGGGGCCGCCGCGCCGTTACCAGCAGGAAATGACTGTACAGTGCCCCCTCCTGCACTCCGTCATTGAACCTGACATGGATGGCGAATAAGAAAATTACAGCAGCTGAGAGTACCGGATACATAAAATTGAAGACCATGGACTTTTTTATTTTTGACTTTTTTGGTTTTGGTAATTGGGAAAGGAGAATTGGGAAGGGAGAGGCTGTTTTCCAATTTGATAAGAGCTTCAGTATGTAAAGATAACGGGATGGAGGAATTGAGAGTACAAAACTGAAAGTCCACGGTTTCTCTTTGGCGTCCGAGTGACAAATTGGACTCCGTTTTGTACTCTCAATTCCTCCAGTTTTTTTTGCACTAGGTAATTTAAATATAACCACATCCCTTTCCAGTTATGATTTTGTTTATGCTAGTTCATGGTTATTAAAAAAGATGTAGTGATAAACAATTGATAGAGTGGACAGTATATCTCTAATGTATGAGCAAAATATGAAATAAGACAACATGTTCACAATATTTTTAAAGTGAATCCGGTTCTTTAACAAGCTCTTGTCCTCTTTTAGTATCTTACTAAAGAATGTTTTATTTTTAAAATAGAATATGTATAATAGACTTTATTCTCTCATATTGAAAAGACAAGCATGGTAATTAAGTCATATGAAGGAGTTTGACCATTTTCATTGGGTGGACCCTTTAAGATGGAATTCAAGTTTATGACAAGTGGTATTAAAACTACTCTATAGCTCAGACCCAATGGCACTTGCAACTGCCTGCATGAAGGGTGGTATGGATTTGAGTGAATGACAATGTAATAGATTTCATTTTCTCACATTAGAAAAACAAAATGTATTGAACTTTATTCTCTTTCATTTAAAAAATATGTGAGATAATTTGACCATATAAGAAAACTTGGTTATTCTTTTATTGAGTTGACCTTTTGGAATGAAACCCAAGGCCATAACAATATATCTCTCTTTACTTTAAAGAGATTCAGTAATCTATGAATTATAACAAGAAGATACAATTAGAATTAAGATTAAAAACAAAAGATATAGACATAAAATTTAGTTCTCCTGACCGTTTCGTTCATTGGAAAACCATTCGTGAATTAACAAAATTGCCATAAATTTCTACAAAATCTCAAGACCAAAATCTTGTAAAATCTTTTGAGCTACGACCTTTTGATACAACAATCAATCTAAGACTAATTGACTAGAAAGAATTAGAAGTACCAAACTAATGACTTATAATTAATATTATTAAACCACAATGTCCCAAACCTAGTCTGGTTGTCAAAGAAGCTTTAGGAGAAACTTGTATTTCACAGACACAATACTTGAAAAATGAAAATTGAACTTTCCTTTGTCAAGAAGATACTTGGGAAAAATTTGCTAAAAATAGTTTGATATTCCAGAAGAACTTATTAAGATTAAAGAAGAAGGTCAAAGTAGTATTCCGAAAAAGGGTGGAGGTAGCAAAATAGCCCACAACAGCATATGGCGTGCAACAAAATTTGAAAGACTTCAAAATAATTGTTAGGGGAAACATTATATCGGTCACTAGGCTTTTCTTTTAAACACATTTTTCATGTGAACCATCAAAATAAAACCTCGTCACTTGGCTGCTCTTTAAACTTTTTTTTGTATGACCATCAAAATAAAACCTTGGCCATTGCATGAAACACGCATAGGAAGAAGCTACTCAGATGACCATTAGCTTCAATGTTAAGAGCGAACAGGCCTCGAACTGGAGGGATTTCGTAAAATTACATCGCTAAAAATGGTCAAGATATTAATAACATAAACCAAATTATGCTATGGCGGTATGTCAACATTGTCCTTCTTTCTCAATTTCCTATATTTTTGCCATCTCCCCTTCTTGGTTTGAAACTTCTGGGGAAGAAGGAATTGAAGAGCAAGGTAAGGAACCAAGAAGATGCCAGATTATGACAAGGAAAGTACTGAAGAAGCTTGAGTAGTGGAAAGTCCCATGCAACTTCCGATGTTATGAGTTTCTGGGTGTTCTCATATGAGTTTGGACTTCACCACGCAAATTAAATAATTTAATGTGCAAACCCATTGATTCCAAATCTCCATGACTCTTTGTTTATAGGTTTTCTCAGCCTCCTTAGCTCTTAACAACTGAAGAAGATAATCTCAGCCAATAAACGTAACAAAGAAGTACAACAAACAAAGAAAATCACCCATTCGTCTGTAGGGACTTTTAGATGGCGAATCTATTTACATTTATAAACAACTGTTTACAATAAACGGTCTTGTCAATACAATATATAACATTGTCTGAGATACAAGTTGTAGACACCACTAATCCAAACGATTTGTAGAGACCAAAGAGTTTGAAATAACTTCAGAAGCATTCCTCTTCCCTACAGTACCTATGAATCACTTTGATACTTCGGTCAAAAGTCTCGAAATCTACTCATAAAGTAGTTATCATGTCCTTTAGGAATTGGTCCAACATGCTCCTAAAATATCCACCATATACAAAGAATGAATATCAGCTTTGCCTTTACCAATGTTAAGAGCGAACAGGCCTCGAACTAAGGCTAAACATGATTATTCAAAATAGAACATCAGATTGTATAATCCAATATAGAATAGTAGTTCAACTCTAGAACCAATTTGGGGTAGGTTAAACTATTGAATTCAATAAGAAAAACGCCACATTCTGGATGACCTTTAATAAGGCAAATCCTACCATTTTATTATGTAACATATGAGAAACCTCGAATGTGAATTTGATAAACTTATCTATAAGAAACAAGTCATCATTCATAAAGGAAACATTATCTCTAAAGGGTGATTTTTTTCCCTAGGGACACAAATAGCAGGGGATTTTGGTTTAATCATTCTACATGGAAGATTTGGCTATTGGCAAGAACTTAATTGGATCCAAAAATGATCGTGCAGCATTGAAGCCTGAATTCCAATTCATTTTGTCTAGGGATTGGATTTTATCAAAGTAGGGATTTATATGCGACGCTGCTTAGTTTGATACAACTCACAGCAACTAATGCATCAACGAAAATTTTGACTTCCCCCAACCCAACAAATACAGAAAATCACAGGGTCGACAGAGAATGATTGCCGCAAATCTACTCTCTTTCATGCATACACGTCTCTGGTGACAGAAACCCCCAGCCTCTGCCTACCGCGCACGCCTCAAGGAGACGTGATGCGTGCGTGTGTTTCATTCAGATCTTCCTTCCCACAATCATCGTTGGTACTATATCAAAAGCCGGTACCATATCAAAAGTCAAACAATATCAAACGCCGACATGACGTGTGTGATACATGTAGAGGGAAAGTAGGACCATCCATCTTCCATTCCTTCCTTCTGCCTCCAGCTTGGACATGACCCTTCTTGTAAGAAGTCCTTTAAGAAAAAGGCAAATAATAAGATAGGTGAGCTTGCAATATGTCCCATTCCAAAAGGACTCAGCAAGTCCATGGGAGGTTGTTAGCATCTCTTTTACTTAGGGGGATTAATATCATCATTCTTCAAATGCATTCACATTGACACGTAAGGAACAGAAATTTAAATTTTAACTTTTTATTTTATTTTATAGAAATTACGTAATATACTCTTCATGATGATGACTCGATTTATCTGAAGCCTTTGCTATATTGCGTAATCCAGTAGGCCTTCCTAGTTTGAAGCTTTGGTTTGTTGTGAAACCTCAGCCCATACGTAAAAATGTGAACTTTTTTGCTCTTGTTGGGTTTGAATTTGCTCCTGCTTTTTTTGTCTTTCGGCTTGATGTGAACTCGTGTTGGCTCTATATGTAGGATGATGAGGAAGCAAGTGACATGGTTCAAGCAAGTCCCCTTAATATGATTTCATTTGTGGCTCTACAACAATCTCTTTCTTTATACACTGGATTATTCCAAAATAATAGGCGAGTTTCACGGCCTCCACTTCACTTTTCTCCACGAGTCGTCGACCCCTTCACGACGACTCGTCCTCAACTGTGATTCATAGAGCTCCTCCTCTCTCTCAACCCAGGAGATTCGGTTGCAGGTTTGTCCCTCTTCCTCTTTTTCTTTCAGCTTTGGTTCACGTTGTGTTTCGCCAACTGTTTCGTGCTTATGTTTCGCAAACTCTCCTACAAGCCCAAGCCCAAGCCCAAGATCAGGGTGTTTGGTGATTTGCTTATGGGTAGTTCGTATGAAAGAGCTTGTTTTCTATGAAAGCCCAGCCCACTAGAATTCCTAAATTTCTTCTAAGGTTTGTACAAAAGACAATGAGTATTGTATTTTGACTTCTATGTTTTCTATCTAAGCCCAGCCCACTATCTTCCTTTCAGACTTTTTTTATTTTTTATGAGCATATGAGTTTATTTATCAAAAAATAAAAGAGTATAAAAATTTAAAAGTATGCCCTAACATTACAATTTATTTAAAAAAAATCAAATTGAAATCCTCTAATTATGACTTTTGATACTATTTTTAGTGATGAGTAGGTGACAAGAAATTCTTTTGTAAGTATCTCATTCAAGCATAAAAGCATAGCACATGTGAAAAGGAGGAGCTTTTAGCAAATCATTTCATAAAGTTCATACTATATTAAGTTAAAGAAAAGTTCCTTCCCCTTTAAGTATGCAATTCATTTAATATCCTTTCAAAAAAGTTTACAGTCATATTTGATCGGGAATACTTGAAGTAGGGAGACTCGAGGCACTAGCCCAGCCCACTAGAATTCCTAATCGAATAACAAAGTTTCTATACTAAAAAGGTTCAATTACAAACAAATCCTAGAAGAAAAACGGCAACGTTCACTCCTAGTAATTTCATAAATAATAAAAAAGTTGGGCTGCATATAGACAAGCCCTTTCATGAGAAGGTCCAATAATGGACGATTCTAATGAACCTCGAAAACAGAAGGCCCACTAAAGGTCAAACCTAATTCGACAGAGCCCAATACTAGGTAATGCTAATGGTCCAAAAGATCCGTATCTAAAAGGCTGAATAAATGACAAAACTACGTGGCCCATCAAATGGGCTCTCTAAAAAACAAAATAAAAGAAGGCGGCCTAATAGGTCAAGACCCTCCAAACCAATGAGGCCCGAGGCCTGATCAATCTAGTAAGCCGAGAGGCTCAGATGGGTTTTTCGACGAGTCGTGAGACCGGAGAGGCCGTGACGTCCTAACCTGAAAATGGCTAGGTTTGGGGAGGCCAAGAAGACGGCGCTCACTGCCAATCAAACTCCGGCCATTGTTGGCGGTCTTCTTTAGAGCTCTAATTGATGCAGGAAGTGACGGGAGGCAGACCAATCCACGCCATCACAGAACTTAGCTAGAACAGGAAACATAGGCAACTAAAGGTGGACAATGAAGCCATAAGGGATAAATTGAGATCAGAAAGATGGTCTACACACTTTTTTTTTTTTTTTTTTTTGAGTTGTAGTCTACGGAAAAGCCAGTCAATTCAGTAATTTACTAACAGAATTTGAAATGAAACTCCAAATCCCATCAGACAAGTTATAACTAGATATAACAACCACCAATATATGATTTTTGGCCAAATCAACCTGGGAAGTTATGGTTTCTTGTTCAAGAAAGCTGGACAATTAGACAAAACCTCCGAAAAGAATATGATCTGCAACGAATGTGAAGAGGAATGTGTAGTCCCACTAATATTATATAGTTAGGATCCAGCTTGAATGAATTGGAACTTCATGTACTAGACATTCAATCTCACACCGAAAAAAAGAATACCTATAAAGTGTTAAAAACCTTTAGCACTTTTCTCTCTAATGAGGCCTTTTGAGAAGAGGTAGGCTTAAACCTTCAAGATTATGGCTTAAAAAAGATCCTAAGTTGGTAAATCCTAAGAAGGATATTGAGAAAGAAGTCTGAAATAAGTTACATCAAGAAGGGGAATTTGAGATAGTGATTAAGGGCATAAACATAAATTGGAACAAAAAGTAAACAATCTCCAAGACAATGTAACTCTAAGCCATGTTATAAAAGCAAGTCCCCTTGCTCATTTTCTTATCCCCTTGACACACTTGGAGTAACTTCCCATCACTATATCCTTTTGTAAGCCCAAAAGGAATTTTTAGGTGATACCCTACTAATCTCTCTTATATGGTTGTTGTTTACAACACAAATGTAGTGGCCACCATTGCAGCGAATAGATTTCTCATGAGCTTCAATTTGCCTTTATAAGTCCTTTAAAAAGGGACCTTGAAATATTGCATCTTTCCTAAACAAGTATTTATAATTCTTTAGGCAAAGGTATATAAGGAAAGTCTGACTCAATTTAAAAGACTTTTGGTAGAATAGTCATTGATCATAAGGCTTTCAAGTTTGTACAAGGCTAAAGATTGTTGAGAACAAATGTTTGACTTTATTAAGTATTGAGTTGATTCCATCCAAATTTCAAGCTCCTAAGATACTTCTTATTTTTCTAACTTGAAGATTTTTAAGTTTTCTAATGTTTGAATGCAAGTTCCACTATCTTTGCTAAAAAAATACAATATGATTCCCTAACCATTTTAAGTTCTCAAATTTGTTGCCATATCTTTTATGTCAATTTTCCATATTATGATAACATAATTTAATTAGTTTGTATATGTGTCTTGGTAACACAATAAGCCCTCTCCAAAATGCCAAATGCAATTCTAGCATATTGCACAACTTACGTATTAAATCAAGTAGCTTTTTAACTTAACAAAATTAAGTTTGAAGTAATGTAGATACTTCATTTGCACATTTGATTCAAGCAATTCCATCACATTTATGCAATGTTTTAAAGAGAGTAACATCAAATTTGTCATCACTGGTAATAAATGATTTAGTATTGACATAAATGTTAGATGTGGTGCCTTCTTTTGCTGAAATTAAAGTGTGCAACTATTGAGTTGTGTGAAGAACCCTAGACTTGTTTAAGTAGACTAAATTCTTTCCACTATATAGTAGATGGGGGTCTTGTTTGGAATTCCATGAGAAAAGTCATCCAATAACCTACCAATAAGTTGCCTAGACATTGATTTTGTTAACTTGTTGACAAAGTTGTGCATTGTAAAATATATTTTATTATGTTGTTTCTTTAATCAATGATATTGATGTAAAAGTAAGAAATATTTATGACCAACTTCTTTCATTGTTTTCTTCAAAGTTTCTTCTAACAAACCTTCTTTGGTCCATAAAGTGAATTACATTGGCTTCATAAAAAAATGAGTTTTTGGAAATTCAGTCGACTTCCTTAACTGTTTTAGCTAACGTAAATTTGCTAGCATTTCTTTTATGCAATTTTCCAAATATTAAGATAACGCAAGTTAACCAAACTTTCATGTAATCAGTAAGCCTTCTTCAAAATGTTAAATGTAATTCTTGCTAACTACATAGCTTTCATATTAAATTAGGTAGTTTTGCCATTTTAGCAAAATTATGTTTTGTGCAACATACATATACCTAAGCAATTGATTCAAGCAACTTCGTTACATTTATGTAATGTTCTAAAGAGAGTAATATTAAATTTTTTTATCATTGAAAACAACATTGTATTATTTACATAAATGTTTGATGTACTACCTTCTTTTGCTAAACTTAATGTGTCCAACTACTAAGTTGTGTCAAGAACCTTAGACTTGTTCATGTAAACCAAATCATTTTCCATACATCATAAATGACGGGTCTTGTTTGTAATTTAATGAAAAGAGCCATGCAATAAGCTACCAATAAATTGTCCATATGTTGATTTTGTCAAGTCTTTCACAAAGTCATGTATGGTAAAATATCATTTTCATTAAGTTGTTTCTTTAATCAATGACATTGATATCAAAGTAACAAAATAGTCCTCACCAAAATCTTTCATTCTTTTGTTTAACATTTATTCTCATAAAATTTCTATCATACATAATAAAATTGCATTGGCCCCATAAAAAGATGACAAAGAGGCAAAGCATTACTTTAAATTAGGGAAAAGATGAGCAAAACTTAATCTTAAACTTAATTGAATATCAATTTATGTATATGATAAGTCTCATAAATTGCTTTCCAATATTTTCTCTCATACATCAACATTTAAATTAAATCATAAAAGATGTCCAATTGACTTGATTGCCAAAGTTAGACCATCGTACTTCACAATTTTTCTATGTACCACTTCTAATTTTGCATGTATATAAGAGTTGCTTTTGTAAATGATTGTTTTGCAATTATCAGCCAACAATCTTCTTTGCACAACTTATTTAAAGGATGAATTGGAGTTGTGCACATTGTTAACGCTACCCTTTCATCACAAGTAGTTGCAATCAGAACACTTCCTTATGCTCCAAATTTAAATGGTTTAGTTAAGAGCTAACTTATATCAAGATAACATAAGTTAACCAATTTTTATTTTCAGTAATGAAGCAAGTGCATTACAAAATTCCAAAGTAAAGCCTTGCAAATTATACAACTTACATATTGAATTTGGTAACTTGATGATTATAGTAGAACAAAGTTGCAAATAATGCAGATACTTCATTTGGGCAATTATCCAGGTAGCTTAGTCACATTTATGCAACTTTCTAAATAAAGGATTCTCAAATTTGTCATCATTAGCCGAATTTTACTGTAGTGGCGAAGTGTACCACCCAAAAGCTAAAAAGGAAATGCGCCCCAGAATTTTCAAGTATGAGTCATATTATTTAAATTTTATTATAATATTTTGGATAAAGTAGTAGATGTTCAAACTTTTTTTATTGATTTTTGGTTGCAACATGAGCCGAACTCGAACTTACCTCTGAATAAAATAGTTTATTGAAACTTAGTTTGTTAATTTTTAAACAATCTGAAGGTTTCTTTTAAACTAATAAGTTAAAATCATTTGTCTGTTACATAAAGAAAATATCTTAATTTGGAAAGTATTTTCATGAATCTACACTTCAATTTACTTAACTATTGTGAAGAACTTTTCATTTAAGTTAATTAAATATAAACAGTAATTGACACCATGTATTTGACTGGACGACCGTCTCTTTTCTGTGTATCTTGCTGCTCATTCTTGCTTTGTGGAAGTCATCATTGGACTTGGTGACAGCAATCTTACAATAAATCATTTAGGCATTTAAGATAACATTTTAGAGGCCAACCAAATGCAAAATATTAGAACTCAATGTTTTGGATCAAAACACAGGATACCAAAAACAAACAAAGGAATCACATTGATAAAAACGCTTAATCCTGAATTATCGGCATACTAATTATTTAAACCTCAAGCATCACAGTCTAAAAAATTTATAATAATCAATCGAAGTGTTGCTGAGAAAGGTACCCCATGATCGACCAGTATGAAGGTCGACGGCTACAGGCTTCACCTTGAACGAAATTCCAAACTCATCGGAGGATCTACATAATCAAATTCTAAAACACTAAGAACATGAGATTGAAAGATTATGAACAAGAAATCATACTATTTTTATTGTCCATTGTAAAGATCACATTGGGGGATTAGATTTTCTAGGTTAGATGCTTCTCCTCTCCTTTTGTATATATTGGATCATACTTTTGTTTCTTTGAGATGATATTTATTGATGTAGGCAAGCGACCTAGCTTGAACTTATGTGCTTATCTTATAAGCCTCACTCATTACATGCATAATAGTGAAACTACAACCCACACTAATCAGTCTATATTCAATTGTTAAAACTCAAATATGTTACTTAATTAGATCAACTTATAACCCATTAATATAAGCCTACATAAAGTGGAGTAACATATCTCTCGTTTGTTAATTGGTTTATTTGTTCTACTTTGAGCAGCATGGTTCTTGCTGAGAGAGTACATTCACTCTTTTTATACTTGTACTTTACTTCGTCTTTTAGTGTTCTCCAGTAAGCATTAAGAACAACACTCAAAACTGTTGGGGAATTATTCAATTTTCCTCTTTGGATGGGATGTCCAAACATAGAAGACCAAATCTTTTCTAGCCCCATATCTTCGTCGGTGAACCAAATTGAAGTAGTTAAATAAAATCTAAATCATATCTTGAACTGAAAGGATGAAGGGAGTTGTGGACCCAAATGAGATAAATGTTGAATATGACCATGCGTGATACAGAATCAAAGTGAAGATGAAATAAGAATCAATTAGAAGTGTTTTGAGGTTAACTAAGAATACTAAATAATATTGTGTACCATTAATCATTCTTATGTGATATTTCTTTATTCTTTTCTTTTCATATTGTTTGGTTTACATGTAGATATAAATATCCATATATTATTAACTCTCCTAAAGCAATACAACTATTTTTATCCAATTCTTTTAGGTCTAAATTCTTTAGGCTTAGATCTTTTTTTTTTTTTTAATTTTTTCCTTCCCTCTTTTGGCGTCTCCCTCACTATATGACGTGGTGTGTCGCTCTCTCATCCTAACTTCCGCATAAACCTTTCCTGGCCATAAGTAGCTTTCTCAACTTTCCTTTTTTTTTTTTTTTTTTTTTTCCTTAACTTGCAAGAGTCTATTAACACTCAAGTGCAAAAGTCAGCAAGTAAGCCACTCAAACCTTAAAAGAAAAATACCAAGAAAACTTGAAAAATCATACATTTACCTTTAGGCCTCCTCTCATGGCACAAATCAGAAACCGAATCTCATAGAAATACAGTCATTGTCTCTCTTAGGCCTCCTCTTATCATCTCTCTTAGAAGGCTACTCCTTTTTGCCCCTAATACTCGGCTTCTTTTAGAGCCATTCTCTTGAAGCTAGCATCCATAAGAAATTTTCTTTTGGTTTCTGTTGGCCCCTTTTTTTACTTTTAACATTTTTGCCTCTCCTAGCCTACCAGAAAAAATTAAACAAAATAAAACAAAATAATTAAATCGCAGGTGTTTATGCTATAAATCAAATCAACACAGACAACTAAAACCAAAAACCTTTAAACACAGAGATAAAATTTTCACCTCAACAAAGAAGAAATCTAAAAATGGATTTTCAATATTGAATTGGAATCAATTAGGGATCTTTGAGATCAACTAAAAGTACCAAGCATATTTTTTTATTAGTAACCATAGTTAGATAAATATTTCTTTCTTCCTTCTTTTAAACATAGGTTGACTTACATGTCTATATTAATGTTTGTACATAGTAAACTGTTGTGTGCAGCAAAGATAGAATGGGTTACAGGGCAGTTGATTCGGAAATCACACAGATTAGTTAGACTGTATCACTTCTTCTTAGGATGCACAATCGTGAACAAATGAAGAAGAGAAGAAGAGAAAGAAAGAAAAACGGCCTCAAGGGAGACCGCGACCTTAGCCTTAAAGGGAGACAACACCTTTCAACACGGATTGCTTAAACGACAGCTTTTCCATAGAGCAGTGTTAGAGCTTAATACGATTCTCCCCAAACGTCATTGTCTCATTTGTTTAAGACAAGTTAAAACAAAGCAAATATGAAGAAGCATGTCCCTTTGTACATAACACTAACCAACATGTTGAATACATGCCCTGCTGCTCCCTTGCCTATTACAGTGCTCTGTCTGCAAACTCCAATAGAGTGGCCATGACCAAAGCAGCTAGTGCATGATCTCCTTCTGCTCAGTGTTGTCAACAAAAGTGGCAGCTGACCTGGACGCGGTCTGGTCTTAGGTATGCGTCATACATCCCTCCTTCAAATTAACCTTGTCGTCAAGGTTTAGATTGGGGAAGCACAACTTGAGCTAGCCAACTTCTTCCCAAGTGACTTCTGCTGGTGAAAGGTCTTGCCAATGCACTAGTATTTCTTCTATTCCCTTCTTGAAATGCTGACCAAGGGTTTCTTGTGACATGATTGAGTTCCCCTCTCCTGTGCCTACATGTATAAGAATTCTACTTGCACCAAAACATCAGTGCGTACAAGCCTCTTTGGCTTTCAATCATGGAACACGGGTGCAACTGCGACTCCCCAGGCAGTTTGAGTCAGTATGCCACCTTTATGACTTTATCATGCTTATGGATGACCACAATTAGTGCCAACCTTACGGCTTATCATGCCTTCTTGGTATCATTAATAAATTTGACTCTTTGATGGCACTTCCTTAACAGTGATACGTGCATTCCATCATTTAGTAAGTTAGCAATTCAATTGTTGGACCTATCAAAAAAAAAAAAAAAACTTATTTGAATCCTTTACAATGTCTATATTTGATGAAATATATATATATATATAACAAAATATAGTGGATCTAACTCTGTATGAATATGTGATATGAAAAGTCCATTGATGAATTGGATAGAATATTGTACAAGTCTAGCTACAAGTGAACCGTGGATTCCTCTACCACATCAATCATTTTCCATGGTGTGAACTTGGATGGAATAGCAAAAATATAGATTCAATTAAGAGACACCAGCCCCAGGCTTTACAGAAAATTAAGATGAGCAGTAAGAAGATAATATAGGAACTTTAAGAGAGAAGTAGTATAATGATCAGGTTAAAAGGAGGATGCATCCTTCACAAAGCAATTATAATATGGCAAACTTAAAACTATAGGCCAAATAAAAGGCTATTAAGGTACTTAGCACTAATTTTACAGGTTTATTTCTTTATAATATCCCACGAGCCCTCCAGCTTCTTACTCTCCTCCCTCTATCTTGTGAACTGTGAATTTGTACTGTAATTAGTTTTTTTACGAGAGAAGAAAATATAAATGCTGACAATATTTGTCAAACTAAAAGATTTTGCATTCTCACGCACATGCCCTATCATTTTTTTAAGAACTACTTTTTATTTGCAAGTTAGGCTTTTTATTTTTTATAAGCTACTTTGCTTCAGTGTAACTAATCTGATTTCTCCACAAGATTAGTGGCAATGGATTGAGTCGTGAAAATCCATCATAGAAATATTTAAGTGTAAGCTTCAATGAACGTGTAAATGAAAACTTCTCTTAATAATCCACTTTATGCAGTGCCTTGAGTTCCGGTGATACCACCGCCAAAACCGTAATGTGGTAAGCTTGTATCTTCAAGAAGATAAGCGAAATAGAACAGAAAACAATTGAGGCATTTCTAAATTCGGCATTGACTATATATAAAAATACTTGGGAACATTATACATACAAACCTTGCTACCAAACTCCAAGCTTTCTAGTGCCATTACTGGTAAAACAAAAGCCCTAGATGGATATTTTTGCCGCTTTAGAGATGAAATATCCATTCACCATGCCCCAAACAAATGAGATTGAGATTGCAAGATTAAAAGACAAATATGTATAATTGGAGAAAGTATGCACTAAAGTCCATTTTCTAATTAAGTTTATTAGTGGAACATAATAACAAGTTCACTATTATTAAATATGATGCTAGGATTGATTCTTTTTAGGGTTACCATTTATTGGAAGATTCCTTGACATGATAGAGATTAATTGAAAAGTTGATTTATCTCACTATGATTAGATTAGATGATAATTATTTTGTATGAAAAATTAATTTATTCATGTATATATTAAAATATTCATAATTGAAATCAGTTACGAAGGTTTGAGATACATAAAAAAATGTCCAGGCTTGAGTCTTTTAATGTCATGACATTCCATGACCTAGATTGGGTTGTTATTTGTACCGTTCCAAGAAAATTTCTCACAAGATATTGTATGGGATAAATTATCTTCTTGTTAGATAAAAGATATAAGAAGGGCTGCTTATAATGACATGTACCTTCTAACTATGGATTAACTAGAACATCTCTTGACGAAAACTCCATGTAGCATGCAGCACAAATCTTTGCTACATATTACCGATTTGAAGGCTCATTAGAAGTTGCCAAAGATATGAGCCCATGAAAGGCTCAAATCCGGTGTCCCATTAGTTCGACTACTTTAGAGATGGTGTCGATGTGATGCACCGTCTTGTCTTATTGTTTGCTGATTGCACAAGCAGCTACAAATTCTCACAAATAGGATTCCTTTAGTTCCCACTCAGTTGTATATAATAAACAGTTGATGTGGAAATAAGCTGATTGAACCATCTAGAACATACTCATCTTTTGGGGCTCACACTTATTTCTGTTTACACGGTTTCTTATTTTTGCAGCTGCTTCATCCATTTGTTAGTCCTTATAGATGAATTTTCGATACTTCTTTTTCTTTTTGGCTGAAAACAAGCTGATTTTTAATTTAAGTATTTCCCAGTTTTAGAGAATGCAAGTTTACAAGTCTTTTTGTAGTAAAACTATTGCCAAGATTACTTGTATCTTTGAATAATATAATCAAGAAATCTTGAATCTTGACTTTGTTCGTTGATAAAGATAGTTGAAGAAAAGAAAGTAAACTGCGGAAAATAACCAACAAGTATTTCAGTGTTTTCTAATGAAGGTTGGCTGCATAATATTTCACAAAACATTGAATTTTTTTGTTTGACATAAGATTGTGTTGATCCGTTAAATTCTTTTGGTGACCAATTTTAATTTCACCTTATTAAAATGTAACCCACTTTCTTCTTTAAACGTAATAACATAGGCCTTGTGTATTAGTCTTCTTGTAACTTTTTAAAATCACTGTGTTATTTGTAACTTGAAATATCCCTATTCTAGATAAGATATTGACTCAAATAGCTTTATATATTTATATATCTAATTTGTACCTCAGAAAAAGGGAAAAAAGAAAAAATATGTAACAAAATTAAGGAAAAAATGAACAAAGCTTACCAGATGTCCATTTCTAAAATATTTCTAAAAGGTTATCTAACCACTATCTTCCCTACTGAAAATTGGTTGAACTATTTCTCATTACTTAGAACTCTCAAGGGGCACCATTTTCATCCAATTTAAAATAATTTAACCGGATTATGTAAATTTAAGGAGAATAAGTTTCACAAGTATTAATTAGAACAAGTGAAGTATCATAATTAATAGTCAGCGCCATAGAATAAAATGTATTCCTGGGCAAAACCAATAACAAAGTAAGCTAGTGGGCCTCAAATTCATGTACTTCGCCCTTAATTTTGAGGAATCATTCTACTGTTTAAATTTATTGGATTTGAATTTTACTTTAGTGAATTTGGTTGGGAAGCGTAACTCTTTCTAAGTTTTTATTAAGTAATATAACTTCCCTCGTAGACGTGAAACAGCCGACATGTTCTTCTTGGAAAAGTGCTAGCATCATACAGGAATGCAGCAAAAAAAACAATAAAACGGCAAGTTGAACGCCCGGAACTACTCAATGTCATTGTTTTCCAAGGTTATATTCAACTTGATCACATGTTTTGAGGGCAGAAATTCACATTCTACAAGTTGGATTAACCCTTGTCACGGTCCTTCAATCTCTTTCTTTCACATGTGTTGAGGGTGCTTGAATTTGACTCAATATTGGAAATGAAGATATATTAGATAGGAATATACCTCCTATTGCCTATAGGTTTTAAGATAAGCTTTCCTATTTTAACACAAGGTAAAGCTATTGGTCATGGAGTAGTTCCATATTATTATAAATAAATCATTTAACATCAAATTTGATGTTCCTTGATTCTCTTATCAAAAGTTGAGAAGCTACTTTTCAATTTAAGCCATCAACCAAAGCTTAATGAGGGTTTTGAATTATTACAAAAAAAAAAAAAAAGGATATCTTCTAAAGAAGGTAACTCTTCTACCTAAAATTAAACAAAAAAACATTAATTATCTGGAAAAATAAAAAGAGATGGTAACCTTAAAGGTCATATTTGCGACGGACTTACTTTTTCTCCTTTAACATAAATATAAAACAGTATTGATCATTCAAAATCTTTTGCCGATCAAAATATTTTCTTTTAAGCAAATATTGAAATTTTTGTCGATCAAAATTATTTACTCACCTTCAGCAATGAAAATTACTTAGACCGCTTCTCATTGTTTCGTTTTTCCTTTTCTTACATGCTTTTTTTTTTTTTTTTTTTTTTCTCCAGGTCCAAAACATACACATGCACGTGAAAGCGAAAGAAGCAGGGGACTTAGTTGTTCGTCTTGGATTTGCACTGGGAAGAACAGGATTAATTTTAGATTGTTATGTTGCTGCCAGATATGCTATGGGGGACTTCGGGAGTTTCTCCCCCGGCATTTCCCATTTTAATGTTCGGTTTTTGCTCTTGTCGAACCTTGTGGCTATCGACGTAACTCGTGACACGGTTCGCGGACTGGTCCGATTGACTTGGCATGCAGCACCTCGTAGGAAGACAAACCAACTGACATTCTTGGTCATACCAATTGGACAAAGAACAGAGATTTAAAGGAGTAGTGAACGATAATAAAGATAGTAGCAAGCATTGACAATTGAATGCTATTTTTGACTAAAATCCCACAATCTGATTTTTCACTGGACAGGGAATCGAATCTGTGGACATTATGAGTCAAGGTCCAAACTGCGAGTTTTCAATTATTTTCGGTTGATTAAACTTTGCCATTCAGATGAGCTTGGCGTCGAGACAAAGTTCTTCGGTAAGGTTTGTGGGCAAATAGTTTGGTTTGCATTTCTTCTTTTCGCTTTGTACTATGATGTAAGGCGTGTTATTTAATTACGTTGGAAGACCAAACGACGGCATGCGTGGTCATTACACATCGAATAACGTGGGTGGTCATAAAATTCATTTTGGACGACTTATTTTCATTACTTAGTTATTTGTTGCACAAATATATTGCTGGCTTGAATCCTAAACTTTTACCCTTTCGGTGAAGAATCATAACGTTGTTCTTATCGTTGGTTATTTAAGCAACTCAAGAAAGAAGAGTTGAATTGTGTTTTCAAAAAATAGTCACTTTCAATTGGAAGTGATAGAGTAAGGTTGTTTTAAGCTCAAGACATGTTGGAGTAAAATGTGCATTACAACGTTGTTTGTATCAAAGGATACGCCAAATCAGAACATGCACAACAACTTCGTTTTGAGCGTCATCTGAGCTAGGGAAAACTTGCAGAGTGGCATTTGTGGAGCGATATTTCCATTTAGCCAAAACCTATATAAACACAATGTTCTGAACCCTCTTTCGAAAAACAAAGAAAGATTAACCAATAGATTTGAATAAAGAACTTATCAATCTTACTCTGGAGCAATATCAATCTATTTCTAACGTGTATTTCAAGGATTTGAACGCAATATATTTCCCCCACCACACACAATTTTGTAGCCTTTTTGATCATAAAAACACAATCAATTTTCCTAATGCTACAAAAGAACTATTTAGCATACTTAAATCTTATTGTAAATTTATACGAATGACCAACATATTTGCCAATTTAGTTCAAATCAGCCATATTGACAAGAGAAATGACTGAGAAATGTGACCATCACATATGACCACATTTTTTATTCACTTATTGATTCTTCATTTATACTTATGAATTTTTATGTAATAAACATTGTTTTCCATTTGTCAATGTAAATTGCATTATCCATGGGTTACAACAACGCTAACCAATTTCACAACAGCCTAAAGAACTCAAACTTATTTTACAATTTGGTTGATGCTATCTCTATTAATGGTATTTTGTTAAAGTGTGAGGTTTTATCCTTTTGTTATTGATATATGGTATTTACCTTTAACTTATTTCAATAAATATATTTATAAATATAGCCAAAGACATTGTCTCCACTGCAGCGTATTGCGAAGAATTAATGATGGGATGTAGATCAACATACATCTCGATCTCCTAGTCCTTTATGTCTAAAGCCTCAAGCCTGACCGTGCTGCCTTGGCAAAATCGTGGGCTTTGAACACATATCAGGTCCAGTGATCACCATCTGCCTTGTGAACTTTTTTCCTCTAAGTAATACCAACAAATGAGAACTCAAAACAAGTCCACGCAGCTATGGAGCATGTGGGAAAGGTGGCTCATCAGTGACAGGGAACCCATTATGCCCTTTTATTTTAAGAGCATGTTATATATTCCCCACTTTCGAACCCCAGAAAACGTAACTAGTGGACCAGATACAACATCACTAGCAATTAAATGCCTGATGTGTGGTTCCGCATGGGCTTCCATAAACGGTAATCCCTTCATTCACAATTTGGTCATAGACACCTTTGTTGAAACTATCGCCCGTAATTTTCGAGATAAGGAGACTTAGCATCACCAATGGTAGCATTAAAAGATCATTAGTGGGTTCAAGAAGTATCACACAGAAAGAAACAGTCATCCTCACAGTGCCCCCGACGAAGGATGCAGCTCCAAGTAGGGCAAAGAGACCTGCATCTAGGTCAGATAAAAGAACCAAGAAAAATCCCAAGAAGGCGTCCGTAAGAGGCACCAGCAAGCATAACAGGAATGAAGAGCCCAGAGGGACAGCAATTCCATAAGTGGCCATGCCTAGGAAGTATATAGCAGCAAAGAATACTACAAAAGTAGAAAAGTGAAAATCCTTCTAAGAACCAGATCTGAATAAGTTCGGATAGCATCATCGTTGGTAGACATAAAGAGGGAGGCCTGGTCATGTAATGGTTAGCAGGAAATTGGAAATTCTTGCAGTTTCCTGAGCGACCTACGGTGGGGCATTGAGCCTCCAAATATGTTGGACAAGGAATGCATTTTAACAACCATGGCAGACCATAAGAACAACAAGAGGTCAGAAAGGAGATGGTGATGGGAAGAGGAACTTTTAAGTGAAGGACCTCTCCTGCAATTCAATCCCAACAACCAGCAATAGGATAGCTACAAAAAATTGTGCAAATCAATGGTGAAAAGAGAACATCGAGAGTTATTGAATACAGTCTCCGCATACATATGTTGTATATGCATGCAACTCTGTATCTGGGGCTGTGCTGTGTGAGATACGAGAGACAATAAAGTGACAAACACAATCGATTGAGAGAAATTTTAAGTGACACTAGGAATGGTGGTTAACATCACACGGTGGCCTTTAGATTATAGTAGGGTTACATAAAAACAACAAAAGCCTCTCACTTACACAATACTTCTTTTTACTTGGTGAGCAGGACTTCTTCCATACACTTATTTATAGAGGAAAGATAAACTACATTTCATTCCCTTCATCATGGTATTTTGGCTTATTCAAAGGGGTCGGTGCCTCCCATGTCAGAACTGTCAGAATGGTCGGTTGACTCTTTCTTCTTTCTCTTGGCAAGCACGTTGTAATCATCAGGAGCATGACGTGAGAGTCCTAACGCAGTGGTGACTCGTCCAACCGTAAGGTGAGCTGTAGGACCACTAGAGCTTCGGCTGCTTGACTCCCCCAGAGACCAGTTCATGTAGTCAGGAGCTTGGTTGCTTGATGCTCCAGAGGTTGGTGAAGTAAGCATCTCACTTGTTAGCAGGGCTTTGTCATTCTTCCGGGTATACCTCACAAAAGTTGAGTTGCGTTGTGAGTCTATAAGGGGATTGTGTCTTACAATGGAAGTGTTGGGTGCCAGCTGGTTGTAGGACGCGTGGAGAACATGTCCAGTAGTGTGCTGTGAGTGTGCTGCCTGTGGAACCAAACCAGTGTTCGGGTAGAGTTGAGCTGTCTTTACAGCAAGGTACCTTTGCATGGGTGAGACACGGAAGTCTCTTGTGCTGTCTTCATCAACCTAAGGTGGCCATGGTGCGTAAGGTATGTTACTCGACAGTTGCAGCAGTGGTGCTGTCTTCATGCCTACGGTGGTTAACAAAGTGCTGATACTTCTAACAGATTGGTGTACTTATAAATAACGAGGAACTTCCAGTCCATACTCATTGATGATGCTAAGTGTGAAGAAGCTTGCCTACAAGACAACCATAAAGGCTACCAAAAAAGCCTTCAATTACTCCAGTATATCTGGGACACTCTAAGTGGGCTTTGCAGAATTGACATCAAAGATGATGAGGCATCTTGCCCAAATAATCCACCTTGACTACCCTGGCAAAATACCATGACTCTTCTCGGAACTGTACAGAGGCTCACAAGTCCTTTCTTACCCACTTCAAGCCCAGCCGCAACTCCAAAAAATGGAAACAAAAATCTGACACAGTTTGGTCGCTTAATTAATACAATTTTTTCTTTCTTTCTAGATAACTTCTAATTCATGCCTGTTCACAATATTGGACACCTTTGGTATCTGACAACTCTACAATTGATTCCCCAAAGACAACAAAAAAACAGGAATATTAGTGTGTTCATTAAAGCTGTTGGAGGACTTGCCAAACCGGAATATCAAAATTCAGTCCCTTTTGAATATCTTTTTTTTCCTCTTTTTTCCCTTCCGTAGGTACCATATATCTAGTTGTTCCCTGAGACATTTTAATCGTTATGTTTGCACATCCTTTGAGCGATTAATTAAACCTAAAAACTAATTTCGTTATTGTCACCTTCATCATTCTCCTAAACATTTCCTAGTCGCAAAAAACTAGTTACAAACTTATCTGATGTACACCAAGCACCAATGACAACGTGGGAATGTGCAAAATTTTCATTAGCTCAAAAGTTTTATAGAAAGTTAAGGAATCTCTCCAGTCCACATCACTCCGCAATAAATAAATAAATAAATAAATCCTCTATTTCTACGAAATGTCCCTGTTTCTTATCTTACGTACCCAGACACATACTCAACACTGACAGAGTGCTTTGAGCTGACACAGAATAGGCATCTATAAATGTATGTGGGATAGAAAACTCTTTTGTCTCAAAGATACTTGTCTAAACTCATTCTCTCTAAACTATTTACAAATAAGTTCATAACTTCTATCCATAGAGAGCTAAAGGACAAACGATGAAAAAATAAATAAATTAAATGCGGCCAACAAAGACCTTTAGAAACTTACAATCCATTAAATGCGAAATTCTTGGAACCAGTGCTATGAACAGTAAAAGGCTCACAGTGTTCATGTTTATTGCAACTGTTGCAACTGGGACACCCCTTGGCATCTGCATAATCATAAAAGATGAAAAAGTTGTTAGGAATTTCTGCAAACAAATTTGAAACAAGAAGCAATCCAGAAAATGGAAACAGATATAGAATACAAACTTTTAGATAACGAATGAAGTAATTTATTCTCTGTAAGGCTTTAGGATTTCTGCTTATTTAAGATAGCAGAACATGTTTTGCAGAAACTAACATGATTAATCAGCATACTTCAATCATTCAGATGTTATTCTGCTACCATAAACACCCTTTATTTGGCAAAACTTGGTTTAGTGGACCACCCTACCCATTTGCCTAGTCTTGGGAATGTTTGTTATCATAAATGACAACGAAAGAATAACGATAGCTTCTTGGAATAAATAAAAAAGTTTCTTCTAATAAGATGAACTAAGAAAACGAGAAAAGGCCATCTCTTAGTTATCGGGATTTGCAGCATCCAACTTAAAAGGATCCTAATTCCTTCAAGATAAGATTCTAATTGTGTGACACTGGATCTCAATAAAACTCCATGTCCCACAAACATATTAAAGGTGAAGTTAAATATGGCATACCTGCACAATGGAAAGAAGTGAATCAAGTCCATCCAAAGCAGAAGCACGCACTGGGACACCAATAACAGGCAGGGGAGTAAGCGCAGCCACCATACCTGCAGTCATGACATTCCTTAGTAAGCATTTGATGCACTGCAACAGTATCTACATAGTGCAGTTAAGATATAAAATATCCCTGGCAAGTGGGCTGCACCACCAGCACCAGCAATTATAATCTGAAGGCCTCGCTCCTGAGAAGAAGAGGCATAAGAAAACATCATTTCAGGCCGTCCGGTGAGCTGAAATTACTTTCACCTGCAAAATAGGTTTTTCGGTCCAAATTATAATATAGAAGAAAAAAGAATCAGTGTTTAGTGAGTCTCATTTAAGACACTATTAACCCATGAAACGTAACCTCGTAGGGAACTCCAAACATATCCAAAATCTTTGCAGCATCCTTCATGACAGGAAGATAGAATCAGAGCCCATAATGATACCAACGCATGGTGCTACTGCACTCAAAAGGGAGAAAATTAATGCAATTTAAATGCAACAAGCTTTATTCTGGATCAAAGCAACTTTAGGCTAAAAAAACAATACTATGAACCATCATCAAAATCAGAGGAACTTACATGTAATCATGGAACATCCCCCAAGGAATAACAATTATAATTCTATATAAAATAACCGGACAAAGAAAAATGAAGTAATAGATTTTTTAAAAGGACAAATCAAATAACGTAAGCTCCAACAATTTTGATAAACCAATCCTCCTAAAGAAAAGTTCTATGCCAATGCCCCCTCCCTCCATCCTGACACTTTCCACCACAGGATGTATATGCAGAGTTTGTTACCCCATGAGCCCATAGTCCGTAAATAAAATTGGCTCTAGCACCAATATCTGACCCCCGTATTTTCTGGAATTCAGATAACTTAAAACAAAAACTAAATAAGATTAAAATAGGAAGCTATTGAGTTGAGGAAAGAACACTCTGGATAATAGAAGCACCAAATTATTTGCAACTGACCTGCAGACTGATGATCAGAAGCTTCTTCCTTCAGCATTGATCCTAACCGATCTTCCACATCCTTCATAGAAGGGCCAACAATGGTTACATGGCCCATCTTTCTTTGCTTTTTGCTTTCTTATTTCTGCCAAGTCATTTTAGGTGAACCAGGCAACTGTCAAAGATGAGTTGAGAGAGAGGCTGAGAGAACAGAAGGAAATTTTTTGCGCCAGGGGTTGGGGTAGGGGTGGGGGGTTAGACACTAATATAGTTGCAGCAGAATCCAACCTGGTTTGTCATACCAATGAACAGTTGCCCTTGGCGCGCCCAATGCCCTCTTAATTAATTGGTGAGCTAAAAAGAAACCATTTTCACCCTGACATATGAAAAAGAAAAAAAGGAAAAAAAAGGCATGATAATCAACACCTTACATTGGTTCATATTTTGGGGGCATGCCAACCGAAATTTTTAAAAAATATGTGGCAGGATACCCAGGCCAAGATACATATCTTAACTAAGATTTACATGGTTTCCAACATAACAGATGGAAATGTAGAGCAAGCATCATGGATACACAATTGCGGTTTCTAGTATTATCCTTGTGCAAAATGCTAGTACAATGTCATCAAACTCAAGCACAGACTTCAACCTTTACACTCGGAGGAACTTCCAAAAACTTAAAACAGATTATTACGGGTAACAGGTTCAAAATATGTATATTTCACCTGGAGTTCAGGAAGAATAAATTTCCTTTTTTCTGTGCATAATTTCCTCTAAATGGAAGACAAATGACCTCAGCTTCATGTTGTAATACAAAGTAAGAGCAACTATGTTTCCCTCTCTCAGAAGCAAATCCAGACAGATGGTTTCAGGGGAAAATTTTGACAAATTATATGTTAATCAGATAGAGAAAACAAAATAGGAAAAAGAAAAGGGAGATATATGGGAATAAAAATAAGAAGTTCACCTCATCTTCACCCAGTATATTATACATGATGGCCGCAGAAGCTTTCATTGATGGATCACCAAGTGGAAGACCAACAGCAGCCCTCAAATGTTGTTCAAATTGTGAGGTGTAACAAGACTCAATTGTGTGATGACCACTATTGTGAGGTCTAGGAGCCACTTCATTTAGTAAAATCTGACGGGAGTTTAAAACATGTATTCATTAGTCAAAAGCAACAAATTGCAAAAGCAAAAGATTTAAAAAGGAAACAAACCAAACAGAGTCAATGTAGCACTAACAGGTAATAAATCATTCACTAGTCATTCATCCAAAGATACAACCTGACCATCCCCAGTCAAAAACAATTCTACTGCAAATACACCAGCGCCTTCTAATGAGCTAACAGCTCTGTGGGCAACGTCAGTAGCTCGTTTCCTTATCTCCCATGTCACATTAGCAGGTGCCTTGACTATGAGACAAATGTTTTCCCTGAAAGGAACCAAAGATCCTCGCTGAGATGTAGAAGGGATGCAAACTTAAAAGTTAAATGATATCAGGTAAATGCTTCCCACATACTTCTAGATTATCAGATTAAATCATCAAGGGAAAATGGATACGTAAACATCACATCTACATCTTACCTGTGAATGGTTTCAACAACAGAATAGCACACAATTGAATTGTCTCGTCCTCTGGCAACAATGACAGCCAGCTCCTAAAGTCATTTCCAAAAAAGAAGTAACGAGAATCCATAAGATGCTGCATAAAATGGAAGAGAAAGAATAGTTTATAATCATCTAAACGCTTCCCTCAAACATATCAAAAAATGGAATGTCATAGAAAACTGATCATATGAAAGCATAACCTGAATAAATTCTAAAACTACTCCATCTCAAATTGACTTTCATCACATTCAAAGGAACATCAATACAGAAATAACCCTCAAAACTCAGTAAGAAAATTACATCACTGTAATCAGGGTTTTGTATAGAACTCAAACTTGTATAAATGCTTGAAAATCAAATGGAGTTCCAGCCGAGAGAAACTAGTTCAAACCTTATGCATCAATCTTAAGGGTACTAGTTTATTGCGGTTCCTTAGCACAATATCAGTAAAAGTACACAAAGGTTTTGAGCAACTTGTTTTTTCTATACAATGCGTAAAATAGAAGTGGTTAAAACACTTGTTTTTAATTAAAAACAAGGAGCCATATTTTTGTCTTTGAACTATGTAAGCAATTAGTTGGTTACCACCCAAAAGAACAACTGGAAGCTCACCACTTTTATATCATACAGAAAATCATGTGGAGAATATATATCAAAGAAAAAGTCTTAAAGTTCCAAAATGCAAAAAGGGGGAACAAAAGAGAATTAGTGTATATGTCTACATCTTGGATTATCATGCAAGTAAACTAAGCATGTGCGATTTTAGAATCTAAAGAGTTAAGGAACTTCAAAGAATACTTGCTCGTTCAGTAATTCAGAACGCATTTACTGCCAAAAAGTCACATGCATATCAACAGAAGATTGCAATCTGTGCAGATGACATATTGGTAAGGAATACAAAAACTTCAAAATAAATACAGAGTGAAAAATCAGAAAGCAAATAAATTGCATGTGCTTATTAACCTTTACAAAAGGTGCCCAATTTTCAACATATAGACCCCGGTCAAATCCACCAAGCGCTGCAGAGAGTCCCAGAATTAGAACGCAAATACAAGTACCCACTAATACAAATTAGAAAACATAAGATTGGTTTATCACAAGAAGACTTTACTGGTGGATCCAAAACAAGAAAAAGACAAAAATCTTCAAATTGCCAGTAATATGAGCTAAGCTAATGAAAGATCACAAAGATGTAAAAGAAAGCTTGGATCATGAAGCAAAATTGGACAATTGGACAGTCAGATGACCAACAGAAAATGAAATATTTTTGTTTTGGTTTTTTTTTTTGGGTGGGTGGGGGGGGGGGGGAGGGCCTGGCCATATTTCAGTCCGCCAACAGAGACATTTTTTGGAGAAAATATTTTTCCTTTTCCTTATAAGAAGTGAGCTATAGTAAAACAACAATATACATGGAGAAGACTGAATGATGCAAACAAGCTACCAGAAAAATGTTCAACCAATATTGCCCCAAAAAAAGACATAGCTTTCACCCAGGACGAAAGATTTCTGTAATGATTACTAGAATTTGATAATGATATGAACTAACAGACACCAAACGTTTAGGAAACTTTTAGTGATAAAACCATCCAGCAGTGACAATTCTTCTTTTTTTTTTTTCACCAAAACAACCTGAAACAAAGAAGCTCTCACTAGTTTCCTGCATGGTTCAGTCTTGATGCCATCCCGTTCAAATTCAACTTGGCTTTTATTTTGTTCAAACCAAGTTGTCTTCAATAGTAGCCCAAAATACCAAGCTGAAGGATATTCCACTTTTGGGTTTGGTTCTTATCTTTAAGCACCTACTAGATTTTTTGCTCCCATTCATTGACTCAGACCCACTTGAAAAAAAGATATTGACAAACACAAACAGTAGTCTCCCCCCTCAGCTCCAGCCAAAACGAAAAAACAAATGAAAAACCTCACGTATTACAATAAGAGCGCTCATCCAAAGGCACCAGAGGTATAAAACCTACAGCTTATATGTAATGAGAGTGAACTCAACATGTTGAGGTAGTAGTATGTCGAAGAATCAGAAACTTTATGGCACACCAGCAGATTATTAGATTTCTAAGAACCTCGTAAATTTACCTAAAAAAGGAAGTAAAAAAAAAAAAAAATGTTTCAAGGACATAAAAGATGTGGAGGAGATTTATGATACAATGGAAAGAAATAGCTTGGATTAAGAAAAAAGTTTACTGTAGCAAAAGTCTAGTTGTCCAAATGTAGACGACACCTATAAAGAATTTCTTCATATACCCCGTGACCATAGTGATATAGTGCAGAATATCTGCACCACAACACGCATGACACTTCTGTTTTATTGCACATCAAAAAACGAAACCCTTCCAGGTGACAAGAATTCATAAGAACACAACTATTTCTTTCCCCCAAATTAGCGATAAATTCCATTAAGCACAAAGAATCAGAACCCTAGTACACAAGATGCATATTCATAAAAACAAAAAAGATTGTTGTATGCTCCGAGTTCTACAATCTGTTCTCTAGCAAGGAAGGAGTAAAAGAACTTCCTCATATCCCCCAAACACTGCAACATATATTGTATAAATCGTTATACAGTACATGAGTTGAACCAGAGTTCTACTAATGTTCCATGGAATATTGCCAAAACACTTCCCCTTTTTACATGCAAAAGAACTAAGGCCTCACCACAGCCATAACACACACAAAAATGGAAGCAGAGATGGCTGCAACAAGGGTTTAAAGATATGGGCAGCCTCAGTCTCTATCACCTCCACCTGCCCTTTCCAGAGGTGCAGGTACACCATCCAGTCACCATTCCCCGACGGGCTTGGCATTGGCATCACATACCTGGTGTTCCCTCCCCATAGAAAATGGTATGACTAAAAGGCCGGCACACCCCACCCGAAGTCCACCTCAGCCACTGGGAACCTTTGACCGGATGATACCACAAAGGCCGGTCCATCTTCAGTCCTGCTACAATATATCTATGCCAAACCTGGCACCAGACGATGAGCCTCCACCCAGTCTATCAGACGCAAGAAATGCTCCTTTGTCAATGCACTTTCCAGGATTTCGTGACCTTATCTGCTACCCAGGCCAAAGGCTTTTCACTAAGCTCATCCACTTGCTTGGCACCGTAGGGTATGGATAGCACATTTCCAAAGTAAGAACCCATGATTAAAGCTTTTATCTTCGTCTCCATCACTTAACTTTCTCCTTCCGTCAACCACGACGCCCATCTTGGCTGTCTTCTTTCCTACATTATTAATCTTAGCCCTACTTGGCAACCATCTTCCAGAAGAATGCACTCAAACTCCAGTTTTGGTCCGCCGTGATCCGTTGGTAATGGCCAGCGACTGAAGCCGGCTCAGTTGGTCTGCCGTCATGTAGTACATCAGGCTTATGAGATAATCGGGATCAGGCTTTGGATCCTTAGGAGGTGGTAGTTCAGTTACGGGAACATACATGTCGTCAAGGAGGGATCAAACCATCCAGGGCGTCGAGGGTTGAGTAAAGATAGACGAAAAGATGGGAAAATAGAGATTGGTTTAGATTGAGCCATCTCGGCCCAAGAGACAAGAAACATGTTGGCCGAGTAGGCGTCTGCGATTCGGTGGTCAAACGTGCATGCAACCACCAGGCCCCCACATCTGAGCTCAGTAGCCTGTACGTAGGGGACACCGCGCTTCTTCTTCGGCACAAGTTTGCTTTCAATTGTCTCATCAGGGTTATAAAGGTTAAATTCTTTCAGGTCTACCTCCGCAAAAGCTTCAACAAAATCTACCCCGTGGTTGTTACAGAGATGTTCAGGTTCACCAACAGGGTTCTGAAACACCTCACCGGCAGACACATAATAGTACATCAGAACCCCGGCCATGGCTCCAAAAGCCAGGTCGTGCCCGGAGGTGTGATTCTTATAGCAGAAAAACACACCCACGTCCATCGGGGGAAGAAGCAAGTATAGGTTGGAGAGTGGCAGCCAATGCTCTTGAAATGGCAGTACTGCTGCCACCACCTCCCTCTTGCTTACGCTCACGACGAGCTCTCCCTCTGCTGCCCTATCCATGTTTAGTTTGCTTCAAATTTTGAAGGATGTGAGAGAAAATAAGAGTTAGGGAAGGAACTAGTGGCGGCTTGGATATGTGCTTTTCAACATTTATCTACATTCTTTGTAATAAGCACGCTATTCCTCAACGACCTTAAGGTCCTGATTTGAGATCACGTCCTCTTGTGACGTAACTATAAAAACAGTAAATCTTATTCTAAAAAATATAAATAAATAAACGGACTAAATAGATTAATTATTTTATAAATAAAAACAAAAATATATATAATTGTTCAATTTAAAGGAAACAAAATCTCCTAATGTTTAAAGGAAAAAAAAAATGC
This sequence comes from Casuarina cunninghamiana, assembly GCA_028551485.1. Lineage (NCBI taxonomy): Eukaryota > Viridiplantae > Streptophyta > Magnoliopsida > Fagales > Casuarinaceae > Casuarina > Casuarina cunninghamiana. The sequence continues at coordinate 16,385,300 of CM052363.1, read as the reverse complement.
CTACAAGTTTTCTTTTTTGAACCCTTCTGGCTACCTGTTCCTCTGCAATTTATACGCACCATTACAGCCATTGCTATAACTGCTATACACACAACATAAAAAGGTTGTACATGGACAGAAACTGCTACTACTGCCTTCTAACGCTGCCCCGTGGTGGTGTCTACTATACACACAACATCCCTCCCCAGTCATCAATACCCTTATCCACAAGGTGTAGTTGTGAAACTGATTGGGGACTCCATCTCTTACCTTCCAGCAGCATCTACAGGAGACATCATAATAGACCCAAGAGTTGCTGTCTTCGATTTCTTCGATGCTGGTCTATTATTGCTTGCGTTGCTGAGATGACCAAACTTTCACCTACTTACGTCTCCTTTGTTTTTTTTTTTGTCATTATCATGTACCCCACTTCTCTCTCTTTTTTCTTTGTTATGATGACTTTGGCTCTCAATCTCTCTCTCCCTCTGGATTCCTTCAACTTTAGTCTACTGGAACTTTCTTTCTTGTACTTCGGATTCTTTGTCTGGCCCCTGCATTGCCTTTCTTCTACTTGATGGAAATGAAAATTTCAGCGTCCATTTTACTCCTGATCGGAACAGCTTTAATACTGTTGCTGTATGTGATCATATGTCTGGCTTTATTAATGACTGGATTTATTACTTGTTGCCTCAAATTTTAATATGGGTCTTTCAATCTTTAACATGATATTAAAACATTATCACAAATCTTCCAAGAATCTTCCAAGCCATAGTCAAAAGTATTTAACTATATGTCTGCGTGGTGGTGTACGTGGACTCTGGTCAGCGGGCCCGTGACTTCCGCTTTACCTAACGAAAGAAAACATGACGACCAGAGAGTTATCAGCTAAGTCTCTCGAAGTCAAGTTTTGGTACGGCGTCCAATCATCAAGCCATTCCAATCAAATGACAAATGGAAATCATGCAAAAGGCTTTACTGCCAACCTGTAAGACAGCGATAGTAAACTTCTCCAAGTGTTTACCACGTTTAGGCCAACAAGTGGGACGAAATCCAGATTGTCTGTGGGAATGGAAAAAAAAAAAATGAGCCAAGTTTTATGGGTTTGCTTTTAGCATAAATTCGTCTTAATAAAAGCGAGGCGCATTTATTTACAGAAGCAAAGGGAAACATTGATATGCTAACTACATTCTTAGGTTGGAAGACAGATTTTAATTATTTTGTGAACATGTCATTAGTTTGATGAAGGCCAGCAAATTCTTGTACCAGGTCAGATTTGGTTTATATGGTGATGTGGTTTGTCTTTCCCTTACTAAGGACGATGAAAGACTGGCAAGTTTCTGATTTTTGTGCCCCTAAACTTGAAATCAAGTTGACCGAAAAGTAAAAGGACGAACGCAAAAGAACTCCCGATTCCAAGATGCCTGTCACTGCATTATTGGATTCATGGTACAATAAAACGACGTGGTTTAGGTGGGAGGTCTGGTTCAGAATAGAAAATGTGCCTTCTTCGGACACTGGATGCCCACGGACGTTAGCATCTTTCCCAACTCAAAAGAAAGATGATGTCGATTCCTAAAAATGAATGGTATCTGATCATTAGAATAAAGAATCATCAAAGCTGAAATCAAATTAATAGACGGTGCCTAATATTCAGAGGAAAATGCCATTTCTTAGTTTGACTCCAAAATTATTGTCGGCTCTGTGTCTTCGTACTTTGTCCGCACGCAGATACCAACTTCATATTTTTGGCATGACTTCTTTAATTGACTTTGAACGTGAATGTGAGAGTTTCTCAATTAGAGGTGAGAGCTAGTGCAAAAGTCATTGACTTTGAAACTTCCGTAAATTTTATTTGCCGACATTCACTTAAACATTTGATATTTTATGGATATTAAAACTCGTCCAAGAATCTCATATTCACGTTCAAAGTCAATTAAAGAAGTAGAAGGACAAATTCACATATGACAAAGAACTTTAATTCACAAACCATTTTGTAATGTTACTATTTGTGTGAATTTTAAGGTTACTCATATCTGTAAAGGTATCAGAGAAAAACCTAGATTTTGATACCATGTAAAGAAACTAATCATTATGTCCAAAGGGGTTGTAAGAATTGAAGGACGAAACATTACTATGGAATCTCAACTCATACCTTAAAAATATGAGATGAAAATCTACACTAATAACTTTTATTTTAAATTTTTTATAACAAAAAAATGAAAGTTAAACATGAAAAAAAGTGAAATTACACAATAAAGGTGAAGAGGGTCTACTTCCATACAGGGATTGATATGTCAAAGGGTGATTGACATCTAGTATAGATATGACACCAAAGACCGATAGAAACACACCACGTGTACAGAATACTATACTATAGTTGGAGAGCGCTGCAATTTAAGGGTTTAAAGATATGGGCAGCCTCAGTCTCTATCACCTCCACCTGCCCTTTCAAGAGGTGCAGGTACACCACCCAGTCACCGTTTCCCGACGGGCTTGGCATCGGCATCACATACCCGGCGTTCCCTTGCCATGGAAAATGGTAAGACCCAAAAGCCGGCACACCCCACCCGAAATCCACCTTAGACACCGGGAACCTCTGCCCGCATGAGACCACAAAGGCCGGTCCATCTTCAGTCCCACTGCAATATATCTTTGCCAAACTGGGCGCCGGACGATGAGCCTCCACCCAGTCTATCAGCCCCAAGAAATGCTCCTTTGTCACTGCACATTCCAAGAATTCGTGAACTCCATCTACTACCCAGGCCAAAGGCTTTTCACTAAGCTCATCCACTTCCATGGCACCGTAGGGTATGGATAGCACATTTCCAAAGTAAGAACCCATGATTAGAGCTTTATCTTCGTCTTCATCACTTAACCTTGTCCTTCCGTCAACCACGACGCCCATCTTGGCTATCTTTTTGCCAACATTATTGATCTTAGCCCACTTGGCAACCATCTTCCACAAGAATGCACTCAAAGACTCCAGTTTCGTCCGCCGGCACCCGTTGGTACTGGCCAGCGACTGAAGCCGGCTCAGTTGGTCTGCCGTCACGTAGTACATCCGGCTTATGAGATAATCGGAATCAGGTTCTGGATGCTTGCTAGGTGTTAGTTCAGTCACGGGAACGTACATGTCGTCCAAGGACGGATCAACCCAGGCGGGGCGTCGAGGGTTGAGTAAAGACCGACGAAAAGATGGCAAAGTAGAGGCTGGTTTAGATTGAGCCATCTCGGCCCATGAGACAAGAAACATGTTGGCCGAGTAGGCGTCTGCGATTCGGTGGTCAAACGTGCATGCAACCACCAGCCCCCCACATCTGAGCTCAGTGGCCTGAACGCAAAGGACACCGCGCTTCTTCTTTGGCACAAGTTTGCCTTCGATTGTCACATCAGGGTTATAAAGTTTAAGGTCTTTCAGGTCTACCTCCGCAAAAGCTTCAACAAAGTCTACCCCGCGGTTGTTGCAGAGAAGTTCAGGTTCACCGGCAGAGTTCTGAACCACCTCACCGGCAAATGCATAATAGGACACCAGAGCTTGGGCCAAGGCCTTTTTCAGAACCCGGGTCATGGCGCCAAACGTCAGGTCGTGCCCGGAGGTGTGATTCTTGTAACAGAAAAACACACCCACGTCCACCGGGGGAAGAAGCAAGTCCAGGTTGGAGAGTGGCAGCCAATGCTCTTGAAATGGCAGCACTGCTGCCACCACCTCCCTCTTGGTCACTTTCACAACGAACTCTTCCTCTGCTGCTGCTTCCATGTTTAGTTTGCTTCAAATGTTTGAAGGATGTTCGAGAGAAAATTAGAGCTAGGGAAGGGACAAGTGGGGGGTTGGATACGGGCTTTCTAACATTTATAGTACATTCGTCGTAATAAGCACGCTGTTCCTCAACAACCCTCAGGTCCTGATTGGGAAACCACGTCTTCTTTACCTAACGAAAGAAAAAATTGGCTCACTGTACGACGACCAGGGAGTTTATGAACTACGTTGCTCTGAGTCTTCGTCTTCTTTCCTTACGTTGCTCTAAGTCTACGTTGCTTCAAGTTTTGGTTTAACCTGACGGTGAACAGTCACCAAGCCTTTCCAATCAAATTGCAAATCTAAGTTATGTTATAGTTTGGAAGCGTTAAAAAAATCATACAAGAACTTGTCCAAAAGCGTTTACCACGCTTACCGCGTTTCCTAGACTGCTCATGTCTTCGATCTTTACGAGACAACCAATTGGCAATATAAATGGTCAAGCTGGTCATTTATTAACAGTGGAAGACAATAATAGAATATGCACTGCTGGACACAAGTCCGTTTAGCAGTATAAACGCCTCCCGAATCAGCAAGGTCCTGCATAACGAAAACAAAAAACAAAGTGAAAGGTAGGAGAATATCAGGAAATCATTGAGAAAAAAAAAAAAAAATCATGCACTATCTGAAGACAAGAAGATTGTCCAATTTTTCTGTGAATGTAAGTGTAATGTGGACATTACAATGTAAATATAGAGAAGAAGAATTTTTTAAGTTTTTAACATTGTAAGTTGCTTTAATCACACACACACACACAAAAAAGCTTCTATGGGTAGCTAGAAAACCTACTTTTACACTAAATAAAAAGATAAAACATGTGTAATAACCAAAGTACAACAATACATGAACAAAAAATTTAGAGTTTTTAAATAGACTCTCGTTAAAATTTTTGCTAATCAAGAAAACATGATGCAAAAGTCTAGGACTTTTGCATTAATGAGGGTAAATCGTTCTCTCAATACAAACACAAACCTTACCAAACAACACTATTTTGTGCAAGTGTTTATTAAAAATACAAAGCAAAGATTAAACATTATATAGGCTACAAAGGGCACCCATTATCTTTAATCACAGCATCAATTATCTTCAAACGAATTGGTGGTTAGAGATATATTAGCCCACTTTTTGTGAGCTTACTTTTGTGGGATTATATTAATGGGTTCTAGATTGGTCTAATTAAGTAAGTTATAAGAATTTTTAAAATTTGAATATAGACTAGTGTGAGTTGTAGCTTTATTGTTAGGCTTGTAAAGAGTTAAGCCTATAAGAAAAGCACATAGGTGTAGGCTCTGTGCTTTTCTTATAGCTTGCACCTATGTGCTTTTGTTATAGGCTAACTCATTATAGGCCTAACAATAAAGCTACAACTCACACCAATTGGCCTATATTCAAATTTAAAAAATTCATATACCGTACTTAATTAGACCAATTTAGAACCCATTAATATAAGAAAAGCACATAGGTGAAAGGACCTAGCCTTCACCTATGTGCTTTTCTTATAGGCCGAACAATAAAGCTACAACTCACACCAATTGGTCTATATTCAAATTTTAAAACTCATATATCTTACTTAATTAGACCAATATAGAATCCATTAATATAATCCCATATAAGTAAGCTCACAAAAAGTGGGCTAATATTTCTCTAGCCACCAATTGGTTTATTTGCTCTACTTAGCTTTTATTGGTATAGCTGAGAGTGGGGCACGGTTCTAGCTTGTATGTTACCTTATCTTTCAATGTTCTCCAAGAAAGTATTAAGAACAGCACCCAAAACTGTGGGGGCATTATTCCATTTTCTTATTTGGATGGGATGTGATATGGAAGACCAATTCTTTTCTAGCCCCATAGTTCCGTCATTGACCCAAATGGGAGTAGTTGATGAATTGTCTAGTATGAATCCGAAGCTTGAATTGAAAGGAGGGACTGGGGATTGTTCCATTTTCTTATTTGGATGGGATGTATAGACAAAGAAGTCCAAATCTTTTCTAACCCCATATCTCCGGCGCTGAACCAAATCAGAGTAGTTAAATAAAGTCTAAATCGTAACCTTGAATTGAAGGATGAAGGGTGTTGTTTACCCCGAGGGAGTTGTTGAATCTGACTACGCATAATATAGAATCAAAGTGAATATGAAATTAGAATCAACTAGCAGTATTTGAGGTTAATTAAGATTACTAAATATATTGTGTACCACTAATCATTATTATGTGATATTTTTTTGTTCCATTCTTTTTATATTGTGTGGTTTACATGTAGATATAAATATCCATATATTATAAACTCTCCTAAAGCTATAAAATTATTTTTCTCCAATTCTCATCCTAACTTTTGCATAAACCTTTCTTGGCCATAAGTAACTTTCTCAACTTGGCTTTTGGTTTCCGTTAACTTGCAAGAGTCTATTAACACTCAAGTGCAAAAGTCAGCAACATAGCCAATCAAACCTTCAAAAAAAACCAAGAAAACTTTAGAAAATCATACATTTACATTTAGGCCTCCTCTCATACCACAGATCAGAAACCGAAGCTCGTACAAATACAGTCATTGTCTCTCTTACGCCTCCTCTGATCATCTCTCTTAGAAGGCTACTCCTTTTTGCCCCCAGTACTTGGCTTCTTTTGGAGCCATTCTCTTTAAGCTAGCATCCATGAGAAATTTTCTTTTGGTTTGTGTTAGCACCTTTTTTCCCCTCTTACATTTTTGCCTCTTCTAGCGTACCAGGAATAATAAAATAAAATAGTTAAATCTCAAGTGTGTATGTTAGAAATCAAATCAACACAAACAACTAAAACCAAAAGCCTTCAAGCACAAAGAGATAAAATTTTCATCTTATCAAAGGAGAAATCCAAAAATGGATGATCAAGATTAAATTGGAATCGTGGCAAATATTGCATTGGAATCAATTAGGGATCTTTGAGTTATTAGAAATACCAAACATATTGTTTATTGGTAACCATACTTAGGTAAATATTTCTTTAAAATCCTTTTTACAAACATAGGTTGGTTTACATGTCTATATAAATGTTTACACATTGTACACTCTCTCGAGGCAATACAATTGTGTTTCTCCAATTGTTGTGACATTAAACCAAGTGTACCAATTATAATCAAATCAATAGGAGTCACAACTGAAAAAAGACACTATAGATGTCGGTTGTAGGATGATGTCTCTTATTGTTCAAGCGTTTCCTTATTTTTCATTAAAACGTAAAATCCAGAACCCTGAAACTCCTAAACCGATTTTCAATCAGTTATTCCTTATGTCTCCAACAAAAATTTAGAAATACTATGGATCTCCTTTTTAGCAAATCAAATACATAGTTTCGGGAAAACCAATATCCTTTCATTATCTCTGACACATTTTAGAATGTAGTTTCAAGTCTAAAACTAGCAGCATACCATAAGCAATTCTAGCTAGTAATCAGCCACTAGACTATTAATTTCTTTACCATTGTTACTTTTCATAGGAAATGGGATGTCCAAATGTTGCTTATTCTCATGTGTCCTTGCATTCAAAGAGAGTCATTTTTGGGGCTGGCTTTGGTTTCATTATAGGGTCAAATCATACTGTTGAAGCATATTGTATTATGAAGAAGTGCAGGTAGAAGCAACATATGAAGTAAGCCTTGCTTAGAGATTTTGTAGTGTTATGATGTGTGGTATATGTCCCACATTGCCAAGGCATAGGTAAGCAAAGCTATTTATAAAATAATGAGCACTACCAATTTGGGAGTTGACTTTGGGGTTACATAACAAGTCTTTTAAGTTGGTATCAAAGTTCAAACTTCTCTTTTGACAATTGTATAGATAAAGGCTAAATCCTAAATCCACCACAAGATACTATGAAGGTTTAATAATTACCCATCATGATGAGGTGGCATGTTATAGTGTGTGGTATATATCCTACATTGCTAAGGCATGGATCTGTAGAGTTATTTATAGGCATTCTTAACTCTTAAGTCTACTTTTAAGTTAGGTAATGGACCTCTTAAAAGATAGTTAGCAATTATGTGTGTGTGTTTTTTTTATTTATTGTTCTGCAGAACTATTTGATAAAGGCCAGCAAATTATTGCACAATCAGATTTGGTTCATATGGCAATGTGGTTTGTCTTTCCCTCATTGAGTACAATGAAGGACTGGCAAGTGTCTGATGTTTGTGCTCCTGAACTTGAAATCAGTTGACCAAAAAGGAAAAGGACGAAAGCAAAAGAACTCCCAATTCCAAGATACCCATCATTTCATTATTGGATTCATGGTACAATACAACGACATGGTTTAGGTAATTGTTAGGTCCCCGAATGGTTGAGCGAGATATCAGGGAGTTTGGTTGCTGATCTTGTGTAGGCGTTGGGCCTTGATTTCTTCTTTTACCTATGTTGTTGTTTTGACATGGCATATAACGTAAAAGAAATAGTGCTAAATGGGTTTGGAAGTCTTAATGAGCTGCATGATAATGAGTAGGCATGATTTGCATGTCGAAACAGAAAGAGGGTGCGGTAAACCAAAACACAAGGAAGGCTTAGGGAAACACAAGGATGAATTTAAAGACAAAATAATTGGATAGGAGGGTAAAACGAAAGTGCAGTAAAACAGGGAAATAAGTGTAGAACTCCTACACCATTTCGATAGCCATGGTGAACAGAAGAATGAGATCTACCAAGAACAAGAGAGGAAGGAAGAAAAGAAACATGAGAGAGAAAACAACACAACCAAAAGGAAGAGATAGACAATGGCCTAAGAACATAGATAGCACATAGTATTACTAAGTAATAGATACATAGTTCATTCGAGGGAACATCAACCTCCTGAGGGACACTTACAAGCATCATATCTATCCCTACTCTGTCATTTATATTTTATCTATACTAACTATAACATTTGCCAATTACATGACCCATAATAGAGATAACTACTAGTTAGATAGTTTTGTAGCAACGTTCAGAAATTGCAGCAGCAGCGTTTAGAAACTCCTTTTTGTTACTACTGGATCCTATCACAACACTTGGGAGTTAAGGTGGTGATGCATGTGGTGGTCTGTGCCACTCGGTACACTTAGTTTCTTTGGGTAAGTAAAGGAGTGCGGAAAGTACATGGCATCCCCTACCCAATGTGTGCAAACTTGCCCTCAAGCTGCAAGTTTTCAAATTGATTTTAAAGTTTTCTTTTGATACCCAAGCAGCATCTATAGGATCCATCACTTGCCAATGCACCAAAACTTATGTATGCTTATTTCTGACATGCTCCTCTAAAGTGGCCTTTAGTGGTGGATAGACCTCAAATTCTTCTCTCGGGATAGGTCGAAGTTCTCTTTCCATTTGGGTGGTAGTGCTAGTAAACTTTTTTAAATTTGAAATGTGAAAACCTATATGTACTCGGGAATTTTCTAGTAACTTCAGTCTATAAGCAGTGGCTCCGACTTTGGCTTCCACTTGATATGATCCCTAGAACCTTGGAGATAATTTTAATGACTTTCTAATGGTTAAGGTTGTCTGCCTATATAGACGTACTTTGATAAGCACCCAATCTTCTATATACTACACGTCTTGCTTGTTTAAATCATAGTATTTTTTTTTTTTTGTCATTTTGAACTGAGCCCATTGCATGTGTGCCCAAATTCCACTAGCATGTGATCTAGGTCTTGGAGGACTCTCTCCACTTTTGAAGTTCTTTGCACAAAATATAGCAACGTTGGGGGGTCCTGTCCGAATACTATTTTGTAAGGAATGGATTTAGTGGCAGAATGGATGCTTGTATTATAACAATATTCTGCCTAAGCCAACCATTGTACCCACATTTTTGGTTCCTCTCCAGTAAAGCATTGAAGATAAATCTCAAGGATTCTATTCACCATTTCTATTTGTTCATTGGTTTATGCTAGTCTTGCAACCAAAACAATTCTTTCCAAAATAGCCTAGTAAATATAGGATCTCTATCATATTTTATGATGCAAGGCATGCCATACATCTTGAGGATGTTATTAAATAAAACTTGTGCAATAATAGTGGTTGTGTAAGGGTGATTTAAGGAAATAAAATGGCTAAATTTAGACAATCTATCCATAACAACTAAGATTGATGTCTGGCCCCTTGATAGTGGAAGTCCATGAAAATTTCTTCCCAAATTTCATTGTGGATAAGCAAAGGTTGTAATAGTCCAGCAAGGTTCATGCTTTCATACTTTTGTTTTTCACACATTTTAAATCTTTGGATGGTCTCGAACATACCATTTTTCATGCCATCCCAATAAAACACAATCCTTGCTCTTTGGAGTGATTTATGGTACCTTTCATGTGTGGACCCATGTATTTCTTCCATTTTGGTTAGAATAAAAGGTAAATATTCTGCTAAATAAATTCTTCCTTTGTAATATATAATATCGTCTCTTCATTCCCAAGGCCCCACTACTTCATCCTTCTTGATCCTATTAGTGATAGAAACTAGATAAGGATTGTGCAAGTTCTTCTCTTTGATAGGTTGCAACCAATTTAGGACCAGTCAAGTGATGGCATAACACTCTTGTGATGTCACTAGGGCCTTTCCTTTCTCTTCTTATTTTGTTGGTAGTTGTGCCACCCACCCATTTCTTGGTAAGCAATTCCTTCTTTTTCTCCATTGTAGTTTCATTCCTTAGTCGCCTTGGCACCTTTTGTGTAAAATCCATAAGAGTTAGGATTAACTAACTCTCAATATCTTCTCGGTGGCTTCCTTGCTCATTTTGCCTTATGCGTGACAATGCATCTGCAACCAAATTTTGTTTACCAAGAGTATATTAAATTTCAAAATCATATCCCATTAATTTTAATAACCATTTATGTTGGACAAGCATAGATATATGTTTCCCCCAAAGAAATTGCAAAGTTTGTTGATCAACTTGGACAATAAAATGGCTACCATTTTATGCCTCCATTTTTGAATTGCTACAACTAAGGCCATTAACTCCTTTTCATAAGATGATAATTACAAATGATGACCATGAAGTTTTTAACTTATAAAGGCTATTAGTTTCTTTTCTTGAGATAGAACTGCACTTATCCCTTCTTTGGATGCATCACACTGTATAGTAAATGGTTTTATGAAACTAGGTAGAGCAAGTATCAGGGCATTACTCAAAACCTCCTTGAGTTGGTTGAAAGCCATCTTTACCTTTTCATTCCAAGAAAACCCATCCTTTTTTAACAAATCTATCAATGGAGAGGTAACCTTTCAAAAATTATGGATAAGCCTTTGAAATACCCAGCCAAGTATAGAAAGCCCCTAAAAGCTCAAACATTAATTGATGTAGGCCAATCATGAACTACCTTTATTTTTTCATTTTCCATCCCAAATCTAGTTTTAGACATAGTATGTCCTAAGAATTTCATCCGCCCTTAGCAAACTTGCACTTGCTCTCTTTTAAGAAAAGTCATTGTGCACATAATCGAGAGAATATCACCCTTAAGTGATTCAGATGTCATAAAAAAACACTAAAATAAATTTTTAAAGTAGTCTAGAGTACCAAGTTCAATAAGGCTTGAAAACTAAAGGGTGCATTCATGAGGCATTGCTAGGAATTCATAATGCCTTTAATGAGTCCAAAATGTGGTTCTATGCACACCTTTAGGATGCATTCATGCTTGGTTACCTGGATTGTGAATCTAATTTAAAGAAAATACTTGTACCATATAACTCATCTAATAATTCATCAATAGTAGACATAGGGAAACAATCTTCTACCATCTCACAATTTAGCACTTTATAATCTATGCATAAGCACTAGGATCCATCTAACTAATAGGACCAATGATGGCACTTGTGCTTCTCTAGATAACCCCCATCTTTAATAATTCATCTACTATTTTCTTTAATTATGCCTTCTAAAAGTGGGGGTACTGGTATGGGCATACTGTCACCATCTTTTATGGATCTTTAAGGATAATTTTGGAGTTGCATGTTCGATTAAGGGCCAAACTGACAGGTTTACAAAAACGTTCCTGGAATTCTTAGAGTAATATGAGTATTTGATCATCAAGTTGTTGATGGTGCCTACTAGTCCCCCTTTTTTCAAGAAAAGTTACTAATTGCAAAAGTATTCCTTCTTTTTCTTTTAAAATTTCCATGCAAGCTAGACTTCCATCAATCATCTTTGGCTCAGTAGTTGGTTGCCCTTATAACATTATAGGTCACCCATGCATGAGGAATTCCATATGTAGTTTGGAGAAATCCCACATTATGGGACCAAGAGTTGCTAGCCATTGTGTCCCTAATACTATGTCCATCCATTGCAGTGGTATAACAACAAATCTAATTTGAAATAGATTCCTTGTATTGAACTTCCACATCCTTACATTGACCCTTACTTGGGATTCAATTACCATATACCAACATGACTTTCATATTTTGGGTGTTGTTAACTTGTATTCCCAGTTTATCAACCACTCATTGGTTAATAAAATTATGGAAACTCCTAATGTCTATCATACTCACATATATTTTCTTTTCTCCACAAATCTTCATGATGCTAGGGGACATTACTCCTTGTATGGCATGTAAAGAGATCTTGAGTGACTCCTCTGGTAGTTATGTTTTTTCCTCAACATCTCTAACTTCTTATTCATCTTCTTGTTCTCCTAGTGGTACCCTTCCAATAAAAATAATCACTTGCACTTATGGCTAGGACTATACTCTTCATTATAGTTGTAGCACAAACCTCTTGCTTGATGTCCAATCATCTCTATTAATATTAATTGCTTAATAGGCATAGATTTTTTTACCATAGGGGCCACTTGAGGTGAAGTGTAGCATGGTAACCCTATGTGCCCACTACAAGAGGTTGCATTTTTGGATTCATATAATTTGGCCAAACCCACAACCATGGTCAAATCTTGTGGTCGACTTGCTTGGACATCTATGTGTAATTGTTCCTTCAATCCTAATGTGAAACAATCTACTTGTTGCTCAGGAGAGAGTCAAACCAAATTTTAGTGGGAAGTCTAGAAAACTAGTTCAAATATTTTGAGATTGATCCAAATTGCTGAAAGCAATGGTAAGGGATAGATAAGTAGAGTATTGGCCATAAGGAGGCATGAGAGTAACAAACACGCACATAGCTTGCCCTTGCCAAGTTAACACAAGGAACAAGAAGGCCTAGCAACCAAGTTAGAGTACCCCAGCACGCTCACACAAGGTGGCAAGTTTGGTGAGTTCTCCAAAGAAATCTTGAAACTTAGGAGGTCCAAATCTTTAATAAAGGATTTAGGTAAGATTTTCCTATGTAGCTGGAAGTTTAGAATGTTCTCCAAACATTAATTGATACCATATTTGTGTTTTTCCTTCTAAATTTCATGCAGGCAATACGACCTTTTCATCCTCTTGTGTGTTGTGATAAGCAAAATACTAGCTAAATCTACAAATCCAACCAAAAGGGTCTTTCATCCCATCATAACGCAAAAAGTCCATTTTGATTGCCTCATTTCATCTCAATGGGCCATTAGCAGCATTTGGAATTCTCTCCCCATTCAGCTCTCTAGTGTTATCGCCTCCCATTGGTTGGTGCTTTGGACATCTTTAAAGCTTGACTATCAATCTCTATAAGGCCTCAAACAATTCAATGAACCTTCAGTTATTTTCAACCTTTGTCTATTCCATTCTTTGCATCATTATGTCACATGAATCCTTGATAGGTTGATCTAGAACAACCAGCGCTAATACCAAATTGTTAGGTACCCTAGTGGTTAAGCGAGATATCGGGAAGTTTGGTTGCTAATCTTGCAAGGGTATCCGACTTTAATTTCTTCTTCTACCTTTGTTGTTGTTTTGACGTGACATATAATGTAAAGGAAACAATACTAGATGGGTTAAAAGGTCTTAATGAGCAATGTGACAATGAATGGGTGTGATTTGTATATCAATATAGAGAAAGGTTGTGGTAAACTAAAATGGAAGAAAAGCTCAAGGAAACACAGATGAATTTAAAGACAAAATAAATGGATAAAAGGGTAACAAGAAGGAACTGTAAAACAAGAAAATAAGAGTAGAACTCTTGCACTATTTCAATGGCCATGGTGAACAAAAGAACAAGATCTACAAAAAACATGGAAGGAAGGAAGAGGAGAAACAAGAGAGAGAAGAAAACAGAGCCAAAAGGAAGAGGGAGACAACAACTTAAGAATGTAGATAGCACGTAGTATTACTAAGTAACAGATACAGTGTTCATTTGAAGGAACATCAACCTCCTAAGGGAAACTTACAAACATCATATTTGCCTCTACTCCATAATTTTCATTTTATTTATACTAGCTATAACATTTGCTAATTACATGACCCATAATACAGATAACTACTGATTAGATAGCTCTGTAGCAACATTCGGAAACTACCACAACAACATTCAAAAACTCCTTTTTGCAACTACTGGATCTCATACACAACACTTGTGAGTTGAGGTGGCGCTACATGCAGTGGTCCATGCTGCTCGACACACTTAGTTTCCTCATGCAAATAGAGGAGTGCAGAAAGTACATGACACAGGGAGTCAACATTTTTCCCAACTTAAAACAAAGATTATGCCAATTCTTGAAAATGAATGGTATATGATCATTAGAATAAAGAATCACCAAAGCTAAAGACAGATTAATAAACAATGTCTAATATTCAGAGGAATATGCAATTTCTTAGTTTGACTCCAACATTATTGTCGGCTGTGTCTTTGTCTCGGGCACTTTGTCTGCACGCAGCTACAAACTTCATATTTTTGGCATGACTTCTCAAATATCTATATATTTATATACATACATACACATATATCAATATTAAATTATAGAATTGAATGTGAGAGTTTATAAATTAAAGGTAAGAGCTAGTGCAAACCTTATCGACTTTGAAACTCCCGTATATTTTATTTGCCGGCTTTCATTTAACCATTTGATATTATATGGATATTAAAACTCGTCCAAGAGTATATAGTTCATTAACAGATAATTAAAGGAGTAAATCACCATTTGTTATAACAAAGAAAGATTCATATTGGTTTGTCAAAATTTAGTATTAGTCAATGTATTCCAACCACACAATAAATTGAAATAGACATGGAATGAGCTTAATGAGGTTTAAATAGAAACCACCACCCTCTTGCTCACGCTCACAAGGAAATCTCCCTCTGCCGCTGCATCCATGCTTAGTTTGCCTCAAATTTTGAAGGATGTTTGAGAGAAAATTAGCGTTAGTGAAGAGACTAGGGGGGGTTGGATATGGGCTTTCCAACATCTACAGTACATTCGTCGTAACAAGCACGCTGTTCCTCAACGACCCTCAGGTCCTGATTGGGAAACCACGTCTTCTTTACCTAACGATGGAAAAAATCGACTCGCACCACACGACGACCAGAGAGCTGTCAGCTACGTTGCTTTGAGTCTTCGTCTTCTTCCCTTACGTTGCTCTAAGTCTACTTTGCTTCAAGTTTTGGTTTAATCTGACAGTGTACAATCATCAAGCCTTTCCAATCAAATGACAAAACGAAGTTATGTTATAGTTTTGAAGTGTTAAAGAAATCATGCAAAAATCATTACTGATAAGATGGACGAGAGCGATAGTAAACTTGTCCAGGTGTATCCACGTTTTCCACGTCTCCTAGACCCCAAAAAGTGGGATGAAATCCAATTGTCCGTGGCAATGGAAAAAGATCAGCTACGTTTGGTGCTTACCTTTGAGCCTAAATTCGTCTCAATAATAGCCATTGTCATTTTACCCTTAGGGTATAATTGAGATGGTAAAAAGAACATGAGTAAAAAATCTTGTGAAATAAGTACTTTGGGTTCAAATCCCCTCAATTATATTTGTAACTAATTTGATTATACTTTGAAACAAGCCATTACTTTTTAATTTAAGCTATCAAGCAAGGCTTGATTTGACGTCATTTTTTTTCTTTTCATTTTTTAATTGGGGGGTGAGTGGAATTATTAGAGGACTGGGAGGCTCAAACCTTGCCCCTCATTTGGAAATCCCCCTACATATTACTGAGCTATTAAAGGCTCATAAAAAGGTTCCAAAAGGGAGAGATATCAATCAAATAGTTTATCATTTTCTGGCATCCAATGCAAAACAAAGAAGTATGTATACATACATACACATACATACACATACATATACACACACACATACGTACATACATACATAATGTAAAGGAAGCATTGACATACTAAGTATATTCTTGGGTTGGGAGATAGATTTCATTTATTATTTGTAGTTTAGTGGTTATTTTTGACATTTCATTAAATCAAATTTCATTTTTTTTTTTTATAACTAGTCCCAAAACATCCTTAGATCAATCAAAAATGCAACCGAGGGATTCAAATCTATGGTACTTGCTTTGAGAAAGATATCCCACAGGAGCTATCCTTATCATTTTATTTACATCTCAAGGGCCTACATCGAATTCCTTTTACCTAACAAAAAAAGTTAGAAAAGAAAAAACTACAAAGTTCTATAAAATAGAAAGATATCAATTGAATAATCTATTATTTTTTTGCATCTAATGTAAAGCAAAAAAGAAAAGAAAAGAAAACTACAAACAGATTCTTTCTCCATAATAAAGTTCTATAATTACACACCTATTGTTATAGATAGGTCTTAACGACAGTTCTTGATTCTAAGACCTAACGTCTATAGTAAATCATGCAAAAATCTTTACTGCCAGCCTGCAAGATCGCGATATTAAACTTGTCCAAGTGTTTACCACGTTTCCTAAACACCAAAAAGTGTGACAAACTTTGGTAGTTACCTTTGAGCCTAAATTTGTCTTAATGAAAGCCATTGGCATCTTTATTTATTTATTTATTTATTATTGGGAGGGGAGGGGAGAATTTTTGGGGATTTTATTAGAGGATGGGAAGGCTTGACCACTCATTTGGAAATCCCCTAAGTGCTATGAGCTATCAAGAGCTTAAAAAAGGTCTTTAAAACAAAGAGATATCGATCAAATAATTTATCATTTTCTGCATCCAATTCCTAACAAAAAAATAATGTAGACATATATCGAAGGGAAGCATTGATGCTGACTACATTCTTTGGTTGGAAGATAGAATTCATTTATTATCTACAGTTCAGTAGTTTGTTTGACATCGCATCACATCAAATTCCTTTTACCTAACAAAAAATGAGAAAATTAAAAAACAAAAATGGAAAAAAGTAAAAAGTTCTATAAAACAGAAGATATCAATTGAATAACCTGTTATTTTCTGCATCTAATGCAGAATAAAGAAACACCACAAACAAATTCAATCTATAATTACACTCCTATTGTTCTTGAGAGGCCTTGATGACAGTTCTTGATCTAAGACCGATTACATATATATATTTATATACACTACCATATTCATTTAAACAATATCGTTTATATTAAATATAAGATTCCTCTCATTATTCTAAATGCTTCAAATATTCGCTTTCTGAAGTCAAAACTACAATTATAAAAATAAACTTGTACCACTACGCAAATTTCTAGGGCATAGTGTTCTAAGCTTTTGGGTTTTACTTCGGGTCACTCTTTGAGGCTTAAGAGACCATAGAAACGATACTAAACAACAATTCAAAATCTCAACAAAGCCACCACTAAACTTTCAATGCCTATTCAACAGAAAATAAGTAAATGTATCAATCAAGAAATTGCAACATGTAGTCTGAGTTAATGCCGATTTTATTTTATGTGCAATTTTCCTTTGGAGTAGAGAAGTGTTTATTATGTTGAACCAATGTCTCAAGTTTCTTTCAGCATAACTTAGCTGATTGGCAGCAACGTTTTGGAAGAATTTGTAATATAGGAGAAAGGAGGTATAGAATTTATTGTCCAAAATTCAAATAAAATTAGGAAAGATTGGCTTTGTAGCTACTTAATTCTGAACGAGAAACCATGGGTGAATAGAGCCAACGGAGAAATGCAACAACAAAGATCAACTTTAGTGTTTATTAAATATTCTAGTTGGTCATCAAACAACTATAGAAGAATGAAGTGCGTGAGGCAAAGCATCCATTTGTTTCTTTTTCTCATGACAAATGGCCCAGACTCAACAAACATGAGGGAGTTACAGCGCAAGTCCAACTCCAATGACAAATAGGCATGGGCCTCTTCTTAAAAGGAAAGTACCCATTGGGAACGAGAAAAAAGATTTAGAACCTACAGCCACACAATTTCAATTGTAGGCATATGGCACTAGTTATTGCCAACAAGACCATAGAGATCTGTAGAAATATAAATAACCAAATCAAACCTTTAAATGCCCGACAATTCCAGCATCTCTAGTTTTACACAAACTTCATGGTAACTTTTGGTTGCATGAAAAAGAAACTCAAATAGTCTCTGCTTATTTGGATAGACTAATGAATTCCAAGATGTGACAAGTTGAAAAGAAGTTCCCGGTCACATTTTATTTTATTAATAATTAGCTTCTATAGTTTAATTGAAGACAAAGATCATTACCGGAGAGGAATAAGTTTCTAGTGTTTAAATTAGTCCGTAATCTAATTGATCAAAAACATACTTATCCACTAGATGTACAGATTTTTAATATTTCCAGGACTATTTAAAAGTTAGAAAGATTCAACAGGTGTGTTTGCAACCGAAAAACATTAAGATAAATGATTTTGCTAACGATGGAAGATTTGCTACGTCCTTTCAGATGCTAGATCTAAGAATACATATGTTACATATTTTCATGCAAAGAGAGGAGGAGGAGGAGGAGGAGGAGGGGAGGGGGGTGGGGAAGAGGAAAGGACATTTAAGCGTTATAAAAATTATCTATTTGTAATTAACCAATATAAAGGAAGCTTAATTTGATAAAAATTGAATCAAATATTAACTAGTTGGATTAATTACCTGTCCTTCAAATGTTCATCCCGTACAGACATCGATTTTCCCACCGTTATTTCTTGTAATTATGATCCAAGCCCTTTGAATAAGAGGCGCATATTTACCTATGTACAAAAGCTGAATATATTGTTGCCTCCTCTAAAATTACGTGCAGGCTTTATAGTTAAAAATGTAACTCTGTTGTAGCTTACCCGATATATTTGCCATCAGTGAGGACGCAAACACCGTCAGGAACCCTTTGCCGTTCTTTTCTTCCTTGCTTAGCCATTGTTTCTTAAACAAAGGACATCTGCAAATCTCAATGCCAGTAAGAGAGGCAGGCAACTCTTTTTATGATATACACTTCAGGTTTGGACAGTGAGCAACAATTCTTCAAGGGAGGGGAAGTGCTGAAGCTCTTCCCTGTCCATAGAATTCATACTTTTAGATCCCCCGAGGGCAAGACTTATCAGAACGGAAGGCCACAACCCTGGCTCCGGAAAGGACACCACATCGTCGGAACTTGTATGGATTGATAAATATATAATAGACTGAAGTTCTGCGAAACCCCATCCCTTCAGCCTGGAAAACAGTGCTCACAATGAGGGACCTCAATCTTACTCAAATTGGGCAATGCTTGAGGTGAAAAGAATAAAACTTGGGGGCACGACGTCCTCCTTCTGGAAACGATGCAAATGAGGGCAATTAAACAATTTTAGTTCCCTTATCACTAAATCATATCCATGTTGGTTTGAAATTGTAAGAGATACCATATCGTTGCAGCCAGGATTTCCATGGAGATAAGCTTTGGGAATAAATCTGATGAAAACAAAAAAATTATATCAAAGTTGTAATGCTTAAATGCATGTTCTGCAAAGAACAACCAACAATCTTTTTTTGATAACCTTTTTTGTTGATGAATTGGAACCGTGGGCATTATTGTGAGGACCTCATCCCACATGTAGTCTAAAACAACTAAAATTTCTTCTTCCTCAAATTTTCACTAAGTTGAAGCCCATTTAGGTTCTCTCTACCACTGTTCGTTGGAGAATCAACTTCCTCAAGAGCTGCTTTGTTACATGGTGCATGCCAAATTCTTCAAAAACGTACACCCATACTTCTTCACCCTCTTGTCCTGGTATAGAAGCCAAGCAAAGGTGGTCCTGCTTATACCCCTCGAGCCAAGCAAAGGTTCTCATTTTCTTATTGACACTAGCATCAGCCGCAAGCAGCAAGTTTATTAAATTTTCCTTATCAGCATGCCTACCAAAAATGTCATATTCTTCAGCCAAAGAAGTTAACAATCTTTCAGAAGGTTTTCCTACACCGTCTTCTTTCAGACCTAAAACATCCTTCCGGCTTTTCAGATTCTCAAGTGTGTGAAGCACTTGTTTTATCTTTTGCTCTACCTTCTTGGCAAGAGGGCTAATAGAATCAGCGATGGAATTTCCTGCCTTTATTCGGCATTTGATGTCATTCAATGGCCAACAATTTAGCTATAATTATTTGCATTGTCAAACATCTATAAGAGCTATTAACAAAGAGTAAAGAAACCGAATTCACTAGCTTACTGACGGCTTAAGTTGGTGAAGAAAGTATTTGTAGTCCTTGGCAAAGACTATATAATCTGAGCATTGCGTAAAAGGCATGACATACCGTTTTCTACCCATATCCCAATCCAACATTGAGTTACATAAATGGTGTTCGATGGAAAATTTTAAGTTGTTTCAATCTGATTAAACTGATGAACTCTCAAACTGTCTCTTTCTATCGCTTTAGCTCATCGGATGCAGAGACTTACTTTCTCTGCTTGGCTTTATAAACTTTTTTATACTTGTTCAATAATTAGCTTATTTACCTTTACTTGGCCTTTCTTAATATTGTGGAAGGTGGCACGGGACTGACTGGAGAGAAGATGAAAAGAGTAAATACATGGAGCAACCTCTTGTAAAGATTAACAAGAGTTGGATTTGAGTTTGTCTCTAACTTAGTACTTTCGTTGCTTTAAATGCCCATCTTTCATTTTGACTAGTTTAGTGGGTTAGTAGCATTTGGATTGGGCAGTCGTGTTAGAACACTACATTTGCTGGCTGGAAGATATTGCGTGATAGTGTAGGATGATGATTCTACAATTTTTCAATTGTCTGATATAGACTACACAACTAATTCCGAGATTTTCTCCACATAAAACTGGACAATTCGTTTGATAGCCAGAATTTCTCTGGACGTGGAAAGAAAGAAAGGAATAGGGGGGAAAAAGAGAGAAAAAAAAAAAAAAGAGCCAAGTTAGTTGTTTACCTTTTATTGTAAAGAATCTCATAGTCACAATAAAAGTCATCTAAAAAAGTAGAAGGACAAATTCACATATAACAAAGAACTTGAATTCATTCCTAAGCAATGTAAGACCTCATCACAATAGTTCATTGCAAATCATTTTGCAATGTTACTATTAATGTGAATTTTAAGCTTACTCATATCTATAAAAGTATTAAGGAAAAATCTAGATTTTGATACCATGTAAAGAAACTAATTCTTATTTTCAAAGGGGGTTTAAGAATTGAAGGGGAAAAAGAAAAGTATTTCTATAAACAGGAATTTCAACTCATACCATAATAATAACTTTTGCTTTTATTTTTTATAACCAAAAAAGTGAAAGTTAAAACGTGGAAAAGAGTGAAATTACACAATAAAGGTGAAAGGGGTCTACTTCCATAAGGGAATTGATATGGGAAAGAGTGATTGACATCTAGTCATTTACATTTACAGACACACCACATTTACAGAATACTAAACTACACTAGTCTAGTTGGAGATGGCTGCAAGTCAAGGGCTCAAAGATATGGGCAGCCTCGGTCTCTATCACCTCCACCTGCCCTTTCCGGAGGTGCAGGTAAACCACCCAGTCACCATTCCCGGACGGGCTTGGCATCGGCATCACATACCCGGTGTTCCCTCCCCATGGAAAATGGTACGACCCAAAAACCGGCACACCCCACCCGAAATCCACCTTAGACACTGGGAACCTTTGACCGGATGAGACCACAAAGGCCGGTCCATCTTCAGTCCCACTGCAATATGTCTTTGCCAAACCTGGCACCGGACGATGAACCTCCACCCAGTCTATCAGCCGCAAGAAATGCTCCTTTGTCACTGCACTTTCCAAGATTTCATGAACTTTATCTGCTACCCAGGCCAAAGGCTTTTCACTAAGCTCATCCACTGGCTTGGCACCGTAGGGTATGGATAGCACATTTCCAAAGTAAGAACCCATGATTAAAGCTTTATCTTCGTCTCCATCACTTAACCTTCTCCTTCCGTCAACCACGATGCCCATCTTGCCTGCCTTCTTTCCCAAATTATTAATCTTAGCCCACTTGGCCACCATCTTCCACAAGAATGCACTCAAAGACTCCAGTTTCGTCCGCCGGCACCCGTTGGTACTGGCCAGCGACTGAAGCCGGCTCAGTTGGTCTGCCGTCACGTAGTACATCCGGCTTATGAGATAATCGGAATCAGGTTCTGGATGCTTGGCAGGTGGTAGTTCAGTCACGGGAACGTACATTTCGTCCAAGGACGGATCAACCCAGGCGGGCCGTCGAGGGTTGAGTAAAGACCGACGAAAAGATGGCAAAGGAGAGACTGGTTTAGATTGAGCCATCTCGGCCCATGAGACAAGAAACATGTTGGCCGAGTAGGCGTCTGCGATTCGGTGGTCAAACGTGCATGCAACCACCAGCCCCCCACATCTGAGCTCAGTAGCCTGTACGCAGAGGACACCGCGCTTCTTCTTCGGTACAAGTTTGCCTTCGATTGCCTCACTGGGGTTATAAAGGTTGAGTTCTTTCAGGTCTACCTCCGCAAAAGCTTCAACAAAGTCTACCCCGCGGTTGTTACAGAGAAGTTCAGGTTCACCGACAGGGTTCTGAACCAACTCACCGGCAAATGCATAATAAGACACCAGAGCTTGGGCCAAGGCCTTCTTCAGAACCCCAGTCATGGCTCCAAACGTGAGGTCGTGCCCGGAGCTGTGATTCTTATAACAGAAAAACACACCCACGTCCAGCGGGGGAAGAAGCAAGTCTAGGTTGGAGAGTGCCAGCCAGTGCTCTTGAAATGGCAGCACTGCTGCAACCACCTCCCTTTTGCTCACGCTCACAACGAGGTCGCCCTCTGCTGCCCCATCCATGTTTAGTTTGCTTCAAATTTTGAAGGATGTGAGAGAAAATTAGAGTTAGAGCAGGGGCTAATGGCGGTCTGGGTATGGGCTTTTCACGCTATTCCTCAACGACCCTAAGGTCCTGATTTGAGACCACGTCCTCTTGCTACGTAACTATCGAAACAATGAAACTTATTCTAAAAAAATAAAAAGGATTAAAAGGACTAAATAAAATAATTATTTTATGAATAGAAACAAATATAAATAGTTGTTTCATTTGAAGGAAACAAAATCTCCTAATGTTTAAAAGGAAAATAAACATCTATGAATTTCGTTTTTTCAACCCTTCTGGCTACTTGATTCTCTGCTATTTTTATATCACCATTACAATTATTGCTATAACTGCTATACTCACAACTTAAGAAGGGTTGTACGTCGACAGAAACTTCTGCTGCCGCCGCCTTCTAACGCTGCCGCGTGGTGGTGCCTGTGGACGCTGGTCAGCGGGCCCGTGACATCCTTCTCCTCTCATCAACACCCTTATCCGCAAGGTGTAGTTCTGAAAATGATTGGGTATTTCAACTTTTACCTTCCAGCAGCTTCTGTTGTGAACATCACAATGGACCCACGAGTTCCTGCCTTCGATTTCTTCGATGCTGGTCTATTATTGCTTGCGGTGCTGAGATGACCAAATTTTTACCAACTTACCTCTCCCTTTTTTTTTGTCATTGTCATGTGCCCCACTTCTCTCTCTTTTTTTCCTTTGTCAGATGACTTGCCTCTCTTTTTTCTGTGTTACGATGATTTCGTCTCTCTCTCTCTTGGATTCCTTCAAACTTTGGTCTACTGGAACTCTCTTTCTTGTACTTTGGATTCTTTGTCTGGCCCCTGCAATTGTCTTTCTTCTACTTGGTGGGAACGAAAATCCCGGCTTCCATTTTCCTCCTGATCGGAACGGCTCTAATACTGTAAGAAAGTGAGAAAAAGGATAAGAAGCCTACGACTGAGCAAATTCGATTGTAGAACATTAGTTCTACATTTATATGGCAACAAGGTTGGTAAATTTTCCACACATCAACAAATACTAATTGTTATGTGACAAATTTATCAGGCATATAACGGGTATAAAAACAACGAAATCATTCTAAAAAAATTAAACGATTAAACAAACTATATAAATTAAACCTTTTGTAGGCAAGAATATGTACATATAGATGTTTCATTTGAGTTTCACATCAGAAGATGAAATACTATCCTTATATGTGATGGTTCTCTCCTGATGCGCAAGAGAGTTTCATTCAAGAAAAAAGAACCTTATAATATTAGTGGGAGAGAAAAAAAAAAAAAAAAAAGCACTTCCCTATTTTCATTGAATAAACTTCCATGACTTCTTAACTTATCAGCCTCCTTGACTGCTTGATCCCCTACTATTTATACGCACCATAAGAACGGTAACTACTCCTTATGAAACTGATGTCTTTTCTAATGCAGAGACTGCAAGTGCTGCCTTCTAACGCAGCCGCGTGGTGGTGTACGTGGATCCTGGTCAGCGGGCCTGTGATATCCTCTTTACCTAACAAAAGAAAACATGGACTCTCACCGTACTTCGACCAGTGAGTTGTCAGCTAAGTTGCTCCAAGTCAAGTTTTGGTTCAGTCTTTCGGCGTCCAATCAATCAAAGCCATTCCAATCAAATGACAAATGGAAGTGATGCAAAAGTCTTTACTGCCAACCTGGAAGACAGCGATAGTAAACTTCCCCAAGAGTTTACCACGATTAGGCCAACAAGTGAGACAAAATCCAGATTGTCTGTGGGAATCCAAAAAATGAGCTAAGTTGTAAGGGTTACCTTTGAGCATAAATTCGTCTTAATAAACGCCACACGCATCTATTTACAACAGCAAAGGGAGACATTGATATGCTAAATACATTCTTATGTTGGAAGACAGATTTTATTTATGTTGTGTACAAGTCATTAGTTAAGTTACTCGTTACTCAAAATGTATGTCGAGTTTGACGTTTCATTACTTCCAACTTCTTTTACCTAAAAGTAGGAAATAAAAAAATGTAAACAGACTGCTACGTCTTTGATCTTTTTGAGACAACCAATTGGCAATATAAATGGTCAAGCTGACCATTTCTTAATAGTCGCAAGGCAATAATAGGATGTGCATAGTAGGACACAAGTCTGTTTAGCAGTATAAGCACCTCCCGAACCAGCAAGGTCCTGCATGAGGATATCTTGACCGTATAGTTGACAATTCAAATAGACAAAAGGGAAAAGGTTGGAGAATATCAGAAAATTATTGAGAAAAGAAATAATAAATCATGCACTATCTGAAGACAAGAAGATTGTCCAATTTTTCTGTGAATATAAGTGTAATGTGGACATTACAATGTAAATATAGAGAAGCAGAAGTATTGAAGTTTTAAAAATCGTAAATTTCTTTAAAACACAACAAAACAAGCTTCTTTGGGCAGCTAGAAAACTTAATTTTACACTCAAGAAAAAAAATTAAAAAAACATATGATTTGTACCCACTGTAATAACAAAGAACAGCAATACATAAACAAGAAATTTACAATTTTAAATAGACTAGGTAGTTTAAGTTCAATAAAGTATTAGATGTTCAAAATTTTCTTCTTCTTTTTTTTTTACTCAAATCTAACTTACTACTGAATTAAACAGTCTATTGAATCTTAATCTATTTAATTTTCGAACAATTCTAAGGTTTTTTATAAGCTAATCACTTAAATATTCATCAGTTAGTTACATATGGTAAATATCATGATTTTCAAAGTATTTTCATCAATCTAGACTTCAATTTACTTAACTATTGTTAAGAACTTTTCATTTGAGTTAACTAGATTTAAACAGTAACTTGACACCTGTCTTTGACTGGACAACCGTTTTCTTTTCTCTGTATCTTGCAGTTTTTTCTTGCTTTGTGGAAGTCATCATTGGACAAGGTAACAACAACCCTTACAATAATAGTAGGCAATTAGGACGACATTATAGAGGAGAACAAAATGCAAGATATTAGAACTAGGTTTCGGATATCAAACAAACAAGATATCAGAAACAAGAATAGGAATCACATTTTATAAAAATGCTGAATCCTGAATCACCAGAATACTAATTACTTAAACCTAAAAAGTTTATCATCGTCAGGAAAAGTTTTGTATACAAAGGATACCTCCATAGTCGACCTGAAAGAAGGTGAAGATGGCTTCAGGCTTCACCTCGGATGAAGCTCTAAACTATCAGAGTCTTTAGAACCGTTCTTGTTATCCTTGGGATCCAACATAACCCTAGCCATGTCTTCTTTCTTGTATAGTCGTCTATCAGATGACTGTTTTAATGTATTAAATTTAAGAATTTCAACTTTAATTTTCTTTTAGATGAGCTTGTAATATTAAAATATACCTATAAGCCTTTATATTATCTCATTATTTGATAAAGAAATTCACATATTCATAACATATATATATTGAGCAATTGCTACGACCAGCTTGTTCAAACACTTGTTTCTTATTTTGCATTAGCCTTTGACGCTATTCGACAACTTCACCCTCAAGCTATCATTTTGCACCAAAAGTCTCCCCATTGATGAAGGACCACATCAACCATCAGAAACGCCAGTAGGGGTGTTGCTGGTGATCTTTGGAACTCCATTTTGGAGGCCTTTCAAGGAAAGCGAGAAACGCGTCTTACATGTAATCAGTCAGTTGAAAGCACAAAAGAAAGATGTTCCTTTGAAAATTAAACCCAAGGGGGTGTGAAATTTTCTCCTTTTTGGTGCCTCCAACTTGGTTAACTCCGTTCACTAATTGGTTTATTTGCTCTAATTAGCTTTTATTGAAATCGTAGAGAGAGCAGCAAGGTACTGGCTGAAAGATTATTAATTCTTTTCTACTTGTATTTTACTTTGCTTTTCAATGTTCTCGAGTAGAGTATTAAGAATATTAGTCCATTTTCTTGTTTGGATGGGATGTGATATGGACGACTAATTCTTTACTTAGCCCCATAGATCGGTCATTGAACCAAATGGGAGTAGTTGGGAGTAGCTGGGAGTAGTTGATGCGTTGTCTAGCATTCATAACCCCTTTTTCCCCCTCAACATTTTTTGCGTCTCCTAATCCACCAGTTAAGAAAATAAAAAGAGACCTTAACACTCGGGTGTGTATATTAGAAATCAAATCAACACAAACAACTAAAACCGAAAGCCTTCAAACACAAAGAGATAAAATTTTCACCTTATCAAGAGAAGAAATCCAAAAATGGATGATCAAAGTTGAATCGGAATGGGCGCAAATATTGCATTGGAATCAATTAGGGATTTTTGAGTTTAATTAGAAATACCAAACATATTTTTTATTAGTAACCATACCTTCTTCTTTTCTTTTCAGTTTTTTTTTTTTTGGTTCTTGAAAGAAATCTTTATCACTTGTAACTCACAGTTAACAAAACATTGCGTGAGCCAACATTATTACAAAACTTGAAACAGATAGCCTATTGGCAAAAGAAAATATCCATCACAACTCTGATACTTTTTTTATCAAAAAAAGGCAAACCCAGGTTTAAACCCTCCCATTATTGGCCCTCTCACCACCATGCAAATTTTCTTCCTTCAGCAAGAAGGTATTATTATTTCTCCGAACTTTCTCAGGTTCATCCTCCTCTATACAGTTCTCTGGCAATTCTTGCAAGGCAATTGTTTTCTTAGGTAACCACACCTTGGTAAATATTTCTTGATTCCTTTTTCTAAACATTGGTTGGTTTACATGTCTGTATAAATTTTCGTACATTGTACACACTCTCAAGGCAATACAATTGTTTTTCTGCGATTGTTGTGACATTAAACCAAGCGTACCAATTATAATCAGATCAATGGTAGTCACAACGGAAAACAGACACTATGGATGTCGGCTGTAGGATGATGCCTCTTATTGTTTAAACTTTTCCTTACTTTTCGTTAAAAAGTAAAAACCCGAACTTTGATACTCTTTATGCCGATTTTCAATTAGTTATTCCCTATGTCTCTAACACAAGTTTAGAAATAATGGATCTCCTTTTTAGCATATCAAATACATAGTTTCGGAAATACCAATATCTTTTCATTATTTCTTAGTTTCGGAAATACCAATATCTTTTCATTATTTCTTATGCATTGTAAAATGTACTTTAAAGTCTAAAACTACTAACATACAGTAAGTAACTTCAGCCAGTAATCAACCACTAGACTATTAATTTGTCAGCCATTGTTATTTTTCACAAGAAATGAGATATCCAAATGTTGCTTCCTCTCAGGTATTATCGCATCCAAAGGTAGAGTCTTTTTGGGGCTGGTTTTGGTTTTATTATAGGGTCAAATCATATTATTGAAGCTTATAGTATTTTGAAGAAGTGCGGGTAGAAGAAACATATGATGTAAGCCTTGCACTAGAGATTTTGCAGTGCTATTGATGAGTGGTATATGTCCCACATTATCAAAGCATAGGTAAGCTGAACTATTTATAAGATAATGAATACTATAAATTATTGAGTTAATTTTTGAATTACCTAATATGACTCTTAAGTTGATATAAGAGCTTAAACTTCTCCTTTGACAATTATATAAATAAGGCTAAATCTAAGGTCCACCATAAGACACCATAAAAATCTAATAATTATTCCACAGACAAGGTGAGACAGTTAGGTATGGTACATTTTATTATTATTATTATTATGCAGAACTGTTTGATAAAGGCCAGCAAATTACTGCACAAGGTCAGATTTGGTTCATATGGCAATGTGGTTTGTCTTTCCCTATTGAGTAGGATGAAAGACTGCTGGTTTCTGATTTTTGTGCCCCTGAAATTGACATAAAGTTGCCCGAAAAGGAAAACGACAAATGCAAAGGAACTCCCGATTTCAAGATGCCTGTCATTGCATTATAGGATTCATGGTATAATACAACGAGATGGTTTAGGTGGGGGGTCGGGTTCAGGGCGAATTAGAAAATGTATGTTGTTCTGGCAATGGATGCCCACGGACGTCAGCATTTTTCACAACTTAAAACAAAGATTATGCCCATTCCTGAAATGCATGGTGTCTGATCATTAGGATAAAACGTCATCAAAGATGAAGTCAGATTAATAGACGGTTTCTGATATTCAGAGGAATATACCATTTCTTAGTTTGACTCCAAAATTATTGTCGGCTCTGTGTCTTCGTACAGTGCAATTTGTCCGCAAGCAGATGTGAACTTCATATTTTTTGCCATGACTTGTAAGACAAAGTGCCAATTGATTGTGGGAGTTTCTACATTAAAGGTAAGAACTAGTGCAAACGTCATTGACATTGAAATTTCCGTACATTTTATTTGCGGGCATTCACTTAACCATTTGATATTTTTTGGATATCAAAACTCGTCAAAGAGCACATAGGTCATTAACAGATAATTAAAGAAGTAAATCACCATTTGCTATAAAAAAGAAAGATTTATATTGGGATTAGTCAATGTACTCCAACCAAAGTCAGACATCTATAAGAGCTATAAACAAAGATTAAATAAACCAAATACACCAGCTTACTGATGGCTTATATTGGTGAAGCAAGTATTTGTAATCCTTACCAACGACTATGCAATCTGAGTATAGAGTAAAAGGCATGACATACCATTTTCTACCCATATCCTAATCCAACATTGAGTTACACAAACAGAGTCAGATCGAAACGTTTAAAGTTGTGTCAATCTCATTATAGTCATGAACTCTCAAACTGTCTCTTTCTATCACTTTAGCTCATCTGACGCAGAAACTTGTTTTCTCTGCTTGGTTTCATGAACTATTTACCTTTACATGGCCTTTCTTTCTATTGTGGAGAGTGGCACGGAACGGGCTGGAGAGAAGATGAAAAGAGTAGACACATGGAGCAAACTCTTGCAAATATTAACAAGAGTAGATACCATAACAATATAATATGGAGATTTACACTAGTAACTTTTATTTTTATTTGTTATAACAAAAAAGCTGAAGTTAAAACTGAAAAAGAGTGAAATTACACAATAGAGGTGAAGGGTCTGTACTTCCACAAGCAATTGATATGGCAAAGGGTGATTGACATCGAGTATAGAATGACACCAAAGACAGATAGAAACACAGCAAATTTACAGAATACTAAATTACTCTAGTTGGAGATGGCTGCAAGTCAAGGGCTTAAAGATATGGGCAGCCTCGGTCTCTATAACCTCCACCTGCCCTTTCAAGAGGTGCAGGTACACCACCCAGTCACCATTCCCTGATGGGCTTGGCATCGGCATCACATACCCGGTGTTCCCTCCCCATGGAAAATGGTACGACCCAAAAGCTGGCACACCCCACCCGAAATCCACCTTAGACACTGGGAACCTTTGTCCGGATGAGACCACAAAGGCCGGTCCATCTTCAGTCCCGCTGCAATATATCTTTGCCAAACTGGGCACCGGACGATGAGCCTCCACCCAGTCTATCAGCCCCAAGAAATGCTCCTTTGTCACTGCACTTTCCAAGATTTCGTGAACTTTGTCTGCTACCCAGGCCAAAGGCTTTTCCCTTAGCTCATCCACTTGCATGGCACCGTAGGGTATGGATAGCACATTTCCAAAGTAAGAATCCATGATTAAAGCTTTATCTTGGTCTCCATCACTTAACCTTCTCCTTCCGTCAACCACGACGCCCATCTTGGCTATCTTTTTGCCCACATTATTGATCTTGGCCCACTTGGCCACCATCTTCCACAAGAACGCACTCAGAGACTCCAGTTTGGTCCGGCGGGACCCATTGGTGCTGGCTAGCGACTGAAGCCGGCTCAGTTGGTCTGCCGTAACGTAGTACATCCGGCTTAGGAGATAATGGGAATCAGGTTTTGGATCCTTAGGAGGTGGTAGCTCAGACACGGGAATATACATGTCGTCCAAGGAGGGATCAACCCATCCCGGGCGTCGAGGGTTCAGTAAAGATTGACGAAAAGATGGGAAAGTAGAGATTGGTTTAGATTGAGCCAGTTCGGCCCATGAGACAAGAAACATGTTGGCAGAGTAGGCGTCTGCTATTCGGTGGTCAAACGTGCATGCAACCACCAGCCCCCCACATCTGAGCTCAGTAGCCTGTACGCAGAGGACACCGTGCTTCTTCTTCGGCACAAGTTTGCCTTCAATTGTCTCATCGGGGTTATAAAGGTTGAGGTCTTTCAGGTCAACCTCCGCAAAAGCTTCAACAAAGTCTACCCCACGGTTGTTACAAAGAAGTTCAGGCTCACCGACCGAGTTCTGAACCACCTCACCGGCAAACACATAATAGTACAGCAAAGCTTGGGCCAAGGCCTTTTTCAGAAGCCCGGCCATCGCTCCAAAAGTCAGGTCGTGCTTGGAGGTGTGATTCTTGAAACAGAAAAACACACCCACGTCCAGCGGGGGAAGAAGCAAGTCTAGGTTGGAAAGTGGCAGCCAATGCTCATGGAATGGCTGCACTGCTGCCACCACCTCCCTCTTGCTCACGTTCACGATGAAGTCTCCCTCTGCTGCGGCATCCATGTTTAGTTTGCTTCAAATTTTTGAAGGATGTTTGAAAGAAAATTAGAGTTATGGAAGGGATTAGTGAGGGGTTGCATATGGGTTATCCAACGTTTATAGTACATTCGTCGTGAAAAGCGCACGCGGTTTGGAGACCACGTCCTCTTTACCTAACGAAAGAAAACAAAGATTCTCACCGTACGTCGACCTGAGGAAATGTCAGCT
This sequence comes from Casuarina cunninghamiana, assembly GCA_028551485.1. NCBI lineage: Eukaryota > Viridiplantae > Streptophyta > Magnoliopsida > Fagales > Casuarinaceae > Casuarina > Casuarina cunninghamiana. Next base: position 16,353,790 of record CM052363.1, on the reverse strand, counting down.
AGGTTGTTCTAAGTCTTTGTCGTCTTTCCGTACGTTGCTTTAAGTCTACGTTGCTTCAAGTTTTGATTTAATCTGAAGTTGTCCAATCTTCAAGCCCTTCAGGTATGTTATAGTTTTGAAGTGTTAAACAAATCATGCAAAAATCTTTACTGTCAACATGGAAGACAGCGATAGTAAACTTATCCATGTATTTACCACGTTTCCTAAACGCCGACAAGTGGGACGAAATCCAGATATTCTGTGGGAATTGGTTTTAACAAAAGCCTTTCGCATCTATTTACGACCTCAAAGGGAAGCACTGATTAAAAAAAAAAAAAAACAGGAAAAGAGGTGAAGCGCTGACATGCTCCCTACATTCTTAGGTTGGAAGATAGATTCCATTTATTGTCTGTAGTGGTTGGTTGGACAGCGCACCACATCCAATTGCTTTTACCTAACAAAAAATGAAAAATGGTTTTGCCCACACTATTGATCTTAGCTCACTTGGCAACCTGCTGGTGCTGACTTTTAACTATAAAAAAAAAAAAAAAAAAAAAAAAAAAAAGAGAGAGAGAAAAATATTAGAAAAGAAACAGGTCTCTAAAATAGAAAGATATCAACCGAATAATCTATCGTGCAGACAGATTCATTTTTCATAATGAAGTTCTATAATTACACACCTACCGTTCTTGATAGGTCTTAACGACAGTTCTTGGTTCTAAGACCTATCGTCTAGGTTGGGGAGTGGCAGCCATTGCTCTTGAAATGATATTGTCTTGCTTGCTTTTGCAGACGTGCTTTCTGGATTCTAGATTCTTTTCTCAAGTTTCCGCTTATATGACAATGTGGGAAATGAGTTTTATGTTTTTAAGGAATATATTAAAAATTTTACTTATGAGATAATAAGTTTTACTAACTTTTAAATCAGTTCTTAAATGAAATAATGGGCCTCTTCATAACTTGGATTGCCAATGAAACCTTTGAAACCTTTTCTATACAAAAGAGTAAGTAATAGCGTAAGCGGGTCTACTCTTAAGTTGCCCAAAAGTTATACAATCAGTGTGTGGCCCCTGCTGTGAGAAGGTTAGCATTTTTCATGCCATATCTCGCAAACTGCAGTTTATAGTAATTAGAAGGATACTATATTTTGAAAAATTTACTCTCTTCTAAGATCCATCTAAGAACTAGAATTGATAATATAACACCATTAAAGTAAGAGACATCAAAAGTACAACAATTGGCCAAATGGGTGTAGTTGTAGGTGCTTTGATAGGTTTTTTTTTTTTTTTGTGTTTAGTTGGATGCTTGTTTCTAATTGTTTTTTCCATCATCCAAATAAACCATTTGTTGAGGCTGAGAATACAAATACCTTCAAGGGAAATCAATGGTTTTTCCTCAATGATCTGGACGCGAAATGCTTTGAATCAACATGGGTTTCATGACTCGAACAATGCTCCAATCTTCCCTGTAAATAGAGGCAAAGGAACTCTTCTCCTCCAATAACTCTTTTCTTTTTTTATGTCATAGTTTAAGGCAATGGTTTCTGCAAATATATCACTTAAAACTTAGGTAGTTTGCAAATTATCTTGGTTTCATAGGCAGGCTTGTTTTAGAGAAAATCTTTTAAGATGAATTGGCCCAACTATTATTATTATTCCATGAAGCATGGGTTATAACTAAAATATTTTTCTCAAAGTGTGAGGCTAGATATTGTAAATATGTATTAATGTTACCCATAAGGAAATTATTATGGGCAAGTAATATAGATGTGCATCAATCTCATAGAGTAGCTTGATAAATTATTTGCTCACCAAAGAAGAAAAGAGGATTAGGTTTACCAAATCTCAAAATTTGGAATAAAGTTCTTTTGGGACATATGTTATGGAATCTCATAGATCTCCCAAAAGCTTCATTATGAAATAAATGTATTCACAATACAAAGTGTAAAAGAACTTTAGTAATGCAATTGAACATAAAAGATATCATAACTTAGAGTTGGTAGGCTCTTCTCAAATTAAGGCCTATGCTTGTCTCTGTTTTCTCTAGTTCTACGTATTGTTGCAAAAAGATTTATAATGATCTTCAGCAAGTTAATGCAACTGTGGATTGGTATGATTTAATTTGGACTAGTGGTATTAGTAGACATAATTTTATTGGATAGCTTGTTTGTAGGGATAGATTTTCTACAATAATAGAAATTGTACGGTGGCTTCCTTCAATAAACATATATTGTGATTTTTGTCAGTATCATATAGAAAATAGGAGTCATCTCTTTTTTAAATATGCATGGACAAAGATGATTTGGAAAAGTATTCTCACCCAAAATATAATCTAACATTACATTAGAGGATGGAATGAAAAATTATAATGGATGATTAAAGCAGTTAAAAGAAAGGATTTAACTGTTAAACTTCTTAAGATATCTTTCTTAATTTGTAGTTATTGTATATAGGCTGAATGAAATAAAAAATATTTTCAAAGAAAAATAATTGATATCCTTATTCTCTTAGCCAAAGTAAAGAAGATAGTATGTAAAAGAGCTTCTTTCTATAGAAATATAAAATCTTCCCAAGAAAATATTATTTTGAGTAAAATTTAAAGACTTCTAACTTCTATCTTTTCATAAATATGATAACTTTTGTAATGCTGAGATATGTCCTTATGCTTCTATATATTAAAATTTATTAATACAATTTACCCTTTTCACCAAAAAAAATTGTCTAATCATCAATGACACAATGCAAAACGGCAACTAGATTAGTGCTATTGAACAACTAAGATTAGTTAGTGTTTCAATAGCAAGCAACAATTAACCTAACATTCGGTAAAATCCTACATGCAAGTGTACATGTCGAATAAGTAAGATAATGATAAGTAAGATATCATCTCACAAAGACTGGTAATTACTAAACTAATTAATTACTAAAAGTAAACAACTTCTAAAATTTATCTAACAAATCAAAGTGATAAAACATGCACTAAACAACTAACTTGATAACTAAAACATGCTAGAGCATTTGATTTTACCTAATTTCTAGGTACAAATGTCAATTATTCATGCTAACAAGATTAATTCTACTCATGTGATGGTGGAATTTCCTAATTTGTTCATTATCCTATGTCTAGATATAACGAACCTATTTAGCTCATTAACTCACTGTATTTCTACCCATGAATTAAATAAACTAAGAGTATTAAAATTAATGAATATTTTAGTTTACACCTAAAGCCACACAAACCTCATGATATATGTTTATCCATTTTAATATATGGTTGCATATTACAAGAAGCAACTACATGTCATTTTCTATCAGTCTCTGACATGCAAATCAACTCATTTAAGTGGTAGCTAATCATTCAAATGCATTAAGCTCAGTAACATGCAACTTCACATTTACAAAACATCTCACAAAATACCATAATCATACATTCATATCATTGTAATCAAGTTACATCATAGCTATAATACAATAAACTAAAACATAGTATTTACATAAACAAAAACAATGCTAAAAATTGAACAAAAACATTCGTCAAATTAAAAACATGAAAGCTATCACTAAAATGCCTTCAATTCAAGGAAAGTTTACACAAATCTGCACATCAAGAAGAGGAGAAGAATTTTTCTGAAAAACGGGAAGAAAACAAGTAGCCATTCACCTCCACCACGTATGCCACATGCACACCATATGCCATCATGCATTGCCGCCACTCTTCACAAAAAGCATCGAAAAAGGTAGATCAAAGTCCCTAGAGTGCCAATCTACAAAGAAATCCCCTAAAATCTGCCATAGGAATGCATAGATCTGACAAAAAAAACTTAGACGGCATTCACCGTTCTTTGCTAGAAATTGTTGCGAAACCGTATGCAATTGCCACAAAACAACCGAAAATTGCAAATGGATGCTGGATCTATTCTCTTCTCACCAGAAAACACCCAAAAATGACTAGAAAAAATGTCTAAAGCACTGAAAATGGGAAGCAAACAAATCTGCACATCAAGAAGAGGAGAAGAAGCTGTTTGGAAAACGGGAAGAAAACAAGCAGCCATGTGCCTCCACCACATGTGGGGCATACACCGTCACGCACTATCGCCACTCTTCATGGAAAGCATCGAAAAAGATAGATATAGGTCCCTAGACTGCTGATCTACAAAGAAATCCCCCAAATTTGTTGCAGAAACGCATAGATCTAATGAAAAAAAGGCTCAAACGGCATTCACCGTTCTCTGCCAGAAATTGTCTCGAAACCACACTCAATTGCCATAGAATAACCAAAAATTGCAAGTGGATGTTGGATCTATTCTCTTCTCAGCAAAAAAAAACCAGAAAATGACCAGAAAAGGAGTCCTAAGTGCCAAAATGGGTCTTCACTAGAAAGCACTAAATGGCGATGTTTGCCATAAATGCCAGACACAAGCGGCATCGGGTCTACTATCTTCCAATCCTCATCCTTTTTGTCCGACACTCGACAAATACCTCTCAATCGGCCTCTCTCTATCCATTGCTACTTACACAATAATAGCCTTTTTCTCTACCCTTTGTTTTTCCACAACAATCTCCCCTCCCCCCCCTCCCCCCCCCCCTTTGCATTTTCTCTCTTTTTCTTTTCTTTTGTCTTTTCTTCACTCATGTGCACACCACCTACTTAGTCTAAAACCTCTCCTAGACAATTTAGCCTCCTTTTCTTTGTTTTTCTTTATTTTCTCTTTACACACTTGCATGACAACTATCTTTTTTCCTTTTTTTTTACTTGCTTCCCATGTAGTCTCTTTCTTTTTTTGCTTATTTTCCTTCATTTTCACCTATTTTAGGTTTTGCTGCATGAAATAACAAAACTTGCATAAATATAAATAAATACAAATATAGTTTAACAAATACTATATTATATATAACCTAAAGTAACCATAATAACCCTATACAAAATAAAGTTATCAACACCCCCAAATTTAACATTTTGCTTGTCCTCAAGCAAAAGCACAAAAGAATATATATTGACAACCAATCATTTCATGATATTCTCACATAATTGCTCAGTTAACAATTCAAAGAAAAACATAACTTTCATCTAAGCACTACAACTAGTTTATAAAGTAAGATAAACTCTTAACTATGTTAACAATGTATGTGTGTGAATCCACATTTATTCTCAATTATATGCACTCCAAATAGATCCACATTAATATGCAACATCTCAAATCTTTAACCAAATCTCATAGGTTTGCTTTTCATTCCTTTCTTCACTAATATAAGCCAATCATCTAATCAAGAATCAATAAGACTTTCATAATCTTGTAATGTAAGGCTGGATTAAGGGTGAAATAGAAGTCATTTAGGCTCAAATAACCTATGAACACATTACTCTCTAGGATCTCATCAAAATTCTACCTTTTTACTCCTTAAAGATAATATTTCTACCACCCATTATTCTCATTCTTCCCTGTCCAAGCATGCTTTGATACTAATAAAAGCCACAATCATATGTGCAACAATAAAGCAAAGCAAAATTACTCAAGTATAGCCACTTCAATCCTTTCCTACCAATGATATTCAATTACAATGCTCATAGTTCCTTTTTAGAGAACTGTGTGATTTGAATCTAACAAAAGATTATGAGATTATTCCATCCTAAAGTAAATGTTTTTTCTTTTCTTTTCTTTTCTTTCCTTTTCTTTTCTTCTCTTTTTTTTCTTTTTTTATTTTTTTACATTTGGATGAACAACATATTATGCTACACAATCATTGCAATCAACTTTTTCCTATACTATATCCTTTTGCTCGACTTCTCTTATACTCAAATAAACTTATACACACCAGAAGTCAATATATTCATGGGCATAGGACAATAGGATAAATTGATCAAAAAGGCTAAAAGATATATATAAAAGTGTCATTCAACAAAATAAGGATAAGAACAAGGCTCAATGGGGTGACTAGGGATAAGTAAACAAGGTTGGCTTGAAAGGCTCAATCGATCCAAAGAAGGCCTAAATCATTTTCTCAACTAGATGTAGCCTAGGATTTTGCCTCAAGAGGAAATCAAGCAAATTCTAAGATATAGGTGAGATCCAAGAAAATCACAAACTTCACATGAATGTTTTCTATAGATACACACAATTTCAAAAAAAAAAAAATACAGATTTTTAATGCTCAATATGTGAATTAACATAATCAAAATCACACTTAACTTATACCATAATCACAATTTTAAACAAAATCTATATCTCTTTAAGAATTGCCAAGAATTTACAATGAGGGATTCAATCATGGAAATCATGGTCCAACATAAAAACAAAAAATTTCACACAAAAAACTAACTTTTAACACAACAATTTTTAACACAAAACATAGAATTTCAACATAACACATCACAACATTTCCAACACAACAGAAAACACTTCCAATACACTCCCAATATACTTTTAACACAACATCAATTACCACAAAACACAACCTAACAATACAGCATACTTCTGACAATAACTATAACACCCCCAAACTTGTATGAAGCATTGTCCTTAATGCTAAAAAGAAAATAAAGCAATAGTAAAGAAGGAACAAGGAAGCTCCCTTAATTACAGGCTATGTGGAGCTGTAATGAATCTATGGTGACATTTTTCCAGTAAAAAGACTAACAAAATGCTTAGGTTGCCTTTTAAGAAGCACTTGTTTTATAGTTTCAAGCCAAACTATCCTCCACATTGCTGCTCAAGGAGGATAGAATTCCAATAATTTAGAAGATAGCTTATGTTGTTTGATGGTTGAGCATTTTTCAACTAACATCATTGTCTCATATAGTTCCAGCTTCCTTTTATTCTCTAGTATCTCCTTCAAAGATTCAACATGACTAGGTATTTGAACTAGAACATTTACAAAATGAATGTCAATGTACAATTTTATAAATACATTAGTGAATTCTGAAAATTACTTAACTAATTCATCTTGCTAGAGTATATGGGGAGATGGAGCTAGAGGCATAAAGAGCATAGGATGTTTTGGAAAAAAATTTCTCCTAGGTGCCTCCTCAGGTTGTATGTTAACATCCTTATCTATATCTTTGACAATATCTTTGTCAGCATCATCTTCTCCTACTTGGTTGCCATTTGCCAGGGTTATTGCATTTGCAGTATCTATAGGGCTTTTCTTCATATCGCTAGGCAAAAAACCCTCCTTTCTCTCTGAGATCATCTCAATCAATTGTCCCATCTACACCTCTAAATTTTTTATTAAATTTTCTTGTCTCTAAAGGCTCACTTCTTGTTTTTGAAATCAAGCTTCAATCCTCTCTATAAAGTTCTTTGTGATGATGGCTAATTTGGTAATTGTATCCTCCAAATTAGGCTTCCTCTCTTATGTTTGTTTAAATGTTGGTTGCAGTCTCATCTCATTTAGGTTACTTCATGAAAGATCTTGATGGTTGTGCCATCCTAGATTGTACATGTTGGAGTAAGGATCGTTGTGTGACCTACTCAAAATTCCAACAAAATTAGAATATTCATTATATTGAGCATAAGGGTTACCGAATTGACATTCCATGCTTGCATGTTCTCCACCATAAAATTCACATGCTTTTCTTTAATGTCTCACAATTGGAGTACTTAGGTTGTCTATCTTCTTATTAAGCACTTCCAACTATGCATACATTGTTGTGAAAATATTTACTTTATGGACTCCACTTGCTTAATGCATTGGTAGTCTCTTAGTAAACTATTGATAGCTATCAAATGCCTTTTCCTCTAGAAGGTTAAATACCTCTTCTTGTGTTTTACTATATAAGTCCCCTCCTGCAGCTACATTAATTACAAAACAAATATTTGTACTAGGTCCATCATAAAAAGTTTGCACTTATACCCATATAAGTAGTCCATGATGTGGACATCTCCTCATAAATTCTTTGAATCTCTCCCAAGCTTCATATAATGATTCATTATCCATTTGCACAAAAGACAAAATATTGTTACACATTTTTGCAAATCTTGCAAAAGAAAAGAACTTACTAAGAAATTTCTAAGCCAAATCATTCCATGTAATAATTAATCTTATAGAAAGAGAAGAGAACCAATTTTTAGTTGTATCTCTAAGAGAAAATGGAAATAGCCTTAACCTAATAGCATCATCTGTGACTCCATCATATCTAATCATATCTAATCATATCATAGAATTCAAGGAATGCTTCAATGTGAGCAATTGGATCATCATTTGGTAGCCCACTAAATTGCACTGAGTTTTGAAGCATCTGGATGAAAACTGGCTTGATCTCAAAGTGGTTAGCCTAATTTGCAAGCCTAATGCTTGATGTGGCATTCCAAAATATTGGTGCAACATAGTCTTTTAAAAGTCTATGTGTACCATCATTTCTCTCCATCCTTATTGCTTAACAACAATTTTTTTTTTACAAGAAGCACAATAAAAGATTAAAAGTAGAAATAAAATAATTAAATAATTAAAATAAATAAAACCTAGATTAAACTTAGTAGCTACCCATATTAATATTAATTAGTAGTAAAACAACCAATCCTTAGCAATGGTGCCAAAAACTTGTTCAGTGAAATCTTACATGCAAGTGTACATGTTGAATAAGTAATATAATGATAAGTAAAATATTATCCCACAGAAACTGGTGATTACTAAACTAACTAATTACTAAAGGTGAACAACTCATAGAATTTATCTAGCAAATCAAAGTAATAAAACATGAACTAAACAACTAAATTTAACTAAAACTCAATAACTAAAACATGCTAGAGTGTTCGATTTCACCTAATTACTAGGTAACAATGTTGATCATTCATGCTAGCAAGATTAATTATACTTATGTGATGGTAGAATTTCTTAATTTATTAACTATTCTATGTCTAGGCATAGCAATCCTATTTAACTCATTAACTCACTGTGTTTCTACCCATGAATTAAATGAATTAAGAGCATTACGATTAATGAATATTCTAGTTTATACCTAAAGCCACACAAACCACATGGTATATGTCTATCTATTTTAATCTATGGTTGCACATTATAAGAAGCAACTATATGTCATTTCATGTCAATCTCTAATATGAAAATCACCTCATCTAAGTCATAGCATTATAATCAAGTTATATCGTAACTCTAATATAATAAACTAAAACATTGTATTTACATAAACAGAAACAATGCTAGAAATTGAATAAAACATTCTTACAATTAAAAACATGAAAGTTGTCACCAAAATATCTTTCTTGGGAGATTGGTATGAGATCAAGAAAACTTAGAAAATAAACTTTCAACTCTTAGGAACCAAAGTTTTTAAGTAGAAATGACATGACAAGATTATCACAAGTACTAAGACATCATTAATAGAGAAAATGAAAAGAACGCCTCGATAAAATTTGAATCCTCCAAGTTAGCCAAAATATGTGATCCAATGACTTACCCTAGTAAGAGCATGTTTGTGTAGACAGTGGAGAAGTCTTGGTCTTCACATGGCTAGGGGTTTTGCTAAAGTGAGTGAAGTCTATTTAAGGTTCATACCGAGGGAAGTCTTGACTTTACTTCAAAAATGAAAAATTTTAGGAGATAACATGTAAATTCTTGTGCTACTTCTTTGAGATTCTAATTTAAATGAAAGTTGATAAACTCAAGAATCAAAGATTGAGGAAGATTCAAATCCATTAACTCAGGAGCAATAATGTTTCTTTTGGTTACACGTTGAGAAGAAGCAAAAGGAACCAATGAATACAAAGTATAAGAGAAGACATCAAGGCTAGATGCTATTAACCATTAGATCAAAGCAACGCACGTACAAGCATTGGTCCAAAGGGATAAAACAATGTAGTAACAACTTCCTTAATGTTACCATTTTCTTAACATTGTTAGCTTGCCAAAGAGAAAATGAAGTTGTTGAATGTCCAAAGCATTTGTCAATAAATTTTTGGGTTGCTCCTTAGTAGAGACATGAATTTTATGGATGATACACCAGGTATCTTTTTTTTATATAAAGTGACAATCAATTTCAATACTCTTTTTTTTTTTTTTTCATTCACAACAAGATTAATGGCAATGCACATGACTAACTCACTATTAGAATAAAGGGCAATTTATCTCAATGACTAACATTTAAATCCTTCAATAGCCCTAATAGCCAATGATCTCTTAGGAAGTGGAGGTCATGGCTCAATATTCCACCTTTGTAAAAAATCGAGAGATAGTGCACTGTTTTTTGCATATCTAGGAAATCAAGGACTCCATCAATTTGACACAACATTTTGCTCACTTTCTATCTTCTATAATCGAAACCACAAAATACATGTAAATCAAATATATATCTTCATCCTAAGGCCAAACTAGGAGATTTCTAATGTACCTAACAACTTGAAGTGCAAACACTTGATGAGACTACTTAAATGAGTCTCAAAGTCTAGACAACTCTATATATCAACCTCCCAATTAGTGTTGGAAGCTTGTGAGGATCTTCCTTCTCTTTCTTCTTATTAACATTTATATCACAATCATCTAAAGTATACTCAAGATTTTGCTCAATCAGGTATTAGCATGCTTATAACCAGAAAGTCCACATTCTTAGATGAGCTCTAAGACATACCTCCCCTCTAATTTAAGGCAATGCTAGACTTGGATATCGTAAACTCAATTCTAAGAAAATACTTTACTTTACCAAGGTCTTTCATTTGACACTTGATGTGTAGATAATTCCTCAATTTTGTAATGGACAACTCAATTCTTATTGTAATAATGATGTCGTCAACATAAATGAAAATAATTAGAAGACTCCTATTAATTTGGGCAACCGCTGCACTCAGCTTTGTTCAAACATTTGTTTCTTATTTTCCTTCATTTTGTATTAGCCTTTGACGCTATTCGACAACAGCTATCCTTTTGCACCAAAAGTCTCCCCATTGATGAAGGACCACAGCAACCATCAGAAACGCCAGTAGGGGTGTTGCTGGTGATCTTTGGAACTCCATTTTCCAGGCCTTTCAAGGAAAGCTAGAAACGGGTCCTACATTTAATCAGTCAGTTGAAAATATAAAAGAAAGATGTTCCTTTGAAAATTTAAACCCAGGGGGATGTGAAATTTTCTCCTTTTTGGTGCTTCCAACTTGGTTATCTCCGTTCACTAATTGGTTTATTTGCTCTAATTAGCTTTTATTGATATCGTAGAGTGAGCAGCAAGGTATTGGCTGAAAGATTATTAATTCTTTTCTACTTGTATTTTACTTTGCTTTTCAATGTTCCCGAGTAGAGTATTAAGAACAGCTGCGAAAACTGCTGGGTATTATTCCATTTTCTTGTTTGGATGGGATGTAGTTGGGAGCAGTTGATGCGTTGTCTAGCATCCATAAGAAATTTTCCCTTGGTTTCTGTTAGCCCTTTTTCTCCCCTCTAACATTTTTGTGTCTCCTAACCTATCAGTTAAAAAAATAAAAAGAGACCTTAAAGCGCGGGTGTGTATATTAGAAATCAAATCAATACATACAATTAAAACCGAAAGCCTTCAAACACAAAGAGGTAAAATTTTCACCTTATCAAAGAAGAAATCCGAAAATGAATGATCAATGTTGAATTGGAATTGGGGCAAATATTGCATTGGAATCAATAAGGAATTTTTTAGTTTAATTAGAAATACCAAACATATTATTTATTAGTAACATACTTTTTTTTCGGTTCTTGAAAGAAATCTTTATCTCCTGTAACTCACAGTCAACAAAACATTGCGTGAGCTAACATTATTATAGAACTTGAAACATAGAGCCTATCTGCAAAAGAAAATATCCATTAAAACTCTGATACTTTTTTTATATCAAGAAAAGTGTTACGTGCGCATTCGTAGGATCACTTTTCCGGTGGGGGACTGAAGACCAAGTCTTGAGACCAGGGCTGATGACGGTTCTTTTTACCTATTTTGGGTGAGAGAAGTTGGGATTCAACAGAGCCTTTACTATTCAAGGGGTTTTTTCTTAGCTACCTAACGCCGGGTCCTCCTCCGCTTATAACCTTCCAGCTTCACCAACCAGTAAGGTGGCTTACAAGAGTCCCACACGCTATTACAAAAAGATAGCAAATGTGGGTAAACTATTCCCACGTCTCCCTCACCATTCCCTCATTAATTTTGATTACGACAAAACACATCTTACTTCCCATACGTTTCCGGTGTGGGCTCTACAGAGCCTGACGTCTAAGGGTCCCCCATCCCTTAGCTAGCTGACGTGACAAAAAGGCAAACCCAGGTTTAAACCCTCCCATTATTGGCCCTCTCACCACCATGCAAAATTGCTTCCTTCAGCAAGAACTTTCTTTGAACTTTCTCAGGTTCATCCACCTCCACGCAGTTCTCTGGCAATTGTTGCAAGGCAATTCTTTTCTTAGGTACCCACGTTAAATATTGTTTGATTCCTTTTTTTAAACATTGGTTGGTTTACGTGTCTGTATAAAAGTTTGTACATTGTACACTCTCAAGGCAATACAATTGTTTTTCTGCAATTGTTGTGACATTAAACCAAGCGTACCAATCATAATCAGATCAATGGTTGTCATAATGGAAACAGACACTATGGATGTCGCTTGTAGGATGATGCCTCTTATTGTTTAAACTTTTCCTTAGTTTTCGTTAAAACGTAAAACCCAGAACTTTGAAACTACTATGCCGATTTTCAATTAGTTATTCCTTATGTCTCTAACACAAGTTTAGAAATAAAATACATAGTTTCGGAAAAACCAATATCTTTTCATTATTTCTTATGCATTTTAGAATGTACTTTCAAGTCTAAAACTACTAACATACCGTAAGTAACTTCAGCCAATAATCAACCACTAGACTATTAATTTGTCAACCATTGTTATTTTTCACAGGAAATGAGATGTCCAAATGTTGCTTCCTTTCATGTATCATCGCATCAAAAGGTAGTCTTTTTGGGGGCTGATTTTGGTTTTATGATATGGTCAAATCATACTATTGAAGTTTATAGTATTTGAAGAAGTGTAGGTAGAAGCAACATATGATGTAAGCCTTGCTCTAGAGCTTTTGTAGTGTTATGATGCGTGGTATATGTCCCACATTGCCAAAGCATAGGTAAGTGGAACTATTTATAATATAATGAGTATTATTAATTTTTGAGTTAATTTTTGAATTTTCTAATATGTCTCTTAAGTTGATATTAGAGCTCAAACTTGTCCTTTGACAATTATATGGATAAGGCTAAATTAGAAGTCCACAATAAGACATCATAAAGGTTTAATAATTATCCATTATGATGAGGATGCGTATTGTTGTGTGTGATATCTTTCCTTCATTCCTAAGATATAGATTTGTAGATATTTATCCAACATTGCTAGGGCATAGATTTGTAGAGCTATTTATAAGCATTCGTAGCTCTTACATCAACTTCTAGTTCAGGTAATAAACCTCTTAAGAGTCAGTTAGGTATTTTTTTTTCTTTTATAATTATTCTGCAGAACTGTTTGATAAAGGCCAGCAAATTACTGCACAAGGTCAGATTTGGTTCATATGGCAATGTGGTTTGTTTTTCCCTTATTAAGTTGGATGAAAGACTGGCTGTTTTCTGATTTGTGTGCCCGTGAACTTAAAATTAAGTTGACCGAAAAGGAAAAGGATAAATGCAAATGAACTCCCGATTTCAAGATGCTTGCCATTGCATTATTGGATTCATGACAACGACATGGTTTAGGTGGAGGGTCTGGTTCAGAGCGAAATAGAAAATCTATCTTGTTCCAGCAATGGATGCCCACGGACGTCAGCATTTTTCCCAACTTAAAACAAAGACTATGCCGATTCCTGAAAATGAATGGTGTCTGATCATTAGGATAAAAAGTCAGATTAATAGACGGTTTCTGATATTCAGAGGAATATGCCATTTCTTAGCTTAACGGGGTGGTGGCGCAGTTGGCTAACAACTCCTCTCCCCCTCTCCGGTGCGTGTGTCAAAAAAAAATATATATATATATATATATATATATATATATATATATGCCATTTCCTAGTTTGACATCAAAATTAGTGTCGGCTCTGTGTTTTCAAAGTGCCAATTGATTGTGGGAGTTTCTAAACTAAAGGTAAGAACTAGTGCAAACGTCATTGACTTCGAAATTGCCATATATTTTATTTGCTGGCATTCACTTAACCATTTGATATTATGTGGATATTAAAACTCGTCCAAGAGTACAAAGGTCATTAGCAGATAATGAAAGGATTAAATCGCCATTTGTTATAAAAAAAAAAATTTGTATTGGTTAGCCGAAATTTGGGATTAGTCAATTTACTCCAACCAAAGTCAGACATCTATAAGAGCTATCAACAAAGATTAAATAAACCGAATACACCAGCTTACCGAGGGCTTAAATTGGTGAAGCAAGTATCTGTAGTCCTTAGCAAAGACTATGCAATCTGAGCATAGAGTAGGCATGACATACCGTTTTCCACCCATATTCTAATCCAACATTGAATTACATAAACAGAGTTAGATCGAAACTTTTAAGTTGTTTCAATCTGATTATCGTGATGAACTCTCAAACTGTCTCTTTCTATCACTTTAGCCCATCTGACGCAGAAACTTGTTTTCTCTGCTTGGTTTCATAAACTATTTTATATTTGTTCAATTATTGGCTTATTTAACTTTACATGGCCTTTCTTTATATTGTGGATAGTGGCACGGGACTGGCTGGAGAGAAGATGAAAAAAGTAGATACATGGAGCAAACTCTTGTAAACATTAACAAGAGTAGATACCTTAACAATATGATATGGAGATTTACACTAGTAACTTTTATTTTTATTTTTTATAACAAAAAAACTGAAGTTAAAACTGAAAAAGAGTGAAATTACACAATAAAGGTGAAGGTTCTGTACTTCCCAAGCAATTGATACGGCAAAGGTGATTGATATCTAGTATAGATATGACACCAAAGACAGATAGAGACACACCACATTCACAGAATACTAAACTACCCTAGTTGGAGATGGCTGCAAGTCAAGGGTTTAAAGATATGCGCAGCCTCGGTCTCTATCCCCTCCACCTGCCTTTTCAAGAGGTGCAGGTACACCACCCAGTCACCATTCCCCGACGGGCTTGGCATCGGCATCACGTACCCGGTGCTCCCTCCCCATGGAAAATGGTACGACCCAAAAGCCGGCACACCCCACCCGAAATCCACCTTGGACACTGGGAACTTTTGCCCGGATGAGACCACAAAGGCCGGTCCATCTTCACTCCCGCTGCAATATATCTTTGTCATACTCGGCACCGGACGATGAGCCTCCACCCAGTCTATCAGCCCCAAGAAATGCTCCTTCGTCACTGCACTTTCCAAGAACTCGTGAACTTTATCTGCTATCCTGGCCAATGGCTTTTCACTAAGCTCATCCACTTGCATGGCACCGTAGGGTATGGATAGCAAATTTCCAAAGTAAGAATCCATGATTAAAGCTTTATCTTCGTCTCCATCACTTAACCTTCTCCTTCCGTCAACCACGACGCCCATCTTGGCTATTTTTTTCCCCTCGTTATTGATCTTAGCCCACTTGGCAACTATCTTCCACATAAACGCACTAAAAGACTCCAGCTTTGTCCGCCGGCACCCGTTGGTACTGGCTTGCGACTGCAACCGGCTCAGTTGCTCTTCAGTAACGTAGTACATCCGGCTTATGAGATAATCGGAATCAGGTTCTGGATCCTTGGGAGGTGGTAGCTCAGTTACTGGAACATACATGTCGTCAAAGGAGGAATCAGCCCAGGGGGGGCGTCGAGGGTTGAGTAAAGATCGACGAAAAGATGGCAAAGTTGAGACTGGCTTTAACTGAGCCATCTCGGCCCATGAGACAAGAAACATGTTGGCCGAGTAGGCATCTGCAATTCGATGGTCAAACGTGCATGCAACCACCAGCCCCCCACATCTGAGCTCAGTAGCCTGTACGCAGAGGACACCGCGCTTCTTCTTCGGCACAAGTTTGCCTTCAATTGTCTCATCGGGGTTATAAAGGTTGAGGTCTTTCAGGTCAACCTCCGCAAAAGCTTCAACAAAGTCTACCCCACGGTTGTTGCAAAGAAGTTCAGGCTCACCGACAGAGTTCTGAACCACCTCACCGGCAAACACATAATAGGACAACAGAGCTTGGGCCAAGGCCTTCTTCAGAACCCCGGCCATGGCTCCAAAAGTCAGGTCGTGCTTGGAGGTATGATTCTTGTAAAAGAAAAGCACACCCACGTCCAGCGGGGGAAGAAGCAAGTCTAGGTTGGAAAGTGGCAGCCAATGCTCATGAAATGGCTGCACTGCTGCCACCACCTCCCTCTTCCTCACGCTCACAATGAAGTCTCCCTCTGCTGCGGCATCCATGTTTAGTTTGCTTCAAGTTTTTGAAGGATGTTTGAAAGAAAGTTAAGAGTTAGGGAAGCGACTAGTGAGGGGTTGGATATGGGCTATCCACATTTATAGTACATTCGTCGTAATAATCGTGCGCGGTCTGGAGACCACGTCCTCTTTACCTAAACGATTATCACCGTGCGACGACCTGAAGAGTTGTCAGCTACGTTACTCTAAGTCTTTGTCTTCTTTCCGTACGTTGCTTTAAGTCTACGTTGCTTCAAGTTTTTGATTTAATCTGACGGTGTGCAATCATCAAGCCTTTACAATCAAGTGACAAATCGCACGTATGTCATAGTTTTGAAGCGTTAAATAAATCATGCAAAAATCTTTACTGTCAACATGGAAGACAGCGATAGTAAACTTGTCCAAGTGTTTACCACATTTCTTAAACGCCGACAAGTGGGACGAAATCCGGATATTCTGTGGGAATTGGCGCCGCCGGGGGGGCGGTGGTGGAGGGTGTGGGGGAAGGGGAAGAGCCAAATATGGTGGTTACCTTTGAGCCTAAATTCGTCTTATCAAAAGTCTTTCCCATCTATTTACCACCTCAAAGGGCAGCATTGATTTAAAAATAGAAAATTTTAAAAATTAAAAAATTAAAAAATTAATTATATTAATTAAATTAAAAAACAAGAAAAAAAAAAGGGAAGCGTTGATATGCTGCCTACGTTCTTATGTTGGAATATAGATTCCGTGTATTGACTCTAGTGGTTGGTTCGACAACGCACCACATCCAATTGCTTGTACCTAACAAAAAATGTAATATATTAAAAAAGAAAAATATTTTTGCCCACATTATTGCTTTTAGCCCACTTGGCAACCATCTTCCACAAGAATGCACTCAAGGACCCCGGTTTGGTCCGGCAGGACCGTTGGTGCTGGCTTTTACCTAAAAAAGAAAAAGAAAAAAGGTCTCTAAAATAGAAAGATATCAATCGAATAATCTACCGTTCAGACAGATTCATTTTTCATAATGCAGTTCTATAATTATACACCTATCGTTCTTGATAGGTCTTAATGAAAGTTCTTGATTCTAAGACCAATCGTCGAGGTTGGGGATTGGCAACCATTGCTTTTGAAATGAGATCGTCTTGCTTGCTTTTGGAGAAGGGCTTTCTCGGATTCCAGATCCCTCTCTCAAGTTTATGTGGGAAATGAGTTTTATATTCCTAAGAAATATATTAAAAATTTTACTTATGAGATAATGAGTTTCACTAACTTTAAGTTAGTTCTTAAATTAAATAGTGGGCCTTTTCATAACTTGGATTGCCAATAAAACCTTTGAAATCTTTTCTATACAAAAGAGTTAGTGATAGCGTAAGCGGGTCTACTCTTAAGCTACCTAAAAGTTATACAGTTAGTGTGTTGGCCCTGCTGTGAGAAGGTTAGCATTTTTCATGCCATACCTAATACAGTTCATAGTAATTAGAAGGATACTATATTTTGAACAAATAATTCTCTTCTAAGACCCATCAAAGAACTAGAATCGCTAATATAACATCATGAAAGTAAGAGACATCAAAAGTGCAACAATTGGCCAAATAAGTTGCTTAGTTGGATTTGGATGCTTGTTTCTAATTGTTTTTTCCATCTTCTAAAAAAACTATTTGTTGAGGCCGAGAATACAAATAGCTTCAAGGGAAATCAACAGTTTTTCCTCAATGATTTGGACATGAAATGCACGGCCATCATGACTTGTACAATACTCCAATCTTCCCAGCAAATAGCGGCAAAGGAACTCTTCTCCCTTGGTGAACTTTCTGTTGGTTTTTATAGCTTAACAAGAAGGGAGGTTGAATTGTTTTATTGGCTAATTAAAAAATAAAAAAGCTTGAAACAGTTTGTAATATTAACGTAAACACAGAAATAAATACAGTATGGCACAATCAAAATTCAAAGCTTCAATACTCTTCTTTCAAGTCAACGAAGATAGTATCACAATTTAGCACTTTAAATATTCTTAGAAATTCAAAGACTAGTAATAACACAGCAAGTGTTCTAAGGAGATTAAAGCAATAATAAGCACACAGATTCACACTAGATTTACCATGGTGGTTCGGCACTCACACCTTAAGTCCTACGTCCACCCTCTTCTCCTTCAATCAAACCGATTGAAGTCTCTTTTACTCAACTAAGTTAGGAGAAAACATTCTCCCTAACTTAAACAATTCCTCTTCAAGGAATCTCTTGTACAAGATATTACAATATGATCAAAAGATCATCAATTAATTACAAATCCCAAATAGTATGACAAATAGTGGGATTTTGTAATCAATATGAGCTAATATGATGTAGATATAACAGTTCTCAACTCCTATCACGAAAACCCTAAAATGGAGTAAATTAGGGTTTCGGGTTCCTCTCAATGCTTATGTGCAATAATTGTATTTTAATGAAATCGGCACATAAACAGAGCTATACAAGGTTGAATCAATGATATAAACAAACAGATAAGTATTTAATCACAATATCACCGTAGCCTTGAATATCACAGATTCTCAAGTAGATTGTAAGATCAGGGAATGAGCTCAATAATAGAATCTCTTCTTAATAAAGACTTTAGAATCTTGTCAGTTTTTCTAACCCTTCTTCGTAGAACAACTTCTCTTAAAATAGAAAAGTTAGGGCTAGGGTTTCAAACACATCAAACCTCAATCATGAGCTATCTTCCCGTTGGAACAGTAGATTAGCCTTCAAATCTTCCTTCTCCATCTCAAATCAGACCATTCTGACACCAATCTTATCAGAAATCCTCCCGTTGAGGATTCGGTCACCAACGGCGCCGTTCTCCTCTTTCTCTCACTCTCTCTCATATCGGCATCTCTTCGATGCTCTTCTGCTTAGGGCATCAGGTAGATAAGTGAGAGCATGTTAATGAAACGGTGAGTTTCATTCTCAACGTCTGCGAGCTGATTTGGACCGGGAGCAAGCCTGACAGCGCAAGCTAATGTGGACTGAGAGTAAGCCTGATAACACGAGCTAATATGGACCGAGAGCAAGCCAAGAGCAAGCCTGATAACATGAGCTAATATGGACCGAGAGCAAGCTTGATGAGCTGATATGGACCAAAAGCTTAAGAGGTCCGAGTACTACAGACCCGAGAACTCAATATCCAATCCGAGAATATTAATCAGGCCAGGAACACAGTATACAGCCCTAGACCATTGTATTAATCCGAGAATAGTATAATACATGTCCTTGATAGAAAGATTTATTCCACCAGGCAAGGCCATATATTTCAACCTTCATCAAGACATAAGCAAGCATCATTTTCTTAATCACAATGTATGTCATATTCAATTTCAATTTAATAAACATTATACTCAAGATATTTTAACTAATGCAACTTAAATAAATATCTTCTCAAATGTCACTGTATAGTAAAATTTTATTAAGAAATGTAGGAACCCAATTACTTTACAATATCATTAATTGATATTATAATTTGTACACCTTTTACTTCCTATAATTTTCTTTTGCACTTATGAAAAACATATTTTATGAAATATCTTCAAAAATATATTTTGTCACACACAAAACCCTTATTTTCCAACACTTTCCAGGTAATGCCAATAACTTCTTTTTTTTATGTCATAGTTTAAGGCAATGGTTTCTGCAAATATACCACTTACAACTTAGGTAGTTCTTGCAGTTATCTTAGTCTCATAGGCAGGCTTGTTTTAATTATAATCTTTTAAGATGAATTATTATGATTATGATTATGATTATGATTATGGTTATGATTATTATTATGATTATGATTATTATTACGATTACGATTATTATTATTATTAGGCTTATGATTATGATTACAATTATGATTAATTATGATTATGATTATGATTATGATTATGATTATGATTATGATTATGATTATGATTATGATTATGATTATGATTATGATTATTATTATTATTATTATTATTATTATTATTATTATTATTATTATTATTATTATTATTATTATTATTATTATTACTATTATTATTATTATTATTATTTGTTGGTTATTTATAAATATAAGAATTAAAAGTATGAAACATATGCAAGAACTGAAGTTTATAGATAACTGCCTTCCAAGTGAAAAAACACACTTGTTAGATATTAATGGAATTCTCTCCCACCAAAAAATGATAGCTGATTGTAGAAGTTAAGAAAAAAAAAATGCTATAGCAAGCTGGAGATATTCTTTAGCCCCGGCTCAAGTTACATATGGCTCATCACAAACATATCAATATCCAGTAACCATGAATCACCTTAAATGCTTCACTACTGGGTACAAGTTTTGCTTCTTTTTTTCTCTGTCATTTGTAATGAATTTTACTTATTATAGATTTGAGATTTCTATATTTTGTTGCCGCTTTTAAAACTAATAATGCCAGGTTTAATAAAAATAAAAATAAAAATAAAAACTATATGAAGGAATCCAACTAGTAGATGTGGAGAGGCTTAAGAAAAGTATTCTTAGTAATTTATATGGATGAAATTTGTAAATCTGGGCGTGTCAAACACGACCTCAAAACCAGCCACGAACTGTTCGGCTTCCATGATATCTTTCTTGGGAAATTGGTATGAGATCAAGAAAACTTAGAAAATAAACTTTCAACTCTTAGGAACCAAAGTTTTTAAGTAGAAATGACATGACAAGATGATCACAAGTACTAAGACATCATTAATAGAGAAAATGAAAAGAAAGCCTCGATAAAATTTGAATCCTCCAAGTTAGCCAAAATATGTAATCCAATGACTTACCCTAGTAAGAGCATGTTTGTGTAGATAGTGGAGAAGTCTTGGTCTTCACGTGGCTAGGGGTCTTGCTAAAGTGAGGGAAGTCTATTTAAGGTTCATGCCGAGGGAAGCCCTGACTTTACTTCAGAAATGAAAACTTTTAGGAGATAACATGTAAATTCTTGGGCTATTTCTTAGACATTCTAGTTTAAATGAAAGTTGATAAACTCAAGAATCAAAGATTGAGGAAGATTCAAATCCATTAACTCAGGAGCAATAATTTGTCTTTGGGTTACACTTCGAGAAGAAGCAAAAGGAACCAATGAATACAAAGTATTGAAGACATCAAGGCTAGATGCTACTAACAATTAGATCAAAGCAATGCATGTACAAAGCATTGGTCCAAATAGATAAAAAAACGTAGTTACAACTTCCTTAATGTTAACATTTTCTCAACATTCTTAGCTTGCCAAAGAGAAAATGAAGTTGTTGAATGTCCAAAGCATTTGTCAATAAATTTTTGTGTTGCTCCTTAGTAGAGACATGAATTTTTTGGATGATATATCATGTATCATTTTTTATATAAAGTGACAATCAACTTCAATAAACTTTTTTTTTTTTATTCACAACAAGATCAGTGGCAATGTACATGGCTAACTCACTATTTCAATCAAGGTCAATCAATCTCAATGACTCAACATTTAAATCATTCAATAGCCCTAATAACCAATGATCTCTTAGGAAGTGTAGGTCATTGGTCAATATTCCAACTCTATAAAAAATTGTGAGATAATGCATTTTTTTTTGCATATCCAAGAAATCGAAGACTCCATCAATTAGACACAAACCTAGTGCAAATCCTTTTGCTCACTTTCCATTTTCTATAATCAAAATCACAAAATACATGTAAATCAAATATATTGTATATCCTTATCCAAAGGCCCAAACTAGGAGATTTTAATGTACCTAACAACTTGAAGTGCAACCACTTAATGGGACTACTTGAGTGAGTCTCAAAATCTAGACAACTTTATATATCAACCTCCTAATTAGTGGTGGAAGCTTGTGAGGATCTTCCTTCTCTTTATTCTTATCAACATTTGTATCACAACCCTTTAAAGTATACTCAAGATTTTGCTTAATAGCAATGTTAGCAGTCTTATAATCAAAAAGTTCACATTCTTAAATGAGCTCTAAGACATGCTTCCTTTAATTTAGGACAATGTTAGACTTGGATCTCGCAAACTCAATTCCAAGAAAGTACTTCACTATACCAAGATCCTTTATTTGAAACTTGATGTGTGGATAATTCTTCAATTTTGTAATGGATAACTCAAACCCCTCATGTAATGATGATGTCATCAACATAAATGAAAACAATTAGAAGACTCCTATGAATTTATTTTATAAACAAAGAGGCGTCATGATGAGATTAATGAAAATCGGTATCAACAAGGGCTTTTAAAAACTTGTAAAAACACTATCGTAATGCTTGCTTTAATCCATATAAAAATTTCCCCAAATGACACTCTCTCTTAGTTCCTCTATGAAAAATTCCCTCTAAAATGTAAAAACCAAGTTGTCTCATTGTCATATAAATTTCTTTATTCAAATCATCATTAAACCCACCACCTACCAGGAAGCCACCTAAGACCCCAATTGGGTTTTAACCATGGATGTTGAACTCACTACCCTTCAAGCTAATCACACTTAGGATGTGGTTCCTTTGCCCCTTCATCATGTAAACTTCTTTATTCAAATCATCACTAAACCCACCACCAACCAAGAAGCCACCCAAGACCCCAATGGGGTTTTAACCATGGACGTTGAACTTGCTACCCTTCAAGCTAATCACACTTAGTATGTGGTTCATTTGCCCCCTCATCATGTAAACTTCTTTATTCAAATCAACACTAAACCCACCACCTACCAAGAAGCCACCCAAGACCCCAATTGGGTTTTAACCATGGATGTTGAACTCACTACCCTTCAAGCTAATCACACTTAGAATGCGGTTCCTTTGCCCCTTGGTCATTGTCCTATTAGATGTAAATGAGTATACAAGGTGAAGTATCGCACTAATATGTCCATTGAATGTTATAAGGAATGGTTGGTCGCCAAAGGTTACAATCAACATGAAGGCATTGACTATTAGGACCTTTCTCTCCAATAACTAAGCATGTAATTATTCAATTGATCCTTACTATTGATGCTATCCATCATTGGCTCTTTTACCAAATGAACATGCAGAATGCCTTTCTTTATGGTGATCTCTTTGATAAGGTCTATATGGAGTTTCCCCCCAAATTTCACAATCAATAGGAGCATTTTGTTTGTAGATTGGAAAAATCCCTTTATGAGTTGAAGCAAGCTTCTCAGCAATGGAATGCTAAGTTCACTAGAGCACTGCTTGCATATGGCTCCAGCTAGTCTTACCATGATTATTCATTATTCACCAAGAAAAAGAGGTAATTCCTTTGTAGCCTTACTCATTTATGTCGATGACATCTTGATTATAGGAAACAGTCAAGATGTTATTTCAAATCTCAAAAAATATTTGTAAAACACCTTTTTCATGAGGGATCTCAGTCTGTCCAAGTTTTTCTTAGGCCTTAAGATTACTCGATCTCCAAAAGGAATTTCATTAAACCAACAAAAATATACATTGACATTAATCTCTGAAGTAAGCTTAACTAGCTCTAAGCCATTATTGATTCCCATGGAGCAAAATAAAAAGTTTACAAGCATTGAATATGATACTAGATTTGATAAGAAACTAGATGATTTGCCTCTTTAAGACCCATCAATCTATCAGAGATTAGTTGGATAGTTGATCTATTTAACATTTACCAGGCTTTAGCTTACGTTTCCAATTCAACTCCTTAGTCAGTTCACACACAACCTGAGAGAATCCTATATGGAGGCAACTCTAAAGGTGATCAAGTATCTTATGAGCTATCCAGGGCTTTGTCTCATGTTCCCATCATCTTCACCATTAAAGTTACAGGCGTATTGTGATTCTGATTACAGCACAAGCCCTATGATAAGGAGATGCTCCACAGGCTTTTGCATCATGTTGGGAAATTTCTTAATATCATGGCACTCTAAGAAACAATCCATTGTATCATTAGCATCAATAGAAGCAGAATACAGAGCTATGCAAGTCACTACCTATGAAATAGTCTAGATCATTAGGTTACTTAAGAATTTCAAATTCTATGTAAGGCGTCCATCATTATTGCATCGTGATAATGAGTATGGCAAATCCCATATTCTATGAACGCACAAAGCACATTGAGGTTGAATGTCACTATATCAGAGAAAAGCTTCAACAAGGAATCATCACAACTCATCATGTACCCCCCAAGGACCAACTAGCAGATTTACTTACTAAGGTACTTAACAACAAGCAACATTGGTATCTTTCATTCCAAACTTAAAGTATTTAACTTATTCAAACCTCTGGCTTAAGAGAGAGTATTAATGGACAGTTGCCATACCAAACACATTACCATATTGGTGCCTATAATTAGGCTTAATATCATTGTATTTATTGTAAATATTTTTTCTTCCTATTCTAGACCAGGTTTCATTTCCTATAAATGCATGTAAAGCAATTGTAACAAAGCATAGCAATACAATCATTCAGCTCACTCGACCCATGGCCTCTTATTTTCATACATAAACTCCTTCATGAAACCCATTATGGAATTCTAGCACCACCGAACAACACAAATCCAAATCTTTGTCCAAAAAAATGCATTTTTTAAAAAAAAATTATGCCATCTCGATATTGCAAGGAGAGAGAAAATATTTTCATGTTGAGGACGGTCATCACCCGGAGATACCACTGAATTTAAATTAACATATATTTCGGATTATGTATCACAGATAAAACCACTTGGCAGATGATTTGACCCAACATCTTTTGAAAGTGCATGAGAAGGAGGGCCATTTACAGTTTTACCACATCTTCTTCCCCACGAATTTGACCAGAAACCTAAGTTTCTTCTGTACGGCAGCGTGAAGAACATCGACGACAAGATTTCCCTTTCCAGGAGTGTATTCGACACTGAAATCAAATCCTATAAGCTTAGAAAGCCAATGATGTTGCATCCGGGTCATTTAACGTCGTTCACACAAATATTTTAAGCTCTTTTGATTTGAGAAAACCACAAACTTATGTCCCAACAAATAGTGATGCCAATGTTGCACAAATAAAGTAAGGGCCATAAGTTCTTTCTCATAAGCAGAGAAGAAAAAAAAAACTTCACCATGGATTACTCTACTAAAGAAGGCAATCGGCTGGTGGTTCTGCATTAAAACTACCCCAATCCCTCCACCGAAAGCATCACACATTATATGAAAAGGAACCTCAAAATTTGGAGTTAGAACGGGTGCACTAGATAAAGCAAGATTTAGAGATTCAAAAGCTTTTCAAGCTTTGGAGTTCCACCTGAAAGCATCCTTGCATAACAGATCAATAAGAGCTTGAACCATTTTCTCATATCCTTTTATGAAGCGCCCTTGCACAACAAATCAGTGCGAGCTTGAGTTATTTTCCCATATCCTTTTATGAAACCCCAATAGTATCTTGAAAGACCCAAAAAACCTCTCAAACTCTTTGACCAATTTTGGTATAAGCCAATAAAGGATTTGCTTGGATCTTGCTATTATCAAGAGCAATTCCCCCTTCTCTCAAAGTATGTCCAAGAAAATTGATCACACTACCGCCAATTTCACATTTCAAAGCTTGATAGTGCCACGTAATTGCCATATCAACGAAGTAGTTTCACTATTAAGGTTGGTCAATAACTAATCTCTTATTAACCACTTTCAGTTAGACCTTAATAATAGTTTAGCGAAATCATGTAGAGAGTTTATTATTAATGTGATGAGCTTCTTATGATTTGTACTTGTAAATAAGAGTTTTCTCAAATTGAATGAAGTTCAGTTTCACTTCTCCTGCACCATCTTGTGCCACTGTTCGAGTTCTGTTCAGGCTTTTCACGCTATACTATAGCAAAAGGCCCACAAGTCTTGGGCCGTTCAATATCCATGGGCCTAAAACAGTACACCTACCTCTGCAATTGTACTTAGTTTCGGATGTCTGTAGCCCGTTATTCTTATAACGGTGGATGTGTTAAAATGTTGTATGCATCACATTATTTAAATCTCATCAAATGAAATTCATGTTTGTTTTATTAAAATTAATTTTTAATATAGTATCAAAATAAAATGGTTGCAACTCACATTACTTAGACCTTATATTCATATCTTTTAAAATAAAATATTTTATTTTACAGAAAAAAAAAAACTGTATAACATATAAGACTAAAATATTAAGCCCATATCGTTCCACAGTTGGTCGATCCTTTTAATGCTCTCCTTCAGTATGACATTCAGTCGGTTTGAAACTTCTAAGATAAGATTTTACGATTGTGTGCATTAATAAACTCTCTATCGATGACTTCTTTTACCCTCTAAAAAGTTTCTCCAATCAGGCCTGGATCAAGGGTGGGTGTCTTTATTGTTTATTGTCGTGACTTTTGGGGAATGCTTTTAGCTTTTAGCCCCCAAGAAACTGCTCTGGATCTAAGAAAGCAATGTATCCAGTAGTATTGGTTGATTTGGACAACACCTTTGTTTCCTTTCCATGGACTAATTGTTAAAGAAATGCTTTAGATTTTCAGTTCTCTCTCTCTTAAGCAACTTAAAAGTGCAGAATAGACCTTCGGCCAGCTGCTGAGCTTAGATGGAGCCTAAACGTATTTTTTATGACACTTAGTCCATGGACTAATTGTTAAAGAAATGCTTTAGATTTTCAATTCTCTCTCTCTTAAGCAACTTAAAAGTGCAGAATAGACCTTCGGCCAGCTGCTGAGCTTACATGGAGCCTAAATGTAATCTTTGTGACACTTAGTCCATTTGAAAAGAAAGATGGCATTGTCCAAATAGTGGTAAGATTACAACATCTTTGAACAAAAGTATTTGTATAGTGAAGACGTGGCTTCTACGCCGAAATAATTTATGCTTGTTTTCCTTTTCAATTTCTTGACTATTGAACGGCCTTAAAGGCTATAGAATAGATAAATATCTATTATGCCTTAAATTCTATCTTATATAAATTTAATGAGTATACCCTGATAATATATGTATGATATGAAATTATGTTGAAAAAATAATTGATTATCGTTATTTATTTAAATTAAAAATGAAGTTTTAAGACAAGAAATTTTAAGATTTTTTCCGTTTTCTTTAAGCACTTAACCTCGTAACAGTTTTTCTCTTCCTTCTTTTTTTCTTTCTCTTTTAAAGAATCAGATAAAGTTATGTCTCTTAAATAGATAGTGTTTGAGTTTTTGTTGTGTGTATGAATTACCTATCTTGATATCAACTTTGTTCTCTATATTTCCTTTCTCTTAACATGTAAATAAAATATTTTTCTTTTCTATTTTTCTATAGATATCTATTTTATTTATTTATCAGAAAAGGCAATCATCAACTAACGTGTCCTTAACAAATTTTTCTAGCTTTTAATGAATCTATTACCTCCCATATAGTCCTTATATGGGTTACATCTAAGGAACAAATTCTTAATTTTATCGACTTCTCTTCTAAAATATAAGGATAGTATCTCTTGTTGTTCAAACTTTTCCTTAGTTTTCGTTAAAATGTAAAAACTAGAGCTTTGAAACTCCTATATTAACAAACCATTAATATGAATTTTCAATTAGGTGTTCCTTATGTCTCTTTAAAATGTTTAGAAGTAATATGGATCTCTTTTTTAGCATATCAATTACATACTTTCTACATTGGTTATGGAAAAAAAATATTTTTTTCATTGTTTCTTACTTATTTTAAAAAATTAGTTTTATTAAAGATGGATGTTGTTTCATATTAGAAGTGTATAGATTGACCTTTGACCTTATAAGTAATAAGGTTTATCTACCTAATATCTTAAGATTTTGAAATATGCTCTCACACCTCTAATATGGCATCAGAATCAAGGATGAGTCTCCGCTTTGAAATCTTCCAAAGCTCCAAAGTTAAACTTTCATCTACTTATAATATTTATATTAGCATGTATGTGAGAAGAAAGTGGTAAAGGTAGATTTTGGCTCACATTGGTGAAAATGAGCCATTGATCTTGTAAGTAATAAGATTTTCTATCTAATATCTTACAATTTTGAGATGGGCTTCATATTCTAATAAGTTTTAAGTCTGGAATTGCTTACATAACATAAGCAATTCTAATCTTTTGCAGAACATTTATTTATTTGAAGCCCAAAAGATGTCTATTGCTTCTTTAAAAGCTTGAGCTTTTCGAATGAGCTTATGATGAAGAAAAAAAAAAAAAGGCTAGAAGCGTTGCGTTGTTATTTGCACAGGAAATAGGCGCCCAAACATTGCTTCTTCTCTGGTATCATCGCTTTCAAAGTGCAGTCCTTTCTGCAGCCGGTTTTGGTTTCCTTGTAGGGTTAAATCATGCAGTTGTAGCTTATAGTATTACGAAGAAGTGCAGGTAGAAGCAACATATGATGTAAGCCTTGCTCTAGAGATTTGTTTCATATGGAAATGTGGTTTGTCTTTCCCTTATTGATGATGATGAAACACTGGCAGTTTTCTAACCTTTGTGCCCTTGAACTTGAAATCAATTTGACCGAGAAGGAAAAGGACGAATGCAAAGGAACTCCCGATTCAAAGGTGCCTGTCATTGCATGACTGGAATCATGGTTTAGGTGGGGGGTCTGATTCAGAGTGAGATAGAAAATGTGCCTTGTTCCGGCATTGGTGCCCATCCCAGAGACCAATTTTCTCAGTTTTGCTTGTCCCTAATCCATTCTTGAACATATTTTAAACTTACTCACAATATTAAATTTCTTTCTATGTAATGAAGGTTAAAGTCCCACATTGCATCTTTTATTTACCCTATTTGAAAAAAAAAAGGAATAATCAAATTTTTAAAAGTAATGTGTCTAAATTTATAACTTTTGAAATTATCAAAAGGCTTATAAGAAATATATTTTGTTGTGCTAAAAGGACCAGTATGCTTTGAGACTTGAGAAAGCTATTTTTTATGTAATCTAATATGGTGTAAGGATATCTCCTAATTAGCCGACCACTTATATCATATAACTCAGGTTAGAGATGTCACTTTGAATTTGGTACTGTAGTAGGTCGGCCTTGCACCATTTGAGTAGGTCAGCTGTCCCAACCTAAAAGAAAGAGTCTGCCGGTTCCTGAAAATGAATGCTCTATGATCATCAGGAATAAAAAATCATCAAAGCTGAAGTCAGAGTTACGAACGGTATCTGATATTCCGAGGAATATGCCATTTCTTAGTTTGACTCCAAAATGTCGACGTATAGTGGACTTTGTCATCATTCGGATACCAACATCATATTTTGGCATGACTTATTTGCATGTTTGGCATGCGTACATACATATACATATATATATAGTTATAAATTTAATTGTGGAGTTTTTAAATTAAAGATGGGAACAAATCCAAATACTTGATAAACTGATAATTAAGAAAGAGATTCATATTGATTAGACGAAATCTAGGACTAGTCAATGCGCCCCAACCACACAAAAACATTTGGATGATATATACCAAGCTTAATGAGGCATAATTCATTCCATGTCCTCATCATGGACAACACGAAGCAAAATCCTTCATCAATCACAATTAGAAAACTCCCTCTTAAACTACACTCCCGTTCTTTTTTTCCTTTTTCTTTTTTCATTCTTTCGTAAAAAGAAAGTGTCAAATTACTTCTTTAAGGAGAAATACTTGGTTTTTTTGTCAATAAAACTCAATTAAGTGAACAGATTTAACTAGGAGTTTGAGTCAATTTTTGAGATATTAATATGAAAACTCAACTTGTAATAGATGTTATTGGCACCTAGATTTGGTGATTTAAGTGCTACACTTAAGCATAAGATGTTGTGATGATCATTACAAGCTACACCTACTGGATTCGAATGGAAGTCTTGTTGATGTAGTGCTTTATTTCTAATTCAAATTAATGACTATTTGTCATAACATAAGTTTCGGAATAATAGATTTTAAATCAATATAACAAATGAGATGTTGAAGTGTTATTGAGTTTTATTCTTAACTATAAATAAATGGCATGCAAATATTTCAACATAAACCCCTTCATAAGATTTTCAGTAACTTTAATCAAAGCTTAAGTCCTAAATTGCTATCAATCATTGGAACCTGATTATTTTTTATTGTTGATCCTTTTCTAGAGGCAAATTGAGAGTCAAGGAAGAAATTTGATGTTAACTAACTTTCATTAAATTAATGTGTGATTACCTCAATGCTTAGGTATAATCTAGCATTCTTTCTGTCCATCTTGAGCCAATAGCTAATGCTTGTCGGAAAGAGTGGTGTAACCATGACAAAACGTGAACTTCATCCTGCTAAAACTATTATTTTATTTTGAAGTCCATGTCTCTATTCTTTGCAATTCTTTTTCAGAGGTTAATTCTTTTGTACTTGGAATTAAGATGGCTTTGCTATGTCTAGTTTTGGGAATTTGATGGCTTAGGTAATATTATAGACGAATCTTGATGAAGACAAGCTTCAAGCAATCATTACTCCAAATCTATCTTGATTTGGTGAACTAAGCAGCTATTGATGACTGAAATTTTGTTAATTTACTTGCCAAAATACTTTGAGTTTAACCTTCTAAATATTGAGAAAGTGCTGCTCAGACACTAGTGAAGTTGGGTCAAATGTAAACTTTTGGGATATAATTAATCAAAAAGTTAGAAAATACATAAAAAGGGTAAAGGAAGAGGATGTAATCGATGCTTTTATAGCCTATTAATAGCCCTTTTCATTCCTAAGAAGAACTTAGGAATTCAACTGAACTTCAATTCCAATTGGTGTTCGCTCCATTGGATTTTAATCAATATTTGCTTGATTGGTCTGAGGTTATCAACAAAAAAAAAAAAATGTTGAAATATTTCCTTTTCTTTTTATCCAAGTTACTCTTGATTTCGATAATTATTAGTTTTCGTTATTTGTTTCTTAACTTAATTTTATTCTTAACGTATACAATTCATCTAGTAAACTCTTATTAGGAGGAAGGACATTTTAAAAGTACTAAGTGTTTATGTCGAAAGAGCTCAAAGTTCACTCTTTAAGAACATATGATCAAGCTACTTACTTTCATTATATCTATAGTGAGATAATACCTTGATTATGGTTGACTTTAGATATAGTAGTGTAATGTAGGCACTACTTGCCATGTATCTTTAACCTCCATCTTGCTTTGATACAATAAAGTGTAATGTGGGCATCTTCTTGATTGACTTTTCTATAATTTATAGCAAAACTATAAGCAAGTTGAGTATAAACATTGGAGTTTAACTTGCTAAATTTTGTGTTGGATATGTCTTATGTTCAAGTCTTTATTAAGTTGAATAATATAATCTATTTAGTTCATTTATTTTTAAACTAAACACCTTATCAAGCTCATTTATCTCTTATACAAAATAATAATATTATTGTTCAAAATATATTTTTTTAAAACCTTCCATTGATTATTAGTTAGTTACAATTGAATTTATTGGCTCTAAGTTAATCAAATAAATTAATTTTTATGCACCAACTTATAAATATCAATCTCTCTAGCTTATATTAATGATAAATTGAATATAACTATTTGTCATATAATAAATACGACATATTGTGTACAATCCATAAAACTATATAAAATTGGAGATTCCTCTCCTTGCTCTTTTTTTTTTTTTTTTTAATTGGGAATGGAGGAGGGAGATTTATTGGGGAAGGTAGAGGCCCTAGAATTACCATAACTACGGCTCTCTCTTTGCTCTAAACGTTTAAAATATAAATAGTTTGCACGTTTTAAAGTCAAAATTACAATTATAAAAACAAAATTGTAGTGGTCAAAACCACTTTGCACGTTTCATTTATTTAACCTCCATTTGTTCATTAACATACCAAACCCAAGTCGGTTTCACACATGTTCTGTTCGAACATACATAAATAGTTGGTTTATATATGTTCCAATACATGGGGGAGACCGAAGACCAACTACTCTTCATTTTGCCTTTGCCTATGACAATCAATCTTGGAACTTCACACATGTTGCCTGAATCAAAATGTCGTGCTTCTTACTTCTTCCCATGGAGGTACCGTTTGGAATATAGCACTATACACAGTCTCCTGCTCTGTAAAAAATTCCCACTTGTCTAGAAAGAAAAATCAGTGGTCCCGTGAATGATGTTTACGTATATGATATTCAGAGACAATGACCTTCTTAACCATGAAAGCGCCATCTCAACGGCTACTATTTTATATCCTAGAAAAGCAGGTCCCTTTCATGGATTTCCTTCATCTTCTGCACCACCTCAGGTAAAGACTCAATTTCTTCTCAATCTTTTACCTTCTGACAAGTTATTCCGTCTGAAGGGAATCCTCTACACTATTTTGATGGGTCAGTTCCGTTATTTTTTAACTGCTGAAGATTAAATGCCGCCGCAAATTAAGTTTTAAAACCAAGGAAAAGACAAATTATGACATTTGGAATCCTAAGAGAATCCAGAATTCCTAGATGCTGCCGCTTGCATACATTACTATTATGCCCACACAGTGTATGTGAAATTGTTCACACCGAAAATCTATTGTCTTGTAAGGTTCAAAGCTAAATTTGCGAGTTCTCAGTCATTCACGAGAATAAATTGGACTAAGTCAAGTTACAACATGTCAACCAAATGATGATGAAGGGTCATTTTTTGGTCGAGGTTGAGGTGAAGCATGGCCCCCTGTTCTCCTGAAGTGCAGAGCCTTTTTGGGTTTAAAGATGGAAATTGTTAGAGCAAACATTTCCTTATAGTTTGAGTTTGCAGCTTTTGGTTCTAAGGTGAATACGTTTTCCTTGTTCAATAGAGTTCTCATCGCTCTAACACAAAGTTTACATGAGTAGTCAGTTTAAGGAATTGGATTATTTCTAGGGGTAGTGAGGTCAGAGTCCACTTTCTTGTATAAATGTTGTTTATTCATTCTCCTGGGGAGCTTTTAGTTTCCTGTTCCGGGAAAAGGTGGTATGGTTAAGAACGGAAACAAGGGAAGCTTCACGAGTGATTCTTTTGTAAAACCAGGAAGTGATCAAGGGAACTTGAATCAGGAACAGACTGTTGTAAGGGGTGAAGGAGAAAGGAGCTTTCTGGAGATGGAAGACTTGTATAGGAATTCCAGCGAGGAGATGTTCCTGAAATATTTCATGGAGAGCTCAAATGCGATGGCAGCACCGAGCATGGAGATGTTGGGTTTTAAAAACCTTTCTCCCAACTTTCGACATACAGACAGCGAGGAGCTCTTTAGGAGTTGGCTCACAAATGGAGAGGCAAGCGGGGCTATTTTATCCTCACTTATTGGCTTTATTACATTAGTACAAATTGGATTTTTCACATTTCAGAATCAAGTTTTGAAGAAACCAGTTGGATCATTCACTAGATCTTTTCAAAAGTTTTGTTGAGTCTAAGAACCACAACTTTCTTCTTCAGCTATATATATTTATGACTGTTGGAATGGAATAGAGGAAAAGAAAAATGAAGCTATTGCCTGCAGTTCAGACTGACTAGATCTGATTCTTGGATGAAAAGAGAGCACAGAAATAACAGCATTATGGCTGATTTTAGTATTATATATGCAGAAATGTAATTCATCATAATGATCATAGTTTCCCATTAAACACAAGTTACTGCTGTCCACGATCAGATATGATAATGATTCTCCTTGTAATTTACTTAACAAACTAGCCTTTTCAGCACAAAGACTTTTTTCCTTAAGCTTCAACATTTAAGAAGAAATTGTGGACCTATGTTGGGTTGAAGCAACTTGAAGATCGGTAAAAGTTCAAGTCGTTTCTTTGAAGACAATGCTATCCTCATCACTAGTTTTAATTTTTATTTCTTTTCGTCATTTTTCATTTTTCAAGTTATCTGAACATTGTTCACTTATTTTTTGACATGAGTACCACAAGCTAGACTGCTAGAAACTGAGTCTCTCATCTCACAGATATTTGATTTTATTCATGTTCTACAAGATTGTTGGTTGTTGTATAGACACGTCATGTGGATTTTTGTTGCAGGGATGGTCCTGTCATTGAAAGTGAAACATTTAACAGTCACGTTCCTAAATCAAAATGAACCTAAAAGCATTTCTAAGTTTCACACATGGGAAGACGGTCAATATGCCTTTTTTCCTTCTTATTCCTTTTTTTTTTTTTTTTTTTTTTTGCTCTTTTTTGGAAGGTATTGACTCTGTATCTCTAAAGGATATTAAGCATTTTTAAATTCCAAAAGTTAATGAAGTCTAAACGTGTTCATCCTTTTCTAAGTTTAGCACTTGAGAACCATGAAATGTAGTTGATTCAGTGAAACTGGGACCAAACAATTGAGATAGATGGATCCCCTGATTGTAGGCTTATAGAAAGTTAAATATATTGTTAGACCTTTGTGGAAACGATTAATCAGATGGCATTTGATTTGAAAATATTGTATGAATATGAAAAGATTGGATGATACACAAAATTCATATAAGTTTGTTGCTTAATGATAAAAAGTCATCTATCTCAAGAATAATATGCTCATGGTTTTATGGTCTAGTTTTGTTACTCTTTATTTTTTTTTCCTTTTTCCTATTATATTTTTCCTTCAATGGTGTGCTATTATTTCAGAACAATTACAACAACTCATCAAGCATGGGGCCACGTACTCGACAAGGATCAAGGAGGTGAGTATCTAATATTTGAAAACTCATGGATTTAGTGCATCATACATGAAATATAAACATGGGAAACCTACAAAAGAAATTCCTGCAGTTCTTGTTTTTTGTGTTTTTTTTTTTTTTTTCTGATTATTCATTAAAGGACAATACAGGGAGATACATCTCCAAAGATTAAAGCCTGCTGTAGATTTTATATTTGTGATTACAAAAGAACAGTTATAAAAACCACAAATTTTTCCAGACCTTCGATTAAGGATGTTTTAGTATTTTTACATTTTGAAGCTACCTTTTCCTGTTGCTAGATGATTAGATCACCTTCTAGTTTTATCACTGTTTCATCATAGAATTATAGTCATAATCACTTATTTTACTCAACTCCTTGTAACTTCAATCTGTTCAGCTGTTTCATCTTTCACAATTACCATTGTTTAATAGGAACTAGACAAGTAGGTTAAAATGGTGGAAAAGAATGCATAGTTCAAGCTTCCTGGCCCACAATGCTAAATGCCTTTTAACTCACATTCTGTTATTATCTACCTTTATGGGACCGAGAATACTTCATAAATGAGATTTTGAAGCATTCAAGCCCTTAAAGAATGCTTCAAAGAATTTGTTTGGACACGAGAGCAATTGGTTAAAGTGCAATACAGTTGGTTTAGTGGTATTGGAATTTTGTTCTGAACAATGTTTTGTCCCTCTACTTGGACACGCCAAGGCACTGATTTCAGCGAAAATTTCATAAATTTGTGATATATAATTAGTAGATCCCTCTAGGCAGCTAAACCCTTGTTAATTATACTCAGGACTTTTTCAACTCATAAAATCTCCTTTTTCTATTGGTGGTTTAGTGATAGACCATATTCCATGAAGCCTCTTCTTTCTACCATAACTGATCCAGCATTAGCACTATTTCCTACTTCTTATAACTTTTATGAAGATGGTAACACATCACAAAGGAATGACATAAGATTCATGTCCAAAAGTAAATGTAGATGTATTCATAATGGATCTATAATATTTGAATCCATAAAGAAGTCACCAAGATGGTAAGATATTGATCAGTTTAATCTAATTTGTTTTTCTTTGAACAATGTATGTTGCCTTAAAGTGATGCTTATTTCAGTAATTCTTCTATTTTTTCAACTTCCATAGATTGCCTCTGCTTTAGGTATGTGGTTGTAATTGTTTCATCAATAAATTCATCATTTGAATTACTTGTTTTACTTGTTGTTGACATAAAACTGTCTATTCCAAATCAGGTTATCCACTGAACTTGCTAGTTTGTCTAGTCAGCAACATGTGGGTATAGCACAAAAGAAAAGAAGCAATGATACTCTAAATCCACAAAGCAATGCTTTGGTGGACAATATCCAGGGAGACCTCCATCAACAATCAATTAGGTACTTAATGCTTCTTGGTATGAATACATGTATGTAGTGTTGTTAGATGTTCCCCAAAGTTTTTATATCATGACTGGATCCATTATTTTTTATTTTTTATTTTTGGTATGAATTATCCATTCAGTATTACAGATACGGCTTCCTTTAATTACAAAAACAGTTATTGTTACGTTTCACCAACAAAGTGATTGTGATCTATGATATTATTTGTTTCACTTTTTTCAGGGGTTCTGTGGAAAAGGGATTGCATACGACAGATTTATATTTGGCAAAGGTAGTTTTTCTTTTTCTGAAATTTCAGATTAAAAAGACTTGTTATTTTTCTGATATCTCGTTATTTTTCTGATATCTCGCTATTTATGCAGGCATGGTTTCATAGTTCTCAACCCATGACAAGAAGTCGGTCCTCTGAGTTGCGGTATTGATATTGTAGTATAAATCAGCCACATTCATATTAATGAAACATTTTCTTTCCAGTGCATTCTTTTACTTATAATAACTGAGTCCAAGTGACAGTCTTATCTTACCGATTGTCGTAAAACCATTGAAAGACCAAACAATGGATTATTCATTGTATCTTTTTTCCCTTCTGTCAAATGTTTCCCTACATGCCTATGGAAACTTGCTTCTGCAATCACCAACACATGCATACTAACACTTTTGCATGGCATTATAGGGATGTCAAAATTTCCCACCCTTCATATCTTTTCTACTGAATTTATTTTAATTGTACAGATAAGAACTTGATATTCAATTTTTTTTTTTTTTTTTTTTGTGGCTTATATCAGGAGAAGGTATGCTGCTATGCAGAGTGCTCAAACAACCCTAGGTATGGAAGTTCTGCATAATGCTTCTGGGCATGGTGCCAATACTTTGAAACAAGATTTTTCAAATTCGAATTGTTTCAATGACCTTTCCATGTCTGAGATTCCAAACCAATGGAGAACGTTCATGTCTCCGTCAAATTCATCCTCATCAACCCTCAATACTCCGCAAATGGCTGACGTAGATAAGGTTTCTTCTGTTGTGAGTATGTTGAAGGGTACATTAGAGAGGAAGAAGCTCAGCAACAGGATTGAAAAAGAAGCTGTAGTGGATAGCTCTAATGGGATTTATCATGGTCATGACTTTATAGTCAATAGTAGCTTTGATCAAGGACAAAAGAATCATTTAAATGACATGCCAATTTTTTTTCAAGAGGCATCCAATGTTCACGTTACAGATCCTGGAATTTTACATACAGTTGATGAGTCCATAGATCTTGAATTAGAAGGTTTTGTAAATCCTACAAACCCAGTTCAGCTGAGTAGAGGTTCTCAAGAACCTTCCCAAAGTGAATCTTCTGCTGCCGCTCCAGTACTTTCATCAGGGTTTGACGCATGTGATGGTCCAAGCAATTCAAGTCAAACTCTAAGCTTTTGTGAGAGTTCAAGGAAACAAGTTGGAAATAGTAAGAGTTCAGGAAATGGCACTAGAGCCAAAGGTATGGAGTATACATGACGACTAATATGCATTAGTCTACATTATGTTTGAAGCCAACTCTTCTTTTTTTTTCTTTATACTGTTAGTTTGTGCTTTTTCTCTTTTGAGTTGTTAGTTTCTCTTGTGAGTTTTAGTGACTGGAAACTGCTTGTCTTTTGTAGCAAAGATGGAATTCCTTTGTTCAGTCGTCAATATAAACAATCAATGTTGTCAGCTTTAATAAGTGCTAAAGTATGAAGGGATTGGGTCATTTCAAGTTTGTTGCTTTTTGACTACTGGCTCTTGTTCCATTCACCAAAGTAAATGATTATTTTATACAGCTAAATGAAAATAGAAACATATTATGCTAATTACCTTTTATCTAGGAATTGCTCATGCACTTATTGACATTATTTTCCACTGTTTTATGCAGAAAACACATATTCTTTTCTTTAGGTTGCACTAAAGTTGAATCAGTCAAATAGAACGAAAGAGTCTTCTCCCTTTCATCTTGTCATTATCAAGATTTCACGTGAACATGTATAGTTTCTGTAAATGCACACAGTTGACATCCCAATACACCATAAAATATTCCTTTGTTTCCTTTTTCTGTTCTCCATCAGAGGAACTATACATTCTGATATTTAAAGCATGTGTTCTTGTGGAACTGCAGAGATAAGAGAGCGAATAATTGATACTTTAAAAGAAGATCGAAAGGTATACTTCCTCTTGGATAGTAAGTCGAGTGCTTGCTCAAAAAATATTGGGAAATTTCTTATCCTTTTTTAATTTTCTCCTTTTCTCTCTTTTTCGGCATCTTGAACAGAAAGGAAGTCTAGTCCGATATGGATCTGTGACATCAGCAGTTTCAGGTAATACTGATGCTTGAAACTTAATAAGCACTACCACTAGGTCTTCATTTATATGCTTTGCCAGTTAATTTAACAAGGATTGAAAAGTTATCTCTAAGACATGCTTCCACATTCTGATTTCTTGTACTGCTAAATTTGCTTAGCTGATTTCGATATCGAATTGAAAAATTGACTGTGTAAAACTGCGTTTGCTGTAGTTTGAAATCAACATGAACAAGATAACTGGTTCTGTATGTATGCACCAAAATTATTAACCAAAATGGAACTCTATGGTGAAAAGTGAGATCCCATGAGAGGTCATCCCTTCATGTCTCTCTGTGCATAGTGTAACTAATCAGTCAAAAAAAGTAAAAGAAAATATCAGGAAGTAAAGATTCCAGATGATGCAATTTTAATTGGATGGTGCTATAGGTCATTGATTTTTTTGACATCGATCTAAACCCTGAATCTCCAGCTTCGAAATGGAGACTTATATTGTCAAATTCTCTTCATGCTTGAAGAAATTTCAGTCCATAGCTCCTATTATTTCTTCTCCTTCTTCTTCTTCTTTCATCATTTTATCTTATTTTTCCTTCATTTCTCTTCCTCCTCCCTGCCCCTGTTTCTCACTTTGATCTTCTTCTTTTTCTCTTTTTGTTTTTTTTTTTCCCCTTTCTTTTCTCCTTGATGCTCACTTCTTTTCTTCTCTCCTTTCTCTCCTATCTCTCCTATCTCTCCTATCTCTCCTCCTCTCCACACCTCTCTCTTTCTCCACTTTTTTGCTCCACCGGTGTTGTTTTTCTTTCTGACCTCTGTTGTGAGCTGCACCCCTCTTTCCTCTTGCCCTTTGTTTGTAACGATCATTCACTCCCTACTCTCAACAAGTTCCCCTTCAAATGACCCAGGTTCAGCTGTTTCAGATAGACCACTTCTTCCCAAAGCTTTTCAGCTGCATATCTTCTCTGTTTGTCCCCTGTTAGTATCTCTACTGTATGCAAGGCTGCCTTCGTAGTATCCTTGCTGGCAGTGGCTGCAGCTGCTGGTTTCTACAGTAGCCTGATCCTGATCTTTAGGTTAAAATCTTACTCAACCAGGCCTCTTATCAATTCCACCAGCTGTTTTTACTACTGGCGGATTCGTGCTGCTGCTGGTTTCTTCATTTTGGTGGCCTTTGTTGCTTCTGGTGATTTCCTATCAATGGATCTCGTAGCTAGAAGTTTTTGTTTGTTTGTCACTCTTAGGTACCTTGCTTCCTCTCCAACATTTGTTGGTAACATGATCTTACCCTAAAAGAAAAGAAATTGAAAGGATGTTGAAACACTAAACATACTATTATGTACAAAAGAATATAGGTGGGATTGCTACTCTTTGTTGGTCCAAACACAATCATTGCCTCTATCCAGGTCACATCTTGCATTCAACTTGCTCTTCTTTCTGAGGTGCAATGTTTGCAACAGAAATTCTAATGTGTATGCTTAAGGGAAGATTAGAAACCATGTTTTACAGATCTAACTTGTTGCCTACTAACCTGGTGCCTACAAAATTGAATCAAGACATTCATATGTCTACCCATATTTTTCCGTGTATAACATCTATTTAACAGATGCAACCATTCTGCATCATTTCATCCTAACAAAGTGAAGTTGTGCAGTGGACAAGGGAGATTCTACCAAAAAGCGCAGGGTAGAGCGGTCTCGGAAGTAAGTTGAATGAGCTTTTCAATTTGGAGAGAAGTATCCTCCTTCTTAACTACATATTTTCTTCCAAAGTTTCATAATTTTGTTCTTTCCTTGCCCCTTTTAGTAAATGCTTCTGTACCCATTTTGTGTTTAATCCATAAAGCATGCTTGAAATTAGAAAGATGCATGACAAAATCAGTGGCGCATGAAGAAAAACTAGCCTTCATTCATTTTTACTTGTAATCCTGAAACATTAGTGCTGCATTGAAACATTAGCCTTCACTAATTTTAGTAATCATTGAAGCAAATGAGCTGTTCCCTTTGCAATAGAAGAGACCATGATAAAGGGTTTGCTAAGACAGCAGAAGATGTCAAATGATTAATTGTTTCTTTCTTTCGTAGACTTAAAAACCAATGCCTTAACTTCAAGAAAGACTAGATATTTATAGAAGAACTAGAGAGAAAGCAACAAACAAAATAGCATCTTTTACATTTTACAGAGGAAGCCTCACATGCTTTCTCTTGATTGAAGCAAATTGAATTATTGATACCAGTTAGTAGAATCTTTTCTTTTTGTAGGCAAAACTATGCTTTACACATGCTTATTTTCAGCATCTCATACTGTTTTATCAGGGAAATGATTACTCAAAAAGAAAAAGAAATAAGTCTTTGACAAACAATTTTAAGATGATTTTTATATTCTTCTGTTGTTTTGGAAAAGAATAGAACATTATTTATATAAATTATATATTAAAAGAAATCAAGGCTTTACAGATTACCCATTCATTTCTGGAAGGCTTAAAGGGCACTATTAAGTCTATAGGATATTGTAATCCAATCTGAGTGAGCCTTAAGATTATTTAAAACCATGAAACCTTACTCTTCTGTCAAGTGTATTTGCCAAGAACATAACTTATGGTCAAAGTCTTAGCAACTTATCCCTTGACTTGGTCAATCAAAATGGTTTTTCATCATGAAAGAATATACATCAAAACTATGGCTGTAAATCCATGTCCTTGTATCCTCTTAGGATCAAAATGAAGTCCATGCCCCTCCAAGAAGGTGCAATCAGCTCTAGTCCTCTGGAAGAGGTGCCCTTCCCTTTCCATGATCTGCTTCAGGTCCAGAACATCACAAAACAAGGGCTTGTTAGTTAGGAAAATTTTCAAAGATTTAGAATGGAAGTATTGAGGAGAATATGTTCCTGATTTTGGCCAAGTTATCTGGGATGTTAATCAGAATTGGATGGCATGGAGCAACTCCGTGAAAACACTTTCAACCTTTGCTAAATGTGACAATCTTGAAATACGCTACTAGGTTTTTTGATATTTTTTGTTTGTTGGAGCTCAATCCTAAATGACCCTAATTCATTTCGAAGCTGCTTTGTCCCTTGATGTTACTCCCTCCCTTATATTAATTTTTGAAATTGCTCTCAAATCCATGTCCGCTTCTTTGGTAGCCTGAAGAAGACTTGATTTCTATCTGGACGTATGTGTGCGCTGATACATAGTGCAGTTGGCAAAATGAAATTGCACCCACATATATCAGTGATTATCGAATATTTATGATTTATCATAAAGTTTCTTGACAACCACTACTTGATTTCTATTACAATTTCCAAATTTTGAGTGAGCAAGAGGCATCTAGTTAAAGTACAAGATCTGATAGTTTTCACAAAGTTTGGTTCTACTCTACGAAATATTCTCTCGTGTTGGCAACATGAAAGTATAAAAATATCTTTTGGCACTGCAGGATGTTATAGCTAGCAACCTTTGGTTTATGTTGTGATTTCTTGTGTTGATGCAGAATGGCAGAGGCTAAGGAGAGGAATTTGACACCAGCAATTCCATCAGATATGCAAGCTGTTTTGAAGCGATGTGAAACCCTTGAGAAGGAAGTGCGGTCACTAAAACTTAACCTGTCCTTCATGAATAGGTATCAAGAAAAGCACATTCATTTGCTTACATTTGGGATATCAATTTTTAATAATCAATTTTTTAACAGGAGAAGTTTTTCTTCCCTCATTGTGAACTCCCACAGATCTTTTTTTTTTTAGTTAAAATGATACCTTAAAAAGTTTATTTTAGTAGTTTCCTTGATTA
The DNA here is from genome assembly GCA_028551485.1 of Casuarina cunninghamiana. Taxonomy (NCBI): domain Eukaryota; kingdom Viridiplantae; phylum Streptophyta; class Magnoliopsida; order Fagales; family Casuarinaceae; genus Casuarina; species Casuarina cunninghamiana. The sequence goes on along the minus strand of CM052363.1, from coordinate 16,311,441 downwards.
TAGTGGAGTCTCATGGAAATATCATTTAACGCATTGGATCATCAGCAACATGTAGAAACAATGGTGTCTATAGGCAGGGGTTTTTTTTACCTATAAAGTTTAACTCTTGAAGGCCAACTTGGATTCTAGTAAATGAAGCCAAAAAAACGTACTGTTTCCAAGTTTAGAGCCTCTGCTTATCTACTTACAAAACACTTCTCTTTTCTAATTTTTTCTACCTTCTATGAAAGATATTAGCATTCTGTAGAATACGCCCATCTCTAATGCATTGGAGTAAATGGTAGCAGAATCAGAAGTAAATGGAGATTCTATTTCAGCAATTTAGATGGTATGTATTGATGGGTTTGGCAGATGACGTTGAAAGGAAGCACATGGCTGATTTGTAAATAGAAATTATGAGGCAATGCCATTCATTTATGCAAGAAGTGGGGTATGCATGTAATTAATAGGTGGAGCCTTATTACTTTCCATGCTTGGTACAAGAAAATCTTATAGGATTTTCAGCATGGGGACCTCTAGAGAAACCTTTTGGACATCAATTGAGCAGGTAACTCGAAACCCCTATTTTGTAACTACCAAGGCTTGACCTTTGAGATTTTGTGCACCTTGATTTGATTAAGGACCCATTTGCTAACTATATCAAGTTCTGAAGTGAAACACACTCAATTGTTCCTCCATTTAATGCTTTAATTAGCAACAAAACAGTTAAGTAGGACTTAAGTATAAGTACACAGTCAGAGGAACTAACTAGGACACATTTGAACTTTATCCGTTCAGTTTCAGCAAAGGTTTCAGTTACAACTCTTTGTTCTCCTCTAGGTTTGGGAGTGGTCCCTTAACAGTTAAATTTGCCTAAATGATGCAGTGAGAGTTTCTGAAACCATAGTGATATTCCATAGAATATCCAAGTTCTATTATGGGGAGCATATTAGCTTCCTGCAACTAACTTTGATTCTTCCCATTCAAACGTGAATAGGGAGGTTCAGTGAGTGAGCTTTTTTCCTGCTTTCTCAATTGACAGATTGATGTAAAATCTTTTTTAGCTCCTTTTGGATCTAAGTGCTACTCGATGAACGTTTGATTAGATGTTGACTTCTTCAGATAAAAATGCCAAACATACTCTTTAAGTACCAAAAGAAGATAAGGTATACCTTGCCTTACATGTTAATTACACCACATAATTTAGTGTAACTTAAGTTTTCCTAGGAAAAAACTAAAGTAGATTATACAAAAATACAATATTATTCAAGACTGAATATGTTCAAGAATCCTTGTAGTCCCAGGTTGGGAATGATAAATTATCTTACAGTTGAAGGATGAAGACAGAATAACATTCATTTATTTTTGCTTAAAATAGCATATGCTTACACACTGGTTTTCTGTTTAGATTCTTTGATAAGTGACATAGAAATTTATAATCAGGCTGATATTTCACCAATCATTATAAATGGGTGATACTTGATATGGACATATAGCCTTCTTTTATGACCTTGGCCTTTTGTTTTAACCTCACACATTATATTGAAAACAAGTGATAGAACATTCAATATCATGGGAAGCTAAGACTTCGCCCATTCTAGCAATCCATTTCAAATCACCTCACTAGCAAGAACATCTCTGCCTTGAGGGCATCTACCTTCACATTTTGCTCCCGTTAACGTCACTGGCACAACTTAATTTTACTATTTAGTTACTTTTTTCTCTTTTCGTCCTCTGTACTAATGTCCATAAAATGATGGTGCATAACCTTGATTCTGCATAGAATTGTCTTTGTTCTTTTGGAGCGTAAATTATTTCAATCAACATAGGATGCAGTTGGATATATTTTCTGAATTTTAACTCCATTTATAAACTTTTACATCATAGTTATGTAATTATGCTGATTGACATGAACTTGCGATGGACAAATCTTTGAGTCAGTTTTGCTTATTTTGTAGTGTCCTTTCTATATAAACCTGTTTATTTATTTGTACGAATTTAAACTTCCTAAACTTCAGCTATTAGCAGTGTTCAATTCTTTGGGAAAAAGCGAATAAAATTTTCACATGATTCATCATATGATCATGATTACTTGAACTCTGTTTTAGGTGATCCTGAAGTGGAGTTATAATAGGTGTAGCTGAAATAACTTGTTTCTTTTAATAAGGTACTATTTTCTTATGAAAATCGGTCTTCCTCTTCTATGATATAATGGTAAACTTTCAAAGTTGACAATATTGTTGAGAACTACTTTAGTGTATTCTTTTAATTAGGGGAGACTAGAACTCTGATAGGCTTGTTCATTATATGGACTAAAATCTTATTTTGTTAGTTATGAAATTAGAAAACTCACATTTGCTAACCAAGAAGAGTTTAGTAATACAACATGAACTTTCTTCATATCTGCATATGAAAGTTCAGCCAAAGAAATTAACAAAGACAATGGCCCA